>CM074855.1:103492500-105992500 GCA_037501455.1 Lantana camara
CCCTGTTTAAGATCCATAAATTCCCTTGAGCGCCCGTTCCTTGTAGCTTTGGGAATATATTTGGTCTTGAATTCCTGAACGAATACCTCCCACGTTATCTCTTCTCCGGAGGCTTCTAACTTCCCATGCACACTCGACCACCAACTATAAGCTTGGCCCTGAATCATGGTAAGTGTACATTGTAGCTTCTCTATAGGCCCACACGGTATGAGATTCCACACCCGATTGGTTTGCACGAGCCATTCCTCTGCTTGGACGTCATTTCCACCCACAAACACCGGTGGATTTTAATTTTTAAACTCCCGAAGAAGAGCAGTAATAGCATTCCCTCCATGATTCCCGGCCTGAGCTGCATTATTCCTTTCCTGAGCTCTTTGGTCCAAATATACAGCGAGCCTCTCCATGAAATTGCCCGGATCCATTTGGGGTGGTGGTGGCGGATTGTTGTTTTCATGTTGTAGAGAATGATCCCGGTGGTGACGGTGTTCCGGAGATCTATCTCGGTGGTGGGGTCTTCGTGGAGGCATATTCTGTAAAATCAAGGAATTACAATTCGTATGCGTCAGGGTCAGTACATGTTCATGTGCACTATTAACAAGAAAGTAAGCAATTAATCATATAAATGCACATAACCATGTTATCCTAAGCCATACTACCTAGACTCACCCGACTCAACTCTAGAGCTCCGATTTTGCAACCGAGACCTCTGATACCACTTTAAGATGTAGCGCCCGGAACGGTGGGCCACCACATCCCCGCACCCAAACCCGAACCCACATATGAAATGGATTTCCATACATGAGTCCGAGTCCAAGCGAACGGGAACCTACACTCAAACGCTAGGCTAAGCGGGGCTAAACTCGAATAGAGTGCGCAAACAAACAAAACAGATATGCGGAAGTAGTAAACAGGATCCAAACGAGCTCATGCAAAAGTAACAATATGTATATACCGTGGCTTAACAGCCCAAAATAGATACAAATAAAATTCCAGTTCCAAGGTTATGATTCATACAAGATGCCAAAAGCAAAAGATATTCAATACTACTCGACCTAAACGGCTAAGTACGACTCGACTCAACGCACTTCCCCGCCTAGCTCGGCACACCTAAAAGGGAAAGGAGAGGGCCAGTCTCACAACTCGACTGAGTGAGGGGCTTAACACACCCACACCTTAAATATATAAAGCAGAGCATATAATAAAGGTGATAGCTATGAATCGAGACTAGGGTTTTACATACCAAAACCTTTTCTAATGATAGCATATAATATAAGAGAAAACCTATCTCGATCCATGATCTATCAGCATAACATAATATAAACATAAGCCCGGCGAGAACGGACTATCCCAAACTCCTCCATACATAAACGGAAAGCGTAAATCATAAATCAATCTATCCCCAACAACATGGTGATCGGGAATCAAACCCTTTCCACCTACTTACGTATGTACGAGGGGTAGCTAACCCACCACGTACTCAGAGTATCACGCCTCTTCAACCTCCAAGAATCGCGCATAACACTACGAATGAGAATCATGCACAGGCTTAACCCGACGGCCCCCGCCGTCCCGGCCGTCCTTACCCATAATTTCCGAGGCCCAAGATACCTTACCAAATACCAATTCCCATCTTTCAGGGCATACTCGCTCAAACATAACGTAAACAACTTAAAAAAACATAGCTTACATATGCTCATATTTATACCATTTCATAACCTTAAAACTTATTCACAAGATCACAACATAGCTTAAGCACTCGTATTTAATATATGTATATGTTCGCATACAGGGTGAGGAAACAACACATATTCGGCTATAGATCGTTTAACTAGTATAAAAGATCCTAACCTCACCTTAACAAAAGAGACAAAAAGGTAGGATCGAAATGGAAACCAACCACCTAAGCTTCGGGCTCTTGCGCGACTGGAAGAGGCTCTGAAACACAAAAGGAAGCAACACCCGAGACTTAGACTCAACATGAACCAAATAGACGCTCGGTAATGCTTATGAACGCAAGGAATGAAAATGGAATGCATAAACATGCTAAATCAATTCTACCAATTCTTAATCACGCAATTCATATCAAATAAGATCACCAATTGAAAACAAGGCACATAACGTGTAATATAACAAGCTAACAATACATACGAGTCATAAAAGAAGAAAGAAGATACAAAGAAAAACAACGAAGCGAAAAATACGCAATTGCCGCCACCATATTTTCAAATGACACGGCCGTGTTGGGTTTTAGTTCAAAATGGACACGGCCGTGTCCGATTAAAATTAATTCAGGAGCTTAATTCGAGACGCTGACACGGCCGTGTTGAGTTTTAGTTCAAAATGGACACGGTCATGTCTGATTTTATAAAAAATAATTTTCTCCAAGTCGAGAGGCTGACACGGCCGTGTTGGCCTTTTGTCTTCGAAAAAAAATACAGCAGCTACAGTAACTCTGCACCAAAAAAAACAGAGGAAGAAGCAGAGCAGGCACGCAGCAACCCCAAACAACAACAACAAGCTACAAAACTCATGCAAATCAAGGCAAATCACTCTATAATCAACATATAATCTCCCAAACATCACAAAAGTTCAAGAATCATCATATATCTCAAGAATTCTCATGCAAGAATTTGAATTCCATTAATGGTAAACTTCACCATACTCAACCATAATCAAAAGGGGGATCATATAATCAAATTAAAATCATAAGGGATCATATATATATATATATATATATATATATATATATATATATATATATATATATATATCTTCAAATCAAAGCTTAACTCCATGAAAGGTCCAAGATCATCAAACCCTCATAATTCATGCCATGCTCCATAATCACACCAAACATAGCTCAAAACATGGAATCAATAGCTCAAAATGATCATATAATCATGTACATATCAAATACTAGCGTACCCCTTCAAGAAATTGGAAGAAAATGGAGATTAAAACTCAATCTCTCCTTGGTGTGAATAGTGACGGGTTGAAGGGTTTAGCTCCAAAGTTGCTGCACTTCTCCTCTCTTCCTTGTATGTACCGAGATAGAGGAGAGGGAGGGATGAATATACATTGTGTTGGTGGAGTGTGGGCCCAAGCTTAAGGGTAATATGTCAAGAATTGAGAGACTTATGTGCAATTAGGTGGAAGGTAGTCACATAGGAGCAAGGTAAGTTTCGGGTCGAACTTCGGAGTATCAAATGGGCTTAAAAGATTATGAGGCTTAGTCCATCGAACCCGAATCATCGAAACGAGTTCAACGGTAGTGACGGAATTCGAATCCGAATTCCCGAGCTCAAGTTACACACATCGGAACCCAAGGTGCGCTAAAAGCGTTTTAGCCTCCTTTAGGTTCCAAACGAAACAATTAATTCAAAAGCTCAACAATTAAACTCGAAAACATATAACGAGCATAAATGAAAGTTCATAACACATCAATCTCTATCATACTAAAACAACGTAAAATTCTGAATTCAATTCAAGCATAAACGAATCAAACCATAACAAATTACGTACATATTCAAATAAAAATCATTCGAATTCATAAGAAATATCTAAAAATAGGAATTCAAAGAATAAAGAATATGAATTTAAATAATGTAAATCGCGCACATACGTCATACCTGTACATTCTGAAAGTCGGGGTGTCACACCCCTCCCTCTCATTGTTTTTAGTCTTGTCTTGTTGGTTCTGTGGTCGTTAGGTGGGAGTCTTTTGAAGTCTTTGTTCAAGTCTTAGTCCTACTTGCACTGCATCCTATCGTACCTTCATTCCTGTATTGAATTGGGCCTTGTAGGCCATAGTGTATCTTTACTGCTTTCTTTAACTCGGGATAGGATTCTAGGGCCCTAGTTGAACCCGTTTGCATGTAATTATATCGTATGGAATTCGGGACAGGTTAGGACAGGTTTACCTGATTAGTTGAACCCATATTTACATTCATGTTGTTATATGGAATGTGCCTGAATGATTACATTGCTTCCGCATACTTTGTTTTGTTGAATTGGTGGTACAGGGTCTAGTCCCGCCTAACAGGTTGGTTTTTATTCTATCTCCGTTCGCCGTGAGCTTGGTTCATGTATGGACTCCCATTTCATGGGTGGACCGGGCTCTCGGTGCGGGGGATGTGGTGCCCTCCGCTTAGGGTATCACATCCTAAGGTGGTATCAGAGCTCCAGGTTGCAAAACCGGAGTTCTAGTGTCGTGTCCTGTCGAGTCTAGGTCGTACGGCTTAGGAACTACTTGACAATGTGTACATTGCATTGATCTTGAGCATAAAATTGCACCTCTTTTGAACTTTGTTGAACTATTTGATGCACCTTGCGTTGAATTCGTGTATTTATATTGAATACGTTACATGAGCATGCCCTAATCGCATGCATATATTTTTGAAATGAGTTATGATTTACAGTTTACGAATATAATATCAAACCACGGCCAATTTCTACAACGGCGACAAGTACCACAGATTCTACATTCAAACCGAATGATGTGAGGAATGCACCGGGGACTCCTACACTGGAATCTAGGAACCATGACCTACCCTAGATGGTGCTATAGTTCAAGGATTTGGATCTGGGATAAAAGGATCGAGTTTGGATGGATTGATAATGTCTACTCTGGTAGAGGGATATTTAGTGAAATAAGGGTTGATCGTGGGATGTTTGTGACTTAGGAGATTGACATGTATGTCTCTACTACATAGGATACCTTATTCGGATTCGACGGGGTTATTTAACTTAAGAAAGAAGCAAAGGAGAACCATGGAGGTGTTCAAAATTCAGGTTTAGATCAACAAAGAGGCGAGGAAACTCAAGGCAAAGTAGATCCATGGGATGACAAGCAACGAAGAATATTTAACCGGTTTAACGGGATCATCTAATTCGGAATGTAAGTGTTATTATCGGATATATGACTTGATTGGAACTGCTTACAGAAGGAGACTAGGTCGTAGAGGTTGGAAGTCTTTAATCTAAGAAGTGAAGAATAAGTTCAATCGATGGATGAGAATTGGAATTCTTAAGTTGAAGAAGAAGAGATGAATTGAGAGGCTTCGGATTTCGAATAAGATAGAAGTTTGATTCGAAAGGAATCAAATAAAATCAATCAACGAGGTAATACATATCCATGGAAGGTGACAATGCTAAGGAATCTATCTTCGGCCGAATTTGAGTTCATCTTCCCGATCCAAGCTGAATTATCGTGTTGTGAGGTCGAAGTGGGAAATATAGAACACCAAATGGAAACGATAAAGAAAGGCAAAGAATCCTTAGAAGGAGATTACGTACTCAAGTGTAAGCAAGAAAACGATAAGTTCTACTATCGATTCGAATTCATAACGGAAATCAAGGGGACTTTATTCGAGGTGACACTTGGAGAAAGATTCAAGATGACGAGTGGAAGACCGATTATTAGGAAGAAGTCAAGACACGAAACCCATGGACATAGAAGAATTTGGGTTCAAGAAGTCGTCATCTCGGACCATGGAGATATATAAGTTGATGTATGAACATTCATAGAAATCTTGAAGACCGTGGGAAAAATAAGTGATGATTAACAAGTTAAAGCAAGTTCGTGATTGGAGAAACGAGGACCAGTCACCGAACTAAAAGCTTACTACCACGGTGATAGGTTTAATACATTCATGGCACGTGCATCATACATCGCTTTAAACTATTTAAATTCCTTTATTTATGTGTGCGTGCATTTTTAATTGATAGAATTGCTCCAATATGTTGCACCTTTAATTGTTTGTTACGTGCATTGGCATCTTAATCCGACATGCATGGTTTAGTGTTTATTTAATAGGGAATTTTCCCCCACTTCGTTCATCAAATGCTACTTCAACCGAGCCATATTCGACTCGAGCTAAGGAGGAATTTTGGGTTGTAAAGTGTGGATTAAAGGAAAGGAAGAAATACGGAAGCTCGGGAAAGTAGAACCGGATTTTAGAATTAATGAATGAGATGGTCATCCCTACTGATTCCTTGAAAGTTAATTTGACCAAGATCAACGGACATATAGCTTAGCTAGGATCATTTACACCGAGGGAGCTAAGTCGAGAAGCAATAGAACGAGTTCAAGAAATTGGATAGGACTTCTTAAGGGGGAGAGCATCACCGGGAGATAATTTAAAAATCCTTGGTTGTGCACGAGTGGATTATTCTTAGAGGGAACAATGGAAATGCAAGGGTTAACAAGTAACCGGATCTTTACAAAAGATGCATGATGATGGGAAGATAGGGCACTCGATGAGATTTCAAAACCGAATTGGGGAAGATCAAGCAGGTTATGGAGTATAATAAACAATCTACGGAAACGTGGTATTCAAAATGAATGTCAAGGTTGGAAAAGAGACATGTGCTTCAAGGGAAGAAGATAGGTATTCGGGGAGTGCTTGGGAAATGAAGCAACAAGACCGAATCCTCATGTCACGCCGTTACATCTTGCTATGGGAGATATTCAAACTTAAGTCTGCCATGATTGGACATATTGTATCTGGATTATCGTGTCTCATAATTTAAAGATGATGGGACCATTAAGAATTCACAAAATTGATAAGAAAGGATAACCTTGATTGCCGACTCAAGTTAATTTATAAGGGATCTGTGTAGAGAGTTTGCAAGAAGCGGTAAGGAAGGTAGTGAATAAGTGAAGTCGAGTCAATCACTAAACTTGGCGACCGACATAGGGAGAGTAAATTCAACCGTGGGCTTTGGAAGCAGAATAAGTAAGAAAGATCATAACATGAACAAGATGGATTATTGGCTCATCAATTATCTTCCATAATGAGCCGGGAATGCTAATAGGGTTTGAGATGGGCGTCCGAACTACTCAGGATAAGCTCGGGTATCCGAGGAAGGACGAATGAGATTGTGGTAAAGAATGAATCGAACGGATTAAGATCAAGAGACTTCCAAGATTGGAACGTTGGATCACGGTATTTAGTAAGGATAAGAGAATTAAATGCAAAACTTCGAATCTTAGGTGTTAGCAAGGGTAAAAGAATGAATCATGGGCGAAGACCAAGTGATCATCGAAGAATCAAATACATCGGGGATTACGAAAACAAGACTCTACGAGCAAAGTAACCTCCAACAAAGAAATCAAGTAGATATCGGATTCACTACAATGAAGAACCTCCAAACAATGGTGAACGGGACATTAACCATACATATCACGTGCATCATGTAGTCCTTAATTCCTGTTATGTGTAATTACTTGTTAGTTGCTTTTGGAGTGAACGAGTGCCTTAGTAACAAGGTGAGACGAGGGTCGTGCCGTGCAACGTACTGTACAACAGGTATTTGGAGACCCTATTGAGAAGCTGGTGGCGGCTCAAGAAACCAACTTCAAACCATGAAGTTGATGTGGTGATTGAAGACTCGTTTGGGGATTGGAGAACGAGTGGTGGAGGTTCGTTAACTAATCCACTCGTGATGCCGAGTTGTGGGATGGTTTAGATGGATTCAATGGGTGGGAGTTGAATCTTTTATGACCCTCCTATTGTGCGAGACGTTCTGACTACTCCTAATCGGATCAAGTTCGTGAGCAGCTTGAGGTGAAGACCCTTGTGCTTAAAGACCCTTCTCTGAACTAATTCCTGCGGGATGTCGCGAACCCCGTGTGGGATGAACACGGAGAAGTTTTGCTTAGAGTCCAGTACTCGAGCAGTGGACCTGAGGACAGGTCCTTCTTAAGGGGGAGAGGTTGTGACACCCCAGTTGTCTGGTAAGTCAGGTACAACGTCGCGAGAGAGTTTAATTCAGTAATTATGTGATTTATGTGACGTCAAATGCCAACGTGTCAACGTGTAAATTTATTATATGTGCATTAGAATTTATTAAATGTACTTGGACTCGGTTGTCCAATTATTGCTCGTTAGGAACCTAATTATAATTAGGGTGTTTTGGGGCCTTCGTGGCTACCTTGAGCTCGGGAATTCGAATTCGAATTCTAACCTTACCATTTAGTTTGTTTCGGTGATTCGGATTTAATGATTTAAACTTTTTAATTTTCTAAAGCCAATTGATACCCCTACCGTTTTAAAATCCGGTCCGAGTGGACTGGATCCCTTTCGACCCGACCCATTAATCCAACCCGTTTAACTCAGCCCCAAAAAGGAGCCAAGTTCATCTCTCTCCCTCATTTTCACGTACAAACAAGGAAGAGGAAGAGAAGCAAACACCCCTTTTGGCAATAAACCCTTTGAGCTCCTGTTCTCAAGATCCAACCATCCGATCAACGACCTAAGGTAACCATTGTATTCCTCTCGTTACGTGCTTTGATTCTACGTATATCTTGCAACTTGAATCCTTGCCTAAGTGCCTCTTTGGGGAAGATGATGAATAGTGACTTTTAAATGGAAAATTTGATCCATGCTTTCATTCTTGAACTACTTGATTTAAGATTGAGATATGATGTTTCCTTGAGTTCATTTGATGCTTCTTTGATGTAATTTTGGTTGTTGGATGAGTATTGCATACCACTCCATTAATGGAGTTTGAAGAAGATGAAAATGGCAACTTCTTAAATACTTGGTTTCATGGTTTGATTTTGGGATATATGTTAGAGCATGCATACATGAACTTATACCTTGAATTTTAAGTGCTTTGGTTGAGATTTGAGGTGGCTTTGATCATTTTTGGTTTCTCCCGTGTTTAGCCCTATTCTGCTACGTTTCTTCTGCCCAGAACATCTACCCAGGCGGGTAGATTTTTGTCCACAAAACTACCCGGGCGGGTCGGGTAGTTTAGTGCAGAAGGTTTCTGCACCTGCTCTACCCGGCCGGGTAAATTTCCGTCTTATTTTTCCCCGGGTGGGTGCTCCCTCATCCGAACTCCGATTGACCTAATTTTTGAGCTGTTGGAAACCTTTTGAAGTCTAAAACAATCTCCAATTGGAATCACCTCATTATCCTTTCTAATTTGTGAGATATAATCAATTCTTTTTGGTGTCGCCACGTTACCGACAATCTACTTTCGCCCAACTTCGAGCCTACGCCATTTTCCCCTCGCTCTGAACCACAAGTCGAGCCACATAAGGTCTATGTGTGTACTTTTATTTCCAACAAACAAAACTCAATTACTACTTCTAGAACTCGACATATTCCAGTTTTCCTTCCACTTGCGCATTTTCGAAAACTGTTAGCTTTTGCCAAACTTTACCAAAACCCGTTTTATCGCATTCCTTTCACCTCCTCGACCTCTTAGTTGACTTACATGCATTGTATACATACCTAATTGAGTGATTAAATCATTTATTCGTCTAAATGACATTACTTGTGCTCATGAACACGATCACACCATTTCATGACATATTTATGAATTAATGCATATTGAATCATGTCATGACAAGATGCACCACTTCATGAACATCTCCGTTCATCCTACTTGGTTCCATTTTGAGTCTTGTCTCACGAGTATTGTCATTGTCCTTCTTGCACAGTGATCTCCTCGGTGGTGACTTTCCGATTTCGTAGTCCTTCACTTGGTATTTCTTGCACTTGGAGGTGAGGGTTTTCTTTATAAAAGACCTATAACCTTGCATGAATTAAAAGTATGTCAAATGGTTTTCATATTAAAGTTAACCAAATCTTTTATACCGGCTATGTACCGGAAATGATTTATAAACTACATAGTGTTAATCCTGGCCTGTTTTGCGAGATATTCCTGATTGCCCCCGACTTTCCTAGCGCTGGGCTAGCCGGTGTGGATCTTGTACCTGTTCCTGGGGCCCAAGGGCTTGTGTATTGAGGGAACCGGGGAGGCATCGGGTCGACGGTGAACTCTTGCACAGGTCCCATCCTGTTGGACCAACTCGGACATCTGCCAGGAGGTTTGGCAGAAGATGGGATTCCGGTTTGGGGGAGTCATGAACCCGCCTTACCACTGTTACTGGATGGCTAGGGCTAGCTACCCGATCCATCACCGGCGAAGGAGGTTAAATTGTACCTGTTTTCTTGCTTTGATAATTTTATAATCCTGATTCCTACCTGCCTGACTGTTTATTGATCCTGTCATGCTAATAAGTGGAAAGTGAAGTCCAGGATGGAATAAATACCCGTTCTCGCCGGGTCCCTCAAAACATAATTGCATACATATCCGTGACCTCTGGCATGCCCCCAGTCTTGATGCAGCAACTGAAGTTCGTGGAGGGTTAAGGTAAAACGGGCATCAACTGAGGGCGTATGGATATCGATACATGCATTGTATATCTTGACTACCTGATCGCATGACTTGAAGAAATTACACCCGTACGTGTTAATTGAATCTTGTTTCTTATTCCCTGTTTTAATAACGAATCACATATAGTGGAATTGCACCTGCCTGACTGCCTGTTTATATATATACGCGTGTGTTAACCCCTTTAACTCAGTCAATTGACTGACCCCTCCCTCTCGTTGTTTTTAGTCTTGTCTTGCAGGTTCTGCGGTCGTTAGGCGGGTGTCTTTTGAAGTCTTTGTTCAAGTCTTAGTCCTACTTGCACTGCATCGTATCGTACCTTCATTCCTGTATTGAATTGGGCCTTGTAGGCCATAGTGTATCTTTACTGCTTTCTTTAACTCGAGACAGGATTCTAGGGCCCTAGTTGAACCCGTTTGCATGTAATTATATCGTATGGAATTTGGGAGAGGTTAGGACAGGTTTACCAGATTAGTTGATATTTACATTCATGTTGTTATATGGAATGTGCCTGAATGATTACATTGCATCCGCATACTTTGTTTTGTTGAATTGGTGGTACAGGGTCTAGTCCCGCCTAACAGGTTAGTTTTTATTCTGTCTCTGTTCGTCGTGAGCTTGGTTCATGTATGGACTCCCATTTCATGGGTGGACCGAGCTCTCGGTGCGGGGGATATGGTGCCCTCCGCTTAGGGTGTCACAATTCATCTTTGAGTCGTGTCTTACGAGTACACTACATTTCCTTTTTCTGTACAGCGATCTCCAGGACAGAGACAACTGGGTCGAGGTTGCACCCGTCTTGTCAATTCGTGTTTCTCATCGCTTCTCAGGTGAGGTTTAGGATTTTGTATAGTTAAACGACCTATGACCGCAATATGATGACTTCAATCCCTGTATGCGGTTATATACTATATATGATTAGATATGTGTTGAATATGATAAGATTATGACCTTGTAGATCATCCTTGGTTTTGGAAAAATTAATTATTAAGGCATATGTAAGCTACTTTTGGAAAATTCAGTTATGTTATCTTTTGTAGCGAGTTGGCCATGAAATATTAGCATCTGTCTGTCTGTTTGTTTATGGATCCGAGGAGCTACGGGTAATGGAGCCCCCTGGACGGTTAGGGCCGTCAGGGTTTGACCATGTGCGTAGTTCCATTTGAGATATCATTGCGTGACTCAGGGAGATAGGGGAGACGTGATATCTTGAGCCTTCGGTGTACAGCCGGGGAGGACACTTGTGGGTTCGCAACCCCTTGTGGTATGTCTGTTCTGGATGGTTTGGGCCAACGCGAGGCTCTTCCATCAATGGAGTTGAGGAGGGATTTATTTATGTATTTCCGTTTTGTTCTGTTATGAGGAGTAAAGGTTGGAAGCTCGTACTCGCCGAGCATATGATATCATCTGTTCTGGGAATCATGAATCGGAATAAGGTTTTTTTGGAAATGCTTTCTAAGTATAAGTATATCTTTGTTTTCAAATGTTTTGGTATGCAACCCCTTATATCAGGTTCATGACTCCACCCTTCTGTTATGTGCTATACTCTATATATAGTGTGCGGGTGTGCGTTAGCCCCCTCACTCAGTCAGTTGACTGACCCCTCTCTTTACAATTTTTAGTTTCAGGTTCAGCTTTTGGAGTTCGTTGGAGCTAGGCGGTTTCGAGTCGAGTCTTACGTTTTGTCTGAGTCGAGTTATATCTTTGGTGTTTGTTTTAAGCTTTGCATTCATCTCGGATTCATTTACATTGAAATTGTATCAGTTTCACTTATTTATTTACTGAATGATATTCGGGACTAGGTATCTATGCTAGTTGAACCCGTCATTTGTTCTGTATGTCAATTTAACCGCTTCCGCTATCTGTTGATGATTGTTTAAATTGCTTCCGCGCTCTGAGCTTGTCGAGTTAGATCCGCCTAGCCTAGTATGTGAGTTGGTCTCCCGTTCGCTTTGATTCGGACTCGGGTACGGATATTCCATTTCGTGATCGGGTTTGGATCTTAGTGCGGGGGATGTGGTGCCTCCCGTTCGGGGTGCTACAGGTGTCCTGGCAATCCTCCCACTACAATGATGATGTCGTGTACACGTCTCTACATCAAATGTTGTATTTGGTACATGTCATGTATCTAATATATTTTTAGTTATTACGGGTTTATGGAAATCAGTATCAAATACTGTTATTTTCTTTTAACACTATTTTGCTTTCACCCTTTGTGGTTATTTATGTAATCATCTTTGAAATATTCACAAACATCTTTTGTGATTTCTCAAATTACAAAATATACCTCCACTTGTTCTTCTAGGATAACCTTAGAACAAGTAAACCTTTGTTCTTTATTCTAACTCGTCAGGATCCATCCTTAACACGTGGACCAGGCTATCTCAAATCCGAAGATAAGAGACACAGGGTTTTCACCTTAGCTATAGATCCATCAGTGTTTTAGGAACTGACTTAGAGAGAACTAGGCTTAATGTGCATTGTCGTTTTGAGCGCAAGACCCCAAAACGAACTTTGTAGGGTAACATGACTCTTCATGAATCATACCATCATTATCAGAGTTCTATTTCTCCTTTTTGCAATACATCATTGCTAAGACGTATCTCATACAGATAGTTGAGATCTAATCTCATTTGAGAAATTCTATTTATCTTTGAACATAGATACTTATCACTACTTCGATCTAATCGAAGTGCCTTGATATGTTTTCTAATTTGACTCTTTGACTTCAGTCTTATATTCCTTGAACTCTTCAAAAATACAGACTTAAGTCTCATCAAATAAACATATTTGTATCTAGAGTAATCGTTCAAATGAATGATGAAATACCTAAAACTTTCTCTTGCTTGAACACTCATAATATCATACGTCCGTATGAACTAACTCAAGCAAGTTCATGGTTTAATACCCTTTGTCTCAAAAAGGCTTCTTGGTCATTTTAACTTTCTAAATAGGATTCGCAGATTGATACTGTTTTCAAGTCAATAGGACTCAACAATCAGTCTTTGGATCCAATTTAGATTCAATTGACCAATAGATAGGTGCCACGTAGAAGTTTTTCCTCTTAGATGGTAAGTCGAGCTTCTTAATGTTAAACTTAAATTAGGGTTTACATTGAGGTATAAAAGACCATCTTTTATTGTGTCAGAGTAAATAAACCTTTTATTTTGTTTAATGGTAAACTTTTGTTCAAAACAAATAGTTGAACCATTAGTTATCAAATAACTTACAAAAATCAAATTTATATATATATGGCACGTATAATATAAAACCCTATTGCTAAAATACGACTTTATGGTCCTTACTGCCAACACAATTAGACTTGTATTATCCTCGAGCAGTAGTTGTGTGTTAGCCATTTTTCAAACTTCTGTTGGAAAACACGAATCAGAAAGCAGCGGAATTTAAAAAATTTTTCCAACAAAAGGACCTTGAACTCGCAATCGTGTAACCAAATTCGTAAAGATAGAAAACTTACTTTTCTTTTATTCTTTCTTGAAGCGTTTCAAGCCACCCAAGAACGCTCTTCACGCGGCTTGATCCCCTCTCCTTGGTAAAGCTCGAATCTTCAAACTTCTAACTTGAAGTCTCTAGAGAAAAGTCCACCAACTTGATCACAATCTAACTAGTAAGGATGCTAGTTCTCTAGTTAGTGTTTAGGCTTAACCTAGGGTTTAATTTAATCTTGGAGAAAGGAAGGTGTTCAACACATGAACCAAGAATTGTCTATTAGCTCCATAAGGAGCTTGAGCTCCCCTATTTATAGAGAGAGGGTGCCGATCCAAATCCTAGTTGGGAAAGGATTTGGTTCCTTTCTCTCCTATTACTTGATCATCAAGTATTTTCCAACTTTGACTTTGAATTCTAATTCTAGTCAACTTTTAATAGAGCTAAAAATATCCAAACTATTTTTGGATAATTTTGTACTTTATTTATTATAAAATAAATAACTTATTTTTATCTAATTAATTAATTCATAATTAATTAACTAGATTATTTTCTCCAAAATTAGACTTTCTTTTTAATTCAAAATTAAACCAAAGTCTATTAAATAATTAACTAATTAATTATTTAATCTATATATATAATATATATATATACACGTGTGTGACACGTGTCACAGTGACACGTGTCACTCACGTGAGCCACACGTGTGATTTCACACGTGTGGAACCCTCTTGGCCCGATTAACTCGTTTAATCATTTTCAAGCCTCAACTCATGTAACCAAGTTGTTGTGTGTGACCCTCTAGGTTCTCAATTCAATTAGCAGTGACCCTAATTAATTAATTCACTAATTAATTAATCAGTCCACAGATTAAACGACCATAGTCTAGCAACAGGTGTTTAACCCCTAGCTGAATTGGAATGTTCGGATTCGACAGAACCTTTAAGTCATTGATTCATGTGAGATACAATCCTCCTACTTACTATCTCTCAACCAAGATCTAGGGCAAGGGAATAATCAGAACCCTAATAATCTGGTCTTAAAGCTAAGTGCATTTCATATCCATTTGATCTCAATCCAAGAAACCCTTTTCTTGATGTCTTGATCTACTGCCTTGGCCAAGGACTCCATATGGCATATGAATGACTTACACAATAAGAGATCACCTTGCAAATGCAAGTGTAGGTCCTTTCTTGATTCTCATTCACTTTCATGAATCACTTGTGCAGCCCCAGCATAAGCCTTGAATCAGTTGTCTAAGGCGACACCCTTTAAAGCTTATACCTAAGACTACAGAGTTAACTCATAAAGTGAGAAGGAACCTCAAGTCTAAGGATCAATTAATCACATCAATGACTCGTGAGATATTTCCTAATCTGGAAGTTTCCATTTCCTGAAATAGAAACTTCCTTTCCCATTTAGGAATGTTCTCACACGGGGCGCCTCAGTGAACTCACTTATTAAAGTAAGCACCCTCATGTATCACGCACGTATCAACTATACACTTTCCACCTCCATGAAACAAGGTGGTCTTTCTTAAGGGCGTGATCCCACAAGCAAGCCTTAGAGGAGTCAGGTTGACACTCCCACTGTCTGTAGGACTCATCGGCTTGGAGTATTTTACTAATCATGACTTATGTGATATAGGGCTCGTTTCATGAACCATTTCACCTAAATGGCATAGTCCTAAAGTCATCAGGATTAGGGGAGTTCTCATACATGCACAGATAAAGTAAACGCATACCAAACAAGAGCATATGAAGAAGTGTTGCCTCAATTCGTTATTTTATTCAAAGATTGTCTGTGATTACAATAAGGAAAAGCACAAAGCGGATATACAATCGGCTTTCTAGGGCACTATTCCTAACAACTTCCTGGTTAGTTTGAATCTTCGCAACGAATTGCAAATATGATTAGTTGATCTCAAGTTCACACACCAGGGATCAGGTGAATTTCCAACTAAACATACTTTCAACGAGTAAGATATCTTCATATCTTATCTAAACGGCGTAGCAAACAGACAAACTAAGTATTTTGGACAATTTCTTTTCCAATACTCATTACCACCGAAATAAAAACACTTTTCCATTGTCGGATTTGACTTTCTCCTTTTAAACCTTAAGATTGAGAATCATTCCTTTTATTTTTCTTCCACTCACTGCCTTTCTGGGCCGTAGATATTGATGTCTGATTTAAGAGAACTTTTCCCTTAGTTTATATCACCCTTTCTGCCATATTGAGGTCGTTCATTGGTTCAGGTTGGGTTTAAAAAAAATTATTTAAAATTAATCTTGAACGTTCAAACGACTTAGGCAGAGAGTATAGGATCGTATCCTATCTGTTAAGATTGTCTCTTTAAGTACAGAGGCTTTCAATCTCATTCAGATTAGTTATCATATTCATAATATGATTCTGAGCCAGTGATCCTTCAAACATCTTTGACTAACAACCTTTTTCATGGCTCGTACCTTCGTACGATTCTGTCTTCAAAACATGTTCTTATCAGTAGGCATCTCATGCATCTGATGCTCAAGAACAACCAAAAGAAATGTCAGGATATAAGACTAGACAGATCATCACACTTGATTCATTTGGATTAAGCGTCTTTCTAATCCTGACTAGTTGTAGTTTATGGAATTTTCGGATAAGGTTTAGTGAGTACGTAAACTTTCGTGTCTCAACACGATGTTAAGATTCATTTCCTAGTCAGCATAGTTGAACCCTTACTAGCCTATTTCCTTATAGACCTATAGTTTGGAGTGGGCTAAGAGAGATCGTTATTATAAAACTGTAACAAATAAATAAATGCAAGTTAAGATTATGTATTCCACTTTCTTCTGCGTCTGACCAATAAATGAAATCCACGTAAACATTTTGATTTACGCAATGGTAACTTAACTAACCGCATTTGACTCCCCGGAGGAACTAACCGCTTAGAAAAGCAGGAACTATTCTTTATTAACATGTCATCAAGGTAACTCTTACCAAATAATGTTAATCCACCACGTCAACCCTTGGCCTCTAAGTGAATGTAAGATAGCTCCGAAGGGAGGTTAATACATTACTTAGTCAAGTGTGTACCATTACCTAGAAGTCCGTAGAATTAGGTCAAGACACTCCACGGAGGCGTGGTCGAGCAGACTTTCCCGTATTTCATTCTATCCGAAGAAGTCTAATCTTTTATACCGCGAATGCATACCCGTCGAAGGGAGTAGTATATATCCACTATACTATAGACCGGTAATGGAGGCCGTGAGAATCCAACTCTTTTCATCTCGCTCCCACTTGAATTTTTAAAAGGTGTGGATTATCTTTTGATTATCATATAATCAATTTTGGCGTCTTATTGTCAGAAGTGATTAATCTTATTAATACGCTCCCACTAAGATTACTAAATCATATTTAAAATCCCAATAATAATATTTTAAGGCAATTTAATAACTACTTATTAATTAGGCCGAAAAATATTAGTCCAATTATGCAATGCGTCTAATCGCTATTAAACATTATTTATCTAATCACATTAAATAAAATATGCATAATTGAAAATAGCATAATATCTCATATTATCATGATCATGCCATAAAATAAAATAATTAAGTATGCTTTCATATAATTATCACATAATTAACCTGCTTAAAATAAATGGCCTAAAGTAAACATGTTATAAATAAATTATCTCATAATTTAAATCATGTGTACTGATTCGGTAATTTTTCAGGAAAAGCAATTAAATTGTTTCCCGAAGAAATAGCATTCCACATAAATTCCCAGGAAACACTGGAGGGGTCACAACGGTCCCACTTAAAAACCAGTCTCCTTTGACAGAATTTACGTGCATTGTAGCAGATTTAAAATTATGCATCGCATGCATCATATCAATGCATGTAGATATCTAGAGCACGGCTCTGATAACAGTTGCTGGGTGGTGGGCCCCGTAACAGTAGCGTTCCAGGACCACATTTTAAAATTTTTATTATAATACAAGTATTAAAATATTTCTAAAATATTTTAATACAAAGCGGAAGACTAGCCTGATCTACTCAAGTATATACATGCAATTGATAATAAATTTCAAATCACTTAAGCAGATAAATATATAACATGCAATTAACACTTAAGAGCATATAATTTATCATGCTTAAAATAATATAACTGTAAAATATTACCGTACTGCAAATATGGCTATCTAACGGTATTTTTCTAGCTCCTTTCCCTTTCGTGAGACCGACAGACCTTCCCCGCAATATCCCCGACTCGACCCTCGGAGTGTGGGCTCCGCAAGTATTTCCCTAAATACTCGAGAAAATATATTCTAGAAAAACGCATTTTTCTAAACTAGAAAATTCTCTAATTTTCTAATAATTAAGTGGTTTATATATTAATTATATAACCACCTAATTACATATTAATTAATCCCCTAATTAGGGATTAGTTAAAGAAAGAGAAGCTCAGCGGCAGCCCAAAAATTTGGTGCCAAAAAATTGAATGAAATTGGCAGCCGATTCACTGCCTATTTATAGGCACAATAATGAGGGTAAAATGGTCAATTTTCATGCCCACTTGCAGCTACGCGTTCAAGACGGCCAATCAGACAACGCCACCTTGCAGTACACGTCGTCCCAAGCACGCCACCGTCTACCACGCACCGAACGCACCATCCACGCGCCGAACGCACCGCCACATGGCGGCTGTGTATTGGAGCGTGTTTCACACGTGCATCACCCAGTGAATGCCACGTGTCCGGCTTTGGCGATCCGACTGGCGGTCCAATCTTCCAGGCCCGGTTCAGGGTTGAACCGGTCGGCTTTAGCAATCTGGTTCGGCTGACACGTGTCCTCATGGTATTGGTCCACGTGTCTGGTACTATCCGGCCTGAACCCAATCCGTCCGGCCCTGTCTGGTTAAGATCCGAACCTACCCGTTGACTAACCCGGTTGACCAGCCCAGCCCAAATCAAATCTGGGCCGCCCGATTGAGCTGACGCGGCGTGATCTCAGCCGTACACGCGGCCCACCACGCAGGCACTGTGTCAGTGCCAACTGGGCCCTAACCACGTCAGCACCTACCACGTCAGCAACTAAAATATATATATATATATATATATATTTTTTTTTTTTTTTAATTTATTTTCTCCAAAATGAAATTTCGGGTATTTCCAACTCTTTGGAACTTTGATTTATTTTCTTAAAATAAATCCCTTGGCTATTTTCAAACACTTTGAAATTCATTTTCCTTTCTCCTTTTAATATTTTCTCTTCGGGTTTTCAATTGGGGCTTGCAGGGGGACCTGCAGGACTAATTAATTTTAGCTCCAAACGGGTTAATATATTATCATCTCATGATAGTAATTAATTACTGTTTAACAATATTTAATTCCACTAAATAAATATTGTTGCACTCTAAAATTAATTAAATTATTCACGAATTTATCGATCTAGAATAATTTCGCATTTCACTCCTCCCTGTAGATATCCATGAAAAATAAATTGAAACTACTATCATTTATTTTTCACCTTCAATCTGAAATTTATTGATTCGCCTTAAATTCAAATTCTCTGTATGTGAAACGCATTCAACATACAACTTCGGTGAGGTATCACGAAGTGCTTTGGCCAAAGTCTTAATTCGAACTTCTGCAAATCTATTTCAGGGATATCTTTTACCTTCCAACAAGGCCACAGATTCATCGATCAATATAACTCTTTAGCACATTTCATGTTGTCACCGAACGTACAAAGTATTTTGGCCACCATTACCGAGACCTCACTTCGAGTATATTACAGTGACTAACACTACATTCCTAAAGCCGAAATATTATCGGGATTAAGAGTACAATGCTTCCTGAGATTTTATTCATTTTGGATAGCAGTATAAAATGAATAATCTCAATGGTCCAGTTCGATATTTCCAATCCTATTGAAAATCATCAACGTGTTATAACCGGAATCACCATTCCTTATGATGAAAGACTAATCATCTTATATAACCACGTTATAGTCTTGATAAGAACATATTCTTATCTTACCGACTAGAACTTTAATGACACATGATTTCGGTATTCAAAGTCTTTTCCTATGAAACACATTTCATATAAGAATACCACCACACGCCATTAATTATCAATATGTGAAATACTCGCAACTCGTTGTAAATTCAGTATAATTAATTCAACAAATTGAATTTTCAGGGCACTATTCCCAACAGTCACATCACGATAGACTATTCCGCAGGAAAGTGACAAGGAGATGGCAGACTGTTATCGGTGTTAAAGTGGGATAAAGAAGTATCGAAAAAAAATACACGGAAGGCAAGGTTCGGATAATAATCTTTTTCCCTTATTTTTATTTAATTTTGAGAATTTTCTCATACTTGACTCTTATTCGGATTGGATTATCTTATAATTTGTCCAATTTGAATCCACCCTCACTTGATAATAATAAATCTGAATCGGATAACATACAATCTGTAACGCCCAGCTTTCGGCAATTCAGGTATGAACGACACGTGTGCGTTTGAGAGTTAGATTTTAATTTTAATTGCTCATTTCTTTAACTTTTCATATCATGACATAATTTTATAAAATTATATTCTTGGTATTTTATTGAAAATTCATATCATATTATAATTATCATATAAATTGAAGCTGATTGCAACGTGTATTATTTTCCCGAATGTGAATTAATTCTTTTATGGCCTTAATTGATCATTTTCATGAATTTGGGACTTAATTGCATTGGACTTAATTGATCATTTAATATGGAATTGTACCTAATTGCATAACTTAAATAATTGAGGGATTTAATAGCAAATTGGGGCTTTTCTTCTTGGTACTTAGAAGCATTTCACGTACCTTGTCTTCATTCTTCATACAAACATTCATACACAATTGTTCTTGCTTTCCTTCTTCAACCGTGACAAACCCTTCTTGGAAGAGAGGGAGATTTCATCCATTCAAGCTAGTTTTATGGAATTGGTGGACTTAGAAGAATCATCCACACCATATCTTCATCTTGTCTTCCATTTCTTGCATTTGAGGTATTTTTGGGACTTTGGTGAATTTCTTGAATAAATGGCATAGATAGGGCTTTGCTATGTATTGGCTAAATTGTGTATTGGTTGTTCGAAATATATTTATGAACTTTGAGCTAAAGATTGATGCATATATCTTGTGATTTACGGACTTGGAGCATGATTGGTGTTATGGGTTTGGATTGATGAATTATTGATGATTTAGTGTGAAATATGTGTTTTTATGAGTTGTTAATGATTTATATGTATGCTAGCATTTGTGTTGCATCAAATTTATGCATTTCTTCTTGAGTTTGAGCCATTTTTGTGGTTGATGGTTGTTGCTTCGTTGCTTCTGTGTTTTGTTCTGCATCTTCTGCTGCTCACGTATTTTGGGAACGGCCCTTCCCAACCCCAGTTTAAAACAGGAACGGCCGTTCCCATGATTCTGAGTCAGCAAGGCCAGCGAGACTGGGAACGGTCGTTCCCATTTTGGCCTTTAAGCCGGAAGGGCCATTCCCAGCTAAAACGTTTTTCCTTTTTTAAAACGCTGGCGCGTTTCTGAAGGGCCGTGGGAACGGCCCTTCCCATTTTCAAAGGGAGGCCGGAACTGCCGTTCCCATAGCGTCTGCAGAGCAAAAAGCTACTGCATAAAAATCGATTTTCACCACCATCATCCAATCACTTCTTTGACCCCTAATTGCTTTTATATGATCCATGACAAAGTGAAACAAGATGTTTTCCTGCCACATTGCATTTTTCCCGTCATCTCGTTGCATTTCCGCCGTTCGTCATATTTGGTACAGTTTGAGTCGTGTTTCACGAACATCTGTCTTTCTTGCACAGACCAGCTTCCTGGTGACGAGGAGCAGGCCCCGTGAGCTGTTTCCTTGGTTGTTTTTGGGTCGTTCAGGTGAGGTTTAATTTTAGATACATAGGACCCGTATAACCCTATGTGAAATTTTAAGCCAAAACCTATCTATATATTTATAGTTTTCAAACGAGATTGGTTTTCAAAGGACTGATTGAACTATTGATTAATTGATTGATTGATTTGGCGAGTATTGTATTGCACTGTGGGCCCGAGGGTAGTGACTCGAGCCAACCGGGAAAGCATGGGCTGATGGGTAACTCGAGAGCTATCCTCACCAAATTGGGATGACCCCTGAACCCCCTAGGAGATTAGGGGAGGAAGGAGTTTCGGGCTTAGGGATTCATGTACCCTCTGCCCAGATTGATTGGATGGTGGGGCCTTGTAATCCCACCATCAGCCGGAGGAAGAAGGTGCCATTGAAACTGCTAATTGTGCACAGTAATAAATTGCTTGATCACTTAATCACCTAATAATCGATTGATTGATTGATTGTACACAGTCGGTGTAAGGTTGGAGAATTACCCCCCTCGCCGGGCCACAAATTGATTGTATTGAATTGGTTAAATTGAAATTGAATTAGTTGTAACCTCGGGCGATAGTATCCCTTTTATTCTATTAAATTGTATTGTTTTCAAAAAAATTATTACCCGAGATTATGACTTGCATGTTTGTGCGCTTATATTTATTTATACCCCTCGCTTAGTCTGTGTTGGACTGACACCTCAACTTTTCAGTTGTTTTGCAGGGCGTGTTAGGCGGGAATTTAGAGTCTAGTTGTCTTTAAATTTGGGTCTAGCACACTTCATTCCCACATTTTGTTCATGTATAGCTACTTGGGATATTTTGTATCATGCCTTGTTACCTATTTTGGAGATGATATTGTATTGATGATGTGAATGTTGGTACCTATTAGTAAATAAATAAATATGGTACCTATAAGTATCGAATGAATATTATTGCTTCCACTTTTCTTTACTCTGAACTGATTGTTGGGTTGGTTTTTAATTGAGGGTACCCGCCTAGCCTTGTGTCGTTTTATTGTCTCCCGTTCGCTATGGCTTTGATTCATGTATGGATTGTCCATTTCATATGTGGATAGGGGCTATAGTGCGAGGGATGTGGTGCCTAGCGTTCCGGGTGCTACATCCTACGGTGGTATCAGAGCCAGGTTGCAAAACCGGGTCTCTAGTGTCGTGTCTTGTGAGTCTAGGTCGCACGACATAGGAACTAATTGTCAATTTGAGAGTCTTGCACCGTTATTTGATATACTTGAACCTACTTGACTCTTTGAATTTACTTGAATTTGGGGTGAATTGTTGAATTTTGAATTTATGTGCAATTTGTGAATTATTTGCACACATTTGCACCTACTAATCGAACATGTATAATAGTGACTTGATTTCAGGATGGCTCGTGATAGACATCACCGTGATCGTTCTCCTAGACATCGACATCATCGTCATCATCGCCGGGAGAGATCACCACCTCCTCCTCCACCTCCTCAGGCTCAGCCACAGGATTTTATGAACGCAGTGGTGGGTCTTATTGATCAGAGAGTCCGGGATTATGTTCCTCCAGCACCACCAGTTCCACCACCACAGCCAGGGGCACATATTTCAGCGGTTTTTAGGGAGTTCCAGAACCAGCATCCTCCCAAGTTTTACAAAGGGAATGATACTCAGGCCGAGCAGTGGCTAAGGGAGATTGAGAGAGTTTGGGAGCTCATTCCTTGTGAGTCCCAGGAGAAGGCCCGTTGTACTATTTCTTTGATCCAGGGTGAGGCCTATTCTTGTTGGGAGAGTGCCCGGATTGTGTTAGAGGCTGCGGCCGAGGAAGTGAACTGGGAAGTGTTTGTCAGAGAATTCAGAAACAAGTTCATTCCTCCATCTTCTCGCACCAGAAGATTGAAGGAATTTACAGAACTTAAGCAAGGAAGCAGGTCGGTCTCAGAGTATATCGCCGAGTTTGAGAGATTGTCCCGCTATGCTCCTAATATAGCGAGTGATGATTTCCATAAGGCGATGCAGTTTGTTCAGGGCCTTAGACCGGATATTCAGGCAGCGATTGAGGCGGTCAACACGAGCACATGGGTGAAGGCTACCAAGAAGGCATTATTGGTTAAGGATTCAGTGAATGCGAGGCGGTCTACTTACCGTTCAGGTTCAAGTTCGGGCTCAGGGTCTGGATCGGGATTCAGAGGTTCTAGATCGGGTTTCAGAGGTGCCGGATCGGGACATAAGGGTTCAGGTTCGGGTTCTGCTTCAGGCAAGAGGCCGATGGTTTATTCTTCTCCACCACCAGCTCCACAGGGCCCAGGGAAGAAGCCCCGACCAGCAGGACCAGTGATTCGAGCTCCAGTTGCTCCAGCTTTACCACCACCACCCGAGAGGCCTGCTTGTACCTTCTGTGGTCAGAGGACACACATTTATGAGAACTGCAGGAGGCGTCTGGGTTTATGCGTACTCTGTGGGAGCGACGAGCATATGGTAGACGGTTGTCCAGATCGCAGGATACCACCACCGGGAGCACCGAGACCACTGATCAGGGCTCGTGCTTATGCTTTGGAGGGTGAGCAACAGGATGCTGATATTGATCCAGCCGCGGTAGTTGAAGGTACCATTTGCATACATAGCACAAACATTCATACGTTGTTTGATCCGGGAGCTACTCACTCCTTTCTTTCGAGTGCTATATTTGTTTCTTTGCCTTTGCCTGTTACTCGCTCTTCTGCATGTTATGTGGTTAGTACTCCGTTTGGTGGTAGTTTAGAATGTGATCGGGTGTTCAGAGAGGTTCCGGTGAGTATCGAGGGCCGAGTTTTCTTGTCAGACTTCATTGAGCTACCGATGACTTGCTATGGATCCATTTTGGGCATGGATTGGTTGTACAGACATTCTGCTACAGTTGATTGCAGGGCGAAGAAGGTTCAGTTGGTATCAGATTTGGTAGTGGGTTGGAGTTCCAAGACTGTGCCTCTACTTTCTTTCTCAGAAGCTCATAAGTTGGTTCGAGATGGAGCCACGGGTTTCATTGCTTATATTCTCAACAAACCCAAGGATCAAAGTAAGCTGGAAGAAACGGAAGTAGTGAAGGAGTTTCCCGAGGTCTTTCCTGAGGAATTGGATTCTTTACCTCCAGAACGGGAAATTAAGTTTGTGATCGACTTGTACCCTAATGCAGAGCCGTACTCCAAGACTCCGTATCGCATGGCTCCGGCAGAGTTGAAAGAGTTGAAGACTCAACTTGATGCATTATTGGAGATTGGGTATATTAGACCGAGTTCTTCTCCCTGGGGTGCACCGGTTTTGTTTGTAAAGAAGAAGGACGAAACCTTGAGAATGTATATAGACTATAGGGAGTTGAACCAGATGACGATCAAGAACAAGTATCCTCTTCCACATATCGAGGAGTTGTTTGACATACTTCAGGGATCGAAAGTCTACTCGAAATTGGATTTGAGACAAGGGTACTACCAGCTGCGAATCCGAGCAGAGGATATTTTTAAGACAGGATTTAACACTCGGTACGGGCATTATGAGTTTGTTGTGATGCCGTTTGGTTTGACTAATGCCCCAGCAGCTTTTATGGATATGATGCACAGGATTTTCAGGCCTTTTCTGGATAAGTTCGTGGTCATCTTCATTAATGACATCCTGGTTTTCTCGAAGTCTGCCGAGGAGCATGCAAGGCACCTTCAGTTGGTATTGAAGACTTTGAAGGAACATCAGTTATTTGCCAAATTCAGTAAATGTGAGTTTTGGATTGACAGGGTGTCCTTCTTGGGTCACGTGATTTCAGGTAAGGGTTTGGAAGTTGACCCTTCTAAGATTGAGTCGGTTTTGAAGTGGGAGAAACCTAGGAATGCCTCAGAGATCAGGAGTTTCTTGGGATTGGCAGGTTATTATCGGAGGTTTGTTAAGGATTTCTCCAAGTTAGCAGCTCCTTTAACCCGGTTGACGAAGAAGAATGTGAAATTTGATTGGAATGAAGATTGTGAGAAGAGTTTCACTTTCTTGAAAGAGATGTTAGTTTCTGCTCTAGTGTTAGCCCTTCCGGAATGCTCTGAAGGATATGTTGTTTATATGGATGCTTGTAAGGAAGGCTTAGGATGTGCGTTGACTCAGAAGGGTAAAGTAATCGCTTATGCATCCCGGAAGTTGAAAGAGCATGAAAAGAATTATCCTACACATGATCTTGAGCTTGCCGCAGTAGTCTTTGCACTTGGAAAGTGGAGACATTATTTGTACAGGGTGTCTTTCGAGATTTTCACCGACCACAAAAGCCTCCAGTATTTATTCACTCAGATGGATTTGAATATGAGGCAGCGGCGTTGGATGGAAAGGTTAGAAGATTATGATTGCACGATTAAGTAACATCCCGGCAAAGCCAACGTGGTCGCCGATGCACTTAGTAGGAAGGTTAGTGTGTCGAGCTTGGAAGTGGGTGAAAGTAGTGGAATCGAGCTAATTGTTTTAAGGGCTCGAGTTTCTAATATTTCGGTCCAGCCGGATTTGAAGCAGAGGTTGTTTGAGGCTCAGAGTACGGATATGGAAGTGCAGAAATTGGTAGCTAAGGCAAGAGCTGATCCGGAGTGTCCATTCGGGTTCGATGAAACCGGTCTTCTTCGTTTCAAGAACCGAGTGGTTGTACCCGAAGAGTTGAAACGGGTTTTGCTCGAGGAAGCTCACAGATCGGCTTATTCTATCCACCCCGGAGGAAACAAGATGTATAAGGACTTAAGGCAATATTATTGGTGGCGTGGATTGAAGAAGGATGTGGCCGAGTATGTGAAGCATTGTCTCACTTGTCAGAAAGTGAAAGCCGAGCATCAGAAACCGGGAGGTCTTCTTCAGCCGTTACCTATTCCTGAGTGGAAGTGGGAACAGGTGAAGATGGATTTCGTGTCCGGATTACCTAAAGTGAAAGGTGGATTCGATGGGATTTGGGTGATTGTGGACCGTTTGACGAAATCTGCACATTTTCTACCGGTTCGGAAGTCATATAAGATTCGCAAGCTAGCCGAGCTTTATAATCGGGAGATTGTTAGACTTCACGGGATTCCGGTTAGTATAGTTTCTAACAGAGATCCACGGTTCACTTCGAAGTTGTGGCATGAATTGCAAGAGGTTTTGGGTGCAAAGATCCAGTTTAGTACAGCTTTTCATCCTCAGACGAATGGTCAGTCCGAGAGATTAATAAGATATCTCGAGGATTTGCTTACAGCTTGTTCTTTGGATTTTCAGTCTTCTTGGCATGATCAGCTACCTTTGATTGAGTTTGCGTACAACAACAGTTTTCAGGCTTCGATTGGAATGGCACCGAATGAGCTACTTTATGGTCGGAAGTGTCGTTCTCCGTTGTTCTTTGACCTGGAAGAGTGGAGATGGACTAAACAGGAAGGTGTTAAGAAAGGTGAGAAATTGGAAAAACCTTCCAAGGCCGTTGAAACTATGATTGAGAAAGTCCAACTTATAAAACAACGGATGAAATCAGCTCAGGACAGACAGAAGAGCTACGCCGATCGACGTAGAAGGGATCTCGAGTTTGATATTGGAGACCGGGTATTCTTGAAGGCGTCTCCACGTAAAGGATTTGCTCGGATTGGGAAAGGAGGTAAACTTAAGCCTCGTTATTTAGGTCCTTATGAGATTTTGGAAAGAGTTGGAGAAGTTGCTTACAGATTGGACCTACCACTGAGCCTCACGGGGATTCATAATGTATTTCATGTTTCTCAGTTGAAGAAATACTACCCCGATGAAACCGAGATCATTCCCGTTGAAGAAGTGGAATTGGAACCGAATCTAACCTTTGTTCAGAAACCGATTAAGATATTGGATAAGAAGTTTCAGGAATTAAGAAACCGGAGGATTCCCATAGTTAAGGTTCTTTGGAGAAGTAACAAGACCGAAGAAGCCACGTGGGAGACCTAAGACAAAATGAGACGGTTCCATCCAGAGTTGTTCCCTTCCGATCAGTGAATCTGGGGACCAGATTCTTTTAAGGAGGGAGGATTGTAACGCCCAGCTTTCGGCAATTCAGGTATGAACGACACGTGTGCGTTTGAGTGTTAGATTTTAATTTTAATTGCTCATTTCTTTAACTTTTCATATCATGACATAATTTTATAAAATTATATTCTTGGTATTTTATTGAAAATTCATATCATATTATAATTATCGTATAAATTGAACGTGATTGCAATGTGTATTATTTTCCCGAATGTGAATTAATTCTTTTATGGCCTTAATTGATCATTTTCATGAATTTGGGACTTAATTGCATTGGACTTAATTGATCATTTAATATGGAATTGTACCTAATTGCATAAGTTAAATAACTGAGGGATTTAATAGCAAATTGGGGCTTTTCTTCTTGGTACTTAGCAGCATTTCACGTACCTTGTCTTCATTCTTCATACAAACATTCATACACAATTGTTCTTGCTTTCCTTCTTCAACCGTGACAAACCCTTCTTGGAAGAGAGGGAGATTTCATCCATTCAAGCTAGTTTTGTGGAATTGGTGGACTTAGAAGCATCATCCACACCATATCTTCATCTTGTCTTCCATTTCTTGCATTTGAGGTCTTTTTGGGACTTCGGTGAATTTCTTGAATAAATGGCATAGATAGGGCTTTGCTATGTATTGGCTAAATTGTGTATTGGTTGTTGGAAATATATTTATGAACTTTGAGCTCAAGATTGATGCATATATCTTGTGATTTATGGACTTGGAGCATGATTGGTGTTATGGGTTTCGATTGATGAATTATTGATGATCTAGTGTGAAATATGTGTTTTTATGAGTTGTTAATGATTTATATGTATGCTAGCATTTGTGTTGCATCAAATTTATGCATTTCTTCTTGAGTTTGAGCCATTTTTGTGGTTGATGGTTGTTGCTTCGTTGCTGCTCTGTTTTGTTCTGCATCTTCTGCTGCTCACGTATTTTAGGAACGGCCCTTCCCAACCCCAGTTTAAAACTGGAACGGCCGTTCCCATGATTCTGGGTCAGCAAGGCCAGCGAGACTGGGAACGGCCGTTCCCATTTTGGCCTTTAAGCCGGAAGGGTCGTTCCCACCTAAAACGTTTTTCCGTTTTAAAAACGCTGGTGCGTTTCTGAAGGGCCATGGGAACGGCCCTTCCCATTTTCAAAGGGAGGCCGGAACGGCCGTTCCCATAGCGTCTGCAGAGCAAAAAGCTACTGCATAAAAATCGATTTTCACCACCATCATCCAATCACTTCTTTGACCCCTAATTACTTTTATATGATCCATAATGAAGTGAAACAAGATGTTTTCATGCCACATTGCATTTTTCCCATCATCTCGTTGCATTTCCGCCGTTCGTCATATTTGGTACAGTTTGAGTCGTGTTTCACGGACATTTGTCTTTCTTGCACAGACCAACTTCCTGGTGACGAGGAGCAGGCCCCGTAAGCTGTTTCCTTGGTTGTTTTTGGGTCGTTCAGGTGAGGTTTAATTTTAGATACATAGGACCCGTTTAACCCTATGTGAAATTGTAAGGCAAAACCTATCTATATATTTATAGTTTTCAAACGAGATTGGTTTTCAAAGGACTTATTGAACTATTGATTAATTGATTGATCGATTTGGCGAGTATTGTATTACACTGTGGGCCCGATGGTAGTGACTCGAGCCAACCGGGAAAGCATGGGCTGACGGGTAACTCGAGAGCTATCCTCACCAAATTGGGATGACCCCTGAACCCCCTAGGAGATTAGGGGAGGAAGGAGTTTCGGGCTTAGGGATTCAGGTACCCTCTGCCCAGATTGATTGGATGGTGGGGCCTTGCAATCCCACCATCACCTGGAGGAAGAAGGTGCCATTGAAACTGCTAATTGTGCACAGTAATAAATTGCTTGATCACTTAATCACCTAATAATTAATTGATTTATTGATTGTACACAGTCGGTGTAAGGTTGGAGAATTGCCCCACTCGTCGGGCCACAAATTGATTGTATTGAATTGGTTAAATTGAATTTGGATTAGTTGTAACCTCGGGCGATAGTATCCCTTTTATTCTATTAAATTGTATTGTTTTCAAAAAAATTATTACCCGAGATTATGACTTGCATGTTTGTGCGCTTATATTTATTTATACCCCTCGCTCAATCTGTGTTGGACTGACACCTCAACTTTTCAGTTGTTTTGCAGGGCGTGCTAGGCGGGAATTTAGAGTCTAGTTATCTTTAAATTTGGGTCTAGCACACTTCATTCCCACATTTTGTTCATGTATAACTACTTGGGATATTTTGTATCATGCCTTGTTACCTATTTTGGAGATGATATTGTATTGATGATGTGAATGTTGGTACCTATTAGTAAATAAATAAATATGGTACCTATAAGTATCGAATGAATATTATTGTTTCCGCTTTTATTTACTCTGAACTGATTGTTGGGTTGGTTTTTAATTGAGGGTACCCGCCTAGCCTTGTGTCGTTTTATTGTCTCCCGTTCGCTATGGCTTTGATTCATGTATGGATTGTCCATTTCATATGTGGATTGGGGCTATAGTGCGGGGGATGTGGTGCCTAGCGTTCCGGGTGCTACACAATAGGGGTGTATATAAACCAACACGACCTGCCAAATCCGGCCGAATATAAGGAGACACGCCTGATCACGAGTCGGCCTATATGACTCAAGTTTTAACCCTAACAACTAAAGAATTTGCAGGCGTTGATATTCTGGGGATGGAGTCAGAATTAGGTTTGATTAAAATCCACTCTTTTGTTAGCTATATTCTAGCAGTCTTTAAAAATATTAACTCTAGTTTTGAGAATGTTAGTTTTTGTTCTATTACACGTGCAGTAAATATGATTGCCCACATATTTGTTAGAATCGTTGCCTCAGGCCTGCGTTATTTCTTCGGTTGTTCCTTTGTATGTTTTGATTCTTGTTGATTTAGTGAATTTCCCCTCAAAGGGTTGCGTTTGAAAAAAAAATCCACTAGCTTGTTGTTAAAATTGGGGTCATTTAATATAAATATAAATAAAATGATCCCTACATAATGGAATGTCATAATGGAACCCTAACAACAAATCAGGGATATTTTTGGAATGTCATAATGGAACCCTAACAGACTTCAGGGACCACAAGCGGTTCTAAAAAATTAGGGACTAAAATGTAATTGCGTTGTAATTAGACCTAAATGCATAACAGTCAGATGTAATTATTTCTTAAAATTATTATTATAATTATAGCTCCAATCATCATCAATAACGTTTCAATAGTTTAGAGGTAAATCATAGTGTGGAAAGTTAAAATTTTTACCCAATAAAAATTCGACACGCCAAAATTGAGCGTATATTTAATATCAAAATAATATTTTCTAATTTACCTCAATAAAATTGCTAGAGTCTATTCTCTTCTCTTTTCTCTCTTCTCTTTAGGAAAATCGAGAAATCACAGAAATCTCTACAAACTGAAAATCGATTTCTTCAAATCCAAGAAATCTAAATCAAGAGGTGTAGGAATGTGAAGAAAACAAGATCAACAAGTCTATTGGAGGAGCATGTGAATCAACAGATCTATTGAAGGAGCGTGAAAAAAACAGAAATCACCAACATCAAATTAATTTGAGAGACCGGCGGCAGCACAAAACTATAAGGGTGGCGGTACAACAGAACTGAGTCAACCCGACCATAATTATTAAGTCTCTTCGTATTTCATCATCATCTTTTCTTTTTTATGTTGTTTTTTAGTCTTCCGAATGGAAGTTTGGTCTCTTTTTTAGAGTCTATTTAGTTTTTGTTCTTCTGTATGGAAGTTGCACATCTACTTTTATCCAGAGTAAGGCTTGTTTAGCCCATTCGCATCTTTACAAAGAAGATGTAGCTTCGACTTGCGTAAGATCTTCGAATATTTCGGCTTATGTCAATTCTCTTGTACCTGTACTTCATTTGTTTACATAATTTATAAATAGTTATTGTTGTTTAAAAAAAAATCTATTTTAAATTTAGGGACTTAATCAAATATATTTCCTATAATTAAACAGTCAATTAATTGATATTTTTTATATATATTTAAATGTGTCAAAATTCATATTTGGCAAAGAAATCATATCTTGTCAAATAAAGGAAAAGTCAAATGTAATATTCTCATAATCAAACCACATCTTGTGATTATGGGAAGATATTATAGAATTAACAAAGGACCAATTAGAATCAAGTCTTCCTTCGTAAATTATTGCAAGTCCTACACCTGTAAATATACAGGGTCCTTCACAAGCCAAAAACACACAACTCGGAGATACGAAGGAGCTTCGGTGTTCTTTAGTATCTTCGACTGTAGCGCCTCCCCTAGCACTACAACCCTCGCACCTCAATACTCCCCGAATGGAAGTTAGACCTAACACTCGAGAAATACTACGGCGAACGGTCTTGATAACACTTAAGTAGAGCGCAAGGCATAACGCAGCGGAAGATAGAGGAATTTAAAACTTTGCATGTAAATGGAGATGATAACGCACATAAAGAACAAGTGCTATTATTATTGATCGAAGTAGTTCACATAAGGGGAGTATAACATGATGGCATGACATGAAGGCAACTTATAAAGTATATATGCTCAGGACTATGTGTCTTTAGAATCAGTTCTCACATACTATGCATGACACCTTAATACTTCAAGATAGCTCTAGTCGTCGTTCCCTTGATTCCTGAAACCATGCAGTTTAAAATAGGTTAGGGGTTAGTCAAAGTGACTAAGTGAAGGTGTATATATATATAGGACTAAGAAGATCTTGATCTAAAATAATAACAATAGGATATAGCAATTATAATCCGGTTCATAATAGGTTTAAAAATAGGGATAGGGGTGTATGGGAATTATTTATGAAAGTATGAACCGTTTAATAAAAGAGTTTTATTGCCCGCAAGCTAGGCCTCTCCAACAGTACTACTTAAAATTTGGTAAAATAGTATCATCGTTGATCATGACACCGATGCTTTAATAAAACCAATATGATAATACCTCCGCTACTCCTTGGTGTCAAATAGGGAAGCCAACCCTAGAGACAATAAACAATAAACGGGTAGTAGTGTTCCCTTATCCCTTGGCGTGGAGGAACTAACCTCCAGTTAAACCACTTCCAAGAGCTGGGGGCAGTCCGCACAATAACCACCCTCGGTCCGATACCTTTTGTGTAATTATTTGATACGGATACAGTCGGGGCCCATAATAGTAATGTGTGAATATTTGGCTTGCTTGCCAGGAATCAATGTTTTGATAAAGTGCACTTAAATATATAGCGTCCTAGTAAAACGTTGATTTTAGCATAAAAGTATTTTTCCCTTTAAAAAGGATATGATAATATGGTATTATGTATATAGGGTAATAAATCATAAATAATAGGTAGGTTTGAAAATAATTTTATATAGATACATATGTATAGCATGATTCCTGTTGAAAACATTTTAACCCTTACCTAGTACCGATAGTCAGACAAAGGCATATGGATTCCACTACTCGGTCCTAATTTTGCCGGAAAGTATTAACCACTACAGGCTTAGGACTAAATTTCTTATTATTCTAATCAAGTAAGCACATAAAGTACATAGTGTTTACACTTAAAAGAGTAATACGTTAGAAAAACCCACTTAAAAGAGTAATACGTTAGAAAAACCCACTTAAAAGAGTAATACGTTAGAAAAACCCGGTAAACCCTAATTTAGCCGATAAACCGGATTTTTCTTAATCACATAGTGTTTATGAATTCTTTAGCTAACCAAATATTTACTAATCAAATTAGGATCCTAATTATAAGTTTGAAATGATAAATTAGGGCTTGACCTGGCATAATAATGCGAGGACACGTGGCACGCCCACGTGGGCGCCACGTAGACTCCGCGCCAACTCGGGCAAACCAGAAACAGACTTTTGGACAGATCATCAGATCGCCACCAGGTCCGCAGATCATCAGATCTACATGAGGTCATTAGATCGATATACACATCGCTTGATCGTCGGATCAGCGGATCGATTTTAATACCCACGTCATCAGATCGATCTGTCCTCTCTTATGAGGAAACCCACAGCATTAAGGATCCCGGAAGGCCATATCGATCTCCAGATCGATTACCTACGTCACCGGACACCCGAATACTGTAAAGCACTCCTGTCGGGACACGTGTATCCTTCTTATTCCCTGGAACAGGCGTACTATGGCTCATTAATGACCGTCAGTCCCTGCTTTTACCCAAAGGGGAAAGAAGGTACAACCGACCCGCCTCAAGCCGGTTCCATCGTCCGACATCCAGATCGACGACTGGCAACGCCATTAATGCACACCTACAGTACACACACTACTGTGTCATTTGGCCATGGCTATAAATACTCGCCCTTTGAACAGTAGTTGGTAAGCCTTTAATACGCATTTAATTGAATTTATTCTCTCTGTATAGAGCTCCATTACTGACTTGAGCGTCGGAGTGCCAAACTTGGGTAAAACCCCAAGTCCCCCAATTTGGTACTTAGCTCACGTGTGTTAGTGCTTTCAGGTCGATAAGAACCCACCCAAACAAATTCTTAACTGATTGACCCATATCTGACAGCCAGATCGACCACGTCAGATCGACCAGATTTGAGCCAGATCAGTTTGGCGCCGTCTGTGGGAAACCCCCTTTTTACATCGACCTAGATAAAAGCCCCTCTAATCCCCTTTTCCAACACGATGGTTAACACGAGGAACACCAACCGCGACAAGGACATGGAGGAGGTTGCCAAAGGCAGGCATGACTACAACGCGCCGCTTGGCAACACCTCCGCTGTCCCACCAGTCGGTCCCAGCGCCAATGTTCCCCAACCTCCGCTGGAGGTCACCCCCAGGTTCACTGTCACTCAAGCGGACCTTGATAGCTTTCTCGACCAATGGCGGGTCGAGGTCGAGCGTGCCCAAACTGAGGGCCGCGAACCCAGGCACCCCGAGCTCCCAAGGGCCAGCCCAGCCACCACCATACCTAGCCCCGTAGTAGGCAATGCATTGGCCCCCACCATCCAAGCATACGGAAACCCGGTTCCCTATGTCTTCCAACCACTGGATGGGCGACCGGCTCAAATCATCTGGGGCCTTAGCCCCTAGATCGGAGCTGGGCAGGTCCAAGAATTCGCTCCGCCGCCGCCACCCCCCGCAGCGAGCAAAGAAGTTCCCCGCGAGGGCCACGGGGACTCCGACCATCCCAGCCGTAACAACCGCGGCAAACGCGTGGTCGACGAGGACAATGAAGAGTTCGACGATCTCCGAGCTCGAATCCCAGCTCGATCCTCTAGGGAGGAAGCCGCCAGGATCGCCGACGCTCGCGCTGGGAGAGAGCAGGTCCAGGGTGTAGACCCACCGCGAAGATGGGTCCAAGACCGCCTGGGTGACCGTGGCTCCCACGTCACCCAGAGACAGGTCGACCTCTGAGAGGAACTGAACCGACGCCCTCTCCGTTACCGCAGTGACAGGGAGGAAGCTTTCCCCTTTTGCGAAGATATCCTCCGCACGACCTGTGATGGAGATCGAATTCCGACCGGCCTACCCATGTATAACGGGACCACCGATCCCGAAAAACATATGACGGCCTTCGAGAATCGAATGTAGCTACACTCCCACCCGCAGCAGATTTGGGCCAAACTCTTCGTCACCACATTGACGGGCCCTGCGCAGGATTGGTTCATCCGCCGCCTCGGTGCATATCGACCTACAACCGATTTGTAGATCGATTCACGGCGCATTTCTCCTCGATATCCGGGGAAAAGCTACCACCCTCCTATCTCAACAGCATATACTAGAAGGAGGGCGAGTCCCTGTGAGATTTCATGACTCGCTTTTCGAGATAAGTGGTTCGGGTCGAGAACCCGACGATGGACACCTTACTTTCCGTAGTCCATCGAGCCCTTCGTAACCGCCTATGGGCCGATGAGATCGTCAGGGCCGGGCCCCGCAACCTGACGGAAATACAAGATATCGCCCACGGCTTCATGCGCGTTGAGGAGATCGCCCTCGCGCATGGACCTCCGCCCCGATCAGAGAGGCAGGTCATCGGGTCCAGCTCGCCCCAACACCGGAAAGGGAGCGAGCAAAAGAAGATCAAGGGGAAAGTCGACCCACCGACCCAGGTCGACCGATGAAACTACGTCCCCTTGACCAAGTCCATAGACCAGATCTACGTAGTCATAGACCAAAGCCTTCTGAAAAAACCGAAGCCCATCCGAGAGGGCCCGAAGGCTGAGAAATCAGGGAAATTCTGTGGCTACCATCAGCAATGGGGCCACACAACCGCGGAATGTAACGCCCTCCGCGATGAGATCGAAAGACTCATTCAAGGAGGGCATCTGAAGGATTTTGTTCGACGCATCGACCACTACTCTGAGAAAGCAGGGAGGTCGAGCGATCGCAACCGCTCCAGGTCTAGATCTCCCCCTAAACGATCGGGGAAGCAGCCATTGGAAAGAGCTGAAGACAATCCCCCTACTCACAGCAAGATCTATATGATAGCTGGGGGGCACGAGGGCGGTGACTCCAATGCAGCTCGAAAGAGGAACATCAGGCGGTCAACTCGAGAGTTCAACAGCCCCCACGAAGAGGTCTTCCAGATCGATCAAGGTAGAGAGTGGGAGAGGCAGGAGGTTAGCTTTAGTGAGAGTGATAGCCGCCCGGGCCCCCATCGGGAAGGTGATACGCCTAGCTGTCCAATGGTAGTGACCTTAGGCGTGGCTAATTATGATGTAACCAAAGGCCTAGTTGATAATGGAAGCAGCTCGAATATTATCCCTTACTCGACTCTTGTAAAAATGAAATTGCATAACCTAAAGCTCGATCCGATCCGAACACCGCTCTCCGGGTTCGGTGGATCGGAAGTTATACCGTTAGGGCGCATCCGACTCCTCACCTCGATGGGAACATCCCCCAAGAGGGTGACCCAGGAGGTCGAGTACGTCATCGTCAATATGCCCCTAGCGTATAATATGATCTTCGACCGGCCTGGCCTCATCCAATTCAAAGCAATCATCTCTACGTACCATCAAAAGCTGAAAATGCCCAATCCGAACAGGGTCGGAGAAGTGACTTGCGATGTCATGGACAGTTGGGCTTGTTATGCCATCGTCCTGAAAAAGCCATCCGGGAAAGAGGTGGAGGAAGAACTCGACCTCTAGACCTATGCCGACGGGAAAATCGAGCTACCCACGAAGGAGTGCGAGGCGAAGAGATCCCCCGTAGCTCGAAAGAGAAAAGCCAGCGAGCGGCTCGAGCCCTCTGAAGAACTAAAAGAAATTGCCCTTATCCCCGGAGATAGCAATAAAACCACCAAGATCGGGGCGAACATGCACCCCCAACATGAGGTCATGATGATAGAATTCTTGAGGGACAACTCAGATATTTTCGCTTGGGCAGCCAAAGATCTGATTGGTGTCGATCCGAAGGTGATCTGCCACCGGCTCGGGATCGATCCGTCGGTCAAGCCCATCAAACAAAAGTTGAGACCGCAAAGCCTGGCAAGGAATGATATAATCGAGGCCGAGGTCAATAAACTCTTCGACGCTGGATACGTTACTCCAGCTCAATACGTTGACTGGTTGTGCAACATAGTCCTCGTGCAAAAAACGGACGGGAAGTGGAGAATGTGCAAAGACTTCACCGACCTCAATAAGGCATGCCCGAAAGACCCGTATCCGTTGCCCCGAATCGATCAGCTCGTCGACTCGACGGCTGGGTGCGAGATGCTCAGCATGATGGACGCATTTCAAGGCTACTACCAGATCTCTATGGCTCCCGAAGATCGAAAGCACACGGCCTTCATTGTGGTAAAGGGAATATACTGCTTCAAAGTCATGCCCTTCGGGCTAAAGAATACAGGAGCTACGTACCAAAGGTTGGTCAACCTGATGTTTAAGGATGAGATCGGGAAGACCATGGAGGTCTACGTCGACAACATGATCGTGAAGAGCCGATGGGCGTACCATCATCTAGATCATCTGCGCAGATCGTTTGAGATCTTGCGGCAGTATGGGATGAAGCTCAACCCTGACAAGTGCACGTTTGGGGTCGAAGGAGGGAAGTTCTTGGGGTATATGGTGAGCCAGCGGGGCATCGAGGCCAATCCCACCAAGATCAAAGCTATCCAGATCATACCACGACCTCGGTGCATCAACCAGGTCCAATCACTCGTAGGACGGATAATCTCCCTCAATCGGTTCATATCACGATCATCAGAGCGAAACCTCCTATTTTTCAAAGTATTACGGAATCTCAAGAAATTCGAATGGAACGAAGAATGCGAACGAGCGTTAGATCGATTGAAAGAGTACCTGGCCTCTCCCCCATTGCTGGCCAAGCCAAATGAGGGAGAGACCTTGTACCTCTACCTGTCCCTTTCTAACGAGACCTTCAGCTCAGTCTTGGTCGCCATTCGAGATCGAAAACACCTACCTATCTACTACTTGAGCAAGATCCTGTACGGTGCGGAACGGAATTATCTCGAGATCGAGAAATTCGTGTTCGCCCTCACGCACGCAGCACGGAAGCTACGTCCGTACTTCCAGGCCCACCCCATAGTTGTCCTAACAGATCAGCTGCTTAGGCAAGTGTTATCCAAACCCGATGTATCGGGTCGGATGATGAAATGGGCAGTCGAGTTGAGTCAGCATGACATCACCTACCAACCCCGGGCCGCCCAACAAGCTCAAGTTCTGGATAACTTCTTAGTCGAAAAGAACACCAGCTCGCTGGAGATCGTCCGTACCTCGCCTAGCTGGACCATGTACGCGGATGGCTCATCGACCTCTCAAGGAGGGGGAGTGGGCATCTCCCTTACAAACTCAGACGGGCTACAGCTCGATTTCGCCATTAAGCTTGATTTTAAAGCAACAAACAACGAAGCTGAGTACGAAGCACTGGTAGCAGGGCTAAGGTATGCCGCGGAGAACCAGATCGACAGGTTAGCCGTCGTAACTGACTCCCAGCTCGTCGCCGGCCAAGTCAATGGCACGTACGAAGCTCAGGAAGAGTCCATGGTAGCGTATCTCAGAATGGTGAAAGAGCTGACCTCGAAGCTGAAAGAGTTCAAAATCGAACAGGTCCCCCGCGAAGAGAACGGTCGAGCCGATGCCCTATCAAAGTTGGCCAACGGATTCCAAGGAACAAAGGATGCAACCATCTCGTTCATGGTCTCGGGGGGCCGTGCGATCGATGAAGGAAAGGTCGAGATCGCCACCATCGATCCGCCGGAACCTTGCTGGATTGACGATCTAATCGCTCACCTCAAAGATGGGTTTTTGCCCCAAAATCGAACTGAGGCCAGAAGAATAAAATATCGATCTCTGCTCTATATGATAGATCGTGAAGGCAGGTTGTTCAAAAAATCCTTCACCGGTCCCCCTCTAAGGTGCCTACGACCTAGCCAAGCCCAAGATGTCCTGGAAGAAGTCCATGAGGGTTGCTGCGGAAACCATTCTGGAGGTCGAGCTCTAGCTCGAAAGATCTTAAGGAGTGGGTATTTTTGGCCGACTATGGTGTGGGACGCGAAGACCCACTCTAGGAAATGCCCCAAGTGCCAAAAACACGGCAACCTAATCTGCACTCACCCGGCGTCCATGATACCAATCGATGTGTGCTGGCCCTTCGACCAATGGGGGATCGACATCATCGGTCCCTTCCCCTTGGCACCCAGACAGAAAAAGTTTGCCATAGTATGTGTCGAATACTTCTCAAAGTGGGTTGAGGCCGCGGCAGTCCCCAAAATTACTGATGCAGTGATAAGGAATTTCCTCTGGAAGAATATAATCTGTCGTTTTGGGGTTCCGAGGGTACTCATCTGTGACAATGGCCCTCAATTCCAATCTGAGAATACCAAGAGCTATTGTCGGGACCTCGGGATCGACCTCAGATTCACTACAGTTGGCCATCCGCAAGCAAACGGCCAAGCTGAAGTCACCAATCGAATCATTATCCAAAACCTCAAGACCCGCCTTGATGCCAAACTGGGGGCATGGGCGGACGAGCTCGACAGTGTACTATGGGCATATCGAACTACCCCGCGGACAGCCACGGGACAAACACCATACTCTCTGGTTTACGGATCCGAAGCTGTCATCCCATCAGAGTTGTTACACGAAACCGCTCGTGTATCGCAATACCAGCTCGACCGGAATACAGAGATCAGAGCTGAAGATCTAGATGTGATTGAAGAAAGCAGGGAACACGCCTATAAGAAGCTCAAACAGTATAAGGCAGCGGCGGCTCGATCATACAACAAATACGTGAAGGCCAGATCATTTCAGATCGGCGACCTAGTGTTAAAAAAGGTCGAAGTCTTGCAGCATATCGGAAAACTTGAGCCTAACTGGGAAGGACCCTATCGCGTTACGGAGATCGGGAAAAACATGGCATACCGGCTCAAAGACATGGTCGGGAAGCCATTACCCAGACCGTGGAACGCGCACAACTTGAAGAAATTTTACACTTAGCTTTCAAATTATTTCAAGTTGTAACGGTTAAAGCGGTCGAATTCGCCTAAGAATCGATCTCTATTCAGTAAATTAATATACATGTTTGAGAACGACATCCGATTGAAGCCAATACGTAATCCTATACCAGGTTACTATCCCCTCGGGTAAGCTCTCATTCGACCTACGGTCATGAGTCGAGGTGGGAACGAACCCCCCCTACATCCAATCGTTAGAGATCGAGATCCAACGAGGTCGTTTTCAGACCTAATGAGATCCTAAAAATCCTAACGTATTGGGTGATTTTAAATCATTGTTAGAGATCGAGATCCAATGAGGTCGCTCTTAGACCCAAAGAGATCCTGAAAATCCTAACGAACCTGATGATCCAGTGATCCAAGGAGATCTTTTTAGATCCGATGAGATCCAGAGATTAATGGAAATTAACGATCCAGAGATCCAAGGAGATCGTTTTAGATCCGATGAGATCCAAAGATTAATGGTTTTCAAAAATTAATGATCCAGAGATCCAAGGAGATCGTTTCAGATCCGATGAGATCCAGAGATTAATGGCTTTCAAGAATTTATGATTCAGAGATCCAGGAGATCGTTCTAGATCCGATGAGATCCAGAGATTAATGCCTTCAAATCATTGTTAGAGATAGAGATCCAAGGAGATCGTTTTAGATCCAAACGAGATCCTAAAAATCCTAACATTTAATGTTAATAATCCAGAGATCCAACGAGGTCGTATTAGATCCAAAGAGGTCCAGAGATTAATGGTTTTCAGAAATTAAAGATCCAGAGATCTAAGGAGATCGTTTCAGATCCGAGGAGATCTAGAGATTAATGATCTTCAGAGGAAAGATCCTAAGATCCAATGAGATCGATTTAGATCCAAGGAGGTCTAAAGATCGATCCGATGAGAACGCAGTAAGGTAAAGGGACCAAGGAAAAAATGAAAACACCCGAGACTAGATCGACATCCAAACGAGATCAAATAGCGTGACTAACCTATCGATCCGAAAGCGATAAAAATCTAGCTAAATGGTAAGCAAAACCTGGATCGACAAACCACGCGCATGCCAGATCGAATTAATGTTCAACTTGCAAAGTAAAAGAAAACGCAAGTATGAGAAACATAATTCATTCATGCGAAAATCGATCTCTAACATTAATAAAGATCTATTATACCTAGCGCATCGAGCTCACCACGCGACGTGGCTCGATGGGCAAATGTTCAAAAACAAAGGCAGAAACAAACTGCAAGTATTCACCTAGCCACCGACCGGCTAGCCGGTCGAATTGAATGTTTTGAAAGTAGTAAGAGAATGAATCAGTCGATCTCGACCCGGGTTGAAGTAGATTCTTGGGCAGATCGATGTCTGGCTCTCTCGAACTCGCGGGCGCTGGGAAGGAAATGCTCGACCTCGACCGGTTGAGGCAGCTCGCATGTCACCTGGGACTTGGTCTTCTTAGCCTGGGCCATCTCAATGGCGTGCCCATACTTGTAGGTCGCCCAGTCGATGTGAACCGACTCCTCTTCTTCAGGTTGATCAACGGTACCCAGATTGGGGAGCATGGGTCCGATCGATTCAAAATCGAAATTCGGAGGGAAAATGTCCTGAGCCTTAAGCTGATTAATGGCGATTTGAAACCCCTCCGCCAGATCGTTTTCTCCCACGATCAGACTGGCCTCTTCAAACCCAGGGCCCTCCATGAATTCTCGAACTGCGTATCGTTCGATCTGGAGCTTGCACTTCCTCAGATCATCAACAGCCTTGTCGATCTTGGCCTAGGCGAGGTCGAAGGTCTCCAGTCTGCCCTCCTCCTTGGCAGCAATCTTGGCGCTCTCGAGCTCCCCAGCGAACTCCACCCTTAGTGCAGCAACAGCCTCCTCGTGTTGCTTCTCAGCATTCGCCAAAGCCTCCTGAGCACTCTGCATTCGGGCCTCCATCGTATCCCTCTCCTTGACCCGGATCCTTTTCTCCTCCCTAGCTTTGCGGAGGTCTTCTTCGAGCTGATGGATGATTTGGGGGTCCATCGAAGCGAGCCGTGCCTTCGCGCTCTGGTACTTCTCCTTGTACCTCTGTTTGCCGGCTTTAAAGACTTCCGCCTCCTGGATCGAGTTCACCAACACAGGGACGACGTCCTGAAAAGAAATGTGCAAATCAATCAGAAACAAAGGGATCGATCAGCAAGAAGCAGATCGATCAACAAAGCACAGATCGATCATCACCGGATCGATCAACACAAAATGTTACAAAAGAAAATGATATGAAATGATATACTCACGCAGAAGATTCCTCGAGCGGCTTTGGCCCTCTTCTGATCCGCCGACCTCGACCTGGATAGCTTCCTCTGTTCATCAATAATGCAGCCGGTATTGAACAGAGCGGAGATCAGATCGATGTCCGGAGTGCCAAAAGCCAAGGCACGCTTCGATCCGTCCGGGTTTTTCTAGCTCGAGTCCGGCCAGCCACTGCGGAAGCGGGCTTCTGGGAAAATCCAAAAGCTGGGACTCTTCGTCCGAATCCTCGGACTCCTCCATCATGTGAGCGGTTTCCCTGAAAGGCTTCTTTCCCACGCCATGCCTTGACTGAACAAACTGGGCATAAGGGTCAATGTCTTCATCAAAATGTAATTCTAAGTGGTCAAGATTTATTACTTGCTCGAGGTCGTCATCGACCTGACCCCCTGAGGACCCCGCCAGATCGACGAACTCCTGACCTCGAACTGGAGGCGCCGCCATGTCTGGGCCGATCTGATGAACTCCTTGATCATGCAATTCCTTTCGGAACCCCTCTTGATGAACTTGTTGCGCCTCGGGAAGGGCGTTGAGTATCGAGCGGGCTGCGTCTATCACAGGTTGCATCTCCGCGGCAGCAACCTTCCTCTGGTTCCTCGCCCTCATCTTCGTAGATCGAGACATGATTAGAACTCGGAGATCTGCAGATCAGAAAAACTAAGGATTAAATCAACATAGAAAGAGGAAAATTTACAAAAAGTGTTAAGGAACCCCTATCGAGGAGGGGTCCGGTCGAAGTAGGAGCATACCAAGGCGGAAGTTCCTCCGTAGGTGCCCAAGGATTATGCCCGCTTCGACCAGATTACCCGTCCTCGTCAGGTTTGTATGGTCAAGCAGGCCCAAGCGGGGAAGCAGATCGAAGTTGTTGTGGAGCCACGAAGTAGATCTGGTGGGAAGGCGTTTCGGATCATCTGAACCCCATGTAGATCGAAACGAGGGGGCGATTGGGAGGTCGACAAAGAAGAACTTGGATTTCCAATCTACCCCATGCGACGTCGAGGGGATCGATACCATCTTCCTATGGGGTTTCGATTGAAGATTGAAGTACCCGGGGCCCGATTTAGCGGCACTATTTAGCGTAAAGAACTCCCCAAAATCTTCGACCTCCGGCGCAAACCCCAAGCTCTTCACAATAATCATCATGCAATGGATTAGAGAAAACGAGTTCGGAGTTAACTGGGCCGGGCACATGTTGAATCGAACTAAGAAGTCGGAGACGATTGGAGGTAACGGGAGCCTAAATCCATATTTTACGGCGTGATAATAGATCCCGATCGACCTCGACCTCTGCGGGCTACCCACTGTCTCCCCATCCAGCAGCATCCGAACGATATATGGCAAGTCCAACGCCAGTTTCCTCCTCGCGTCCTCGAACTCGGATTCGGTTATCTTCGATGACCTCTGGGTTACATGGGTCAAAGTGCGGAAGATGTGACGCGGTTGCTCCGCCACTGGAGGGCTCGCCACAGGTTCTTCGATCTCCCCCTCTTCATCGATCTGCGGAACCTCGGGCTCATCCACCAATCTCAACTGTCCTCTCCCTCTCGAGGTCGACGCGGGTCCCCCGCGATTGGCCGTACTTCCGGATCCCATGAGTGACTCAAAACTAGCCTCTGGAAGTGAAGGCACACTTTGCTCGATCTCCCATTCAGGAGACGGCGTGAAAGCCTCTTCCGATGATTCCCCACGCACTTCGATCTGATTGTGAGCCATAAGAAAGGGGGGAGAAATGGAAATTTACCTTGGGAGCAGTTCGAACGAGCTTCAAAAAGGGCGGTTGGCGAGGGCTGCAGATCGGCGCAGTTCGACGCTTTGTATATGAAAACAGTGAAATGTGGGCTGAGGGTGACCCCCTATTTATAGAGAGTGAAAAGGTAACGTCTCGAAATACGAAACGACGCCATTATTACCCCGGACACGCCACCTCCCTCAAAGGTCACGTCGCATTAAATGCGGCGTCAGATAGAGGAACTCAACAGACGCGCCTCATCATCAAGGCGACGGTTCGACTTTAACAGTCACGACAGTTCCCTTGTCCAATGCCAGATCGATGAAAATACCACTGCGAAATTTCACACCGGTAATTTGGGGGGCCTCTGACATGGCATAATAATGCAAGGACACGTGGCACGCCCACGTGGGCGCCACGTAGACTCCGCGCCAACTCGGACAAACCAGAAACAGACTTTTGGACAGATCACCAGATCGCCACCAGGTCCGCAGATCATCAGATCTACATGAGGTCATTAGATCGATATACACATCGCTTGATCGTCGGATCAGCGGATCGATTTCAATACCCAGGTCATCAGATCGATCTGCCCTCTCCTATGAGGAAACCCACAGCATTAAAGATCCCGAAAGGTAATAGCGATCTCCAGATCGATTACCTACGTCACCGGACACCCGAATACTGTAAAGCACTCTTATCGGGACACGTGTATCCTTCTCATTCCCTGGAATAGGCATACTATGGCTCATTAATGACCGTCAGTCCCTGCTTTTACCCAAAGGGGAAAGAAGGTACAACCGACCCACCTCAAGCCGGTTCCATCGTCCGACATCCAGATCGACGACTGGCAACGCCATTAATGCACACCTACAGTACACACACTACTGTGTCATTTGGCCATGGCTATAAATACTCGCCCTTTGAACAGTAGTTGGTAAGCCTTTAATACGCATTCAATTGCATTTATTCTCTCTCTATAGAGCTCCATTACTGACTTGAGCGTCGGAGTGCCAAACTTGGGTAAAACCCCAAGTCCCCCAATTTGGTACTTAGCTCACGTGTGTTAGTGCTTTCAGGTCGATAAGAACCCACCCAAACAAATTCTTGACTGATTGACCCATATCTGACAGCCAGATCGACCACGTCAGATCGACCAGATTTGAGCCAGATCAGGGCTAATTTGGCAATTTAGGGCATGATTTGGAAAACGTTTACAAAATTGCCGATTTTCGAAAATTAAGATAAAATCCTTCTTTATATTTTCAAAAAACCAATTTATAATTATTTTTAAATAAAATCTGAATTATTTAAGTAAAATATTGACTAAAAGTCAAAATTACTATTGAAAACATGTACTATTTGAATTTCTAAAGATTAAATACTTTATAGCACAAAATTAAACACACACACACTATCACACGTGCACAAACACTTATCCAAGAACATCAAGAACTTGTTCTTAGACTTATTTATGTGTTCATATAAGTTCATGATCATGTCTAACAAATTTCATATCCATAACATATGATTAAACTTAAAATGTAGCACTTTATGTAACTTTAATGATAAAAATTAATCTAAATAAATTCTTCTAGTCATGAATTTAATCAAATAAGATCATGAATAGTTAAACACATAATCACATTATATCATATCATAAAGCATGCATTTAATTAAATAAATTCATATATGTAACCACATTTTTTCATAAAACTAGCAATTAGGACATATAATTCATAAAATAAAATTCCTAAAGGTATAAATTAATTAAATCTAAGAATTCTATATTCATAATACCCTAAGAAAAACTTATAAAGTATGAAATAATAATAAAAAAAAAAGAATTAACTTAGAGAGAGAGTGGGGATGGTGTGTGGTAGAGAGAGAGATGGGAGGTTTTTTGTGTAGTCTTGTAAATGAATTGTGGGGGTTATTCATAGGTATGTATTTGGAACCTAGAGGGTATTCTTGAATAGTTAGGGTTATGACTCACAAGATAGGGTAGGCTAGGTGTATAAATATAGGGTGTTGAGGTGTAGGTATAGGTGTATAAGTGATGTAGGAGCTTATGCATACAAAATGATTTCATAAATACATCATAAATTCATTAAATAAAATTAATTCTAAAATAGGTAGAAAATAATATCTAAAACATTGAAGAATCTCTATATTAGAGTTTAAAGTGAGAAAAATTACAAAAGAAAGAGAATCGAAAGAGCTTTTTAATGAATATAAACACTTAACGTTTGAACGTTTCAAGTTAAAGTAGTAAAAGTTCGAAATTTTAAAAAATATGATAAAATACATAAAACGAAGTTAGGATGAGAATTAATTTTTGAGAAAATGGTCATGATTTTTAAAATAATTTGAGGATTATTTTGAGTATAATATTGGATATCAAACGCTGTATGGTTTAAAAGTTAATTTTTATGTCGGGAATAGTACTTTGTGAAAAATAGAAAAAATTTATAAAATGAGCCAGGATTTGAACTAGGTTTTGGAAAAAGTCTTAAAATTCATAAAATAATTTAAGGATGGTTTTGACTGTAATATTGAATAGGTAAAGTGTTTGAATTCAAAAATGCCTAAATTAGGGTTTCCGGCCGGTTTTTGTTACTACGAGAGTTAGAATGAGAATTAGGGCTCGAGAAGGTTACCAAAATTTATGAAATAATTCAAGGATTCATTTGAACCCTATATTTGATAGGTAAAAGTGTCCCGGTAAATTTCTACATTTAAGAAGTGAATAGTATCTAGGGACCTGAATTTTTGGCTAACAATTTTCAAGATGTATTTTGGAGTGGCAAAGGTATAATATGAATCTGAAAAATGTGAGATATAATTTTCTAAGGTTTCAGGAAGAATATATGAAGGTTTAGGCTCGGTAGATGAATAGTGATATGAGTCTCATAATGAAATAATATTCAATAATTGAGGCATAAAAGCACATAGTTCACATAAAATGCAATGCATAATGGATTGAGGCTATAAACGTTTTCTTCAAACCCTTTACTTACCTGTTTCTTCTTGGCCCCAAATCAGGGTTGTTACATCGACGGTGTTCTTCGTGGAAGTCAGCATCGTCGGAGTTCGGTCTAGAATTGAAGCATGAAAGTTACATTTCGGTGTTGCTCTCCTCAACAAATTCAAGTCAAGTTCAAGGCGAGACTCATGGCAAGACTCGCAAAGATCAAAAAATTGAGGCATTCGATCTGTAACAAGTCATCAAGCCTTCGAGTTCAGCGTTTTCTTCAAGTCAAATTCAAATAAACTTCAAAAGTGTTCATCGGCGTTCTTTGGCCTTGATTCAAGACGTTCGATCCGCAACAAGGCATCAATTCCGCGAGTTCAGCGTTTTTGTCAAGTTAAATTCAAATCAACTTCAAAGGTGTTTATCGGTGTTCTTTGTAGTTTACCAAAATCAAGGCGTTTAATTCATGATTAAGTCGAAAAACCCGCAATTAATGAAGCAAAATCAAGCCAAAAGAAGATTGAAACTCTAAAGTAAACGAAGGCGTTTAAAACCTTCCGAAATCCACCAATTTTTGTTGGAAGAATCAAATGAATGAAATTAGAAATCGTAACCCTCAACTTTAATCAATCAATAAAATTCATTGGTGATTATTTTTTGTATTTAATTATTTACGGAATTATGTTACACATAGAATCGAACTCTTGAAAAGATAACAATATCATCAAGGCGACGTCATCCGTGTCTCTCCATTTAGTTGAGCCCATGGAGATATATAATGCACTATTTGACAAGGTAAGATGTTGGAAAAGTATTTTTAGATGAATGGCTGCTAAATCATGGTCCTTGAGGTTCAGGCTGTTGCAAAACCTCCCAAAACTTCAGCTATGATAGATTCAGAAATCCTCGGAGATGTCTGTTGACCTCAATTTTTAAAATCTTTGAGGGTTTGAGAGTTGGAATTTTGAGACAAAATAAATGCTAGGAAGGATTTGAAAATTTTAAAGGTATTTTGTTTTGGACGGATAGGTATTGGGTGGGAAACCAAACAATTTTGGTGTCAAACCTTTTATAAGGCATTATTTAAAAATTTAATTAAAATATTTAGTAAAAATTCAAAACTATATCGTTTTATTAAATTATTTACTACGCATAAGATTTTGTAGTAAATAGTGTCTTATTTGTTAGTTATTTACTACGGACAATAAATCGTAGTTAATACTTATCTTTTACAAGGTTCAACTAATCATAGTAAAAGAATTTGTAGTGAAAAGCCATTTTTCTTGTAATGACTTTTGGGGGAAAATTACACTTTTGGTCCCACTAGACTGACTCAATATCATATTTGGTCTCATAGGATTTGTTGTTTACATATTGAGTCACATAAGAAATAATTTTGAACACATTGAGTCACAACCGTTAACTTTTGACTCTAAAAATGGGAGAAACATTATTTTAATTTTAATTTTGCTGAGATGAACTAAATTAATCTGACATGGAGTTTAGGTGACTTTCTTTAATCAGATTTTTTAACTCATAAATACTCCCCAAACAAAACTCTTTCGCTCTCCATCATTGACATTGTTGAAGACAGAAATAAACAGGCCTTTAAATGAGTAAACCCTAAGCTCTATGTCGGATTAATTTAGTCCCTCTCATCAAAAATTAACACTAAGATAACGTTTTTCCCATTTTTAGTGTCAAAAGTTAACGGTTAGGACTCAATGTGTTCAAAATTATTTCTTATGGGACTCAATGTGTAAACAAAAAATCCTATGGGACCAAATGTGATATCGAGTCAGTCTAGTGGGACCAAAAGTGTAATTTTCCTTGACTTTTGGCTTATGCCCCTCCTCAACAAGACTGAGTGATCTTGCTGAGACATCTCAATATCTAACTAATTTTTTTTTTTTATTTAGATTAATTCCTCTCTTTTCTTCTTTTCTTTTCTTTTTCTTCTTTTGATTGATCGGAAGAGATTGTTCTACTATTTCATCTAAAATTACATCAATTCCCACTTTCCACAAATTATTAGTCCGCTCAGATATTTTATCCAACATTTATCTATGCCTCCTCAAAAGGTTGATGTCGAATCATTTTGTAGCAATTTTTGTTTTAAATTCTTGATAATGTATTTCATGGTTTTCAAATGCTTTCCTCTGATAGATTATTCAACATCTACTATATAAGATCTCTAAAATAATTTTTAGAAATAGACCATCAGTCCAAAAATCTGAACTTTTTTGTTCTACGTTGGCACATATGTCTTTGAGTCTAAACCAATTTAATATTCATAAATGTTACTAATTAGGCATAAATAGAGAAAAAAAAAAACTATAATATTAAAAAAATAAGTAAATAAGACATAAGTTATCATTAAACTAAGATATATATATATATATAATTACCTACTCACGGTTGGAACTCGAACAAAAACCTCAAAATGAGGAAAGAAAAAAAAAACACTATAATTTAGTATGCAAATAAATACCATGTAAGTTTAAAATATAAATACATTGTGAAAATGGAAGAAAAAAATCTTACTTCTTAGTTCATAAAAAAACCTTACCACGAGCTGCAGCAGAAAAAAGGTAAGAATTTAAAAATAATATGCAAACAATATATATATATATATATATATATATATATAAATAAGTTGCAATATATAAACCATTATTACAGATGATGTACAATGTGTTGGAAAACACGAATCAGAAAGCAACGGAATTTAAAAAATTTTCCCAACAAAAGGACCTTGGACTCGCAATCGTGTAACCAAATTCGTAGAGATAGAAAACTTACTTTTCTTTTGTTCTTTCTTGAAGCGTTTCAAGCCACCCAAGAACGCTCTTCTCGCGGCTTGATCCCCTCTCCTTGGTAAAGCTCGAATCTTCAAACTTCTAACTTGAAGTCTCTAGAGAAAGTCCACCAACTTGATCACAATCTAACTAGTAAGGATGCTAGTTCTCTAGTTAGTGTTTAGGCTTAACCTAGGGTTTATTTGATCTTGGAGAAAGGAAGGTGTTCAACACATGAACCAAAAGAATTGCCCATTAGCTCTAAAGGGGAGCATGAGCTCCCCTATATATAGGAAAGGGAGAGGGACGGCCGAACCTATTCCTTGTTGGACAAGGATTTGGTTCCTCTCTCTCCTATTACTTGATCATCAAGTATTTTCCAACTTTGACTTTGAATTCTAATTCAAGTCAACATTTAAGAGAGCTAAAAATATCCAAACTATTTTTGGATAATCTTATACTTTATTTATTATAAAATAAATAACTTATTTTTATCTAATTAATTAATTAACTAGATTATTTTCTCCAAAATAAGACTTTCTTTTTAATTCAAAATTAAACCAAAGTCTATTAAATAATTAACACATTTAATTATTTAATACATATATTTATAATATATATATATTCACACGTGTGTGACACGTGTCACAGTGACACATGTCACTCACGTGAGCCACACATGTGATTTCACACGTGTGGAACCCTCTTGGCCCGATTAACTCGTTTAATCATTTTAAAGCATCAACTCATGTAACCAAGTTGTTGTGTGTGACCCTCTAGGTTTTCAATTCAATTAGCAGTGACCCTAATTAATTAATTCACTAATTAATTAATCAGTCCACAGATTAAACGACCATAGTCTAGCAACAGGTGTTTAACCCCTAGCTGAATTGGAATGTTCGGATTCGACAGAACCTTTAAGTCATTGATTCATGTGAGATACAATCCTCCTACTTACTATCTCTCAACCAAGATCTAGGGCAAGGGAATAATCAGAACCCTAATAATCCGGTCTTAAAGCTAAGTGCATTTCATATCCATTTGATCTCAATCCAAGAAACCCTTTTCTTGATGTCTTGACCTACTGCCTTGGCCAAGGACTCCATATGGCATATGAATGACTTACACAATAAGAGATCACCTTGCAAATGCAAGTGTAGGTCCTTTCTTGATTCTCATTCACTTTCATGAATCACTTGTGCAGCCCCAGCATAAGCCTTGAATCAGTTGTCTAAGGCGACACCCTTTAAAGCTTATACCTAAGACTACAGAGTTAACTCATAAAGTGACAAGGAACCTCAAGTCTAAGGATCAATTAATCACATTAATGACTCGTGAGATATTTTCTAATCTGGAAGTTTCCATTTCCTGAAATAGAAACTTCATTTCCCATTTAGGAATGTTCTCACACGGGGCACCTCACTGAACTTACTTATTAAAGTAAGCACCCTCATGTATCACGCACGTATCAACTATACACTTTGCACCTCCATGAAACAAGGTGGTCCTTCTTAAGGGCGTGATCCCACAAGCAAGCCTTAGAGGAGTCAGGTTGACACTCCCACTGTTTGTAGGACTCATCGGCTTGGAGTATTTTACTAATCATGACTTATGTGATATAGGGCTCGTTTCATGAACCATTTCACCTAAATGGTAGAGTCCTAAAGTCATCAGGATTAGGGGAGTTCTCATACATGCACAGCTAAAGTAAACGCATACCAAACAAGAGCATATAAAGAAGTGTTGCCTCAATTCGTTATTTTATTCAAAGATTGTCTGTGATTACAATAAGGAAAAGCACAAAGCGGATATACAATCAGCTTTTAGGGTACTATTCCTAACACAATGTTGATGTGAGACTGTGAAAATTCCAAAGAATAAATCAAAATATTTAAAATTGCAATTAAAAAAAACGGATAATTAATCAAACATCTCTAATATACTCCAATACTTTTCCTAAACCCTCCAATTGGTTTTTTATATATTTTAAGGACCAAATATTCATGAAAGTTTTCCTAAACCCCTCTAATTCGCGTAAAAAAACTAAAATGCCCTTAATAAAATATGAAAAATTACCCCCAATACCCTTTTTTTTCTTCCCCTTTTTTCTTTTTCTTTTTCCTTTTTTTTTTCTTTTCTTTTTCCTTTTTTTTTTTTTTGTTGAAGACGCAGGAACACCTGCGGCTGCGGCGGCGGCGCCCGGAGACGGGACCTACGTGTTTTAACTCATTTCAACGACACGACTTCATTGGTACCAACCACGTCTATTGAAAATGGCTGGAGAAGGTGCCGGGAGGTCCGTCGGAAACCTGCAAATTTCAATAGAAAATGGGTTTTCCGTCCGGCGATATTTTCCGATAAAAATGGTATGGATCTTGAAGTTCTCGACATGATAAACATATTGCAAGGAACGGATTCGATTTTCGTCAAGCGGTTTGAGAGTTATCGTCATTTCTTTTTTAGATCTAAAATTTTTGGATTTGAAATTAGGGATAAATGACTTCGAATTTTAAAAAACTAATCGAAGATATGGAACGAAGACGAGGAGTACGTTTTCGATGAATTTTTCGGGAATTTTTGGACCACCTCCGACGACGGCCGGCGGCAGTTTGGTGGTGGTGGTGGCGGCGCTCCAGCAAGCTTGAAGGAGGAAGGAGATGATGAAGAAAATGAGGTGTGGAAGAAGCAAAAAGGGTGTGAAAAAAGTAAAAAAATAGGGAGAAAATAGACTTTTTAGGTGATTAGGGGGTTTAGGGAAAATGTGTTATATATTAGGGATGTGAAATGTATAAAATTTGAATTGGGGGGTTTTGAATAAGTATTAGAGATATTTGATCCGTTTAAAAAATTGACCCAAAAAAATGCTAGGTTATATTTACACTCGGCAATTGCATCTCTATTTGAGTGGCGTTTTGAGTTAGAATATTTGTGCACATATATGATATAATATTTGCTAAAAATAAGTCTCAATAAATAAATGCTAAAAAATAGCCTTAATAAATAAAGTTAATCCCCTTGATTAATGCTAAAATACATTAAATTTATTTTTAATTAATTACAATCAATCAATATTGTTAGTTGAACTTTCTTATGAGATTAGTATCTTAATTAATTTGATTTTGGCAAACGATTAAAGCCTTCGAAATATTAAATAATGTGAAATGTTCATCGACCAATAAAATAATTTTTAAAAAAATAAAAAAATGACAAAAAAGTATTGAGTCAAAATTAACATATTTTGGTCAAATACACTATTCCTATATATTATAGTATAGATAAGAAAACGGATAGATAAAACATTGAAATTGAAGAAAAAATTGATGTAAAAATAATTTAAATGAAATATTTTTATTTTTTTACACACACCCCCCAAATTGCTAGAGGGATTCTAAGTCGAGCCATTATCTTGTAAAAAGAATCCTTTAATTATTTGAACCAACCCCTTTTAGCTATGAAAAATTTTTCTTTGATTCCATAAAAAGTACATTTAGGGATATAAACACACAAATTAAAATAATTAGGTAACAAAATCACACGAAATTAAAAGGTCGAGGACAATGCGCGAAAACCGCAAGATTTGGGTTATCCGCGATGAGGCCTTATTCATTTCTTCCATTTTTCTTAATAATTTCCAAATTCGTTGGAAATTCAAAATAAAAAACCTTAAATTTACATCGTAATTATTGACGTCAGCCTGTCAGCTGAATACAGCAACGTTGTCGCTAGTAATGTTTTTCTTGATGGGATAATTACAGTTTTGGTCATCCAACTATACAACTTATTCTCTTTTAGTCCCCCACTTTCCAATTTGACAATACTAGTCACTGAACTACCGGTTTTTTAACACATTTGCTCCCGCCGTTAGTCTTGCCGTTAAATGAAACGGAAATCTAATTTTTGGCGAATTTTGGCGCGGTTTTTTGCGTCTTCCCTCATTTCTTCCCTGGCTAAAATGCTTCCATTAATCTAAATCCTTCAATGAACATGCAGCCTAGGAGCAATTGGTAAAAGGGGTGAAATAATCTACTTAACTAACCTTCACTGCCCATTCGAAGTGCCTCAGAAAATGAGCCTGCTCCAACAGGCAATATCATGAACTCTTGCATGGTAAGGTTATTACCAGCATGGCTGCCTCCATTGATCCCATTGAATGCAGGGACATGCATAACCAATTCTTTTGTGTTTGATATTTCCTGTATATGCTTGTAAAGGGGAACATCTTTTGCTCCTGCACCAACTGGGCACACACTCAATGAAACTCTTAAAATAGCATTCACCCCAAGTTTGGATTTATTTGGAGTGCCATCAATGTCCAACATAACTGCATCAACATGACTTTGATTCTGGCAATAAGAACAAACCTCCAGTTTTAATATGAAGCAAATCAGAGCTAAAACATATGTTTAGGTTTCTGATTTTCAGAAGAAGTGGTGTTGCAAACTAACATTACTTTTTTTTCCGAAAAGTGATACAGATAAGGGCAGAAAATCATCTGTACTCAACATAAAACCATTAAATATTTAACTCTCATCTAAATAATAAACCAATGAATGCACTCAAACAAATTGTGCCCCCACTCAAAGCAATATGGAGGTCAAATGACAAGCTACAGAGTTTAATTAAAGAGGAAACTCAGCAGATTCTTGAAAAAAAGTGAAGTTTGTTATGTTACAATTGAAAAAACAACCCAATGGAAAAATCTAATAGATGATCAACTTGCACGACAATTTTTCATAAAGAACAAATATACTACAATCAGATTAATCTTCAGACAATAAAGTTGGACCAAGTAATATATGATACCGTTCATAATTCAAACTCTGAAGTAGAGTAGCCTCAACACGTTGAGCTAGCATATTCAGGCAAAAAGACCCAGATCCAGAACGGGGAAAATTGGCCTTCGTGTACTCCATGCAGTTGATCCACATGACATTCTTGCCTTGGTAATCTTCACAACTACACCAAAGGGAAGAAAGGAGGGAAGATGCAAAAAACCGCGACAAAATTCGCCAGAAATTAGATTTCCGTTTCATTTAACGGCAAGACTAACGGCGGGAGCAAATGTGTTAAAAAACCGGTAGTTCAGTGACCAGTATTGTCAAATTGGAAAGTGGGGACTAAAAGAGAATAAGTTGTATAGTTGGATGACCAAAACTGTAATTACCCCTTTTCTTGATCCATAATTCACGTTTTGTATGACCAACGTTGTGTTTTTTCTATTTTCTTTTGGAACAAGACCAACTTTGTTTACGACATTCTATACCACGCCAAACATCAAATTATATCTTGTATATATAATTGACAGTGAGAGTGTGGGAAATATTGCAGTCAAGAGTAGTTGTCTCTTCTCCCATATTTTAACATTCCCACTTGTCTTCCAAAACAATGAAGAGGAATCTTGTTGCTTTCCTTCCAAACACTCCATCCCCTTCCATATGCGAACTCCAGAAGGTTAAATCAACCTCCATTTCCTCACACCCTCCTCTAAAGAAGACATGTTTTCCCTTGTTTGCTTGATTCTCTTATCATCCTACTCCACTTTAGCAACCGCACAAAACCCATCCCCCCTTGACTATGCCACTCAATCCAAAAGCATTATCATACTCGCCGGTCAAAGCAACATGTCCGGTCGAGGAGGTGTTGTAAACGGTACGTGGGACGGTTTTGTCCCTCATGAATGCCGCCCCAATCCACTAGTCCTCCGCCTGAGTGCAGCCCTGACGTGGCAGGAGGCTACCGAGCCCCTCCACCGGGACATAGATTTCAACAAGACCTGCGGCGTGGGGCCTGGGATGGCATTTTCTAATGCGGTCTTGAAGAGGGATCCGGGCATCGGAGTGATCGGTTTGGTCCCTTGTGCTATTGGAGGAACCAACATAAGCCAATGGAGGCGCGGCGGCGTACTCTACAATCAGATGATGTCACGGGCACAGGCGGCTCTGCAAGGCGGAGGAGGATTGCTGCGGGCCATTCTGTGGTACCAAGGTGAGAGCGATACCGAGAATCATGAGGACGCTAAGCTGTATGGGAGGAGATTGAAAAGATTCTTTACAGACGTGCGATCTGATTTGACGTCACCTATGCTACCTATAATCCAGGTATTCGACAAGACCCCACTTGTTCAGATTCATTCAAACTTAAAATTTCTGACTCTACCATCTTACCGGGCTTCTAGTGGATGGATGATTGGAGAGGTTGATTGTCTTAATCTTTGAATCTCTTTTATGATTGTTTGGTTTAGGTGGCATTGGCATCAGGATCAGGGCCTTACATAGAGACGGTGAGAAAAGCTCAGCTTGCAATTGAGCTTCCAAACGTGCTATGTGTTGATGCAAAGGGACTCGAGCTCGATCCCGATAGATTGCATCTCAGCACCGCAGCTCAAGTCCGTCTCGGCCGAATGCTGTCCGATGCCTTCCTACAGATTATGGCCCCTCTCCCTGTTCAAAGCAGTAGTGCCCCAAAGAGGTTCAACAACTTTTTTCTGAACTTCTTTCTCAGACATTGGTTCAGGTAGATTTTATTCAAACATAGATTTTTCAAAATGTAAAAACTATCATGATCTATTAATAATCAATTTTTAATATGGATGCGCTTTTGAACTTAAGTTACTTTTTACGTCAACAGTGGAGCCAGAATTTTGTTACAGAGGGGCTTTGGGTGAAATTTTTGGTCAAAGATGCTTAGACTCATTGGGAAACATCAAAGCTATAATTTGTGTTCTGTATATATTTCAAGAACTAATCTTGAACATTTTAAATTACTAAGACACCCAAAACCACATTCACCTCATTAGTTTCACTAGCAGAATCGAAAAATAATAATATTAATCGGTTAGAGCGTCGGATTTTAGTTAACTGTGATTTTCAAATACAGAGGACTACAGTCCGTCGTTTAAGTTGCACTTGGATATAAATTTAATTAGCACAAACTTTTATATTTGCATTTGTTGGTGGTTGGGGTTGGGTGGAGGCTTGTTTACCAGCTATCAACTTCACTTACCTTTGTAGGTGTGATTATACTTTATTCTTTTAAGAGTTTGTTAGACTTAACAACTCAAAAACGTTGAGAAGTCAATTTATTGAGCCTTAAAGCCCGTACCATCATGAAACTTAGATGTCACTTCATTTTCTTTTATATTTCACTATGAGTTAGAGTGGACCAAAGTTCTGCGACGTCAACCACTTTTTATTAATAGTAGTTACGTATTTAAAGAGTCGAATACAAATCTTCGAATATAATGTCGAATCGCTAAATTATATGTATAATAGAGACAAAAGATGTCAACCTTTAAAACAAAGATTGGAATTCAGATAAACCAACTTACATGATAACTTTATTTTTTTGAAGGATAAATAATTTTTTATCATCCGAACTTTGCCTCTTTTTGCAATTTACCATCTCAACAAACTTTCATTGCAAACTGTCATCCAATCTTTGCGTTTGTAACATACCCTTATCTAAACTTTTTTTAGCAGTTCTGGTGAAAATACAACTAACGTGTATGTTTATAAACATGTCACCTGTCATGTTTTTTAGCCAAAACCACTAAAAAAAATGTTTAGATGGTTGTACGTTACAAATGTAAAAATTGGATGACGGTTTGTAACGAAAATTTATTGAGATGGTAAATTGCAAAAAGGCCGGATAGAAAAAACCATTTTCTCTTTTTTGAATTCTGAGTGGCAAACATATTGTATGCACCGTGGAAGGCTAAAATGAGTTCCATAAAGAGTAAAAATAGAGCCTTCATACCAAAGGAAAGTTTATTCTGGAAGGGCCTTAGCTTCTTGATTAATTGGTTTGATTCAGAGCCGGAATGTTGAAATTCGATCGATATCCAATCCGTTGACAACTCTTATCTTATACTTTTTTCCACCCAGCTTTCAATGAAAAATGAAAACTTTTTTTTTTTCCTGACCTAAAAAAAAAATTTAATTCCTCAAATAACAAACCCGAAAGATAAGATGGGCTAATTTTTGAATAGTACCCATGAGTTGAAAAAATGTTTGTTTACTCCCCATTTTCAAAGAACTTTTTGTTTAATTATACAACATTTGGGGATTTAATTACGTGATCCTTAAGTTTTTATACCACGTTTCCAAAAAATGGGGAGTAAACAAATATTTTGCCTCTCATTTGGGGAGCAAACAAAAAGTTCTTTGAAAATGGGGAGTAAAACATGATATTGCGAAAAATATACAACATTTGGGGATTTAATTACGTGATCCTTGAGTTTTTATACATCATATTGCGAAAAATATATAACATTTGGGGATTTAGTTACGTGATCCTTGAGTTTTTTTACCACGTTTTCGAAAAATGGGAAGTAAACGAAAAATTTGCCTCTCATCTGGGGAGCAAAAACAATTTTTTTTTGAAAATGGGGAGCAAAAGCAAATTTGAGTCCCCATTTGAAGATTTTTCACACATTTCCCGAAAGATAAATCAGTATTTTCTTTGTTTTGGTTTTTACACCAAACCTTAACGAACATATCAAAAGAAATTTTTATAATTACATCAAACCGCGATGATACACCAGCATTCTCTCAGAGTTATTAAAAAAGCAGTCAAAATCCTATATGCATATAAATCAATCTTCATCAACCAAATGCATCCATCAAGCATGAAGGTCTTTGTTTTATGATTTTTTAATTTTTTTGTTCGATTAATTTTTTTCCGAGTTTGCTTTGAGATTTGTTATTTGATTATTAAATTTTGTTTTGTTTTACCTTTTTACTTAGGATATTTATTTATTTGTATTAAAAATTTATTATTTTTATTATTATGCATTCATGGACTTTGTTATAATTTCTTTTATAAATTATTGCATTTATTTTGACTATTTTTTATATACTTTTATATTTGTACTTTTATAATATTATTTGATTGATGATTTTTATTGAGTAGTGTTTTATATTTATTAATCATAATTGTATTATATTACAAATTTATCACTATTTTCATACTTCGTTGGAAATTTTAAAAATTTTGTAATGTTTAATAAAATTATGTATATAATATAAGAATGGAGTATTTGACTCGAATTAAGTAAAATTTGATTCTAATTTTTTTGAATTTTGAATCATTTTAATTCTAAAATCTAATTATTTATATAAATTATTAAAATTTCGATTTAAGTAACACAAATAAGATAATTGTGATAAAAGGAATAAACGGAAAAGGTAAAAAGATTTTTATTCATCTTGAGTAACTTGGTATTGTATTATTGAAGAAGATTACAGAGTCATATTATATAGAAGAGGAACCCTATACAATCTGACTTGTTAATTCCTGTTTTTTGGGATCCTAACAACTTTCATATTTATCTTCTTATTCAACACTCCCTCTCAAGTTAGGTCACGGGATATCCAACATCTAACTTGTGTAAAACATAATGAAAGACTTCGGCCTGTAACTGCTTTCGTGAGAATATCAGCTAACTGATTCTCGGACCGTCCAAATGGTAAGGAGATGATCCCACCATCTAGCTTCTCTTTAATGAAGTATCGATCGATCTCTACATGCTTCGTTCTGTCGTGTTGTACTGGATTTTTAGAGATCTGCACTGCTGCCTTGTTATCGCATTTCAGGGGCACGCTCCGTTCGGCGGAAAACCAAGTTCTGCCATCAGCTTCCTAAGCCACAAGATTTCTGATACACCTTTTGCAATCCCTTTGAATTCTACCTTAGCACTCGACAAAGCTACTACCTTCTGCTTCTTACTTTTCCAGGTGACCAGATTACCTCCAACAAAGGTGAAATAGCCTGAAGTAGACTTCCGGCCTACCGAGTTACCTACCCAATTTGTATCTGTGTAAGCCTCCATCCTTAGATGACCATTCTTTCTGTACAGAACTCCGGTGTTTGGTGACCCCTTTAAGTACTTCAGTATCCTCAAGGCGGCCTCCATATGCTCCTTCTGTGGTCTATGCATGAATTGGCTAACCACTCCCACTGCGTACGTGTAACGCCCCAATCTTTCAATTATGTAATATGTGACTTAATGTGAAATAATTGCCAATTATGACTTAATTGTTTAATTACTTAATTGTCCTTAATTGAGCACTTCATAAGCTTAGGGACTTAATTGCATGAAATAGTCTTGGACTTAATTGATCATTTTTCCATGAGATTGAACTTAATTGCAATTTGTGCCTAAACTTATAATATCTAGCATATATCTCTTCCATGAGCCCATTTCATGCTATCACTACACTCTTTGCTTCCTCCCTTATACCGATCCTAAGACCTCCAAGAAGAAGAAGAGGAGTTCATCATTTCAAGCTTGGATTTGAGTGGAAATTGCATACTTTGAAGCATACTCATCATCACAACATCATCTCTTTTCCTTCTTCTCATTCATTCAAGGCATTGAGTTTAGTTGGAGGATTTCATGTGTATATTTGAGAGCTAGGGTTATGTGTTGGGCTTGGTAATTTATGTTTTAGTTGTTGGAAGCATGAATACTTGATTATAGTTTGGATTTGATGTACATATTATGAAGTTTATAAGTTTGGAGCATAAGTTCATGTATGGGTTTGATCTTGATGATTCTTGATGATTAAGCATGGATTTAAGTGTTTATTGGAGTTATTATTGAACTATAAGTATGTTAGCATGTTTATTTCATGATTTATATGCATTTGGAGCTTGTTATGTGATCAATTGTGGTTTATTTCGTGCTTCCCCTGCATAACTGCTCTGTTTTTCTCTTCTGCGTACGTGACACGGGCGTGTCACGTCTTCCTCTTTCAGTGTGACACGGGGGTGCATTGTTGTTGGCCTGGGTTTTCTGTACCGTGACACGGGGGTGTCTTGTTTTGGTGACACGGGCGTGTCACCTTCTGTTCGCATGCATTTTTGCCGCTGTACTGTGACACGGGGGTGTCACGACTTAGTGTATATTTGTGACACGGGCGTGTCACACTCTGTTTCATGCATATTTTGGTTGCATGCTACTATACGTGTTATTATATGCTTGTTTTATGCTTAAAAATGATCATGACATTTGATAATTGTCCATTCTTGTTATTGCCCGTCATGTTACGCCGTCCGTCCTAATTGGTTCATTTGAGTCGTGTCTTATGTACACTTGTCTTTGTTGCACAGACCAGCACACCAGTGACGTGGAGTGGGCTTCTTAGTCCGCGTCTTTCTCTTTATTATTGTAACAGCCCTGTGACGCCCGGAGCGGTGGGCCACCACATCCCCCGCACCTAAACCCGAACCCACATATGAAATGGATTTCCATACATGAGTCCAAGTCTAAGCGAACGGAACCTACACTCACTCCTTAGGCTAAGCGGGGCTAAAACTCGGACAGAGCGCGCAAAATCAACACATAAATATGCGGAAGCCATAACAAGGATCGAAAAGAGCTCTATAACTAACATTTACATCATATACAATGGCCTCACGGCCCAAAAGATCGAGTATATACATCAGAAGCCCTTAATTCAGCAAAATATAATTCTAACATCAAATACATAATAAAAGTATCCCAAAATGCAAGAAGTACGGATGCAACTCGACCTAGACACACAAGTACAAGACCAAGACTCGCACTTCCCCGCCTAGCTCGAAACAACCTGCACTGAAGTTGGGAAAAGAGAGGGGTCAGTCAAAACTCGACTGAGTGAGGGGGCTAAACGCACACCCACACCTAAATACATATAGAGCAGAGCATATTACAAAGGTGATAGACATGAATCGAGGCTAGGGTTTTACATACCAAATCGTTTTCCAAAGATAGCATATAATAAAAGGAAAACCTATCTCGATCCATAATCTATCAAACATAACATAAACATAAGTCCGGCGAGAACGGACTATCCCTTACTCCATCAAACATAACATAAAATCGAATTCAAATCACATCCACCCCACATCCATGGTGTATCGGGAATCAAACCCTAACACCTACATTACCAAACACATACGGGGCAGCTAACCCACGATATGCCTTCCCCGGTTATCCACCGAAGGCTCAAGATACCACGCCTTCCCAACCTCCATAGGTCGCACGTGAATATCTCAAATGAGAACGTGCACAGGGGTCATAACCGGCGACCCCGTGGTCGTCCCGGGTCTCCCTTACCCACGTCTCCGGGCCCAACAAACCAAATCAAACCAAACTCCCATCTTTCAGGGTACAACTCGCTCAAACATATCATATACGAATAACGAATTTCAAAGTATAGCTTACTTATGCCAATACTTATGCCAATTTCGAAAACGTAAAGCTTATTTCACAAGATCATAACATACCTTAAGCATTCGTATTTAATACATATATATAAGTATATATATTCGCATACAGGGTAAGAAACAACACGTAATAGGTCTTAGGTCGCTTATCTAGTACAAAGGATCCTAACCTCACCTTTGCAAAAGTAGAAGGAAGGCAAAACGGGCGAACGAACACTTAAACCTCGGGCTCACGAACTTCCGGAAGAGGCTCTGAAACAAAAGAAGACAAGACCCGAGACTTAGACTCAATAATGTACCAAAGAAGACGCCCGGCAAAATGCATGGATCATGTTCTCAACAAAATATCACAATCAAGTCATATAATTGCATGGTTATAACAATTAATCATGCAAAAGAGAAGCAATTAAAGTCATAAAAATGCATAATTAAAGCAAAGAGAAGTAGTAGCAACTTCTAGGTTTTGAATTTTTCCAAAGAGGAAAATCCACCCCCATGGATTTTTCTAAAGGGGAAAATCCACCCCCATGGATTTTCCAAGAGCTACTGCCTCAAATCCACCCTCGTGGATTTTTCCTTAAGGAAAAATCCACCCCCGTGGATTTGCTCCAGAAGAGAGGGGTTCCGGACATGGGAACGGCCGTTCCCGTTCCCAGTACAACTGGGAACGGTCGTTCCCACTCTCGGTCATGAACAGTATGGCCTGGGAACGGTCGTTCCCAGTTTAAAACTGGGCGGGAACGGCCGTTCCGGCCTGGTTTTAAAAGCTGGAGCAGAGTTTAAACACAGAAAACAGGGGAAGCTCGAAAATATGCCAAAAATGGCCAAAATCCAACCTTTAAAGTTGCCATAACTTCTCAAAATGCACATACAATTCAGATATATCATACTTTACATATGAACACTCAAATAATGCAAGAAAACGGAATTTAAAAGCATGATCAAGGTTAAGCAAAATTCAAACCAAAATTATGATCACTCAAAAATCCTTCACCAACCATGGATTACATGCAATAAATGCAACATATATAACATATACAACTCATACAAAAAGCTAGAAATCAATCATCTCAAGCAAAGAGCAAGAAATCACCATTAAAGCTAAACCCTTACTATTCAAGTATGGGAGCAAAGGCAAAGCAAACTCACACCAAACTCAGAAGTTAAACCATGGAAACGTAGAGCATGACGAGGGGATTCCGAAACCTACCTAAGCTCGAGAAAAGACGAAGAAACGAGAGAGTTATCGGCTTGTGAAGTTGGATGATCAAAGCTTGGGGTTTTCTCTCTTGTTGCTTGGCTTGAAGAAATAACGTAATGAGGGAGAAGAGAGAATGGTTCAGCCTTTAAGGCTGAACCGGTTCGGTTCAAGGTTCCCGGTTCGACTGGGTTCGGTTCAGCAAATACAGGCTCAAATAAGGTCAACTCAAATAAACGAATAAATCACATGCACATTCATTCAGACGAATTCATATAATTCAATTATTTCATGCAAATTCAAATAATTCATATAAGAATTAAATTAAATAATTCAAATAAACAATTAGAATAAATATAAAATGCGTAAATAATAATTTTAAATGCGCACATACGTCATACCTGTACGGTCTGAAAGTCGGGGTGTCACAATCCTTCCCCCTTAAAAAGGACTTGCCCTCAAGTCCGAACCGAGTCCTCAAACAACTCCGGATATAAATTCCTCATTTTCTCCTCAGTTTCCCAAGTCGATTCCTCGGATTTCTGATCCCTCCAAAGTACTCTGACCAAAGGAATCTGCCGTTTTCTCAATTCTTGCATCTTCCGGTCCTGAATTGCAACCGGATGCTTTTCTATTGTTAAATCCGGCTCTAAATGAACCTCTTCAACTGGAAGAATAGTTGCCTCATCGGGATGGTACTTACGGAGCTGAGAAACATGAAAAACGTTGTGTATCCCTGTCAAATTCGGTGGTAGATCCAATCTATACGCCGTTTCTCCAATTCTTTCCAAAATTTCAAATGGCCCTAGGTATCGTGGACTGAGCTTTCCACCTTTACCTATTCGAGTGAAGCCTTTCCTTGGAGATGCCTTCAGAAAAACTCTATCTCCGACCTCAAACACTAAGGGCCTTCTTCTCTTATCGGCGTAGCTTTTCTGTCGAGCCTGAGCTGCCCTCATTCTTTGTCTAATCGTATGAACCTTCTCAATAGTAGCAACAATGTTTTCCTTAGGCTCTGCCCTCTCCAGTTTATTCTCTTCGGTCCATTTCCAATCCTCGATATCCCAGAACAAAGGCGACCTACACTTCCTTCCATAAAGTGCTTCATAAGGAGCCATCTTAATTGAACCCTGATAACTGTTATTATAAGCAAATTCAACTAGAGCCAGATGCTCATCCCACTTATCCTGGAAATCCAAAGCACACGACCGAAGCATGTCCTCTAAGTACTGAATTAACCTTTCAGATTGACCGTCCGTTTGAGGATGCGAAGCGGTGCTAAACCTGAGCCTGGTGCCCAAACATTTTTGGAGATTCTGCCAGAAGATCGAAGTAAACCGTGGATCCCGATCCGAAACGATACTAGCCGGAATTCCATGTAGTCTTACAATCTCTCGAACATATAACTCGGCTAACTTTGGAACTTTCTCGGACATCCGAACCTTGAGGAAATGGGCAGACTTAGTCAATCTGTCGACAATTACCCAAATTCCATCAAACCCTCCTTTGACTCTAGGCAAGCCGGACACGAAGTCCATAGTCACTTGCTCCCACTTCCACTCGGGAATAGGAAGTGGTTGGAGAGTTCCTCCCGGCTTCTGGTGTTCTGCCTTCACCTTTTGACACGTCAGACATCGCTTCACGAAGTTCGCGACGTCCCTTTTCATGCCATTCCACCAGAATTTCTCTTTCAGGTCCCGATACATCTTAGTACCTCCCGGATGAATCGAATACCTCGAGCGATGTGCCTCCTCAAGTACAATCCTCTTGAGCTCTTCTGGGACACATATTCTCGCTTCGAACCTTAACAAACCGGAATTATCTAATCCAAACTTAGAATTCGGGTCGTTCTTGGAACGAGCTACCAACCTCTGAATCTCTGTATCTGAATTCTGTGCTTCCAACAACTGTCCTTTCAAATCTGGTATTACTGTAAGATTAGCCAACCAAGTTCCCGAAACCAAGATCTCTGAACCCGAACTTGAAGAACCTGCTTCCAAATTAGCCACATTCGCCTTTCTACTTAAAGCATCGGCGACCACGTTTGCTTTACCCGGATGGTATTGAATGGTGCAATCATAATCCTCTAACAACTCCATCCAACGCCTCTGTTTTACATTTAAATCCTTCTGAGAAAAGAGATACTTGAGGCTTTGGTGATCGGTAAATACCTCGAACGTGGTACCGTAGAGATAGTGTCGCCACTTCATCAAAGCAAACACAACGGCAGCTAATTCAAGATCGTGGGTAGGGTAATTCTTCTCATGCTCCTTCAATTTCCTCGAAGCATAAGCTACCACTCTACCGTGCTGCATCAAAACACAACCAAGACCTTCTTTCGAAGCATCTGTATAAACCGCATAACCCTCGGTACCCTCGGGTAAAGTAAGAACCGGTGCTGAAGTTAATCTCACTTTCAATGTCTGAAAACTCGCCTCACACTTATCATCCCATTCGAATTTCACTTCCTTCTTAGTCAGACGAGTCAATGGAGCGGCAATTTTAGAAAAATCCTTAACAAACCTTCGATAGTAGCCGGCCAACCCAATAAAACTCCTGATCTCTGAGGCATTTCTAGGTCTCTCCCAACAAAGCACGGATTCAACCTTAGATGGATCAACCTCAATCCCATCACCTGAAATGATATGACCCAAAAATACAACTCGGTCGATCCAGAATTCACACTTGCTGAATTTTGCGTACAACTTGTGTTCCCTCAAAGTTTCCAAAACGATCCGAAGATGCTGAGCGTGCTCTTCAGCGGACTTAGAATACACCAGAATGTCGTCTATAAATATAACCACGAACTTGTCGAGAAACTGCCTGAACACTCGGTGCATCATGTCCATAAATACGGCTGGAGCATTAGTTAATCCGAACGGCATGACAACAAATTCAAAATGCCCATAGCGCGTATTAAAGCCAGTCTTCGAAATATCTTCCTCCCTAATACGCAGTTGGTAGTAACCCTGCCTCAAATCTAACTTGGAATAGACTTTTGAGCCTTGCAGAATATCAAATAACTCCTCGATGTGAGGCAAAGGGTATTTGTTCTTCACTGTCATCCGATTCAGCTCACGGTAATCTATACACATCCGTAACGTCCCATCCTTCTTCTTTACAAATAGAACGGGAGCACCCCACGGAGAAATGCTCGGACGAATGTACCCGCAAGCCAAAAGCTCATCAAGCTGCGTCTTTAACTCCTTTAACTCTGCAGGAGCCATTCTGTAGGGAGTCTTCGAAAAAGGCTCTGCTCCGGGATAAAGATCGATTACGAACTCGATGTCCCTATCAGGCGGTAGAGAACCCAAAGTCTCAGGGAAAACATCGGTATACTCTCGCACGACCTCCGTCTCTTCAAGTTTGGCCTGATCCTTCGGTCTATTCAAAAGATAGGCCACGAAACCTGTCGCACCGTCCCGGACCAGTTTACTCGCCTCAACAAAAGAAATAAACGGGCTCAACTTCACCTTTTCGCCCTTAAACACCACTGATCCAAAAGAAACTTTCTTATTTCGACAATCCATCTGAGCCCCATGTTCAAACAACCAATCCATACCCAAGATTACATCATACCTCTGCATCGGCATTTCAATCAAATCTGCGAGGAAAACTCGGCCTTCGAAGCTAACCGGACAACCCCGAAAAACCCTGCAAGTTACTAAACTACCACCAAGAGGAGAGCTAACCACGTAATCATGCGCACACAAGGAAATAGGCAAGCACATAGAAGCGGCAATATCCCGGGAAATAAAGGAATGAGTGGCCCCGGGATCAAATAATGCATGTAATGTAGTGCCATGAATGCTTATAGTACCTTCGATCACGGCATTTGGGTCGATTTCCACAGCTTGCTCTTCTTCAACTCCCAATGCGTAAGCCCTAGCTTGGATTGCAGGCCTCGGGTTATCTTGCTTCTTCGGGCATGTGTTCACCATATGATCCTGTGCCCCACAAATGAAACACCTCTTATGAAGCCTAAAGCAATTATCCACGTGATGAGGACCCTTACAATAGGTACATTGCACTTTAGGTGGAGCCGGAAGTGCTAAGGGTCGATTCGGTTGATTGGGTCCCGCGGGTCGAGGTTGTTTGTTTTGAGGCTTGGCTTGTTGAAAAGTTTGAAATGCCGGCCTCTTTCCAAACTTATTGAAATTCCCCGAGCTAGACCCTTGCCCGGTATGAGTACTCTTCCTCCTCATCACAACCCGTTCTTCAACTCTTAGAGCTTTGTCCGTGACTTTCGCCCAAGTACTTGTGTTAGCAGCCTCTAGAGCATCTTTCATATCCTCCCGAAGTCCTTGGAGGAATTGAGAAGCCTTGCTTTCATCATCATTGGCAATGTTCGGGGCATAACGAGAAAGCCTTTCAAACTCGTTGATATAATCAGTGACGGACATACCTCCTTGTTTGAGCTCCATAAATTCTCTCACCCTTCGATTTCTTGTAGCTTTGGGAATATATTTATTCTTGAATTCACGAACAAACACCTCCCATGTGATCTCTTCCTCGGTAGCCTCTAATCTTCCTTGCAAACTTGACCACCAACTATAAGCTTGGCCTTGGATCATGGTAAGTGTACATTGTAGCTTCTCCATAGGCCCACACGGTATGAGATTCCATATCCGGTTAGTTTGCACGAGCCATTCCTCCGCTTGCACGTCATTTCCACCCACGAAAACCGGTGGATTTTGGTTCTTGAACTCCCGAAGAGTAGCTGTAATTAGATTTCCTCCATGATTCCCAGCCGGAGGTGCATTGTTTCTTTCCTGAGCCCTTTGTTCCAAGTATACCGCTAATCTCTCCATGAAATTGCCCGGATCCATTTGGGGTGGTGGTGGTGGATTATTATCTTCCGGGTGTGGAGAATGATCTCGGTGATGACGATGTTCCGGAGATCTATCTCGGTGGTGGTGTCTTCGGGGAGGCATATTTCTGCAAAGGAAAAGATTCCAATTCATATGCGTGAGGGTTAGTACATGTTCATGTACACGATTAACAAGAAGATAACCAATAATCACATAAATGCATATAACCATGTTGTCCTAAGCCGTACGACCTAGACTCACCCGACTCAACTCTAGAGCTCCGGTTTTGCAACCGAGAGCTCTGATACCACTTTCAGGATGTGACGCCCGGAGCGGTGGGCCACCACATCCCCCGCACCTAAACCCGAACCCACATATGAAATGGATTTCCATACATGAGTCCAAGTCTAAGCGAACGGAACCTACACTCACTCCTTAGGCTAAGCGGGGCTAAAACTCGGACAGAGCGCGCAAAATCAACACATAAATATGCGGAAGCCATAACAAGGATCGAAAAGAGCTCTATAACTAACATTTACATCATATACAATGGCCTCACGGCCCAAAAGATCGAGTATATACATCAGAAGCCCTTAATTCAGCAAAATATAATTCTAACATCAAATACATAATAAAAGTATCCCAAAATGCAAGAAGTACGGATGCAACTCGACCTAGACACACAAGTACAAGACCAAGACTCGCACTTCCCCGCCTAGCTCGAAACAACCTGCACTGAAGTTGGGAAAAGAGAGGGGTCAGTCAAAACTCGACTGAGTGAGGGGGCTAAACGCACACCCACACCTAAATACATATAGAGCAGAGCATATTACAAAGGTGATAGACATGAATCGAGGCTAGGGTTTTACATACCAAATCATTTTCCAAAGATAGCATATAATAAAAGGAAAACCTATCTCGATCCATAATCTATCAAACATAACATAAACATAAGTCCGGCGAGAACGGACTATCCCTTACTCCATCAAACATAACATAAAATCGAATTCAAATCACATCCACCCCACATCCATGGTGTATCGGGAATCAAACCCTAACACCTACATTACCAAACACATACGGGGCAGCTAACCCACGATATGCCTTCCCCGGTTATCCACCGAAGGCTCAAGATACCACGCCTTCCCAACCTCCATAGGTCGCACGTGAATATCTCAAATGAGAACGTGCACAGGGGTCATAACCGGCGACCCCGTGGTCGTCCCGGGTCTCCCTTACCCACGTCTCCGGGCCCAACAAACCAAATCAAACCAAACTCCCATCTTTCAGGGTACAACTCGCTCAAACATATCATATACGAATAACGAATTTCAAAGTATAGCTTACTTATGCCAATACTTATGCCAATTTCGAAAACGTAAAGCTTATTTCACAAGATCATAACATACCTTAAGCATTCGTATTTAATACATATATATAAGTATATATATTCGCATACAGGGTAAGAAACAACACGTAATAGGTCTTAGGTCGCTTATCTAGTACAAAGGATCCTAACCTCACCTTTGCAAAAGTAGAAGGAAGGCAAAACGGGCGAACGAACACTTAAACCTCGGGCTCACGAACTTCCGGAAGAGGCTCTGAAACAAAAGAAGACAAGACCCGAGACTTAGACTCAATAATGTACCAAAGAAGACGCCCGGCAAAATGCATGGATCATGTTCTCAACAAAATATCACAATCAAGTCATATAATTGCATGGTTATAACAATTAATCATGCAAAAGAGAAGCAATTAAAGTCATAAAAATGCATAATTAAAGCAAAGAGAAGTAGTAGCAACTTCTAGGTTTTGAATTTTTCCAAAGAGGAAAATCCACCCCCATGGATTTTTCTAAAGGGGAAAATCCACCCCCATGGATTTTCCAAGAGCTACTGCCTCAAATCCACCCTCGTGGATTTTTCCTTAAGGAAAAATCCACCCCCGTGGATTTGCTCCAGAAGAGAGGGGTTCCGGACATGGGAACGGCCGTTCCCGTTCCCAGTACAACTGGGAACGGTCGTTCCCACTCTCGGTCATGAACAGTATGGCCTGGGAACGGTCGTTCCCAGTTTAAAACTGGGCGGGAACGGCCGTTCCGGCCTGGTTTTAAAAGCTGGAGCAGAGTTTAAACACAGAAAACAGGGGAAGCTCGAAAATATGCCAAAAATGGCCAAAATCCAACCTTTAAAGTTGCCATAACTTCTCAAAATGCACATACAATTCAGATATATCATACTTTACATATGAACACTCAAATAATGCAAGAAAACGGAATTTAAAAGCATGATCAAGGTTAAGCAAAATTCAAACCAAAATTATGATCACTCAAAAATCCTTCACCAACCATGGATTACATGCAATAAATGCAACATATATAACATATACAACTCATACAAAAAGCTAGAAATCAATCATCTCAAGCAAAGAGCAAGAAATCACCATTAAAGCTAAACCCTTACTATTCAAGTATGGGAGCAAAGGCAAAGCAAACTCACACCAAACTCAGAAGTTAAACCATGGAAACGTAGAGCATGACGAGGGGATTCCGAAACCTACCTAAGCTCGAGAAAAGACGAAGAAACGAGAGAGTTATCGGCTTGTGAAGTTGGATGATCAAAGCTTGGGGTTTTCTCTCTTGTTGCTTGGCTTGAAGAAATAACGTAATGAGGGAGAAGAGAGAATGGTTCAGCCTTTAAGGCTGAACCGGTTCGGTTCAAGGTTCCCGGTTCGACTGGGTTCGGTTCAGCAAATACAGGCTCAAATAAGGTCAACTCAAATAAACGAATAAATCACATGCACATTCATTCAGACGAATTCATATAATTCAATTATTTCATGCAAATTCAAATAATTCATATAAGAATTAAATTAAATAATTCAAATAAACAATTAGAATAAATATAAAATGCGTAAATAATAATTTTAAATGCGCACATACGTCATACCTGTACGGTCTGAAAGTCGGGGTGTCACAAGCCCAAAACAGGGCCTGGATGAAAACAGTAAGTTAAGGGCATCGGTAAAGCGTTTATAGACCGTGATCCAACTTTTTGAATCATCATGCATTGCATTCTTACATGAACTTTGTGCTCGTATATGATCTGACATGTTTTAAGGGGGAATTCTTGACCTTTGATACAGTTTACTATTCATAATCCGAGCCTACCTTGTTCATATTGCTACTCGAACCCTAGAGGTTCATCACACATGTTTCCCTATCGTTTGAACTTGTTTCCCGAGCCCAGAAAGTCTTTCTTGAACCATAAGGGTATTTTTGGAACTTACCGACCAAAGTTACTATTCATCCAAAAATGAGCGTTTGATTCTGATACCTTTTCTACCCAAGTTTACAGTCGAATCGATCCTTGAGTCGAGACAAGTCTTTTGAAATCATTCTTGGCTTGGAAATCTATTCTGGAACTTTGTTTTATTGGAAATGTTTTCGAAAACCCTAGTTCACTATTTCTTCTACGAACGGTTTTCATTCGGAAAATGTTTTCTCTTCGGATTTGCACTACTTGAGCTATTTCAAGATTTTTGAGATGTTTTACAACTCTTGATTCAAACCCTAGCTTGAAATTTTGAAGCGTACGTTCGTACGTAAGAATTCACTATTCACTCTACGTTTTCAACTTTTTAACGGTAAAACGTTTTATAGTCTATTTTGGACTCAAAACGCTTCTCGATTTATTTCTTGAATTTTGGAAATAATCCGGACTTGAAAATCATTCTAGAAAGTCGTTTTTCACTCGTGTTGAGTTTCGAGCTCAAAACTTTTATTCACTAAAACTAATGTATCTTTCAAACGGTAAATCCGATTTCGACGAATGAATATGCGTTTCGAAGCTAATTTTCTTGCCGTCGGAATAGTTATACTTCCAGCCACTTATCCTCGAGCCTTAGGCAACAAAATTATAGAAATACCCCCAGCAGTCCCATTTTTTGCCTTCTTATGCCTAAAGCTTCTAGAAGATACAAGTGGATGAACTCTTATTTTGCTCTCATACCCTTAAGCCATCTTTATTTGCAAGGTGAGGGGCTTCTTCACAACTATAAATACCCCTCTCATGGCATTTCATTCCTTGCTCAATGTTGTGTTAACAACACCCTTTCTTCTCTCCCTCTTCCCCCTCTTGCCGTCGGCCACCCCGTCCCTTAGCTAGGTTAGTTTGTTTTGTTTTATGTTATGTTTAGTTAGTTTATGTTTTTATGTTATGGTATGTTTATATTATGTTTATGTTGGGTCTTAGGGTCTTCCCTAAGCCATATAGGATTTTATTTTATGCATTTATTATATAGTTTTCATGATATGTTTTGATAGTTGTTTATATGTTTTAATTGTTTAGTATATCCTTGAATATGTTATGAATTACTCTAGTATATGCTATGATCATGTGATATGATTGTTATATTATGAGAATTGATGCATAATTATGGAATTTGAATTATATTCATGCATGCTAGCTAATGGAATAGTGATTTACAATTAATTATGTCACAACTTGTTACATGTTGGTATTGAATTAAATTGTTACATGTTACATGCCTAAAGGTTCAAGATATATGACATGATATGTTATGATATATGTTGAGACATGTTGTTAAATTGTTATATGATTCTGAATTATGAATTGAGCTTATGATATGATATGGATTAATGGATTAGTGCCTTGATCATATGTTATACACTTTAATAGTGTCACATGTTATAACCTAAGATGGAATAGTGTTTCATAACTTGATCTTATGCCTTAACTGGATCTCTTAACCATAGGTTATACCTTTAACCTAGATCACACTTGATTATATTAACATGAACTTGCAACTATAGGTTATAATCAAGATCATAATTTAATTAGGGTGTGTGTGTGCATGCCGTGTGTGTGTGTGTGTGTTCGTGCATGGTGTGTGTGTGTACCGTGTGTGTGGGTGTGTGTGTATAGTAAGGGTTTGACCCGACCCTTTGACCCGACATGTGAATAGTAACTTGTGAATAGTAATCATGAATAGTAATCTGGAATAGTACTTTTGAATAGTGCTTTTGAATAGTAAAAATGAATTAAAACTTGTGCTTTCCTAATAGACATTTGCATCTAGGGTTTCCATATCCAGGGTCTAAAATGTGTTTTCAAAATGAGTTTCTTTCGTGGACTTCTTTCACAACTTAAGGTTTGCGATAGGATTCATAAATTGACTAAAGCTTACACGGTTATAGTAAGATCATAGTCTAACGTTGAGAGTAACTCACTTTAACGTATTCCTTTGTGTGTTACCTTTCTTGGATACCTTAAATGGTATTACTCTCTTGTGTTACATGTTCTTTATATGTTCCTTGTTCATTGTTTCATGCATTTCATATGCATCATGGTTAGTAGTGGGTCTTAGTTCTTAAGCTCACTCTAAGTACACCACCTACAGGAGTTAAAGTTGAGCACTGGGATCCCCAGGGCACCGCATAATCTGTCTACCTACCTTTTGTTACTATAGGTGAGGTGAAGTTATAAATGTTTTCCAACTGGAACCACGATTATACTATCGTATCATATGTTTTGAAATTCAAAGCTAAACCTCGTTTTGAACTATCCCTTTTATCGGGACACTCTTTTGAAAGGATCATTCATACTTTAATAGTATACCTTGATCTACAACACATGTTTTCCAAAGTTCTGCATTCTTGTTCAAAGACAGTTACCTGATCTGCATATGTTTTCAAAGCACAGTTTACAGACAGTTTCACATGTTTTACAGACAGAATCACATGTTTACAGACAGAATCATATGTTTTACAGACAGCATCATATGTTACAGTTACAGTTTCACATGTTATAGTTAGCATACTGGAGTGGTACTCTGGTCACTGCTAATCTTAAATGCAAGCATACAGTTTACAGTTTGGGCCCGGCGGTTATGTGTGGAGGTGATGCTCGGGAGGTGAGCGCCAACGACATCACCAATACCGGCCGCCACACTTAGACAATTGACACCGACTTTTAATAGGAGGTTTGTTAAGTCAGGACAATCTGTCTGGGAACGGACAGCAAATCTGTTCCCATTACATGTTTACAGGTCGCCTAGGGCTAGCTACCCGAAGTGACAACCGGTGGAGGATGGTGCATGTTTGTATGTGTTGGTAAGAGTTGTTGTTGACCTTGGTCCAATAGTCTACTGTGTGCGGAGTTGTTGTTGACCTCGGTCCAATGCTCTACTTTATGTGGGGTTATTGTTGATCTTGGTCCGATACTCTACTACATGTGGAATTATTGTTGACCCTGGTCTGATGCTCTACCAAATCATGTTTTCTGGAGTAAGGATGGAGGAGCCCAGCTTGCGGGCAAAATTCTGTTTCATAAAGGATGGTCATATCTGGAAAAGTTCACTTTACCCTTATCCCGTTTTATGAAAGAACTATGAACCATCGACAGCATATGTGTGCGCGTGTGATAGCATTCATGAAAATGTTTTAAAACGTGCATACTTTTACAGCATTGCGTTCAAAAGAGTTTTATCAACTGAACTTGTTTCAAGTTCTTCTTTAAAGCATTGCAATTGATAGTTCTAAACTTTACTTCAAGTTCTTTATTACTCAGTACTTCCTTTAAGGTATTCCCTCACTTAGTCCTTTTGACTAATACCTCTCCCGTTTTCTTGCCTCGTGGTTTCAGGTCTTGCAGCCGCAGTCTAGAGGTATCTTGAAGCTCTAGATTGTCATTTTTGTCTCAGTCAGGACTTAGTATTACTTCCTTTTGTGTCCTGCATATGTTTTATGGCTGCATCACTTTATGTTTCTGTATATGTTTCTGAATACTTGAGTATCTTTGTTATACTCTTTCTGCTACTCTGTTACCGATATTTTAAACTCTGCTGTATCGGTACTTATTTGTGAATATGTTATATGTTCTGATATGCCGAGTCTCTCTTACACGATCGATATGTTCTTGCTTGTTACATGCCATCACGCACATGTTTTGAAAAGTTTTAAAATACTCTGATTTTCCGCTGCATAGCCACATCGTTGTACATGTATAGTTCTGATAGACAGCCGTTTGCTGGAGTATTTCTTGAGTGGTGGCTCACACCATTACTTGAGAGGTGCTTCAGTGCGGGGGTTGAGACGCCGCTCTCCTCTTGTTCTGGTACGGGTGGGGGCATTACAGCCTGAGGTGGTATCAGAGCTTCGGGTTAAGTAAGAAGAGACTTAACCTAGATTGCTCTCGTATTGCATCATGGATTGTTCACGCATTGCATCCAGGATCATTCTCATATTGCATCGAGACAGGATATTTGGGGATTGCATGGTTCTGTTATCTGGATTTCATACCTGTGGTATCTTCTGTAGAGCTATGGCAGTTCAGCCACACCAGGATCCTAATCAGTAGATGGATGAGGCTTTCTTTGAGCAGTTTGAGGCCCCGCGTACTGTGGCAGTTTCTCGTCGTGGAGGCACTCGTTTCTACACCTGGCGCAGGTCTAGGAACAGTGGCAGGCCTGGGTATTCCTATCCTAACAGAGTTGTGCACTATCTCGAGTCTGAGAGAGATGGTTACTTTCAGGAGTATCAGAGGACCCGTGAGGTCAGGTTGGAGTCTATGCGCCATCAGGATCAGTCACTGCAGTACCATATTGATAGGGACATCGCTCGTGAGCATGCTGTAGAGATGACTCATATTGCTGATCAGAGGGCTGCTCGTATTGCTGAGCTGGAGGCAGATCTTATGCAGATGACTATCGATCGCGACACCTCTATGGAGCATCACCAACACTACCGTGCACGCGTGAGAGCTCGCCTGTATGATACCTATCACTTATCCGATGAGCAGGCAGTTGAGGAGGTCGAGGGTCAGGATGTCAGTCAGGCCTCTCAGGAGCCCGAGCCTATGCAGGATCAGTCAGATGGAGGCGATGGAGGATCTGATGATGATGATGATGGCGGAGACGAGCCAGCAGGACACGGACAGGGTGAGGTCGTTGCTGTTTCTGATGACACCACCAGGGGTTCTTTGGACCACAATTATCAGGGTTAATTGCTGATGGGAGTTTTCTGTATATAGTACTGATGCCTATATATCTATCTATGGATGGCGGACGTATAGCCGGGACAGTTCAGGACTGACTTTTGGATGAGGGGATGTATAGCTATGGTAGATGATCCCCGACTTTTGGCACCACGGATGACGGTTCAGATAACTTGGTACCTACTAGGTTATTTTCAGCAGGGTTGGACGGATTGGTAAGGCCTGTAAGGGAGTCAACTCGATAGTATCGGGTCCTCCCCATTTTGAATTAATATTGTTAACATGTGGCCTGTAGTAAAATTTTACCAAACCTTGCACAGTTATAACACTTTCGGCTTTATGTTGGATATCTGTTTACTGCTTTCCATAACTGTCATTGCATGAGTCTTAGAGTTGCTTCAAGATACCATTAGGACCGTTGATAGGATCATGCCATTTCATTTATTGATAGCATGCTATTATTCTTGATATGTTGAATACGCTTCTGGATATGTTGACCATACTTCTGATCATGTTACAGTTCTTGTGGATATGACAGTACACGTTCTGTTCCCGTTTACATGTTAATCATGTTTTGGGATATGTTATACATGTTTCTAATATGTTGATATGTTACCCGAGCTTCTGTTCCCGTTTACATGTTGTCTGACAATTGTTTCTGATTATATGATATGTGTGGAGATCTTGAATCTTTGCTAACATGTTGTTATGGGAATGTGTTGTTCTCATACTTATGTGTGACTACGTGGGAATGTAAATACGTGGTTACGGATTCTGTGAATCATTATATGTCATGCATCGAATATATATATCTGAATGCTTATGAATTCAGTAACAACATGCCACCAAGAAGAGCACCCCGGAATCGTGTACCACCACTGCCACCCCAAAGAGATGTCACGCCACCCCCTGAAAGGGAAGGAACTCCAGAGTTAAGGGATGTGCTACGAAAATTCGCAAGAGCTTGTAATCAGAGAGATAATCCTCATAATGAAAGGTCACTGGAAAAATTTCTGAGGATGAATCCACCTAAGTTCTATGGAGAACCGAACGACCTAAAGGATGAGAATTGGATTACTAGTCCTGAGAAGATTTTCGAGGCTATGGAGATCTACCCAGAGGATCGTGAACGAGTTCGGTATGCTACTTTTCTAATGGAAGGAGCTGCATACAATTGGTGGAAGCATGTTCAGCATATGTGGATTGAAAATAACGTTGAAGGAAGTTGGGATGAGTTTATCAGAGAGTTTCAGCAGAAGTACACGCCTTAAGTGACTCGTGATGCACGAGAGGCTGAGTTTATGAGTCTGGTTCAGGGAACTATGAATTTGATGGAGTATGAACCTAGGTTTGTGAGGCTGATTAAGTATGCGCCTCATATTCTGAATATGAGCGTCGCAAGACGAAGAGGTTTATTGATGGACTGAAGCCCGAACTTCGGTTGGCACTTGCTTCTTTGGACATTGAGACCTACAACCGGGCTGTTGATAGAGCGCTAAGGGTTGAGGCTGCACACAAGGAGATCAAGATAACTACTGCACACAAGGAGATCAAGATAACTACTGCACGCCAAGGACCTTCTAACCCTAAGCCTTATCAAGGTAATAAGCGACCTTCCGGATCTTTTCCCCAAGGAACTGGAAAGAGGCTAATGGTAACACCACAGCGTCAGCAGCAGAACGCTCCACCGAAACAGCAAGCACAGAAGCAGAAAGCGCCACAACAGTACCAGAGGGCGCCACAACAGCAGAGAGCACCTCAGCCAGGTCCAGAGGAAATTGTTTGCCGATATTGTCACCGAACGGGACACACTGAGGAGAACTGTCGCAAGAAAGCTGGACAGTGTTTCGCGTGTGGTTCCCCTGAGCACCAGATGGATAGTTGCCCGTACAAGATCAGGAGTTTTGGGGTCCAGGATAAAGGAAAAGAAGTGGTAGGTACAACGAACAAACCGGTGGTCAAAGGCAGAGCTTATGCTTTGGATGGTAAGGAGGAGGTTGATCCTTCATCTGTTGTGGAAGGTATTGTGCACATTCTTAAAACGCCAGTTAAGGTCTTGTATGACCCTGGTGCTACGCATTCATTTGTTGCATCTAAATTATGTGCGCATTTACAGTTTCCACTTAAATACTTGCCATATAAACTTGAAGTGAGTTCTCCTTTGGGAACTTGCCTTGTTACGGATCAAGTATATAAACGCTGCCCTATATGTATTGGTACCCGTTGTTACCCGACGGATCTTATTGAGTTGCCGATGATAAGATACGATGTTATACTTGGTATGGATTGGTTGTCTAAGTACCGAGCTAAGTTGGATTGTTATAAGAAAGAGATCATCTTGGAAGAAGATGAAAGTGGGACATCAGAAGGGAAAGTTGAGAAGTTATCAGTGATTTCTTCGATGGAAGCTAAGAAGTTGATTCAGAAAGGAGCTAGCGGATTTGTTGCGTACCTTTTGAATAGACCGAGAGATCAACTTAAGATTGAAGAAGTGGAAGTGGTGAACGAGTTCCTAGATGTGTTTCCTGAGCATTTGGATTCGTTACCTCCTGACCGAGAGTTGGAATTTACAATAGAGACGATATCAGGAGCTGAACCGTACTCAAAGACACCTTACAGAATGGCACCAGCTGATTTGGAAGAACTGAGGAAGCAATTGGATGAACTGATTGAGTCTGGATATGTTCGACCGAGCACGTCGCCGTGGGGAGCGCCTGTTCTTTTCGTTAAGAAGAAGGATGGACCATTGCGATTATGCATTGACTATCGGGAGCTGAACAGGATGACTATCAAGAATAAGTACCCTGTCCCTCATATCGAAGAGCTATTCGATATACTTCAAGGATCGAAGGTCTACTCCAAGTTAGATCTTAGACAAGGGTATTATCAATTGAAGATCAGGGAAGCAGATATTCCGAAGACTGCTTTCAACAGCCGATACGGACATTATGAGTTTGTGGTAATGCCGTTTGGTTTGACAAACGCACCAGCTGCATTCATGGATATGATGCAACGTATATTCAAGCCGTTTCTCGACAAGTTTGTAGTAATCTTCATCGATGATATTTTGGTATTTTCGAAGACACCGGAGGAACATGCTGAACATCTTCGAATCGTGTTACGCACTTTGCTGGATCACAAGCTATATGCAAAGTTCAGTAAATGTGAGTTCTGGCTTGAGAGAGTTACATTTCTCGGACACATCATATCAGGATCTGGAATCGAAGTAGATCCCTCGAAGATCGAAACGATCATGGATTGGAAGTCACCGAAGAATCCTTCAGAAGTGAGAAGTTTTCTAGGATTAGCTGGTTACTACCGGAGGTTTGTCAAAGATTTCTCGAAGATAGCTACACCTCTCACTAAGTTGACAAAGAAAGAAGGGAAGTTTAAATGGACGGAGAAGTGCGAGCAAAGTTTTCAAAGATTGAAGGAGATGCTAACAACTGCACCCGTGTTAGCGTTACCAGAAGGAAAAGAAGGTTATACAGTCTACACCGATGCTTCGAAAGACGGATTATGAGGAGTTTTGATGCAGAATGGAAAAGTGATTGCGTATGCATCAAGGAAACTCAAAACGCATGAAGTCAACTACCCGACACATGATTTGGAGTTAGCCGCGATAATTTTTGCTCTGGGAAAGTGGAGACATTACCTGTATGGAGTTACGTTTGAGATCTTTACTGATCATAAGGGCCTGCGATATCTATTCTCTCAGAAGGAGTTGAATATGCGACAGAGGAGATGGATGGAATTTCTGGAGGACTACGATTGCATTATTCAATACCATCCAGGAAAGGCGAATGTTGTAGCCGATGCACTAAGCAGGAAAGTTCATTTGGCACAGATTTCTGCCAACCCCGAGGTTGATCAAAGAGAAAGAATAGAGGTGATAACTAAAGCTCGAGTCGCGAACGTTGTGATGATATCACCATTGAAAGAACAAGTGTTGGAAGCTCAGAAGAACGATGAGTGGATCAAGAAATGTCTCGAATCTAAGGAGAAGAGTGATGAGACTAAGTTCAAGGTTGATGAACATGGAATATTGAGGTACAAAGGTCGAGTATGCGTACCAACTGTTTTGAGGAAAGAGATTCTCGATGAAGGGCACAAGACTAAGTACACGATACATCCCGGAGGTACTAAGATGTATCAAGATGTTAAGACGCATTTCTGGTAGAATGGAATGAAGAGAGACATAGCCAACTATGTCAAGAAGTGCTTAACTTGTCAGAAAGTTAAAGCTGAGCACCAAAAACCGAGTGGGAAGTTGCAACCATTACCGATTCCGACATGGAAGTGGGAGCAAATCACGATGGATTTTGTCACTGGATTACCCAAAGTCAGAGGAGGACAAGATAGTATCTGGGTGATCATTGATCGATTGACAAAGTCAGCGCACTTTTTGCCAGTAAAGACGACGGATAAGGTTAGCACGTTGGCAAAGCTGTATCAGCAAGAGATTGTCAGATTACATGGAGTCCCGAACAGTATAGTCTCGGACAGAGATCCGAAATTCACGTCGCACTTGTGGAAAGAAATTCAGACTTTGATGGGAACAAAGTTGAACTTCAGTACTGCAGCGCATCCTCAGACGGATGGACAATCAGAAAGGATGATTAAGTACTCGGAAGATATGCTAAGAGCTTGCGCTTTGGACTTCCAGGAAAGTTGGAAAGAGTGTTTACCTCTTGTGGAGTTTGCATACGACAATAGTTATCAAGCTTCTATTAAAGCTGCTCCATATGAAGCTCTGTATGGAAGGAAATGTAGATCCCCCTTATACTGGGATTTGGATGAAGCGAGATGTACTGAGGAAGGACAGATCAGAGTGAATTCAGCTAAATGGATAAGAGAAGCGACGGAAAAGATTCAGATCATTCGCCAGAGAATGAAAGCTGCCCAGGACCGGCAGAAGAGTTATGCTGATCGACGAAGAAGGGATTTGGAATTCACAGTGAGCGAAAAGGTATTTTTGAAGGCATCGCCAAGGAAAGGGTTTTCCCGAATTGGGAAAGGTGGAAAGTTAAACCCGAGATATGTTGGACCGTATGAGATACTGGAGAGAGTCGGACCGACTGCTTATAGATTGGATTTGCCTGTAGGTCTTACAGGAATCCACAACGTATTTCATGTATCTCAGCTTCGCAAGTGTTTCTCGGATGAGACAGAGGTTGTGCCGGTAGAAGAGATACCGTTGGAACCGGATCTGACTTATGTTTTAAAGCCCGCTAAGATTCTAGATAGGAAGTTTCAAGAGCTGAGGAATAGGAAGATTCCTTTGGTTAAAGTCCTTTGGAAGGGACATGGGACAGAAGAGGCAACCTGGGAGACAGAAGAGAAAATGCAGAAGCATCACCCCGAGTTATTTGCGGTTACAACGGAAGAATTTGAGGACAGATTCTCTTTAAGGAGGGGTGATTGTAACAACCCAAAACAGGGCCTGGATGAAAACAGTAAGTTAAGGGCATTGGTAAAGCGTTTATAGACCGTGATCCAACTTTTTGAATCATCATGCATTGCATTCTTACATGAACTTTGTGCTCGTATATGATCTGACATGTTTTAAGGGGGAATTCTTGACCTTTGATACAGTTTACTATTCATAATCCGAGCCTACCTTGTTCATATTGCTACTCGAACCCTAGAGGTTCATCACACATGTTTCCCTATCGTTTGAACTTGTTTCCCGAGCTCAAAAAGTCTTTCTTGAACCATAAGGGTATTTTTGGAACTTACCGACCAAAGTTACTATTCATCCAAAAATGTGCTTTTGATTCTGATACCTTTTCTACCCAAGTTTACATTCGAATCGATCCTTGAGTCGAGACGAGTCTTTTGAAATCATTCTTGGCTTGGAAATCTATTCTGGAACTTTGTTTTATTGAAAATGTTTTCGAAAACCGTAGTTCACTATTTCTTCTACGAACGGTTTTCATTCGGAAAATGTTTTCTCTTCGGATTTTCACTACTTGAGCTATTTCAAGATTTTTGAGATGTTTTACAACTCTTGATTCAAACCCTAGCTTGAAATTTTGAAGCGTACGTTCGTACGTAAGAATTCACTATTCACTCTACGTTTTCAACTTTTTAACGGTAAAACGTTTTATAGTCGATTTTGGACTCAAAACGCTTCTCGATTTATTTCTTGAATTTTGGAAACAATCCGGACTTGAAAATCATTCTAGAAAGTCGTTTTTCACTCGTGTTGAGTTTCGAGCTCAAAACTTTTATTCACTAAAACTAATGTATCTTTTAAACGGTAAATCCGATTTCGACGAATGAATATGCGTTTCGAAGCCAATTTTCTTGCCGTCGGAATGGTTATAATTCCACCCACTTATCCTTGAGCCTTGGGCAATGAAATTACAGAAATACCCCCAGCAGTCCCATTTTTTGCCTTCTTATGCCTAAAGCTTCTAGAAGATACAAGTGGATGAACTCTTATTTTGCTCTCCTACCCTTAAGCCATCTTTATTTGCAAGGTGAGGGGCTTCTTCACAACTGTAAATACCCTCTCATGGAATTTCATTCCTTGCTCAATGTTGTGTTAACAACACCCTCTCTTCTCTCCCTCTTCCCCCTCTTGCCGTCGGCCACCCCCTCCCTTAGCTAGGTTAGTTTGTTTTGTTTTATGTTATGTTTAGTTAGTTTATGTTTTTATGTTATGGTATGTTTATATTATGTTTAGGTTGGGTCTTAGGGTCTTCCCTAAGCCATATAGGATTTTATTTTATGCATTTATTATAAAGTTTTCATGATATGTTTTGATAGTTGTTTATATGTTTTAATTGTTTAGTATATGCTTGAACATGTTATGAATTACTCTAGTATATGCTATGATCATGTGATATGATTGTTATATTCTGAGAATTGATGCATGATTATGGAATTTGAATTATATTCATGCATGCTAACTAATGGAATAGTGATTTACAATTAATTATGTCACAACTTGTTACATGTTGGTATTGAATTAAATTGTTACATGTTACATGCCTAAAGGGTCATGATATATGATATGATATGATATGATATATGTTGAGACATGTTGTTACATTGTTACATGATTCTTGAATTATGAATTGAGCTTATGATATGATATGGATTAATGGATTAGTGCCTTGATCATATGTTATACACTTTAATAGTGTCACATGTTATAACTTAAGATAGAATAGTGTTTCATAACTTGATCTTATGCCTTAACTGGATCTCTTAACCATAGGTTATACCTTTAACCTAGATCACACTTGATTATATTAACATGAACTTGCAACTATAGGTTATAATCAAGATCATAGTTTAATTAGGGTGTGTGTGTGCATGCCGTGTGTGTGTGTGTGTTCGTACATGGTGTGTGTGTGTACCGTGTGTGTGGGTGTGTGTGTATAGTAAGGGTTTGACCCGACCCTTTGACCCGACATGTGAATAGTAACTTGTGAATAGTAATCTGGAATAGTACTTTTGAATAGTGCTTTTGAATAGTAAAAATGAATTAAAACTTGTGCTTTCCTAATAGACATTTGCACCTAGGGTTTCCATATCCAGGGTCTAAAATGTGTTTTCAAAATGAGTTTCTTTCATGGACTTCTTTCATAACTTAAGGTTTGCGATAGGATTCATAAATTGACTAAAGCTTACTCGGTTAAAGTAAGATCATAGTCTAACGTTGAGAGTAACTCACTTTAACGTATTCATTTGTGTGTTACCTTTCTTGGATACCTTAAATGGTATTACTCTCTTGTGTTACATGTTCTTTACATGTTCCTTATTCATTGTTTCATGCATTTCATATGCATCATGGTTAGTAGTGGGTCTTAGTTCTTAAGCTCACTCTAAGTACACCACCTACAGGAGTTAAAGTTGAGCACTGGGATCCCCAGGGCACCGCATAATCTGTCTACCTACCTTTTGTTACTATAGGTGAGGTGAAGTTATAAATGTTTTCCAACTGGAACCACGATTATACTATCGTATCATATGTTTTGAAATTCAAAGCTAAACCTCGTTTTGAACTATCCCTTTTATCGGGACATTCTTTTGAAAGGATCATTCATACTTTAATAGTATACCTTGATCTACAGCACATGTTTTCCAAAGTTCTGCATTCTTGTTCAAAGACAGTTACCTGATCTGCATATGTTTTCAAAGCACAGTTTACAGACAGTTTCACATGTTTTACAGACAGAATCACATGTTTACAGACAGAATCATATGTTTTACAGACAGCATCATATGTTACAGTTACAGTTTCACATGTTATAGTTAGCATACTGGAGTGGTACTCTGGTCACTACTAAACTTAAATGCAAGCATACAGTTTACAGTTTGGGCCCGGCGGTTATGTGTGGAGGTGATGCTCGGGAGGTGAACGCCAACGACATCACCAATACCGGCCGCCACACTTAGACAATTGACACCGACTTTTAACAGGAGGTTTGTTAAGTCAGGACAATCTGTCTGGGAACGGACAACAAATCTGTTCCCATTACATGTTTACAGGTCGCCTAGGGCTAGCTACCCGAAGTGACAACCGGTGGAGGATGGTGCATGTTTGTATGTGTTGGTAAGAGTTGTTGTTGACCTTGGTCCAATAGTCTACTGTGTGCGGAGTTGTTGTTGACCTCGGTCCAATGCTCTACTTTATGTGAGGTTATTGTTGATCTTGGTCCGATACTCTACTATACGTGGAATTATTGTTGACCCTGGTCTGATGCTCTACCAAATCATCTTTTCTGGAGTAAGGATGGAGGAGCCTAGCTTGCGGGCAAAATTCTGTTTCATAAAGGATGGTCATATCTGGAAAAGTTCACTTTACCCTTATCCCGTTTTATGAAAGAACTATGAACCATCGACAGCATATGTGTGCGCGTGTGATAGCATTCATGAAAATGTTTTAAAACGTGCATACTTTTACAGCATTGCGTTCAAAAGAGTTTTATCAACTGAACTTGTTTCAAGTTCTTCTTTAAAGCATTGCAATTGATAGTTCTAAACTTTACTTCAAGTTCTTTATTACTCAGTACTTCCTTTAAGGTATTCCCTCACTTAGTCCTTTTGACTAATACCTCTCCTGTTTTCTTGCCTCGTGGTTTCAGGTCTTGCAGCCGCAGTCTAGAGGTATCTTGAAGCTCTAGATTGTCATTTTTGTCTCAGTCAGGACTTAGTATTACTTCCTTTTGTGTCCTGCATGTGTTTTATGGCTGCATCACTTTATGTTTCTGAATACTTGAGTATCTTTGTTATACTCTTTCTACTACTCTGTTACCGATATTTTAAACTCTGCTGTATCGGTACTTATTTGTGAATATGTTATATGTTCTGATATGCCGAGTCTCTCTTACACGATCGATATGTTCTTGCTTGTTACATGCCATCACGCACATGTTTTGAAAAGTTTTAAAATACTCTGATTTTCCGCTGCATAGCCACATCGTTGTACATGTATAGTTCTGATAGACAGCCGTTCGCTGGAGTATTTCTTGAGTGATGGCTCACACCATTACTTGAGAGGTGCTTCAGTGCGGGGGTTGAGACGCCGCTCTCCTCTTGTTCTGGTACGGGTGGGGGCATTACAATTGAGTCGGTACAGGTGAAGTTTAATTTCTAGATATATAGGACCATTATAACCCTATGTGATGTTTTAAGCCAAAAGGTATCTATTTATCTATAGTTTTCCAAACTCTATTGATTTCCACTGATTTACTGAATTGTACTGTATTGATTGATCGTGTTTTGGGCGAGTATATTGTATCGTGCACTGTGGGCCCGAGAGTGAGTGTTTGAGCCAACCGGGAAAGCATGGGCTGACGGGTAACTCTTACACTCCTCTCTACCGTGGGGATGAACCCTGAATCCACCAGGAGGTTTGGTGGAGGAAAGAGTCCCGTGCGTGGGAGTCATGTTCCCGACGTACACCGTGTTTACCGTGGATGGATCGGGCCTTGCAAACCCACCATCATTGGAGAAAGAAGGAGTCACTGAAACTGTTATGTGTGCACTGTAACTGATTGCATGATCACTTAATCCAATTAAAAGTATCGTGATTGTACACTGTCGGAGTAAGGTTGGATAATTGCCCTCACTCGTCGGGCCACTGATTGATTGATTGATTAAAACTGATTAATTGTTAAATCTGATAGTTGTAATCTCGGGCGAGCTTCTTGTTGTTATTGAACTTATATTGATTTCTGTTATAAACCTTACCCGAGGTTACGACTTGCATGTAATCTGCGCTTATATCTATTATACCCCCTCGCTCAGTCTGTGGTAGACTGACACCTCACCTTTCAGTTTTGCAGGTCGTGTGCTAGGCGGGATTGGTGTTGAGTCAAGTCTTTCTTTTCAGGTCTAGCACGTGTCCATCCTGCTTTGTTGCATATGTACTGTTAATTTAGGGATTATATGAAATGTTATGTATTTGAGAGATGATAACGTATTGATATGTAATGTTAGGTTTTGGTTTACTTGATAAATGCTCGTGAATGGCAGGCTTATGTTTATTCCGTTTTGCATTGTGTTAATTGGTTTGGGGTTAGTCCCGCCTAAGTAGTCAAGTCTTTATTTTCTTCTCACCCGTTCGCTATGGCTCAGTTCATGTATGGATTGTCTGTTTCATATGTGGACTGAGCTATAGTGCGGGGGATGTGGCACCTTTGCGTTCCGGGTGTTACATCCTTCGGTGGTATCAGAGCCCGGTTGCAAAACCGGGTCTCTAGTGTCGTGTCGTGTCGAGTCTAGGTCGTGCGGCATAGGAATTAATTGTTAACTTGAGTGTCTTGCATCTTTAACTGAAATTATTTGACTTATTTGAATTATTTGAATAACTTGAAGTCTTTGAATTATGTGAATTACTGGTGACTTGGGACTTAATTGCAACCATTAGCATCCACTAATGCCACATGCATCCTTAGTGTCTTGAATACGGTCATCATCATCGTGATCGTTCTCAGGGACATCGACATCGTCGGCATCATCATCGAGAGAGATCACCACCCCCTCCAGCTCAACCACAGGACTTCATGAATGTTGTGGTTGGCCTCATAGATCAGAGGATGAGAGAGCATGTTCCTCCCGCAGTACCTGCTCCACCGGTGCAATTAGAAGCACCTTTCTCAACTATACTTCGGGAATTCCAGAATCAACACCCTCCTAAATTCTTCCACGGCAATGATACCGAGGCGGAGATGTGGTTAAAGGAAGTAGAGAGAATTTGGGAGCTTATACCATGTGAGTCTCGAGAGAAAGCACGTTACACCATTACATTGATCCAAGGAGAGGCTTACTCTTGGTGGGAAAATACTAAGATAGTGTTGGAGGCCGTCGGGGAGGAAATTAATTGGGAGGTATTTGCTCGAGAGTTTAAGAGCAAGTTCATTCCACCCTCAGCGCGTACTAGGAGATTGAAGGAGTTTACCGAGTTAAAGCAAGGAAGGATGTCAGTTTCGGAGTATATAGCCGAGTATGAGAGGCTATCTCGCTATGCACCTAATATAGCGAGTGACGACTTTGATAAAGCAATGCAGTTTGTGCAAGGATTTCGACCGGACATACAGAAGGCATTAGAAGCAGTCAATACAAGCACGTGGGCCAAAGCTACTATCATAGCTTTGAAAGTTGAGGATGCTTTAAATGCTAGGAGTTCTACCTTCCGAGTGGGATCGACTCAGAAGACTCCACCTAAACCGGCTTTGTCACCATCTCTAGAAAAACCTCTCTGCAGTTATTGTGGATGCGACACCCACACTTATGATGGTTGTAGGAAGCGGTTGCGTCTGTGTTTCCGTTGTGGGAGTGCTAAGCATCAGATAGATACATGTCCGGAGTGACAAGAACTATCCACCGGGGGTTAACGACCATTTCACAGGAACAACGGTGAACGGTACATCTACACATGCATATCACGTGCATCGTACGCTTTCTTATTTTGTATATTTGTATTCCTTGTGTTTGCTATTTGCTCTTATGTGAATAATTGAAATGTTGATCTTCCTACTTGCTCCACATGTGACGGTGTATGCAAGTGTTATTTAAGTTTGTGCGTGCTGTGGTTGTGTGAGAGATGGGGTTCTCTCTTCTGTGTGAGAGACGGGGTTCTCTCTTCTGTGTGAGAGACGGGGTGCTCTCTTGTTTATTGAGAAGCGGGGCTTTCTCATTTATTGTTCGGGGAGACGGGGTTCTCTCGTCTTGTGTTTTAATTTGTAATTAGAACAGTGGACTTGGGGACCGGGTCCTTTTAAGGAGGGGTGATTGTAACGCCCCAATCTTTCAATTATGCAATATGTGACTTAATGTGAAATAATTGCCAATTATGACTTAATTGTTTAATTACGTAATTGTCCTTAATTGAGCACTTCATAAGCTTAGGGACTTAATTGCATGAAATAGTCTTGGACTTAATTGATCATTTTTCCATGAGATTGAACTTAATTGTAATTTGTGCCTAAACTTATAATATCTAGCATATATCTCTTCCATGAGCCCATTTCATGCTATCACTACACTCTTTGCTTCCTCCCTTATACCGATCCTAAGACCTCCAAGAAGAAGAAGAGGAGTTCATCATTTCAAGCTTGGATTTGAGTGGAAATTGCATACTTTGAAGCATACTCATCATCACAACATCATCTCTTTTCCTTCTTCTCATTCATTCAAGGTATTGAGTTTAGTTGGAGGATTTCATGTGTATATTTGAGAGCTAGGGTTATGTGTTGGGCTTGGTAATTTATGTTTTAGTTGTTGGAAGCATGAATACTTGATTATAGTTTGGATTTGATATACATATTATGAAGTTTATAAGCTTGGAGCATGAGTTCATGTATGGGTTTGATCTTGATGATTAAGCATGGATTTAAGTGTTTATTGGAGTTATTATTGAACTATAAGTATGTTATCATGTTTATTTCATGATTTATATGCATTTGGAGCTTGTTATATGATCAATTGTGGTTTATTTCGTGCTTCCCCTGCATAACTGTTCTGTTTTTCTCTTTTGCGTACGTGACACGGGCGTGTCAAGTCTTCCTCTTTCAGTGTGACACGGGGGTGCATTGTTGTTGGCCTGGGTTTTCTGTACCGTGACACGGGGGTGTCACGGATTACTTTGTTTTGGTGACACGGGCGTGTCACCTTCTGTTCGCATGCATTTTTACCGCTGTACTGTGGCACGGGGGTGTCACGGCTTAGTGTATATTTGTGACACGGGCGTGTCACACTCTGTTTCATGCATATTTTGGTTGCATGCTACTATACGTGTTATTATATGCTTGTTTTATGCTTAAAAATGATCATGACATTTGATAATTGTCCATTCTTGTTATTGCACGTCATGTTACGCCGTCCGTCCTAATTGGTTCATTTGAATCATGTCTTATGTACACTTGTCTTTGTTGCACAGACCAGCACACCAGTGACGTGGAGTGGGCTTCTTAGACCGCGTCTTTCTCTTTATTGTGTCGGTACAGGTGAGGTTTAATTTCTAGATATATAGGACCATTATAACCCTATGTGATGTTTTAAGCCAAAAGGTATCTATATATCTATAGTTTTCCAAACTCTATTGATTTGCACTGATTTACTGAATTGTACTGTATTGATTGATCGTGTTTTGGGTGAGTATATTGTATCGTGCACTGTGGGCCCGAGAGTGAGTGTTTGAGCCAACCGGGAAAGCATGGGCTGACGGGTAACTCTTACACTGCTCTCTACCGTGGGGATGAACCTTGAATCCACCAGGAGGTTTGGTGGAGGAAGGAGTCCCGTGCGTGGGAGTCATGTTCCTGACGTACACCGTGTTTACCGTGGATGGATCGGGCCTTGCAAACCCACCATCATTGGAGGAAGAAGGAGTCACTGAAATTGTTATGTGTGGCATTGTAACTGATTGCATGATCACTTAATTCAATTAAAAGTATCGTGATTGTACACTGTCGGAATAAGGTTGGAGAATTGCCCTCACTCGCCGGGCCACTGATTGATTGATTGATTGAAACTGATTAATTGTTAAATCTGATAGTTGTAATCTCGGGCGAGCTTCTTGTTGTTATTGAACTTATATTGTTTTCTGTTATAAACATTACCCGAGGTTACGACTTGCATGTAATCTGCGCTTATATCTATTATGCCCCCTCGCTCAGTCTGTGGTAGACTGACACCTCAGCTTTCAGTTTTGCAGGTCGTGTGCTAGGCGGGATTGGTGTCGAGTCAAGTCTTTCTTTTCGGGTCTAGCACGTGTCCATCCTGCTTTGTTGCATATGTACTGTTAATCTAGGGATTATATGAAATGTTATGTATTTGAGAGATGATAACGTATTGATATGTAATGTTAGGTTTTGGTTTACTTGATAAATGCTCGTGAATGGCAGGCTTATGTTTATTCCGTTTTGCATTGTGGTAATTGGTTTGGGGTTAGTCCCACCTAGGTAGTCAAGTCTTTATTTTCTTCTCACCCGTTCGCTATGGCTCAGTTCATGTATGGATTGTCCGTTTCATATGTGGACTGAGCTATAGTGCGGGGGATGTGGCACCTTTGCGTTCCGGGTGTTACATCCTTAGGTGGTATCAGAGTCTGGTTGCAAAACCGGGTCTCTAGTGTCGTGTCGTGTCGAGTCTAGGTCGTGCGGCATAGGAATTAATTGTCAACTTGAGTGTCTTGCATCTTTAACTGAAATTATTTGACTTATTTGAATTATTTGAATAACTTGGAGTCTTTGAATTATGTGAATTACTGGTGACTTGGGACTTAATTGCAACCATTAGCATCCACTAATGCCACATGCATCCTTAGTGTCTTGAATACAGGATGCACTGAGGTCATCATCATCGTGATCGTTCTCAAGGACATCGACATCGTCGGCATCATCATCGAGAGAGATCACCACCCCCTCCAGCTCAACCACAGGACTTCATGAATGTTGTGGTTGGCCTCATAGATCAGAGGATGAGAGAGCATGTTCCTCCCGCAGTACCTGCTCCACCGGTGCAATTAGAAGCACCTTTCTCAACTATACTTCTGGAATTCCAGAATCAACACCCTCCTAAATTCTTCCACCACAATGATACCGAGGCGGAGATGTGGTTAAAGGAAGTAGAGAGAATTTGGGAGCTTATACCATGTGAGTCTCGAGAGAAAGCACGTTGCACCATTACATTGATCCAAGGAGAGGCTTACTCTTGGTGGGAAAGTACTAAGATAGTGTTGGAGGCCGTCGGGGAGGAAATTAATTGGGAGGTATTTTCTCGAGAGTTTAAGAACAAGTTCATTCCACCCTCAGCGCGTACTAGGAGATTGAAGGAGTTTACCGAGTTAAAGCAAGGAAGGATGTCAGTTTCGGAGTATATAGCCGAGTATGAGAGGCTATCTCGCTATGCACCTAATATAGCAAGTGGTGACTTTCATAAAGCAATGCAGTTTGTGCAAGGACTTCGACCGGACATACAGAAGGCATTAGAAGTGGTCAATACAAGCACGTGGGCCAAAGCTACTATCAAAGCTTTGAGAGTTGAGGATGCTGTAAATGCTAGGAGTTCTACCTTCCGAGTGGGATCGACTCAGAAGACTCCACCTAAACCGGCTTTGTCACCATCTCCAGAAAAACCTCTCTGCACTTATTGTGGACGTGACACCCACACTTATGATGGTTGTAGGAAGCGGTTGCGTCTGTGTTTCCGTTGTGGGAGTGCTGAGCATCAGATAGATACATGTCTGGAGCGACAAGACCTATCCACCGGGGGTCAACGACCATTTCACAGGCAAGAAGAACGGTGAACGGTACATCTACACATGCATCTCACGTGCATCATACGCTTTCTTATTTTGTATATTTGTATTCCTTGTGTTTGCTATTTGCTCTTATGTGAATAATTGAAATGTTGATCTTCCTACTTGCTCCACATGTGACGGTATATGCAAGTGTTATTTAAGTTTGTGCGTGCTGTGTTTGTGTGAGAGATGGGGTTCTCTCTTCTGTATGAGAGACGGGGTTCTCTCTTCTGTGTGAGAGACGGGGTGCTCTCTTGTTTATTGAGAAACGGGGCTTTCTCATTTATTGTTCGGGGAGACGGGGTTCTCTCGTCTTGTGTTTTAATTTGTAATTAGAATAGTGGACCTGGGGACCAGGTCCTTTTAAGGAGGGGTGATTGTAACGCCCCAATCTTTCAATTATGCAATATGTGACTTAATGTGAAATAATTGCCAATTATGACTTAATTGTTTAATTGCTTAATTGTCCTTAATTGAGCACTTCATAAGCTTAGGGACTTAATTGCATGAAATAGTCTTGGACTTAAGTGATCATTTTTCCATGATATTGAACTTAATTGCAATTTGTGCCTAAACTTATAATATCTAGCATATATCTCTTCCATGAGCCCATTTCATGCTATCACTACACTCTTTGCTTCCTCCCTTATACTGATCCTAAGACCTCCAAGAAGATGAAGAGGAGTTCATCATTTCAAGCTTGGATTTGAGTGGAAATTGCATACTTTGAAGCATACTCATCATCACAACATCATCTCTTTTCCTTCTTCTCATTCATTCAAGGTATTGAGTTTAGTTGGAGGATTTCATGTGTATATTTGAGAGCTAGGGTTATGTGTTGGGCTTGGTAATTTATGTTTTAGTTGTTGGAAGCATGAATACTTGATTATAGTTTGGATTTGATGTACATATTATGAAGTTTATAAGCTTGGAGCATGAGTTCATGTATGGGTTTGATCTTGATGATTAAGCATGGATTTAAGTGTTTATTGGAGTTATTATTGAACTATAAGTTTGTTAGCATGTTTATTTCATGATTTATATGCATTTGGAGCTTGTTATGTGATCAACTGTGGTTTATTTCGTGCTTCCCCTGCATAACTGCTCTGTTTTTCTCTTCTGCGTACGTGACACGGGCGTGTCACATCTTCCTCTTTCAGTATGACACGGGGGTGCATTGTTGTTGGCCTGGGTTTTTTGTACCGTGACACGGGGGTGTCACGGATTGCTTTGTTTTGGTGACACGGGCGTGTCACCTTCTGTTCGCATGCATTTTTGCCGCTGTACTGTGACACGGGGGTGTCACGGCTTAGTGTATATTTGTGACACGGGCGTGTCACACTCTTTCTCATGCATATTTTGGTTGCATGCTACTATACGTGTTATTATATGCTTGTTTTATGCTTAAAAATGATCATGACATTTGATAATTGTCCATTCTTGTTATTGCACGTCATGTTACGCCGTCCGTCCTAATTGGTTCATTTGACTCCTGTCTTATGTACACTTGTCTTTGTTGCACAGACCAGCACACCAGTGACGTGGAGTGGGCTTCTTAGACCGCGTTTTTCTCTTTATTGTGTCGGTACAGGTGAGGTTTAATTTCTAGATGTATAAGACCATTATAACCCTATGTGATGTTTTAAGCCAAAAGGTATCTATATATCTATAGTTTTCCAAACTCTATTGATTTCCACTGATTTACTGAATTGTACTGTATTAATTGATCGTGTTTTTGGTGAGTATATTGTATCGTGCACTGTGGGCCCCAGAGTGAGTGTTTGAGCCAACCGGGAAAGCATGGGCTGACGGGTAACTCTTACACTCCTCTCTACCGTGGGGATGAACCCTGAATCCACTAGGAGGTTTGGTGGAGGAAGGAGTCCCGTGCGTGGGAGTCATGTTCCCGGCGTACACCGTGTTTACCGTGGATGGATCGGGCCTTGCAAACCCACCATCGTTGGAGGAAGAAGGAGTCACTGATACTGTTATGTGTGCACTGTAACTGATTGCATGATCACTTAATTCAATTAAAAGTATCGTGATTGTACACTGTCGGAGTAAGGTTGGAGAATTGCCCTCACTCGCCGGGCCATTGATTGATTGATTGATTGAAACTGATTAAGTGTTAAATCTGATAGTTGTAATCTCGGGCGAGCTTCTTGTTATTATTGAACTTATATTGATTTCTGTTATAAACCTTACCCGAGGTTACGACTTGCATGTAATCTGCGCTTATATCTATTATGCCCCCTCGCTCAGTCTGTGGTAGACTGACACCTCACCTTTCAGTTTTGCAGGTTGTGTGCTAGGCGGGATTGATGTCGAGTCAAGTCTTTCTTTTCGGGTCTAGCATGTGTCTATCCTGCTTTGTTGCATATGTACTGTTAATTTAGGGATTATATGAAATGTTATGTATTTGAGAGATGATAACGTATTGATATGTAATGTTAGGTTTTGGTTTAATTGATAAATGCTCGTGAATGGCAGGCTTATGTTTATTCCGTTTTGCATTGTGGTAATTGGTTTGGGGTTAGTCCCGCCTAGCTAGTCAAGTCTTTATTTTCTTCTCACCCGTTCCCTATGGCTCAGTTCATGTATAGATTGTCCGTTTCATATGTGGACTGAGCTATAGTGCGGGGGATGTGGCACCTTTATGTTCCGGGTGTTACAGTACGCGATGTCAGGTCGCGTATGTGACAAATAGATGAGTTTTCGCACTAAGTGTTGATATCTCCCTTGATGAGCAGCTTCAGCTCCTTCAATTATCTTCAACCCGTGGTTAACTACCATAGGTGTATCAACTGGTTTACAACTTAACGTTCCTATTTCTGTAAGAAGATCCAAAATGTACTTTCTCTGTGAGATGTAAATCCCTTGACTTGAACTAAAGGCTTCGATCCAGAGAAAGTATTTCAAATGTCCCAAATCTTTCATCTCAAATTCCTTGAACAGGCTCTCCCTAAGATTCTCTATTTCCTCAACATCGTCTCCTGTGATAACCATATCATCAACATATATGATCAGGGACGTGATCTTTTCGCCTCTCCTTTTTCAGAAACAGAGTATGATCAGAGTTACTCTGTTTGAACCCATATCTTTTCATCGCAGTAGTAAACCTCCCAAACCACGCCCTAGGAGACTGCTTTAGCCCATATAATGCCTTTTTCAACCGACACACTTCCTGAGTTCCGAAGTCATGTGAGAACCCCGGTGGAGAATCCATATATACCTCTTCTGTCAGGTCACCATGCAGAAAGGCATTCTTGACGTCGAACTGATGGAGGGGCCAATCCATTTTTGGGGCAATAGAAATCAGAACCCGTATCGTGTCAATTTTTGCCACTGGTGAGAAGGTCTCTCCATAATCCACACCATAGGTTTGGGTATACCCCTTCGCCACCAAATGAGACTTGTATCTTTCAATGGTCCCATCGGTCTTCCTCTTTATTGTATATACCCACCGACATCCAACCGGTTTCTTGCCCGGTGGTAGCGTACACCTGTCCCAAGTGCCATTTATTCTCAAAGCACTCATCTCATCATTCATTGCCACAACCCATTCTGGGATTTCCATTACTTCCTCCACATTTCGTGGTATGTCATTTGTGTAGATGGCTGTTGCAAAGGCCTGGGCTGAATTCGTCAGGCTCCTCCTGACTAAATTTGCCACTGGATATCTCTGTACTCCTCGAGTACTCCGAGGTGGAAGTACGTATGAGTTTTCCCTGTTCTCCTCTATTCTTTCACTTTCATCTGCACTTTCATTAATAGCAGGGACAGCAGTGGAGCTCAATAGGGGGAAAATCACCAGAAAAGCCAGAAAAATTTCCAGTACTAACCTCGGGGATCTCGGGGATATCAGTTGAGGGAGACACGTGCACATCTTGGTTAACCTGCACTTCGTCTTTGAGGTGGCTCGAGAGAGACGGACTCGATCCAATTAGGGGACCTGCACCTGCACCTAACCAAACTAGTGGATCCTGCACCTTTTCTCTCTCCCCCTGAACACTAGGTTAGGTAGGGGCAAGGTAGTAGTACTCAGTCTCAACAAAGTCACAATCAACGGTGACAGACATCTGTCGGGTTTTAGGATTATAGCAGCGGTACCCTTTCTGGTGGACCCCATACCCCACAAACACACATTTTTCAACAGACGACGTAAGTTTAGTACGATTGGATTTCGGGACATGGACAAAAACTGAACACCCAAAAATCCGAAGGGTTAGTGCCAAAGCAGGTGGAACCCGGGTATAGTCACTCAGATTTTGGATAGGAGTGTGGAAGTTGAGAATTTTAGTGGGCAAATGGTTAGCCAAATAAGTGGCAGTGGCAACTGCTTTGGGCCAGAAGGACGAAGGGACATGTAACTTAAGCATTAAAGCCCGGGTAATTTCTAAGAGAAAACGGTTTTTGTGCTCGGCAAACCCATTTTGTTGTGGTGTGTTTGGGCAAGTGGTTTGATGAATTAGGCCGTTTTCGGGGGAAAAAAAATTGTGCAGTTTTTTAATAACAAATTCCACCCCATTTTCGGATCTAAGTATCTTGATTTGAGCATCAAATTGAGTTTTAATCATACCGTAAAAGTGGAGAAACTTATCAAAAACTTCATACTTGTGTTTTAAAAGATATATCCAACACATGCGCGTACAATCATCAATAAAGATCACAAAGTACTGAGAGCCCCCTCCCCCAGAAACCGGGGCTGGCCGCCAAGCATCAGAGTGTATTAATGAAAAAGGAACATCAACACGAGTATTATTCAAGGGAAAAGCTTGTCTATGGCTTTTGGCTAAAACACAAGTCTCACAATAAAGATGTTTACTAGAAAACTGAGAGAAAAGCTTTTTGAGATACCCCTCCGAGGGATGCCCCAGACGTCGGTGCCACAACCAACTCTGTCTACCAACCGATCCCTGCGCCATTAAAGTCCGTCCCTTGGAGTTCACCTCGTTAACGTAGTACAAGCCATTCCTCTCAGTGCCACACCCAATTATCTCCCTCGAACGGATATCCTGCAATACACAAAAAGTGGGATACATCACGACCATGCAATTAAGTTCCTTAGTCACATGACTAATTGACAACAACTTATTTGACAATGAGGGAATATAGAGGTAATTAGACAGTTTCAGTGTCGGACTAAGTTCAATAACCCCCACCCATAACAAATACATGTTCACCACTAGCAGTTTGCATAGAATCTCTTCGCGGGACCTGAGGGGAAATTATATCTGTAGGGTCAAAAGTAATTGTATCCATAGCACCACAATCAAATATCCATGCAGAATTTTTCATAGTTGTTGGCTTATGTACAACATTTAATGAGGGCCAATCATTTAATTCATGAAAAATCGTCTGCTGCATATTTATATTCTGCAAACTAGTGGAGTGTTGAGTCAAAGGGCAAGAGGGTAAATTTCTCCCTTGCCCTATACCTGGAGTGAAATCAACCGAGAGGGTTGCCACCGGGTCATTTTCTTCTCTATCCGGGTTGGTGAAATGGGTCGATTCCCATCCTCTGTTCTGGCGAGTGATTCCCACCGCCACCTTTCCCGTCTTAACAAGTCAGATTGTATAAGATTCCTCTTCTATATAATACGGTTTTGTAATCTTCTTCAATAATACAATACCAAGTTACTCAAGATGAATAAAATTCTTTACACCGTTTCCGTTTATTCCTTTTATCATGGTATCAGAGCTATATGATCTTGAAGATTCGATAATTAGCTTCATCATCTGCCGTACACGTATTCCAGCATCTGACAATGAGCGACTAGGAGGATATTTTGTCGTCGGCACTGTCCGAAGCGGCAACTGTCCTCTCACAACAAATCGCCAAGCTCCTACAACAACACAAACCACAGCCTCAATCAAACTCTGATAGTCAAGTGACGATCGACTTAAAATTAAACAACAATAACTACGTTTTGTGGGCAAGAATGCTCGAAATTGCCATTGTTGCGCGGGGGCGTCTAAGCCATCTGATCGGACACCCAGCGCCACCACCAGAAATCGATGAGACTTATCAATCGTGGAAACAACGCGATCTCCAAGTTTTCGGATGGATTACACAGGCTATCGATCCATCCCTTGTTACGCAGTTTATCCATTATCCCACTGCAAGAGATCTATGGAAAGGATTATCAATAACCTACCAATCGGGGGAAGATAGTCTACAAATATTTGATCTAATGACTAAAGCCGACAGAATTAAACAAGATCAGACCAGTCTAGAAAACTATTACAGTACCAACCAAAGTATTTGGGCGGAAATAGACCGACGAAGGCCAAACCGCATGGAATCTCCAACCGACATCACCAAATATAACCAGATTCAAGACGAGCATCGTCTCTTCAAATTCTTGTCTGGATTAAATCCTAAATACGATGCAACCGTTCGAGAAATTCCAAGAGATTCGAAGTTACCCTCAGTCGACGCCGCCTACGCCGTAGTCCACCGGGAAGCCGCCAGGAAGGCTATTTTGGGGCCGATGGCAGCCTCCATCGACGCGACCTCATCATTGGGTATCGGATCAGGGATGGTGGTGCAAGGCAGAGGGACGCGGTCGCAGGGACATAACTGAAGAGCTCACCGCCGGGCAGATCAGGCGAAGAGCACCCCGGAATCATCATCCAGAAGGAAATCCGACCACATCTGCGATCAATGAGGAAAACCAGACCACCTAGAGAAAGATTGCTTCGAAATTGTTGGTTACCTGGATTGGTGGGAGACCAAGGATCGATAAACAGAGCCGGAAAAAGGAAGAAATCGAAGTTTGGTAGCCGTCAAAGACGGAAATCCCACCGGAGAAGACGATCGGAAGACGGAAAAGGTCAAAAGATTTTTATTCATCTTGAGTAACTTGGTATGGTATTGTTGAAGAAGACTACAGAACCGTATTATATAGAAGAGGAACCCTATACAATCTGACATGTTAATTCCTGATTTTTAGGCATCCTAACAACTTCCATATTTATCTTCTTATTCAACAAATTGATGACGCATAATTTTAGGAATTACTTATGAAATTTAATTTTTTATTGAAAATTTATTATTTTTTATTATTATGCTTTCATGGTCTTAGTTACAATTTCTGTTATAAATTATCATATTTACTTTGATTATTTTTTATAGTATTCCATATTTTTATTTTTATAATATTGTATGGTTGGTGATTTTTTTAATTAGTATTTAATATTTTTATTTTTACTTTTATTTATTAATCATAATTGTATCGTATTACAAATTTATTACTATTTTTATATTTCGTTGAGAATTTTTAAAATTTTTTGTACGGGTAATATAGGATAAATCCCCAATTGGGCATCATATTTTTACTTAACTCCCCATTTGGGCAAAATGTCGTATGATTTTCACATAATGTAGTATTTAAAATACCTCTCAAAATATGTTGTATAATTTTCATAAAATGTAGTACTAAAACGTTCTAATGCGTATTTATACCCTATAGTTAATTTTATAGGGAGTTAATTAAAAATATTCCAAACTGATGGAGAGTTATTTCAAACTGCTTCAATTTTGTAATATTTTATCAAATTATATATATAATATAAGAATGATTTATTTGACTCGAACTGAATTAAACTTGATTCTAAAAGTTTTGAATTTTGAATCGTTTTAATTCCATAAAACTAAATATTGATACAAATTTTGATCTAAGTAATGCAAATAAGATAATTGATTAGGCATAAGTTTAGGAATTAATTATTAATTAGTTTAAAAATGTTAATAGTAAAAATGTAGAAATTTGTCAAAAAAAAATAGTTATATATATATGATTATAAAGCTTAACTACCCTAATTATATCTAATTATCTCTTCCCGCTCCACTTTGTGCTTTAAATATAATGCTAACTATATATATAAGTTTCTCCTCTCACAGTCACACCTCCTTAATCATATGGTTGTTCCGTTACCATTATTGATTAGAGTTATTTACACCATATCTATGATGCACGGACACGGCGACACGGATACGACACGACATAGGGCTGCAAACAAGCCGAGCCAATTCGCGAGCTTGACAAGCCGATCTCGAGTTGGCTCGGCTTGAAATCGTGTCTAGACGAGCTCAATCCGAGCTTCGACGATCTCGAGCTAGCATTCGAGTCAATCTCGATCCCATTGTGTCTGGGCTCGCGAGCCTGGACCTATATATAATTTTTTTCATTTATATATATGTATATTAGATTTTATATTATATTTAAATATATACTTTATATAATATATACATATAATACATAGGCAATATATATTTAATTTATAATATATTATATACACATAAAACATAATATATTTAATTATATATATATTGTCCAAACTTCAATATTGTATTATGTAAATATACATTTATATATCATAAATAATATATATCTTAAAATCTCAAAAGTATATGATTTACCAATGTAAATAATTTGACAAGATAATATCAATCTTATATTATATATGGGTCCCTTAATAATACATGAGCTAATGATGTATTTGATTTAATAATTAATATAAATATATTTTTAATACATGTGTTTTTGATAATGAACCAAATACATTTCATATATTTTATATGTTTCTGCTTTGTGTTTCAAATTATTAGTTATTTACTTTACTAACATATATGGAACTAACTAATATTGTTTAATAAGATAATATGTAATTATGTATCATATACTATAATAAAATATGTATATGTATATTAATAATATATATGATAAATATACATTATGCTTTAAATCGTAACAATATTAAGTTTACTATGTATATGATCTTGGAATGGAAAATGTATATGATCTGATAAGAGAATATATAAAACATATCATATATTATATGATAATGTATTATGAACATATATTACTAAACTCTTAATTATATAGTCAACTAAGATTTATAATGCTATGGTATTATGTATCATATATTATAATAGTATAAGAATGTCTTAATAATATATATGATAAATATATATTATGCCTTAATGATATATGGTTTATTAATATATATGTTCAAATAACTCAATATATAAGATATGTTATTATAAGTTCATGTTATATTCCAAACTGATGGGGAGTTATTTCAAACTGTCCCATGTATTTTATTTAATAATTAAAATAATATATATTAATATATATTATACATCTTAATACGTTAAATCAATATTGTATATTTGTACATGTGTTTTTTATAATGGACCAAATACATTTCATCATTTCATGTATTTTATTTTATATATTTATAATTTGTTTATCAAACTCTTAATTATATAATTTACTAACATACTAACTACTATGGTTTAATGAGATAATATGTAATTATGTATCATATATTATAATAAAATATATGTGTGTGTATTAGTAGTATACATGATAAATATACATTGTACCTTATGATAAATATACATTATGCCTTAAAATCTTAATAACATTTAATTTACTAACATTTATGATTTAAAAAGAAATATGCATCATATATTTAATAGAAATATATTATTTAATAATATATGTTTTTTAATAATAAAAAATTACTTATAAATTGTGATTGATGAATGATACTAATAAACAATATATAAGTTTGATTATATATATATATACTGATTTTATTTATAAAAAAATGGAATTATATTTGAAAGAGTAAGATCTAAAAGATTTAAGTCATTTAATGTATGAGGAAAAGAAAGAAAAAAACAAAAGTCATTTACATTAAAGACTCGGAATTGTGAGGATCAGACACTTCCAGAACACCCCCAAATCACAATTGCTCAAACCATTATCGTCAACAGCTTCCACCTTCCATGGTCGCCGGCTACTTCGACCATCGGACACTGCCTGCTTCACCTTTTCTCTACAGATCTAAGAATTCTCCTTCAAGACTTTAGCCGCCTCCCATCACTTCCAAGATACCACCACTCCGCCAACCTTCAAAGCTCTTCTCAGATCTAAAACTCAATCAGATCTAAAGCTCTTCGCAGATGGCGTCGATGGTGGAGAAACCCCCGGGACCGACGGAGGCTATATGGAGATCTGGTGAGGTGATTGGGGGAGTAGTCATGTCGAATACGCAGAAAATTTTGCCGCCATGGCGGGCGACGGTGGAGATCTCTTCGACGAGCACGGTGAGGGGTGGTGCTGTGGAGGTGAGGATGGAGAAGATGGAGGTCAAGTGGTGGCAGATTTGGGCGGCGAAAGCCGCTGACTTGGAAGTGAGGATTCAAGCTCGTCAAGCCACCGATCCGATCTCAAGCTTTCACCAAGCCGATCTCAAGCCTCAGAAAATGGAGCTCGTCGATTTCAATCTCAATTTCAAGCCAAGTCTTCCACTCTCAATCTCAAGCTCAAGCCTGATTTTTTCGGCTAAGCTCGGCTCGGCTCGTTTGCACACCTACGGATATGGCGACACGGATTTTTTCTTGAATTTCCCACGTAAGGAGTGTTGGACACGGTGTCCGACACGAGTGTCCGACCGGACACGACAAAATGATATTTTTAGAAGTGTCCGTGCATCATAGCACCATATCCTTTGTATCAGGTGAAATTAGCAAAAAAAAATTTTATATTATAAAAATTAATGTAGAAAACCTTGTATTTTAAATATATTTGCACACTGCCCCTTTAGATGTTATCACTATAATTTAAATATAATATCTCTATTTTACTATCACAAATTAAATGTAAATCCGAGTTTCATTTTCCAAAGTTTATTTATTGTCTATGTAGCACCCCAAGAGGTGGGCACCACATCCCCGCACTATAACTCGACACGTGTAACGAAACAAGGACTCCGCACACGTACCAAGCCGTAGCGAACGAGAGACAAAACAAAACCAAACCTAAGCTAGGCGGAACGTAGACCCTGCACATCACAAAACTCTACAAATATGCGGGAGCGTAATCATGCCATACAAAAATTTAAAACAATACAAGCAGGTGATGGGTTCAACTAGCATAGATTGCTAATCCCTAAAATCCAACATAAATCATAAAAATCATTAATGCAAACGGGTTCATACTAGCTCTAGAAGCCTGTCCCGAATTCATAGCATAATTTATTAAATCATACTTATACAAACGTGATCATAACATAAAAACATATCCGAATACAAGATACAAGATGCGAAATGCAGACTTAGCAAAAGACCCGACTCAAAACGGACTCCACAAACTGACAGACTCCGCCTAGCTCGAACTTCAAAGCAAACCTGTAAGGCTAAAAACGTAAAGAGGGAGGGGTCAGTCACACTTGATTGAGCGAGGGGTTAACATACGCACATTATACAAATATACGGAGCAAAGCAAGTCAAACGTAAATGTTCGTGAATCCAGGATTAGTTTTTGCACTCCAAACATTTGCCCGTGATAATATATATATAGGGTAGTTTGATAAAACAACATGAAACATGGTTTAGCGTTTCAAAACGGGGTTTATATTACAAAGCAAAACAAACGTGGCAAAACAAACTTGGCATGCATATTAAGAACATTTTAATTAGATTGTTAATATTCCAAATTTGATCTTAATTAAAGAATCTACCCCCATTTCACGAACTCAAGACAAACGTAACAAGACTCGGCGGGCACGAGTTCATAACTCCCAGGTTCCTCAAGATAAAACGTGCAAAACAGCAAAATAAACAAAAAGACATACCAAGCAAAGCAAGGCGTGTCAAAGCTCAAGTCAAGGTGATGGAAGGGTTGCGCGACCCTAGCCATCCATGAACAGACGAGGGGAGTGCTCAATGCTACTCAAACCCTCAGGACTCCATCCCCCAACCAAACCTCCTGGCGGGTTTCGGTACATCCTTATCATGTACGTACATCGGGGCCCCATCAAGCAAGACAAAAGCAAAACGTGCAAGTTCAAGTCAAGTCCTAAGCCCGCTACGAACGTACAAACCAAGACATATCGTGCGTGCCACAAGCATACGTATCATATACATACACACATACGTACTTACCACATGCATACGTACCAACATACATTCTTGCAAACCCATCACATGCGTACATACTATACATACATACAAACGTACCAAGTCTAAAAGCAAGCATACATAGGCTCATACATAGCGTTCATACTTTCAAATGGGTAACAAAGCCATCACGATATGTATTTCGCACATATTTACATATACGTAGGGCTTATAGGTCGCATGCATTCAAAACGAGCACGTTGCATTAGGGTATAACTATATCCTAACCTCACCTTATACCAAACAAGGCCAAAGACAAAGTGCTTGATTCACCACAGAATCAACTTGACCGACAAAACACCATCCCGGGTGCACCTGAACAAACTGGAGACAAAAATACAAGACTTAGACTTAAGAATGAACCACATAGACGCACGGCGTATGTTCATGCATATAGGAGATGCAATCACGTAGGCATAACACATATTTGTACCAATTATATGCAAAGAGAGATGTTACATACCTCAACATATTCATTTATAATCATATAACACATTCTTGTGCACAATTAATACATATCATAAGGTGGAGATACATAACAAGGTGCATATGTGCTTCATGCGAACAATTCACATTACTTAAGCAACATAAAAAGGTATTAAGAAAAAGTGCATACACATAAACAAGATAAAACAAGTTAGGAACAATTTCAAAGGTGAAAAGGTGCAAGAAAAACGAAAGAAAAGCATAAGAGATGGTTCGGAGCAAAAAGTGGCAAAAGCTGGAAATTTTCCTAAACGGACAAGCTGTAGGAAAAATATCATATCTTGAGTTTGACAAATGGGAAGTGAGTTTTATTTCTTGGAAATGAAACTAGACACAAAGATCTTTCAAATGATATGTGTTTCGAAACGTGGTTCAAAGCGAGGCGAAAATGGCGTACTTTTGAAGTTGAATGAAAGCAGAATTCCGGCGAAGTGGCGACACAATTTTCAAACGATTTTATCTCACAATATAGAACGAATTTTGCAATGATTCCAATTGGAGAATGTTCTAGACTCAAAAAGGTTTCTCCAGTCCAAAATTCAGGCCAAACAGAGCACAAACAAAGGCTGCACGATCGTGTCAAAATTGGCCTGGAAGCTGACACGGCCTTGTCGGAATAAAAAAAATTCCAACTCGAAGTCTTAACACGGCCGTGTTGGAAATGAACTGAGGGTTGACACGGCCGTGTTGGGTCATCTTCTTCGAAAATCAACAACGAAGAAGCAGGGCATCGACGGGGGTGGTTCCCAAACCACCCCACATCACATTCCAATCAAATTATACACCAAAATGCATCAAAATACACATATATTATCATCCAAGATCATCAAAGAAGCATGTATTGAATCATATCAAGTTCTACCATTCAAAAATCAAGCTCCATTAATGGAGTTTCAAGAAATACTGAACCAACGATGAAAATTTCGATGAATAAACGACAAGGGAGTTCACGGAAACAACATATATCAATCTTAGAGCATTTAATCCATATATGAACACGTTGGAAGCAACTTTTCGTATTTAGGCACTATTTAACATCTTGTCCTAAAGCATGGATTCAAGCAAGAGAAACGGAATTTAATCGGAGGAAAAAGTAGCACACGAAGAGAGAAATTCATAGCTTACCTTGGATCGTTGATCGGGCGAGAAATGGAGTCGGAACTTGAGCTCAAAGGTTGGAGTTGGGGAAACCCTCTTCTTCTCTTCTTTCCTCCCTTGATCGAGATACAAGAAATGGAAGGGAAAGAAAGGTTGGTTCGGCTCTTATTAAGGCTAAGAAAACCGGTTCGTTTTGGTTCAAAACGGGTTCGATTCGATCTGTTAGAAATTAAATCTGTAGGGAATTCAAATGGCTTGAGAAAAAGGTGAGGCTTGTTCCAATGGCTTCGAATCGTCAAAACGAACTCAATGGTAAGATTGGAATTCGAATCCGAATTCCCTAACTCAAGATAGCCACGAAGGCTGAAAACACCCTAATTACAACTAGGTCCCTAATCTTTTAAATATTTGACATTTGGGCCCAAACACATTAATTAAATTCTAAAGCGCATGTAACTTAAATAAATTACACGTGGGCACATAAGGCATGCGAACTCACATAAATCTCGCAAAAATACTGAATTAAACTCTCTCGTGACGCCGTATCTGGAATGCTGAAGAAGCGGGGTGTTACAGTCTATTTACTGGTGATATTTTTTTCTTTTTTCTACTTTTAGGATTCTATTTTATACAGGAGTCTTGGTACAGATAAAATAGTATTAAACAATACAGAAAGATATGAGATGTATATCACAATATAAAAGGGTAAAATAGTCATCTCGCTTCCAATAAATAAAGAAAATTATTATTCTAGTCGCGCTAAAAGCACGTATTGAACACTAGAAAATTTCTGGGTTTGCTATGCAAATATTTTGAAAACATAGGGTTTGACATGTTAATTTTCATATTACAGGTTTTTTTGTGATAATTAGGATTAAAACAGGGATGAAATATGTAAAAAAAAAAAAAAAAGCCTTATTAATTATGTTGCTAATTCAAATTATAGATATTTTACTTATATGTTAATATTCTTTCTATTTGTTTAAATTTACTTATAATTTTAAGATATTATGTCTTTTGCTTTCATATTTTACATTCATATGATTAGAATTTTTTTAAGATTTTTTTTATTCGTTTGATTTAGTATTGGTGGTTTTTTTTTTTACTAATCTTTTATTCATTCAGTTTGATTTAGTATTGGCTATATATTCACGTTTTAATTTTTAACAATTTAAATTTTTTCATATTTTTGATTTATTTGTTAACTCCTTATTTCCGGTCTTATTAGACTTCCATACTATATTTGAATTTTGATATTGGCTTGTGGGATTTGTGTTGCATGATTTATATTTTGTTTTCTATTTCAAATTTTATTGTCATTTTATTTACATTTGTTTATCATATTGAATGATATAAAATTATTTTTTTATTTTTTTAGTTATATATTTTAGTCCGACCCAAAAATATTTTAGTGCAATTTGTTTTCATTATCTTTTCATTTTTAGTTTTTGTTCCTATTGTATGGTTAGAATGATTTTTATTATCTTTAAAACATATTTTCATTTAATTCATTATCTTGATTCATATTTCGGTAGATACATTTTTGGTTCAATAGGATTAGATCTTTTGCAAGTTTAGTCCCATATTTTTTAAATTAGACATATTTAATCCCATTATTTTTAAAAAGCTGCAATTTTGGTCTCATCCGTCAAATAATCGACGAAAATATACTTTTTTGTTGTTAAGTGCAATCTGGGGGAAAAATTATTATTTATTAGATTATTTTTTGTGGGAGTTTGCTTATTAATACCCGGTACAAAAAAAATCATTTATTATGACAAAATATTTATGAGAAAATTCAATTTTGTCACTTATAAGCATTGTATTGTTTTTGTCATATTAAATGTTGTTTTTTACAACAAACTTTAATTTTCTCATATTTGGGGTAAGCTATTGTGAGAAAATATGATTTTTCTCATAAAAAGAAATATTTTCCCTCACAATAACTTACAACATAATGTGACAAAAATATTTTCTCACTAAATACAATGTTTTTTTTCCCGGGTAGGCCAATTCTTTCCCTCCCAAAATTCCTTCCAATATTTCTTTATTATTTGTCACAAAATATTTTTCAATTTTTTTATTACATCAAAACGATGTAGCTTTGCATTCCATATTGTCCAGAATTCTCTCAATCTCACTTTTCACTCCCGTACTTCACTTTCTCACTCTTACTTTCCTCTTCTCAATCTTTACTTCCATAACTAAGAAATTCAGCTCCAACATTCTCAGGTATGAAATTAGCCCCAAAATTGCTCTCATGTATGAAATCAACTGTCTTTCCTCCATTTTATGGTTTTTTTTAACCTAAGTCAGTTGTCTAAAATCAGCTTGTGAATCGGGCTCGATTTTGTAGAGATGATGAAAGGAGCCACGATGGGTTTTCTTGACTACACTCTCGTTTGAAATTAGCTGTTTGAAATCTTGCTTGTGAAATTAGCTACGCTATGAGCTAGGTTCTCTTCTTCTTCTTCTTTGATTTTACTTTGGAAAGAAAAAGATGTTTCGGATACCGACTTATTTTTACATTTCTATTTCTGATTTTAGTTCTAGAATAATGGTGGGTTTGAGTTCGATTGATTGTGATTATTGTGGAAATGGAATGTTCTGTGTTTAGAATCTCAAATCGATTGGTGGGTTTGGGTTTTTTTGTATTTTTTATTCTGATTTTATTTCTAGAATGGTGGTCTCGGATGACATGGGTGTATTTTCTCAAAAATAAGGCTGAAGTCTCTTCAAAGTTTATTGAGTTTTTTAACTTGGTACGTACGCAGTATTAGTCTCACATTCAGCTGCTGAGATTGGATAGAGGGGGGGGGGATATGTGAACTCTACCCTAAAACAGTTTTTCCATGACCATGGGTTAATCCACCGAACCTCATATCCGCATACCCTACAACAAAATGGGGTAACCGAACGAAGGAACCGTCAACTGCTTGAGATGTCTAGATCTCTTCTCATCAAGTCACATTGTCCCTAGTTCATGTGGCCCAAAGTTGTTGCCACCTCGGTTTATCTGGTATAGCGACTGCCCTCAAAACCCCTAAAGTTTGACACCCCACTGAAGTGTTTAGCCAGTCAAGCCAGTCCTATATCTTAACTCTACAACCACGGGTGTTCGGGTGTTCAGTGTTTGTTCACCTTTTTAAAATCACACGCAGCAAACTTGATCCTTGCTCAATTTGGGGTTCATCAGAAGGGTTATAGGTGCTATCATCCTCCCTCTCGTCATATGTATACCACTATGGATTGTGATTATGTTGAGACAGAGTATTATTTTTACTCCACACTCAGTGGCTAGAGGGAGAACTAGGTACAGGATCTACTAAGTGGGGTGCCACCACTGCCCTAGCTAGACATAGTCCCAATAGAGCAAGTAGGCAGAACCACCGAGCCACCACCTCTTGTAGTACAATCCTGTGCTCCTTCCATAAAGCCCCGTCACCCCGACGAATAATCCTGAGGTTAGTAGGCAGACCTTGGACAGTTCCACTTTAGTTATTTCTTATGATCCTAACAATGCAGGAAACATTGGAGAACAGGGGGAGGTTGAAATACAGGGGAAGAGTCGTGCAAAAAGATATGTGTTACCACCTCGATCAAATAGAGGTGTTCCGCCTGTAGCACTCGGAATGCAAGGTAGACACATCCCCCGCACTATAGCTCGGTCCACATACGAAATGAGTAATCCGTACATGAACTAAGGCTATAGCGAATGGGTGACAAGAGAAAAGAACCACTAGCGAAGCGGGACTAATCCTCAATCAATTATAACAATGCATAACGAATCAAGCAAAAACATAATATACATATCTTATTCCATTCATTTACCAAGTATCTTGATATACAATCTCAACTTTCTAAGAACAATTCATAATATACATAATTATCATAAACAAAAGATATGCATCAAAAGTGACTATGAACCGTGCTAGACTCGAAATAAAGACTTGACAAGACTCCATTTCCTCTTAGCACGCACCTGCAAAACCTGAAAAGTGAGGTGTCAATCTATGAAAGACCGAGTGAGGGGTTTATAAATAAATATTAGCGCAGATAACATGCAAGTCATAAACTCGGGTAAAGCTTTTGTAAACGAAATAATATAAGTTCAATAAGAAAGTAATCTTCACCCGAGATTACAACTATCCAATTTAACACTTTAATCATTTTCAGTCAATCAGTCAGTGGCCCGGCGAGTGAGGGTAATTCTCCAACCGTTACTCCGATAGTGAACATTACCATAATTGGATTATCAATGGTTAAGTGATCATACAATTTATTACAGTACACAAGTAGCAGTTTCATGAACTCCTTTTTCTTCCGGGTGATGGTGCGATTGCAAGGCCCCACCACCCAATCAGGGTGAGCATAGGGTTCATGAGTCCCTATGCCCGGAACTCCTTCCTCCACTAATCTCCTAGTGGATTCAGGGGGCATCCCAAAGTAGTGAGGATAGTGTAGGAGTTACCCATCAGCCCTTGCTTTCCTGGTTGGCTCAATACACTACCTCTGGCCCATAGTGACATGCTTACTCGCCCAATCAATCAATCAATCAATCCGTTCCAAGAAATCAGTTAAAAATAATTAAGGTTTGGAAAATTATATATATATATATATATATATATATATAGGTACATTTTGGCCGAAAGATCACATAGGGTTTTACGGGTTCTATATATATATCTAGCAATTAAACCACACGTTTACCAACAAAACAGAACAAGGATACAGCTATGGAGCTTGCTCCACTTCACTGGGAAAATAATCTGTGTAACAAGGACAATTACACGTGGACACGACTCGCATGAACCATTTAAGACGCACGGCAAAGTCATGATCAATATGTCATGCAATAAAAATTAAGGAATGTGAAATAAGAGCATAATTATCAATCAACCAAGTATATAACTCAAATAAGTCACATAAAGGAGCCAAGGAAGTGAAAGGAATGCAATAAGAGAGTGGCGTAAGCCCGAAGTTGGATGAATGCAGATTGTCGGTGAAGTGGCGACACCAAAAAGAATTGATTATATATCAAAAATGACAAAAGATATTGATATGATTCTAATTTTAGGTTGTTCTAGATTTCAAAAGGTTTCCAACGGTGCAAAAATCAGATCAATCGGAGTTCGTTTGAGGGGGTAAATGCCCGTTTTAAAAATGAAATGAAAGTAGAAACATGCGTTTGGAAGCTCTCGGATAAGGCAGTAGTTTCCCAAACGTGCGTTTGGTGTTATAACTAGGGCCCCAAATGGGCGTTTGGAAGAGATCTGGGCGAAAAAATAGGGGAAAATAGGGCATACACTCGGAAATGGCTCCCAAGCCTTCCCAACACCAAACCACATCAAGAAATCAACTCAAAACTATCATATAACATGCATATGGTTCATATAAGTCATTTAGGCCACATATAATCCAAGGAAACATATTTAGATCATAGAAATCATTCATGAAAAACACATATATTTATATGTCTTCCAACCTTCACATAAGTCATGAATTCATGCAAGCTTTGAAGGTTAAAGGCCATAATCATGGTTCTAATCATATAAACACAAATTATTCATCCATAATCATCAAACCCTATTCAATCATGAAATCAAGAAATCATGTAACTTCTCATTGTACCTTATTTATGAAGAAAGTGTTAGACTTAGAGGGATTCATGGTTTATGGAAAATTATTATTCTGTATTGCTGTACAAAGGAACGATGTACAAGGAAGAATAAATACAATTACACCTAGACTAGGAAAAGGAAAGAAAATCAAGCTAATGATTTACATAATTACATAAATCCCTTAATTATCTACTTTCCATATGCTCACACTCCCCCTCAAGTTGTACTGTCGGGTCCTCGATGTGCAACTTGCTTAGAATTCCTGCAAATATCCTCCCATTTACAGCCTTTGTCAAAATGTCCGCCAGTTGGTCCTCGGACCTCACAAACGGGAGCTTAACGATTCCTTCCTCAATCTTTTCTTTGATGAAGTGTCGATCCACTTCAACGTGTTTCGTCCTATCATGCTGGACCAGGTTCTCTGATATACTTATTGCCACCCTGTTATCACATTTTAACCTACACGCTTCGGTGGGCGAGAGGCCAATTTCTGTCAGCAATTTCCTTAATCAGAGTACCTAGGCTACCCCACGGGCGACCCCCCTGAATTCTGCCTCTGCGCTCAAAAGAGCTACTACCTTCTGCTTCTTACTCTTCCAGGTTACTACATTTCCTCCAACCAAGGTGAAGTAACCGGACGTTGACCTCCGATCGTTGGGATTCCATGCCCAATCTATATCAGTATATGCCTCAATCTCCAAGTGTCCATACTTCTGAAACACAATTCCTCTTCCCGGACAACTTTTTAGATACCTGCACACCCTTATTGCTCCATCCATGTGTTCCTTCTGAGGTTGGTGCATGAACTGACTTAGCACCCCTACAGCGTAGACTATGTCAGGTGTCGTGTGGGCTAAGTAAATCAACTTTCCCACCAAGTGCTGAAACCGCGTCTTGTCCGTTTCCTCTGCTCTCTCTTCTATTCTCAGCCCATGATTGACTACCATAGGAGTGTCAGCTGGCTTGCACTCCAGCAACCCGGTTTCAGCTAGCAGATCAAGAACAAACTTCCTCTACGAAATGTATATTCCCTTCCTAGACCGCAATACCTCAATTCCAAGAAAGTACTTCAGTTGTCCCAGATCCTTCATCTCGAACTCTCTGAACAGGTTATCCCTTAAGTGCAAGATTTCTTCCAAATCGTCCCCTGTGATAACCATATCATCTACATAGATGATCAGACATGTTACCAACTTATCCCTACGTTTGATAAAGAGAGTATGGTCTGAATTACTCTGATGGTAGCCATACATCTTCATTGCTGCTAAAAACCTACCAAACCACACTCTGGGGGACTGCTTTAATCCGTACAATGCCTTTTTCAACTTGCACACTTCTCCCTTCCTGAAATCGTTACTAAATCCTGCGGGAGGTTCCATATACACTTCTTCTCGAAGATCCCCATGCAAGAAAGAATTTTTAACATCGAACTGGTGAAGGGGCCAATCCCGGTTTGCTGCTACTGAGAATAACACCCGAATCGTATCAATCTTGGCAACGGGAGAGAAAGTCTCTGAATAATCCACACCATACGTCTGTGTGTATCCTTTCGCTACCAGCCTCGCCTTGTACCGTTCTACACTCCCATCTGCCCTATGCTTAACCGTAAAGACCCAACGATATCCTACAGTTTTCTTTCCAGGGGGAATCGCGCAACTTTCCCAAGTTTCATTTTTTTCAGTGCTTCCATTTCTACTTCCATGGCATGTACCCATTTCTTATCTGACAGAGCTTCTTCAACCTTGTTTGGCACGGATATCGAGTGTATGGCTGCTGTATATGCCTGGGCCTGTTCTGCTAATGTCCCCTGAACTAAGTTTGCTACTGGATATCTGGGAGTACGACCCATATGTTCTGGCTCATACCGTTTTGGGGGAACTCCCCTGTTCGCCCATAGAGGCAAAGCATACCTCCCTGTGTCCTGATCAGCGTTCTCCCCCCAGATCTCATCCCCCGCCTGATCCCCGGTATCATCTACATTGTTAGGGTTATAGGAAATAGGAGAAACAGAGGGGGACAAACAATAACTTGTGCTACTAACCTCAGGACTATTCGTCGGGGTGTCGGGCTCAGTGGAAGTAACCGTGGGCTGTACTGCGGGAGGAGGTGGCTCGATGGTTTCGCCTACTTGCTCTTGTAGAACTGTGTCAGGCCAAGATAGTGGTGGCACCTCACTCAGTAGGTCTTGCTGGCTACTACTCTTCCCCTGACTGCTGAGTGGGGAAAGGAAATAATACTCGGATTCTATGAAGTCACAATCCATTGTGGTGAACAACCACCTAGTGGGGGGATGATAACACCTATAGCCGTTCTGAGTAACCCCATACCCGACGAAGACACATTTAATTGAGCAAAGGTCAAGTTTGGACTGGACTTCTTTAGGAAGATGGACAAAGACAGAGCACCCGAAAACCCATGGCTTAAGGTTTAAAACAGAGGAAACACTAACTTGAGTGGCAAGACACTGTAGAGGTGTGTTGAAGTTAAGGGGTTTTGATGGCAACCGACTAACAAGGTAAACTGAGATGGACATGGCCTCAGGCCACATATACTGAGGACAATGAGACTCAATGTGAAGGATCTGGACATTTCAAGCAACTGGCGATTTCTACGTTCGGCTATACCATTTTGCTAGGGAGTATGTGGACATGAAGTTTGGTGTACTAACCTATTTTCCTGGAAAAACTGTGTTAAGACAGAGTTAATTTACGCCCCCCCCCCCCCAATTATCTGAACGTAGTACTTGAATTTGAGACTGATACTGTGTACGAACAGTCTTATAAAATTTAATGAATTTGGCAGACACTTCGGCTTTACTTTTAAGGAAATAAACCCCAGTCATTCGCGAAAAATCATCAATAAATAAAATAAAATACTTAAAACCATGACTTGACTCAATATTCGGGGCAGGGCCCCATACATCGGAATGCACTAAGGAAAAAACTGACTTAGACCTTGAATTCGACACAGTATATGACTGCTTATGACTCTTTGCTAGCAAACAAGTTTTGCAAGAAAACTGACTATCTAAAGAAAATAACTTTGGAAATAACAACTTAAGATACCCTAACGAGGGATGAACCAAACGCCGGTGCCAGAGCCACTGTTGGTGATCCACTGTCCCGCGAGCAAGCGCTGCAGTCCCTTCTTGAGCTATCTCGTCGACGAAGTACAGCCCCCATTCCTCAGTACCACGCCCAATCACCTTCCCCGATCGAATATCCTGCAATAGGTAAAAAGTGGAACTTGACTGACAGAAAGTAACTTATAGGATAAACTAAGCACATAAAGACAATTCTTTAATTTCAGGTCCGGTGAAAAGGTCACTGTGCCCGATCCTTCTACTGGGCAAACATCCCCGCTGGCATTGAGTATTCCCTTTTTCAAAGGGATACCAAAGTCTTCCAAGTCAGAACGGTCAGAAGTCTTTGTATCGGTAGCACCACAGTCGAACATCCACCTGGACTTCTGAGTTGGCTTTTGTGAGGTGGCCTGAAGGGCTGTACCTGTTGGAGCATTACTTATACAAGGGTCCCGTGTACAAATAGAGGGATACGGGTCCTTATAATCATCAATTAAAACATTAGGGGTACAATTGCATGACTTAGAACATGGGGGGTTGAAATTGCAAAAATTAAAAGACGGGGGGCAGGGTGGTAAATCCACCCTTTGCCCTATACCTAAATGAGCCTGTCCCATTTCTCCCTTGTCCGATACAGTAGCCACCTCTGCTCTCTCTGCCTCTTTCTTCTCTACAGGCGGCGACTCACCTCCACCTGTGGCGATGGACGCCGCGCCGTACCAGCCACCCAATGAGTTCGTAGCAGCTCTCCTTGGAGTGGCCGACCCGTTTTCACTGGCCGCACACTACCGGTCCATCATTCTCAGCGCTAAAGCTCTGGCGTGGAGCCACCGACGGCGGTCTTGGTGGCCCATTCGTCGGAGATGGTCTGGGTCCGCTGCTCCTTGACTTCCCGTGACCAGATCCATCACGATTCTATCCCTCGAAAAATAACCCGACACCAATCCCACCTTCTGATGCCGATGATGATGACCAACCCTCAAGAATTTCACGCTGGTTTCCCTTTCGTCTGATGGTGGCATAGGCTTTTTCCACGGTCGGAAGAGGGTCTTCTTTAAGGAGGTCTCGCCTTTCCGATTCGTACCTATCGTCGATCCCGGTGAGGAATTGGAATAACTGGGTCTCGGATCTGAGGCGATTGAAGGCTCCAATGTCCCGTTCGTAGGCCATCGGATTCGGCTTTCGGAGTTCGATTTCTCGCCAAATTTGCTGAAGGCTACTGTAATACTTTTCAATACTATCTGTCCCCTGTCTCAAATTATTCGCTTTGACCGTGAGGTCGAATATTTGGAGACCATCCCGGCTTTGGCTGTATGTGAAATTGAGAGCATCCTATAGTGTTTTTGCCGAAGGGTATTCGACGAACAAAACCACTAGTTCAGGTTCCATATTGTGCAGTAGCCAAGTACAGACGATGAGATTCGTCTATTCCCATTTGGCGTAGGCCGGTGAGTCTGCTGTTGGTGGTGGTGGGTTTCTGGTGAGATGATTCAATTTCCCTCTCCCCCCAATCTCCATCTTTATGAGTCGTGACCAGAGGGAGTAATTGAATTGATTCAATTTTATATTGATAGATACGGATTGAGGTATTTGGTTATTGGTCTGATTGGTGTTGGGATGTGGTGTTTGTGTTTGTTGTAGGTTGCTGAGTATGCTGGCTAATTGGGTAGCTAGGGAATCGTCGGGCTGTTGCGATCCCTTATCGGTGCTGCTGTTGTTGTCTTCGGCCATGGCCGGGAAAGGTACGATAATACCATGTTAGACTTAGAGGGATTTATGGTGAGTGGAAAAATATTATTATGTATTGATGTACAAAGGAACGATGTACAAGGAAGAATAAATACAATTACACCTAAACTAGGAAAAGGAAAGAAAATCACGCTAATGATTTACATAATTACATCAATCCCTTAATTATCTACTTTCCATATACTCACGGAAAGAAAGGATGAAATGATGAGATGATGATGATACATCAACTTGTGCAATTTCCCCCTTAATTCTAGCTTGAAATATGAAGAAACCTCCTTCTTCTTCCTTTGGTGTTTGGACTGTAATTTAGTGTGTGTGTATGTGTGAGATTTTGATGAAATGAAATAGAATAGAATGGAATGGAAGAGATGAGATGATATACAAAAGTCTTCCAAGAATATGTATGAGTCATCATATTTTGCAATTAGGTCCTTGGAATATTTGAATTGATACAATTAAGTTTCATTCCATGGAAAATGATCATATAACTCCATTTATGTCATGCAATTAAATCCACACATTTATGAAATGTTCAAGTAAGGTCACATAATAGCAATTAGACACGTTAACAATTAATTCACGTAAATTTCACGTTAATGGAAATTCATATAAATACATGAAGATATAATACATATAATATTATGAAATGCCTAAGTAAAACCGGGGCGTTACAATTCTCCCCCCTTAAAAGGACCTGGTCCCCAGGTCCACTGCCAATTTTTAAAAATTACACAAGCAAAAAAAAAGCCCCGTCTCTCAAACAGGCAATGAGAGAACCCCGTCTCTCGTGCAAGTAAAGAGAGAACCCCGTCTCGCTAGCATGAAATGAGAGCACCCCGACTCTCAAGCGAGTAAGATAACAACTCAAAAGAACAATATAGAAATATTCGCATAATTATCACACAAGAGGCAAGCATAACCATGTTAATTACATAAATTACCACTCATACATAAACAATTGCAACTAATAAGAATTTACATACGAGAACAATAAAATCCATGATGCATGTGATATGCATGATTAAGTGTATCGTTCACCGTTGTTTGTGCCTTGCATGTAACTGATACCTTCTGCCACCAAGGCCGAATCCACATTTGTATTTTGGACCTCTCTTTCTAGAGCATAAGCACGAGCTTGAACGAGTGGCCTCTCACCGCCGGTAGACTTCCCTTGTCGCTTTGGACATGTGTCTACTTGATGCTCATCACTTCCACATCGCAAGCATAAGCCGAAACGCCTTCTACAATTGTCGTAAGTATGAGTGTCGCGTCTACAATACGTGCAAAGAGACTTCCCGAAGGTGATGTTGAAGTCGACGCATGTGGAACCTCCGAACCTGGTCCAATTGATCGGATTTTCTTTTTCTGAGATCCTTCTTGAGGTGACGGTGTATGATAAGAAATGGGCCTCTTCCCATTGTTAGAATCCTACCCCGGAAGTAGGTGTAGGCCTCCTCGCATTCACTGAATCTTCAACTTTCAAAGCTTTGGTGGTAGCTTTAGTCCAAGTACTCATGTTAACCGCTTCCCAAACTCTCTGTAGGTCCGGTCGTAATCCTTGTACAAACAGCATGTCTTTGTGGAAGTCGTCACTCGCTATATTGGGAGCGTAGCGAGACGACCTTTCAAACTTGGATATGTACTCGAAAACGGACATTTCTCCCTGCTTTAGCTTAGTGAACTCCTTCAACCTTCGAGTTCGAGAAGATGGAGGGATAAACTTATTCTTGAACTCTCGAACGAATACTTCCCAAATTACCTCTTCACCCGCAGCATCTAAAATAATCTTAGTACTCTCCCACCAAGAATAAACTTCACCTTGTATTAGTGAGATAGTGCATCGGGCTTTCTCTTGCGATTCACACGGAATCAACTCCCAAATCCTCTCCACCTCCTTAAGCCACTGTTCTGCCTGAATATCATTTCCTTTGTAAAACTTTGGAGGTTGCTGGTTTTGAAATTCCCTAAGTACAACCAGAATCTGTGTTGGTTGTAGCGGTGTTGCCAGTGGTGCTGGAGGAGCAAAATCCCTTATCCTCTAATCAACAAGTCGAACTATGGAATCGAGAAAATCCTGAGGCTGAGCCGGAGGGGGTGGATGTGGAGGAACCCTAGGAGAACGATCACGGCGATGTCTCCTATGACTTGGGGAATGTTCACGGCGAGGACGACCTCGAGGCATCCTGTAATCAAGACACTAAATATGCATGTGGGATTAGTGGATGCAAATGAACACATATCAAACCACAAGATGCAAGTAAAACACATAATTCAAGTCATTCAAAGAATTCAAGTAAAGTCAAATAAGTTCAAGTAAGTTCAATTAAGATACAAGACTCTTCAAGTTATCAAATAATCTTATGCCGCATGACCTAGACTCACGAGACACGACGCTAAAAACGTGGTTTTACAACCGAGCTCTGATACCACTTAAGATGTAGCACCCGAAACGCAGGTAGCCACATCCCCCGCACTATAGCTCGGTCCACATACGAAATGAGTAATCCGTACATGAACTAAGGCTAAAGCGAACGGGTGACAAGAGAAAAGAACCACTAGCTAGGCGGGACTAATCCTCAATAAATTACAACAATCCATAACGAATCAAGCAAAAACATAATATACATATCTCATTCTATTCATTTACCAAGTATCTAGATATACAATCTCAACTTTCTAAGAACAATTGATATGCATCAAAAGTGACTATGAACCGTGCTAGACTCGAAATAAGACGTGACATGACTCCAATCCCGCCTAGCACACACCTGCAAAACCTGAAAAGTGAGGTGTCAGTCTATGAAAGACTGAGTGAGGGGTTTATAAATAAATATTAGTGCAGATAACATGCAAGTCATAAACTCGGGTAAAGCTTTTGCAAACGAAACAATATAAGTTCAATAAGGAAGTAATCTTCACACGAGATTACAACTATCTAATTTAGCACTTTAATCAATTTCAGTCAATCAATCAGTGGCCTGGCGAGTGAGGGCAATTCTCCAACCGTTACTCCGATAGTGAACATTACCATAATTGGATTATCAATGGTTAAATGATCATACTATTTATTACAGTGCACAAGTAGCAGTGTCATGAACTCCTTTTTCCTCCGGGTGATGGTGGGATTGCAAGGCCCCACCACCCAATCAAGGTGAGCATAGGGTTCATGAGTCCCTATGCCTGGAACTCATTCCTCCACTAATCTCCTAGTGGATTCAGGGGTCATCCCAAAGTAGTGAGGATAGTGCAAGAGTTACCCATCAGCCCTTGCTTTCCCGGTTGGCTCAATACACTACCCTCGGGCCCATAGTGACATGCTTACTCACCCAATCAATCAATCAATCAATCAGTTCCAAGAAATCAGTTAAAAATCATTAAGGTTCGGAAAACTATATATATATATATATATATATATATATATATATATATAGGTACATTTTGGCCAAAAGATCACATAGGGTTTTACGGGTTATATATATATATCTAGCAATTAAACCTCACCTTTACCAACAAAACATAACAAGGATACCGCTATGGATCTTGCTCCTCGTCATCGGGAAAACAATCTGTGTAACAAGGACAATTACACGTGAGACATGACTCGCATGAACCATTTAAGACGCAAGGCAAAGTCATGATCAATATGTCATGCAATAACAATTAAGGAATGTCAAATAAGAGCATAATTATCAATAAACCAAGTATATAACTCATATAAGTCACATACGGGAGCCAAGGAAGTGAAAGGAATGCAATAAGAGAGGTTTTGGCAAAGTTTGGCAAAAACGGATAATTTTCGAAAATGAACATGCCGTGGAAAAAGGGGAATATCTCAAGTTCTAGAAATTTGAATTGGGTTTTTTTATTGGAAATGAACCTGGACAAGTAGACCTTTAAAATGATATATGGCTCGTTTTCTAGTTCAAAGCGAGGTGAAAATGGCGTACGCCCAAAGTTGGATGAATGCAGATTGTCGGTGAAGTGGTGACACCAAAAATAATTGATTATATCTCACAAATGACAAAAGATATTGATATGATTCTAATTTTAGGTTGTTCTAGACTTCAAGAGGTTTCTAACGGTTCAAAAATCAGGTCAATCGGAGTTTGTTTGATAGGGTAAACGCCCATTTTAAATATGAACTGAAAGCAAAAATGGGTGTTTGGAAGCTCTCGGCTGAGGTAGTAGGTTCCCAAAAGGGTGTTTGGTGTTATAACTAGGGCCCAAATGGGCGTTTGGAAGAGATCTGGGCGAAAAAACAGGGGAAAATACGGCATACACTCAGAAATGGCTCCTAAGCCTTCCTAACACCAAACCACATCAAGAAATCAACTCAAAACTATCATATAACATGCATATGGTTCATATAAGTCGTTTAGGCCACATATAATCCAAGGAAACATATTTAGATCATAGAAATCATTCATGAAAAACCCATATATTTATATGTCTTCCAATTTTCACATAAGTCATGAATTCATGCAAGCTTTGAAGGTTAAAGGCCATAATCATGCTTCTAATCATATATACACAAATTATTTATCCATAATCATCAAACCCTATTCAATCATGAAATCAAGAAATCATGTAACTTCTCATTCTACGTTATTCATTCCCCCTTAATTCTAGCTTGAAATATGAAGAAACCTCCTTCTTCTTCCTTTGGTGTTTGGACCATAATTTAGTGTATGTGTATGTGTGAGATTTTGATGAAATGAAATGGAATAGAATGGAATGGAAGAGATGAGATGATATACAAAAGTCTTCCAAGAATATGCATGAGTCGTCATATTTTGCAATTAGGTCCTTGGAATATTTGAATTGATACAATTAAGTTTCATTCCATGGGAAATGATCATATAACTCCATTTATGTCATGCAATTAAATCCACACATTTACGAAATGATCAAGTAAGGTCACATAATAGCAATTAGACACGTTAACAATTAATTCAAGTAAACTTCATGTTAATGGAAATTCATATAAATACATGAAGATATAATACATATAATATTATGAAATGCCTAAGTAAAAACCGGGGCGTTACACCGCCGAAGCGATATGAGCCTGAGTATATAGGCTGGACCCCGAGATATCCCTTGGTCAACTTCGCCAGAGGGAATCTAACTGCCCGGGCTCATACATACACTACAGATAGTAGGGTGCCGCAAGGTTTTCACAGTGAAGCATTGGGTAGATGAGAGTATTGAAAGGTACAAAGCAAAGTTGGTTGCGAAAGGGTATACACAAGCCTACGGGATAGACTACTCAGAGACCTTCTCCCCAGTAGCGAAGCTCGACCCTATCAGGGTACTATTCTCGGTAGCAGCCAATCAAGATTAGGAGCTCCATCAATTTGATGTCAAAAACGCGTTCTTACACGGAGATATTCAGGAGGAAGTGTATATGGAACCTCCTCCAGGGTTCACTAGGGAGTTCAGAAACAGGGAAGTGCAGGCTAAGAAAAGCCTTATATGGGTTGAAACAGTCACCCAGGGCTTGGTTTGGAAGGTTTTCAGCAGCCATGAAAAAGTGTGGCTACCATCAAAGTAACTCAGCCCACACGCTCTTCATCAAACGAAGAGATGGGCTTGTAACATGTCTCGTCATCTACATAGATGGTATGATCATTATAGGGGATGACTCAGAGGAAATTTCTCAGTTAAGGAAGAACCTATTCAGGGAGTTTGAAATGAAAGACCTAGGGTATCTGAAGTATTTTCTTGGGATAGAGGTGCTACTGTCCAAGAAGGGGATATATATTTCTCCGAGGAAGTTTATGCTTGACCTATTAGCTGAAACTGGGTTACTGGAGTGCAGACACTCAGATACTCATATGGTAGTTAATCACGGGTTGAGAATAACGGAAGAAGCAGAAAAGGCAGAAAAGGTACAGTATTAGCACCAGGTGGGGAAACTGATCTACTTGTCCCACACCAAACCCGACATCGCCTATGCTGTGGGGGTGCTAAGTTAGTTCATGCACCGACCTTAGAAGGAACACATGGATGCAGCACTCAGAGTGTTCCGATATCTAAAAGGGTGCCCGGGAAGAGGTGTCCTTTTTCAGAAATACGAAAACTTAAAAAATTGAAGCTTACACAGATGCAGTCTGGGCCGGAAGTCCAGGAGATCGGAGATCAACTTCTGGCTACTTCACATTAGTTGGGAAAAACGTTGTAACGTGGAAATGTAAGAAGCAAAAGGTAGTGGCCCTCTCGAGTGCAGAGACAGAGATCCGAGGGATTGCTCATAGAGTAGCAGAGGTCATTTAGTTGAGGAAATTACTTACGGAGATTGGCATTCCTCCAACCAAAGTTTGTAGCCTAAAGTGTGACAAATGGAGCTGCAATCAATATATCAGAGAATCCTGTACAGCACGACCGGACGAAACATGTGGAGGTAGACCGACATTTCATCAAAGAAAAGATTGAGGAAGGGATCATTAAACTTCCATTCGTGAGATCAGAGGACCAGCTGGCGGATATTTTGACAAAAGCAGTTAACGGGAGGATCTTCGTATAGGTCTTGAGCAAGTTGTACATCGGAGATCCGACTATACAACTTGAGGGGGAGTGTAAACATACGGAAAGCAAAAAATTAGTGGTTCGTGGAATCCGGGCGATTTTGCATAATGATCTACTTTCCTTACCTAACATAGTCTTGTATAGTGTATTTATACAACCTTGTACACTATATGTTTTTACACAAAAATTACGTAATAAAGAAAATCTTACCCAACAATAGCTTTTTCAATAGTTAACAAAAATCCCTTTCTCGAGCTGGACGTGAGGTACAGATTAAGGTAGTGCTACAATCCATTCTGACATACACTATGAGTTGTTTCAAGATCCCGATAATTTTGATCGATGAGATTGAGTCGGCTATTTGGGAATTTTGGTGGAGTGGGTCCAATATATAGTCACAAGAGACATTGGACAGCTTGGAAAATGTTGTGCTAGCCTAAACGGGAAGGGTGAATGGGCTTCCGGGATCTCTGGGCTTTTCACTTGGCACTGCTTGCAAAATAGGATAGTGTCGTCTAATGGAGCCTTTCTCACTTCTCGGATAACTATTTAAGGTGAGCTATTTTCCAAATTGTTCGTTTCTTGATGTTTAGTTGGGGACCCGACCATCTTTAACTTGGAGGAGTATTATGGATGCAAAGTTTTTGCAGGATTTTAGAATTCGGTAGAGGATTGGTAATGATTTGTAGATCAGAATTTGGCAAGATAAGATTCCAAGACCGTGTACTTTTAGACCAATAAGTCCCCGCGTGGGGGAGGATTTGTTTAATGTTGTTAGGGCTTTATTGGATGGTCAAGGAGGGTGGAATGAGGAAGTTGTGAGAGCTATTTTTTCTCAACCGGATGTTGAGGAAATCCTTAAAATTCCGTTGGGGAAGGGCAGTCATGAGGATAGGCTTGTTTGGCACTTTAACCCGAATGGCACCTTCTCGGTTCGAAGTGCTTACTTCCAGGCCATGCATCAGGTGGAGGCAAGCCAAACAATAGGTCAGGCGTCTAGAAGGGCAAGTTGGTCCTTCATTTGGCAACAACATGTGGCTCCTCGCATCAAGACGTTTGGGTGGCGTCTATGCATGGAGGAGCTAGCTACAGGGCAGAATTTAAAGAGACGAAAAGTGAGACAACAGGAACTTTGCCCTTTGTGTGACTACTCCCCAGAGTTGTTGAGCTATGTATTCTTGGAGTACTCCTTTGCGCGCCAACTATGGGCCTTGTCGGACCTTACTTGGGCTGTGATTTCGTGTTGGGGAGGGTCGGTGGAGGAATGGATTCAAAAGTGATTTGAAAACTGGATAGGAGACAAGGGGATTTGTTTTTAATGGTGTGCTGGAGCCTCTTGAGAAACCACAATCTTGGGTGGAATGACCTTAAAAGACAAGATACTATGGGGGTGGCTTCTTTCGCTCGAAACTATTATATGGCATTTCAAGTGGCTCAGAGATGCTGAGGGGGTGAGACTAAGCAGCACAAGTTCTTCTTGTTGAAATCTAAGTATACAAATTGTAAGAGAGAAAATATTGTATTGTTCCATTGATGTTCAGAATCAAATACAACCCTAGCATACATCCGATTAAAAACAGATTAGGGACTAAATTCCAGGGATTAGATTCCGTAACAGAAGGAAATAAAATCTTTCCTAATATATAGTCAACACTCCCCCTCAAGTTGGGTCGTGGGGATGCCCAACGCCTAACTTGTGCAAAGTATTATGAAACACTTGGCCTGTAACAGCTTTTATGAGAATGTCGGCCAATTGATTCTCTGATCGTACAAATGGAAGAGAGATAATCCCTCCTTCCAACTTTTCTTTGATGAAGTGCCTGTCAATTTCCACGTGCTTCGTCCTGTCATGCTGGACCGGGTTTTCGGATATATGGACAGCCGCCTGGTTATCACATTTAAGGGAACAAGCTCCCGACGGTGGGAAACCCAGCTCAGTCATCAGTTTCCTCAACCATAACAACTCTGAAATCCCCTTAGCAATCCCTCTGAATTCTGCTTCAGCACTCGAAAGTGCCACAACCTTTTGCTTTTTACTCCTCCAGGTGACTAGGTTTCCTCCCACGAAGGTAAAGTAGCCCGAAGTCGACCTTCTATCTAACGAATTTCCTGCCCAATCTGCATCCGTATAGGCCTCTATTTGGAGGTGACCATTCCTCTTAAAGAGGATTCCAGTATCTGGATGTCCCTTCAAGTACCTCAATATCCTGAGTGCAGCATCCATGTGGTGTTTTTGGGGGTTATGCATAAATTGGCTTACCACTCCAACAGCATAAGCGACGTCTGGTCTAGTATGTGAGAGGTATATGAGCTTCCCGACCAAATGTTGATATCTTCTACGGTCAGCTGGTTCAGCCCCTTCAATGATTCTAAGTCTGTGATTGTTTGCCATAGGTGTATCACTAGGCTTACAATCAACCATTCCTGTTTCTGTTAACAAGTCGAGAACATACTTCCTTTGTGACAGATAGACCCCCTCATTAGACCGCATCACTTCGATTCCAAGGAAATATTTTAAGTTCCCCAAGTCTTTCATCTCGAATTCTCCAAACAAACTTTTCCGAAGGTTCCCCATTTCTTCCATATCATTCCCTGTGATTACCATGTCATCGACATATATAATCAAACATGTAATCTTCTCGCCTCTCCTTTTGAGGAAAAGGGTATGATCAGAGTTGCTCTGTGTATATCCATACTTTTTCATTGCGACAGTGAATCTCCCGAACCACGCCCTGGGTGATTGCTTGAGGCCATACAGTGCTTTCCTGAGCCTACACACCTCCTGCGTGCCAAACTCATGAGAGAACCCAGGGGGAACTTCCATATACACCTCCTCCGTTAGATCCCCATGGAGAAAAGCATTTTTAATATCAAACTGGTGAAGGGGCCAATTCTGATTCACAGCAACTGAAAGTAGGACTCGGATGGTGTCAATCTTTGCTACAGGAGAAAAAGTCTCTGCATAGTCTACCCCATACGTTTGGGTATACCCTTTTGCTACCAGACGCGCTTTGTAGCGCTCAACAGACCCATCTGACCGCCTTTTAATTGTATACACCCACCTGCACCCAACTGGTTTCTTTCCAGGTGGTATGTGACATGTCTCCCATGTGTTGTTCTTTTTTAAGGCACTCATCTCTTCATCCATCGCCTTTTTCCACTCAGGAACTCCCATAGCTTCTTCTACATTCCTCGGTACCTCATCAGCATAAATAGCGGCAGCAAAGGCTTTTGCTGAGTCTGTAAGACTCCCCCTGACTAAGTGAGCCACAGGATATCGCTGCGATCGGGACTCGTGCTCTGGAAGGTACCGTCTGGGAGGTATCCCGCGCGTACTTCGCGTTGGGAGCACATATCGATCAGTCTCTGTTGTACCTGCAGTGTTAGGGCCAGCAGAAATGGAACCAGTATTTATATCTGTATGCTCAAAATCATCCGTACTAACCTCAGGGATATCGATCGAGGAGGATAACGGGGGGCGTGGCACTATCTTGAATCTGCTGTACCTCCGTACTGGGAGGGGGTGAATCACTGCAAGTAGAAAGCTGGGTTGCACATAGCCAATCCAGGGGATCCTTTTCACTCTCCCCCTTATCACTGGGTTGGCTTGCATGGAAGAAGTACTCTGTTTCCAAGAAATCACAGTCCATTGTGACATACATCTTCTTAGTTTTGGGGTTAAAGCACCTGTAGCCCTTTTGGTGTGTCCCATATCCCACAAAGACACATTTTTCTGCACAGGGATCGAATTTGGTTCTGTGGGTTGTGGGAATGTGGACAAACACAGAACAACCAAACACACGCGGTGTGAGGGACAATGGAGGAGGAATTTGAGTGAACTCACTGAGGGTTTGTAGTGGTGTGCGGAAGCGTAGTATTTTGGTGGGAAGACGGTTAGCAAGGTAAGCAGCAGTAGCTAAAGCCTCAGGCCAAAAATACAAGGGAACATGAGACTCAATCATTAAGGCCCGTGTGATTTCCAAGAGGAACCTATTTTTTCGTTCTGCTACCCCATTTTGTTGTGGTGTATGTGGGCATGTGGTTTGATGAACTAAACCATTATCAGAGAAAAAGGATTGCATTTTATGGTTAACAAATTCCCCCCTATTATCAGACCTAAGAATCTTTACTTGGGCATCAAACTGGGTACGAATCATCTGATAAAAACGAGTGAACTTATCAAAGACATCAGATTTGTTTTTGAGAAAATAAATCCAACTCATTCGTGTGCAATCGTCAATAAAGGACACAAAGTAATGAAAACCTCCCCCTCCAGTGATTGGAGCTGGACCCCACACATCAGAATGAATCAAAGAGAAGGGAACATCAACCCGAGTATTTTTCAAAGGAAATGACTGTCTATGGCTTTTTGACAAAGCACAAGTATCACAAGGTAAATGAGTACTAGAAAACTTAGGAAATAATTTTCTTAAATAACCATCTGAGGGATGTCCCAAGCGTCGATGCCACAACCAACTTTGTCTATCATCTGTCCCTTGAGCCATTAGTGTTCGTCCCCCAGTAGTGACTTCATCCACAAAGTAAAGACCCCCTCGTTCAGTGCCACGCCCAATTATCTTCCTCGAACGGATATCCTGCAGAACACAAAACGAGGGATACATCAGAACAGTGCAATTCAGCTCCTTGGTAACATGACTGATAGACAGTAGTTTATTTGACAGTGAGGGAATAAGTAAACAATTCGAAAGCTTCAAGGACGGAGTAAGTTCAACCACACCCCCTCCCTTAACCAGAACAATCTCCCCACTAGCAGTTTGAACAGTCTCCTTTTTCGGGGTTTGACTAATAATTATATCAGAGGGATCATATGTAACAGTATCAGTAGCTCCACAGTCGAAAATGCACTGTGGGTTTTTAATATTACAAGAATCACGTGTACTGGAATTCCCACATGTATCAACAATATTAAGTGAGGGGCAAAGGGGTAATTTTGCCCCCATTTGCCCTATACCTGATACATAAAAGGATCCATTTCCTTGTTCTTGAGAGCCGCCGCTGCCGCTGGAGGTGGAGGTCCCCCCCTGCCGTCGGCCGATGCCTGCTGCAACTACTCCCATCTTTCTGGTATCGTCTCCGGCGGCGGGGGCGTTGGTGACCGCCACCACCGTGCTGCGGTTCCGTCCACGATCTGTCTCCGGAACCTTTTTCCGCTGCTCCCACCACTCCGGGAAGCCCACAAGTTCAAAGCACCCTTTCATTAGGTGGCCTTTCTTGCAACAGTGGTCACATTCAAGCTCTGATTTGTCCAGAAATGCGGTCGCCGGTGAGTTTCTTGGAGGATCCAAGCGGCGCGTGGGTTTATGCGTGCCCTGTTTCACCCTCGTTCCTTGTCCCTGAACTGTCATCCCCATACCGATTCCCGATGATGGGTTCGCCTCGTTGGAGGCTGCCGACGGGCCAAGAATGGCTTTCCGGGCGGCTTCCCGGCGGACTATGGCGTATGCGCCATCAACTGAGGGAAGAGAACTCTCCTTCAGGATGTCTCTGGTGATGGCTTCGAACTCGGGATTTAGGCCGGAAAGAAATTTGAACAGCCGATGTTCATCCTGGATTTGGTTGAACTTTGTAATATCCGTGGGAAATTCCATCGGATTAGGCCTCCTTCTATCAATCTCTGCCCAGATGCTTTTGCAAACGCTGAAGTATTCCTCCAGGGACGTGCGCTCTTGTCGGATTCGATCCGCTTTGGTCATAAGATCAAAGATTTGAAGGCTGTCTTCCCCGGATTGGTAGGTCGTTGACAGCCCTTTCCATAGTTCTCGTGTTGTGGGGTAATGGATGAATTGCGGTACCAGATTCGGTTCGATTGCTTGAGTGATCCAACCGAATACTTGGAGATCCCTTTGCTTCCAAGTCGGATATGCTTCATCTTTTTCAGTCGGTGGTGCGGGATGGCCAGTTAGGTGGCTGATCCGTCCGCGTGCCCCGATTGCAATTTCGAGCATTCGTGCCCATAAGGTATAATTGTTGTTGTTTAATTTGATGTCGATTGTGACTTGGTTGTCCGAACTTGATTGTTGGGGTTGTGGTTTGTGTTGCTGTAGTAACTTGGCAATCTGTTCCGATAAGGCTGCTGCTGCGTCGGACAACGCCGGAGATGGAGACGAGATTTCGTCTTCCATTGTTACGGTTTGGGCAGATGATGATGCCGATTACGAACGGTTAGAATCGTATGGCTCTGATGCCATGTTGAAATCTAAGTATACAAACTGTAAGAGAGAAAATATTGTATTGTTCCATTGATGTTCAGAATCAAATACAACCCTAGCATACATCCGATTAAAAACAGATTAGGGACTAAATTCCAGGGATTAGATCCCGTAACAGAAGGAAATAAAATCTTTCCTAATATATAGTCAACACTTCTTGCTGGAGGTTTTGGTGTGGGGGTGCTGGCGAGGGATTGGAGAGGTAAGGTGAGGCGTTAGCTGAGCTTTAAGAAGAATGGAAACCTCGAACCGGAGTACATGGAGACAGTGGCTGCTTTGGAGGCGGCGAAGCTAATTGAGCAAGAAGGAGGAAACTCGGTGGTGCTTGAAGGAGCTTGTGAGCAAGAGATTAGGAAAATTAGATGTGGAGATGGGAACTTGTCAGCTACAAGAAACTTAATCTCGGATATACGAGAGATCCTCTCGCACATCCCAAAGATTGAGGTTAGCCATATTTGCAGGAAGGGGAATGGAGTAGCGCATATTTTAGCAAGGAACTCAGCAGAATATGTTTACGGAAGTGGAGAGATTCCTGATGTTTTAGTTTCTGTTGTGAAACATGATGCTGCCAGTTAAGCTTTGGCCATTGTTTGGGCTATTGGGACAAAAAAAAAAAAAAGACATATGCGATGCACTGAAGTGTTGTTTCTTGGACATTGAAATTTCAGAATCATTAGGATGAAATTGGCATGTTATTATGTAGTGTCACTGAAATCTATACAGAATAGTTACAGTAGGTATCTTCTGATTTGGGCAAATTATACAAACTTTTTTGAAGTTTGAAAACTTATAAGAATTTTTTCTAAGGATTTTCATTACATATATATGAATTGATGAATTTTTATGATATCAGCTCTAATTATTTATGAATACCTCATTTTGTTGTTGAGATTAATTTAACATGATTTGAATTTAAAGTTACAATTACATGTATTAGGTCAAATCGTAAAACAGGTCAAAAGAAGTTTTTATTAATTACTAATCTAGGAGAAAATTTGACTTAATTGTAATTTTGGTTTGTAACTATGATCACTTTATAATTTCAATATCAATTTTTTTTTTAATTCCTCATATTAGTTTGGTAAAAAAAAATGACTTAATTACATTTTTGATCCCGTAACGAGGCTACTTCTCAATTTTAGTTTCGATATTTTCTAATTTTTATTTTATTCCTTTAATTAATGACTTAATTGCTTTTTTGGTCCTGTAACCTTGTCCACTTTATAATTTCAGTTCCGACCTTCTTCGATTTCTCATTTTACAAAAAGTAAATTCATATAAGAAAATGAGAGAGGAAGAGACATGACTGATGCAAATTGCTACTACGGGACCCCAAGTATAATCTGCACGTCCTGTACAGATGACAACCTAGGATGAAGGTTCTTTTCTTGGGCAAATGAATAGGATGGTTATAGATGAAAACGAGAAATTTTCACCAAACTACCCCGTGTAATACTAAAGTAGCAAGAAAAACCCCGATAAAAAAAAAATTACTTTAAAAAACTCTATGTTTTTTAAAATATGCACAGAAAACCCTCGTGCACCTCACGCGCGTTGACTGCGAGTGAAATTGAAATTTTCTTCACTTTTCTATACAAAAAGGCTATTTTATCCCTGTATTATATTTCTTAAATTATATATATATATATATATATAACATACAGGCCGCCGACGATTGTGTGCGACGGCCGAGGTGCAGAGAAGATCCGGCAGAGGTGGACGTGGAGAGGAGATCGGTGACTGAAGGTGGAGAGGCGGTGAAGCTCTAGGGCTGTGTGAGGCCGTGGAGGAGGAGAGAAGAGAGGCGGCGGCTTTGGGCGACTGGGCGGTGGAGGTAGAGAGAAGGAGATCTGTGACAGCCCGGTTCGGGACCGGATCAATAAAGGTAAGCTAAGGGCAACGTAAGGGCATTTATAGAACTTGATCCGTATTTAAAATAATTTATATCATGCATTCCTACATGAAATGAGTGTTCATATGTGATATTAGGTGACACAAAGGGGGAAAACTACCTTTACACCCTAAAAGCACTATTTATTTCCGAACTATCACTATACCGTTTTATTCAAGAGACCTTAAAGAACCTATACCTATCTTCTTAGAATTTTTCAACTCACTTTTCAATGCTTTGAGGTTTCGTTTATGTGTCCAGAGCAATTTAAGAATTTATTTTCAAATAAGAATTTCCATCGGTAAGATATATTTCCTTCGTTAGAATGATTTGGCCCTTGAGATCATCACCATAACGTTCCTCGATTTTTTCTACATTTTTGAAAAGCCTTTCGGACCTTCAAATTTTATCCTAGTATTTATTTCATAATTAAATTAATTTTCGAAATTCAAGAAAATCAAATCTTCCGAAGCTTATAACTTTTAAACCGTACGTACGATTTTGACCCGTGAGTAACCGTTTCGAAGCTAATTTTATTTCCTAGCTCTTGAACACTTTTCTAACTCCAAAAATATGCAGGAGAAAGGTGAAATTACCAGAATACCCCTGCTGTGACAATTATGTAAAGAAGGAAACCTATTTTTGGAAATTTCATAAAATACCCCACCTCTAGTCCCTAAAATAAATATTATTTGCACCCTAGTCCTTCCCAACAACTATAAATAAGTGGTTTGAGATCTCATTTGCTCCCTTACACCAGACAAACCCCACGCCACTCTCTTCCCTTTGTAAGGTTAGTTTTCTTATTTTTTTATGTTTTAATTAGTTTAATTTATGTTTTAATTTATTTATTAATTATGCTAGGTTTAGGATTTAATTTATGTTTTATTTTATGCATGAATTATGTGATTTAATTTATGTTTTAAATATTCATGAATTTATGAATTATATTTCTTATAGAATAGTTTATTATGAAATGTGTTACATAATTTAATTTTGTGACAAATTAATTATGTGACAATTATGCTAGCATGTTATATGTTACATTTTAATTATTTTATGATCATACTTAGGTAATTTAATTTATTTCATGTTTTAATTAAATGTTACATGTTATTTAATGTTACATAATTAAAGTATAACCTATAGTTTTAAATGTTACATGTTTAATTAATTGTTACATAATTACTTGACCAATTGATATATGTTATGGTATACATGTATAATATACGTATACGTATTTGATTCCAATATGTATAAATACGTGTATACTTTCGTATAAATAATATGTGTATTTCCATAATAAATATGTATGTATTTTTGTATAAATACCGTATGTATTCTAGTATAAATACCGCATGTATTCTTGTATAAATACTGTTTGTACCCTGTATAAATACTGTATAAATATGGTAGGTATCCCCGTATAAATACCGTATACATATAGTATAAATACCGTATACATACTATGTAAATAGATGTATACATACAGTATAAGTACAGTATACATACAGTATATATACCGTATACTTGAATAGTAACCTTTGACCTTTAACTTTGACCTTTGACCCTTGACCTTGACCAAGAATTTTGACTTTTAACCTAATTTATCATTTCAAAGAGACGAATTCAACGGTCAAAGCCTTTTTCGAAAATTCTCAAAAACAAGGGATCAAAGAAGGTTTCAAAGTTCACATTAGGGTTGTTCTAAGACCCTAAGAACATATCCCTAAGCCTTTGACATGAGCTTTCTAATGAGACTAATCGTTTACTCGAATTCTTTCTTCGGGAAAGATTATTCCTTGTTTAAGTGAGTCGTATTCTTTTCAATCTTATACTTCAATACTTGACTATCCGCACTCAATCATGCATCATTAATCATATGTGGGACTTAGATCCTTAAGCTCATGGTAGTCTGTCACTTACAGGAGATAATACCGAGTTCTGGGATCCGCAGGGTACTGTGTGAACCCTGTCTTCTACCAACTATCAACTTGTCTAAATAAATAGGTGAGGTTTAAACTATTTCAACTGGAACCATGAATATTCCTACGTATTCAAATGATTTCAAAATCAACGCCTTCGGGTGCAAAGATTCTTATCTTTCAACTTAAACGTTTTTCCGTTTTGGTATAATACTTCAGCTTAAAGCTAATGATCTCTGCACTGATATACTGTCTTGATTCAAGTTCCTGTTCTTAAACTCTGCATGCTTTTGTACCTTTGAATATTTTGGATAATGCAAGCCTTGAAATCATGTCTTGTGGGCCCTGACGGTACGGTTGAGTAGTACACCGGGAGGCGTGCACCAATGGCTACTATGATACTGGCCGTCCTTGTTGATCTTGATGATGGTTATAATCGGAGGTTGGTTATACCACACCATGATCGGGAGAGGTGGATGTAATTCCTCCCATTCACGTTTACGTCACCGCGGGGTAGCACCCTGGGCGCGACAACTGGAGGAAGAAGGATGGTGCATGTGATCATGGGTGTTGAGATCCTAACCGATCTCGATATCAATCCTGTTAAATGTTTTCTGGGAGTAAAGGTTGGAGACTGCCTAGCTTGCGAGCAAAACTTTGGTTTTAAAGTCTGGTTCATAATTTTGAAAATATCCCGTATCCTGTTCCCTGTTTATAAAGTATATATGAACCAGAACCTCTGATGTGTGAGCTTGTATGTGCTTGTGGAAAATCCTGTTTCAAGATAAAAGAGTTTTCTTTCCGGATTGAAGAAAGTTGCTAAGAAAGTCTTTCAAAACCCCTTAAGTTCAACTACTCTTTCTTACTATAAATTATCTCACTTAGTCCCTTTGACTAATACCTCTACCCTGTTTTCTGACCTCATGGTGTCAAGTAGGCAGCCGGTGCTTCCTACAGGTATCTTGAAGATGTAGGAGGTCTTTTGTTAAGTCAGGTATTGTTAGTTACTCTTCTTTTGTCCTGCGCAGTCGTGGCTACCTCTACCTTTATGTTGCATGTTTAACTATGAGAACTTGTTCAGGCTACAACCTGAAATACTTGAACTCAGTTTTATTATGTTTCTTTGTCTTCCTATTGAACTAATGCTTTATGTTATACTATGGCTACCTGTTTCTGTGTTTATGCATGTACTACTGTGTTGCATTCATGGTTTCAAAAGTTTTAAATTATTCTGAAATTTCGCTGCTTTGGTAACACTGGTTACTCTGATCTATGTTATGTTTTGTCCGTTCGCCGAAGTATCTCTAGAGTGATAAGGCTTCCTAGTTACTTGGGTGATACAATGGTGCGGGGTTGTGGCGTTGGGGCGCTACAGCTAAGGTGGTATCAGAGCCTCAGGTTGAGTAAGAAGAGACTTAACCTGGGAGCTCGGAGCATAGAGGATGTTTTGGGTTTACTTGCCCTACATCTTGGTATTCATATCTGTGCTTACTCTGTAGTTATGGACAGTTCGAGCCAGCTTGCTTTCACTATAGTTATGGACAGCCTGAGTCAGCGAGAGCAGGATGAGGCATATTTTGAGGAGCTTGAGTCCCCTCGTACAGTAGCAGTAGTTCGCCGTGGCTGGACCCGTTACTGTTCATGGCAGCAAGCACAGGAGAGGGGACACCCGGGGTATTCGTACCCCGATAGGGTCGTCCATCAGTTGGAGACAGAGTGGGACGAGTACCTACAGGATAGCTTGAGATTGAGAGAGGTTCTCTTGGAGGCTATTCGTTACCACGATTTGGCAGCATAGCACCGGATTGACCGGGATATTGCCCGGGAGCATGCCAGAGAGATGGAGGCTCGGTTGACGGAGGAGCGCCAGGCCAGAGCCCAGCAGACATCCCGTATTGCACAGTTAGAGGCAGACTTGGCATACATGACTACTGATAGAGATTTTGCTATGGAGATGCACCATCGTTATCAGAGCCGGATTAGGGCCAGACTTTGTGAGACTTTCTACCTTACCGACGAGCAGGCGGCTGTAGAGTACGAGGGACCAGTACACAGTGAGCCAGCTGCTCCGGAGGACCCTATGGACGCACATGCCGGAGAGGACGAGGAGACAGAGGGATCGTTTGAGGAGGAGAGCCCATCTCCAGCACAACAGGGAGATTATGTTACTGTATCTGATGATAGTGATGGAGCCAGTCATAGCCAGCAGTAGAGGAGCTGAGTCCGGACCTTTGGGATATGTAGATAGGGGCAGATAGCAGTAGCATATATACTCAGCACGTATGCAGCGTATTATGACAGATAGGATGACTTCCGACAGGTGCAGAGGGGATTATATATACTCCAGGGATCCCCGCTTTTGGCAGATTATGACAGTTGATAGATGATGCTTTGGAGAGCTTAGGCTGTACGGGAGCAACTCGACTTAGCATCGGGTCCTCCCCCTTTTGTCTTTTTATTCAGATATAGCCTTTGTATAAAAGCTTTTCCAAAATTTTACATATATGACATCATCTTTTGCGGCTTTACTCATATCATTGCATGTTACCGTTTTCTATATCTATCATGTCATAAGTCTTAGAAATGCTTCAAGATACCATTAGGGCCGTGCATGGATCATACCATTTCATTTTGTGCATTTATATATGTGACTGTTTTCTGTTACTTATGGATAATGATTGCTTAATTGATTAAATTGTGACATTTTGAATTGATGACTACGTGCCTAAGTGCAAATTTGATGATTGATTTTTATATTACTGATGTGGAACAATGAGTATATGGACCATTCTTATCGCCATGCATTATATCTGTTGGGTGATATTATGAATACAGTGACAATATGCCCCCGAGAAGAGCTCCACGTGAACGCATTCCACCGCCACCGCCACCACCTGAAGAATTTCCCCGTCCCCGACCGGTACCACAGGAACAACCAGAAATTGGGGAAACTTTGAGGCAATTTGCACGGACTTACAACTCAGTTAATGAAAAGACACTTGAAAAGTTTCTTCGAATGAACCCCCAGAAGTTCTTCGGAGAGCCCAATGATCTTAAAGCTGAAAACTGGATTGCGAGCTTAGTGAAGATCTTCGAAGCTATGAATATCTTTCCAGAGGATAGAGAGCGAGTTCAATACGCGACCTTCCTCCTGGAAGAATCAGCGCTGAATTGGTGGAATCATACAAAGAATGTGTGGATTGAAAATGGAATAAGATATGGTTGGGCTGAATTCGTGCGGGCTTTTGAGAACAAGTTTATCCCACTAGTCATCCGAGATACCCGGGAGTCAGAGTTTATGAATCTTACTCAAGGAACACTACCTGTAGCAGAATACGAGGCCAAGTTCGTGAGACTGATACGATATGCACCGCACATTCTGCATGATGAGCGAAGGAAAACCAAACGCTTCGTTGATGGACTTAAGCCGGATCTATGATGGGCCCTAGCACCCATGAATCTTGAGGAATATACTCCGGCGGTTGAGACTGCGTTGTGTACTGAAGCAGCTCAGCGAGAAATCCGTATGAATGCTAACCGTACGGGAAAATTTCAATCAAATCCACCGTAGGGATTTAAACGTCCAGCTAACCCATCAAATTTCAAGCACGGAAAGAAACCCATGATAGCACCATCGCAACAACGACCACAAGCACCCCCGACCGTCGAAGATGAACTGGAATGTGAATTTTGCCATAAGCCAGGGAATACTGAGGCAACCTACAGAAAGAAAACTGGTCAGTGCTTCTATTGTGGAAGTCCTGACCATAAGCTCGGGAATTGTCCAAAAGTAAAGGGTAGGCAAGGACAGCAAGGGTAAGGCGGTGGCGGGAAATGCAAACAAGACAATGGTCAGAGGAAGGGCTTATGCTCTGGATGGATGCGACGAGCCAGACCCTACAGCTGTTGTGGAAGGTATGGTAAATGTTCTTGACACGCCAGTTAAGGTCCTATACGACCCTGGTGCCACGCATTCATTCATTGCATCTAAATTATGTGCGCATTTACATTTTCCACTTGAACAATTGCCATATGTTTTCGAAGTAAGTTCTCCTTTAGGAACTTGCCTCAAAACGGATCAAGTATATAAATGCTGCCCTATAAGAATAAATGATCAGTTTTACCCCTTGGATCTTATTACACTACCGATGACAAAGTATGGGATTATTTTGGGAATGAATTGGCTTTACAAGTACCGAGTCAAGCTGGATTGTTTTAAGAAGGAAGTTATCTTAGGAAAGGATAGAAGTCAGACATCAGATGGACAAGGAGGACAAACACCAATGATTTCGGCAATGGAAGCAAAAAGGATGATTCGGAAGGGAGCTACAGGGTTCGTTGCTTACCTCTTAAATATACGAAAGGATCAGAGTAAAATAGAAGAAGTGGAGGTTGTCAACGAGTTCCTAGAAGTGTTTCCTGAACACTTAAACACCTTACCACCAGACCGTGAACTGGAGTTTGTAATTGAGACAGTTCCAGGAGCCGAGCCGTTCTCTAAGGCATCTTACCGGATGGCACCGGCTGAACATCAGGAGTTGAGGAAACAACTTGATGAATTACTAGAGGCAGGTTATATCCGCCCTAGTACTTCTCCTTGGGGAGCACCTGTGTTATTTGTTAAAAAGAAAGATGGGTCGTTACGACTTTGCATCGACTTTCGAGAACTCAACAGGATGACGGTGAAAAATAAGTACCCTCTTCCTCACATCGAGGAGTTATTCGATGTACTTCAAGGATCTCAAGTATACACCAAGCTAGATTTGAGGCAAGGGTACTATCAATTGAAAATTAGAGAGGAGGATATTCCTAAGACAGCTTTCAATAGTCGTTACGGGCATTTTGAGTTCGTAGTGATACCCTTTGGGCTAACAAACGCCCCAGCTGCATTTATGGATATGATGCATCGGATTTTTCGACCGTTTCTTGACAAGTTCGTGGTGATCTTTATTGATGACATCTTGGTCTTTTCTAAGACACCAGAGGATCATGCCAAACATCTTCGGTTAGTGTTGAGCACTTTGCTAGATCACAAGCTTTATGCAAAATTCAGCAAATGTGAGTTTTGGTTGGAAAAGATCTCATTTTTAGGACATATCATATCTGGATCAGGAGTCGAAGTGGAACCCTCGAAAATTGAAACGATTTTAGATTGGAAACAACCAAGGAATCCTTCTGAGGTAAGAAGCTTTTTGGGACTCGCGGGATACTATCGAAGATTTGTACAGGATTTTTCAAAGATAGCTGCACCACTTACTTAGTTAACCAAGAAAGAAGGAAAATTCGTATGGACAGAGAAATGCGAACAGAGTTTTCAGGAATTAAAGAAAAGATTAACTACCGCACCTATACTAACATTACCCGAAGGAAATGAAGGTTACACCGTTTACACTGATGCTTCGAAAGAAAGTTTAGGATGTGTTCTGATGTAGCATGGAAAGGTGATAGCATATGCATCAAGAAAGCTTAAACCACATGAAGCCAACTACCTCACCCATGATTTAGAGCTAGCGGCGATCGTCTTTGCCCTCGCAAAATGGAGAAATTACTTGTATGGGGTAACCTTTGAAGTATTCACGGATCATAAAAGTTTGCGGTACTTGTTCACTCAAAAAGAGCTAAACATGAGACAGAGAAGGTGGATGGAATTTCTGGAAGATTATGATTGTATCATTCAATACCATCCTGGAAAGGCTAACTTGGTGGCTGATGCATTGAGTCAAAAGGCTAGTATAGCGCATGTCGAGGGACACCCAACGGAGTATGGAAGAAAACCAGCTCAAGTGATTCCTAGAGCTAAGTTGGCAAATCTAATAATTTATCACCGCTGAAGGATCGATTGATAAAGACGCAAGCTATCGACGGATGGATTAAGAAGTGTCTCAATTCCAAGGAGAAAGATGATGAGACAAAATTCAGTAAAGGTGAAGATGGAATCTTGAGATATAAGAACAGAGTTTGTGTGCCTTCAGCTATCCGAAAAGAAATACTTGATGAAGCACACAAGACACGTTATACAGTACACCCTGGAGGAGCAAAATGTACCAAGATCTCAAGAGGCAGTTTTGGTGGAACGGGATGAAAAGAGACATTGCTGATCAAGAAATGCTTAACTTGTCAAAAAGTTAAAGCAGAACACCAAAAGCCAGCAGGAAAGTTACAACCACTACCAATTCCTACATGGAAGTGGGAGCAGATAACCATGGATTTTGTTACTGGATTACCTAAAGTCAAAGGAGGACAAGACAGTATATGGGTCATAGTCGATAGATTGACAAAATCAGCACATTTCCTACCAGTCAAGACTACGGATAAAGTTAAATCCTTAGCAAAACCGTACCAACAGGAAATTGTGAGATTACATGGAGTGTCGGTGAGTATAGTGTCTGACAGAGATCCAAAGTTTACGTCACAACTTTGGCAAAATGTTTAAAGTCTGATGGGAACCAAGTTACATTTCAGTACAGCGGCACACCCACAGACAGACTGACAGTCAGAAAGATTGATTAAATATCTGGAGGATATGTTAAAAGCGTGTGCTTTGGACTTTCCAGACAGTTGGAAGGATTGTTTACCCCTCGTGGAGTTTGCATACAATAACAGTTATCAAGCTTCAATGCAAGCAACGCCATATGAAGCCTTGTATGGGAGAAAATGCAGATCTCCATTATATTGGGATATGGATGAAACCAGGGATACCTCTGAGGGAACTCCCAGGGCCAAAGTACTCGAATGGATTGAAAAAGCTATAGAAAATATTCAAATAATCAGGCAAAGAATGAAAGCCGCCCAGGACAGACAGAAGAGCTATGCCGACAAAAGAAGAAGGGATTTAGAGTTTAATGTGGGTGAGAAAGTGTTTCTGAAAGCATCGCCAAGGAAAGGGTTCACAAGGATTGGAAAAGGTGGAAAATTGAACCCTAGATACATAGGACCTTTTGAGATACTGGAACGTGTAGGTCTAACAGCGTATCGCCTGGATCTACCAGCAAGCTTAACAGGAATCCATAATGTATTCCATGTATCCCAACTTCGCAAATACATTATCGATGAAGCACAGGTGGTGCCAGTAGAGGAAGTTCCGTTAGAACCTAATCTAACCTACGAGTTGAAGGCCATTAAGATCCTGGATAAGAAATTCCAAGAATTAAGGAATAAAAAGATTTCATTGGTTAAGGTTTAATGGAAAAGGAACGGTACTGAGGAGGCTACCTGGGAAACTGAAGAAAAGATGCAAAAGCACTATCCCAAATTGTTCAGAGACCACGAAGAGAATCTGAGGACAGATTCTTCTTAAGGAGGGGAGGTTGTGACAGCCCGGTTCGGGACCGGATCAATAAAGGTAAGCTAAGGGCAACGTAAGGGCATTTATAGAACTTGATCCATATTTAAAATAATTTATATCATGCATCCCTACATGAAATGAGTGTTCATATGTGATATTAGGTGACACAAAGGGGGAAAACTACCTTTAAACCCTAAAAGCACTATTTATTTCCGAACTAGCACTATACCGTTTTATTCAAGAGACCTTAAAGAACCTATACCTATCTTCTTAGAATTTTTCAACTCTCTTTTCAATGCTTTGAGGTTTCGTTTATTTGTCCATAGCAATTTAAGAATTTATTTTCAAATAAGAATTTTCGTCGGTAAGATATATTTCCTTCGTTAGAATGATTTGGCCCTTGAGATCATCACCATTGATGGTGCAGAAAGTAGCAAATGATTAAAACACCAATCACTTTATGATTTTTTTTGAAATGGGGAAGACCATCACAGGCGTATGAGCCTCAAGATCTGGGTTTCCAATGAGCGTGGGTTCTTCCAGCTAGGATAACACCAGTAGATGCAGTAAGGATGCAATAAGAATGGAGAGGATGAAAATGCAGGGAAGGTGTAGGGGAAAGGCCCAGAAAATGTACAGTGTCTTTCTTGAGAAAGAAGATAACTTGGGGGAGAATGCAAGTATTCTCCTCTATTATAAGTTAAAGGTGAGGGTAGGTTGGGTAAACTGACCGTGTGGTCTCAAACCTGTGTTGCCCTAACACGTGGCGGCCTGGGAGGGCATGAGAGTGACATCTCTGAAAAGCAGGCGGCGTGTCAGGTACAAGGTGCGCACCGCGTCTGTGTCAGAGGTTGTTGGCGAGGGTGGCGCGCTGGGAAGGCCCAAGGTTCATCTTCCTACCGTTCGGATCCCTCACAGCGGAGAGGATCATACGCGAGCGTTGTTGACGCTCGAAGGGCGCACGGATGGGTCCCCTACGGCAGATGGCCCTTGAGCGTCAAACCCCGAGCATCAGGAGCAGAGACCCTCGCGCAGGTATCTCTCTGAGAAGGGTGACCTTGAGGGCCGGAGTGTGAGCATCAAGTCTGTCAGCTCGAACCCTGTATTCTGAACAGAGGTCCGGGGCTCATGGGCCTGTACTAGCCACCGAGGGAGTGGGCTGGGTTGACCCGCGAACCCACCAGTGCGGACGTCCAGCCCTTAAGTCGGCTGATGGTGATACGTGGACGGTTCTGATACGAGTGTGATTTTATGCCTCATCATTTTGCCCCCTAATTTTTGTAGTATCGCTTGACCGTACTGTAGAATTTAAGAGAGGCGAGCCCGGAATATTTTGAATATCCAAGGGTCAAGCTGCTGCAAGAGGAGTGTCCGTTTGACTTCCGTAACGGGCACGTTCTGACATTGCTTTAAATGAAGTCATGTCCGCATTTAATGCGGAGTGGGAACGTGGGCGCGTATGCCTCGGGAGACGTGAGGCGGTTCCCAAAAGTGGGGGGATTTCCAACGTGGGAAATGATTGCGTTTTGAATTTTCCAGACCTAAACGATATAAATCCCCCCCTATAAATAGGGCTTTGCAAAGCCCTTGCACCTCTTTCACGCATTCATCTTTCTTCAAGCAACCAAAAAGCAAGAATTCTCTGCAATTTTTACGGATTCTAGCGAGTTTCTCTTCAATTTTTAGGTAAAACTCCTTAAACTTTGATATTCTTGTACTAACTTTAGATTTAGGCTGTGTGCGGGTAATCTTCCCGAACCACCCCTGACGACATGAACATCTTCATATTAACGGGACAAAGTAACATGGCTGGGCGAGGCGGCGTCAACAAACATGTATGGGATGCATTCGTCCCTCGTGAATGCTCCTTGGACCAGAGAATCCTCAGGCTCAATGAAGATTCGAAGTTGGAAGAGGTAAGAGAGCCTTTTCATATAGGAATTGATGCGAATAAAACTTGTGGGGTCGGGCCCGGGATCGCGTTTCCGAATGCAATACTAAAGAGGGATCCTAATTTTGGTACCAAACTTTTGGTTCCTTCTGCTGTTGGGGGGGACGAGTATTAGGGAATGGTCGAGTAGCAACAGTAGCTTGAGCAGTAGAATGGTTGCAAGAACTCGAGATGCTGTTAGGTATGGTGGGAAGATTCACGCGATTTTATGGTATCAAGGGGAGAAAGATATGGAGACGGAAGATGTAGCACCCGAGCGCGAGGTACCACATCCCCCCGGCACCGAGACCCGACCCGCATATGAAATGGACAATCCATACACGTGCCAAATCACAGCGAACGGGGACTCTACACACACGCTAAGCTAGGCGGGCTAACCCTTAAACCAATCAATACCAAAACTAAACGAAATAGAGTATGCAATAGCGGAAGCAATCACGATCAAGATATATATACATTGAGCATTCAAGCTCCAAAATACAATATTTACAATAACAACATGCCATCACGGTGTTAGGAATAGTGCCCTAGAAAGCCGATTGTATATCCGCTTTGTGCTTTTCCTTGTTGTAATCACAGACAATCTTTGAATGAAATAACGAATTAAGGCAACACTTCTTTATATGCTCTTGTTTGGTATGCGTTTACTTTAGCTGTGCATGTATGAGAACTCCCCTAATCCTGATGACTTTAGGACTCCACCATTTAGGTGAAATGGTTCATGAAACGAGCCCTATATTACATAAGTCATGATTAGTAAAATACTCCAAGCCGATGAGTCCTACAAACAGTGGGAGTGTCAACCTGACTCCTCTAAGGCTTGCTTGTGGGATCACGCCTTTAAGAAGGACCACCTTATTTCATGGAGGTGGAAAGTGTATAGTTGATACGTGCGTGATACATGAGGGTGCTTACTTTAATAAGTAAGTTCACTGAGGTGCCCCGTGTGAGAACATTCCTAAATGGGAAAGGAAGTTTCTATTTTAGGAAATGGAAACTTCCAGATTAGGAAATATCTCACGAGTCATTGATGTGATTAATTGATCCTTAGACTTGAGGTTCCTTGTCACTTTATGAGTTAACTCTGTAGTCTTAGGTATAAGCTTTAAAGGGTGTCGCCTTAGACAACTGATTCAAGGCTTATGCTGGGGCTGCACAAGTGATTCATGAAAGTGAATGAGAATCAAGAAAGGACCTACACTTGCATTTGCAAGGTGATCTCTTATTGTGTAAGTCATTCATATGCCATATGGAGTCCTTGGCCAAGGCAGTAGATCAAGACATCAAGAAAAGGGTTTCTTGGATTGAGATCAAATGGATATGAAATGCACTTAGCTTTAAGACCGGATTATTAGGGTTCTGATTATTCCCTTGCCCTAGATCTTGGTTGAGAGATAGTAAGTAGGAGGATTGTATCTCACATGAATCAATGACTTAAAGGTTCTGTCGAATCTGAACATTCCAATTCAGCTAGGGGTTAAACACCTATTGCTAGACTATGGTCGTTTAATCTGTGGACTGATTAATTAATTAGTGAATTAATTAATTAGGGTCACTGCTAATTGAATTGAGAACCTAGAGGGTCACACACAACAACTTGGTTACATGAGTTGAGGCTTGAAAATGATTAAACGAGTTAATCGGGCCAAGAGGGTTCCACACGTGTGAAATCACACGTGTGGCTCACGTGAGTGACACGTGTCACACACGTGTGACTATATATATTATATATATATATATATGTGTATTAAATAATTAAAGGTGTTAATTATTTAATAGACTTTGGTTTAATTTTGAATAAAAAAGAAAGTCTTATTTTGGAGAAAATAATCTAGTTAATTAATTATGAATTAATTAATTAGATAAAAATAAGTTATTTATTTTATAATAAATAAAGTATAAAATTATCCAAAAATAGTTTGGATATTTTTAGCTCTCTTAAAAGTTGACTTGAATTAGAATTCAAAGTCAAAGTTGGAAAATACTTGATGATCAAGTAATAGGAGAGAGAGGAACCAAATCCTTGTCCAACAAGGAATGGGTTCGGCCGTCCCTCTCCCTTTCCTATATATAGGGGAGCTCATGCTCCCCTTTAGAGCTAATTGGCAATTCTTTTGGTTCATGTGTTGAACACCTTCCTTTCTCCAAGATTAAATTAAACCCTAGGTTAAGCCTAAACACTAACTAGAGAACTAGCATCCTTACTAGTTAGATTGTGATCAAGTTGGTGGACTTTCTCTAGAGACTTCAAGTTAGAAGTTTGAAGATTCGAACTTTACCAAGGAGAGGGGATCAAGCCACGAGAAGAGCGTTCTTGGGTGGCTTGAAACGCTTCAAGAAAGAACAAAAGAAAAGTAAGTTTTCTATCTTTACGAATTTGGTTACACGATTGCGAGTTCAAGATCCTTTTGTTGGGAAAATTTTTTTAAATTCCGCTGCTTTCTGATTCGTGTTTTCCAACAAGTGGTATCAGAGCCACCTCGTTAATCGTGTTTCTGATTCGTCTCAATTATTCTGAATTTGGTAGAAATTCTTAGGCTTAGATGCGAATTAGGTATTCTCGAGTTCTTTTAGAAAGCCTGAAATACGAAACTGTAATTTTTCCTGAATTTCTAAAACTGTTTTCTCAAATCGGGTTTTTGAAAATTGTTTTAGTTGAAATTTATCTAAATCGAATTTTTTAATTTTGGATTGAATTGGTTTCGAGAAACCTAGACACGAAACGAGACGCGAAACAAACGCGCGGGATTGGGACGTGCGAATGTGTAGCACGCCCCAGGCCTGCGCGCGGACGCCGCCCAGCCCCTCCCGCAACCGCGCGGGAGCCATCCCGGGCGTGCCTAGTCCATCCCGCAACCGCGCGGGACGCCTGCACAGCCCGCCTAGTCGCGGCGGGCGCTGCTGAGCGCGGCGCGCGCATGATGCACGCCCAGCGTGCGCACGAGAGCGGCAACTGCCGCGCGCTGTGCGCGGCGGTGCCTCACGCGGCTGGGCCCTTTTTTTTGGGCTCGTTTTCGTGTTTTTCGCTTTTTCGGTCCTTAAAATCCCGATTTAATTTTATTTTAATTTTATCTTTTAAAATCAGTTTTGCTAAAATAAAATTATTTTAAAATTTTGATTAAATTGGGATTTTTGAGAAATTAAAGCGATTTGGATTTTGGGAAAATTATGAATTTTATTTTCTGAAAATAATGAGAGAATAAAATTATTAATTTTGGAAATTAATTGGAATTTTATTGGTTTATTGTTTTTCGGGTTTTATTGAAAAGGCTCTTGAACAAGAATTGCATCTAAGTCGTGTTCTAAGTCATTAGGACTTGAAACGAGAATTTTAATTTATCGGCTAAATTTAAATTCTCGCAAGAGCATGTTAGGTGATCATGGATTTAGACTTATGTATAGTTTTAATTTATGCACATGGATGGTTTAAATTGGGGTTGGAGCCCTATGGTTGCATTTTTCAATTGAGGTTGGAGCCTCACTTATGTGCGTACTGTTATGTGATTTATTATGTGACTTTCCATATTACTGTTTTTGAGGCCGGGGTATGCCCCGTGTAATTGTCTAAGGCCAATATAAAGATTGAGCCTTATTACTTTATGACTTTTTCCTTTTATTGTAATTTGAGAGTAGAGATAGGTGGTGAGGTTTTATTTTCATTTTGGAGACAATGCACCCATGGAGTAAGATGGACCACATTCAAGTAACAAGGAGGCCATAAGTGAAGACCCCTCAAAATGTTAGGGAGGGGAGTTTCAATTGTTAAATGTAATAGAGATAGGGCTCGTATTTTGTTACCGCTTTCCCTTATGTGATTTAAACTGTTTATGTGGCATGTATGTTAGAACTTGTGATTGTGGAGTGGCTCCCACATATCACGCATAAGATAGGTAGAACCCATGATCATTACATGTTAGTATCATGCTAGGACATGTTATCTGTTTATGTGCTTGTTTGAAATGCATTTAAGTGTACTTGCATTAATCAAGACTAATAAAATTGGATAACATATATGTTGGTGAGGTCGAACCGGACAACTCTCTGGTTGATTCAAAAATTCCCATTAAATATTAAGCTAATTTCGAACAAATAGGTGTTTAATTCGAGATGCAAATTTTGAATTAAATTCCTAGCATTCCATCAATAGGTTTTAAGTTTAGTAAGTAAAGCTAGTTATTGTCCGCGAGTCATGGGATAGCTAGTGGAGCTTATTAGTTCTTAGTTACCTAATTAATCATTTTAAATGATCAATATTTCGTGGTCAATTTTAGCAAGGGCGATGTCCGCGAGTCGTGGGTCGTTCGAACTAAGTTTTGGTCATGATCTTATGATTGATGGGTCTAGCTTAACGCCTAAGTAAATATGGATGTCGCACGAGTCGTGGGTCCATATTGAAAGATAGGTGATGCAAAAACAATTACTAAGAGTTCTAAAGGTGTTAGAATTGGTAAGTTGTACCTACCTAGGGTTCTTACTTAGAATGTCCGCGAGTCGTGGGTTCGAGGTAAAATGCCTAGGATCTTAGTACCCATTGGGAAATGTGTTCCTCTTAGATCTTTGGGAATTCTAGATCTTTGAAAAACAGTGGGAGCTACATTAGATTAAAGACCTTATCTTTTGTATATCGTTATAATTCAGCATGCTCACTAGTTCTCTGTTTTACCATTTAGGTCGTAGATTCTGTGATTCTCTACGTGTTTTGAAATGGCAACCAAAAACCCTCTTGTATCGATCCTCGAGTCAAACAAGTTGACTGGCCCCAACTATTCTAATTGGCTGAGGAATCTAAAAATCATTTTAGATTCTGAGAAGAGAACTTATGTTCTCTTCGAAGGGGAGCCCAGTCCCGAAGGGGAGGCTCCCACTCGGGCCGAGCGGGATGCGATTCAGAAGTGGAAGGATGATAATCTCCAAGCCCGTTGCCTTATGTTGGCTAACATGTCTCCGGACTTGCAAAGACAACATGAGGCCATGGAAATTGCTCGGGAGATTTACGACCACTTAGAGCAACTTTACCGCCCTCATGAACGTGTTACAAGGTATAACACTTCAAAGGAATTGTTCCACTTGAGAATGAGGGAAGGTTCAAGTGTCCATGAATATGGACTCAAGTTTCTTGCCCTTACTGAGAAACTTGCTTCGATGGACATGCCCCTGAAAGATGAGCTTTCAGTGGATTTGTTGCTAGCTTCGCTCCCACCATCATTCAACCCATTTGTCCTTAACTTCAACATGAATCATGCTGGTGCTACTGTAGCTGAGCTGATTAGTCAGCTTGTGACTGCTGAAAGCACGATCAAGAAGGACAATAAGGTTTTGATGGTGAATGCTCCATCTTCCTCTTCTGGGCCTTCTAAAGGTAAGGGCAAGAAAGCCCAAAAGAAGAAGAAGAAACCCCTTAGGCCCACTGGTGGCATTTCGAAGGGAAAGGCCCAAAAGAAGAAGCGTGATCAGAAAGAGGATGTTTGCTTCCATTGTGGCAAAGCGGGACATTGGAGGACAAACTGCCCAGAGTGTAAGGCTACTCTAAAGAAAGGTATCTTTCTCGTTGAAGTAAATCTTTCTATTAATTCTAGTTCTTGGGTACTTGATACCGGTTGTGGAACTCATATCTATAATGATGTACAGATGCTAAGTGAAGTCCAACAACTCAAAGAAGGAGAATGTGTCTTGAAGATCGGTGATGGCTCAAACGTTGAAGCTCGAGCTTTAGGCACAATTAGATTAGATATAGGTAGTTTTGAGTTAGTCTTAAATAAAGTCCTTTATGTACCGAGCATTATTCATAATATAATTTCAGTTCCAATATTATATTGTGAAGGTTATGAAACTTATATTAAGAATGATAAATACTTTATCAAACGGAACAACTCTTCCGTTCACATCGGTACTCTAAGTAATGGACTTTATCTAACTCAAAATATCAATATTATGAATATACAACGAGAAACAAAGCGTAAGAGAGATGACAAAGTTTCAGCTCCCTTATGGCACGCTAGATTAGGACACATTTCCAAGAACAGAATTAACAAGATAAACACTTTAGGATCATTCTCTGAAAATGATCTTAAGGAGTTAACTTCTTGCGAATCCTGTCTCAAAGGAAAAATGCCCAAATTCCGTTTTAAAGGAACTGTGGAACGTGCCACTATGGTTTTGGATTTGATCCATACTGATGTTTGTGGACCGCTTAGTGTAAGCACTAGAAACAATCATCAGTATTTCATAACCTTTACCGATGACTTTAGTCGATATGGTTATGTATACTTAATGAAGTATAAATCTGAAGCTTTTGAGAAATTCTTAGAATTTCAAAAGGAGGTTGAGAACCAAACTGGTCACAAGATCAAAGCACTTCGATCTGATCGAGGAGGCGAGTATCTTAGTGAAGAATTCATTAATCATCTAAAAGATAATGGGAATATCTCTCAGTGGACTCCTCCGGGAACTCCTCGGCTTAATGGAGTTTCTGAGAGAAGGAATAGAACCCTACTTGATATGGTTCGTTCCATGATGAGTTTCACTGACTTACCACCTTCTTTCTGGGGTTATGCCCTAGAAAGTGCAGCAAAGATTCTGAATCTAGTTCCCTCTAAGTCAGTCCCCAAAACGCCCTATGAAATGTGGCATGGTAAAATCCCTAGTTATTCTTACTTAAGAATTTGGGGTTGTCCTGCTTACGTGAAGAGGACAGTGGGAGATAAGTTAGAATCTCGTTCTAACTTATGCTATTTTGTAGGTTATCCTAAGGAATCCATAGGATACTACTTCTATGATCAATCTGAGCAAAAGGTGTTTGTTTCCAGAAATGCCACTTTTCTTGAGGAACAGTTCCTTAAAGAAAAGAAAAGAAAGATTATAGAATTAGAAGAAGTACAAAGTAACCCCACGCCACCCACTGAAGAAACGTCCCCTACTGATCAACCACAACCAATCACAAATTTCGATACACATGTAAATCCTCCTCTAAGGCATTCTGAACGCACTCCTAGACAGCCGGAGAGATGGTATGGATTCTTCCATGAAATCTCTCAAAAGGATAATGATCCTTCAACATATGAGGAGACACTTTCAGATTCTGACTCTGAACAGTGGATAGAAGCCATGAAATCCGAAATGGACTCCATGAACTCCAACCAAGTTTGGACCTTGGTAGATTTGCCTGATGGGGTCAAACCCATAGGTTGCAAATGGATCTTTAAGAGAAAGCTTGGAGTTGATGGAAGCATTGCAGCCTACAAAGCAAGACTGGTTGCAAAAGGATTCACTCAAAGACCCGGCGTGGACTTTGACGAAACCTTTTCACCAGTTGCAATGCAAAAGTCCATTCGAATCATGTTTGCCATTGCTGCATATTATGACTATGAGATATGGCAAATGGATGTGAAAACTGCCTTTCTCAATGGTGACATTGACAAAGACATTTATATGGAGCAACCCATAGGTTTCACATTTAGTGGGAGTGAGCAAAAGGTTTGCAAACTCCAAAGATCAATCTATGGATTGAAACAGGCTTCTAGGAATTGGAACATTCGATTTGATGAATCAGTCAAAGCGTTTGGTTTCATTCAAATTTCGAATGAGTCCTGTGTGTATAGAAAGGAATTGGAGACCTCAGTGCAATTCTTAGTACTTTATGTTGATGACATCCTTCTTATTGGGAATTCGAAGGATGGCATGAAAGTGACTAAGTTATGGTTATCGAACCAATTCGAGATGAAAGATCTTGGTGATGCGTCCTATATCCTTGGAATTAAAATCTATAGAGATAGATCTAGAAGGTTGATAGGACTATCACAGTCGATGTACATTGACAAAGTATTGAAGAGATTCAATATGGAGTCGCCAAAGGTTAAGAACCTTCCTATGAGTGTAGGAACATGTCTTTCAAAGAAGATGTGTCCTAAGACTAACCTTGAGAAGGAAAGAATGACTCATACACCTTATGCGTCAGCAATAGGTAGCATAATATATGCAATGTTATGTACTCGACCGGATGTGGATTATGCACTTAGTGTAACAAGTCGTTTCCAATCTGACCCTGGAGATGGTCACTGGGCTGCCATGAAGAATATTCTTAAGTACTTGAAAAGTACTAAAGATTTATTCTTAGTTTACGGAGGTCAGAAAGATCTTAATGTCGAAGGATACTGCGATGCAAGCTTTGCATCTGACTTAGATGATTTTAAGTCAATGTCAGGATACATTTTCTGCCTAAACGGCGGAGCAGTGAGTTGGAAGAGTTCCAAGCAAACTACCACTGCAGATTCGACCACTGAGGCCGAATACTTAGCTGCAAATGATGCATCTAAGGAAGGTGTTTGGATTAGAAACTTCATTCAAGAGTTGAATGTTGTTCCTAGCATGAAAGACCCCATTACTGTGTTTTGTGACAACACTGGGGCGGTTGCTCAAGCAAGAGAACCAAGATCTCACCAACGGACCAAGCACATTATGAGGAAGTATCACCTAATCCGTGATATTATCAAAAGAGGAGATGTGCAAATCGAGAGGGTCACATCAGCAGAGAACGTGGCTGATCCACTTACTAAACCCCTTAGTCGAGAAGCTTTCCAAGGTCATCTTCAGAAGATGGGACTTAGAGTAGCTTTAGAATGGCTTTGACGGGCAAGTGGGAGATTGTTAGGAATAGTGCCCTAGAAAGCCGATTGTATATCCGCTTTGTGCTTTTGCTTATTGTAATCACAGACAATCTTTGAATGAAATAACGAATTAAGGCAACACTTCTTTATATGCTCTTGTTTGGTATGCGTTTACTTTAGCTGTGCATGTATGAGAACTCCCCTAATCCTGATGACTTTAAGACTCCACCATTTAGGTGAAATGGTTCATGAAACGAGCCCTATATTACATAAGTCATGATTAGTAAAATACTCCAAGCCGATGAGTCCTACAGACAGTGGGAGTGTCAACCTGACTCCTCTAAGGCTTGCCTGTGGGATCACGCCCTTAAGAAGGACCACCTTGTTTCATGGAGGTGGAAAGTGTATTGTTGATACGTGCGTGATACATGAGGGTGCTTACCTTAATAAGTAAGTTCACTGAGGTGCCCCGTGTGAGAACATTCCTAAATGGGAAAGGAAGTTTCTATTTTAGGAAATGGAAACTTCCAGATTAGGAAATATCTCACGAGTCATTGATGTGATTAATTGATCCTTAGACTTGAGGTTCCTTGTCACTTTATGAGTTAACTCTGTAGTCTTAGGTATAAGCTTTAAAGGGTGTCGCCTTAGACAACTGATTCAAGGCTTATGCTGGGGCTGCACAAGTGATTCATGAAAGTGAATGAGAATCAAGAAAGGACCTACACTTGCATTTGCAAGGTGATCTCTTATTGTGTAAGTCATTCATATGCCATATGGAGTCCTTGGCCAAGGCAGTAGATCAAGACATCAAGAAAAGGGTTTCTTGGATTGAGATCAAATGGATATGAAATGCACTTAGCTTTAAGACCGGATTATTAGGGTTCTGATTATTCCCTTGCCCTAGATCTTGGTTGAGAGATAGTAAGTAGGAGGATTGTATCTCACATGAATCAATGACCTAAAGGTTCTGTCGAATCTGAACATTCCAATTCAGCTAGGGGTTAAACACCTGTTACTAGACTATGGTCGTTTAATCTGTGGACTGATTAATTAATTAGTGAATTAATTAATTAGGGTCACTGCTAATTGAATTGAGAACCTAGAGGGTCACACACAACAACTTGGTTACATGAGTTGAGGCTTGAAAATGATTAAACGAGTTAATCGGGCCAAGAGGGTTCCACACGTGTGAAATCACACGTGTGGCTCACGTGAGTGACACGTGTCACTGTGACACGTGTCACACACGTGTGACTATATATATTATATATATATATATGTGTATTAAATAATTAAAGGTGTTAATTATTTAATAGACTTTGGTTTAATTTTGAATTAAAAAGAAAGTCTTATTTTGGAGAAAATAATCTAGTTAATTAATTATGAATTAATTAATTAGATAAAAATAAGTTATTTATTTTATAATAAATAAAGTATAAAATTATCCAAAAATAGTTTGGATATTTTTAGCTCTCTTAAAAGTTGACTTGAATTAGAATTCAAATTCAAAGTTGGAAAATACTTGATGATCAAGTAATAGGAGAGAGAGGAACCAAATCCTTGTCCAACAAGGAATAGGTTCGGCCGTCCCTCTCCCTTTCCTATATATAGGGGAGCTCATGCTCCCCTTTAGAGCTAATTGGCAATTCTTTTGGTTCATGTGTTGAACACCTTCCTTTCTCCAAGATTAAATTAAACCATAGGTTAAGCCTAAACACTAACTAGAGAACTAGCATCCTTACTAGTTAGATTGTGATCAAGTTGGTGGACTTTCTCTAGAGACTTCAAGTTAGAAGTTTGAAGATTCGAGCTTTACCAAGGAGAGGGGATCAAGCCACGAGAAGAGCGTTCTTGGGTGGCTTGAAACGCTTCAAGAAAGAACAAAAGAAAAGTAAGTTTTCTATCTTTACGAATTTGGTTACACGATTGCGAGTTCAAGATCCTTTTGTTGGGAAAATTTTTTTAAATTCCGCTACTTTCTGATTCGTGTTTTCCAACAAGTGGTATCAGAGCCACCTCGTTAATCGTGTTTCTGATTCGTCTCAATTATTCTGAATTTGGTAGAAATTCTTAGGCTTAGATGCGAATTAGGTATTCTTGAGTTCTTTTAGAAAGCCTGAAATACGAAACTGTAATTTTTCCTGAATTTCTAAAACTGTTTTCTCAAATCGGGTTTTTGAAAATTGTTTTAGTTGAAATTTATCTAAATCGAATTTTTTAATTTTGGATTGAATTGGTTTCGAGAAACCTAGACACGAAACGAGACGCGAAACAAACGCGCGGGATTGGGACGTGCCAATGTGTAGCACGCCCCAGGCCTGCGCGCGGACGCCGCCCAGCCCCTCCCGCAACCGCGCGGGAGCCATCCCGGGCATGCCTAGTCCGTCCCGCAACCGCACGGGACGCCTGAACAGCCCGCCTAGTCGCGGCGGGCGCTGCTGAGCGCGGCGCGCGTATGATGCACGCCCAGCGTGCGCACGCGAGCGGCAACTGCCGCGCGCTGTGCGCGCTGCTGGACGCGCGCTGCTGCGCGGCCGTGCCTCACGCGGCTGGGCCCTTTTTTTTGGGCTCGTTTTCGTGTTTCGTGTTTTTCGTGTTTTCGGTCCTTAAAATCCAGATTTAATTTTATTTTAATTTTATCTTTTAAAATCAGTTTTGCTAAAATAAAATTATTTTAAAATTTTGATTAAATTGGAATTTTTGAGAAATTAAAGCGATTTGGATTTTGGGAAAATTATGAATTTTATTTTCTGAAAATAATGAAAGAATAAAATTATTAATTTTGGAAATTAATTGGAATTTTATTGGTTTATTGTTTTTCGGGTTTTATTGAAAAGGCTCTTGAACAAGAATTGCATCTAAGTCGTGTTCTAAGTCATTAGGACTTGAAACAAGAATTTTAATTTATTGGCTAAATTTAAATTCTTGCAAGAGCATGTTAGGTGATCATGGGTTTAGACTTATGTATGGTTTTAATTTATGCACATGGATAGTTTAAATTGGGGTTGGAGCCCTATGGTTGCGTTTTTCAATTGAGGTTGGAGCCTCACTTATGTGCGTACTGTTATGTGATTTATTATGTGACTTTCCATATTACTGTTTTTGAGGCCGGGGTATGCCCCGTGTAATTGTCTAAGGCCAATATGAAGATTGAGCCTTATTACTTTATGTCTTTTTCCTTTTATTGTAATTTGAGAGTAGAGATAGGTGGTGAGGTTTTATTTTCATTTTGGAGACAATGCACCCATGGAGTAAGATGGACCACATTCAAGTAACAAGGAGGCCATAAGTGAAGACCCCTCAAAATGTTAGGGAGGGGAGTCTCAATTGTTAAATGTAATAGAGATAGGGCTCGTATTTTGTTACCGCTTTCCCTTATGTGATTTAAACTGTTTATGTGGCATGTATGTTAGAACTTGTGATTGTGGAGTGGCTCCCACATATCACGCATAAGATAGGTAGAACCCATGATCATTACATGTTAGTATCATGCTAGGACATGTTATCTATTTATGTGCTTGTTTGAAATGCATTTAAGTGTACTTGCATTAATCAAGACTAATAAAATTAGATAACATATATGTTGGTGAGGTCGAACCGGACAACTCTCAGGTTGATTCAAAAATTCCCATTAAATATTAAGCTAATTTCGAACAAATAGGTGTTTAATTCGAGATGCAAATTTTGAATTAAATTCCTAGCATTCCATCAGTAGGTTTTAAGTTTAGTAAGTAAAGCTAGTTATTGTCCGCGAGTCGTGGGATAGCTAGTGGAGCTTATTAGTTCTTAGTTACCTAATTAATCATTTTAAATGATCAATATTTCGTGGTCAATTTTAGCAAGGGCGATGTCCGCGAGTCGTGGGTCGTTCGAACTAAGTTTTGGTCATGATCTTATGATTGATGGGTCTAGCTTAACGCCTAAGTAAATATGGATGTCGCACGAGTCGTGGGTCCATATTGAAAGATAGGTGATGCAAAAACAATTACTAAGAGTTCTAAAGGTGTTAGAATTGGTAAGTTGTACCTACCTAGGGTTCTTACTTAGAATGTCCGCGAGTCGTGGGTTCGAGGTAAAATGCCTAGGATCTTAGTACCCATTGGGAAATGTGTTCCTCTTAGATCTTTGGGAATTCTAGATCTTTGAAAAACAGTGGGAGCTACATTAGATTAAAGACCTTATCTTTTGTATATCGTTATAATTCAGCATGCTCACTAGTTCTCTGTTTTACCATTTAGGTCGTAGATTCTGTGATTCTCTACGTGTTTTGAAATGGCAACCAAAAACCCTCTTGTATCGATCCTCGAGTCAAACAAGTTGACTGGTCCCAACTATTCTGATTGGCTGAGGAATCAAAAAATCATTTTAGATTCTGAGAAGAGAAATTATGTTCTCTTCGAAGGGAAGCCCAGTCCCGAAGGGGAGGCTCCCACTCGGGCCGAGCGGGATGCGATTCAGAAGTGGAAGGATGATAATCTCCAAGCCCGTTGCCTTATGTTGGCTAACATGTCTCTGGACTTGCAAAGACAACATGAGGCCATGGAATTTGCTTGGGAGATTTACGACCACTTAGAGCAACTTTACCGCCCTCATGAACGTGTTACAAGGTATAACACTTCAAAGGAATTGTTCCACTTGAGAATGAGGGAAGGTTCAAGTGTCCATGAATATGGACTCAAGTTTCTTGCCCTTACTGAGAAACTTGCTTACATGGACATGCCGCTGAAAGATGAGCTTTCAGTGGATTTGTTGCTAGCTTCGCTCCCACCATCATTCAACCCATTTGTCCTTAACTTCAACATGAATCATGCTGGTGCTACTGTAGCTGAGCTGATTAGTCAGCTTGTGACTGCTGAAAGCACGATCAAGAAGGACAATAAGGTTTTGATGATGAATGCTCCATCTTCCTCTTCTGGGCCTTCTAAAGGTAAGGGCAAGAAAGCCCAAAAGAAGAAGAAGAAACCCCTTAGGCCCACTGGTGGCATTTCGAAGGGAAAGGCCCAAAAGAAGAAGCGTGATCAGAAAGAGGATGTTTGCTTCCATTGTGGCAAAGCGGGACATTGGAGGAGAAACTGCCCAGAGTACAAGGCTACTCTAAAGAAAGGTATCTTTCTCGTTGAAGTAAATCTTTCTATTAATTCTAGTTCTTGGGTACTTGATACCGGTTGTGGAACTCATATCTGTAATGATGTACAGATGCTAAGTGAAGTCCAACAAGTCAAAGAAGGAGAATGTGTCTTGAAGATCGGTGATGGCTCAAACGTTGAAGCTCGAGCTTTAGGCACAATTAGATTAGATTTAGGTAGTTTTTAGTTAGTCTTAAATAAAGTCCTTTATGTACCGAGCATTATTCGTAATATAATTTCAGTTCCAATATTAGATTGTGAAGGTTATGAAACTTATATTAAGAATGATAAATACTTTATCAAACGGAACAACTCTTCCGTTCACATCGGTACTCTAAGTAATGGACTTTATCTAACTCAAAATATCAATATTATGAATATACAACGAGAAACAAAGCGTAAGAGAGATGACAAAGTTTCAGCTCCTATATGGCACGCTAGATTAGGACACATTTCCAAGAACAGAATTAGCAAGATAAACACTTTAGGATCATTCTCTGAAAATGATCTTAAGGAGTTAACTTCTTGCGAATCATGTCTCAAAGGAAAAATGTCCAAATTCCCTTTTAAAGGAACTGTGGAACGTGCCACTAAGGTTTTGGATTTGATCCATACTGATGTTTGTGGACCGCTTAGTGTAAGCACTAGAAACAATCATCAGTATTTCATAACCTTTACCGATGACTTTAGTCGATATGGTTATGTATACTTAATGAAGTATAAATCTGAAGCTTTTGAGAAATTCTTAGAATTTCAAAAGGAGGTTGAGAACCAAACTGGTCACAAGATCAAAGCACTTCGATCTGATCGAGGAGGCGAGTATCTTAGTGAAGAATTCCTTAATCATCTCAAAGATAATGGGATTATCTCTCAGTGGACTCCTACGGGAACTCCTCAGCTTAATGGAGTTTCTGAGAGAAGGAATAGAACCCTACTTGATATGGTTCGTTCCATGATGAGTTTCACTGACTTACCACCTTCTTTCTGGGGTTATGCCCTAGAAAGTGCAGCAAAGATTCTGAATCTAGTTCCCTCTAAGTCAGTCCCCAAAACGCCCTATGAAATGTGGCATGGTAAAATCCCTAGTTATTCTTACTTAAGAATTTGGGGTTGTCCTGCTTACGTGAAGAGGACAGTGGGAGATAAGTTAGAATCTCGTTCTAACTTATGCTATTTTGTAGGTTATCCTAAGGAATCCATAGGATACTACTTCTATGATCAATCTGAGCAAAAGGTGTTTGTTTCCAGAAATGCCACTTTTCTTGAGGAACCGTTCCTTAAAGAAAAGAAAAGAAAGATCATAGAATTAGAAGAAGTACAAAGTAACCCCACGCCACCCACTGAAGAAACGTCCCCTACTGATCAATCACAACCAATCACGAATTTCGTTACACATGTAAACCCTCCTCTAAGGCGTTCTGAACGCACTCCTAGACAGCCGGAGAGATGGTATGGATTCTTCCATGAAATCTCTCAAAAGGATAATGATCCTTCAACATATGAGGAGACACTTTCAGATTCTGACTCTGAACAGTGGATAGAAGCCATGAAATCCGAAATGGACTCCATGAACTCCAACCAAGTTTGGACCTTGGTAGATTTGCCTGATGGGGTCAAACCCATAGGTTGCAAATGGATCTTTAAGAGAAAGCTTGGAGTTGATGGAAGCATTGCAGCCTACAAAGCAAGACTGGTTGCAAAAGGATTCACACAAAGACCCGGCGTGGACTTTGACGAAACCTTTTCACCAGTTGTAATGCAAAAGTCCATTCGAATCATGCTTGCCATTGCTGCATATTATGACTATGAGATATGGCAAATGGATGTGAAAACTGCCTTTCTCAATGGTGACATTGACAAAGACATTTATATGGAGCAACCCATAGGTTTCACATTCAGTGGGAGTGAGCAAAAGGTTTGCAAACTCCAAAGATCAATCTATGGATTGAAACAGGCTTCTAGGAATTGGAACATTCGATTTGATGAATCAGTCAAAGCGTTTGGCTTCATTCAAATTTCGAATGAGTCCTGTGTGTATAGAAAGGAATTGGAGACCTCAGTGCAATTCTTAGTACTTTATGTTGATGACATCCTTCTTATTGGGAATTCGAAGGATGGCATGAAAGTGACTAAGTTATGGTTATTGAACCAATTCGAGATGAAAGATCTTGGTGATGCGTCCTATATCCTTGGAATTAAAATCTATAGAGATAGATCTAGAAGGTTGATAGGACTATCACAGTCGATGTACATTGACAAAGTATTGAAGAGATTCAATATGGAGTCGGCAAAGGTTAAGAACCTTCCTATGAGTGTAGGAACATGTCTTTCAAAGAAGACGTGTCCTAAGACTAACCTTGAGAAGGAAAGAATGACTCATACACCTTATGCGTCAGCAATAGGTAGCATAATGTATGCAATGTTATGTACTCGACCGGATGTGGCTTATGCACTTAGTGTAACAAGTCGTTTCCAATCTGACCCTGGAGATGGTCACTGGGCTGCCATGAAGAATATTCTTAAGTACTTGAAAAGTACTAAAGATTTATTCTTAGTTTACGGAGGTCAGAAAGATCTTAATGTCGAAGGATACTGCGATGCAAGCTTTGCATCTGACTTAGATGATTTTAAGTCAATGTCAGGATACATTTTCTACCTAAACGGCGGAGCAGTGAGTTGGAAGAGTTCCAAGCAAACTACCACTGCAGATTCGACCACTGAGGCCGAATACTTAGCTGCAAATGATGCAGCTAAGGAAGGTGTTTGGATTAGAAACTTCATTCAAGAGTTGAATGTTGTTCCTAGCATGAAAGACCCCATTACTGTGTTTTGTGACAACACTGGGGCGGTTGCTCAAGCAAGAGAACCAAGATCTCACCAACGGACAAAGCACATTATGAGGAAGTATCACCTAATCCGTGATATTATCAAAAGAGGAGATGTACAAATCGAGAGGGTCACATCAGCAGAGAACGTGGCAGATCCACTTACTAAACCCCTTAGTCGAGAAGCTTTCCAAGGTCATCTTCAGAAGATGGGACTTAGAGTAGCTTTAGAATGGCTTTGACGGGCAAGTGGGAGATTGTTAGGAATAGTGCCCTAGAATGCCGATTGTATGTCCGCTTTGTGCTTTTCCTTATTGTAATCACAGACAATCTTTGAATGAAATAACGAATTAAGGCAACACTTCTTTATATGCTCTTGTTTGGTATGCGTTTACTTTAGCTGTGCATGTATGAGAACTCCCCTAATCCTGATGACTTTAGGACTCCACCATTTAGGTGAAATGGTTCATGAAACGAGCCCTATATTACATAAGTCATGATTAATAAAATACTCCAAGCCGATGAGTCCTACAGACGGTGGGAGTGTCAACCTGACTCCTCTAAGGCTTGCTTGTGGGATCACGCCCTTAAGAAGGACCACCTTGTTTCATGGAGGTGGAAAGTGTATAGTTGATACGTGCTTGATACATGAGGGTGCTTGCTTTAATAAGTAAGTTCACTGAGGTGCCCCGTGTGAGAACATTCCTAAATAGGAAAGGAAGTTTCTATTTTAGGAAATGGAAACTTCCAGATTAGGAAATATCTCACGAGTCATTGATGTGATTAATAGATCCTTAGACTTGAGGTTCCTTGTCACTTTATGAGTTAACTCTGTAGTCTTAGGTATAAGCTTTAAAGGGTGTCGCCTTAGACAACTGATTCAAGGCTTATGCTGGGGCTGCACAAATGATTCATGAAAGTGAATGAGAATCAAGAAAGGACCTACACTTGCATTTGCAAGGTGATCTCTTATTGTGTAAGTCATTCATATGCCATATGGAGTCCTTGGCCAAGGCAGTAGATCAAGACATCAAGAAAAGGGTTTCTTGGATTGAGATCAAATGGATATGAAATACACTTAGCTTTAAGACCGGATTATTAGGGTTCTGATTATTCCCTTGCCCTAGATCTTGGTTGAGAGATAGTAAGTAGGAGGATTGTATCTCACATGAATCAATGACTTAAAGGTTCTGTCGAATCTGAACATTCCAATTCAGCTAGGGGTTAAACACCTGTTGCTAGACTATGGTCGTTTAATCTGTGGACTGATTAATTAATTAATTAGGGTCACTGCTAATTGAATTGAGAACCTAGAGGGTCACACACAACAACTTGGTTACATGAGTTGAGGCTTGAAAATGATTAAACGAGTTAATCGGGCCAAGAGGGTTCCACACGTGTGAAATCACACGTGTGGCTCACGTGAGTGACACGTGTCACTGTGACACGTGTCACACACGTGTGACTATATATATTATATATATATATATATATATATATATATATATATATGTGTGTGTGTATTAAATAATTAAAGGTGTTAATTATTTAATAGACTTTGGTTTAATTTTGAATTAAAAAGAAAGTCTTATTTTGGAGAAAATAATCTAGTTAATTAATTATGAATTAATTAATTAGATAAAAATAAGTTATTTATTTTATAATAAATAAAGTATAAAATTATCCAAAAATAGTTTGGATATTTTTAGCTCTCTTAAAAGTTGACTTGAATTAGAATTCAAAGTCAAAGTTGGAAAATACTTGATGATCAAGTAATAGGAGAGAGAGGAACCAAATCCTTGTCCAACAAGGAATAGGTTCGGCCGTCCCTCTCCCTTTCCTATATATAGGGGAGCTCATGCTCCCCTTTAGAGCTAATTGGCAATTCTTTTGGTTCGTGTGTTGAACACCTTCCTTTCTCCAAGATTAAATTAAACCCTAGGTTAAGCCTAAACACTAACTAGAGAACTAGCATCCTTACTAGTTAGATTGTGATCAAGTTGGTGGACTTTCTCTAGAGACTTCAAGTTAGAAGTTTGAAGATTCGAGCTTTACCAAGGAAAGGGGATCAAGCCGCGAGAAGAGCGTTCTTGGGTGGCTTGAAACGCTTCAAGAAAGAACAAAAGAAAAGTAAGTTTTCTATCTTTACGAATTTGGTTACACGATTGCGAGTTCAAGATCCTTTTGTTGGGAAAATTTTTTTAAATTCCGCTGCTTTCTGATTCGTGTTTTCCAACACACGGCCCATCAAGTACGCTCAAGTCACAGTCAATACATAAGAGTCATAAATAAAAGTATGAGTGTGTGTAAGACCCAAAAGAAGATCTAGAAACAAATGCGAGACACAAAAACTCAAATTCACGCCTAGCTCCACTCACACCTGCATAAAACAACTGAAAATAATCCGGGTTCAGTCTATAGGAGACTGGTGGGTAATAAAAACAGGGCATAATATATAAATAATGCGGAATTTAAACATATTCATGCATGTTATAGTCCCGAAAGAAGTTTAAAGTAATTTCCCAAGTGGCCAAAATAAAAAGTCATCAAATGGGGATTATAACTTTCATTTTATTCAATCAATAGGTTGTACGTGAGCCCGGCGAGAAGGCTAAGTCTCCAACCTCCACCTTGTGTAATCATTAAAGTGTTTATTAAGTTTTCACACACACATTCTTTCGTGCACATTCAATCGATCAATCATAATCATTCGATCATTCATAATCATTCAATTAATCCCCTTTTTCCTACGGGCGGTGGACGAGTTTGCAAAGCCCGGCCACCTCAATCATTGGCCAGAGGAGTTTCATGAGTTCCCAAAGGCACTCAGCTTCCTTTCCTCACTAATCTCCTAGCGAGTTTCGGACTCTGTGGTTTAGTGAAACTAGTGTACGGGTTCAACGTCAGCCCGTGCTTCCCCGATTAGCCACGTACACTACGTCTCGGGCCCCAATCAGTGCAATCAATCAATACTCGCCAAAACATTTAGGTAGGGTGTTCAATAAAGAAAAGGGCTTAACGTTAAAATCATAGACTCTTTAAAAGACTCGGTATATAAATATATATATTAATTTAGCTTAAAACGTTTCACATTGGGATATATTAGGTCGTTTAACTAAGTAGTAGAGAAACCCACCTTGAAAGACAAAAGAAATAGCAAGAAAACCCTCACTGCTCGTCCTCGTCTCCAACTAGACCCGGATCTGTGTAAAGAAAGCGAAGTGTAACTCAAATGACCCTATATGACGCTCGGCAATGTAATGAACATGATATGAATGCATAAAAGAGGATATTATGTCATGAACACGTTCATGTGCACTATTAATGCATTTAAATCATATAGACAAGTCATTCATTCGATATTAGAAGCGTTCATATTCATTTGAGTCATGAATTTCAAATTTCATACCAAATCAATCCAAGAATTTCATATAACGATCATAACATGTACTATATCATGTTTACAATTAGAGAATAGACAATTAAAGACATTCAAGTCAAGATCGGAAATTAGATAAGAACATGAAATAGGTAACAATTTAATTCTATAATTCAAATAAATTAAACAATACTTAAAATATATAATTAACCTTGCATTTAAATAATATAATATATATATATATACGTACAACATGCATACATTTACAATTCAAATTAAATAAACGCATGTATGCAAACATCAAACATATATATATATATATATATATACATATATATATATATCTACGTAACACATGTATGCATTTACAATAAATAAACCAACTTCACATTACATGCATGCAAACATAAACACACACACACTACATTACATGCATTAGAATATATGTAACAAAGCACCAAACAATTCATGCAAAAGGAACAAGGTAAACAATTAAACACTTAACAATTAAAGAGGGGAAAAGAAATGAAATGCAACAGTAGGTGATCTCCCCTCCGGGGGAGATTTTGCCCACAAAAAGTCTCCTCCCGGGGACTTTAATGCAGCGGAGCTTCTGCACAAAGGGTCCCCGGCCGGGCACTTTCATGCCCAAAATCTCCCCGGCCGGGGAGATGCATTACAGTCACGAAGCAGCAGCCCTGAACAAAGATCTCCCCTGTTCCAAAGGCAAGAAATCACAGTAGTCGGTAGCAGGCAATTAAGGTAATAACTCAGTAGCAAAACAGGCCATAAACTCCAACAAATTAACTGAAAGCGGACAGTAACTCAGCAAGGAAAAAGGCAGCAGCTGATCACGATAAGAAACAAGGCACAAAAGGAAGCAAAACAGGGCAGAAACTCACATGCACAATCAACTATCAATCCAGCAAAAAACAAGATAAAAAGGAGCAGCATTTGACATCAAAATCAGTCCCAAAAACGCAGCAGCAGTTCAATACGTGAGGAAGGGAGATTAAGCTCAATTTTCAAGCATTTCTTAACAAGTTCATTAATGGTATCTCACCAAACTCTTAACCACCAACCAATACAAGTATACTCAGCAATAAACGAGGGAAAAGAATCACATATAAAGCATCAAAACAAGTTATAAACCATAGGAAGTCAAGAATTCATCATTTCTCCATTTAACCTAACTATTCATTCATATCATCAAAACTCCATGAAAACTAGCTCAAAATTAGGGATGCATGGTTCAAAATGACCACTAATGAATATATAACATAACCCTAAACTCACCTTGTGCATTGGATGAAGGTTGGAAGAGATTTGAGCTCCAAAATCTCCAAGGATTGCAAGGTGACGGGAAAAACTGGAAAACAGGGGTTTTGGATGAGTTTTCTCTTAAGTGTGGTGTGTGGTTCGGTTGGAAGAGAGTGGAGGGTGATAGTGGGCTGAACTGGGGTTACAAGGACTCCAACCATGGTTAATTTGGTTAAGATTTGAAGAAATTATGAAGAAAATGGCTAAGTGTGGTAATATTTCGGACGACTCACGTTTTGGTTGAATTTCGGAGGTTTAAATGATTTTAAAAAAATATGAGGGTGAGTTCATTAAACTCTAATCTTCAATAAGAGTTCGACGAAGTTGACGGAACTCGAATCCGAGTTCCCGAGCTCAAGATATCACATACGGAACCTAGGGTGCGCTAATTGCCCGTTAACCCCGGATTTGGTTCCACAACTCAAAATAAATTCGTTACCACACCAAACGAGATCGAAAACATGAAACACGCATATATACACATTCATAACACATATATCTCCAACATATTAAATTTTCACGAAATTTCGATATCAAATCATGTAAGAACGAAGCTCGTTTATAACACTCATACGTAATGCATTTACAAATTCAAAGAATTTCATATTTAAATAAAAACAAGTCAACGTATTACATATAGATTTAATATTAATAAAAATTAAAGATATAAATATTTAACATTTTATCATTTAATTGTAAAATTAAATATACACAACACTTATAAATAATTAATTCGCAATTTGGTAAACACATTCGTCATACCTGTATGGCCGAAAAGTCGGGGCGTTACAGAACAAGGTATGCGTCTTTATGCTAGCGAATATCAGATGTTTATTCATAGTCTTTGACGAGAGCTTGGGCTTCATCAAGTTCCATTCATTCAGGTAATTATTTCTTGGTTCTCTCTATGTTTTATTTGATTTGTATGTCATACGTACCGTGTGATCTAGGCGTTTAGAGTGATCACGCCGAATTATATATATTTATGGAAAAATGTAAATTTGGGATACCAACTATACACAAAAAATTTTCCAATAAAAATTTTGGCACTATATCCTAAAAATTTTAGGACAAAAATTGATTCAATAAAAATTTTGGCATTACATCTATAAAAGATTATTGCAATTTCCAAATTTTGTTCACCAAAACCCATTTTAGTTGCCGAAAAATTGCGCCGTGTATCAAATACATATGTGGCTCAAACCACCTAGCCCATGTGTCAAACCGCTTCCACTTAGACAATGATCTAAAATTTTAATTAAAAAATAATTGCGCAATTTTTTCTTTTTAGCATTTAAAAAATTTATTGCAAATATATCGTATCTCATCAATAATAAATGAAATTTATCCTAAATAATAAGAGTTATTTACACCATACCTCCTGTGTTAGGTGAAATGGACAAAAAAAATTCTGTGTTACAAAAATTAACAAAGGAAACCCTGTGTTTTCAAAATATTTGCATTTCAAACCCTGAAAATTTCTAGTATTGGTATAACACTAATTTTCTCTATTTATTGGCTGCGAAATAACTAATTTAACATTTTATATTATGATATACATCATCCTAAATCTCTCTATACTGTTCAATATTTTTTTGTATGCACCGAAATCCTATACAAAATAAAAATTGCATGAAGAACCATATAAATAAGTATAAAAAATTGTATATAGACAGATGTGAGATGATCCATATCATAATATAAAAGGTTAAATTAGTTATTTCGCATCCAATAAATACAAAAAAATAGTGCTCTACCAATACTAAAAATTTTCAGCGTTCGGCATGAAAATATTTTGAAAACACAGGGTTCCCTGTGTTAATTTTTGTAACACAGAGTTTTTTTTGTCCATTTTACCTAACACAGGGGATAAGGTGGTATGGTGTAAATAACTCTAAATAATAAGGATGTGGATTCCCTATGTTAATTTTATCGTTTGTATCTCATTTCACTAAAACATAAACGGTTGAAATTTAATAGACAATGCCAATATGCAATTTAAATCTTAATATAAACTTCAATTAAGGGAAACCTTTTGGAATAGCAATAGCCTGGCATCTAATGAATTACCTAAACGAACATTCAATAAGAAAAACCGCTCAAAGGACCTTTTCGTTTTACCTTGCGTTTTTCTTTTTTTTTTATTTTTTTTTATTTTTTATCTTTACTGGCTCATGAGACCTAGGTCAACGAAGAAATGAGACCCAGGTCCACCAAGAAGTCCATCTTCTACAATCATCAGCTTATTATCACCCTGGAAGTTCAACATCTAATGACCTGTAGCCGATTTCAAATCTAATTGATGTTGTTTATAACTCAAACGTGCCTTTCTTCACATGGTTTTACTGATTAACATGAATAAGGAAAACTCAGGGGTGTCAAAAGACAACCCGACCCGACCCACCTGGAAAATTATCAGGTTAGGATTGGGGGTTTCCGGGTCGGGTCGGACCCGAAATGAACCCGCTGATGAGAGAGCAGGTTCGGGTGGGTTTCGGGTCAACCTGGTTTGACCCGAAAAATGGATAGTATATAACCAAAAAAACCCTAACCCTACTCATTTTTCCCCTTCTCCCTTTGACGATACACAGCCAGCAGCGGCGCTCTTCACTTCTCACCCACCATTCATCACCGTCCCGTCTCGTCGCCGCCTTCTCACCCATTCAACCTCTTCCTCTATTCTTCTTCTTCTTCTTTCTTTTTTAAATTTCTTCAAGCTTTTCTCTCTTCTTCTTCTTCTTCGAATTAGATACTCAGTTAGTGTTGAAGGAAGACATGATTTTCTACTCAAGCCGTGAGTGGAAGTTAGCTCTCCAGAAACAAGGGTTTTGTTAAGGTTAGTTTTGAAAAATCGTTGAATAATCTTCAAGGTTTAGTATGATATGAGCTGCACTTGTTGTATTTATCGTTTGAGCAGATTTTTGCAGATTTCTTTAGTCAGAATTGGAGAATTACATGTTCTAAATTGTGAGTTTTTTTGAATAAATGGTATTTCTTGCCGATAATACATGTTTATTGTTCATCTATTCGTAAATTCCCTAATTTTTTGTTCGAAAATTTTTGATATTTTTCTTGAAACTGAAGCATTATGTTCGGCTGTAGCCATGGTGATTGGTGTTTGAAGCATTTAGCTTTGGTGAACAATATTATATGTTAATTAAAACTTTAGACTTTGAAAGAACTTGCATCTCATTTATACCATCAGATGAAACACAACTTTTTCTCTACATTTATTTTAGTCAATCTAATGGGTTTGAATTAAATCTATTAATTGAGAATCTTTCATCTATATTATGCATTAAGCCATCATCACGTTATTCAACTATCCATCTAATTCAAAGTAGATATATGTTATTTGTTCATATTTATATTGGGATTTAGGGGCTACATCTCTGCAATGTGGCACCCGATTCTTATTTGTCACTTGAGAAATATGTTACACATCGCTGTAAACTATCTGTGTTATGTTCTTACAGTGCAGGTTAATGCTTGTCGAACTTGACTTACTAATTACATGCTTCTCTTCGATGCAGGTGATGAAGGTTCTCAGGACACAATCCCGTCTTAAGAGGCTTGTGTAAGTTGTCCTTCATCTCTTATTTCAGCATTATTTTCCTGAACTTTTGTGTATTTTTAAAGGATTGAATTGATCGATTTTGGGTGGTATCATGAAATAAATGTGGTGGAGCTGTTGGGTTTTGTTAATGTGCTGAAGTTGAAGTTTGGTTTTTCTGTTGTGAAATCATATTTCTGAGTTGATAATGTGATGAAGTTGAAGTTTGGTTTTTCTGTTGTGGAATCATATTTCTGAGTTTTGAACTATAATCTGCTACCTTAGTTGTTTGCTCATGTTGTTTGAGATTACAGATTGAATCTAGCTTTTCAATGAAGATAAAGTTTGAGTTACTACATTGTTGTACTGTGATTCTTTTGCATGCTATAAGTTTGCAGCTGGTCGAAGAATTTGTATTTGAATTATGGGCTTCAATGACTCGGGGGAGTGTTTGCACATTCTTATAGAAAGTTATTTACTGCTTTAGCTTAAAACAACTGAATTGTGCAGGACAAAGAAAAATGCAGCAGCAGCTAATGCAACAGCACTTGCTTCAACATCTTCAGCACAAGTAGGAGCAGTGTATTCCATTTTTGGATTGGTTTGCTTGCGTTTTTTTGGCTTCATTTTCTTCATTTATGTAAGGATAAATACTCTTGATATGCGAAAGGTGTTTCAATTGTGTATAGCTATCAAATCCTCGAAATTTTGTGTAAGATTTAAAATCTATGTATGGTAACAGGTAGTTAGTGGGGATTTGGTGCATACACAGTAGAAGATCGAATTGTGTAATTTATCCTACTTTTTTGTTTTTATATTTTATTAGGGTCACCTAGAAAGTTAGAATATGTAATTTGAAGCTTTGGAAGCCCTTTTATAGTTTAAAATTTGAAATTCAGTAAAAAAATCCCAAAACAAAAGGAGAAAAAAATATTTTAAAAAAAACAGGTCGCGTCGGGTGATCGGGTGGGTCAGGTTATCGGGTGATCTGAAAAAAATCAGGTCAACCTGAACCCAACCCGAACCTGATAAGTTCAGGTTAGGGTTGGGGGTTTCGGGTTGGGTTTTTTATGTAATACCCCTCCCTCAACCCGACCTGACCCACCCGACCCACCCGAATTGACAGCATGAGGAAAACTCACGTGACCTTTTCAAATGTGAGAGAATATGATCATCATAGCTTCCAATATGGGCATGTCTCGTTGCACTCTCGCCGCCTGATTGGCCGATTCTGGCCAAACCTTGTCTTTTCGATTATGTCTAGATATCTATAAAATATATGATCATAGATTCATTCATAATTTTATACGTAGCACTGGCATCAGGACAAGGTCAGCAAGATTAGCTTGAAAGTGTGAGGACAACGCAACTATCAATGGAGAACATGCTAACTGTTGATGGAATGGGGCTTCCTCTGCAACCAGATGGTCTACATCTCAGTACCGTGGCTCAGGTTCACCTCGGCAATATGTTGGCTGATGCATTCCTCACCAGTACTCTTACGTAAACACCGGACCTAGCTCAGCTTGAGCCTTTGCAGATGAATATATTGATGGGCAATTTTATTCCGAAATATATCTCGGTCAAACCATCTATATCTATATCTATACTATAATATATATGAAGAGTGTCTTTTGACCCAATTGTGTTAATTTTGACTAAATGGAGTTTTGTGGTTTTTTTGAGATTTTTAATTAAAATTAAAATGTTTGATTGGTTGATGCTTAATAAATTTATTTATTAATTTTATATATCCCTTAAATTTTGGAAGTTTTCCTCAATTAAAGCATCTTTATGGTAAATTTATTTTGAATGTACAAAATATGACACAATTTCCAAAATAAAGTTTTAAATTCAAATTCCAATTTTTGTTTCTTGATCAATTTACTTAAATTATTCCATTAATTTTGTATAAAATAATATAAAATTTTATATTAATATTATATCAATAATAACTGCACAATTAATTTGAATTTTACATATGCTAAGGAAATTTATTTTTTTAAATATTTTTTTAATTAATAATAACGTGCACAACAACATGCACATTGCAAATTAATTATAGAGTCTCTTTGAAATTTTCTAATTTTCTAAATTTTTGAATTTTTTTAATTATCTTAAAAAATTATTATTATAACTTTATTTTAGAACATGCAAGTCGTCCGTTTTTATGTCATAATTATTTAATTTCTTAATTGAAGATGATTAATTCACACAAATTGTTTACATTAAATATTTTACAAATCATGTCCAAGATTTATTACAAATCATACCCAAGATTTGCTATTTTAATTTAGTAAAGTTTTTCGAAGTTTGAAATTTGAATGTATATTTTCATGTCTATAAATAATCTATTTTTAATCCAGTTTTTAGTATTTGTTTTGTATCTTCTTCTTCTCCTTCGATTTTTTGATATTTCTTTGAATGTTTTTTTCCTTTGTTCTTCCTTGATTTTGTAACACCCCGACTCACAGTCGGTACAGGTAAATTATGTGATTTATCAATATTTGCGTTTTGGATTAATTGTATATGACTTATTTGAATTATTTGAACTTATGTGAATTTATTTGGATTAATTTTGTATATGAATTACTTGTTTAATTGAGTTGGCCTTATTTGAACCTGTATTTGTTGAACCGAGAACCTTGAACCGAACCCGTGAACCGACCGGTCCAGCCTTAAAGGCTGAACCATTCTTCCTTTCTCCTTCTTTACGTGATAACAGCAGCAACTCTTGAGCCAAGAGAGCCAAAACCCCAAGTGATCATCCAAACCTTCCCAAGCCAAGATCTTCCTCGTTTCTTCGTCTTTTCTCGAACTTGAGTATGTTTCGGAATCCCCTCGTCGTGCTCATCATTTCTATGGTTTAATTTCTGAGTTTGGAGTGAGTTTGGTGTGCTTTAGTTTCCCTACGTGAATAGTAAGGGTTTAATGAAAAATGTGAATACTTGCTCTTTGCTTGAAGTGTTTGTTTCCTAGCTTCATATATGAGTTGTAAATGTTGTATGTGTTGTATTTATTGCATTTAATCCTTGGTTAGTTGAGCATTTATTGATGATCATAATTTTGGCTTGAATTTTGCATTCCTTTGATCATGCCTTTTATTCCGTTTTTCTTGAGTTATTTGAGTGTCAACTTGTCAAGCATGATTTATGTGAATTGTTTGTGCAATTTGAGAGGTTGTGGCAACTTTAAGGATTGGATTTTGGCCATTTTTGGCACCAAAATGAGCTTCCCCTGTTTCTGCATTGGGATTCTGTTCCAGCATTTCGAACCAGGCCGGAACGGCCGTTCCCGCCCCAGTTTCAAACTGGGAACGACCGTTCCCAGGCCATTTTACTGTTCCTGCCGAGAGTGGGAACGGTCGTTCCCAGTTTGTACTGGGAACGGGAACGGCCGTTCCCATGGCCGAAACCCTTTCTTTTTAGCTACTGGATCAAATCCACGGGGGTGGATTTTCCCCTTTGGAAAAATCCACGGGGGTGGATTTGAGGCAGTAGGTTTGGAAAAATCCATGAGGGTGGATTTTTCCCTTTGGAAAAATCCATGGGGGTGGATTTTGCCACTATTTCTCTTTGCCTTAACTATGCATTTATATGACTTTAAATGCTTTTCTTTTGCATGTTAATTGTTATGACTTGATTTTTATTGCATAATAAATTGTGAATAATTATGTTATGCTATGATTTGTGAATTATATGACCGAATTGAGACATTTTATATGTGAACATGACTCATGCATTTTGCCGAGCGTCCTATTTGGTTCATATAGAGTCTAAGTCTTGGGCTTTCGTGTTTTCTTTTCAGAGGAGGTTCCAGTTGACGAGCCCGAGGCGTAGGTTGTTCACGTCTGCTCGTATTTTGGTCACGCACAAGGTGAGGTTTAGGACTTTTATTAGCTAAGCAACCTAAAGCCTTATGTGATGTTTTCAGGCCGTGCATGTGACTATATATTATATATATAGATATGTATGTGTTGGTTAGAATATGTTTATGATCTTGTGAACAACTTTGTTTTGGGAAAAGATATTAAATAAGCCTATGTAAGCTATGTTTTGGAAAAAGGCTTTACAATTCCGTTAGCGAGATCGCCATGAAAGATTTGGCATATGATATGATTTGTGTTTGTGGATCCAAGGAGCTACGGGTAAGGAACCCTCGGGACGGTTCGGGCCGTCGAGGTTCGGCCTGTGCGTAGTCTCCATCCGATATATCACACGCGACCCCTGGGAGTTTGGGAAGGTGTGGTATTTCGATGCCTTCGGCGTAAAAACCGGGGAGGGCACGATGTGGGTTCGCTACCCCTCGTGAGTCTGTATATGTATGGATGGTTAGGGCCGCCGGTGGCTCTTCCATCATTGGTGTAGAGGTTGATATGTGTGATTTCCGTTTTGTCTGTTCTGAGGAGTAAAGGTTGGAAGCTCGTTCTCGCCGAGCATTATGTTATGTTGTGTTATGTCAGGAAGTATGAATCGGGATAGTGTTTATGAAATGTCTTAACGTATATGTATTTGTTTTGGAAAGTTTTAGTGTGCAAAACCTATTCCGGTTCATAATTCCACCCCTTTGCTTTGTGCTCTGCTTTATATATATAGGGTGTGGGTGTGCGTTAGCCCCCTCACTCAGTCAGTTGACTGACCCTCGTTTACCCTTTTAGTTGCAGGTTTTGGGAGCGTGAGCTAGGCGGAGAAGTGTGTCTTCTTTATGCACTTGTCAGTCTAGGTCTCGTTAGGTGCATTTACATACCTGCACTTTATTATTTTGTACTTGTACAGCTATGGTTTGTATATACTTATTTACTATTTTGTTCGAGCCGTGATGGCTTTTGTACAGGTTTGCATGTTGGTACCTATACGTAAATACTATATGGCTAATTAGGTGTTGGTACCTATACATATATATATGTGTTGATCGTTGCTTGTTGCTTTTATTTATTCGCTTCCGCATACTCTGATTCTGATTGGTTTAGCTCCGCCTAGCCTAGAGTGTGTGTTTGGTCTCCCGTTCGCTATGATTCGGATTCGGGTGCGGACATTCCATTTCGTATTCGGGTTCGGATTATGGTGCGGGGGATGTGGCCCTACATGTGGGTGCTACATCCTTAAGTGGTATCAGAGCGCGGTTGCAAAACCGGGCTCTAGTGTCATGTGGGTCTGTCTAGGTCGTACGGCTTAGGATAACGTGATTGTGTGATCGTGTGTAAGTGTGCATACATGATTTGAATGTGTGATTACTTGACTAATTGATTACTTGATTATTTCTTAAATTGTATACATATTCATACACTAATGTACATGCATCCATATTGCTTGAATTTATGAATTTCAGGATGCCTCCAAGAAGACATAATAATCGTGAACGAACCCCTGATTTGAATGAACCGGCTCCACAGAATGCACCTCCGCCACCACCTATGAATGCGGAGAATATTGTTCAAGCCCTACTCAATCAACTCCAACAAAATCAAAGGGGTAATGTAAATCCGGGTGAAGGACAAGATATTTCCGCCGTGTATAGGGACTTCCGGAACAACAATCCTCCAAAGTGGTATGGAGGTGATGATATCAAGGCGGAAGAGTGGTTGTCCGAGATTCGAGGTATTTGGGAGATATGTCCAGGGACTTCCCAAGACAAGGCTGTTTGCACCGGGCGTATTATTCAAGGGCCAGTGGCTATTTGGCTTAGGAGTGTGAGATCCAGGCTTGAGAGAACGGGTATGGAATTCAATTGGGAGACGTTTGTGCAGGAATTCCATGAGAAATATATCCCTCATAGTGCACAAGAACGTCGCCTCCAAGAGTTCTCCAATTTGAGGCAAGGTAACCGGACGGTGGAGGATTATATTTTGGAGTTTGAGAGGTTAGCTCCGTATGCTACTCACATCACCGACCACGATGATCATAAGGCCCGAAAGTTTCTTCATGGACTTCGCCGGGATATTCAAGAAGCTTTACAAGCTGCTAACGTGAGTACTTGGGCCAAGGTTACAAAGAGGGCAATTCAAGTTGAGGCCCAAATGGCTCGGTTGAAGCCTCCGCCTTTCTCTTCTACTCGGGTTACGGGATCAGGTTCTGGATCGGGTAAGAGGCCCGTTTCTTATGCTCCACGAGCTCCTGTTCCACCGGCTTTTCGTGCCCAGGGTTTAGGGAATAAAAAGCCCCGTATTACCGGTCCCGTAGCACCTCCTATTGCTCCAGTTCGACCGGCTCCAGCTCAGGGACCACCCGTTTGTTCTCATTGTCAGGGGAGACATCCGGTGGAGCGGTGTTGGAGGCTTCTGGGTAAATGCTACGCGTGTGGGTCTTCTGATCACTTGATTGATGCTTGCCCGAATAGGAGGCCGGTTGTGTAGCCTCGCGTGTTTGCTTTGGAGGGAGAGGAGGAAGCTGCTGATGTCGATCCAAACGCCGTGATAGAAGGTACAATCAACATTCATGGCATATCACTACATGCATTGTTTGATCCCGGGGCTACGCATTCATTTATTTCCCGGGATATTGTTGCTTCTTTGCCTTTACTTGATGAATTATCTGCGCATGTGTATGTGGTGAATACTCCTTTGGGAGGGTCTTTGGAAGCTGACAGGGTGTTTAGGGAGTGTCCGGTGGTGTTTGAGGGCCGAGTTTTTCCTGCAGATCTGATAGTTTTACCGTTGAAGAAGTATGAGGTTATCCTTGGCATGGACTTTCTCTTCAGATACCGAGCTCAGTTGGACTGTCATGAGAAGAAAGTGTCTTTGGGGTCTGTGGTCTTTACGGGTGAGAGGTTGAAGTCCAGCCCGTTTGTGTCTTTTATGGAAGCAAGTAAGCTCCTCCGGGACGGTGCGACAGGTTTTGTGGCTTACCTTCTGAATAAACCGAAGGATCAGGCCAAACTTGAGGAGACAGAGGTCGTGAGTGAGTTTCCCGATGTTTTCCCTGAGAATTTGGGTTCTTTACCACCTGATAGGGACATCGAGTTTGTGGTCGACCTTTATCCTGGAGCGGAGCCTTTCTCTAAGACACCGTATCGGATAGCTCCTGCTGAGTTGAAGGAGTTGAAAACTCAGCTGGATGAGCTTTTGACTTGCGGTTACATCCGTCCGAGTACATCCCCGTGGGGTGCTCCTGTGTTATTTGTGAAGAAGAAGGATGGGACTTTGAGGATGTGTATAGACTACCGCGAGTTGAACCGGATGACAGTGAAGAATAAGTATCCTTTACCTCATATCTAAGAGTTGTTTGATATCTTGCAAGGGTCGCAGGTGTACTCTAAGTTAGATTTGAGGCAAGGGTATTACCAACTTCGTATCCGGGAAGAGGATATCTCTAAGACTGCGTTCAATACCCGTTATGGACACTTCGAGTTTGTAGTGATGCCGTTTGGATTAACTAACGCTCCAGCCGTGTTCATGGATATGATGCACCGAGTGTTTAGACAGTATCTTGACAAGTTTGTGGTCATTTTCATAGACGACATCTTGGTGTATTCTAAGTCTGCAGAAGAGCACGCAACGCATCTCAGGATTGTTTTGGAGACCCTTAGAGAGCACAAGCTTTATGCCAAATTTAGCAAGTGCGAGTTCTGGCTTGACAGAGTGTCATTTCTGGGTCATATAATTTCAGGTGAGGGGATTGAAGTTGATCCCTCCAAGATTGAGACCGTGGTTCAGTGGGAAAGACCGAAGAATGCCTCCGAGATAAGAAGTTTTCTCGGGTTAGCGGGTTATTATAGGAGATTTGTAAAGGATTTCTCCAAGATTGCTTGCCCGTTGACTCGATTAACCAAAAAGGAGGTGAAGTATGAGTGGGATGATGGGTGCGAGAGAAGTTTCCAAGCTTTGAAGGAAAGATTAACTTCAGCACCAGTTCTTACCCTACCCGAGGGATCCGAGGGCTATTCAGTTTTTGCAGATGCTTCTAAGGAAGGACTCGGATGTGTATTGATGCAAAATGGCCGAGTGGTGGCCTATGCTTCTAGAAAGTTGAAGGAACACGAGAAGAACTACCCCACTCATGATCTTGAGCTTGCAGCGGTTGTGTTTGCTTTGCGGAAGTGGCGTCATTATCTCTATGGGATGACTTTCGAGATATTCACGGATCATAAGAGCCTCAAGTATCTTTTCACTCAGAAGGAGCTTAATAATAGACAGAGGCGTTGGATGGAATTCTTAGAGGATTATGACTGCACGATTCAGTATCATCCGGGCAAGGCTAATGTCATGGCAGATGCTTTGAGCAGAAAAGCAAGTGTTTCAGGTTTGAGTGCAGGGTCTTCAGGACAGGGTTCGACGGTTATGGTTTCAGTGGCTCGGTTAGCTAACATCTCAGTTCAGCCGGATTTGAAACAGAGGTTGTTGGATTCTCAAGCTTCGGATACAGAGATTCAGAGACTAGTGGTTCGGTCTAGGATAGATCCCGAGACGAAGTTTGGGTTTGATGATTCCGGTTTGTTCAGGTTCAAGACCAGGGTTTGTGTCCCAGAAGACCTCAAGAGGTTAATACTTGAGGAAGGACACCGTTCTGGATATTCCATTCACCCCGGTGGTACGAAGATGTACCGAGATTTGAAGGAATACTTCTGGTGGAATGGTATGAAGAGAGATGTCGCGAACTTTGTGAAGCGGTGTCTCACGTGTCAAGTGGTGAAGGTAGAACACCAGAAACCTGGAGGAACTCTCCAACCACTTTCGATTCCTGAATGGAAGTGGGAGCAAGTGACTATGGACTTCGTGTCCGGCTTGCCAAGATCAAGAGGAGGTTATGATGGAATTTGGGTGATAGTCGACCGATTGACCAAGTCAGCTCATTTTCTCAAGGTAAAGATGTCTTACAAGACTCCGAAGTTAGCAGAGTTGTATTGTGATGAGATTGTGAGACTTCATGGGACGCCTGCTAGCATTGTTTCAGATCGTGATCCGAGGTTCACAGCTAAGTTTTGGCAGGATCTTCAGAGTAGGTTGGGTACGAGGCTTAATTTCAGCACCGCTTTTCATCCTCAGACAGATGGACAGTCAGAGAGACTGATTAAGTATTTAGAGGATTTGTTGAGAGCGTGTGCTTTGGATTTTAAGGAAAAGTGGGATAAGCATTTAGCTCTGGTTGAGTTTGCCTATAACAACAGTTTTCAGACTTCTATTGGTATGGCTCCCTACGAGGCACTTTATGGAAGGAAGTGTAGATCGCCTCTATTTTGGGATATAGAAGACTGGCGGTGGACAGAGGAGAACAAGCTCGAAAGAGCTACACCTCGAGAGAGATTGGATAAGACCACTGCCAAGGTTAAGTTGATTCAGCAGAGAATGAAGGCAGCTCAGGACCGTCAGAAGAGCTATGCGGATAAGAGGAGAAGGCCCCTTGAGTTTGAAGTCGGAGATAAGGTTTTCTTGAAAGCATCTCCGAGAAAGGGATTTTCTCGAATAGGTCGAGGTGGGAAGCTTAACCCAAGATACCTTGGACCTTTTGAAATCCTTGAGAGAATTGGAGAAGTGGCGTATAGGTTGGACCTACCGCCTAGATTGACCGGGATACATAATGTGTTTCATGTTTCACAGCTCAGGAAATATTATCCCGAAGAATCAACTATTCTCCCTGTTGAAGAGGTACAACTTGAGACGGATTTGACGATAGTAAGACATCCGGTTGAGATTCAAGACCGGAGGATACAAGTGTTGAGGAATAAACAGATTCCCTTGGTCCGAGTTCTTTGGAGAGATCAGAAATCTGAAGAGTCTACTTGGGAAACTGAGGAGAAGATGAGACAGTTGTACCCAGAGTTGTTCTCAGGTCAGACAGTTAACCTGGGGACCAGGTTCTCCGAAGGGGGGGAGGTTGTAACACCCCGACTCACAGTCGGTACAGGTAAATTATGTGATTTATCAATATTTGCGTTTTGGATTAATTGTATATGACTTATTTGAATTATTTGAACTTATGTGAATTTATTTGGATTAATTTTGTATATGAATTACTTGTTTAATTGAGTTGGCCTTATTTGAACCTGTATTTGTTGAACCGAGAACCTTGAACCGAACCCGTGAACCGACCGGTCCAGCCTTAAAGGCTGAACCATTCTTCCTTTCTCCTTCTTTACGTGATAACAGCAGCAACTCTTGAGCCAAGAGAGCCAAAACCCCAAGTGATCATCCAAACCTTCCCAAGCCAAGATCTTCCTCGTTTCTTCATCTTTTCTCGAACTTGAGTATGTTTCGGAATCCCCTCGTCGTGCTCGTCATTTCTATGGTTTAATTTCTGAGTTTGGAGTGAGTTTGGTGTGCTTTAGTTTCCCTACGTGAATAGTAAGGGTTTAATGAAAAATGTGAATACTTGCTCTTTGCTTGAAGTGTTTGTTTCCTAGCTTCATATATGAGTTGTAAATGTTGTATGTGTTGTATTTATTGCATTTAATCCTTGGTTAGTTGAGCATTTATTGATGATCATAATTTTGGCTTGAATTTTGCATTCCTTTGATCATGCCTTTTATTCCGTTTTTCTTGAGTTATTTGAGTGTCAACTTGTCAAACATGATTTATGTGAATTGTTTGTGCAATTTGAGAGGTTGTGGCAACTTTAAGGATTGGATTTTGGCCATTTTTGGCACCAAAATGAGCTTCCCCTGTTTCTGCATTGGGATTCTGTTCCAGCATTTCGAACCAGGCCGGAACGGCCGTTCCCGCCCCAGTTTCAAACTGGGAACGACCGTTCCCAGGCCATTTTACTGTTCCTGCCGAGAGTGGGAACGGTCGTTCCCAGTTTGTACTGGGAACGGGAACGGACGTTCCCATGGCCGAAACCCTTTCTTTTTAGCTACTGGATCAAATCCACTGGGGTGGATTTTCCCCTTTGGAAAAATCCACGGGGGTGGATTTGAGGCAGTAGGTTTGGAAAAATCCATGAGGGTGGATTTTTCCCTTTGGAAAAATCCATGGGGGTGGATTTTGCCACTATTTCTCTTTGCCTTAACTATGCATTTATATGACTTTAAATGCTTTTCTTTTGCATGTTAATTGTTATGACTTGATTTTTATTGCATAATAAATTGTGAATAATTATGTTATGCTATGATTTGTGAATTATATGACCGAATTGAGACATTTTATATGTGAACATGACTCATGCATTTTGCCGAGCGTCCTATTTGGTTCATATAGAGTCTAAGTCTTGGGCTTTCGTGTTTTCTTTTCAGAGGAGGTTCCAGTTGACGAGCCCGAGGCGTAGGTTGTTCACGTCTGCTCGTATTTTGGTCATGCACAAGGTGAGGTTTAGGACTTTTATTAGCTAAGCGACCTAAAGCCTTATGTGATGTTTTCAGGCCATGCATGTGACTATATATTATATATATAGATATGTATGTGTTGGTTAGAATATGTTTATGATCTTGTGAAAAACTTTGTTTTGGGAAAAGATATTAAATAAGCCTATGTAAGCTATGTTTTGGAAAAAGGCTTTACAATTCTGTTAGCGAGATCGCCATGAAAGATTTGGCATATGATATGATTTGTGTTTGTGGATCCAAGGAGCTACGGGTAAGGAACCCTCGGGACGGTTCGGGCCGTCGAGGTTCGGCCTGTGCGTAGTCTCCATCCGATATATCACACGCGACCCCTGGGAGTTTGGGAAGGTGTGGTATTTCGATGCCTTCGGCGTAAAAACCGGGGAGGGCACGATGTGGGTTCGCTACCCCTCGTGAGTCTGTATATGTATGGATGGTTAGGGCCGCCGGTGGCTCTTCCATCATTAGTGTAGAGGTTGATATGTGTGATTTCCGTTTTGTCTGTTCTGAGGAGTAAAGGTTCGAAGCTCGTTCTCGCCGAGCATTATGTTATGTTGTGTTATGTCAGGAAGTATGAATCGGGATAGTGTTTATGAAATGTCTTAACGTATATGTATTTGTTTTGGAAAGTTTTAGTGTGCAAAACCTATTCCGGTTCATAATTCCACCCCTTTGCTTTGTGCTCTGCTTTATATATATAGGGTATGGGTGTGCATTAGCCCCCTCACACAGTCAGTTGACTGACCCTCGTTTACCCTTTTAGTTGCAGGTTTTGGGAGCGTGAGCTAGGCGGAGAAGTGTGTCTTCTTTATGCACTTGTCAGTCTAGGTCTCGTTAGGTGCATTTACATACCTGCACTTTATTATTTTGTACTTGTACAGCTATGGTTTGTATATACTTATTTACTATTTTGTTCGAGCCGTGATGGCTTTTGTACAGGTTTGCATGTTGGTACCTATACGTAAATACTATATGGCTAATTAGGTGTTGGTACCTATACATATATATATGTGTTGATCGTTGCTTGTTGCTTTTATTTATTCGCTTCCGCATACTCTGATTCTGATTGGTTTAGCTCCGCCTAGCCTAGAGTGTGTGTTTGGTCTCCCGTTCGCTATGATTCGGATTCGGGTGCGGACATTCCATTTCGTATTCGGGTTCGGATTATGGTGCGGGGGATGTGGCCCTACGTGTGGGTGCTACAGATTTCGTTCGATATTTTGGTTTGTATATTTACAACTTCTCTGAATATTTAATATTTGTGCTCCATTTTATGATATTAGAGAATGCATTATAAATAATGTTTGACTATTTATTTTTCAACACATCTTTTTTATCTTTTTCTTATTTGATTTTCTTATGTTACTACATATTTTCTACAGTTGCGATTTTGATGAATACTTTAATGTTTGTATTGCTTATTATTACAGATTTTTTCTTAGTTATCTATCATAAATTTGAGTACATTCCAATAAAAAATTTTGCATCAGATTATTTTTTTTACAACTTTATATTAAATATTTTAACCAATTTTTTTTTTTAATGAAATTACCACCATAATTTTAAAAATTAAAAGAAGAACGGTATTTTACAATACGAAATCATCAAATTTATTGATTATGATCAACTTTTTAATAGAATCATTTTATGTATTCAAGTTTTGCTTGATATTTGATAATATAACATTTGGGTTGTTGCTTGAATATGACAATGTAATTAGATTTTAGAATTCTTTGATTTAATTACAAACACATGTCAGATTCAAAATTTTTTTTTTTTGTCAAATTCTCATAGATTTTCTTCTGTAATCGTTGTTTCATTTATTTTTTATAATTTTTGTAATTCTTTTGGGTTTTTATTATTAAAGAACTTTTTTTTTTTGAGATTTTAACTTCATCCAATTTAGAATTTCAATACTTATTATTGTACTATTTATTTTTTATAATTATTTTATTTACTTTGTATTGTTATTATTTTCTTTAATTTTCATCTTATTTCCTTAATGATTTAGCAATTTTTTTTTTTTATTAACTAACCTGATTTCCCCAAATTGAGGAAATATATTATATCTTTATATAAAATTTATATTTTTAATATTTAATAACAATTTTCAACCACATTTATATATTTAACTTTTATTTTTTAAGAATGTTACCTATTATTGTTTATAACCTTTTCAACTTCTTAAATCTCTTTTTTATCCCTATGTCAGATCTAATTTTTTTTTTATATATTAAAATTTTCAGAATAATTGCATTGTTTATTAAATTTATAATTATTTATAGTTTTTACCTATTGTAAATGCATATTTTTTTTAATATCATTTTAGTTTACAATATTTAGCACTATTATGTAATACTACAATTCACATAATATAACTTATATATATAAACTGTGCATTGCACGGGGTATATGCTAGTTGCAATAAAGGGACGGGTGTTTGCACTTATGGTATAATTAGTGGAAATTTAGAAAAAGTGACTAGTTTTATAGTATGTGTAATATACTTGTCTTATGATTCGGACTCAGCCAAGTTTGGAAGAGAATTTTCAATAATAATATGAGTGCATTAATTTCCTTATTAAATGCAATTTAATCACTCAAAAAACATTTTCAATCAAATTGACCTATTGGATGTCTAGTTCATAAATTATTTTGAGTAATTTATACTTCCATTTCAATTTAATTTTTTCCAGCTCAAAGTATGTATTTATTTTTTATTTTTTAAAGAAAATCAATGTTGAATGAACACTTAGAGTGATCTATATCCTATAACCCAAGTGAGGCATCTGGATCGAGGCACCTCTGACCACTGTCCTTTACTTATCTCACTTCAAGATGATAGTCTTAGACAATCGGCTACTTTCCGATTTCAAGACATTTGGTTGCGACATCATGATAGCAAGAGAACCGTGATAGACAACTGGGACATCCCGATGGAAGGAAATGGTATGTGGAGGCTTTCTAAAAAGCTCACTAAATTAAAACATCAACTCAAGGCCTCGAACAAGGATGTGTTTGACAAGGTGGCCAAGATGGAAGAGTTAGTTACTAAAGCGGAATACGATTTTGATTCGTCTCCCACAGAAACTAATCTTATGGCGTGGAACTAGAAAATCGCGAATAGGAATATAGCCTTAGCCATGGAAGAAGATTACTGGCGCCAGAAAGCCTCTTACCGGTGGATGGATGAAGGGGAGAGAAATACCAATTATTTCCACTCCCTTGTTAAGAAAAAGAGGTTTTGTGGACAAATCATTTCAATTCGAGAAGGAAACCGATCTGTCACTAATCAGGATGCAGTAAGGTTTTCTACTAACTCTTACTTCGAGGGACTCCTGAAACTGGATGATGCAGCCTTGGACTATGGGGTGAATTGACAGCAGCTTTCTCCTCAAATTACCGAAGGAGATAGGGAGTTTCTTGACAAAGAGACATCCCTGGAAGAGATTAAACAATTGGTTTTCTCAATGAACCCCTACAGCTCAGTGGGTCCCGATGGTTTTAGTGCTCGATTTTATCAAGAATTTTGGGATACGGTGGCGCCGGACATCGAGGATGCCGTGCTAGACTTCTTCAAAGGAACTCCTTTACATAGAAACTTCACATCAACATCCATTATTCTTATCCCTCAAAAAGAAAACCCGACACATTGGAATGATTATAGACTAATAAGTCTTTGCAAAGTTTCAAACAAAATCATAACTAAGATCATCAACACAAGGCTTGTGGAGGTTCTTCCTAAGGTGGTCTCCTCGAATCAGAGTGGCTTCGTGAAGGGTCGTCTCATGAGTGATAACATACTTCTAGCTCAAGAGATGGTCTACGCACTTGACAACAAGAAACGGGTTAAGAATGTGTCCCTTAAGCTGGACATGACCAAGGCCTATGATCGGTTGAATTGGGATTTCTTATTTAAGATACTTCATGCTAAGGGTTTTTCTAATAAATGGATTAATTGGGTTAAAAATTTTGTGTCTAACTATTGGTTTTCGGTTCTAGTTAATGGAGCCTCTTCAGGAATATTTAAATCTTCTAGGGGTGACGTCTTTTCTCCGGCTTTATTTGTCATCGCCTCTGACGTCCTATCGTCTTCCTTAAACAGGTTAATGAATGAGCAGGCCAACACCAGCTTCAGAACCCCAACTTGGGTGTATGTTTCGCATTTAGATAACACCGACGACACTATGATTTTCACCAATAGTAGAACTTCCTCCCTACTTGCTGTTAAAGATTCCATAGACAATTATGAGAAGTGCTCCAGCAAAAAATCAACATTAGCAAGAGCTCCTTCGGTTGGTAACAACTCTCAGGAAGTGGCCGACGAGATAAAGGCACTGATGGGTTTTACACATGCATATTTACCTACGAAATACCTAGGTGCTATTTGCTGGGAGGTGGGCCCAGAACAGTAGCCGTTCGGGACCACACTTTAAATTTTTTTATTATAATACAAGTATTAAAATATTCCTAAAACATTTTAATACAATAGCGGAAGACTAGCTGGATCTACTCAAGTATATGCATGCAATTGATGATAAACTTTAAATCACTTAAGCAGATAAATATCTAACATGCAATTAACACTTAATAGCATATAATTTATCATGCTTAAAATAAAACAACTGTAAAATATTACCGTACTGCAAACATGGCTATCTAACGACATTTTTCCAGCACCTTTGCTTTCACAGAAGATGGTTATCGCGTTCACCTCTCGGGAACCCGATACACGATCATTCCTCATGAAACCGGCAGAGCTTCCCTGCAATAACCCCAGAGAAACCCTCAAAGTGTGGGCTCCGAAAGTATTTCTCTAAATACTTAGAGAAAATAAAACTTTAAACTAGAAAACCCTTTTCAGGGTTTAATCTCCTGAAATTAGGCGTTTTATGTATAAACACCTAATTAAAATTAATTCCAAAATGAATCAGAATTAACTAGGAGAAAAGGGATATGGTTTCATAGCTGAGAACTCAGCGAAAACCTCTCCCAAAGTTGTGAATGAAAAACGAAGGGCCAAGACCCCTATTTAAAGGGGAAAAACCGAGGGTAAAATGGTATTTTCACATTCCACTTGCGTAGACAACTTGGACACAAATTCCAAGGTGACCACGTCGTAGATCTCAGCACCACGAGTCCAACGCCACCGGCCGCTCCCCGATCCGACGCCGCATGGGCCCTCACGAGCTGCCTGAAGGCGGCGCGTGTGTGATACACACGGCTAGGGTTTGCTCACGACGTGGCCGATTCTGATCCCGAGATAGATAAATTCCATATCTAAAACGTAGTGAACCTTTCTTGGAATTTGTCATATTATACCTTACCAGCATCTTATCTATATATACTTCTTGTAATAAATCAATCTTCTTATTCTCATGATCACGACAAAAGTCTAATCCATGGAATATTACTGGTCTCACTAAGGTCTTACGTGTCAAACTGATTTGACATCCGAATCTTAACCACAGACAAAATTCTTGCATCATTCCCAATGAGCAGAATATCGTTTACGTACAAAATGAAAATGTTACAACATTATCATGATGTTATTTTGTACACTCAAGATTGATTTTAAATTGCCTCTTTAATTCTGATGTTTCATGATTCAGACGCTTGCTTAAGATCACAAAATGATCTATTAAATTTGCATACTATATGCACCTGATTTCTAGCTGTGAAGCCTTCAGGTTGTGCCATGTTTTTCTTCTTGAAGGTGCCCGTTCAAGAATATAGTCTTTACATCCATTTATCTAATCTCATAATCGATAATGAGATGAAATGAAGAGGATAATGGACTTAAGCATTGCCATAGGCGAGAATAACTCATAAATGATTTCTTCTTTCTTGGTAAAATCCTTTGCCATAAGTTTGCTCTAAAGTCTCTACTTTTTCGTCCATTCTCTCCTTTTATTTTCTTGTAAAACCCAATTGCATCTAATGGGTTTAATGCCTTCAGGCGCCTCTACAAGCTCGAGACTTTAGATTCCATGGCTTTTGTTAGAATACAAAGATTCTAACTTAGATTCCATGGCTTTTGACCAAGTGGTCAGCGTCTATATCTTCCACAGCTTCATTACACATGACCGGATCAGATACATTAGATTCAACCACTTGGGTTAATCTTAGGTATCTTGTCAGGTGTCCTGACAATCCTCCCACTACAATGATGCTCTCGTGTACACGTCTCTACATCACATGTTGTATTTGGTACATCACATGTATTTAATACTTTTTCAGTTATCACGGGTTTATGGAAATTAGTATCAAATACTGTTATTTTCTTTTAACACTACTTTGCTTCCACCCTCTATGGTTATCTATGTAATCATCTTTGAAATATTCACAAACATCTTTTGTGATTTCTCAAATTAGAAAATATGCCACCTCTTGTTCTTCTAGGATAACCTTAGAACAAGTAAACCTTTGTTCTTTAATCTAACTCGTCAGGATCCATCCTTAACACATGGACCAGGCTACCACAAATCCGAAAATAAGAGATACAGGGTTTTCAACCTAGCCACAGATCCATCAGTGTTTTAGGAACTGACTTAGATAGAACTAGGTTTAATGTACATTGTCGTTTGGAGCGCAAGACCCCAAAACGAACTTCGTAGGGTAGCATGACTTTTCATGAATCTTTACCATCTCTATCAGAGTTTTATTTCTCTTTTATGTAATACATCTTTGTTAAGCCGTATCTCATACAGAAAGTTGAGATCTAATCTCATTTGAGAAATTCTATTTAACTCTGAACATAGATACTTCGATCTAATCAAAGTGTCTTCATACATTTTCTAGTTTGACTCTTTGACTTCAGTCTTATATTCTTTGAACTCTTCAAAAATACTGACTTAAGTCTCATCAAACAAACATATTTGAATCTAGAGTGATCATCCAAACGAATGATGAAATATCCAAAACTTCCTCTTGCTTGAACATTCATAGGATCACATATACATATGAACTGATACAAGTAACTTTATGGCTTAAATACCCTTTGTCTCAAAAAGGAACTTTCTTGGTCATTTTACTTTTCTAAACAGGATTCGTAGACTGACAACTGCCAAGTCGAAAGGACTCGACAATCAGTCTTTGGATCTTATTCGGATAAAAGTGACCAAGACGTTGATGCCACATAGAAGTTTTTCTTCTTAGATGGTAAGTCAAGCTTCTTAATGTTAAACTTAAATTAGGGTTTTTCATTGAGGTATACAAGACCATCTTTTATTGTGCCAGAGCAAATAACCTTTTATTTTGTTTAATGGTAAACGTTTGTTCAAAACAAATGGTTGAACCATTAGTTATCAAATAATTTACAAAAATCAAATTTCTGTATATATGACACGTATAATATAAAAACCCTATTGCCAAAATACGACTTTATTGTCCTTACTGCTAATACAATTACACTTGTATTATCCCCGAGCAATAGTTGTGTGTTAGCCGTTTTTCAAACTTCCTGGTTAGTTTGAATCTTTGCAACGAATTGCAAATATGATTAGTTGAGCTCGAATCCACACACCAGGATTCTGGTGAATTTCCAAATAAACATGCTTTCAACGAGTAAGATATCTTTATATCTTATCTAAACGGCGTAGCAAATGGACAAACTAAGTATTTTGGACAATTTTCTTTCCAATACCCCGTTACCACCGAAATAGAAACACTTTTCTAGTTTCGGATTTGACTTTCTTCTTTTGAACCTTAAGATTGAGAACCATTCTTTTTATTTTCCTTCCACTCACTGCCTTTCTGGGCCGTGGATATTGATGTCTGATTTAAGAGAACTTTTCCCTTAGTCTATATCACCCTTTCTGCCATACTGAGGTCATTCATTGGTTCAGGTTAGGTTTTAAAAAAATTATTTAAAGTTAATTTTGATCGTTCAAACGACTTAGGCAGAGAGTATAGGATCATATCCTATCTGTTAAGATTGTCTCTTTAAGCACAAAGGCTTTCAATCTCGTTCAGATTAGCTATCATATTCATAATATGATTCTGAAAAAGTGATCCTTCAAACATCTTTAACGAATAACCTTTTTCGTGGTTCGTACCTTCGTACGATTCTGTCTTCAAAACATGTTCTTATCAGTAGGCATCTCATGCTAAAGAACATCCAAAACAGATGTTTGGATATAAGACTTGACAGATCATCACACTTGATCCATTTGGAATAGCGTCTTTCTAATCCTAACTGGCTGTAGTTTTCGGAATTTTCTGATAAGGTTCAGTGAGTACGTAAACTTTTGTGTCTCAACACGATGTCAAGATTCATTTTCTAGTCAGCATAGTTGAACCCGTACTAGCCTATTTCCTTAAAGTCATACAGTTTGCAGTGGGCTAAGAGAGATCGTAATAATTATAAAACTGAAATAAATAAATAAATGCAAGTTATGATTATGTATTTCACTTTCTTCTGCGTCTAACCAATAAATGAAATCCACGTAAGTATTTTGAGTTACGTAATGGTGACTTAACTAACTGCAGTTGACTCCCCGGAGGCGAGGTCAAAAACCTCTTACAAAAGTAGGAACTATTCTTTATTAACATGTCATCTAGGTAACTCTTACCAGATAATGTTAATCCACCACGTCAACCCTTGGCCTTTAAGTGAATGTAACAGAGCTCCAAAGGGAGGTTAATACATTGCTTAGTTAAGTGTGCACCATTACCTAGAAGTCCGTACGAGTAGGTCAAGACACTCCACGGATGCGTGGTCGAGCTGACTTTTCCGTATTTCATTCTATCCGTAGAAGTCTAATCTTGTATACCGCGAATATATACCCGCCGAAGGGAGTAGTACACATCCACTATACTATAGACGGGTAATGGAGGCCGTGAGAATCAAACTCTTTTCATCTCGCTCCCACTTGAATTTTCAGAAGGTGTGGATTATCTTTTGATTATCATGTAATCACTTTTGGCGTCTTATTATCGGAAGTGATTAATCTTATTAATAGGCTTCCACTAGGATTACTAAATCATATTTAAAATCCCAATAATAATATTTTAAGGTAATTTAATAACTATTTATTAATTAGTCCGAAAAATATTAGTCCAATTATGCATCGCGTCTAACCTCCATTAAACAATATCATTTAACCACATTAAATAAAATATGCATAATTGTAAATAACATAATATCTCATATTGTCATGATCATGCCATAAAATAAAATAATTAAGCATGCTTTCATATAATTATCACATAATTATCATGCTTAAAATAAATGGCATAAAATAAACATGTTATAAATAAATTATCTCATAATTTAAATCATGTTTACTGATTTGGTAATTTTTCAGGAAAAGCAATTAAATTGTTTCCCAAAAAAATACCATTCCACGTAAATTCCCGGGAAACACTGGAGGGGTCACAAACTGTCCCACTTAAAAACCAGCCTCCAATGACAGAATTTACGTGCACAGTACCAGATTTACAATTATGAATCGCATGTATCATATCAATGCATGTATATATCAAGAGCACGACTCTGATACCAGTTGCTGTGAGGTGGGCCCAAAACAGTAGCCGTCCAGGACCACACTTTAAATTTTTTTATTATAATACAAGTATTAAAAAATTTCTAAAACATTTTAATACAATAGCGGAAGACTAGCCGGATCTACTCAAGTATATACATGCAATTGATGATAAACTTTAAATCACTTAAGCAGATAAATATCTAACATGCAATTAACACTTAATAGCATATAATTTATCATGCTTAATGTAGCACCCGGAATGCCGAGATGGCACACCCCCGCACTATAGCTCAGCCCACATATGAAATGGATGATCCGTACATGAACTAAGACTATAGCGAACAGGTGACAATAAAAAAAAATGACCACAAAGCTAGGCGGGACTAACCCCAAACCAATCAATCAACTCAGAGCAATAAAAGCGGAAACAATAATTCAATCATTACTTATAGGTACCAATGTACATATCAATACAATATCATACCACTTATCAACTAAAGCAAAAGGCATAAGTATCAATAAGGTACATGCCAAAGTAAAATGACAAAGCTAGACCCAAAGCGATAAAACTTGACTCGACCCCGCCTAGCACACAACCTGCAAAAACTGAAAAGTTAAGGTGTCAGTCCAACACGGACTGAGCGAGGGGTTTATAAATAAATATTAGCGCAATTACCATGCAAGCCATAATCTCGGGTAAGAGTTTATAAAAGAGAAACAATATAAGTTCAATAATAAAAGACAACTCGCCCTAGATTACAACTAATCAATTTAACAATACAATCAATTCAAATCAATTCAATCAGTGGCCCGGCGAGTGAGGGCAAATCTCAAACCTTTCTCCGACAGTGTACAATAATTCAGTTGTAATTAATTAAGTGATCAAGCAATACAAATTAGTGAACAATTAGCAATTTCCGTCCATCCTTCTTCCTCCGGGTGATGGGGGATTGCAAGGTCCCACCATCCAATCTCATTGAGCATAGGGTTCATGAGTCCCTATGCCTGGAACTCCTTCCCCCACTAATCTCCTAGTGGGTTCAGGGGGCATCCCAAGGTTTGTGAGGATAGTGCAAGAGTTACCCGTCAGCCCTTGCATCCTCGGTTGGCTCAATACACTACCCTCGGGCCCAAAGTGAACATGTTTTACTCGCCAAAACAATCAATCAATCAATCAATCAGTTCAATGGAATCAGTTGAAAATCAGTAGAGTTTAGAAAACTATAGATATATAGATACATTTTGGCTTAAATCATCACATAGGGTTACATGGGTTCTATATATCTAGAAATTAAACCTCACCTGAGGAACGACGGAACAAGACAAGGATACAAGAAAGTGCCCAAACGGTCAATGATCTCCGCCCTGGAGAAAAACTGGATAAGAAAGGAAATAGTGGAAAGTCGTGAGACAAGTCTCAATATGAGACCAAGTATGACGCACGAAAATGCTCATGTAGTTAAGAAAAACTAGCAATCAAGTGACACTTAGCATGTATGAGAACCAATTAACATCTAAGAGATGAAATCACTCTCAAGGAGTCGCATATTCATTTCATTCAATCATTTCAAGTTCAATTCATATAGGGCATGGAGTCACACAATAACGTTTGAGAAATTAAGTACCAAGAAGTGTCAAGTAGGATCATACTTATCAATTAATCAAGTATATATAACATATAATTCACATATGGGAGCCAAGAGAGTGAAAGGAGTGCAATAAGAAAGGTTTTGGTGAAGTTTGGCAAAAACGGACAATTTTAGGAAATGAACATGCTGTAGTAAAACTGGAATATCTTTAATTATAGAAGTGGGAATCGAGTTTTGTTTATTTTAAATGAAACTAGACACAAATTTCTTTCCAAGAATATATGACTCGTTTTCTAGTTCAAAGTGAGGAGAAAATGGCGTAAGTTTGAAGTTGGATGATTGCAGTTTGTCGGTAAAGCAGCGATACCCAAAAGAATTGATAATATCTTACAAATAGAAAAATATATTGAGGTGATTCCAATTTTAGATTGTTCTATATTTCAAGACCTTTCCGTGGGTTCAACAATCAGGTCAATCGGAGTTCGTATGAGGGAGAACGAAGCAAAACAAACTCGGATAGAAAACAGAGGAGGATCCACGGTCGTGGGTCAAAAATCCAAGCCCGTGGGAAGACTTCCGAGTCTCTGGACACAAACCCACGGCCGTGGGAGAAAATCCATGCCCGTGGATACCTTCTCCAGCAGCAAACCGAATGGAAAACAGGGCAAGGCACTCGGGGCTTCCTCCCAAAGCTCAAGTACAACCAAAACTCAATCCAAATCACTTAAAACATGCAATATAACTCATATATGTCAATTAGGCACCATTTAATCCATCAAATATGCACCAATCATCAAGAAATCATCAATCAAAACCCATATATTTCCATGGTCTCCAACTCTCATTTTATACAAGAATTCATGCAAGCTTTGAAGATTATTGATCCTAGCCATGCTTCTATCATCAAATAAACAAGTAATCACATCCTAGATCTTAAACCCTACTTCACTCAAGGCTTCAAGAATTAAATCAAATCTCAATCTACCTTGGATGCAAGAAAGAAGAGATGAAATGAGTGAAGATGGTGATGCTCCAATTTATGCAACTTCCTTCCTTGAAATATGGCTTGAAAATGGATGAAATCCTTCTTCTCCGTGGTGTTTCTCCCGTTTTTTTAGTGTGTGTGTGTTTGTGGAATATTTGATGAATGAAATGAGAGATACAAGATGCATAGATATTTATCAAAGTCTTCCACTAATGTACATGGGTCACCATATTTTGCACTTTAGTCCCTCAATTATTTGAATGCATTCACTCAAGTATTCTCTCATGGGATATGATCAAATCACTCCATTTATGTTAATGCAATTAAGTTCACATTTTTATGAAATGGTCAAGTAAGGTCACACAATAGCAATTAGACACGTTAACAATTAATTCACATAAATTCCACGTTAACAATTATTTCATATAAGTTCATAGAAAATATAATGCATCTAAGGTTATACAATGTATATAAATTATCACATAATGCATAAATTGAAAACGGGGCGTTACACCTTTCTCCCCCTTAAGAGGACTTGGTCCCCAGGTCCATACTCGAGTTCTAAATAAAACAGGCGGTGAGAGAGCCCTGTCTCTCAAACAAGCAATGAGAGAACCCCGTCTCTCAAACAACCAATGAGAGAACCTCGTCTCTCAAACAAGTAATGAGAGAACCCCGTCTCTCAATTAAGAGATGAAAGAACCCCTTCAACAAGAAATGAAAGAACCCCGTCTTTCAACAAGAAAGGAGAGTAACCCGACTCTCACACACGCAAGGATCCCAAAAGAACACTTAATTGAACATTCACACAGAACTTCACGTAATGAACAAGTAAAAGAAGTCAAATATACCAACTAGTCTTACAAAAGCAATTACCAAATTCAAAGAACCATACGTGGTGATAATAAAATGTATATTGCACGTGATATGCATGTTTAGGTGTACCGTTCACCATGGTCTTAGAAAACTTCAACGGCAGTGACTTGATTTAATATTTGATTCTTTGATCAGAATCCCTTCTAACAAAATGCCATTCCTCGAGTGCCTGACGTAAGTAAATACTCCAATAATTACTCAATCTTCATCCCGTGCTCAAATCTTCTATCCTTTCTACCACCACGGTTCGAAGATTCAATACTTAACTATGCCCTTGGTAGTAATCCGACCCACTCAATCTTCTCCGCGATACGACAATCCGGAGTTTCAACTCTTGAATGTGCACTTGATAGCAATCCAACTCACTCCTACTTCCTACAAATTAAAGTTAACCTCCTCCGATGCCCGAGCTAATTGTGTGGTAGCTCGAAGTTCGGTTTCTAGCTTTATAATAGTGTAGCACCTTTTTGCTCATTTCGTGCAGATCTTGAACGACAATCGCCTTCCTTGTAGAATTCTCATTTAGGATTAAAGTATGTTCATTCTACTTGTAGAAACCATTATCTCTCCTATTTCTCATCAAATTTCTTTTTATTTCAGCTCGGCTTAAGATATGCCTCCTTATGGCTTTAGAAATCTCCATTTGAGAACTTTAGGCACATGAGCTTTAAGATATTGAAGACGTCGTCCCCATGGTTCTGATAGAGAGAAAGAAAGAACCACCTTTCTTGAAGTTTTCCGGCCGGCTCTCCCCCTTAAGAAAATAAAACATATATATATTTCATCTCACTTCTTGAACTTGTTCAACCATTTCTCAATACAAAGTATCTATTCTTTCTAATTTTCTTGAAGTACCTATCACTTCCGATCTTGTTCCCGAAAATTCCTCCATCCCGGTGGGAAATCGAAACGAACACAAAGTCCACCATCCCTTCTTGAATGCTCACTTTCGGTTTTTGAATCACTTAAACTTTTCTGAAATTATTCTCACAAAATTTTATCCAAATCTTGAAGATCATCAAGTGCCAAAGTCTTCTAATCCTTTCCCTTCTCCGTTTCCAAGAAATCCCGTTGTTAATAACTCTTGCATTTTTGTTTCTTCTATTGAAAGTAACTCATTTGAGCCCATCAATAACTTTGAAATCATATCCCCGGTCGACCCTCCCCCTTAAGAATGCCTATTCCTACCCGTTGGCTCGCAACATCACTTCTTAAATTGAACATTCTCAATTCCTTAAATTTAGCTTCCTTAGTATAAGTGATTCTAACCACGCCACTTAGCCAAAAATTTTCTCACATGACTTTTGCAACGATCAGTAGGAACAACAACCCACTTCTCCCAATCTAACTCTCGCCTATTTCTCAGACCTCTAGATTGCTCTTCCTCTTTTATCCTTTTTCAACCCCATTAATTCCTTGTCATAATTCGGTTATATCTCGGTTAAAGTAATGGTTGATACATGAATTGGGGAGAGTTCCTATCAAGAAAGCACTTAACAATGCATGTCTGGTTAATATGCCAATGCATGTGTCACACTTGTAAGTAATAAAATACACAAGTTGGAAAAATTAAGCTCAATTAGGAATGCATATATAATTAAGGAAATTTAAATAATTTAAACAATGTATGATGCACGTGCTCATGAATGCGTTGAACCTGTCACCGTAGTTGCATATTTTAGCTTGATACTTTTCCTTGTTTGTTGATTTACGAGCATGCCTTGAATTGGTTGGTCATTTCTTGTTACCCACGGTCTTCCAATTTCTTCAAAATCCCCAACATCAACTCGTACATTTCCATCACTCGAGAATCGAAATTTCTCAAACTCGATTCCGTCCCTAGGTATTCCTTCCAATTTATCAATTCTAAGTGTGGCTCGAGCCTTCACCTTAAACATCTTCTTGACCAAAGTTTCTTGTAGCAACTCGCATAACTTTGTAAGCAAAATTATGATCCTTGAACTGAAATGCTTCTACTTCCATGATGCCTTGCCTTCTTAATCGATTCCCTTGTTGCTCCATATCTTCCAATTCAACCGCCCAACCCGACAATTCAGCTTGGATATGTAGAATAGATCCAATCCGACCAAACATAGAATCTTTAGTACTCTAATTTACCACGAGCTTGCAATCACCATATTAGTCGTTCTCTTCACTTTCCCCATCCGATTTCTTTCTTTACCCGAAATCCAAAATATCTCAATCCTTATACATCTACATCAATTACCTCATTGTTCAATCCTTCCAATTTGTCATCTTCATAAACCCAAAATCACTCAATTTCTTAAATTTTTCCAAGGTGATCCAAATTATATATCAAAGTCCAAAATATCTCGATTCATCTCAACTTAATTTCCAAATTTCGACCTTGACCCAAATCGTTTAAGTTACTTTCCTCCCACAGCTTGATTTTTGTTCCAACAAGCAAAAGATCCTCAATTCTATTACAAATCCGGACCTTGAATCATTATCCTCACCTCTTCCTTGCATTGGATAATTCTCCTGAACCCGGTTGATCCACCTCTTTTCATAATGTAAACCCTCGTGTTTATCTTGTAATTTGTAAGCATCACCTTCCTTAATTTCCCCTAACCTCACTAGATCCTGTAAGTTACTCCAACCTTGGATCCTTCTATTTCGCATCTTATCACTTGTCTTAAAACCCAATTAGAAAAATCCATGTCTCTTGAATTCTCGTATGAAGTTCCCCGGTGCATCCCTCTTAACCTTAAGGCTAGAGAAGGAATAGATTGAGGTTGTTGTAGAATTAACCGTGGTTTGATATGATCTTTATAACCTATAATCACAACTTGTCTCAATTATAAATGCATGGGGTTAGTGATTGCACATGACACATAATTAGAATTTAAACACATATTTGATGCAAAATGCAACAAATAATTCAACTAAATTAAAGAAAACACATTAAACATATAAATTCCCAAAACATAGAAGGTCAATTAATTCTCAAGTAGTAACACAAATTAATGTCATGCGCAAGTCATCAAGTAATTTAAAGATGTTCAGGTAAGTTCAAATAATTTCAAATAAGTTCAAGTAGTTCCAAATAAGATGCAAGACTGGCAAATTATCAATTAATCCTATGTCGTTCGACCTAGACTTGACACGACACGACGCTAGAACCGCGGTTTTGCAACCGGGCTCTGATACCACCTAAGATGTAGCACCCGGAACGCCGAGATACCACACCCCCGCACTATAGCTCAGCCCGCATACGAAATGGATGATCCGTACATGAATTACGAATATAGCGAACGGGTGACAATAAAAAAAAATGACCACAAAGCTAGGCGGGACTAACCCCAAACCAATCAATCAACTCAGAGCAATAAAAGCGGAAACAATAATTCAATCATTACTTATAGGTACCAATATACATATCAATACAATATCATACCACTTATCAACCAAAGCAAAAGACATAAGTATCAATAAGGTACATGCCAAAGTAAAATGACAAAGCTAGACCCAAAGCGATAAAACTTGACTCGACCCCGCCTAGCACACAACCTGCAAAAACTGAAAAGTTGAGGTGTCAGTCCAACACGGCCTGAGCGAGGGGTTTATAAATAAATATTAGCGCAATTACCATGCAAGCCATAATCTCGGGTAAGGGTTTATAAAAGAGAAGCAATATAAGTTCAATAATAAAAGACAACTCGCCCGAGATTACAACTAATCAATTTAACAATACAATCAATTCAATTCAATTCAATCAGTGGCCCCTGTGAGTGAGGGCAAATCTCCAACCTTTCTCCGACAGTGTACAATAATTCAGTTGTAATTAATTAAGTGATCAAGCAATACAAATTAGTGTACAATTAGCAATTTTCGTCCATCCTTCTTCCTCCGGGTGATGGGGGATTGCAAGGCCCCGCCATCCAATCTCATTGAGCATAGGGTTCATGAGTCCCTATGCCCGGAACTCCTTCCCCCACTAATCTCCCAGTGGGTTCTGGGGGCATCCCAAGGTTTGTGAGGATAGTGCAAGAGTTACCCGTCAGCCCTTGCATCCTCGGTTGGCTCAATACACTACCGTCGGGCCCAAAGTGAACATGTTTTACTCGCCAAAAAAATCAATCAATCAATCAATCAGTTGAAAATCAATAGAGTTTAGAAAACTATAGATATATAGATACATTTTAGCTTAAATCATCACATAGGGTTATATGGGTTCTATATATCTAGAAATTAAACCTCACCTGAGGAGAGACGGAACAAGACAAGGATACAAGAAAGTGCCCAAACGGTTAATGATCTCCACCCTGGAGAAAAACTGGACAAGAAAGGAAATAGTGGAAACTCGTGAGACAAGACTCAATATGAGACCAAGTATGACGCACGACAATGCTCATGTAGTTAAGTAAAATTAGAAATCAAGTGACACTTAGCATGTATGAGAAACAATTAACATCTAAGAGATGAAATCACTCTAAGGAGTCACATATTCATATCATTCAATCATTTCAAGTTCAATTCATATAGGGCATGGAGTCACACAATAACGTTTGAGAAATTAAGTACCAAGAAGTGTCAAGTAGGAGCATAATTATCAATTAATCAAGTATATATAACATATAATTCACATATGGGAGGCAAGAGAGTGAAAGGAATGCAATAAGAAAGGTTTTGGTGAAGTTTGGCAAAAATGGACAATTTTAGGAAACACACATGCTGTAGTAAAACTGGAATATCTTTAATTATAGAAGTGAGAATTGAGTTTTGTTTATTGGAAATGAAACTAGACACAAAGGTCTTTCCAAGGATATATGACTCGTTTTCTAGTTCAAAGTGAGGAGAAAATGGCGTAAGTTTGAAGTTGGATGATTGCAGTTTGTCAGTAAAGCAGCGACACCCAAAAGAATTGATAATATCTTACCAATGGAAAAAGATATTGAGTTGATTCCAATTGTAGGTTGTTCTAGAATTCAAGACCTTTCAGTGGGTTCAATAATTAGGTTAATCGGAGTTCGTATGATGGAGAACATAACAAAACAAACTCGGATAGAAAACAGAGGAGGATCCACGACCGTGGGTAAAAAATCCACGCCCGTGGGAAGACTTCCGAGTCTCTGGACACAAATCCACGGTCGTGGGAGAAAATCCATGCCCGTGGATACCTTCTCCAGCAGCAAACCGGATGGAAAATAGGGCAAGGCACTCGGGGCTTCCTCCCAAAGCTCAAATACAACCAAAACTCAATCCAAATCACTTAAAACATGCAATATAACTCATATATGTCAATTAGGCACCATTTAATCCATCAAATATGCATCAATCATCAAGAAATCATCAATCAAAACCCATATATTTCCGTGGTCTCCAACTCTCATTTTATACAAGAATTCATGCAAGCTTTGAAGATTATTGATCCGGGCCATGCTTCTATCATCAAATAAACAAGTAATCACATCCTAGATCTTAAACCCTACTTCACTCAAGGCTTCAAGAATTAAATCAAATCTCCATCTACCTTGGATGCAAGAAAGAAGAGATGAAATGAGTGAAGATGGTGATGCTCCAATTTATGCAACTTCCTTCCTTGAAATATGGCTTGAAAATGGATGAAATCCTTCCTTCTTCTCCATGGTGTTTCTCCCGTTTTTTTAGTGTGTGTGTGTGTGTGGAATATTTGATGAATGAAATGAGAGATACAAGATGCATAGATATTTATCAAAGTCTTCCACTAATGTACATGGGTCACCATATTTTGCACTTTAGTCCCTCAATTATTTGAATGCATTCACTCAAGTATTCTCTCATGGGATATGATCAAATCACTCCATTTATGTTAATGCAATTAAGTTCACATTTTTATGAAATGGTCAAGTAAGGTCACACAATAGCAATTAGATACGTTAACAATTAATTCACGTAAATTCCACGTTAACAATTATTTCATATAAGTTCATAGAAAATATAATGCATCTAAGGTTCTACAATGTATATAAATTATCACATAATGCATAAATTGAAAACGGGGCGTTACACTTAAAATAAAACAACTGTAAAATATTAATGTATAGCAAACATGACTATCTAACGGCATTTTTCCAGAACTTTGCTTTCACAAAAGACGGTTATCGCGTTCACCTCCCGGGAACCCGATACACGATCATTCCTCGTGAAACCGACAGAGCTTCCTTGCAATAACCCTAGAGAAACCCTCAGAGTGTGGGCTTCGAAAGTATTTCTCTAAATACTTAGAGAAATTAAAACTTTAAACTAGAAAACCCTTTTCAGGGTTTAATAAAATTTCGGGCATTTCCAACTCTTTGGAACTTGATTTATTTCTTAAAATAAATCCCTTGGCTATTTTCAAACACTTTCAAAAATCATTTCTCTTTCCCCGTTTAATATTTTCTCTTCGTGTTTTCAATTGGGGCTTGCCGGGGGACCTGCACGACTAATTAATTTTAGCTCCAAACGGTTTAATATATTATCATCTCATGATAGTAATTAATTACCGTTTAAAACATTGCACTAAATAAATATTGTTGCACTCTAAAATTAATTAAATTATTCACGAATTTCTCGATCTAGAATAATTTTGCATTTCACTCCTCCGTGTAGATATCCATGAAAAACAAATTACAACTACTATCATTTATTTTTCATTTCTAATTTGAAATTTATTGATTCGCCTTAAGTTCAAATTCTCTGTATGTGAAACACATTCATCATACAACTTCGGTGACATATCACGTGAAGTGCTTTGGCCAAAGTCTTAATTCGAACTTTTGCAAATGTATTTCAGGGATATCGTTTACCTTCCATCAAGGCCACAGATTCCTCGATCAATATAACTCTTTAGCACATTTCATGTTGTCACCGAACGTACAAAGTATTTTTGCCACCATTGCTGAGACCTCACTTCGAGTATATTATAGTGACTAACACTACATGCCTAAAGCCAAAATATTATCAGGATTAAGAGTACGATGCTTCCTGAGATTTTATTCATTTTAGATAGCAGTATAAAATGAATAATCTCAGTAGTCTTGTTCGATGTTTCCAATCCTATTGAAAATCATCAACGTGTTATAATCGGAATCACCATTCCCTATGACGAAAGACTAATCATCTTATATAACCACGTTATAGTCTCGATAAGAACATATTCTTATCTTATCGACTAAAACTTTAATGACACGTGATTTTACTATTCAAAGACTTTTCCTATGAAACACATTTCATATAAGAATACCACCACATGCCATTAATTATCAATTTGTGAAATACTCACAACTTGCTGTAAATTCAGTTTAATTAATTCGACAAATTGAATTTTTCAGGGCGCTATCCCCAACATTATTCTCTACAAAGGCCGAAAAAAAAATTTGAGTTATTTCATGACCTGCTATCGAGGATGAAAGCTAAACTAAATGGTTGGGAGTGCACAGAACTCTCACATGGAGGACGTTTGCAATTGATCAAATCTGTTTTGCTAGCTATGCCTATTCACTGGTTCCATATCATTGAACCGACGAACTCAGTGGTGAATAAAATGGGAAGGGTTTTGCATAAGTTCTTTTGGGGATCTAGCGAAGGTAGCAAATGCTTTCATTGGAAGTTATGGAGCCGAATCTGCTATCCAATTGATGAAGGTGGCTTAGGGGTATGACATCTCATATATACAGTCGGCACTTTCTCCTTCAAATTGTGGTGGAGGTTTAGAACAAGCTCAACTTTGTGGGCTGCCTTTATGAAGTCACGATACTGTGGTTCAAATCACCTGAGATATGCTATGGTTGCTCCCTATCACTCGTCGGTATAGCAGAGATTATGTAGGATTAGACATCACTCCGAACACTACTTGAAAAACGCCCTATAGCAATGGATTTTGGCCAAATTAGCAACGGATTCGGCTTAGCAACGGATTTAGCAACGAAAAATTTTCGTTGCTATAACCCTCATGGCTAATCTATAGCATTTAGCAATGAATTATTAGCAACGGAATTAGCAACGGATTTAACAATGGATTACTACCCACAAACATTAGCAACGGTTTTAGCAATGAATTTTTTAGCAACAGATTTAGCAACGGATTTTCCGTTGCAAACCATCCAATAATTAATTAATTTTTTTTGCCTTTTTGCAACGGAATTTTCGTTGCAAAATCTGTAGGAAAAGGTAATAATTCAAATTAATAAATTAAAAATTTATTTGCGGGCCCCAGAACCACCCTAACCGCACCAGCCCTAGTGGGTTCGAACCCCTACTCGGACCGTACCACCGGGACCCAGCTAAACCAGCCCAAGGTTGGTTATGATATGTATTGCATAATTTACGCCATCCATGAATCGAACCTGGGTCTCCAATGTAGAAGATTGGACCCCCAACCGACTTGGAAAGCTATGTTACTGGTAATATTATGTCATTTGTGCCGAATATGAAATTCTTGAAATTGGGAAGTAAATTCAAGTGAAAATTCTTAGATTGGTTTTTCAATCTGAGTGAATGTACTCTTTATGGTGGGGGTATGATAATTCTTGAATTTAGAATTATGATTGTCAGTAGCAGACAATGTGAAAGTTGCAGTTACACATGGTTGGCCGAGTTTAAAGTCAGGTGGAGAACTGATTTTGTTATGTGTAGCTGGACAACTATAAAGGGCCAACGGATTGTATTTTCTTCTCTTCAAAAGGTGGAGATTTGTTGAAGTTGTTTTTTGAAGAAAAGAAAAGAAGTCAACAAAGGCTACCAATGTTGCACGTCCCACATCGAATATTTTTTTTTGGAGAGGAGGTTGAGAGTTGTATATAAACTCCAACCACTTCAATGGTTTATTAGCAACACAAAGGAAAAAAATATTTATTTCCATGTTTACCATTAAAGAGGTTTAGAGATAATTCTCTTGGAGATCTCTTTGAGTATAGTATTTTAGGAAGTGAGGGTGTGTGAGAAAATATTGTGCATTGTATGGTGTAATAATTTCCATATAGTGAATATTTTTGATGGGATCGTGGTTTTTTCTCCAATTGGGGAGTTTTTCCACGTTAAATCTTTGTGTTGTCATTCTCTTTAATTTCTCGGTTATTTTTTGCTTGAAAGCGCTCCAAAAGGGAAAGGAAAATAGTCGGTTTATTTATTTTTTCCTAACAAGTGGTGTCAGAGCCCAGGTTGTTTCGTCCTGGCGGAGTAGCAAGTGGAGTCCGATTCCGGTGGAGTTTGCTAAACTTCTTGGCGGAGTAGCAAGTGGGATCCAATTCCGGTGGAGTTTGCTATTCTGGTGGAGTTGCTTTGGGTGCTTGTATATCTGGAAATAGTGGGAATAAGTACAATCTAAAAAGGTTCTGGCTAGGAAAGACTTGGTACTTAAGTGTATCCCTTGTGATCCACCTCTCTTTCCTGGGAACCAATTTAGTGGGTACTTTGCGTTACTATTGTTCATTTATTAGTACTGATAAGCAAGATGGGGACAAAATTTGAGATTGAGAAATTTGATTTGAGAATTAATTTTGGCTTGTGGCAAGTGCAAGTCAAGGATGTGTTAATCCAATCTGGATTGCACAAGGCATTGAAAGGGAGATCAACCAGCGGAAAAGATGACAAGGGTTAAGAAAAATTTGAAGGCAGTAAAGACTCAGAAAAATCCAAAATTAGTGATGAAGAATGGGAAGAGCTAGACATGAAAGCGGCAAGTCAAATTCGCTTGTGTTTAGCTAAGAATGTTCTTGCTAATGTGATTGGATTGTCTACATCAAAGGAGTTGTGGGAGAAACTTGAAGAGTTGTACCAAACCAAAAGTATTTCAAATAGGTTATATTTGAAGGAGCAATTTCATAAATTGCAAATGGATGAAGGTACAACTATTTCTGATCATCTGAGTGTCTTAAATGGGATTTTTTCTGAATTGGAATCTATTGGAGTGAAAATTGATGATGAAGACAAGGCACTTCGGCTCATCTGGTCTCTTCCATCTTCCTACAAGCACATGCAACCCATTTTAATGTATGGGAAGGAAAATGTGATTTTCTCAGAAGTGACAAGCAAATTGATTTCTGAGGAGAAAAGACTGAAGAATGGAGATGGAAAATCTCGGGAAGATTCAGCTTTTGTTGTTGAAGGAAAATGGAAGAAAAATAAAAGCTCCAAGAAGAAGATCGTTTGCTGGAGTTGTGGTCAACCGAGACATGTTAAGAGTAACTTTCCAAATAATGGGGCTAGTTCGGCTGGAAGCTCCAAAGGAAATGCTGCCAATGTTGTCTTCCTTGAGCAAAGGGATGATATTTCTTTGTAAGGAAGATGAAGATCCTCATGGCATGAATGCTACCTTTAGAGTTGCCATGGAAGAGGATGTTTAATTGGTAGCTGGTCCACAAGTTTGCACACAGGCATTGGTTGATAGGTGATGCAAGGTGTGTGGTGGAAAGGATGTCAATGGCTAATGAACTCTCAAGAAATCAACAAGAGGGTTGCACCATAAGTTATTAGCAAGTTTTTCGACATGTGCCGAATATGAAATTCTTGAAATTGGGAAGTAATTTCAAGTGAAAATTCTTAGATTGGTTTTCAATCTGAGTGAATGTACTCTTTATGGTGGGGGTGTGATAATTCTTGAATTTAGAATTATGATTGTCAGTAGCAGACAATGTGAAAGTTGCAGTTACACATGGTTGGCCGAGTTTAAAGTCAGGTGGAGAACTGATTTTGTTATGTGTAGCTGGACAACTATAAAGGGCCAACGGATTGTGTTTTCTTCTCTTCGAAAGGTGGAGATTTGTTGAAGTTGTTTTTTGAAGAAAAGAAAAGAAGTCAACAAAGGCTACCAATGTTGCACGTCCCACATCGAATATCTTTGTTTGGAGAGGAGGTTGAGAGTTGTATATAAACTCCAACCACTTCAATGTTTTATTAGCAACACAAAGGAAAAAAATATTTATTTCCATGTTTACTATTAAAGAGGTTTAGAGATAATTCTCTTGGAGATCTCTTTGAGTATAGTATTTTAGGAAGTGAGGGTGTGTGAGAAAATATTGTGCATTGTATGGTGTAATAATTTCCATATTGTGAATATTTTTGGTGGGCCCGTGGTTTTTTCTCCAATTGGGGAGTTTTTCCACGTTAAATCTTTGTGTTGTCATTCTCTTTAATTTCTCGGTTATTTTTTTCTTGAAAGCGCTCCAAAAGGGAAAGGAAAATAGTCGGTTTATTTATTAACAGTCGGTGACTAGGTTACTCCAAACGTGGATTCAGTCATCCCCCTTCAGCTCGAAAAAAACATGTAAGGATCATAATACCGATCTTGGTACTCTGGTATACCTGGACAGAACGAAAAAAATGTAAGCATCAAGGGGCAAGATTCTCTGCTTTCAACATTAAATGTCAGGTCTACAATCACATCTGACAGCTCCATCAGGTGGGTCGCCTCACTTGGGAGTGGTGGTGGGGGGGATGGTGATGTAGAGAAGAACTTCGGTATCAACCTGACTATAAGATTAGACAAATGGGGTATGCCTTGCTTTCATATAAAATGACGGATATGTATGGTATAGAGCTGCTGTCCCTGAGAAAGTGGGTGGAAAAATGGTGGAATAGTTCCTGTGACATCAGAATGTTTGCTACTTATCATGGTGGGTGTAGTGATGTGTTCAAGTGGATGGAAACCTATGTTCAGATGGCTATGGTGAGTTGTAACTTTAATATTATCAAAGTTAATACCTGCAGATGGTAACCTTCTTCCTTAACTCTGATATTATGCTTACTGATTAGCTTGAGAAAGGTATGCCCTCTTTTCATTTTATGCAGGATGATGGAATCTTTAATTCTTTTGGAGCGGGTATGGTCGAGGCGTCTTGCTTTATTAGTGGCCCGAGGACTTATGGAATTTTGATTGAACATATTCATCAAAAGCATTCTAAGACTAGTGCCCTTAAGTTAGTGCTCTTGATGTATTTTAATAGAAATGTTCTCCCCTTGAGCTTCGTTGTTATTTCGGTCACAATTAGTCCGAACCCGGTTCTAAGTAGCAAGTGCCCCGGGTCAGTCCGAACTGGGAATAAGCCTTTGAGCCGTACTAGTCTAAATCTGGTCGTGTCTCTGAAGGTTGACTCGGGTGCCATGGCCTGGACCTTAGGAGCTAGCTGAGTTGTCATAAATGTGACTGACAAGTCCTCGAATAGGACTAATAGCTTGGGGTTTTGCTTTAATCTTGTTTTCCTGAGGTTGTGCATGTTGGAAAACACAGAGTTTGCACAGCGGAATTTTAAATTTTTTTCCAAAAGAGAGTCGTAAATCTTGCAATATTCTATCGAATCTAAGAACTTACGAAGATTGAAGCTTTCTAGTGATGTTGATACCGCCTCTCAAACACCTTTGGTGCGGATTGTCCTTCGAACGGTTCTCGAATAGATCCCAAAGTAGGTAATCCTCCAAAGCGTATCCATACCAGTCCTAGATCACGATCAAGTTATTGAGAATGTTATTTCTGTGGCTTGTGTTTTGGCTAGAATTAACTTTGAAAACTTTTCTTTTAATTTTATCAAAATCAATTAACGCTTCAAGAACGTTGGTCTAAAGTGTAAGAGAAGCCCCACCCCTTGTGTTTATACAAGGATGGTTCAAACCCCTTAGGGTTTCCTAAACCTAGTGGGCTCTCATTTCTTGCTCACTAATTCACTAATTAATTATTATCTTTTAATTGAAAATAAGATCCTATCTTGTTCTACAAGATACTCTAAGAAATCTTTCTCTCTTCTACAATAGGGAGTTTGACTTTTCAATCTTATCTAGTATAAAGTTAAATATCAAGATTCAATAAAAAACTTAATTCATAATTAATTATTTATTGGGTTAATTATTTTGAGATTGGACTTAACAATTAATTCATAATAATTAAAAGACCAAAATTAATTAATTAATAATTTAATTAATTAATCTAAGAAAAGAATTCACTTGTGGATTAAACCACACGTGTAATGCCACGTGTGTGTGACACGTGACAGTCACATACAGTGTGTGCCACGTGGCTGGGGTCCACATGTTCGTGGCCCCATTTCGATCAACAATTTGATCCTTCGTTAATCCAATTAACTTCCTACCAAAACCCTCCTGACTTGGCATTTGTGTGTGACCTTTATGTTAATTATTCGATTAGCAGTGGCACTAATTAATTAATTCTCATAATTAATTAATTAGTTCACAGATCGCACTACCGTAATCTAGCAATGGGTGTGTGACCCCTAGCCAAATAACGAAATGAATCAAAGAACCTTTCAGTCAATGACAATTAGTGAAATGCGATCCTCCTACAACTCCATCACTCAATCAAGAAATAAGGCATGGGAATAAATCCAGAGCCTTGTTATTCTTGATCTTTAAAGTTAAGTTTGTTTCATATCCATTTCAATCTCAATCCAAGAAAACCCCATTTTCTTGATATCTTGATCTTTTATCCACCTTGGCCAAGGGTTTAATATTTAATGGACTACGAACAACTTAATCAGTAAGAGATCATTCTTGTTCTTAACAAGTGTAGGTCCTTTATTGATTCTACTAATTCTACATATGCCACTTGTGTAATCCCATCAAAGGCCATGGTTCAGGTGTCTATATAGTGGCACCCTTCTGAGCCTATATCAAAGATTACAGAGTTAGCTCATATGAGACATTATAGAATCTCAAGTCAAAGGATTATTAATCATGTCATTGACTTGTTAGATATTTCCTAATTTGGAAGTTTTTGAAAAATTCCTTTCCCATTTAGGAATGTTCTCATGCGGGACGTCTCAGTGATGAAGTTGTTGTAACAATCACCCTTATGTATTATGAACGTATCATCGCATGCACTTATCACTCTATGAAACTGAGTGATCCTTCACAAGGACATAATCTATAGCACCCTGTAGCGCATAGCACTACATCCCCCGCACCATAACCCAACACGTGTAATGAAATAGAGACTCTGTACACGCATCAAGTCACGGCAAACGGGTGACAAACAAAATCACACCTAAGCTAGGCGGTCTAGACCCTAATTCAGAGTGCACCACAAAAAAAAAAAAAAAACATGTGGAAGCATCAGGATCGTCAAACATACCAATAATATCCAACTAATCCAAATAATTACAAACATGCCCATCCCGGCCCAACATAAATCTTACAATTCATAAAATCAAAATCATATACATATTCATACTTTATACATAGTACCAAAGCGGAAAGTAAAGATGCAGAATGCAAAAGACTCGAACTAAGACTCAAACAACTCGAAAGAAAACCACCGCCTAGCTCGAACCGAACCCTGCACCTGCAAACTCAAGAAACAAAGGGGAAAAAGAAGACAACCAGGAGAGGTCGGTCCTAAAGACTGGTGAGGGGGCTAACACATTCACACGTACATATACATAAAGCAGAGCATAATTAAATTCATAAAAGCTCATGAACCGGGGCGTGGTTTTTGCAATCTAAAATATTTTAGGCCGTGATATTAGTTATATAGAAAAAGAGGTTAAGGCCGAAGGCCAAAATCACTAAATTTTATAAATTAGGAATCCACTCCCATTTCACAAACCATTTTTATAATCAAAATCACACACTCGGCGAGTACGAGTTTCAGACCGCATAACTCCATTCAAAATTTATAAACATAATCGGAATTCAAACGAAAACAAAGTCACACAAACATACCTCTTCTCCGGGTGATGGAAGAGTTGTGCACACCTTAACCATCCGCACTAATATGTCAGGGTCGTGAGTTTCATGACACTCGCGCCCAAGGATTCCATCCCCCACTAACCTCCTAGTAGGTTCCGGGGTGATCCAAAGTGTGGAGACCATACGTGGGAGTGACCCGACGGCCCGACAGCATCCCGGGGCTCCTTTGTACAAATCTCCAGGGCCCAGATCATAAATCATAGTTCATAAGTTCATAATTTTCAAAATTCAAACTTATCTTTCAAAGTCATACCTCTCTAGTTTCAACACACACACCAATCTTTTCAAAACAAATAAACAAAAATATAACTTACGTATACATAAAAGAGTTTTTCAAACATTTCATAACAAACGGGCCAATTCCCATAAAATACATATCAAACACGTATCTATATACATATATATATACGTAGGTCGCATGCGGGCTTTAAAAAAAAATACATATCAAACACGTATCTATATAACTTACGTATATAGATACGTGTACACGTATCAAACTTATCTTTCAAAGTCATACCTCTCTAGTTTCAACACACACACCAATCTTTTCAAAACAAATAAACAAAAATATAACTTACGTATACATAAAAGAGTTTTTCAAACATTTCATAACAAACGGGCCAATTCCCATAAAATACATATCAAACACGTATCTATATACATATATTTATATACGTAGGTCGCATGCGGGCTTAAAACACATTTAGGATTGTAGGTCATAATAACTAAAAGAAAGAAACCTTACCTTGTCGATCAAACCGAACAGAAGCAAACCAAAGACCACCTCCTCACCTCCGGAACGAACCTCTGAACAAAATAAATTACCAAAGGCATACTTAGACTCAAAATGTACCAATTAGACGCTCGACAAATGCATATGGATGCAATGATGCAATGTATTTCATATAAGTTCACACTTAGGCATATCGAAGCAAATCTAGAAATATCACATAAATAATTCAAGAATTAAAAATAAATTCTAAACACGAATTAAAAGTAAAATTCAAAAAAGGGGAAAAGAAGTCTCTATGATGTGTGGAGAATTGCTTTCCAAGTGTTGCGTGTTGCTGCTCCTCGACGTGAAAGAAGCTCCCGAATTGCGTGTTGTAAAGTCCCCAAAATCTGCTACTCAAATAACTATATATATCATGTGTGAAGGTCAAACCTCTATCCAAAATCCTAGTCCAAAACGGACTCCGCATGCATGAAAGACTTGCTTCCCAAGTAGCCCCATAAATTGGGCTTTTCCAATTGATTCTTATCTCTCGTAGGCCTAGCATATTTAACTCCAAGGCAATTCTTTTAATCCAAGCACCATGCACCTTACGTTGGGCTTTTTCCAAGAATGCAACAACATGCACAAGCTGTCAGCACCCCACGCACACAAGCTCAGTCCAAAAAGTCCTCTCTTTTTGGCCAAAATGCTCCAATAATTAAGGAAATGACACAATTGCACTAAAAATACGAAAATACATCACGACACCAATTTATATCCAATAAAAGCACTAAAACGAGGCCATAAACTTACGAAATAATGGGAATTATGTACACTAACAAATCCCCCCACACTTGCACATTGCTTGCCCTTGAGGAATATTAAAATCAAATGAAATAATACCCCACATCAAACACAATCGCATAGGCAATCATCGAATTATTACCTAAACAAGTCTAGCTTATAAAACACAAAATTCAACATCTAGTATAAATAGCATATCCTCGTGTAGTGTAGTGTGAATTGAACGAAAGAATGTACAAAGACTAGATCGATTAGGCTATGATTTTTGCTTAAGTAACAATTATTGACTTAGAATACACCTTCGCGCCAATCTCCACTAATGTCGTTAACTCAACACTCAGGATTGATAGGTTTTTCGAGCTTGTAATGTAGGGTTGGGTTTAAGGTTGGGAAAATTTGGATTTAGTGACTAACACACCAAGCTTACACATAAAAAAAAAAATAATAACCGTGGTACTTCCTTTTCTTCCACCGGACTCCCATCCATTTAACTTTTTACAACTAACCTCTCTTTTAATTATCGAACTTTTGACAACTCTTAAACACACTTCTTACATTTTTTTTTCTCATTTTTTTCTGCTCATTTCTTCTTTCTTGACTTTTTCTTTTTTTTTTCTTTTTCTTTTCATCGTTTTTTTTTTTTCTATTTTTCTCAACATTGTTTCATTCTTTCTCTTTTTCAACTCAGCGCAAGGGTTATAAACAAGGAGTCCAAGACATCTAAAAATATGTACCCAAATGAGCAAGCAAGGTGTGATTCAAGAAGGGTAGGGACCATAATGTTGTGCATCGGCTTGTCATGCGGCTAACAAGGAATTTTGCAAAACATTCAAGCTCATTGGGGTCAATCAGATTATGTTATTTTGTGAAAAGGATATAAAAAAGCTTACCACCGACAACGAATGCCTAAGTCACTTCCCAAATCAATCTTTAACTAAAAATTTCACCTCGAAGGGAGCTAAGATGTATTCTAATCAATTTTTAGACTTATTTGAAAAACATGACTTCTCTATCTAAGCAAAGCATATTAATTTGTTCAATGGTGCACGAAAAATGAGGGCATACTATTATACTAATTCATCAAATTTCGTACAAAATTTCATGCATTCAACAGGCCTGAGTCATTCTAGCAAAACTCAACAATCAAACCCAGTTGAAACCATTTAAAACGGGAGTAAAATTTCCACAACCATTAGTATCCTCAAATCGTAAGCAATATCACAAGTCTAACTCTATCACAAAAAAACTAAATTCATGCACGTAAGCCCAAACAGTAAACAGGGCTTATCCCTCCCCACATATTATAACATGCATTGTCCTCAAGGCATAAGAAAAATCGAGAGAAAAGAGGACTTCCTTGAAGTGCGGAACCAAAGAAGGAAGAATGAAAAAGAGGAACCGGGGGAAGAAAAATGGCACCGGAATCGCCAAACTTGGGTTGCCTCCCAGTAGCGCCCTTGTTTAATGACTTAGGCCTGATAATACTTGTTGAATTGCAAATCAAATGGAGATACATCCTCCATACAAATCCCCTTGGCTATGTGGAGCTGAATCTTCTAATCCATTTCTTCTTCCAGATTGGGGATGGTAACTCATAGAGGTTCACAACATAGTTTAATACTTTCTCAGCAAAGACTCTGTCAACCATTTATAAAAATGTTTTTCATGATACCTAACTATGGCTCTTGGGTTTCTAAACTTTAAAAATATATGAGATCTAAGAAAAATAGTGGTTAAATAATGAAGAACATCTGCATACCAGCACGTGACTGTTAGGCTTGGCCATGCCTTAATGTCAAATGTCTCAAAAAACTGCTCGTGCTGGAAATCATCTTGTATAGGCCTTGAGTCTGCAAATTTCCCTCCGTCTTTGAAGGTGTACTTCAGATTATCCAAAAACTCCTCGAGTTCCACCATAGGTGCCTGCAACACAAAAGAATTTTGATCATTTTAGGGAGGGCAATGTCCCACAAGTCATGAGTTCGAACTAAGTTTGGTTTTGATCTTATAATTGATGGGTCTTGCATAACACCTAAGTAAATATGGATATCGCGTAAGTCATGAGTTCATATTGAAAGATAGGTGATGTGAAAACATTACTGTGAATTCCACTGAGTTGGAATTGACAAGTTGTAGCTACCTAAAGGCTTTATGTAGGTTGTCTCACAAGTTGTGCTTGAGATCTCCATACACATCGGGAAAATAAGTTTCCTCTAAGATCTTTTGGGAATTATAGATTTTCTAAAAACAGTAGGAGCAACAAAGATTAATGACCTAATCTCATGTATATTGTTATTATTCAGCATGCTCAATAGTTCTCAGTTTTTCCATTTAGGTCATAGATTTTGTGATTCTCTACGTGTTCTGAAATGGAAACCAACAACCCTCTTGTATTAATCCTCGAGTCAAACAAGTTGACCGGTTCTAATTATTCTGATTGGCTGAGGAATCTAAAAATCATTTTAGTTTTCGAAAAGAGAACTTATGTTCTCTACGAGGTGGAGCTCGTTCCGGAAGGAGAGGCTCCGACCTGGGCTGAGCAGGACACGATCTAAAAATGGAAGGATGATAATCTCGAAGTCCGTTATCTTATGCTTGTTATCATGTCTCTAGACATACAAAGACAACATGAATCAATTGAATAAGCTTAGAAGATTTACGACCACCTAGAGCAACTTTACCACTCTTATGAACATGTTACAAGGTATAACACGTCGAAGGAATGGTTCCATCTAAGAATAGGGGAAGGTTCGAGTGTCTACGAGTATGTACTCAAGTATCTTAGTCTCCCTGAGAAACTTGCTTCCATGGACATGCCACTTAGGGAAGAGCTTTCATTGGATTTGTTGCTAGCATCGCTCCTACAATCATTTAACCCCTTCGTTCTAAATTTCAACATCAATCACGCGAAAGCTAGTGTAGCTGAGCCAATTAGTCAACTCGTGACTTTTAAAAGCACAATAAAGAAGGATAACTAGGTTATGATGGTCACGGCTCCATCTTCTTCTAAGCCTTGTAAAAGCAAAGGTGAGAAAGACAAAAAGAAGAAGATGCCCCTTAAGCTCAATTGAGGGGTGAAAAAGGGAAAAGCCAAAAAGAAGAAACATGATAAAAAAAAGTTTGCTTCCATTGTGGCAAATTGGGGCATTGGAGAAGAAACTGCCAAGAGTACAAGGATAATCTAAAGAAAGGTATGTTTCTCGTTGAAGTAAATCTTTCTATTAATTCTAACTCTTGGGTATTCGATACCCGTTGTGGATCTCATATCTGTAATGATGTATAAATGCTAAGGTTCGACTGTTCAAAAGAGGAGATTGTATCTTAATGGTTGGAGATGGCTCAAGCATTGAGGTTCAAACTTTAGGCACAAGTAGATTAAATTTAGGTGGTTCTTATTTAGTTTTTAATTAACTCTTATTTGTACCAATCATTATTCGTAACATAATTTCAGTTCCAATACTTGATTGTGAAGATTATGAAACTTATATTAAGAATGGAAATTTCTAAATTAAGAAGAACAATTCTTCTATAATACTTGGTACACTATCTAGTGGATTTTATTTAACTCAAAACACTAATATTTTGAATATACAACGAGAAAAGAAATGTATGAGGTATGATAAAGTTTTAGTAACTTTATGGGATGCTAGATTAGGCCACATTTCCAAGAATAGGATTAGCAAGTTAATTAAATTAGGTTCATTCTTTGAAAATGAACTTAAACAGTTAACTTCTTGTGAATCCTGTCTCAAAGGAAAAATACCTAAAACTCCATTTAATGGACAATTGGAACATGCCTCTAAAGTATTGGATTTGATTCATATTGATGTTTGTGGACCGTTTAGTGTAAGTACTCAAGAGAACCATTAGTATTTCATAACCTTTACTGACAAATTCACTCATTATTATTATGTATACTTGATGAAGTATAAGTCTGGAACTTTCAAAAAATTCTTATGATTTCAAAAGGAGGTTGAGACCTAAACTGGTCACAAGATTAAGACACTTCGATCTGATCGAGGTGGCGAATATTTAAGTGATGAGTTCTTTAATCATCTCAGAGATAATGGGATTATCTCTCAGTGGACTCCTCCGGGAACTCGTCAATTAAATGGTGCTTTTTAGAGAAGGAATCGAACCCTACTTGATATAGTTCGTTCTACGATCAATTTCACTTACTTACCACCTTCATTCTGGGTTATGCCTAAGAATGTGCAGGCAATATTTTGAATCTTGTGCCCTCCAAGTCGATCCCTAAAATCCCCTATGACATGTGACATGGTAAAATCCCTAGTTATTCTGATTTAAGAATTTAGGGTTGCCCTGCTTATGTGAATAGGATAGCAAGAGATAAGTTAGACCCTTATTTTAGCTTATGCAACTTTATAGGTTATCCTAAGGAATCTATATAATACTACTTTTACGATCCTCTTGAGCAAAAGGTGTTTGTTTTAGAAATGGAATTTTTCTTGAGCAAACGTTCCTTATAGAAAAGAAAGGTAAGAATGCAGAACTCGAAGAAATTCGAGAAGACCCCAAGTCACAATTGTAGGAAATGATCCAAACTGATAGCACACAACCAATTTAGGACCTTGATACATGCACAAATCCTCCTCTAAGGCATTTCGAACGGGTTCCTAGATAGCCTGAGAGATGGTATGGCTTTCTCCATGAAATCTCTCAAGTTGATAATGATCCATGAACATTTTAGAAGACATTGTCAAATTTGAACTTTGAACAGTGGAAACAAGCCTTGAAATCTGAAATGGATTCCATGTACTCTACCAAATTTTGGACCTTGGTGGATCCACCAGATGGGATCAGGACCATAGGGTGTAAATGGATCTTTAAGCAAAAGCTTGGAAAAGATGGAAACGTTGCAACCTATAAAACAAGACTTGTTGCTAAAGGCTCCACTCAAAGACCAATCACAGACTTTGATGAAACCTTATCCCCATTTGCAATGCAAAAGTCTATACGAATCATGATTGTCGTAGCTACGTATTATGACTACGAGAAATGGTAAATTGATGTGAAAACTACTTTTCTCAATAGAAACATTGATAAAGATATTTACATGGAGCAACCCATGAATTTCACATTCAGTGGGAGTGAGCAAAAGGTGTGCAAACTCCAACGATCAATCTATGGATTGAAACAGGCGTCTAGGAGTTGGAACATTCATTTTCATGAAGCAGTTAAAGCATTTGGATTCATTCAGAACACGGATTAGTCCTACGTGTATAAAAGGGCTTTGGAGACTTTAGTACAATTCTTGGTGCTTTATGTAGATGGCATCCTTCAAATTCGAAGGATGACATGAAAGTGTCCAAGTCCTGGTTAATGAACTAATTCGAGATGAAAGATATTGGTGATGCATCCTATATCCTTGGGATTAATATCCATAAGGATAGATCTAAGAGGTTGATAGGATTATCACAATTGATGTACATAAACAAAGTATTGAAATGGTTCAAGATGAAAGATTCCATGAGAGGGAAACTTCTAATGGCCGTGGGAATAAATCTTTCAAAGAAGATGTGCCCTAAGATTGATCTTGGGAAGAATAGAATCTCTAGAATACCTTATGCTTCAGTGATAGGTAGCATAATGTATGGGATGGTATGTACTCGACCGGATGTGGTTTATGCACTTAGTGTAATAAGCTGATTAGAATCTAACCTTGGAGAAGGTCAATGGACTGCCGCAAAAAATATCCTCAAGTACTTCAGAAGAACTAAGGATATGTTCTTGATTTATAGAGGACAACAAAATCTAGTAATCAGAGGATACTATGATGGAAGTTTTGCATCTGACTTAGATTATTTCAAGTCAATGTCAGGATACATTTTCTGCCTTCGGTGGAGCAGTGAGTTGGAAGAGTTTCAAGAAGATGACCACTGCAAATTCGACCACTGAGGTGGAATACTTGGCCGCAAATGATGTAGCTAAAGAAGTTGTTCAGGTAGGAAACTTCATCCAAGAGTTGGGAGTCATTCCTACCATGAAAGTCCCCATTACTATCTTTTGTGACAACACTGAGGTGGTTGTTCAAGTAAGAGAACCAAGATCACACCAACAGACCAAGCACATTATAAAGAAGTATCATGTGATTTGTGATATCATCAAGAGAGGTGATGTGCAAATAGAAAGAGTCACATCAACGAAGAAGGTGGCAAATCCACTAACGAAGCCCTTAAGTTAACAAACGTTCGAAGGTCATCTTGAAAAGATTTGGACTTAGATTAGCTAATGAATGGCTTTGACGGGCAAGTGGGAGATTGTTAGGAATAGTTCCCTCAAAGATGATGATATAATCAACTTAGTGCTTTTCCTTTTGTAAATCAACAACAATCTTTGAATAATAAATGAATTGATTCGATCATAAGGCAATACTTCTTTATATGATCTTGTTTGATTGTATGTTTACATTAACTGCGCATGTATAAGAACTCCTTTAATCTTGTTATCTTAATCACTTAATAGAAGTGGTTCATGAAACGAGCCCCAAATCATACAGCTAAATTAGAAATCCCTCCATTTTTTCTATCATTAATTCATTAAGCGTTTCCAAAAAAAAAAAAAATAAATAAATAAAATATATATATATATATATATATATATATATGTGTGTGTGTGTGTGTGTGTGCGTGTGTGCATATGTATATATATAAGCCTAAAGATTTATAGTTTGAAACAACTTTGAATTTTATATTCAATTAATATTTATTAAACTTGAATGAACCAAAACAAAAGATTTAATCATTGTACACTAATTTTGATAAATTTTTTCTCTTTTTCATCAAATTCATTTAGTTATGCGATCAAAGCTAATGATTATTTTTAAACGAAAATTTAGTTAGTAGAACGTATTTTTTAACAATGATTTTAATAAATTTCTATATGAATTAAAAATGTAATGTCTTAATTTTTGTAAGATTTAACTGTGATATAATTAATTAAATATTCAAATAATTTCTTGTTAAAGCAAAAAAAAAAAAAGAAAAAAAAAGGTAATATTGCTTAGAGTTACCTATAGAATTGAATGAAATCTAAAAGGTTGTTTCAAATTTTTAGTTTTTATTAGTTGATAAGAAATCATTTCGCTTCATTGTTTTTTAAAATCAACAGCAGATATCATCAAAATATGAAATATTACAAACAACTCGACATATATATCTTATTGCTCTTGAACATAACTTGCACCATATGTCTTATCCTTGTTCCGGGCTTGGCGTTGATGTAACGCCCCGCATTTTCGGAGCAAGATACGATGTCATTTTCGTGCGAACAAGACCCTTACTTATTTAACTCTGCTTGTGTTTGAATTGCCTTAATTATGTTTTAATAATTTGATTGACTCGATTGCAACCTTATGACAATATGTGAATTTAATTGTAATATATGTTTAGTGCCTAATTGCTCTTTAATTTCATTTATGTGGCTTAATTTGAAATTAATAAAAGTTGAGGATCTATTTCTAATTATGACAAATTTAATTTGGACTTAATTGGACACTACTCTTAATCTTGGGGGTACTTTTATAATTTTATAATCTTTGATTGGACTTAATTGATCTTAATTGGAAACGTGGGGACTCAATCGAGTGACTTATACTTTCGGGGGACTTGTTTGTAATTTTGGCGAGAAGGGACCTTTTATAATCAGAAACCCTAGCTGCTGCACGACATTTTCTCCCTATCCCTTTTCGGCTTTCAGCCTTCAGCAGCGGCGCCTGCGTCCCCCACCACCTCACGCCCCGCACCACCACCGAGAATCTCACCACCTGCTCTCCTCCCTTGGCCAGATCTAAAAGCGGCGAAAATTCCCCTTCACCTTCACCTTCACAAGCAGCAATGAGAACACCTTCTTCCCCACCGAACCACAGCCGTCGTGTCGTCTCCGCCGTCCGCCTCCATTCCAGGCGACCACCACCACCTTCAACCACCCGACAACAGCTCTTCCTTGGCGACACCGCATCGCCACCACCTCCTTCTTCCACCTCTTTTGGCGTCTTCCCTTCATCTGACCACAGATCCAGCCACAACTCCACCCTGTGGCACCATGATCGGGAGAAGAACGACGCAGCAGCAGACGGTAGCTTCTCGCCTACCTTTACCGGGGCTTGAAGAACGGCGAGACCTTCTATGATGTAAACCCCTGCCCCGCCTCCGTCTTCCCTCTCTCTTGTTTCAGATCCAGAAAATGGAGGAATCCCCTGCTACCGCCGTCATCTCCGACAAGACGACCACCGCCGAAGCTCCTGGAATCACCCTTGGGCAAACCTCTCTCTCTACTCCAGAAGAAGAGAAGCAGCAGCCTACCACCACTCCTTCCATCGGAAAAGTCATGGTAATCCACCCTCTCTTCCGACCATCATGCGACAGTGACGGAGCAGCAACAACGTAGGCCATTTCTCCCTTTCAGATTTGGATAAGCTAAGGAGATATGGTCGGATATTACCACCGCCGCCTTCCCCAGCTACTGTCGACGATCGCCACTGATCCCCTCTCTTTCAATTCTGAATTGTAAGCTTCCTTCCTTCCTTCCATCTTTCTTTTAATTGTAATTTCGTTATAATATAAACGATGCATGGGATGAAGATTATATTTATTCTTTTCCGGAACTGTGAACTGAGTTTTCAGATTTATATATATATAGTTGTTGTATGAGAGAATTTATGCAGTAAAATGTCGGTCATGTTGTTGTGGATTGAATGAGTTTCGTTAATTTGACTCTTGAGTTTTGTAAATTATGAATTGACACTCTGATGTTCAATCTTGAGAATTTCTGTTGTTAATGGAACACATATATGGTTACATTTGTATAAGTGATTGGTAATGTGAGGATCAATTGGTTTCAGGAATGAATTGATGATGGAATAACCCTCGAGTGTATACGTGTATGGTTGTGGTTAATCGAGAATTATAACAAGTATGTTAATCGATAATTGTTGGTGTTATTGTAACTGGGGGACGTTGAAGTGGTGAGTGTATAACTGACTGGAATTTTAATTGGAAATTTGATGACTAATTGGTTTAAGGCTCCTGGTTAATTAGTTGTCACTAAATTGAATTAATTAGCTTTTGTTTTGGTTTGTGTGTGGGTGAAGTGATAACTGTATGTTGATAAACTTATGAAATACAAATCAAATGTAATCGTTGTTGTATAAATAATGGGTACATTTCGGTTGCCAACATGAATTAGAGCTACTCACATTGTATTTTGTTGGAGTATGGTTGGAGATGTGTATGTATGCCTTGATAAAGAAACGACCTTATAGTTGAAGTGTACTAATATGTAGTCATGATAATAATTTAATTAAGTGGGGGTTAATATAATTAAAATGGGGAAAACTTGAATTATAATATGATTTATGTAGGACGAGCATGTCTGTATTAATTAGGAAGACTTGAGCTTGAAACTCTTAAACCTATAATAAATTATCTTATTAAATGAACTCTTGTAAATTGAATTTAACTTGGATTCAACATATTTGATTTGCTATGCAGCAGACACCTGGGGATATGTAAGAATTGGTATGTTTATATAATTAATTACCTTATGTTTTAATTAGAATTCTAGAGTTAAGAGTTAAGAATTGTTTTTACACTACTAATTGATTGATATTGAATTAAAGTTGTTTGCTTTGCCTTATTTTTGTTGGAAAACACGAATCAGAAAGCAGTGGAAATTTAAAAAAATTTCCAACAAAAGGATCTTGGACTCGCAATCGTGTATCCAAATTCGTAGGGATTAGAAACTTACTTTCTTAATTGTCTTTCTTGAAGCGTTTCAAGCCACCCAAGAACGCTCTTCTCGCGGCTTGATCCCCTCTCCTTGGTAAAGCTCGAATCTTCAAACTTCTAACTTGAAGCTCTCTAGAGATAGTACACCAACTTGACTACAATCTAACTAGTAAGGATGCCAGTTCTCTAGTTAGTGTTTAGGCTTAACCTAGGGTTTCGTTTATCTTGGAGAAAGGATGGTGTTCAACACATGAACCAAAAGAATTGCCAATTAGCTCTAAGGGGAGCTCGAGCTCCCCTATTTATAATAAGGGAGTGGCCGAAAATCCTAGTCCTTTTGGGCTAGGATTTTGGTATCTCTCTCCTATTACTTCATCATCAAGTAATTTTGACTTTGACTTTGAATTCAAATTCAAATCAACTTTCAAGAGAGCTAAAATATCCAAACTATTTTTGGATAATTTTATACTTTATTTATTTAAAATAAATAACTTATTTTATCTAATTAATTAATTCACAATTAATTAACTAGATTATTTTTCTCCAAAATAAGATTTTCTTTTTAATTCAAAATTAAACCAAAGTCTATTAAATAATTAATCGCATTAATTATTTAACACATAAATAAATATACACATATATTTACACACGTGTGAGACACGTGTCACAAGGACACATGTCACTCACGTGAGCCACACGTGTGGTTCACACGTGTCGAACCCTCTTGGCCCGATTAACTCGTTTAATCATTTTCAAGCCTCAACTCATGTAACCAAGTTGTTGTGTGTGACCCTCTAGGTTCTCAATTCAATTTGCATTGACCCTAATTAATTAATCAGTCCACAGATTAAACTACCATAGTCTAGCAACAGGTGTTTAACCCCTAGCTGAATTGGAATGTTCGGATTCGACAGAACCTTTAAGTCATTGATTCATGTAAGATACAATCCTCCTACTTACTATCTCTCAACCAAGATCTAGGGTAAGGGAATAATTAGAACCCTAATAATCCGGTCTTAAAGCTAAGTGCATTTCATATCCATTTGATCTCAATCCAAGAAACCCTTTTCTTGATGTCTTGATCTACTGCCTTGGCCAAGGACTCCGTATGGCATATGAATGACTTACACAATAAGAGATCACCTTGCATATGCAAGTGTAGGTCCTTTCTTGATTCTCATTCACTTTCATGAATCACTTGTGCAGCCCAAGCATAAGCCTTGAATCAGTTGTCTAAGGCGACACCCTTTAAAGCTTATACCCAAGACTACAGAGTTAACTCATAAAGTGATAAGGAACCTCAAGTCTAAGGATCAATTAATCACATTAATGACTCGTGAGATATTTCCTAATCTGGAAGTTTCCATTTCCTAAAATAGAAACTTCCTTTCCCATTTAGGAATGTTCTCACACTGGGCACCTCAGTGAACTTGCTTATTAAAGTAAGCACCCTCATGTATCACGCACGTATCAACTATACACTTTGCACCTCCATGAAACAAGGTGGTCCTTCGTAAGGGCGTGATCCCACAAGCAGGCCTTAGAGGAGTCAGGTTGACACTCCCACTGTCGGTAGGACTCATCGGCTTGGAGTATTTTACTAATCATGACTTATGTGATATAGGGCTCGTTTCATGAACCATTTCACCTAAATGGTAGAGTCCTAAAGTCATCAGGATTAGGGGAGTTCTCATACATGCACAGATAAACAAAACGCATACCAAACAAGAGCATATAAAGAAGTGTTGCCTCAATTCGTTATTTCATTCAAAGATTGTCTGTGATTACAATAAGGAAAAGCACAAAGCGGATATACAATCGGCTTTCTAGGGCACTATTCCTAACAATTTTCGGGTGTAAGTGCTTCGCACCGTTTCATGATTTTCGATTATGCTCTATAGAAACGTGCTTAGGTGCTAATTCACCTATGTGATAATTGAGTTGTACGTTCAGGCGACATGCAGGACATTAATTGTGCACATGAACCTATTCACTACATTCCATGACATTTTATGTTCTTATTTACATGACATACCATTTCATATTCCTCATGTCATCTCATAATCATCGTCGTGCGTCTTCGTGGTACATGTCTGAGTTTTGTCTCATGAGTACACTACATTTCCTTTTCTGTACAGTGATCTCCAAGGCGGAGATAACCTGGTCGGGTATGCATTCGTCTTGTCAGTTCTGGTATCTCGTCGCTTCTTAGGTAAGGTTTAGGATTTTGTATAGTTATGCGACCTATGGCCTTTATATGCTGATTTCTACCCTTGATGCGAGTATACCCTACTATAAATACGTAAGAGTTGGATATGATATGACTATGAACTTCGCGTGTGTCCTGCGTGGGAGGGAGCCTTCGTGGCTTAATTTCCATTGCGTAGGGATGAAATATATAAATCAGTTTTTGAAGCATATGTAAGCTATTTTGGAAAAACAGTTGTGTTGTGATTATGTAGCGAGATTTCCATGAAAGATTGACGTATGTGATCCGTTGTGATCTGTTCTGTTGTGATCCGTTGTGATCTGTTGTGGATCTAATCCTGGTGAGCTGCGGGTAATGGATCCCCCGGAGCGGTTAGGGCGTCGGGGTATTCATCTATTTCGTAGTTCCATTTGAGATATCTTCACGTGACCCGTGCTGTAGGGAAGGTGTGGTATCTTGAGCCTTCGGGTAAGGCCGGGGAGGACTCTTGTGGGTTCGCTACCCCTTGAGGGTGAGTCTAATTTTAGACGGTTTATTATATATAGTTAGGGCCAACGCGTGGCTCTTCCATCATTGGAGTAGAGGTTGGATTGATTTTGATTTATGTTATGAGGAGTTGAGGTTGGAAGCTCGTACTCGCCGAGCAGTTGATTATGTTATGTTATGGAATTATGAATCAGGACAGAGTGTTTCTGAAAATGATTTCTAAACTTATATCTATATCTATTTGGGTTATTTTGAAATGTTTTGGTTTGCAACACCTATCCTCGGTTCATGAGTCCGTCCTTTTATTCTGTGATGCGCTCTTTATATTTATATTGAGGGTGTGCGTTAGCCCCCTCACTCAGTCAGTTGACTGACACCTCATTTTATCTTTTAGTTTGCAGGTTTCCTTTTTGGCTTGAGCTAGGCGGAAGTGAGTCTTCGGAGTCACACTTGTGAGTCTAGTAGGTGTTAGGATCCATTTGTCACATACTTTGTATATGTTATGTATCTATGTTTCACACTTGCAGATTATGTTTACATTCTACCTAGACCCGTGTGGGGTAAGTAAACAAGTATTTGGATGTTATTAGATATTGACGATACTTATGCTGATTATTATATTCGATTATGAATTGATATTCGGGATTCGGTATTTATGCTAGTTGAACCCGTCACTGCTTTGCATGTTTTGTTTTAATTGCTTCCGCACTTTGAGTTTGTCAAGATAGATTCGCCTAGCCTAGTGTGTGAGTTGGTCTCCCGTTCGCTATGATTCGGATTCGGGCATGGACTTCCTATTTCATGACCGAGTCTGAGTCCTAGTGCGGGGGATGTGGTATCCTCCGTCTGGGGTGCTACATCCTTAAGTGGTATCAGAGCTCTAGGTTGCAAAACTGAGCTCTTGAGTCGTGTTGAGTCTGTCTAGGTCGTACGACATAGGAATAACTGCGCATTTCATTTGTTTGACTTGATATTTTGACCCTTCGGCATTAATTATTTCGTGATTATATGATTGTGTGCACATTATGACTTTGATTATGCAACATCTTATTTTATGTGCTTTATAAATTGCAACTAATTGTTGCATTTACGTGATATACGTGTTACATTTCATTTGCATCTTTAACCCACATGCATCGAATTTATTGTTTGAATTTCAGGGTCCCCTACGAGTCAACTCTGAGATTCCCCTCCGTCAACACTACCTATTGGTACTACAACGAAAACACGCCATAATTAAAAGATGAAAGGATTCTTTACCAAGACCAATGTTCATGAAAAGGTTCAGAGTTGAAGGAATGAGAATTGCTATATTGACTTACTATCTTAAAGTCAATTGAAAGATGAAGTTTGACGAATTTTAACCTTGAGGATTCGTTCATCTGAAAGTAGTCACCTTGTTGAGGAAATGAATTAATGGAGGAGAGTCTGATCAAGTAGAACCGTTTTGAAGGAGTTTGATGAGCTTTCGCCAAGATGATTCGTTTATTTGGAAGTAGTTTCCTTGTTGATGGAAACGAGTTAATGTAGAAGAATCCGATCAAATAAGATCCGATCAAGTTCAAGGGATGTGGATAGGCAACCATGTTACTTAAGCAACGAGCTACAAACCATCGGTGAGTGTTGAAGGTTTTTGTGTCGTTTAGAGTTAACAAACGACAAGAGAAGATTGGTTGTTAGCTCTTTGGGTGTTTCTTCAAGATGAGATGGAAGACACTGTTGAGGTGGGAATAGAACTCTTAGATGTCGAAAGACTTTATCCAAGTTTCAGGATCATATACCATGGATTGCTTTGGGAAGTGCTTAGCACCACGATCATCCAACGAAACTCTGAGGTAAATATCTGATTAACAAACGAATCATGGACAACTCCTTGAAGATGAGCAGACTAAGATTTAACCCATAAATCAAAATTCTTGGGAGAAACTGAGGATGATTCTAGTTGAGCAAGGATTACGGTCTACTAACGGGTTTGGTGATAAACGAGCTTTGCTGAGTTACCACTCTATGAAAAGACTCAAGACAAAGAAGTTCAGATAACGGGGGTTGCATGGTTGTCGGCTTAAACAACTCCTACTGCTTCATCTCGACTTTCTAGTCGAAAGTTTTACACTTTGGTTAATGGTACGCCAAGCATTCATGGCATTTGCATACATGCATCGCTTAAATACTCTTACCTTGTTTTGCTTGATGTGGGTGATGACTATTGCTATTTTAATTGTGATAACTTGGATACCTGATCTAGTATTTGTAACTTGAAATTTCTACTTGTTATGAACCGTTGCTGAAATCAATGAGTTATGTGCTTGTGTGAACTATTCATGCCTATGCAATTTAAAACTCTCTTGATTGCTCACTGACTTCTCATATAACATACATACATACTGTAACCTTGTTTTACAGGGATTCCATTGCGATATCCCCCTTGAGTTGAGGTATGAGCGTTGAATCTATACTCTAGGGATACCGATATCTGTTGTATAAGGTACACCAAACATGCATCGCATTCTTGTCGTCAAGCTTTAATCTGATGTGTGTATGTATGAATAACTGATCAGTGGATTTATGTATAAGAGAGACCTTAGTTTCCCTCTTTTACGTGTTGGAGAGATGTAGGATTCTCTCTATTTATGTGATAGAAAGATGTTGGATTCTTTCTAAGTTTTGTGCACGAGAGATGTTGGATTCTCTTGTACCTAGATACTCAGAGATGCTGGATTCTCTTGAATCTAAGGGTTTGAGAAATGCTGGATTTTCTGAAACTAGAATGTTTGGGAGATGCTGGAACTATCAGACTTAGGTTGAGAGACGGGGTTCTCTCAATTATATGTTTGAGAGACGGGGTTCTCTCAGATCTGTGTTTGAAAGATGGGGATTCTCTCACCTGTTGTGCCGAGAGATGGGATTCTCTCCTGTTTGTTGTGGTTGCGTTACGCGTTGTCCTGGCTACCGTCTGCAAGTGACAACTATTCGTCTTATGGGATTGGTTGAACAACTTGATGAAAGCAATGGTCCAGTACTCAAACGGATCCCAATGACAACGAGACATCGCGAGAAAGGTTCTGTAAAAACAATGAGAGTAAACTTCACAACGAAGGCTATGTTTTACGTAATTCCTCGAGAAGGGTTATGACACTGTCACTCAAAGCTTTTCCAGCTCAGCAGTGGAACCTGGGGACCAGGTTCTCTTAAAGGGGGAAGGTTGTAACGCCCCGCATTTGCGGAGCAAGATACGATGTCATTTTCGTGCGATCAAGACGCTTACTTATTTAACTCTGCTTGTGTTTGAATTGCCTTATTTATGTTTTAATAATTTGATTGACTCGATTGCAACCTTATGAATATTTGTGAATTTAATTGTAATATATGTTTAGTGCCTAATTGCTCTTTAATTTCATTTATGTGGGTTAATTTGAAATTAATAAAAGTTGAGGATCTATTTCTAATTATGACAAATTTAATTTGGACTTAATTGGACACTACTCTTAATCTTGGGGGTACTTTTATAATTTTATAATCTTTGGTTGGACTTAATTGATCTTAATTGGAAACGTGGGGACTCAATCGAATGACTTATACTTTCAGGGTCCTTGTTTACAATTTTGGAGAGAAGGGACCTTTTATAATCTGAAACCCTAGCTGCTGCACGACATTTTCTCCCTCTCCCTTTTCGGCTTTCAGCCTTCAGCAGCGGCGCCTGCTTCCCCCACCACCTCACGCCGCCGCACCACCACCGAGAGTCTCACCACCTGCTCTCCTCCCTTGGCCAGATCTGAAAGGGGCGAAAATTCCCCTTCACCTTTACAAGCAACAACGACAACACCTTCTTCCCCACCGAACCACAGCCGCCGCGTCGTCTCCGTCGTCCGCCTCCATTCCAGGCGCCCACCACCACCTTCAACCGCCGACAACAGCTCTTCGTTGGCGACACCACATCGCCACCACCTCCTTCTTCCACCTCTTTTGGCGTCTTCCCTTCATCTGACCACAGATCCAGCCACAACTCCACCCTGTGGCACCATGATCAGGAGAAGAACAACGCAGCAGCAGACGGTAGCTTCTCACCTACCTTTACTGGGGCTTGAAGAACGGCGAGACCTTCTGTGATGTAAACCCCTGCCCCGCCTCCGTCTTCCCTCTCTCTTGTTTCAGATCCGGAAAATGGAGGAATCCCCTGCTACCGCCATCATCTCCGACGAGACGAACACTACCAAAGCTCCTGGAATCACCCTCGGGCAAACCTCTCTCTCTACTCCAGAAGAAGAGAAGCAGCAGCCTACCACCACTCCTTCTGTCGGAAAAGTCATGGTCATCCACCCTCTCTTCCGACCATCATGCGACAGTGACGGAGCAGCAACAACGTAGGCCATTTCTCCCTTTCAGATTTGGATAAGCTAAGGAGATATGGTCGGATATTACCACCGCCGCCTTCCTCAGCTTATACTGTCGACGATCGCCACTGATCCCCTCTCTTTCAATTCTGAATTGTGGGCTTCCTTCCTTCCTTCCATCTTTCTTTTAATTGTAATTTCGTTATAATATAAACGATGCATGGGATGAAGATTATATTTATTCTTTTCCAGAACTGTGAACTGAGTTTTCAGATTTATATATATATAGTTGTTGTATGAGAGAATTTATGCAGGAAAACGTCGGTCATGTTGTTGTGGATTGAATGAGTTTCGTTAATTTAACTCTTGAGTTTTGTAAATTACGAATTGACTCTCTGATGTTAAATCTTGTGAATTTCTGTTGTTAATGGAACACGTATATGGTTACATTTGTATAAGTGATTGGTAATGTGAGGATCAATTGGTTTCAGGAATGAATTGATGATGGAATAACCCTCGAGTGCATATGTGTATGGTTGTGGTTAATCGAGAATTATAACAAGTATGTTAATCGATAATTGTTGGTGTTATTGTAACTGGGGGACGTTGAAGTGGTGAGTGTATAACTGACTGGAATTTTAATTGGAAATTTGATGACTAATTGGTTCAAGGCTCCTGGTTAATTAGTTGTCACTAAATTGAATTAATTAGCTTTTGTTTTAGTTTTGTGTGGGTGAAGTGATAACTGTATGTTGATAAACTTATGAAATACAAATCAAATGTAATCGTTGTTGTATAAATAATGGGTACATGCCGGTTGCCAACATGAATTAGAGCTACTCACATTGTATTTTGTTGGAGTATGGTTGGAGATATGTATGTATGCCTTGATAAAGAAACGACCTTATAGTTGAAGTGTACTAATATGTAGTCATGATAATAATTTAATTAAGTGGGGGTTAATATAATTAAAATGGGGAAAACTTGAATTACAATATGATTTATGTGGGACGAGCATGTCTGTATTAATTAGGAAGACTTGAGCTTGAAACTCTTAAACCTATAATGAATTATCTTATTAAATGAACTCGGGTAAATTGAATTTAACTTGGATTCAACATATTTGATTTGCTATGCAGCAGACACTTGGGGATATGTAAGAATTGGTATGTTTATATAATTAATTACCTTGTGTTTTAATTAGAATTATAGAGTTAAGAGTTAAGTATTGTTTTTACACTACTAATTGATTGATATTGAATTAAAGTTGTTTGCTTTGCCTTGTTTTCGTGTAAGTGCTTCGCACCGTTTCATGATTTTCGATTATGCTCTTTAGAAACGTGCTTATGTGCTAATTCACCTATGTGATAATTGAGTTGTACGTTCAGGCGACATGCGGGACATTAATTGTGCACATGAGCCTATTCCCTACATTCCATGACATTTTATGTTCTTACTTACATGACATACTATTTCATATTCCTCATGTCATCTCATAATCATCATCGTGCGTCTTCGTGGTACATGTCTGAGTCTTGTCTCATGAGTACAATACATTTTCTTTTCTGTACAGTGATCTCCAAGGTGGAGATAACTTGGTCGGGTATGCATTCGTCTTGTCAGTTGTGGTATCTCGTCGTTTCTCAGGTGAGGTTTAGGATTTTGTATAGTTATGCGGCCTATGGCCTTTATATGCTAATTTCTACCCTTGATGCGAGTATACCCTACTATAAATACGTATGTGTTGGATATGATATGTTTATGAACTTTGCATGTGTCCTGCGTGGGAGGGAGCCTTGGTGGCTTAATTTCCATTGCGTAGGGATAAAATATATAAACCAGTTTTTGAAGCATATGTAAGCTATTTTGGAAAAATAGTTGTGTTGTGATTATGTAGCGAGATTGCCAATGGATCCCCCGGAGCGGTTAGGGCCGTCGGGGTATTCATCTATTTCATAGTTCCATTTGAGATATCTTCACGTGACCCGTGCTGTAGGGAAGGTGTGGTATCTTGAGCCTTCGGGTAAGGCCGGGGAGGACTCTTGTGGGTTCGCTACCCCTTGAGGGTGAGTCTAATTTTAGACGTTTTATTATATATAGTTAGGGCCAACACGTGGCTCTTCCATCATTGGAGTAGAGGTTGGATTGATTTTGATTTATGTTATGAGGAGTTGAGGTTGGAAGCTCGTACTCGCCGAGCAGTTGATTATGTTATGTTATGGAATTATGAATCAGGACAGAGTCTTTCTAAAAATGATTTCTAAACTTATATCTATATCTATTTGGGTTATTTTGAAATGTTTTGGCTTGCAACACCTATCCTCGGTTCATGAGTCCGTCCTTTTATTCTATGATGTGCTCTTTATATATATATATTGTGGGTGTGCGTTAGCCCCCTCACTCAGTCAGTTGACTGACACCTCATTTTATCTTTTAGTTTGTAGGTTTCCTTTTTGGCTTGAGCTAGGCGGAAGTGAGTCTTCCGAGTCACACTTGTCAGTCTAGTAGGTGTTAGGATGCATTTGTCACATACTTTGTCTATGTTATGTATCTATGTTTCACACTTGCAGATTATGTTTACATTCTACCTAGACCCGTGTGGGGTTAGTAAACAAGTATTTGGATGTTATTAGATATTGATGATACTTATGCTGATTATTATATTGGATTATGAATTGATATTCGGGATTAGGTATTTATGCTAGTTGAACCCGTCACTGCTTTGGATGTTTTGTTTTAATTGCTTCCGCACTCTGAGTTTGTCAAGATAGATTTGCCTAGCCTAGTGTGTGAGTTGGTCTCCCGTTCGCTATGATTCGGATTCGGGCATGGACTTTCTATTTCATGACCGAGTCTGAGTCCTAGTGCGGGGGATGTGGTATCCTCCGTCTGGGGTGCTACATCTTTAAGTGGTATCAGAGCTCTAGGTTGCAAAACCGAGCTCTTGAGTCGTGTTGAGTCTGTCTAGGTCGTACGCAACAGGAATAACTGCGCATTGCATTTGTTTGACTTGATATTTTGACCCTTCGGCATGAATTATTTCGTGATTTTATGATTGTGTGCACATTAGGACTTTGATTATGCAACATCTTATTTTATGTGCTTTATAAATTGCAACTAATTGTTGCATTTACGTGATATACGTGTTACATTTCATTTGCATCTTTAACCCACATGCATCGAATTTATTGTTTGAATTTCAGGGTCCCCTATGAGTCAACTCTGAGATTTCCCTCCGTCAACACTACCTATTGGTACTACAACGAAAACACGCCATAATTAAAAGATGAAAGGATTCTTTACCAAGATCAATGTTCATGAAAAGGTTCAGAGTTGAAGGAATGAGAATTGCTATATTGACTTACTATCTTAAAGTCAATTGAAAGATGAAGTTTGACGAATTTTAACCTTGAGGATTCGTTCATCTGAAAGTAGTCACCTTGTTGAGGAAATGAATCAATGGAGGAGAGTCTGATCAAGTAGAACCGTTTTGAAGGAGTTTGATGAGCTTTCGCCTTGATGATTCGTTTATTTGGAAGTAGTTTCCTTGTTGATGGAAACGAGTTAATGTAGAAGAATCCGATCAAATAAGATCCGATCAAGTTCAAGGGATGTGGATAGGCAACCATGTTACTTAAGCAACGAGCTACAAACCATCGGTGAGTGTTGAAGGTTTTTGTGTCGTTTAGAGTTAACAAACGACAAGAGAAGATTGGTTGTTAGCTCTTTGGGTGTTTCTTCAAGATGAGATGGAAGACACTGTTGAGGTGGGAATAGAACTCTTAGATGTCGAAAGACTTTATCCAAGTTTCAGGATCATATACCATGGATTGCTTTGGGAAGTGCTTAGCACCACGATCATCCAACGAAACTCTGAGGTAAATATCTGATTGACAAACGAATCATGGACAACTCCTTGAAGATGAGCAGACTAAGATTTAACCCATAAATCAAAATTCTTGGGAGAAACTGAGGATGATTCTAGTTGAGCAAGGATTACGGTCTACTAACGGGTTTGGTGATAAACGAGCTTTGCTGAGTTACCACTCTATGAAAAGACTCAAGACAAAGAAGTTCAGATAACGGGGGTTGCATGACTGTCGGCTTAATCAACTCCTACTGCTTCATCTCGACTTCTAGTCGAAAGTTTTACACTTTGGTTAATGGTACGCCAAGCATTCATGGTGTAACGCCCCGATTTCTGATAGTCAAGTACGCTCCACACGTGTGAGTTTCGAGCGTTAGGATTTTATTTTATTATTTTGTTTATTTAATTTATACGTGTTATGCTAATTTATAAATTATATTTCAAACGTGATTACATGAAAATATGTGAAAACGTGTTAATTTGTCAATTATTGTACAATTGGAATTCAATTGCTACGTGGAATAATTATCGAACATGATCTAATTGTTTCATTGTCCTTATTTGACCATTCATTTAAATTCAAGGACTTGATTGCATATTTATATCTTGGACCCAATTGGACTAATTGCCAAACTTTTATCTCTATTTGCATAACATATACACTTTAGGGACTTAATTGCAATTTTAATCAATTCATCACAACCAAGGCATGAATCACGTTATATTGCTTCTCCATTCTTATTCCATCTTTATTTTTCATTTCATATCATACAAGCATCCTATCTCTCTCTCGGTCCGATCTCAAAGAAGGAAGAAAAATTGAGAATCTTCATCTTCGAGCTATTTTCCAAGAAATTTAGGGAATTCAAGCTCAAGCATCCATATTCATCATCTTCTTCCATTTCTTTCATTCAAGGTATATGTATAGGCGATTTATATGAAATTTGAATTAGAGCTTGAAGCTAGGGTTTATGGTTCTCTCTCATTCCATTGGATTATATGGCATATATAGGATGATATTGGATTGATTCTATGCATTTATCACTTGAAATCATGAAGATTAGAGCTTGATTGATCATGGTATACTTATAAGCTTGATTGGTGAATTTGGCATGATTAAGCATGAAATAGGTGTTTATAGTGGATTTTATTTTATTACAAGCATGCATATATGTTTATTTCATGAAAGTATGCAATTAGAGATTGAATTATAAGTGATTGGAATGATTTGGAGGTTGGATTCGTGCCTCCCCTGTTCTTCGTCCCCTGCTTCTGTATCTTCTGTAAAACGGGAACGGCCCTTCATGTTCCCTTTGTAATTGGGGAACGGCCGTTCCCATTGATTTCCCCTTCACGTTCCCTTTGTAAAACGGGAACGGCCCTTCACGTTCCCTTTGTAAAACGGGAACGGCCCTTCACGTTCCCTTTGCAAGATGTCTCATTACTTAGTCACGCCGTGCATCTTAAATGTGGTAATATGCTTGAATTGTGGTCTCATGCACGTACATTGTCCCGTTTCTTGTTCAGTTATTCTCCAGGGAGGAGATTGTCGAGCATGAGCATGTTCACGCATTCCCGGGTCGTGTGTCGCCTATCAGGTGAGGTTTAATTGCTAGTTATATAGAACCCATATAACCTTATGTGATCTTTCGGCCAAAGGTATTTAAATCTATAATTTCCATGAAAACATTTATCATTTCAAGTCAAGTTCATGAAAAGCAAGCAAGCAAGCCATGTTTCATGCATGTTTTAGGCGAGTAGCATGACCGTTCGCGTTGGGCCCGAGGATAGTAATTTGAGCTAACCAGGAAAGCATGGGCTGACGGGTAACTTTAATGCTATCTTCTCAACATTTGGGATGACCCCTGAATCTGCTAGGAGGTTAGAGAAGGAAGGAGTTCCGGGCCTAGGGATTCATGTACCCTCTTCTCAACGAGCATGGATGATGGGGCTTTGCAATCCCATCATCAACCGGAGGAAGAAGGAGACTGTAGCACCCCTGTACGTAGAGATACTACACCCCCGCACTATAGGCCGATCCACATACAATATGGACAATCCGTACATGAACTAACCTATAGCGAACGGGTGACAATTAAAAGAAACAGGCTAGCAAGGCGGGACTATACCCCAAAGTAGTACGAATCCAAGACATAAAAGTTAAAAGCGGAAGCATAATATCAACATTACTTATAGGTACCATCTTTACATCAAAAGTATAAATACTAATAGGTACCAACATGTATCAATACATTATCATCTCCCATACATTATACAGATAAAAGTCTCCCGATGATAACAATAACAATAATAGACTAACTCTGAGATACCCCTATCAATAACATGGAAGTGCATGAAGTGCTAGACTCAACTGGACGACAAGACATGACTCCGACTCCCGCCTAGCACACGACCGCGACAACCTGAAAGGTGGGGCGTCAGTCCATGGAAGACTGAGTGAGGGGCATAAGTATATATTAACGCAATAACATGCAAGTTATATTCTTGGGTAAAGGATTAAAAAGGATAATATATAAGTTCAATAATAACGTAGCTTCGCCCGTGAATACAACTATCGATATTAAGTACTTGTTCATTTTCATGCAATCAATACATGGCCCCGGCGAGTGAGGGCAGTCTCCAACCTTACTCCAAATGTACACGAACATGCTTGCTTGTTTAATAGTCAATACGTGATCATGCAATCCACTTATCGTGAAATCGTGCGAAAGTGTAATCCTATAACACATTCATGGAATGGAAATCATGCAATAACCCGAGGCGCATCCGTGGTGCCGGACTCGTCCCTAGTCTCCTTCTTCCTCCGGTTTGATGATGGGATTGCAAGGCCCCAACATCCAATCTCATTGAGCAGAGGGTACATGAATCCCTAAGCCCGGAGCTCCTTCCTCCACTAACCTCCTAGCGGATTCAGGGGTGACCCCAAACATGATGAGGATAGTGCCAGAGTTACCCGTCAGCCCTTGCTTTCCCGGTTGGCTCTAGTCACTACCCTCAGGCCCAAACGTGAACGATCATGCTACTCGCCTAAACATGCACGAAATAATACATGGCTTTCTTGCTTGAACACGACTTGAAATGATCAATGAGTCATAGAGACTATAAATATAAATACCTTTTTGGCCGAAATATCACATAAGGGATTTACAGGTTCTATATAACTAACAATTAAACCTCACCTTTACCGACAAAAGACGGGTAGAATACGGTCTACGGGGCTTGCTCCTCGTCCCGATGAAGCAGGTATGTGCAAAATAGACGTGTATACGTGAGACTTGACTCTAAAATGGACCAAATATGACGAATGGCGGAAATGCAACGGGATGACGAGAAAAAAAGGCAATGTGGCATGATAATATCTTGTTTCAGTACATATTGGATCATATAATAGCAATTCGGGGTCAAAGAAGTCGTCGGATCGAGGGGCTAAAAACGTAATTTTATGCAGAATGTTTTGTTCTGTCAGACGCACGGGAACGGCCGTTCCGGGTTTCCTTTGTAAATGGGAAGGGCCGTTCCCGTGGCCCTTCAAAACGCGCCAGCGTTTTTAAAATTAAAAGTGCGCCTTTAGCTGGGAACGGCCCTTCCGACATCAAGGCCAAAATGGGAACGGCCGTTCCCAGGCTCGGCCGCCTAGTTTCATTTGAAAGAGTAGGAACGCCCGTTCCCACAATGCCTTGAGGATGGGAACGGTCGTTCCCAGTTTCTGCAACTGAAAGAAACAGAGCAGAAACAGGGGAAAGCCACGGGAAAGAACAACCAAGCAACAAAGTTCCAATTTTGATCCCCAAATGCTATTATTTCTGGGACTACTCAAGCATATATGTTCATAAGATGATAATATAACACTTAAACACATAAAACATGGAAAACCATCAAGAATTCAAGGTTTCATGTTCAAGCTCATATGGATCATTCAAGCTCAAATTCTTCCAAAATTTCATGAATAAATCATGCCATAATCACATATTCATGCCTTGATCACCAAATAATCCATTTAGCACATAAATCTCAAACCCTAGCTAGTTCATATATAATCAAGAATCATGAATTCATGCAACAATCACCTTTGAAGAACAAGAAATGAAGAGATGGATGATGAAGATGACTAAGCTCCAATTCTTGGAATATTTCTTGAAAATTCTTGATGTAAAGGATGAAAATCTCTTCCTTATTTTTCCTTGAAGAAACCGAGAGCAAGAGAGTGGATATGTTGGGAGAATTTGATGATAGAATGATCAAGGAAGATCATGGAAGCAATATTACGTGATTCATGTCTTGGAAATGTGTGAAATGCTAACATTTGCTAATTAATCCTCCAAGAACTCAAGTCATGCAATTGAGGATATATGATTTTGAAATATGATCAATTAGGTCCTTGAAAGATCATGCAATTAAGTCCCTAAAGGTTAGGAAGAAAATCAAGTAGGGACAATTTCGTAATTAAATCATACTCGGGGAATATTTTACGAAATGAATATTTTCGAGTCATGAAAGAAATTCTCAGTTTGATATAAATTCATAAAAATTTCATGAAAGTATTATAAAATATAATTTATAAAATTATTTTAAACATAAGATAATAATAAATAAAAATCGGGGCGTTACAGAGACTGGGGACGGGTCCGGCACCACGGATTGTCCTCGGGTTATTACATGATTTTCATTCCATGAATGTGTTACTTGATTACACTCTCGTACGATAATTGAATTGCATGATCACTTATTGTTTAATAATCAAGCAAGCATGTTCATGTACATTTGGAGTTCGGTTGGAGACCGCCCTCACTCGCCGGGGCCATGTATTGTTGCATGAAAATGAACAAGTATTTAATACTGATAGTTGTATTCTTGGGCAAAGCTATATTATTATTGAACTCTTATATTTATCTTTTATAAATCTTTACCCGAGAATATGACTTGCATGTTATCCGTGCTAATATGTATTTAAACCCCTCATTCGGTCTTCACAGACTGACGCCTCCACCTTTCAGGTTATTGCAGGTGCATGCTAGGCGGGGAGTGAGTCGATCCAGTCGACGTAATTGAGTCAAGCACGGTGTATTTTATTTAATTGTTCATTACTTGTGATTGTTCAAAGGAATTATATTTAATGTTAATTGTTATGGATTTTAGAAGATGATAATGTATTGATATGTGAAGTTAGAATATATTTTATTTGGTAAATGAGAAATGTCATGTAACGCCCCGACTTTTCAGACGTAAAGGTACGACGTATGTGTTTACCAATTTGCGCGAATTAATTGTTTTTACGTGTTTTATATTTAATTTTATTATAAATTGTTATTATTTTATTTTATTATATTTTATTTTATTTTATTATTATTATAATATATTTGGTATTTAAGTATATATATATATATATATGTTTATTTATTTTATTCTTAGTTAATGATTATGCTAATTATGTATTATGTTAATTAATCATGTTTAACCATATTAATTAATTTATTCAACTATATACGTTGACTTTACATTTTAATTAGTATCAGAATTTAAATTTAATTTATTAGTTTGTTTTGTTTATTTATTTATGCATGATTTGCATGAGAATGTGAATGGTTGTTAAATCGTGCATCGTTCCTATATGAAATGATATCGAAATGCCATGAATTTGTAATATGTCGTAAATATATGTGTTATGAACATGTCTATATGGTCGGTTTATGTTTTCGAATTTATTTGATAGGTTAACGAATTTAATTTGATTCGAGGAACCAAATCGGGGGCTAACGAGCACTTAGCGTACCCTTGGTTCCGAATTTTATATCTTGAGCTCGGGAACTCGGATTCGAGTTCCGTCAACTCTGCTGAACTCGTAACAAAAATTTGAGTTTAGTAAACTTAGCCTTATATTTTTCCGAAATCATTTGAACCTCCGAAATCCAACCGATCCAACCAAACGGCATCAATATGACCACCTTTTACTAAATTGGCCATAACTTGAGCAAAACTTAACCAAATTAACTATGGTTGGTGGACTTTTAACCCTAGTTCAATCCCCTATCAGTCCTTACCTGCCCCAACTCGATCCAACCCTCACACACACCAGAAATTTCAGCCAAACCCTTCTGCAGCCAGTTCTTCCCGTAACAGTGCAATCCTTGAGGTTTTGAGCTCAAATCTCGATCAACCTTCATCCATTCATCAAGGTGAGTTAGGATTATGTTGTACATGCATCTATGGTTATTTTCATCCTTTCATCACAAATTTTAACTCAGATTTCATATGGATTTTATGATTTGAATGAACAGTTAGGTTTTTGAGCATTTGGATTATTTCTTGAATCTCTTTGATCTCTGATGTGTTTTGGTGATATATATATGATCCTTATACTTCATTTATGACTGAGTATGGTTGTATTAATTGTTGGTTAAGAGGTTGGTGAGATATCATCAATGAAATGGATATATATTGATTGAATTTCAAACTGGATTTTTGGCACCTTCACGTAACCTTCTACCGATAGCTTTTGGGAGTTGCTTTGTTGATTATTGTTGTCCCTTTTTATCCTTTTTGCTTCTGTGTTGTGGGTTGATTGATCATGTTTTGGTGCTCTGTTCTTCTTCCAGTTTCGTGCCCTGTTTTTTTTCACGCACGAACTGCTGTTCTTTTTCTTCTCTTTTGCTGCGTTTGTTGGGGTATTTTCAGGCCTGTTTTGCTGCGTATAGATAGTCCTTTAGGACCTTAATTGTTGGATTGAATTGATTCCAGAGTGTGCGTGTGTTTGGCTTGGGTTGAACTTCCCTTTTCTTCCCCTGTTTTCCCGTTTCTGTCTGTCTGCTGCGTCTGTAACCTCTCCCCGGGCGGGGAGAGTTCCTTCTGGTTGAGTACCCGGCCGGGTACTTCTGCTGCAGCCTGCAGAATCCTTCTGTAACCCCTACCCGGCCGGGGAGTTTTGTGAAGGCTTGGCTACCCGGGCGGGTAGCCACTGCAGTCCGCTGCTGCTTCTTTTTCTTCTTCTTTCCTCCTTTCGCTTGCTGTTGCTGCTTCTGCTCTTCTTTGGTTCCGCGGGTGTGTGTGTCTAGTGCAGCTTTGGTTGAGCTTGTTTGTAGAGCTGTTGTCGCTGTTCTTCTTGTGCAGGGGTGCTGTGTAATTTTTGTGCAGTTGGTGAAGAAGATGCATCAATGGGTGTTATATATATATATATATTGTGTGTGTGTGTGTGTGTTTGTTAATTATGCATGGCTGTGTACAGTGTGCTTGTGTGTGTGTGCATGGCTTGTGTGTGAACTTGCATGCATGTGTATATAATATATAGTATGTGTTTCTGTGTGTGCGTGCATGCATGGGTATATATATATATATATATGTATTAATTATGTTAATATAGTATATGCATGCATGCTAATTACGTATATTTATATATATTATATATATATACATATGTTATTATATATATTTATTATATTATATATATATATTTATTATATATTTTAAATATTATTTGAATTAATTCAATTATAGAATTTAATTGATATCTATTTCGCGTATTTAAATTACCGACTCATTGTTTGAACGTTTTAATTATTTTATTCCTAATTGTGAAAATGAATATTACTTGCTATGATTATTAAATGGAATTTTAGATTAATTGATATGTATTATGAATGTTATGAATTTATGAATTTACGAATTTGAATTAAATATATGAACGAATGGTTTGATTATATGTTTTAAATTCCTTAATAGTGCACATGAACATTTTTATGATATAACATGATCTTTTATGCATTCATGTCATAATCACTTCATTGCCGAGCGTCATATGTGGTTGTTGAGTCTCATACCTTTCTTTTGTACAGATTTGGGTTCGATCGGAGATGTAGGCGAGCATTGAGACGCTTGTGTCGATCTTTTGTTTAAAAGGTGGGTTTTTCTTCTATTAGATATGAATCGACCGATATATTTCCCTATGTGACAAGTTTTAAGCCAAAGTAATATGATTATACATATATATTGAGTCTTTTCTCGAGTAAATGATTTCAAACGTATAACCTTTTCTTTTATCCAAACCTACCTTATGTTTTGGCGAGATTGCATGAATGATATGATCACGGGCCCCGGAGCTTATTGTATTGTGGGGAGCCGGGGAGGCAAGGGCCGACGGTGAACCCTTGCACTAGTTCCAACCATTTTACGTCGAAATGGATCTCGTCAGGAGTTTTGACGAGAAAGCACTAGTCGGGCTCTTGAGGATTCATGTACCTCGCTAGCCATTATGTATGAGGTGGTCGAGTCTTGCAAACTCGCCCACCACCGGAGGAAGAAGGTGTATATGAATGATTATGATCATTATGTATGTGCACATAGGTTATGTATGAAAACTTATGAATTTATGAATATGATTACACGAGGAGAAGGTTGGAGATGATGCACGCCCACTCGCCGAGCCTTAAACCCTATGTTAATTATGAATGAAAATGGTAGTCGTAATCCCATTGATGTTTTATTTGTTTTGCCGCTTAGGAAATTTCTTATCAAACTTCTATGTGATTAGGGCTTGCATGCATATGTTTCAATTCCGCGATATTTATACTTATGCCCCGCTTTTATACCCACCAGTCTCTTTTAGACTGAACCCGGTTTGTTTTCAGTTGTTTTGTGCAGGCATAGGAGTGCTAGGCGGGAATACAAGGCGTCTAGGTTTTTGGATTGTTGTTTAGCACTTCATTTCGGTCTCATACTCTTATTGCCATTTTGTATATGATTTTGATATGGAGCGTTATGATATTGTAGGTCGTGTGGCCTTGATTACTTGAATACTTTTGTATATCTATTTTTGGAGCTTGATGGCTCATCGTATATATTATACGTTGCTCTTGCTTCCACGTTTTACTTTAACTCTGATTTGACATTGTCTTGAGATTGAATGGTTTAAGGGTTAGTCCCGCCTAGCATAGCGTGTGTGTTAGGTCCCCGTTCGCCGTGGATTTGGCACGTGTATGGACTTCCATTTCATATACGGGTCGGGTCTCGGTGCGGGGGATGTGGTACCTCACGCTCGGGTGCTACATGTCATGACATGATAAATGGAAATATTTGATAGTGACTAGTTTATGCTTCCGCATTGTTATGTCACATGTATAAGTTACTCCCGCCTAGCTTGTTGTCATTGCATTGTCACCCGTTCGCTATAGTTTAGTTGATGTACGGATTGCCCATTTCGTATATGGATTGACCTATAGTGCGGGGGTGTGGCTCTTCCACGTGTAAGGGGTGCTACACATGGCATTTGCATACATGCATCGCTTAAATACTCTTACCTTGTTTTGCTTGATATGGGTGATGACTATTGCTATTTTAATTGTGATAACTTGGATACCTGATCTAGTATTTGTAACTTGAAATTTCTACTTGTTATGAACCGTTGTTGAAATGAATGAGTTATGTGCTTATGTGAACTATTTATGCCTATGCGATTTAAAACTCTCTTGATTGCTCACTGACTTCTCATAAAACATACATACATACTGTAACCTTGTTTTACCGGGATTCCATCGCGATATTGTAACGCCCCGATTTTCATTAAATAATCCCTTATGTTTATTATAATTTTATAAATTATATTTTACCAAAGTTTCATAAAATTCCATGAATTTATAGTAATTTAGAATTTATTTCATAATTTGAAAATATTGATTATGTGAAATTAATTCCAAGTATGATTTAAGTGTCAACTTGTCTTCAAATGCTCATTCTTTTAAATTGTGGGACCAAATTGCATGACTTTTTCAAGGACTTAATTGATCATATTTCAAAACAACCTATATTTGATTGCATGATTTCATAAAGCAAAGGATTAAATTGTAATTTGAATATTTCACATAAATCAAGGATGATGAATCACGTAATATGCATCTCCAAGCTTCCTTGCTCTCATTTTCATCCAAAATTCACCCAACACATTTGCTCCTCACTCTCGGTTTGTTCAAGAAAGAAAAGGGAAGAGATTTTCATCCTTTGTATCAAGAATTTCCAAGAAATATTTCAAGAATTGAAGCTTGATCATTACCTTCATCCATTTTCTTCATTTCTTTCATTTTAAGGTTGGTATTTGCATGAAGTGATGATTCTTGATGATATTTGAATTAGCTAGGGTTTGGGAATTAGGTGCTAAATGAATTGTTGGTGATCAAAGTATGATTATGTGATCATATATCGGATTATGGCATGATTAAGAACATGAATTCTTGAATAATTGGCATGAATGATCAAGTTTGATCATGATCATGAAACTTTGATTCCTTGACGATTTACCTTAGTTTAAGTGTTTAAGTGTTATATTATCATCTTTTGAATATATATGCATCTTATTTCCAGAAAATCATAGCTTTGTTGATTGAAAATGGAATTTGTTGCTTGCTTTGTTGTTATCCCGTAGCCATGCTCTGTTCTTCTCTGTTTCTTTCCAGTCGCAGAACTGGGAACGACCGTTCCCAGCCTCAAGGCTTTGTGGGAACGGGCGTTCCCACCTTTTCAAATGAAATAGGCGACCGAGACTGGGAAAGGCCATTCCCATTTTGGCCTGCGAGCCGAAAGGGCCGTTCCCAGCTTCAGCGTGTTTTTAAAAAGGAAATCGTTGGCGCGTTTTGGGGTTTATGGGAACGACCGTTCCCATTTACAAAGGGGATGCGGAACGCCCGTTCCCACCTGGAATGCAGAACAAAACATTCTGCATAAAATTACGAAATTAGCCCCTCGATCCGACGACTTCTTTGACCCCGAATTGCTATTATATGATCCAATATGGAGTGAAACAAGATGTTATCATGCCGCATTGCATTTTCCTCGTCGTCTCATTGCATTTCCGCCGTTCGTCATATTTGGTCCATTTTAGGGTCAAGTCTCACGTATACATGTGTTCCTTGAATAGACTACCTTCTCGTGACGTGGAGCAGGGGCCGTAGACCGTGTCTTGACTTGCATTTTGTCGGTAAAGGTGAGGTTTAGTTATTAATTATCTAGCACCATATAACCTTTATGTCGATTTCGGCCAAACTACATACACGTATACCTTTATAATCGTTTTCCAAGAAACAAGGGATGTAATAACCCTCCGTGTATCGTGTTACAAGTCGTGTTTCTTGAAACTAATCGTGTTCATGACAAGCAAACCGTGTATCGTGTTATCGTGTTACCGTGATCGTGTTTGGCGAATTACCGTGTGTCGTGTATCGTGTTTGTGGGCCCGAGGGTGAGTGTTTGAGCCAACCGGGAAAGCATAGGGCTGACGGGTAACTCACACACCTCTCTCACACAGTGGGGATGCCCCCTGAATCCACCAGGAGGTTTGGTTGAGGAAGGAGTCCCGTACGTGGGAGTCATGCTCCCGACGTGCAAAGTGTTATCTGGGTGGTTCGGGCCTTGCAAACCCACCACCAATGGTGAAGGATGGATTTCGTGTTATTGATCGTGTGCACTTTAATAACTTGCATGATAATTTAATTAAATTAAAGTGCAACCCTTGTTCACTATCGAGGTTGGTTGGAGATCGTGCACGCCCCTCGCCAGGTCCACTGATTGTTATAATAAACGTGATTATCGTGTTAAACTCGATAGTTGTAATATCGGGCGAGTTTTATGTTATTCTTGCACTTATATTATTATAGTTACAAAACCTTACCCGGGATTATAACTTGCATGCTACTTGTTTTTATATATATTTATACCCCTCACTCGGTCTTCATAGACTGACGCCTCCACCTTTCTGGTTTGGTTCGTGGCGTGCTAGGTGGGAGTCGGGTCGTGTCGTTTACCCAGCTGCGTCTAGCATAGTTTTCTTTCCGTGAATTGGTATTTCAGAGTATCATGTTAATAATTATGAGCACTTATACGTGAATGTTATTTGGGAGATGATAATGTATTGATGTGATAATGTTATAATGTTAATATGCTTCCGTTTTATTTTGTCGCAAGTATAAGTTAACCCGCCTAGCTTGTCGTGTGTTGCCTTGTCACTCGTTCGCTATAGGTTAGTTCATGTACGGATTGTCCATTTCGTATGTGGATCGGCCTATAGTGCGGGGGTGTGGTACCTCCACGTGTTAAGGGGTGCTACATCTAAGGTGGTGTCAGAGCCCGGTTGCAAAACGGAGGTTCCCATGTCGTGTTGTGTCATGTCTAGGTCGAACAGCATAGGATTAATTGATACTTGGTGAGTCTTGCATCTTATTTGGAGCTACTTGGACTTACCTGAATTTACTTGAATTAGTCAAATTACTCAATAACTTGTGCCTTGCATTGATTTCTGCTATTAATTGTCAATTAATTGATCTTGAATTATGTGTTATACTTGTATCCCATGATCTTAAATATGTTCATTAGCATTTCCTAATCCAACATGCATATCTAGTGTTTCGGTTACAGGATGCCTCGACATAGAAGACATCACTATGATCATTCTCCTCGTGCTCCTTCACCCCCTCCTGCTCAGCCACAAGATTTCATGAATGCAGTGGTTGGGTTAGTTGATCAGAGACTTCAAGAACGGGTTCCTCCAGTAACACCTGCACCATTAGCACCGCAGGAGAATCCTATCTCTGCTATACTACGGGAGTTTCAGAATCAACAACCTCCCAAGTTTTACCGGGGCGATGATATCCAGGCAGAGATGTGGTTAAAGGAAGTAGAAAGAATTTGGCAGCTTATTCCGTGTGATACTAAGGAAAAAGCTCGTTGCACTCTTACCTTGATCCAGGGCGAGGCTTACTCATGGTGGGAGAGTACCCAAATTGTATTAGAGGTTGCCGGGGAAACTATCACTTGGGAAGTATTCGTGCGGGAATTCAAAAATAAGTTCATCCCACCAGCTTCCAGTACTCGTAGGTTAAGGGAATTTACTGAGTTGAAACAAGAAGGGAGATCAGTTGGCGAGTACATTGCAGATTTTGAAAGATTGTCTCGTTACGCTCCTAATATAGCGAACGATGACTTCCACAAGGCAACACAATTCGTGCAGGGACTTAGGCCGGATATCCAGGATGCCTTGAAAGCTGCCAACACAAGTACCTGGGCCAAGGCTACCACTAAAGCATTGAAAGTCGAGGATTCGGATAATGCGAGGAGGTCTATTCCTCGCTTTGAACCGGGTCCAGTTTTGGGATCGGAACAGGGCCCCAATGTGATGCAAGGGTCCAATGCTGCTTCAATTTTACTCTCTCAGGAAAGGTCTAAGAGGAAAAAGTCTCAGATGAATAGATCAATTTCAAAGAAGGGTTCTGTCACGGCATCACCGTCACAATCAGGAAAGCCACTCTGTACCTATTGTGGATGGGACACACATACTTATGATGGATGTAGAAAGCGCTTGCATTTATGTTTCCGTTGTGGAAGTTCCGAACATCAAATTGATACGTGTCCAAAACGGAAAGAGCGGTCCACCGGGGGTCAGAGCTCACTTAACAGGCAAAAACCACGGTGAACGGTACCTTCAAACATGCATATCACGAGCATCATGGATTTTATTATTAATATAGTTTTGCTAGTGACAATGTGTTTCGATATAGAAGATAAATAAACGTGATTGGCGTGACTATACTTGCTTCTTTTGTGATAAATGTTCCTATCGTGGTTTTGGATTGCTACTTGGTGTATATTCGAGAGACGGGGTTCTCTCATTACGCGCTGAGAGACGGGGCTCTCTCCTAACTTGTTCGAGAGATGGGGTTTTCTCACTCCTTGTTGAAAGACGGGGTTCTTTCATTCTTGTTCAAGAGACGGGGTCTCTTATGGCTTGTGCATCATTGAAACTCGACAGTGGACCTGGGGACCAGGTCCTTTTAAGGGGGGGAGAATTGTGACGCCCCGATTTTCATTAAATAATCCCTTATGTTTATTATAATTTTATAAATTATATTTTACTAAACTTTCATAAAATTCCATGAATTTATAGTAATTTAGAATTTATTTCATAATTTGAAAATATTGATTATGTGAAATTAATTCCAAGTATGATTTAAGTGTCAACTTGTCTTCAAATGCTCATTCTTTTAAATTGTGGGACCAAATTGCATGACTTTTTCAAGGACTTAATTGATCATATTTCAAAACAACCTATATTTGATTGCATGATTTCATAAAGCAAAGGATTAAATTGTAATTTGAATATTTCACATAAATCAAGGATGATGAATCACGTAATATGCATCTCCAAGCTTCCTTGCTCTCATTTTCATCCAAAATTCACCCAACACATTTGCTCCTCACTCTCGGTTTGTTCAAGAAAGAAAAGGGAAGAGATTTTCATCCTTTGTATCAAGAATTTCCAAGAAATATTTCAAGAATTGAAGCTTGATCATTACCTTCATCCATTTTCTTCATTTCTTTCATTTTAAGGTTGGTATTTGCATGAAGTGATGATTCTTGATCATATTTGAATTAGCTAGGGTTTGGGAATTAGGTGCTAAATGAATTGTTGGTGATCAAAGTATGATTATGTGATCATATATCGGATTATGGCATGATTAAGAACATGAATTCTTGAATAATTGGCATGAATGATCAAGTTTGATCATGATCATGAAACTTTGATTCCTTGACGATTTACCTTAGTTTAAGTGTTTAAGTGTTATATTATCATCTTTTGAATATATATGCATCTTATTTCCAGAAAATCATAGCTTGTTGATTGAAAATGGAATTTGTTGCTTGCTTTGTTGTTATCCCGTAGCCATGCTCTGTTCTTCTCTGTTTCTTTCCAGTTGCAGAACTGGGAACGACCGTTCCCAGCCTCAAGGCTTTGTGGGAACGGGCGTTCCCACCTTTTCAAATGAAATAGGTGACCGAGACTGGGAACGGCCATTCCCATTTTGGCCTGCGAGCCGAAAGGGCCGTTCCCAGCTTCAGCGTGTTTTTAAAAAGGAAATCGTTGGCGCGTTTTGGGGTTTATGGGAACGACCGTTCCCATTTACAAAGGGGATGCGGAACGCCCGTTCCCACCTGGAATGCAGAACAAAACATTCTGCATAAAATTACGAAATTAGCCCCTCGATCCGACGACTTCTTTGACCCCGAATTGCTATTATATGATCCAATATGGAGTGAAACAAGATGTTATCATGCCGCATTGCATTTTCCACGTCGTCTCATTGCATTTCCGCCGTTCGTCATATTTGGTCCATTTTAGGGTCAAGTCTCACGTATACATGTGTTCCTTGAACAGACTACCTTCTCGTGACGTGGAGCAGGGGCCGTAGACCGTGTCTTGACTTGCATTTTGTCAGTAAAGGTGAGGTTTAGTTATTAATTATCTAGCACCATATAACCTTTATGTCGATTTCGGCCAAACTACATATACGTATACCTTTATAATCGTTTTCCAAGAAACAAGGGATGTAATAACCCTCCGTGTATCGTGTTACAAGTCGTGTTTCTTGAAACTAATCGTGTTCATGACAAGCAAACCGTGTATCGTGTTATCGTGTTACCGTGATCGTGTTTGGCGAATTACCGTGTGTCGTGTATCGTGTTTGTGGGCCCGAGGGTGAGTGTTTGAGCCAACCGGGAAAGCATAGGGCTGACGGGTAACTCACACACCTCTCTCACACAGTGGGGATGCCCCCTGAATCCACCAGGAGGTTTGGTTGAGGAAGGAGTCCCGTACGTGGGAGTCATGCTCCCGACGTGCAAAGTGTTATCTGGGTGGTTCGGGCCTTGCAAACCCACCACCAATGGTGAAGGATGGATTTCGTGTTATTGATCGTGTGCACTTTAATAACTTGCATGATAATTTAATTAAATTAAAGTGCAACCCTTGTTCACTGTCGAGGTTGGTTGGAGATCGTGCACGCCCCTCGCCAGGTCCACTGATTGTTATAATAAACGTGATTATCGTGTTAAACTCGATAGTTGTAATATCGGGCGAGTTTTATGTTATTCTTGCACTTATATTATTATAGTTACAAAACCTTACCCGGGATTATAACTTGCATGCTACTTGTTTTTATATATATTTATACCCCTCACTCGGTCTTCACAGACTGACGCCTCCACCTTTCTGGTTTGGTTCGTGGCGTGCTAGGTGGGAGTCGGGTCGTGTCGTTTACCCAGCTGCGTCTAGCATAGTTTTCTTTCCGTGAATTGGTATTTCAGAGTATCATGTTAATAATTATGAGCACTTATACGTGAATGTTATTTGGGAGATGATAATGTATTGATGTGATAATGTTATAATGTTAATATGCTTCCGTTTTATTTTGTCGCAAGTATAAGTTAACCCGCCTAGCTTGTCGTGTGTTGCCTTGTCACTCGTTCGCTATAGGTTAGTTCATGTACGGATTGTCCATTTCGTATGTGGATCGGCCTATAGTGCGGGGGTGTGGTACCTCCACGTGTTAAGGGGTGCTACATCTAAGGTGGTGTCAGAGCCCGGTTGCAAAACGGAGGTTCCCATGTCGTGTTGTGTCATGTCTAGGTCGAACAGCATAGGATTAATTGATACTTGGTGAGTCTTGCATCTTATTTGGAGCTACTTGGACTTACCTGAATTTACTTGAATTAGTCAAATTACTCAATAACTTGTGCCTTGCATTGATTTCTGCTATTAATTGTCAATTAATTGATCTTGAATTATGTGTTATACTTGTATCCCATGATCTTAAATATGTTCATTAGCATTTCCTAATCCAACATGCATATCTAGTGTTTCGGTTACAGGATGCCTCGACATAGAAGACATCACTATGATCATTCTCCTCGTGCTCCTTCACCCCCTCCTGCTCAGCCACAAGATTTCATGAATGCAGTGGTTGGGTTAGTTGATCAGAGACTTCAAGAACGGGTTCCTCCAGTAACACCTGCACCATTAGCACCGCAGGAGAATCCTATCTCTGCTATACTACAGGAGTTTCAGAATCAACAACCTCCCAAGTTTTACCGGGGCGATGATATCCAGGCAGAGATGTGGTTAAAGGAAGTAGAAAGAATTTGGCAGCTTATTCCGTGTGATACTAAGGAAAAAGCTCGTTGCACTCTTACCTTGATCCAGGGCGAGGCTTACTCATGGTGGGAGAGTACCCAAATTGTATTAGAGGTTGCTGGGGAAACTATCACTTGGGAAGTATTCGTGCGGGAATTCAAAAATAAGTTCATCCCACCAGCTTCCAGTACTCGTAGGTTAAGGGAATTTACTGAGTTGAAACAAGAAGGGAGATCAGTTGGCGAGTACATTGCAGATTTTGAAAGATTGTCTCGTTACGCTCCTAATATAGCGAACGATGACTTCCACAAGGCAACACAATTCGTGCAGGGACTTAGGCCGGATATCCAGAATGCCTTGAAAGCTGCCAACACAAGTACCTGGGCCAAGGCTACCACTGAAGCATTGAAAGTCGAGGATTTGGATAATGCGAGGAGGTCTATTCCTCGCTTTGAACCGGGTCCAGTTTTGGGATCGGAACAGGGCCCCAATGTGATGCAAGGGTCCAATGCTGCTTCAATTTTACTCTCTCAGGAAAGGTCTAAGAGGAAAAAGTCTCAGATGAATAGATCAATTTCAAAGAAGGGTTCTGTCACGGCATCACCGTCACAATCAGGAAAGCCACTCTGTACCTATTGTGGATGGGACACACATACTTATGATGGATGTAGAAAGCGCTTGCATTTATGTTTCCGTTGTGGAAGTTCCGAACATCAAATTGATACGTGTCCAAAACGGAAAGAGCGGTCCACCGGGGGTCAGAGCTCACTTAACAGGCAAAAACCACGGTGAACGGTACCTTCAAACATGCATATCACGAGCATCATGGATTTTATTATTAATATAGTTTTGCTAGTGACAATGTGTTTCGATATAGAAGATAAATAAACGTGATTGGCGTGACTATACTTGCTTCTTTTGTGATAAATATTCCTATCGTGGTTTTGGATTGCTACTTGGTGTATATTCGAGAGACGGGGTTCTCTCATTACGCACTGAGAGACGGAGCTCTCTCCTAACTTGTTCGAGAGATGGGGTTTTCTCACTCCTTGTTGAAAGACGGGGTTCTTTCATTCTTGTTCAAGAGACGGGGTCTCTTATGGCTTGTGCATCATTGAAACTCGACAGTGGACCTGGGGACCAGGTCCTTTTAAGGGGGGGAGAATTGTGACGCCCCAATTTTCATTAAATAATCCCTTATGTTTATTATAATTTTATAAATTATATTTTACTAAACTTTCATAAAATTCCATGAATTTATAGTAATTTAGAATTTATTTCATAATTTGAAAATATTGATTATGTGAAATTAATTCCAAGTATGATTTAAGTGTCAACTTGTCTTCAAATGCTCATTCTTTTAAATTGTGGGACCAAATTGCATGACTTTTTCAAGGACTTAATTGATCATATTTCAAAACAACCTATACTTGATTGCATGATTTCATAAAGCAAAGGATTAAATTGTAATTTGAATATTTCACATAAATCAAGGATGATGAATCACGTAATATGCATCTCCAAGCTTCCTTGCTCTTATTTTCATCCAAAATTCACCCAGCACATTTGCTCCTCACTCTCGGTTTGTTCAAGAAAGAAAAGGGAAGAGATTTTCATCCTTTGTATCAAGAATTTCCAAGAAATATTTCAAGAATTGAAGCTTGATCGTTACCTTCATCCATTTTCTTCATTTCTTTCATTTTAAGGTTGGTATTTGCATGAAGTGATGATTCTTGATCATATTTGAATTAGCTAGGGTTTGGGAATTAGGTGCTAAATGAATTGTTGGTGATCAAAGTATGATTATGTGATCATATATCGGATTATGCCATGATTAAGAACATGAATTCTTGAATAATTGGCATGAATGATCAAGTTTGATCATGATCATGAAACTTTGATTCCTTGACGATTTACCTTAGTTTAAATGTTTAAGTGTTATATTATCATCTTTTGAATATATATGCATCTTATTTTCAAAAAATCATAGCTTTGTTGATTGAAAATGGAATTTGTTGCTTGCTTTGTTGTTATCCCGTAGCCATGCTCTGTTCGTCTCTGTTTCTTTCCAGTTGCAGAACTGGGAAGGACCGTTCCCAGCCTCAAGGTTTTGTGGGAACGGGCTTTCCCACCTTTTCAAATGAAATAGGCGGCCGAGACTGGGAACGACCGTTCCCATTTTGGCCTGCGTGCCTGAAGGGCCATTCCCAGCTTCAGCGTGTTTTTAAAAAGGAAATCGTTGGCACATTTTGGGGTTTATGGGAACGACCGTTCCCATTTACAAAGGGGATCCGGAACGGCCGTTCTCACCTGGAATGCAGAACAAAACATTCTGCATAAAATTACGAAATTAGCCCCTCGATCCGACGACTTCTTTGACCCCGAATTGCTATTATATGATCCAATATGGAGTGAACCAAGATGTTATCTCGCCGCATTACATTTTCCTCGTCGTCTCGTTGCATTTCCGCCGTTCGTCATATTTGGTCCATTTTAGGGTCAAGTCTCACGTATACATGTGTTCCTTGCACAGACTACCTTCTCGTGACGTGGAGCAGGGGCCGTAGGCCGTGTCTTGACTTACATTTTGTCGGTAAAGGTGAGGTTTAGTTATTAATTATCTAGCACCATAACCTTTATGTGGATTTCGGCCAAACTACATATACGTATACCTTTATAATCGTTTTCCAAGAAACAAGGGATGTAATAACCCTCCGTGTATCGTGTTACAAGTCGTGTTTCTTGAAACTAATCGTGTTGATGACAAACAAACCGTGTATCGTGTTATCGTGTTACCGTGATCGTGTTTGGCGAATTACCGTGTGTCGTGTATCGTGTTTGTGGGCCTGAGGGTGAGTGTTTGAGCCAACCGGGAAAGCATAGGGCTGACGGGTAACTCACACACCTCTCTCACACCGTGGGGATGCCCCCTGAATCCACCAGGAGGTTTGGTTGAGGAAGGAGTCCCGTACGTAGGAGTCATGCTCCCGACGTGCAAAGTGTTATCTGGGTGGTTCGGGCCTTGCAAACCCACCACCAATGGTGAAGGATGGATTTCGTGTTATTGATCGTGTGCACTTTAATAACTTGCATGATAATTTAATTAAATTAAAGTGCAACCCTTGTTCACTGTCGAGGTTGGTTGGAGATCGTGCACGCCCCTCGCCAAGGCCACTGATTGTTATAAGAAACGTGATTATCGTGTTAAACTCGATAGTTGTAATCTCGGGCGAGTTTTATGTTATTCTTGCACCTATATTATTATAGTTACAAAACCTTACCCGGGATTATAACTTGCATGCTACTTGTGTTTATATATATTTATACCCCTCACTCGGTCTTCACAGACTGATGCCTCCACCTTTCAGGTTTGGTTCGGGGCGTGCTAGGCGGGAGTCGGGTCGTGTCGTTTACCCAGCTGCGTCTAGCATAGTTTTCTTTCCGTGTATTGGTATTCCAGAGTATCATGTTAATAATTATGAGCACTTATACGTGAATGTTATTTGGGAGATGATAATGTATTGATGTGATGATGTTATAATGTTAATATGCTTCCGCTTTCTTTTGTCGCAAGTATAAGTTAACCCGCCTAGCTTGTCGCGTGTTGCCTTGTCACCCGTTCTCTATAGGTTAGTTCATGTACGGATTGTCCATTTTGTATGTGGATCGGCCTATAGTGCGGGGGTGTGGTACCTCCACGTGTTAAGGGGTGCTACAGATATCCCCCTTGAGTTGAGGTATGAGCATTGAATCTATACTCAAGGGATACCGATATCAGTTGTATAAGGTACACCAAACATGTATCGCATACTTTTCGTCAAGTGTTATTCTAATGTGTGTATGTATGAATCACTGATCAGTGGATTTATGTATAAGAGAGACCTTAGTTTCCCTCTTTTACGTGTTGGAGAGATGTAGGATTCTCTCTATTTATTTGATAGAAAGATGTTGGATTCTTTCTAAGTTTTGTGCACGAGAGATGTTGGATTCTCTTGTACCTAGATATTCAGAGATGCTGGATTCTCTTGAATCTAAGGGTTTGAGAAATGCTGGATTTTCTCAAACTAGAATGTTTGGGAGATGCTGGAACTAACGGACTTAGGTTGAGAGACGGGGTTCTCTCAATTATGTGTTTGAGAGACGGGGTTCTCTCAACTATATGTTTGAGAGATGGGGCCTCTCAGATCTGTGCTCGAGAGATGGGGATTCTCTCACCTCTTGTGCCGAGAGATGGGATTCTCTCCTGTTTTTTGTGGTTGCGTTACGCGTTGTCCTGGCTACGGTCTGCAAGTGACGAGTTTGCGATGCCATCGAAGTTTAGTGCAGTAACAACTATTCGTCTTATGGGATTGGTTGAACAACTTGATGAAAGCAATGGTCCAGTACTCAAAAGGATCCCAATGACAACGAGACATCGTGAGAAAGGTTCAGTAAAAACAATGAGAGTAAACTTCACAACGCAGGCTATGTTTTACGTAATTCCTCGAGAAGGGTTATGACACTATCACTCAAAGCTTTTCCAGCTCAGCAGTGGAACCTGGGGACCAGGTTCTCTTAAGGGGGGAAGGCTGTAACGCCCCGCATTTGCGGAGCAAGATACGATGTCATTTTTGTGCAATCAAGACGCTTACTTATTTAACTCTGCTTGTGTTTGAATTGCCTTATTTATGTTTTAATAGTTTGATTGACTCGATTGCAACCTTATGAAAATTTTTGAATTTAATTGTAATATATGTTTAGTGCCTAATTGCTCGTTAATTTAATTTATGTGGGTTAATTTGAAATTAATAAAAGTTGAGGATCTATTTCTAATTATGACAAATTTAATTTGGACTTAATTGGACAATACTCTTAATCTTGGGGGTACTTTTATAATTCTATAATCTTTGATTGGACTTAATTGATCTTAATTGGAAACATGGGGACTCAATCGAATGACTTATACTTTCGAGGGACTTGTTTACAATTTTGGAGAGAAGGGACCTTTTATAATATTAAACCCTAGCTGTTGCACGACATTTTCTCCCTCTCGTTTTTCGGCTTTCAGCCTTCAGCAGCGGCGCCTGCTTCCCCCACCACCTCACGCCGCCGCACCACCACCGAGAGTCTCACCACCTGCTCTCCTCCCTTGGCCAGATCTGAAAGGGGCGAAAATTCCCCTTCACATTCACCTTCACCTTCACAAGCAGCAACAACAACACCTTCTTCCCCACCGAACCACAGCCGTCGTGTCGTCTCCGCCGTCCGCCTCCATTCCAGGTGACCACCACCACCTTCAACCGCCGACAACAGCTCTTCCTTGGTGACACCGCATCGCCACCACCTCCTTCTTCCACTTCTTTTGGCGTCTTCCCTTCATCTGACCACAGATCTAGCCACAACTCCACCCTGTGGCACCATGATCGGGAGAAGAATGACACAATAGCAGACGGTAACTTCTCGCCTGCCTTTACCGGGGCTTGAAGAACGGCGAGACCTTCTGTGATGTAAACCCCTGCCCCGCCTCCGTCTTCCCTCTCTCTTATTTCAGATCCGAAAAATGGAGGAGTCCCCTGCTACCGCCGTCATCTCCGACGAGACGACCACCGCCGAAGCTCCTGGAATCACCCTCGGGCAAACCTCTCTCTCTCCTCCTGAAGAAGAGAAGCAACAGCCTACCACCACTCCTTCCATCGGAAAAGTCATGGTCATCCACCCTTTCTTCCGACCATCATGCGACAGTGACGGAGCAGCAACAACGTAGGCCATTTCTCCCTTTCAGATTTGGATAAGCTAAGGAGATATGGTCGGATATTACCACCGCCGCCTTCCCCAGCTTATACTGTCGACGATCGCCACTGATCCCCTCTCTTTCAATTCTGAATTGTAGGCTTCCTTCATTCCTTCCATGTGACACCCCGTATTCTCGAAAGGGGTCCTGACGGTATTAACAAGTCTCTACACTTGTGTGTGTTTAATTTAAGAGTTCTTGAATTATGTGATTAAATGTAAATCCAATTTAATATGTGATCATTTGAATTAGTCTAAGATTAATTGTCAACTTGATTAATTACGCGGATATTTAACCCTAACTGTCTAATTTGATTTAATTCAAATTTTTTCCATGAAATAATTGTCAATTTGCTTTTAAATCCATCATGTTGCTTAACTTGTTTAATTTCGGTTTACTTGAATTCCTTGAGATTAAATGTCAATCATGTGTTTACGAGTGTCGTAAATTGTACGAAAGGTTTCTAAAATTAAATTGAATTAAACTCTAATTGATAAATCTCTATTTCATTTTAATTTATAAAATTAATTCGGAGCTTGAATGTTTATTCGTAACCTTACTAATTTTATTTACGATTATTTGTACACGATATTTCACTTTGCTACTCGATAAGGATACCCGGTTGTATTTAGCTTGTGCACTAGACACATTTCTCCCAATCTCTTTTCTCTTTCTCTCTCTCTCCTCTCCCACTCTCTCTCCCGAGGGTACTATGCGCGGCTTCGGTTACGAGCCCATAACTCGATCGTTTCTCGACGGAATTCAACAAACGAATAGTCCATTTAGATTATCTCGGCGAGACCGACGCAAGAGTACCAATTTCACTGCCTAAAAATGAACGGTCGTGGAGTTATGGACAGATTTCAGTAACAGTGGTGGAGCTGTCAGACCGCCGCCACTTCGCCGGCCTTCTCGGCGGTTTCCGGCCATTCCCTCGGTGGTTTCCGGCTATTCCCATGCCCAGAAAGTAGACATCCCGGCGCACCTCTTGACGTCAACGGCGCGGCCATCGGAGCAGCGACGGAGCCGCACGCGCCGTCTGAAGCTCGCGGCGGCGGCGCGGGTTACTGTAGCGGCGCGATTCTGCCGCTTCCGGTGGTGGTTTTCGACTGGGCTTGATGGTTTCCAAGGCTTTTCGACCCCCTGAGTTCATTTCCGGCACCAATTTCACCAGATCTTGGCCGTAGGTGGTGGTTCCGACGACGTGTGCGGTGGCAGATTATTCGGCGGTCAACGGGGGCCTTTTCCGGCCATCTTTTGGTCTCGGGCTCTTCACGAAAGTTATTCGGAACGACGAGAACTAGTGGCCTGTGATCACGCGACTCCAGATTCGGTGTTTTGGTGGCGGATCGCGGCGGCATAGTGGCGATGCAACGGCGGCGCTAGCTCCGAGGATTTTTCCGGCGAGCTACCTTAGGGCTTTCGAAGAGCTCGTCATGGGTAAGACAATGCCTTTTACGGATCGCATTTTGGTTCACCGGTTTGGAAGTAATTTGAGTTTGAATATTTAGGGTTTTCGTGTTCTTAGATTTCAGATCTAGGACAGTCGGCTTGAAATTTCCAGAAATTGATCGAGGATTCGGAACGGGCACGAAGACTTCATTCAGGACTGATTTTTTGGGATTTTTCCGGCGGCCTTCGGCGGTGGTCCGGCCAAATTCCGGCAGCTGCAGTGGTGGCGTTACGGCGACGTCTGGTCAGAATGTTCGTCTCGTAGTGGTGAGTTCAACGCCACTTTCCGTTCGTCAATCGGACACTCGATCTATTTATTACGAATTATTTTACGTAATTGTGATTATTTGAATTAATTGTTTTAAGTGCAAATAAATTGTTTATTCTTAGTTTGTTGATCGAGATGTATTCCAATCGTATGCGAAAACATGTATTGAATGGATTGTGAAATGCATGAATGTTTCGATTTACAATTTGAATCCCGATGTGATGAATTTATACTATGTGTTTAGATATGAAGGGGTGTTAGTGTAATATCTAGAAACTAATCTTTTATGTGACTAAATGAACTTGAATGATATTTTAGAAGAACGAACATGTTGTGATTTCTCTATATGGATTTGAGACGTTCTCAATATTATGTTTGTTGTAAATTGTGTTTCCAATATTAAATTGAGATACATGAAAGATGCTTGAACAACTTGAGACTTTATGCATGAAAGGAGTTAGAATTGTAATCTCTTGATTTACTCTTATTACTTGAAAAAGGTATATTATGAATTATGATAAATTGATAATTGTCATGCTTGTAAGTAATTAATTCCTAGTTGAATAATTGTATAAACACTTTAAACGAACAATTATGCTTAGTAATCAACTTAGGGGATGTAAGTGTAATATTTACGAAACTAGGAATGTGACTTGAGCTTGTGTACCAAACATGTTGTGAAGTTGTAAAGTATGATCTTAAGTGAATTAAATGCACTCGTTATTTGTATCAAGCATGCCATCTACGTGCAACAACCTTGTATGTTTATATAATCAAGTTGCACTTACTTATGCACTTTATAACTCATCATGAACTTGATGCTTAATTCTAATATTATAATTGAACCCTGAGACATCAGATGATTTAATTTGGATTTTGTCAATACATTGACTTCCTAAATTGATCTTGCATCTTTGGATATGGAATTACGTGTCGGTTGCTTGTAAATATGACCTTGTTGAGCATTGATATGCCTTGAATGACCACGACACCTTATCCAAGCACAACATGAACACTTATGCATAACCACGATCACGTTGAGCAACGCCGTGCGTCTTGTTTGGTTCATATAGAGTCTAAGTCGGACTTCTGTATTTCTTGTCACAGAGTTTGGTGGTGCCGGTGGGCCTGAGGTTTAGAGTGTTTGGCCCTTCACACTCTCAGACTCTACTTTCACGAGGTGAGGTTTAGGATTTTGTATAGTTAAACGACCTATGACCCCAATATGATGATTTCAACCCCCGCATGCGATTATATACTATATATACGATTAAATATGTGTTGGATATGATATGATTATGACTTTATGATACAACTTCAGTTTTGGAAAGTTGGTATATGTTATGTTCTGTTCTGTTCTGTTGTGGATCCAAGGAGCTACGGGTAATGGGGCCTCCGGGACGGTTAGGACCGTCGTAGTTTCAACCACGTGCGTAGTTTCCATTTGAGATATCATTGCGCGAAGTTAGGGTGATGAGGGAGGCGTAATATCTTGAGCCTTCGGCTAAGGCCGGGGATGACTCTTGTGGGTTCGCTACCCTCTTGAGATCGAGTCTATTTTAGACGGTGTTCTTATAGATGGTTTTGGGGACTGTACATCCCCTCCATCCTTGGTGTAGCGGTTGGACTGATTGTGATTTATGTTCTGAGAAGTAAAGGTGGGAAGCTCGTACTCGCCGAGCAGTTGATTATGTTATGTTATGTTATGGAATTATGAATCGGGATAGAGTCATTCTGGAAAATGGTTTCTAAACTTATATCTATATCTTATTCTGGTTCTTTCAAAACGTTTTGGTATGTAACACCTATCCCCGGTTCATGAGTCCATCCTTTTTATTCTGTGCTATGCTACTTATAAATACATATTGTGGGTGTGCGTTAGCCCCCTCACTCGGTCAAGTTGACTGAGCCCTCATTTACACTTTTAGTTGCAGGTTGATGGCGTTTGCTAGGCGGAAGTGAGTCCTTTGAGTTACACTTCGTCGGTCTAGTCGTTCTATTTGCATTTGTCTTTTTATACACTTTACTTATACTTTGACTTGTAGACTTGAGATTATACTTTACTATTCGGTAGCCCTGCGTGGCACTCTCATTCGGCCCCTTGTGGCACTTGATGATTATTACTTTATGTTGATATTCGGGACTAGGGATTTATGCTAGTTGAACCCGTCACCTGCTTTGCATGTTTTGTTTTAAATGCTTCCGCTATCTATTGTTGTTGGTTTTAATTGCTTCCGCACTCTGAGTTTTGGTCAAGTTAGATCCGCCTAGCCTAGTGTGTGAGTTGGTCTCCCGTTCGCTCTGATTCGGATTCGGGCATGGACTTTTATTTCATGTTCCGGGTCTGGGTCATAGTGCGGGGGATGTGGCATTCTCCGTTTGGGGTGTTACATCCTTAAGTGGTATCAGAGCTCTAGGTTGCAAAACCGAGCTCTTGAGTCGTGTTGAGTCTGTCTAGGTCGTACGGCATCAGAATAACTGCGCATTGCATTTGTTTGACTTGATACTTTGACCCTTCGGTACGAATTGTTTCGTGATTATATGATTGTGTGCACATTATGACTTTGATTATGCAACATCTTATTTTATGTGCTTTATAGATTGCAACTAATTATTGCATTTACATGATATACGTGTTACATTTCATTTGCACTTTAACTCCTATGCATCGAATTTAGTGTTCGAATTTCAGGGTGCCCTATTGGTACTACAACGGAAACACGCCATAATTCGAAAATGAAAGGATTCATCACCAAGATCAATACTCATGAAAAGGTTCAGAGTTGAAGGAATGAGATTTGCTATATTGACTTACCACCTTAAAGTCAATTGCAAGATGAAGTTTGACGAATTCTAACCTTGAGGATTCTTTCATTTGGAAGTAGTCACCTTGTTGAGGAAATGAGTCAATGGAGGAGAGTCTGATCAAGTAGAACCGTTTTGAAGGATTTTGATGAGCTTTCGCCTTGATGATTCGTTTATTTGGGAGTAGTCACCTTGTTGATGGAGACGAGTTAATGTAGAAGAATCCGATCAAGTTCAAGGGATGTGGATAGGTAACCATGTTACATAAGCAACGAGCTACAAACCATCGGTGAGTGTTGAAGGATTTTGTGTCGTTTAGAGTTAACAAACGACAAAACAAGATTGGTTGCTAGCTCTCTGGGTGTCTTCTTTCTACTAAGGTGGAAGATTCTGCTAAGATCGAAGATTCTACTGAGATGGGAATAGAACACTTAGATGCCGAAAGACTTTATCCAAGTTTCAGGATCATATACCATGGATTACTTTGGGAAGTGCTTAGCACCACGATCACTCAACGAAACTCTGAGGTACATATCTAATTGACAAACGAACCATGAACAACTCCTTGAAGGTGAGCAGACTAAGATTTAACACATAAATGAGAATTCTTGGGAGAAACTGAGGATGATTCTAGTTGAGCAAGGATTACGGTCTAGTAAGGGGGTTTGATGATAAACGAGCTTTGCTGAGTTACCACTTTATGAAAAGACTTAAGACAAAGACGTCCAGATGATGAGGGTTGCATCATTACCGGCTTAATCAACTCCTACTGCTTCATCTCGACTTTCTCGTAAAGATTGTTACACTTCGGTTAACGGTACACCAAGCATTCATGGCATTTGCATACATGTATCGTTTAAATACTCTTACCTTGTTTTGTTTGTTGTGGTTGATGACTACTGCTATTTTAATTATGATAACTTGGATACCTCATCTAGTATTTGTAACTTGAAATTTCTACTTGTTATGAACTGTTGCTGAAATGAATGAGTTATGTACTTATGTGAACTATTCATGCTTATGTGATTTAAAACTCTCCTGACCGCTCACTAACTTCTCATATAACATACATACATACTGTAACCTTGTTTTATATGGATTCCATCACGATATCCCCCTTGAGTTGAGGTATGAGCGTTGAATCTATACTCAAGGGACACCGATATCAGTTGTATAAGGTACACCAAACATGCATCGCATACTTTTCGTCAAGTGTTACCATGATGTGTGTATGTATGAATAACTGATCAGTAGATTTATGTGCAAGAGAGACCTTAGGTTCCCTCTTTCTACGTGTTGGAGAGATGTAGGATTCTCTCCATTTATGTGGTAGAAAGATGCTGGATTCTTTCTAAGTTTTGTGCACGAGAGATGTTGGATTCTCTTGTACTTAGATATTCGGAGATGTTGGATTCTCTTGAATCTAGGGGTTTGAGGAATGCTGGATTTTCTCAAACTAGAATGTTGGGAGATGTTGGAATCTGCCCGACTTAGGTTGAGAGATGGGGTTCTCACTTTTATATGTGCTCGAGAGACGGGGTTCTCTCTCTTGTGGGTGCTGAGCGACGGGGCTCTCTCACTTACGTGTTGAGAGATGGGATTCTCTCTTGTTTGTTGTGGTTACGTTACGCGCTGATCTGACTACGGGTAGCAAGTGGTGCATCGGAGACGACATCGAGGTTGGGCGTAGTTGCAGCTATCCGATCATGCGAATGACCGTCCGAGTTCGAAACATCTAGCTGATCAAGTACTCGCAGGGACCTCGACGATAACAAGACATCATAAAGGAGGTTCGGTGTAGATGACAGGAGTAAGCCTCACGATTAGAGTTATGATCTTGCACGAGTTCGGGAGAAGGGTTGGAGCACTACAACTCGAGGATCTACATTTTAGCAGTGGAACCTGGGGACCATGTTCTCTTAAGGGGGGGAAGGTTGTGACACCCCGTATTCTCGAAGGGCGTCCTGACAGTATTAACAAGTAAGTCTCTACACTTTTGTGTGTTTAATTTAACAGTTCTTGAATTATGTGATTAAATGTAAATCCAATTTAATATGTTATCATTCGAATTATTCTAAGATTAATTGTCAACTTGATTAATTACGCACATATTTAACCCTAACTGTCTAATTTGATTTAATTCAAATTTATTCCATGAAATAATTGTCAAGTTGCTTTTAAATCCAACATGTTGCTTAACTTGTTTAATTTCGGTTTACTTGAATTCCTTCAGATTAATTGTCAATCATGTGTTTACGAGTGTCGTAAATTGTACGAAAGTTTTCTAAAATTAAATTGAATTAAACTCTAATTGGTAAATCTCTATTTCATTTTAATTTATAAAATTAATTCGGAGCTTTAATGTTTATTCGTAACCTTACTAATTTTATTTACGATTATTTGTACGCGATATTTCACTTTACTACGCGATAAGGATACCCGGTTGTATTTAGCTTGTGCACTAGACACATTTCTCCCACTCTCTTTTCTCTCTCTCCCGGGGGTACTATGCGCGGCTTCGGTTACGAGCCCATAACTCGATTGTTTCTAGATGGAATTCAACAAACGAATAGTCCATTTCGATTATCTCGGCGAGACCGACGCAAGAGTACCAATTTCACGGCCTAACGACGAACGGTGGTGGATTTATGGCCGGATTTCATTAGCAGCGGCGGAGCTGTCAGACCGCCGCCACTTCGCCGGCCTTCTCGGCGGTTTCCGGCCATTCCCTCGGTATACGTTGTTAGGAATAGTGCCCTAGAAAGCCGATTGTATATCCGCTTTGTGCTTTTCCTTATTGTAATCACAGACAATCTTTGAATGAAATAACGAATTGAGGCAACACTTCTTTATATGCTCTTGTTTGGTATGCGTTTACTTTAGCTGTGCATGTATGAGAACTCCCCTAATCCTGATGACTTTAGGACTCTACCATTTAGGTGAAATGGTTCATGAAACGAGCCCTATATCACATAAGTCATGATTAGTAAAATACTCCAAGCCGATGAGTCCTACAGACAGTGGGAGTGTCAACCTGACTCCTCTAAGGCTTGCTTGTGGGATCACGCCCTTAAGAAGGACCACCTTGTTTCATGGAGGTGCAAAGTGTATAGTTAATACGTGCGTGATACATGAGGGTGCTTACTTTAATAAGTAAGTTCACTGAGGTGCCCCGTGTGAGAACATTCCTAAATGGGAAAGGAAGTTTCTATTTCAGGAAATGGAAACTTCCAGATTAGGAAATATCTCACGAGTCATTGATGTGATTAATTGATCCTTAGACTTGAGGTTCCTTGTCACTTTATGAGTTAACTCTGTAGTCTTTGGTATAAGCTTTAAAGGGTGTCGCCTTAGACAACTGATTCAAGGCTTATGCTGGGGCTGCACAAGTGATTCATGAAAGTGAATGAGAATCAAGATAGGACCTACACTTGCATTTTCAAGGTGATCTCTTATTGTGTAAGTCATTCATATGCCATATGGAGTCCTTGGCCAAGGCAGTAGATCAAGACATCAAGAAAACGGTTTCTTGGATTGAGATCAAATGGATATGAAATGCACTTAGCTTTAAGACCGGATTATTAGGGTTCTGATTATTCCCTTGCCCTAGATCTTGGTTGAGAGATAGTAAGTAGGAGGATTGTATCTCACATGAATCAATGACTTAAAGGTTCTGTCGAATCCGAACATTCCAATTCAGCTAGGGGTTAAACACCTGTTGCTAGACTATGGTCGTTTAATCTGTGGACTGATTAATTAATTAGTGAATTAATTAATTAGGGTCACTGCTAATTGAATTGAGAACCTAGAGGGTCACACACAACAACTTGGTTACATGAGTTGAGGCTTGAAAATGATTAAACGAGTTAATCGGGCCAAGAGGGTTCCATACGTGTGAAATCACACGTGTGGCTCACGTGAGTGACACGTGTCACTGTGACACGTGTCACACACGTGTATATATATATATATTATATATATATATTAAATAATTAATTAGTTAATTATTTAATAGACTTTGGTTTAATTTTGAATTAAAAAGAAAGTCTAATTTTGGAGAAAATAATCTAGTTAATTAATTATGAATTAATTAATTAGATAAAAATAAGTTATTTATTTTATAATAAATAAAGTATAAAATTATCCAAAAATAGTTTGGATATTTTTAGCTCTCTTCAAAGTTGACTAGAATTAGAATTCAAAGTCAAAGTTGGAAAATACTTGATCATCAAGTAATAGGAGAGAGAGGAACCAAATCCTAGTCCAATAAGGACTAGTTTCGGCCGCCCCTCCCCTTCCTATATATAGGGGAGCTCATGCTCCCCTTTAGAGCGAATTGACAATTCTTGGTTCATGTGTTGAACACCTTCCTTTCTCCAAGATTAAATTAAACCCTAGGTTAAGCCTAAACACTAACTAGAGAACTAGCATCCTTACTAGTTAGATTGTGATCAAGTTGGTGGACTTTCTCTAGAGTCTTCAAGTTAGAAGTTTGATGATTCGAGCTTTACCAAGGAGAGGGGATCAAGCCGCGTGAAGAGCGTTCTTGGGTGGCTTGAAACGCTTCAAAAAAGAATAAAAGAAAAGTAAGTTTTCTATCTTTACGAATTTGGTTACACGATTGTGAGTTCAAGGTCCTTTTGTTGGGAAAATTTTTTAAATTCCGCTGCTTTCTGATTCGTGTTTTCCAACAAGTGGTATCAGAGCCACCTCGATAATCGTGTTTCTGATTCGTCTCAATTATACTGAATTTGGTAGAAATTCTTAGGCTTGATGCGATTGAGTATTTGTAATTGTTTTGGAAAGCCTGAATTACGAAACTGTATTTTTTCCTGAAAGTTTCTGAAAATTGGGTTTTGTAAAATTTAATTTTGAAAAACAATTTTAGATTTGAAACTGTATAAACTGTTTTTGGATTTCTTGGATTGGTTTTGCTTTTTGAACGAAAACACGAAACGAAAACCCGGATCGCGACGAACACGCGAAACCCCGCGCGCGAAGGAGTCGCGCGCGCGGGCTTCGCGCGCCGCCGCCCGCCTGTGCTAGGCGTGCGCAAGGGCAACCGCCCAGGCTTGGCCGGGACAGACCGGCCAGCCGCCCAGCTCCTCCCGCACGCCTGTGCGGGAGCCTTCCGGGCACGCCTAGGCGCGCCCGCCCAGGGCGGCCGAGACTGGCCGCCCAACCCCGCCCGCATACCTGCGGGAAAGCCGCGCCCAGCAACGCGCAGTCTTCTCCGCGTACGGGTCCCGTTTTCGCGATCCGGCCTTTTCGTGTTACGTGCAATCGAGTCCCAATTTTATTTTTAATTTTAAATTTTTATTTTTTGAATATTTATTTTAATTTTTGAATAAAACTTAAAATTGGGATTTTTTGAGAAATTGAAACGGTTTATATTTTGGGAAAATACATCTTGATAAAATTATTAATTTTCAGAAATTAATTGGAATTTTATTTGTTTTGGTAATTTGGGATTTATTGAAAACTTTTATAAATAAGACTCGCATCAAGTCGTGTTTCAAGCTATTAGAGCTTAAAGCGAGAATTTTAATTTATTGGTTAAATTTAAATTCTTGCAAAAGCATGTTAGGTGATCATGGGTTTAGATCTATGTATGATTTTAATTTATGCACATGGATGGTTTAAATTGGGGTTGGAGCCCTATAGTTGCGTTTTTTCAATTGAGGTTGGAGCCTCACTTATGTGCGTACTGTTATGTGATTTATTATGTGGCTTTCCATATTACTGTTTTTGAGGCCGGGGTATGCCCCGTGTAATTGTCTAAGGCCAATATGAAGATTGAGCCTTATTACTTTATGTCTTTTTCTTTTTATTGTAATTTGAGAGTAGAGATAGGTGGTGAGGTTTTATTTTCATTTTGGAGACAATGCACCCATGGAGTAAGATGGACCACATTCAAGTAACAAGGAGGCTATAAGTGAAGACCCCTCAAAATGTTAGGGAGGGGAATCTCAATTGTTAAATGTAATAGAGATAGGGCTCGTATTTTGTTACCGCTTTCCCTTATGTGATTTGAACTGTTTATGTGGCATGTATGTTAGAACTTGTGATTGTGGAGTGGCTCCCACATATCACGCATAAGATAGGTAGAACCCATGATCATTACATGTTAGTATCATGCTAGGACATGTTATCTGTTTATGTGCTTGTTTGAAATGCATTTAAGTGTACTTGCATTAATCAAGACTAATAAAATTGGATAACATATATGTTGGTGAGGTCGAACCGGACAACTCTCCGGTTGATTCGAAAATTCCCATTAAATATTAAGCTAATTTCGAACAAATAGGTGTTTAATTCGAGATGCAAATTTTGAATTAAATTCCTAGCATTCCATCAATAGGTTTTAAGTTTAGTAAGTAAAGCTAGTTATTGTCCGCGAGTCGTGGGATAGCTAGTGGAGCTTATTAGTTCTTAGTTACCTAATTAATCATTTCAAATGATCAATATTTCGTGGTCAATTTTAGCAAGGGCGATGTCCGCGAGTCGTGGGTCGTTCGAACTAAGTTTTGGTCATGATCTTATGATTGATGGGTCTAGCTTAACGCCTAAGTAAATATGGATGTCGCACGAGTCGTGGGTCCATATTGAAAGATAGGTGATGCAAAAACAATTACTAAGAGTTCTAAAGGTGTTAGAATTGGTAAGTTGTACCTACCTAGGGTTCTTACTTAGAATGTCCGCGAGTCGTGGGTTCGAGGTAAAATGCCTAGGATCTTAGTACCCATTGGGAAACGTGTTCCTCTTAGATCTTTGGGAATTCTAGATCTTTGAAAAACAGTGGGAGCTACAATAGATTAAAGACCTTATCTTTTGTATATCGTTATAATTCAGCATGCTCACTAGTTCTCTGTTTTACCATTTAGGTCGTAGATTCTGTGATTCTCTACGTGTTTTGAAATGGCAACCAAAAACCCTCTTGTATCGATCCTCGAGTCAAACAAGTTGACTGGTCCCAACTATTCTGATTGGCTGAGGAATCTAAAGATCATTTTAGATTCTGAGAAGAGAACTTATGTTCTCTTCGAAGGGGAGCCTAGTCCCGAAGGGGAGGCTCCCACTCGGGCCGAGCGGGACGCGATTCAGAAGTGGAAGGATGATAATCTCCAAGCCTGTTGCCTTATGTTGGCTAACATGTCTCCGGACTTGCAAAGACAACATGAGGCCATGGAATTTGCTTGGGAGATTTACGACCACTTAGAGCAACTTTACCGCCCTCATGAACGTGTTACAAGGTATAACACTTCAAAGGAATTGTTCCACTTGAGAATGAGGGAAGGTTCAAGTGTCCATGAATATGGACTCAAGTTTCTTGCCCTTACTGAGAAACTTGCTTCCATGGACATGCCGCTGAAAGATGAGCTTTCAGTGGATTTGTTGCTAGCTTCGCTCCCACCATCATTCAACCCATTTGTCCTTAACTTCAACATGAATCATGCTGGTGCTACTGTAGCTGAGCTGATTAGTCAGCTTGTGACTGCTGAAAGCACGATCAAGAAGGACAATAAGGTTTTGATGGTGAATGCTCCATCTTCCTCTTCTGGGCCTTCTAAAGGTAAGGGCAAGAAAGCTCAAAAGAAGAAGAAGAAACCCCTTAGGCCCACTGGTGGCATTTCGAAGGGGAAGGCCCAAAAGAAGAAGCGTGATCAGAAAGAGGATGTTTGCTTCCATTGTGGCAAAGCGGGACATTGGAGGAGAAACTGCCCAGAGTACAAGGCTACTCTAAAGAAAGGTATCTTTCTCATTGAAGTAAATCTTTCTATTAATTCTAGTTCTTGGGTACTTGATACCGGTTGTGGAACTCATATCTGTAATGATGTACAGATGCTAAGTGATGTTCAACAATTAAAAGAAGGAGAATGTGTCTTGAAGATCGGCGATGGCTCAAACGTTGAAGCTCGAGCTTTAGGCACAATTAGATTAGATTTAGGTAGTTTTGAGTTAGTATTAAATAAAGTCCTTTATGTACCGAGCATTATTCGTAATATAATTTCAGTTCCAATATTAGATTGTGAAGGTTATGAAACTTATATTAAGAATGGTAAATATTTTATCAAACGGAACAACTCTTCCGTTCATATCGGCACTCTAAGTAATGGACTTTACCTAACTCAAAATATCAATATTATGAATATACAACGAGAAACAAAGCGTAAGAGAGATGACAAAGTTTCAGCTCCCTTATGGCACGCTAGATTAGGACACATTTCCAAGAACAGAATTAGCAAGATAAACACTTTAGGATCATTCTCTGAAAATGATCTCAAAGAGTTGACTTCTTGCGAATCCTGTCTCAAAGGAAAAATGTCCAAAGTCCCTTTTAAGGGAACTGTGGAACGTGCCACTGAGGTTTTGGATTTGATCCATACTGATGTTTGTGGACCGCTTAGTGTAAGCACTAGAAACGATCATCAGTACTTCATAACCTTTACTGATGACTTTAGTCGGTATGGTTATGTATACTTAATGAAGTATAAATCTGAAGCTTTTGAGAAATTCTTAGAATTTCAAAAGGAGGTTGAGAACCAAACTGGTCACAAGATAAAAGCACTTCGATCTGATCGAGGAGGCGAATATCATAGTGAAGAATTCCTTAATCATCTCAAAGGTAATGGGATTATCTCTCAGTGGACTCCTCCGGGAACTCCTCAGCTTAATGGAGTTTCTGAGAGAAGGAATCGAACCCTACTTGATATGGTTCGTTCCATGATGAGTTTCACTGACTTACCACCTTCTTTCTGGGGTTATGCCCTAGAAAGTGCAGCAAAGATTTTGAATCTCGTTCCCTCTAAGTCAGTCCCTAAAACGCCCTATGAAATGTGGCATGGTAAAATCCCTAGTTATTCTTACTTAAGAATTTGGGGTTGTCCTGCTTACGTGAAGAGGACAGTGGGAGATAAGTTAGAATCTCGTTCTAACTTATGCTACTTTGTAGGTTATCCTAAGGAATCCATAGGATACTACTTCTATGATCAATCTGAGCAAAAGGTGTTTGTTTCCAGAAATATCACTTTTCTTGAGGAACCGTTCCTTAAAGAAAAGAAAGGAAAGATCATAAAATTAGAAGAAGTACAAAGTAACCCCACGCCACCCACTGAAGAAACGTCCCCTACTGATCAACTACAACCAATCACGAATTTCGATACACATGAAAATCCTCCTCTAAGGCGTTCTGAACGCACTCCTAGACAGCCGGAGAGATGGTATGGATTCTTCCATGAAATCTCTCAAAAGGATAATGATCCTTCAACTTATGAGGAGGCACTTTCAGATTCTGACTCTGAACAGTGGATAGAAGCCATGAAATCTGAAATGGATTCCATGAACTCCAACCAAGTTTGGACCTTGGTAGATTTGCCTGATGGGGTCAAACCCATAGGTTGCAAATGGATCTTTAAGAGAAAGCTTGGAGTTGATGGAAGCATTGTAGCCTACAAAGCAAGACTGGTTGCAAAAGGATTCACTCAAAGACCCGGCGTGGACTTTGACGAAACCTTTTCGCCAGTTGCAATGCAAAAGTCCATTCGAATCATGCTTGCCATTGCTGCATATTATGACTATGAGATATGGCAAATGGATGTGAAAACTGCCTTTCTCAATGGTGACATTGACAAAGACATTTATATGGAACAACCCATAGGTTTCACATTCAGTGAGAGTGAGCAAAAGGTTTGCAAACTCCAAAGATCAATCTATGGATTGAAACAGGCTTCTAGGAATTGGAACATTCGATTTGATGAATCAGTCAAAGCGTTTGGCTTCATCCAAATTTCGAATGAATCATGTGTGTATAGAAAGGAATTGGAGACCTCAGTGCAATTCTTAGTACTTTATGTTGATGACATCCTTCTTATTGGGAATTCGAAGGATGACATGAAAGTGACTAAGTTTTGGTTATCGAACCAATTCGAGATGAAAGATCTTGGTGATGCGTCCTATATCCTTGGAATTAAAATCTATAGAGATAGATCTAGAAGGTTAATAGGACTATCACAGTCGATGTACATTGACAAAGTATTGAAGAGATTCAATATGGAGTCAGCAAAGGTTAAGAACCTTCCTATGAGTGTAGGAACGTGTCTTTCAAAGAAGATGTGTCCTAAGACTAACCTTGAGAAGGAGAGAATGACCCATACACCTTATGCATCAGCAATAGGTAGCATAATGTATGCAATGTTATGTACTCGACCGGATGTGGCTTATGCACTTAGTGTAACAAGTCGTTTCCAATCTGACCCTGGAGATGGTCACTGGGCTGCCGTGAAGAATATTCTTAAGTACTTGAAAAGTACTAAAGATTTATTCTTAGTTTACGGAGGTCAGAAAGATCTTACTGTCGAAGGATACTGCGATGCAAGCTTTGCATCTGACTTAGATGATTTTAAGTCAATGTCAGGATACATTTTCTGCCTAAACGGCGGAGCAGTGAGTTGGAAGAGTTCCAAGCAAACTACCACTGCTGATTCGACCACTGAGGCCGAATACTTAGCTGCAAATGATGCAGCTAAGGAAGGTGTTTGGATTAGAAACTTCATTCAAGAGTTGAATGTTGTTCCTAGCATGAAAGACCCCATTACTGTGTTTTGTGACAACACTGGGGCGGTTGCTCAAGCAAGAGAACCAAGATCTCACCAACGGACCAAGCACATTATGAGGAAGTATCACCTAATCCGTGATATTATCAAAAGAGGAGATGTGCTAATTGAGAGGGTCACATCAGCAGAGAACGTGGCAGATCCACTTACTAAACCCCTTAGTCGAGAAGCTTTCCAAGGTCATCTTCAGAAGATGGGACTTAGAGTAGCTTTAGAATGGCTTTGACGGGCAAGTGGGAGATTGTTAGGAATAGTGCCCTAGAAAGCCGATTGTATATCCGCTTTGTGCTTTTCCTTATTGTAATCACAGACAATCTTTGAATGAAATAACGAATTGAGGCAACACTTCTTTATATGCTCTTGTTTGGTATGCGTTTACTTTAGCTGTGCATGTATGAGAACTCCCCTAATCCTGATGACTTTAGGACTCTACCATTTAGGTGAAATGGTTCATGAAACGAGCCCTATATCACATAAGTCATGATTAGTAAAATACTCCAAGCCGATGAGTCCTACAGACAGTGGGAGTGTCAACCTGACTCCTCTAAGGCTTGCTTGTGGGATCACGCCCTTAAGAAGGACCACCTTGTTTCATGGAGGTGCAAAGTGTATAGTTAATACGTGCGTGATACATGAGGGTGCTTACTTTAATAAGTAAGTTCACTGAGGTGCCCCGTGTGAGAACATTCCTAAATGGGAAAGGAAGTTTCTATTTCAGGAAATGGAAACTTCCAGATTAGGAAATATCTCACGAGTCATTGATGTGATTAATTGATCCTTAGACTTGAGGTTCCTTGTCACTTTATGAGTTAACTCTGTAATCTTTGGTATAAGCTTTAAAGGGTGTCGCCTTAGACAACTGATTCAAGGCTTAAGCTGGGGCTGCACAAGTGATTCATGAAAGTGAATGAGAATCAAGAGAGGCCCTACACTTGCATTTGCAAGGTGATCTCTTATTGTGTAAGTCATTCATATGCCATATGGAGTCCTTGGCCAAGGCAGTAGATCAAGACATCAAGAAAAGGGTTTCTTGGATTGAGATCAAATGGATATGAAATGCACTTAGCTTTGAGACTGGATTATTAGGGTTCTGATTATTCCCTTGCCCTAGATCTTGGTTGAGAGATAGTAAGTAGGAGGATTGTATCTCACATGAATCAATGACTTAAAGGTTCTGTCGAATCCGAACATTCCAATTCAGCTAGGGGTTAAACACCTGTTGCTAGACTATGGTCGTTTAATCTGTGGACTGATTAATTAATTAGTGAATTAATTAATTAGGGTCACTGCTAATTGAATTGAGAACCTAGAGGGTCACACACAACAACTTGGTTACAAGAGTTGAGGCTTGAAAATGATTAAACGAGTTAATCGGGCCAAGAGGGTTCCACACGTGTGAAATCACACGTGTGGCTCACGTGAGTGACACGTGTCACTGTGACACGTGTCACACACGTGTATATATATATATATTATATATATATATTAAATAATTAATTAGTTAATTATTTAATAGACTTTGGTTTAATTTTGAATTAAAAAGAAAGTCTAATTTTGGAGAAAATAATCTAGTTAATTAATTATGAATTAATTAATTAGATAAAAATAAGTTATTTATTTTATAATAAATAAAGTATAAAATTATCCAAAAATAGTTTGGATATTTTTAGCTCTCTTCAAAGTTGACTAGAATTAGAATTCAAAGTCAAAGTTGGAAAATACTTGATCATCAAGTAATAGGAGAGAGAGGAACCAAATCCTAGTCCAATAAGGACTAGTTTCGGCCGCCCCTCCCCTTCCTGTATATAGGGGAGCTCATGCTCCCCTTTAGAGCGAATTGACAATTCTTGGTTCATGTGTTGAACACCTTCCTTTCTACAAGATTAAATTAAACCCTAGGTTAAGCCTAAACACTAACTAGAGAACTAGCATCCTTACTAGTTAGATGGTGATCAAGTTGGTGGACTTTCTCTAGAGACTTCAAGTTAGAAGTTTGAAGATTCGAGCTTTACCAAGGAGAGGGGATCAAGCCGCGTGAAGAGCGTTCTTGGGTGGCTTGAAACGCTTCAAGAAAGAATAAAAGAAAAGTAAGTTTTCTATCTTTACGAATTTGGTTACACGATTGCGAGTTCAAGGTCCTTTTGTTGGGAAAATTTTTTAAATTCCGCTGCTTTCTGATTCGTGTTTTCCAACATACGTGCCCCATGCCCAGAAAGTAGACGTCCTGGCATACCTCTTGATATCGACGGCGCGGCCATCGGAGCAGCGACGGAGCCGCACGCGCCGCCTGAAGGTCGCGGCGGCGGCTCGTGTTACTGTAGCGGCGCGATTCCGTCGCTTCCGGCGGTGGTTTGCGACGGGGCGTGATGGTTTCCAAGGTTTTTCGACCCCCTGAGTTCATTTCCGATATCAATTTCACCAGATCTTGGCCGTAGGTGGTGGTTCCGACGACGTGTGCGGTGGCAGATTATTCGGCGGTCAACGGGGCCTTTTCCGGCCATCTTTTGGTCTCGGGCTCTTCACGAAAGTTGTTCGGAATGACGAGAACTAGTGGCCTGTGATTACGTGACTCCAGATTCGGTGGTTTGGTGGCGGATCGCGGCGGCATAGTGGCGGTGCAACGGCGGCGCTAGCTCCGAGGATTTTTCCGGCGAGCTACCTTAGGGGTTTCGAAGAGCTCGTCATGGGTAAGACAATGCCTTTTACGGATCGCATTTTGGTTCACCGGTTTGGAAGTAATTTGAGTTTGAAGATTTAGGGTTTTCGTGTTCTTAGATTTCGGATCTAGGACAATCGGCTTGAAATTTCCAGAAATTGATCGAGGATTCGGAACGGGCACGAAGATTTCATTCAGGACTGATTTTTCGGGATTTTTTCGGCGACCTTCGGCGGCGGTCCGGCCAAATTCCGGCAGCTACAGTGGGGCGTTACGGCGACGTCTGGTCAAAATGTTCGTCTCGTAGTGGTGAGTTCAACGCCACTTTCCGTTCGTCAATCGGACACTCGATCTATTTATTAAGAATTATTTTGCGTAATTGTGATTATTTGAATTAATTGTTTTAAGTGCAAATAAATTGTTTATTCTTAGTTTGTTGATCGAGATGTATTCCAATCGTATGCGAAAACATGTATTGAATGGATTGTGATATGCATGAATATTTCGATTTACAATTTGAATCCCGATGTGATGAATTTATACTATGTGTTTAGATATGAAGCGGTGTTAGTGTAATATCTAGAAACTAATCTTTTATGTGACTAAATGAACTTGAATGATATTTTAGAAGAACGAACATGTTGTGATTTCTCTATATGGATTTGAACGTTCTCAATATTATGTTTGTTGTAAATTGGGTTTCCAATATTAAATTGAGATACATGAAAGATGCTTGAACAACTTGAGACTTTATGCATGAAAGGAGTTAGAATTGTAATATCTTGATTTACTCTTATTACTTGAAAATGGTATATTATGAATTATGATAAATTGATATTTGTCATGCTGGTAAGTAATTAATTCCTAGTTGAATAATTGTATAAACACTTTAAACGAACAATTATGCTTAGTAATCAACTTAGGGGATGTAAGTGTAATATTTACAAAAGTAGGAATGTGACTTGAGCTTGTGTACCAAACATGTTGTGAAGTTGTAAAGTATGATCTTAAGTGAATTAAATGCACTCTTTATTTGTATCTAGCATGCCATCTACGTACAACAATTTTGTATGTTTATATGATCAAGTTGCACTTACTTATGCACCTTATAACTCTTCATGAACTTGATGCTTAATTCTAATATTATAATTGAACCCTGTGACATCGGATGATTTAATATGGATTTTGTGAATACATTGACTTCCTAAATTGATCTTGCATCTTTGGATATGGAATTACGTGTCGGTTGCTTGTAAATATGACCTTGTTGAGCATTGATATGCCTTGAATGACCACGACACCTTATCCAAGCACAACATGAACACTTATGCATAACCACGATCAAGTTGAGCAACGCCGTGCGTCTTGTTTGGTTCATATAGAGTCTAAGTCTGGACTTCTGTATTTCTTGTCACAGAGTTTGGTGGTGCCGGTGGCCTGAGGTTTAGAGTGTTTGGCCCTTCACACTCTCAGACTCTACTTTCACGAGGTGAGGTTTAGGATTTTGTATAGTTAAACGACCTAGGACCCCAATATGATGATTTCAACCCCCCGCATGCGATTATATACTATATATACGATTAAATATGTGTTGGATATGATATGATTATGACCTTATGATACAACTTCAGTTTTGGAAAGTTGGTATATGTTATGTTCTATTCTGTTCTGTTGTGGATCCAAGGAGCTACGGGTAATGGGGCCTCCGGGACGGTTAGGACCGCCGGAGTTTCAACCATGTGCGTAGTTTCCATTTGAGATATCATTGCGCGACCTTAGGGTGATGAGGGAGGCGTGATATCTTGAGCCTTCGGCTAAGGCCTGGGATGACTCTTGTGGGTTCGCTACCTTCTTGAGATCGAGTCTATTTTAGACGGTGTTATTATAGATGGTTTTGGGGACTGTACATCCCCTCCATCCTTGGTGTAGCGGTTGGATTGATTGTGATTTATGTTCTGAGGAGTAAAGGTGGGAAGCTCGTACTTGCCGAGCAGTTGATTATGTTATGTTATGGAATTATGAATCGGGATAGAGTCTTTCTGGAAAATGGTTTCTAAACTTATATCTATATCTTATTCGGGTTCTTTCAAAATGTTTTGGTATGTAACACCTATCCCCGATTCATGAGTCCATCCTTTTTATTCTGTGCTATGCTCCTTATATATATATATTATGGGTGTGCGTTAGCCCCCTCACTCGGTCAAGTTGACTGAGCCCTCATTTACACTTTTAGTTGCAGGTTGATGGCGTTTGCTAGGCGGAACTGAGTCATTTGAGTTGCACTTCGTCGGTCTAGTCGTTCTATTTGCATTTGTCTTTTCATACACTTTACTTATACTTTGACTTGTAGACTTGAGATTATACTTTACTATTCGGTAGCCCTGCGTGGCACTCTCATTCGGCCCCTTGTGGCACTTGATGATTATTACTTTATGTTGATATTCGGGACTAGGGATTTATGCTAGTTGAACCCGTCACCTGCTTTGCATGTTTTGTTTTAAATGCTTCCGCTATCTATTGTTGTTGGTTTTAATTGCTTCCGCACTCTGAGTTTTGGTCAAGTTAGATCCGCCTAGCCTAGTGTGTGAGTTGGTCTCCCGTTCGCTCTGATTCGGATTCGGGCATGGACTTTCATTTCATGTTCCGGGTCTGGGTCATAGTGCGGGGGATGTGGCATTCTCCGTTTGGGGTGTTACATCCTTAAGTGGTATCAGAGCTCTAGGTTGCAAAACCGAGCTCTTGAGTCGTGTTGAGTCTGTCTAGGTCGTACAACATAAGAATTACTGCGCATTGCATTTGTTTGACTTGATATTTTGACCCTTCGGTACGAATTATTTCGTGATTATATGATTGTGTGCACATTATGACTTTGATTATGCAACATCTTATTTTATGTGCCTTATAGTTTGCAACTAATTATTGCATTTAAGTGATATACGTGTTACATTTCATTTGCACTTTAACTCCCATGCATCGAATTTAGTGTTTGAAATTCAGGGTGCCCTATGAGTCAACGCTGAGGTTTCCCTCCATCAACGCTACCTATTGGTACTACAACGGAAACACGCCATAATTCGAAAATGACAGGATTCCTCACCAAGATCAATACTCATAAAAAGGTTCAGAGTTGAAGGAATGAGATTTGCTATATTGACTTACCACCTTAAAGTCAATTGAAAGATGAAGTTTGACGAATTCTAACCTTGAGGATTCGTTCATTTGGAAGTAGTCACCTTGTTGAGGAAATGAGTCAATGGAGGAGAGTCTGATCAAGTAGAACCGTTTTGAAGGATTTTGATGAGCTTTCGCCTTGATGATTCGTTTATTTGGTAGTAGTCACCTTGTTGATGGAAACGAGTTAATGTAGAAGAATCCGATCAAATAAGATCCTATCAAGTTCAAGGGATGTGGATAGGTAACCATGTTACATAAGCAACGAGCTACAAACCATCTGTAGCACCCTAGACCCCAAGGCGCCACATCCCCCGCACTGTAGCCTCAATCCACGTATGAAATGGACAGTTCATACATAAATCGAGACCACAGCGAACGGGTGACAACAAAATGACGCTCTAGGCGGGACACTCTCCCCAACACAATCAAACAGACATGAATAGAAAAGCGGAAGCAATAAAGTCATTCATATATATATAGGTACCATATTTATTCCATAGATACATATAGGTACCAATTATCTATCCATACATTATCATATCTCAATAATATACATCATTAAGTATTCAAAACGTGACAATAACTATCATAACATGAAATGTCTCAAAGTACTATACATGAAAGGTATGAAACTAGACCCGTGGAAATGCAAGACTCGACCAACTCCCGCCTAGCACAACCACGCTCAAAAGGTACCTGAAAAGTGGAGTATCAGTCTACCGAAGACTGAGTGAGGGGCAATAAATATATATAACACACGTCACATGCAAGTTGTAGCCTCGGGTAAAGACTTTTAGAAAATAATAATTATATAGTTTACGAATCTCATCCTTTGCCCGAGATTACAACTATCTATTTTAACACGTTTAATTAATCATGCTTGTCAATATCATGAACATGTGGCCCCGGCGAGTAAGGGCAATCTCCAACCGAACTCCCAATCGTGAACAATACGTGATCATGCTTGCTTGCTTGATAAATAAGTGATCATGCAATTCATTTAGTGCTCACATAGACAATTTCATACTTGAAAACATGCAATAACCCGAGGATAACCCGACATTCCGGATTAATCCCCAGTCTCCTTCTTCCTCCGGGTGATAGCGAGTTTGCAAGGCTCGACTATCCACGACATGGTGTGTGTAGAGGACATGACCCTCTAGACACGGAACTCCTTCCACCACTAATCTCCTAGTGGCTTCGGGGTTGATCCCAACAATGTGAGGATAATTTAGGAGTTACCCGTCAGCCCTTGCTTTCCCGGTTGGCTCAAGAATTACCCTCGGGCCCACGTGCAATCATGTACTCGCCAACATGCTTGAAAATCATTATAATCACTACATTCTTGCTTGAAATGTTTATTACTTCGAAAACGGTTATAAATATAATAGGTTTTGGCCGAAAACTAGCACGTACGGGTGGTAGGGTTAATTTTACCAAAACAAAACCTCACCTTTCTTGCAAAATATAATAAATAAGCGTTCTAAGGAGCTTGCTCCTCGTCCATGCCCTCGTGACCTGTGCAAATACATTGCATAACCATGAGACATGAACTAAAATGGCCAAAATATGATGAACGGCGAAAACGTGTCGAGACGACCTCGAAAATGCAATGTGGTATTATAACTTTTGGTTTCACATCATATTAACACGTATTATAGCAATTCGGGGTCAAAGAAGTCGTTAAATCGAGGGGTCATTTTCGGAATTTTATGCAGTGAATTTTGTTCTGTCAGCCCTATGGGAACGGCCGTTCCAGGCTTCCTTTGAAAACTGGGAACGGTCGTTCCCGTTGCCCAGAAAAACGCGGCAACGATTTCCATTTTTAAAAGCGCGCCTACGCCGGGAACGGCCCTTCCGGTTCCAAGGCCATAGTGGGAACGGCCGTTCCCATAGTCGGCCGCACATATTTTTGAAAAGGGATGGGAACGCCCGTTCCCTCCAAGCCTTGAGGCTGGGAACGGTCGTTCCCAGCTTCTGCAAATATGAAGAACAGGGCAAAACAGAGCAGAAGCTACGGCAACAACAACAAAGCAACAACAAATTCCATTTTTGATCCCCAAGAGCTATAATTTATGAAGTATGATGCATACACCTTCAAGAAAGGGTAATATAACACTTAGACACTTAAACCATACAATATCATCAAGAATTTCATGATTCCAAGTGATGATCAAACTTGATCATTCTTGCCAAACTTTCAAGAGTCCAAGCTAGAAATCATGCAATAATTCATGAAATAATCACTTGATCATGCTTCCATGTCCAATCAATCCATCTAGCAAATATTACTCAAACCCTAAGCATGTCAAACACAATCAAAATCATCCTTTTCCATGCAACCAACCTTGAAATGGCAAGAAATGAAGAAAGTGGATGATGATGATGATCAACTTCAAATTCCTTGAAAGATTTCTTGAAATCTTGATGATTGATGAAAAATATTTTCTTCTCTTTTCTTCCTTGTAATACCGAGAGAGAGGGAGATGAATATGTTTGGCAATTCTTGGATGAAATGAGCTTATGGAAGCTAGGAGATGATTATATGATTCATCCTCCTTGATTTTTGTGAAATTGTAGCATTTGCCATTTAATCCCTTGTCTTTTGAAATCATCCAATTAAGTATGTAACAATTCAAATTATCCTCAATCAAGCCCCTAAGAGTTAATGCAATTAAGTCCCTAGAATTTTAGAAATATTTAACTAGGGACAATTTGGTAATTTCTTCCACTCTCGGTATAAATTTCATGCAATGAATATTTTTCGTGACATGAAATAATATTTTCGATGATGTGAAATTAAATAATTGATATGAAAAATGTTTCGTGAATTTTTATAAAAATATGAATGCCACGTAAGAATATATTATAAATTAAAGAAATAAAATAAACCTACGCTCAAAACGCACACGTGGCGTGCTTACCTGTTCATCCGGAAACCGGGGCGTTACACCATCGGTGAGTGTTGAAGGATTTGGTGTCGTTTAGAGTTAACAAACGACAAAACAAGATTGGTTGCTAGCTCTCTGGGTGTCTTCTTTCTGCTGAGGTGGAAGATTCTGCTAAGATCGAAGATTCTACTGATATGGGAATAGAACACTTAGATGCTGAAAGACTTTATCCAAGTTTCAGGATCATATACCATGGATTGCTTTGGGAAGTGCTTAGCACCACGATCACTCAACGAAACTCTGAGGTACATATCTAATTGACAAACGAACCATGAACAACTCCTTGAAGATGAGCAGACTAAGATTTAACACATAAATGAGAATTCTTGGGAGAAACTGAGGATGATTCTAGTTGAGCAAGGATTACGGTCTAGTAAGGGGGTTTGATGATAAACGAGCTTTGCTGAGTTACCACTTTATGAAAAGACTTAAGACAAAGACGTCCAGATGATGAGGGTTGCATCATTACCGGCTTAATCAACTCCTACCGCTTCATCTCGACTTTCTTGTAAAGATTGTTACACTTCGGTTAACGGTACGCCAAGCATTCATGGCATTTGCATACATGTATCGTTTAAATACTCTTACCTTGTTTAGTTTGTTGTGGTTGATGACTACTGCTATTTTAATTATGATCACTTGGATACCTGATCTAGTATTTGTAACTTGAAATTTCTACTTGTTATGAACTGTTGCTGAAATGAATGAGTTATGTACTTATGTGAACTATTCATGCTTATGTGATTTAAAACTCTCCTGACTGCTCACTAACTTCTCATATAACATACATACATACTGTAACCTTGTTTTATAGGGATTCCATCGCGATATCCCCCTTGAGTTGAGGTATGAGCGTTGAATCTATACTCAAGGGACACCGATATCAGTTGTATAAGGTACACCAAACATGCATCGCATACTTTTCGTCAAGTGTTACCATGATGTGTGTATGTATGAATAACTGATCAGTAGATTTATGTGCAAGAGAGACCTTAGGTTCCCTCTTTTTACGTGTTGGAGAGATGTAGGATTCTCTCCATTTATGTGGTAGAAAGATGCTGGATTCTTTCTAAGTTTTGTGCACGAGAGATGTTGGATTCTCTTGTACTTAGATATTCGGAGATGCTGGATTCTCTTGAATCTAGGGGTTTGAGGAATGCTGGATTTTCTCAAACTAGAATGTTGGGAGATGTTGGAATCTGCCAGACTTAGGTTGAGAGACGGGGTTCTCTCAATTATGTGCTCGAGAGACGGGGTTCTCTCTTTTATATGTGCTCGAGAGACGGGGTTCTCTCTCTTGTGGGTGCTGAGGGACGGGGCTCTCTCACTTACGTGTTGAGAGATGGGATTCTCTCTTGTTTGTTGTGGTTACGTTACGCGTTGATCTGACTACGGGTAGCAAGTGCTGCATCGGAGACGACATCGCGGTTGGGTGTAGTTGCAGCTATCCGATCATGAGAATGACCGTCCGAGTTCGAAACAACTAGCGGATCAAGCACTCGCAGGGACCTCGACGATAACAAGACATCATAAAGGAGGTTCGGTGTAGATGACAAGAGTAAGCCTCACGGTTAGAGTTATGATCTTGCACGAGTTCGGGAGAAGGGTTGGAGCACTACAACTCGAGGATCTACATTTTAGCAGTGGAACCTGGGGACCATGTTCTCTTAAGGGGGGACGGTTGTGACACCCCATATTCTCGAAGGGCGTCCTGACGGTATTAACAAGTAAGTCTCTACACTTGTGTGTGTTTAATTTAACAGTTCTTGAATTATGTGATTAAATGTAAATCCAATTTAATATGTGATCATTCGAATTATTCTAAGATTAATTGTCAACTTGATTAATTACGCACATATTTAACCCTAACTGTCTAATTTGATTTAATTCAAATTTATTCCATGAAATAATTGTCAAGTTGCTTTTAAATCCAACATGTTGCTTAACTTGTTTAATTTCGGTTTACTTGAATTCCTTCAGATTAATTGTCAATCATGTGTTTACGAGTGTCGTAAATTGTACGAAAGTTTTCTAAAATTAAATTGAATTAAACTCTAATTGGTAAATCTCTATTTCATTTTAATTTATAAAATTAATTCGGAGCTTGAATGTTTATTCGTAACCTTACTAATTTTATTTACGATTATTTGTACGCGATATTTCACTTTGCTACGCGATAAGGATACCCGGTTGTATTTAGCTTGTGCACTAGACACATTTCTCCCACTCTCTTTTCTCTCTCTCCCGGGGGTACTATGCGCGGCTTCGGTTACGAGCCCATAACTCGATCGTTTCTAGACGGAATTCAACAAACGAATAGTCCATTTCAATTATCTCGGCGAGACCGACGCAAGAGTGCCAATTTCACGGCCTAATGACTAACGGTGGTGGATTTACGGCCGGATTTCAGTGGCAGCGGCGGAGCTGTCAGACCGCCGCCACTTCACCAGCCTTCTCGGCGGTTTCCGGCCGTTCCCTCGGTATACGCGCCCCATGCCCAGAAAGTAGATGTCCTGGCGCACCTCTTGACGTCGACGGCACGGCCATCGGAGCAGCGATGGAGCCGCACGCGCCATCTGAAAGTCGCGGCGGCGGCGCGGGTTACTGTAGCGGCTCGATTCCGCCGCTTCCGGCGGTGGTTTGCGACGGGGCGTGATGGTTTCCAAGGTTTTTCGACCCCTGAGTTCATTTCCGGTATCAATTTCACCAGATCTTGGCCGTAGGTGGTGGTTCCGACGACGTGTGCGGTGGCAGATTATTCGGCGGTCAACGGGGCCTTTTCCGGCCATCTTTTGGTCTCGGGCTCTGCACGAAAGTTGTTCGGAACGACGAGAACTAGTGGCCTGTGATTACGCGACTCCAGATTCGGTGGTTTGGCGGCGGATCGCGGCGGCATAGTGGCGGTGTAACGGCGGCGCTAGCTCCGAGGATTTTTTCGGCGAGCTACCTTAGGGCTTTCGAATAGCTCGTCATGGTTAAGACAATGCCTTTTACGGATCGCATTTTGGTTCACCGGTTTGGAAGTAATTTCAGTTTGAAGATTTAGGGTTTTCGTGTTCTTAGATTTCAGATCTAGGACAATCGGCTTGAAATTTTGAGAAATTGATCGAGGATTCGGAACGGGCACGAAGATTTCATTCAGGACTGATTTTTCGGGATTTTTCCGACGACCTTCGGCGGCGGTCCGGCCAAATTCCGGCAGCTACAGTGGTGGCGTTACGGCGACGTCTGGTCAAAATGTTCGTCTCGTAGTGGTTAGTTCAACGCCACTTTCCATTCGTCAATCGGACACTCGATCTATTTATTACGAATTATTTTGCGTAATTGTGATTATTTGAATTAATTGTTTTAAGTGCAAACAAATTGTTTATTCTTAGTTTGTTGATCGAGATGTATTCCAATCGTATGCGAAAACATGTATTGAATGGATTGTGATATGCATGAATGTTTCGATTTACAATTTGAATCCCGATGTGATGAATTTATACTATGTGTTTAGATATGAATGGGTGTTAGTGTAACATCTAGAAACTAATCTTTTATGTGACTAAATGAACTTGAATGATATTTTAGAAGAACGAACATGTTGTGATATCTCTATATGGATTTGAGACGTTCTCAATATTATGTTTGTTGTAAATTGTGTTTCCAATATTAAATTGAGATACATGAAAGATGCTTGAACAACTTGAGACTTTATGCATGAAAGGAGTTAGAATTGTAATATCTTGATTTACTCTTATTACTTGAAAATGGTATATTATGAATTATGATAAATTGATAATTGTCATGCTTGTAAGTAATTAATTCCTAGTTGAATAATTGTATAAACACTTTAAACGAACAATTATGTTTAGTAATCAACTTAGGGGATGTAAGTGTAATATTTACGAAACTAGGAATGTGACTTGAGCTTGTGTACCAAACATGTTGTGAAGTTGTAAAGTATGATGTTAAGTGAATTAAATGCACTCTTTATTTGTATCTAGCATGCCATCTACGTACAACAACCTTGTATGTTTATATGATCAAGTTGCACTTACTTATGCACTTTATAACTCGTCATGAACTTGATGCTTAATTCTAATATTTTAATTGAACCCTGTGACATCGGATGATTTAATATGGATTTTATGAATAGATTGACTTCCTAAATTGATCTTGCATCTTTGGATATGGAATTACGTGTCGGTTGCTTGTAAATATGACCTTGTTGAGCATTGATATGCCTTGAATGACCACGACACCTTATCCAAGCACAACATGAACACTTATGCATAACCACGATCATGTTGAGCAACGCCGTGCGTCTTGTTTGGTTCATATAGATTCTAAGTCTGGGCTTCTATATGTCTTGTCACAGAGTTTGGTGGTGCCGGTGGGCCTGAGGTTTAGAGTGTTTGGCCCTTCACACTCTCAGACTCTACTTTCACGAGGTGAGGTTTAGGATTTTGTATAGTTAAACGACCTATGACCCCAATATGATGATTTCAACCCCCGCATGCGATTATATACTATATATACGATTAAATATGTGTTGGATATGATATGATTATGACCTTATGATACAACTTCAGTTTTGGAAAGTTGGTATATGTTATGTTCTATTCTGTTCTGTTGTGGATCCAAGGAGCTACGGGTAATGGGGCCTCCGGGACGGTTAGGACCGCCGGAGTTTCAACCATGTGCGTAGTTTCCATTTGAGATATCATTGCGCGACCTTAGGGTGATGAGGGAGGTGTGATATCTTGAGCCTTCGGCTAAGGCCTGGGATGACTCTTGTGGGTTCGCTACCCTCTTGAGATCGAGTCTATTTTAGACGGTGTTATTATAGATGGTTTTGGGGACTGTACATCCCCTCCATCCTTGGTGTAGCGGTTGGATTGATTGTGATTTATGTTCTGAGGAGTAAAGGTGGGAAGCTCGTACTTGCCGAGCAGTTGATTATGTTATGTTATGGAATTAAGAATCGGGATAGAGTCTTTCTGGAAAATGGTTTCTAAACTTATATCTATATCTTATTCGGGTTCTTTCAAAATGTTTTGGTATGTAACACCTATCCCCGATTCATGAGTCCATCCTTTTTATTCTCTGCTATGCTCCTTATATATATATATATTATGGGTGTGCGTTAGCCCCCTCACTCGGTCAAGTTGACTGAGCCCTCATTTACACTTTTAGTTGCAGGTTGATGGCGTTTGCTAGGCGGAACTGAGTCATTTGAGTTGCACTTCGTCGGTCTAGTCGTTCTATTTGCATTTGTCTTTTCATACACTTTACTTATACTTTGACTTGTAGACTTGATATTATACTTTACTATTCGGTAGCCCTGCGTGGCACTCTCATTCGGCCCCTTGTGGCACTTGATGATTATTACTTTATGTTGAAATTCGGGACTAGGGATTTATGCTAGTTGAACCCGTCACCTGCTTTGCATGTTTTGTTTTAAATGCTTCTGCTATCTATTGTTGTTGGTTTTAATTGCTTCCGCACTCTGAGTTTTGGTGAAGTTAGATCCGCCTAGCCTAGTGTGTGAGTTGGTCTCCCGTTCGCTCTGATTCGGATTCGGGCATGGACTTTCATTTCATGTTCCGGGTCTGGGTCATAGTGCGGGGGATGTGGCATTCTCCGTTTGGGGTGTTACATCCTTAAGTGGTATCAGAGCTCTAGGTTGCAAAACCGAGCTCTTGAGTCGTGTTGAGTCTGTCTAGGTCGTACAACATAAGAATTACTGCGCATTGCATTTGTTTGACTTGATATTTTGACCCTTCGGTACGAATTATTTCGTGATTATATGATTGTGTGCACATTATGACTTTGATTATGCAACATCTTATTTTATGTGCCTTATAGTTTGCAACTAATTATTGCATTTAAGTGATATACGTGTTACATTTCATTTGCACTTTAACTCCCATGCATCGAATTTAGTGTTTGAAATTCAGGGTGCCCTATGAGTCAACGCTGAGGTTTCCCTCCATCAACGCTACCTATTGGTACTACAACGGAAACACGCCATAATTCGAAAATGATAGGATTCCTCACCAAGATCAATACTCATAAAAAGGTTCAGAGTTGAAGGAATGAGATTTGCTATATTGACTTACCACCTTAAAGTCAATTGAAAGATGAAGTTTGACGAATTCTAACCTTGAGGATTCGTTCATTTGGAAGTAGTCACCTTGTTGAGGAAATGAGTCAATGGAGGAGAGTCTGATCAAGTAGAACCGTTTTGAAGGATTTTGATGAGCTTTCGCCTTGATGATTCGTTTATTTGGTAGTAGTCACCTTGTTGATGGAAACGAGTTAATGTAGAAGAATCCGATCAAATAAGATCCGATCAAGTTCAAGGGATGTGGATAGGTAACCATGTTACATAAGCAACGAGCTACAAACCATCGGTGAGTGTTGAAGGATTTGGTGTCGTTTAGAGTTAACAAACGACAAAACGAGATTGGTTGCTAGCTCTCTGGGTGTCTTCTTTCTGCTGAGGTGGAAGATTCTGCTAAGATCGAAGATTCTACTGATATGGGAATAGAACACTTAGATGCTGAAAGACTTTATCCAAGTTTCAGGATCACATACCATGGATTGCTTTGGGAAGTGCTTAGCACCACGATCACTCAACGAAACTCTGAGGTACATATCTAATTGACAAACGAACCATGAACAACTCCTTGAAGATGAGCAGACTAAGATTTAACACATAAATGAGAATTCTTGGGAGAAACTGAGGATGATTCTAGTTGAGCAAGGATTACGGTCTAGTAAGGGGGTTTGGTGATAAACGAGCTTTGCTGAGTTACCACTTTATGAAAAGACTTAAGACAAAGACGTCCAGATGATGAGGGTTGCATCATTACCGGCTTAATCAACTCCTACTGCTTCATATCGACTTTCTTGTAAAGATTGTTACACTTCGGTTAACGGTACGCCAAGCATTCATGGCATTTGCATACATGTATCGTTTAAATACTCTTACCTTGTTTAGTTTGTTGTGGTTGATGACTACTGCTATTTTAATTATGATCACTTGGATACCTGATCTAGTATTTGTAACTTGAAATTTCTACTTGTTATGAACTGTTGCTGAAATGAATGAGTTATGTACTTATGTGAACTATTCATGCTTATGTGATTTAAAACTCTCCTGACTGCTCACTAACTTCTCATATAACATACATACATACTGTAACCTTGTTTTATAGGGATTCCATCGCGATATCCCCCTTGAGTTGAGGTATGAGCGTTGAATCTATACTCAAGGGACACCGATATCAGTTGTATAAGGTACACCAAACATGAATCGCATACTTTTCGTCAAGTGTTACCATGATGTGTGTATGTATGAATAACTGATCAGTAGATTTATGTGCAAGAGAGACTTTAGATTCCCTCTTTTTACGTGTTGGAGAGATGTAGGATTCTCTCCATTTATGTGGTAGAAAGATGCTGGATTCTTTCTAAGTTTTGTGCACGAGAGATGTTGGATTCTCTTGTCCTTAGATATTCGGAGATGCTGGATTCTCTTGAATCTAGGGGTTTGAGGAATGCTGGATTTTCTCAAACTAGAATGTTGGGAGATGTTGGAATCTGCCCGACTTAGGTTGAGAGACGGGGTTCTCTCAATTATGTGCTCGAGAGATGGGGTTTTCTCTTTTATATGTGCTCGAGAGACGGGGTTCTCTCTCTTTTGGGTGCTGAGGGACGGGGCTCTCTCACTTACGTGTTGAGAGATGGGATTCTCTCTTGTTTGTTGTGGTTACGTTACGCGTTGATCTGACTACGGGTAGCAAGTGGTGCATCGGAGGCGACATCGCGGTTGGGTGTAATTGCAGCTATCCGATCATGAGAATGACCGTCCGAGTTCGAAACAACTAGCGGATCAAGCACTCTCAGGGACCTCGACGATAACAAGACATCATAAAGGAGGTTCGGTGTAGATGACAAGAGTAAGCCTCACGGTTAGAGTTATGATCTTGCACGAGTTCGGGAGAAGGGTTGGAGCACTACAACTCGAGGATCTACATTTTAGCAGTGGAACCTGGGGACCATGTTCTCTTAAGGGGGGACGGTTGTGACACCCCATATTCTCGAAGGGCGTCCTGACGGTATTAACAAGTAAGTCTCTACACTTGTGTGTGTTTAATTTAACAGTTCTTGAATTATGTGATTAAATGTAAATCCAATTTAATATGTGATCATTCGAATTATTCTAAGATTAATTGTCAACTTGATTAATTACGCACATATTTAACCCTAACTGTCTAATTTGATTTAATTCAAATTTATTCCATGAAATAATTGTCAAGTTGCTTTTAAATCCAACATGTTGCTTAACTTGTTTAATTTCGGTTTACTTGAATTCCTTCAGATTAATTGTCAATCATGTGTTTACGAGTGTCGTAAATTGTACGAAAGTTTTCTAAAATTAAATTGAATTAAACTCTAATTGGTAAATCTCTATTTCATTTTAATTTATAAAATTAATTCGGAGCTTGAATGTTTATTCGTAACCTTACTAATTTTATTTACGATTATTTGTACGCGATATTTCACTTTGCTACGCGATAAGGATACCCGGTTGTATTTAGCTTGTGCACTAGACACATTTCTCCCACTCTCTTTTCTCTCTCTCCCGGGGGTACTATGCGCGGCTTCGGTTACGAGCCCATAACTCGATCGTTTCTAGACGGAATTCAACAAACGAATAGTCCATTTCAATTATCTCGGCGAGACCGACGCAAGAGTGCCAATTTCACGGCCTAATGACTAACGGTGGTGGATTTATGGCCGGATTTCAGTGGCAGCGGCGGAGCTGTCAGACCGCCGCCACTTCACCAGCCTTCTCGGCGGTTTTCGGCCATTCCCTCGGTATACGCGCCTCATGCCCAGAAAGTAGATGTCCTGGCGCACCTCTTGACGTCGACGGCATGGCCATCGGAGCAGCGACGGAGCCGCACGCTCCGCCTGAAGGTCGCGGCGGCGGCGCGGGTTACAGTAGCGGCTAGATTCCGCCGCTTCCGGCGGTGGTTTGCGACGGGGCGTGATGGTTTCCAAGGTTTTTCGACCCCCTGAGTTCATTTCCGGTATCAATTTCACCAGATCTTGGCCGTAGGTGGTGGTTCCGACGACGTGTGCGGTGGCAGATTATTCGGCGGTCAACGGGGCCTTTTCCGGCCATCTTTTGGTCTCGGGCTCTGCACGAAAGTTGTTCGGAACGACGAGAACTAGTGGCCTGTGATTACGCGACTCCAGATTCGGTGGTTTGGCGGCGGATCGCGGCGGCATAGTGGCGGTGTAACGGCGGCGCTAGCTCCGAGGATTTTTCCGGCGAGCTACCTTAGGGCTTTCGAATAGCTCGTCATGGGTAAGACAATGCCTTTTACGGATCGCATTTTGGTTCACCGGTTTGGAAGTAATTTCAGTTTGAAGATTTAGGGTTTTTGTGTTCTTAGATTTCAGATCTAGGACAATCGGCTTGAAATTTTGAGAAATTGATCGAGGATTCGGAACGGGCACGAAGATTTCATTCAGGACTGATTTTTCGGGATTTTTCCGACGAACTTCGGCGGCGGTCCGGCCAAATTCCGGCAGCTACAATGGTGGCGCTACGGCGACGTCTGGTCAAAATGTTCGTCTCGTAGTTGTTAGTTCAACGCCACTTTCCATTCGTCAATCGGACACTCGATCTATTTATTACGAATTATTTTGCGTAATTGTGATTATTTGAATTAATTGTTTTAAGTGCAAACAAATTGTTTATTCTTAGTTTGTTGATCGAGATGTATTCCAATCGTATGCGAAAACATGTATTGAATGGATTGTGATATGCATGAATGTTTCGATTTACAATTTGAATCCCGATGTGATGAATTTATACTATGTGTTTAGATATGAAGGGGTGTTAGTGTAATATCTAGAAACTAATCTTTTATGTGACTAAATGAACTTGAATGATATTTTAGAAGAACGAACATGTTGTGATATCTCTATATGGATTTGAGACGTTCTCAATATTATGTTTGTTGTAAATTGTGTTTCCAATATTAAATTGAGATACATGAAAGATGCTTGAACAACTTGAGACTTTATGCATGAAAGGAGTTAGAATTGTAATATCTTGAATTACTCTTATTACTTGAAAATGGTATATTATGAATTATGATAAATTGATAATTGTCATGCTTGTAAGTAATTAATTCCTAGTTGAATAATTGTATAAACACTTTAAACGAACAATTATGTTTAGTAATCAACTTAGGGGATGTAAGTGTAATATTTACGAAACTACGAATGTGACTTGAGCTTGTGTACCAAACATGTTGTGAAGTTGTAAAGTATGATGTTAAGTGAATTAAATGCACTCTTTATTTGTATCTAGCATGCCATCTACGTACAACAACCTTGTATGTTTATATGATCAAGTTGCACTTACTTATGCACTTTATAACTCGTCATGAACTTGATGCTTAATTCTAATATTTTAATTGAACCCTGTGACATCGGATGATTTAATATGGATTTTATGAATAGATTGACTTCCTAAATTGATCTTGCATCTTTGGATATGGAATTACGTGTCGGTTGCTTGTAAATATGACCTTGTTGAGCATTGATATGCCTTGAATGACCACGACACCTTATCCAAGCACAACATGAACACTTATGCATAACCACGATCATGTTGAGCAACGCCGTGCGTCTTGTTTGGTTCATATAGATTCTAAGTCTGGGCTTCTGTATGTCTTGTCACAGAGTTTGGTGGTGCCGGTGGGCCTGAGGTTTAGAGTGTTTGGCCCTTCACACTCTCAGGCTCTACTTTCACGAGGTGAGGTTTAGGATTTTGTATAGTTAAACGACCTATGACCCCAATATGATGATTTCAACCCCCGCATGCGATTATATACTATATATACGATTAAATATGTGTTGGATATGATATGATTATGACCTTATGATACAACTTCAGTTTTGGAAATTAAATATGAAGGCATATGTAAGCTATTTCGAAAAGTTAAGTTATGTTATGATTATTTAGCGAGATTGCCATGAAAGTTGGTATATGTTATGTTCTGTTCTCTTCTGTTGTGGATCCAAGGAGCTACGGGAAATAGGGCCTCCGGGACGGTTAGGACCGTCGGAGTTTCAACCATGTGCGTAGTTTACATTTGAGATATCATTGCGCGACCTTAGGGTGATGAGGGAGGCGTGATATCTTGAGCCTTCGGCTAAGGCCGGGGATGACTCTTGTGGGTTCGCTACCCTCTTGAGATGGAGTCTATTTTAGACGGTGTTATTATAGATGGTTTTGGGGACTGTACATCCCCTCCATCCTTGGTGTAGCGGTTGGATTGATTGTGATTTATGTTCTGAGGAGTAAAGGTGGGAAGCTCGTACTCGCCAAGCAGTTGATTATGTTATGTTATGGAATTATGAATCGGGATAGAGTCTTTCTGGAAAATGGTTTCTAAACTTATATCTATATCTTATTCGGGTTCTTTCAAAACGTTTTGGTATGTAACACCTATCCCCGGTTCATGAGTCCATCCTTTTTATTCTGTGCTATGCTCCTTATATATATATATTGTGGGTGTACGATAGCCCCCTCAGTCGGTCAAGTTGACTGAGCCCTCATTTACACTTTTAGTTGCAGGTTTTTGGCGTTTGCTAGGCGGAAGTGAGTCCTTTGAGTTGCACTTCGTCGGTCTAGTCGTTCTATTTGCATTTCTCTTTTCATACACTTTACTTATACTTTGACTTGTAGACTTGAGATTATACTTTACTATTCGGTAGCCCTGCGTGGCACTCTCATTCGGCCCCTTGTGGTACTTGATGATTATTACTTTATGTTGATATTCGGGACTAGGGATTTATGCTAGTTGAACCCGTCACCTGCTTTGCATGTTTTGTTTTAAATGCTTCCGCTATCTATTGTTGTTGGTTTTAATTGCTTCCGCACTCTGAGTTTTGGTCAAGTTAGATCCGCCTAGCCTAGTGTGTGAGTTGTCTCCCGTTCGCCCTGATTCGGATTCGGGCATGGACTTTCATTTCATGTTCCGGGTCTGGGTCATAGTGCGGGGGATGTGGCATTCTCTGTTTGGGGTGTTACATCCTTAAGTGGTATCAGAGCTCTAGGTTGCAAAACCGAGCTCTTGAGTCGTGTTGAGTCTGTCTAGGTCGTACGACATAAGAATAACTGCGCATTGCATTTGTTTGACTTGATATTTTGACCCTTCGGCACGAATTGTTTCGTGATTATATGATTGTGTGCACATTTTGACTTTGATTATGCAACATCTTATTTTATGTGCTTTATAGATTGCAACTAATTATTGCATTTACGTGATATACGTGCTACATTTCATTTGCACTTTAACTCCCATGCATCGAATTTAGTGTTCGAATTTCAGGGTGCCCTATGAGTCAACACTGAGGTTTCCCTCCGTCAACACTACCTATTGGTACTACAACGGAAACACGCCATAATTCGAAAATGAAAGGATTCCTCACCAAGATCAATACTCATGAAAAGGTTCAGAGTTGAAGGAATGAGATTTGCTATATTGACTTACCACCTTAAAGTCAATTGAAAGATGAAGTTTGAGGAAATGAGTCAATGGCGGAGAGTCTGATCAATTAGAACCGTTTTGAAGGATTTTGATGAGCTTTCGCCTTGATGATTCGTTTATTTGGGAGTAGTCACCTTGTTGATGGAAACGAGTTAATGTAGAAGAATCCGAACAAATAAGATCCGATCAAGTTCAAGGGATGTGGATAGGTAACCATGTTACATAAGCAACGAGCTACAAACCATCGGTGAGTGTTGAAGGTATTGGTGTCGTTTAGAGTTAACAAACGACAAAACAAGATTGGTTGCTAGCTCTTTGCGTGTCTTCTTTCTACTGAGGTGGAAGATTCTGCTAAGATCGAAGATTCTACTGAGATGGGAATAGAACACTTAGATGCCGAAAGACTTTATCCAAGTTTCAGGATCATATACCATGGATTGCTTTGGGAAGTGCTTAGCACCACGATCACTCAACGAAACTCTGAGGTACATATCTAATTGACAAACGAACCATGAACAACTCCTTGAAGATGAGCAGACTAAGATTTAACACATAAATGAGAATTCTTAGGAGAAACTGAGGATGATTCTAGTTGAGCAAGGATTACGGTCTAGTAAGGGGGTTTGGTGATAAACGAGCTTTGCTGAGTTACCACTTTACGAAAAGACTTAAGACAAAGAGGTCCAGATGACGAGGGTTGCATCATTACCGGCTTAATCAACTCCTACTGCTTTATCTCAACTTTTTTGTAAAGATTGTTACACTTCGGTTAACGGTACGCCAAGCATTCATGGCATTTGCATACATGTATCGTTTAAATACTCTTACCTTGTTTTGTTTGTTGTGGTTGATGACTACTGCTATTTTAATTATGATAACTTGGATACCTGATCTAGTATTTGTAACTTGAAATTTCTACTTGTTATGAACTGTTGCTGAAATGAATGAGTTATGTACTTATGTGAACTATTCATGCTTATGTGATTTAAAACTCTCCTGACTGCTCACTAACTTCTCATATAACATACATACATACTGTAACCTTGTTTTATAGGGATTCCATCGCGATATCCCCCTTGAGTTGAGGTATGAGCGTTGAAGTTATACTCAAGGGACACCGATATCAGTTGTATAAGGTACACCAAACATGCATCGCATACTTTTCGTCAAGTGTTACCATGATGTGTGTATGTATGAATAACTGATCAGTAGATTTATGTGCAAGAGAGACCTTAGGTTCCCTCTTTTTACGTGTTGGAGAGATGTAGGATTCTCTCCATTTATGTGGTAGAAAGATGCTGGATTCTTTCTAAGTTTTGTGTACGAGAGATGTTGGATTCTCTTGTACTTAGATATTCGGAGATGCTGGATTCTCTTGAATCTAGGGGTTTGAGGAATGCTGGATTTTCTCAAACTAGAATGTTGGGAGATGTTGGAATCTGCCCGACTTAGGTTGAGAGACGGGGTTCTCTCAATTATGTTCTCGAGAGATGGGGTTCTCTCTTTTATATGTGCTCGAGAGACGGGGTTCTCTCTCTTGTGGGTGCTGAGGGACGGGGCTCTCTCACTTACGTGTTGAGAGATGGGATTCTCTCTTGTTTGTTGTGGTTACGTTACGCGTTGATCTGACTACGGGTAGCAAGTGGTGCATCGGAGACGACATGGAGGTTGGGTGTAGTTGCAGCTATCCGATCATGAGAATGACCGTCTGAGTTCGAAACAGCTAGCGGATCAAGTACTTGCAGGGAACTCGACGATAACAAGACATGATAAAGGAGGTTCGGTGTAGATGACAGGAGTAAGCCTCATGATTAGAGTTATGATCTTGCACGAGTTAGGGAGAAGGGTTGGAGCACTACAACTCGAGGATTTACATTTTAGCAGTGGAACCCGGGGACCATGTTCTCTTAAGGGGGGAAGGTTGTGACACCCCGTATTCTTGAAGGGCGTCCTGACGGTATTAACAAGTAAGTCTCTACACTTGTGTGTGTTTAATTTAAGAGTTCTTGAATTATGTGATTAAATGTAAATCCAATTTAATATGTGATCATTCGAATTATTCTAAGATTAATTGTCAACTTGATTAATTACGCGCATATTTAACCCTAACTGTCTAATTTGATCTAATTCAAATTTATTCCATGAAATAATTGTCAAGTTGCTTTTAAATCCATCATGTTGCTTAACTTGTTTAATTTCGGTTTACTTGAATTCCTTGAGATTAATTGTCAATCATGTGTTTACGAGTGTCGTAAATTGTACGAAAGGTTTCTAAAATTAATTTGAATTAAACTCTAATTGGTAAATGTAACGCCCCGATTTTCATTTATTAATATTTTATGTCTAAAATAATTTTATAAATTATATTTTATAATACTTTCATGAAATTCATATTAAACTTATAATTGATCTCATAACTTGAAAATATTTAATTCGTGAAATAATTACCAAAAATGATTTAATTGTCAACTTGGCCCTATATGTCCATTCTTTTAAACTTAGGGACCAAATTGCTTGGAAAACCTTTGAGGACTAAAGTGATCACTTTCCAAACTTGATATCCTTAATTGCTTAACTTAAATAATTTGGAGGGTTTAATTGCAAATATTACATATTTTCCCAAATATCACGTTATATGCTTCCTTGATCAATTATCATCAAAATTCACCAACATCTCCATCTTTCTTCCTCTCGGTTCTTCACGTAGAAAGGGGGGAGAAGAGGTTTCATCAAATCATCCAAGTTATTCAAGGAAATCCAGGCTTTTGAGCTCAAGCATCCACCATCATCTTCTCCATTCATTTCCTTACCTTCAAAAGCATGTAAGTGGAAACATATGGTCTCTTGAGCATCTATGTAGGAGCTAGGGTTTGAGGATGGCATGCTAGATGAACTCCTTGTTGTATAAAGCATGATTAAATGATGATAACTTGGAATATGGCATGATTAATTCATGAGATTCTTGAATAATTGGTATGAATGATCAAGTATGATCATGAGTGTGAAATCATGAATTCTTGATGATCTTGTGTGTTTTGAGTGTTTAAGTGTTATGATATTATATCTTGAACCTATATGCATCATATTTCCAGAAAAACATGAATTGGTTGATTGAAAATGGATTTTTTGGTTGCTTTGTTATGCTTTCCCGTAGCTTTCCCCTGTTTTTCCTCTGTTCTTCCAGTTTCAGAAACTGGGAACGACCGTTCCCAGCCTCAAGGCATTTCGGGAACGGGCGTTCCCACCTTTTCATATGAACAAGGCGGCCGAGCATGGGAACTGCCGTTCCCATTTTGGCCTTGCGCCGGAAGGGCCGTTCCCAGCTAAGGCGCATTTCTAAATGGGAAATCGTTGGCGCGTTTATTGGGTTATGGGAACGACCGTTCCCATTTTACTAAGGGGTCCGGAACGGCCGTTCCCACCTCGCTGACAGAACAAATGTGACTGCATAAAATTACATTTTTAGCCCCTCGATCCAACGACTTCTTTGACCCCGAATTGCTGTAATATGTGCTAATATGATGTGAAACAACATGTTATCATACCACATTGCATTTTCGTGGTCGTCTCGATACATTTCCGCCGTTCGTCACATTTTGTGCATTTTAGGTCATGTCTCATGTATAAGTGTCGTGTTTGCACAGGTCACGAGGGTGTGGACGAGGAGCAGGCTCCGTAGAGCATATCCTTGTGTTATTTTGTAAGATAGGTGAGGTTTAATTGTTAGTTATATAGAACCAGTATACCCTTTATGTGATATTTTGGCCAAAAAGGTATCTATAGTTATACTTTCTATAAACCATTGATCATTTCTAGTTATGTTCAAGCAAGCCAGCAAGCAAGTCAGGTATTGTTTCATGCATTTTTAGGGGAGTAACATGACGGATACGTTTGGGCCCGAGGGTAGTGACTGGAGCCAACCGGGAAAGCAAGGGCTGACGGGTAACTCTGGCGCTATCCTCACCACACTAGGGGTCACCCCTGAATCCACTAGGAGGTTAGTGGAGGAAGGAGCTCCGGGCTTAGGGATTCATGTACCCTCTGCTCAATGAGATTGGATGTTGGGGCCTTGCAATCCCTTCATCAAACCGGAGGAAGAAGGAGACTGGGGACGAGTCCGGCACCACGGATGCGCCTCGGGTTATTGCATGATTGTCATTTCATGAACGTGTTATATGAGTACACTATCGCACGATTGCATGATAAGTGAATTGCATGATCACCTATTGACTATTAAACAAGCAAGCATGTTCATTTGGAGATCGGTTGGAGACCGCCCTTACTCGCCGGGGCCATGTATTGATTGATTGCATGAAAACGAACAAGTACTTAATACTGGTAGTTGTAATCTCGGGCGAGATTATGTGATTGTAAACTTATATTACTTTTAATTATAAAACCTTACCCGAGGTTATAGCTTGCATGTGACTGCGCTAATATATATTTATGCCCCTCGCTCAGTCTTCGGTAGACTGATACTTCACTTTTCAGGTACTTGAGAGCCGGTCGTGCTAGGCGGGAGTCTGGTCCAGTCTTGCATTGTCACGAGTCTAGCAGTGCACCATCATGTATATATATTTTACTACTTCTCATGTTATGTCCGTTGTTATCACGTTCTGAATACTTGATCTTGTATAAGTTAGTAAGAGATGATGATGTATGGATAATTAGTTTGGTATCTATACGTATCTATCTGATAAATATGGTACCTATATGTATATATATATGAATTAATGCTTCCGCTTTTAATTGTTATGCATTGGTTTTGTATTGCTTTGGGGTTTAGTCCCGCCTAGCTCGTCTTTTCTTTTATTTGTCACCCGTTCGCTATAGGCTAGTTCATGTACGGATTGTCCATTTCGTATGTGGATCGGCCTATAGTGCGGGGGTGTGGTATCCCTACGTATAGGGGCGCTACATCTGAGGTGGTATCAGAGCCCGGTTGCAAAACCGAGGTTCTAGTGTCGTTCGTGTCAAGTCTAGGTCGAACGGCATAGGATTAATTGTTGATTGAGAGTCTTGCATATTATTTGAATCTATTTGAATTCTCTGAATTAATTCGATTACTTGGTAACCTGTGCTTTGCATTGAGTTTTGCAATTTGTTGTCAATTAATTGATCTTGAATTATTTGAAGTTATGTGTTTAACGTGTTTTACTTTAAATACTGATAAATTGCTTGCTGCATTTATATTAAATCGTAGTTGTGAGCATTAATTATGTGATCATTATGTGACATAAGCATGCCTTACCCACATGCATTTTATTTCAAAGAAAGTTGTGAGTTACAGGTTGTAGAAAGAATATCAAACCACGGCCAATTGCTCGATAACTTTGGGCTACTACGGGATTTGAGAAGGGGGGTGCAAGTTGAGGCCAAAATCAGGGCGTGGAAGGAAAGTCAATTAAGTATGTCCGATTGAAGTACAAGCTTGGGAATTACCTTTGGGTTTAAATCAGTCGGATTCAACTTTCTAACACGACAGCCAGAAAGATTAAACAACCAATTATGGAAATCAACATGTTCGGGATTCTACATTTGGGTAAGACAAGTTATTTTATGAGTCAAGATAAATTGTCGTGTTGCGAGAATAACCGGATTGCTGTTAGCGAGCGATTCAAGGGTTGGAAGGAAAAGAAGTGTCGAAGATGCTTAAATCCGGGAGTTGTAAAATAAGGAAAAGATATTCTCGGGGTAATGGCTCTAAAGATTATCAACTAGGATGTGGTGGAATTGGAGGATATGGAGCAACAAGTCGAAGCATTCAAATTTCGGGACTACCACCGTGGATCATCAATTCACAGAAAGTGCTACCCCGGGGAATTTTAGACTAAGGATCAAATATGAGAAGTTCGAAGACAAGTTCATTAAGTTATGATTCAAAGGATGAGATCCGGAATAAAAGAATTCACTGAAGGAAATTTGTGCTATCAAAGATGACGCGTCTACCTGGTTAGGAAGGCTATTTCATCCGAGGATAAGGTGAAGGAGATTGGGGTACTAATTACTCAAGATTCAGGTGTGTCGTTAAATTGAGACTTGGTTAATTGGGAAGCAAATTCAAGTAGGAGAGGAAGATCATTTCAATCGAGCTGGTAGATTTGGATTCACGAAAGGTAAAGCTCCTAGGACTCTATAACCGATTGGAATGAGTTTATTTTCCAGATTCAATTTGGAGGGTCGTGCAAGAGTGAGAATTGGGAGATTGGAGTACCAAATGAAAATGGCAACGGATGATAAGGAATTTTGGAAGGAAATTATATGCTCAGAAGTAGATAAGTAAGAAGGAGAGTTCTATAACCGATTCAAATTGAAAGAGTAGACTTGAAGGGTTTCAGTCACGGTGGCAACTTGGTGAATTAGGAGAATAACTGGAGACTTTTGGTTCGAGAGGGGTCAGGGAATTAATTCCATAAGTGGAACAGAAATGGAATTCAAGAGTTCTTGTTTAGGGATCATATAGTTACCCCAGTTAACACAAGGACAATTTTGGGATTTCAATTAAGGAAGGGATAAAGGAAGCTCAGCACTCCAGTGAATATGAAATTGAAAGACAATCATGTTAAAGATTTCAGTAGTGGGCATATCCAGATCCAAGCTGAATTGTCATATGGTGAGATTGCGTTAAAGGACATGAAGCAATAAATGAAGACAATAAAGAAAGGCCACGAATTGCTAGGTAAAGGTTGGGTGATCGAGTGCAAACAACGGAAAAGGGAATTCATTCAATTATTCCAACTCTTAAAGAGTAAACAAGGGAGTTGGATCAAAGTGACAACTATGAAGAGGATTCAGGCAACAATCGGGGAGCAGCTATTAAAGAGTAAGCTAGATGTTAATTCCATGAGCATAGAAGACTTCGGGTTTTAGAAATCATAATACTGAGCCGTGGGAATGTTCAAGTGAATGTTAGACATATTTGAAGAACAGAAGACCGTGGGAAAAGAGGAACGATCACTAGTTCAGGACAAGCTTCGGATTCAACAAACAAGGAATTTCATGTCGACATAAAAAAATTTTCCATTACTCCGGTGACAGGTTCAATGCATCCATAAGCACGTGCATCATACGCTACTTTAATTTTAAATTTCTTTACATATATGTAATTTCCCTGATTGAACTTAATTGCTCCAATGTGCTGAAATATTATTTCCGAGTGGGTAACGTGCATTGGCATATTAATTCAACATGCATATTCAGTGTCTTGATTAACAGGATGTCACAAGATCGCCCTTATAAGGAACAAGTGCCTAGAGTTTCTCCGCATTTACCCCCTCCGGTTCAGCCTCAGGAATTCTTCGAGTCCTTGGTTCGTTTAGTAGAGCAGAAGATAAAAGAGTATGTTTCTTCCGAGTCGCGGGACTTAGCATCACAGCCGGGCCAAATTTCGATGGCATTTAGGGAATTTCAGAACCAACCATCCTCAAGACCCTTTGAAGGAAACAAGGATTCCACCGGATCACAACTCAAGAAAATCAAAAGAGTGTGGGAACTAACTCCGAGTGACTCCCAAGAAAAGGACCGAGGCACCACTTTGTTTGAGGCAAGAAGGTCTAATCCTCACCCCGGACAGGCTTCAGGTTCGAAGTCGGGACAACTTTTTAGCAAAGGAAAGCGGCCTATCTCTTATCATACCCCGGCACCTCAGGAAAAATCTCGCAAGAAAAAGAAGCAATCACTTGGACCGAGTTCGGGAACTTCGTGTAACCCAGTTCCAACAACCTCTTCTGGGAAACTTCTTTGCAATTATTGTGGACGTGATAACCACACTTATGATGGCTGTAGGAAACGGTTGGGATTATGTCTCTACTGTGGAGGTGACGAGCATCACATCGACACTTGCTCAAGGCTACGAGGGAAATCTCCCGGGGGTGGAAGATTACCAGTGCGAGCACGGGAAGGTACCAATTATATACATGATATAACCAACGGTGAACGGTACCTTTAACCATGCATACCACGTGCATTACTGATCTTATTGTTAGTGTATTTAATTTCTTGCGCATTGCAAATTAGTTAATTATGAGTGATAAATATGTGATTAAATGATTTTTATTTGTCTATGTGATATCTATGACATTAATATGATTCTATTTGTCTATGCAACATTCACGCCATTATTTTTGCTATCTACTCCTTGAACTACTTCAGTGCTTGTGAGAGATGGGGCTCTCTCCTTTCCTGTTGAGAGACGGGGCTCTCTCACTTCTTGTTGAGAAACGGGGTTTCTCACTTCTGGTGAAAGACGGGGCTCTTTCATTCCTTATTCAGGAGACGGGGTTCTCTTATAAATTTTGCATCGTTTTAAAACTTGACAGTGGACCTGGGGACCAGGTCCTTTTTAAGGGGGGGAGAGTTGTAACGCCCCGATTTTCATTTATTAATATTTTATGTCTAAAATAATTTTATAAATTATATTTTATTATACTTTCATGAAATTCATATTAAACTTATAATTTATCTCATAACTTGAAAATATTTAATTTGTGAAATAATTACCGAAAATGATTTAATTGTCAACTTGGCCCTATATGTCCATTCTTTTAAACTTAGGGACCAAATTGCTTGGAAAACCTTTGAGGACTAAAGTGATCACTTTCCAAACTTGATATCCTTAATTGCTTAACTTAAATAATTTGGAGGGTTTAATTGCAAATATTACATATTTTCCCAAATATCACGTTATATGCTTCCTTGATCAATTATCATCAAAATTCACCAACATCTCCATCTTTCTTCCTCTCGGTTCTTCACGTAGAAAGGGGGAAGAAGAGATTTCATCAAATCATCCAAGTTATTCAAGGAAATCCAGGCTTTTGAGCTCAAGCATCCATCATCATCTTCTCCATTCATTTCCTTACCTTGAAAAGCATGTAAGTGGAAACATATGGTCTCTTGAGCATCTATGTAGGAGCTAGGGTTTGAGGATGGCATGCTAGATGAACTCCTTGTTGTATAAAGCATGATTAAATGATGATAACTTGGATTATGGCATGATTAATTCATGAGATTCTTGAATAATTGGTATGAATGATCAAGTATGATCATGAGTGTGAAATCATGAATTCTTGATGATCTTGTGTGTTTTGAGTGTTTAAGTGTTATGATATTATTTCTTGAACCTATATGCATCATATTTCCAGAAAAACATGAATTGGTTGATTGAAAATGGATTTTTTGGTTGCTTTGTTATGCTTTCCCGTAGCTTTCCCCTGTTTTTCCTCTGTTCTTCCAGTTTCAGAAACTGGGAACGACCGTTCCCAGCCTCAAGGCATTTCGGGAACGGGCGTTCCCACCTTTTCATATGAACAAGGCGGCCGAGCATGGGAACAGCCGTTCCCATTTTGGCCTTGCGCCGGAAGGGCCGTTCCCAGCTAAGGCGCATTTCTAAATGGGAAATTGTTGGCGCGTTTATTGGGTTATGGGAACGACCGTTCCCATTTTACTAAGGGGTCCGGAACGGCCGTTCCCACCTCGCTGACAGAACAAATGTGACTGCATAAAATTACATTTTTAGCCCCTCGATCCAACGACTTCTTTGACCCCGAATTGCTGTAATATGTGCTAATATGATGTGAAACAACATGTTATCATACCACATTGCATTTTCGTGGTCGTCTCGATACATTTCCGCCGTTCGTCACATTTTGTGCATTTTAGGTCATGTCTCATGTATAAGTGTCGTGTTTGCACAGGTCACGAGGGTGTGGACGAGGAGCAGGCTCCGTAGAGCATATCCTTGTGTTATTTTGTAAGATAGGTGAGGTTTAATTGTTAGTTATATAGAACCAGTATACCCTTTATGTGATATTTTGGCCAAAAAGGTATCTATAGTTATACTTTCTATAAACCATTGATCATTTCAAGTTATGTTCAAGCAAGCCAGCAAGCAAGTCAGGTAATGTTTCATGCATTTTTAGGCGAGTAACATGACGGATACGTTTGGGCCCGAGGGTAGTGACTGGAGCCAACCGGGAAAGCAAGGGCTGACGGGTAACTCTGGCGCTATCCTCACCACCCTAGGGGTCACCCCTGAATCCACTAGGAGGTTAGTGGAGGAAGGAGCTCCGGGCTTAGGGATTCATGTACCCTCTGCTCAATGAGATTGGATGTTGGGGCCTTGCAATCCCTTCATCAAACCGGAGGAAGAAGGAGACTGGGGACGAGTCCGGCACCACGGATGCGCCTCGGGTTATTGCATGATTGTCATTTCATGAACGTGTTATATGAGTACACTATCGCACGATTGCACGATAAGTGAATTGCATGATCACCTATTGACTATTAAACAAGCAAGCATGTTCATTTGGAGATCGGTTGGAGACCGCCCTTACTCGCCGGGGCCATGTATTGATTGATTGCATGAAAACGAACAAGTACTTAATACTGGTAGTTGTAATCTCGGGCGAGATTATGTGATTGTAAACTTATATTACTTTTAATTATAAAACCTTACCCGAGGTTATAGCTTGCATGTGACTGCGCTAATATATATTTATGCCCCTCGCTCAGTCTTCGGTAGACTGATACTTCACTTTTCAGGTACTTGAGAGCCGGTCGTGCTAGGCGGGAGTCTGGTCCAGTCTTGCATTGTCACGAGTCTAGCAGTGCACCATCATGTATATATATTTTACTACTTCTCATGTTATGTCCGTTGTTATCACGTTCTGAATACTTGATCTTGTATAAGTTAGTAAGAGATGATGATGTATGGATAATTAGTTTGGTATCTATACGTATCTATCTGATAAATATGGTACCTATATGTTTATATATATGAATTAATGCTTCCGCTTTTAATTGTTATGCATTGGTTTTGTATTGCTTTGGGGTTTAGTCCCGCCTAGCTCGTCTTTTCTTTTATTTGTCACCCGTTCGCTATAGGCTAGTTCATGTACGGATTGTCCATTTCGTATGTGGATCGGCCTATAGTGCGGGGGTGTGGTATCCCTACGTATAGGTGTGCTACAATAAATCTCTATTTCATTTTAATTTATAAAATTAATTCGGAGCTTGAATGTTTATTCGTAACCTTACTAATTTTATTTACGATTATTTGTACGCGATATTTCACTTTGCTACGCGATAAGGATACCCAGTTGTATTTAGCTTGTGCTCTAGACACATTTCTCCCAATTTCTTTTCTCTCTCTCTCTCTCCTCTCCCACTCTCTCTCCCGCTGGTACTATGCGTGGCTTCGGTTACGAGCCCATAACTCGATCGTTTCTCGACGGAATTCAACAAACGAATAGTCCATTTCGATTATCTCGGCGAGACCGACGTAAGAATACCAATTTCACGGCCTAACAACAAACAGTGGTAGATTTATGGCCGGATTTCAGTAGCAGCGGCGGAGCTATCAGACCGCCGCCGCTTCGCCGGCCTTCTCGGCGGTTTCCGGCCATTCCCTCGGTACACGCGCCCCATGCCCAGAAAGTAGACGTCCCGGCGCACCTCTTGACGTTGACGGCGCAGCCATCGGAGCAGCGACGGAGCCGCACGCGCCGCCTGAAGCTCGCAGCGGCGGCGAGGCGGCGCGATTCCGCCGCTTCCGGCGGTGGTTTTCGACGGGGCTCGATGGTTTCCAAGGTTTTTCGACCCCCTGAGTTCATTTCAGACATCAATTTCACCAGATCTTGGTCGTAGGTGGTGGTTCCGATGACGTGTGCGGTGGTAGATTATTCGGCGGTCAATGGGGGCCTTTTCCGGCCATCTTTTGGTCTCGGGCTCTTCACGAAAGTTGTTCGGAACGACGAGAACTAGTGGCCTGTGATCACGCGACTGCCGATTCGGTGGTTTGGCGGCGGATCGCGGCGGCATAGTGGCGGTGCAACGGCGGCGCTAGCTTCGAGGATTTTTCCGACAAGCTACCTTAGGGCTTTCGAAGAGCTCGTCATGGGTAAGACAATGCCTTTTACGGATCGCATTTTAGTTCACCGGTTTGGAAGTAATTTGAGTTTGAAGATTTAGGGTTTTCGTGTTCTTAGATTTCAGATCTAGGACAATCGGCTTGAAATTTCCAGAAATTGATCGAGGATTCGGAACGGGCACGAAGATTTCATTCAGGACTGATTTTTTGGGATTTTTCCGGCGACCTTCGGCGGCGGCGCGGCCAAATTCCGGCAGCTACAGTGGTGGCGTTACGGCGACATCTGGTCAGAATGTTCGTCTCGTAGTGGTGAGTTCAACTCCACTTTCCGTTCGTCAATCGGACACTCGATCTATTTATTACGAATTATTTTGCCTAATTTTGATTATTTGAATTAATTGTTTTAAGTGCAAATAAATTGTTTATTCTTAGTTTGTTGATCGAGATGTATTCCAATCGTATGCGAAAACATGTATTGAATGGATTGTGATATGCATGAATGTTTCGATTTACAATTTGAATCCCGATGTGATGAATTTATACTATGTGTTTAGATATGAAGGGATGTTAGTGTAATATCTAGAAACTAATGTTTTATGTAACTAAATGAACTTGAATGATATTTTAGAAGAACGAACATGTTGTGATTTCTCTATATGGCTTCGAGACGTTCTCAATGTTATGTTTGTTGTAAATTGTGTTTCCAATATTAAATTGAGATACATGAAAGATGCTTGAACAACTTGAGACTTTATGCATGAAAGGAGTTAGAATTGTAATATCTTAATTTACTCTTATTACTTGAAAATGGTATATTATGAATTATGATAAATTGATAATTGTCATGCTTGTAAGTAATTAATTCCTAGTTGAATAATTGTATAAACACTTTAAACGAACAATTATGCTTAGTAATCAACTTAGGGGATGTAAGTGTAATATTTACGAAACTAGGAATGTGACTTGAGCTTGTGTACCAAACATGTTGTGAAGTTGTAAAGTATGATCTTAAGTGAATTAAATGCACTCTTTATTTGTATCTAGCATGCCATCTACGTACAACAACCTTGTATGTTTATATGATCAAGTTGCACTTACTTATGCACTTTATAACTCGTCATGAATTTGATGCTTAATTCTAATATTATAATTGAACCCTGTGACATCGGATGATTTAATATGGATTTTGTGAATAGATTGACTTCCTAAATTGATCTTGCATCTTTGGATATGGAATTACGTGTTGGTTGCTTGTAAATATGACCTTGTTGAGCATTGATATGCCTTGAATGACCACGACGCCTTATCCAAGCACAACATGAACACTTATGCATAACCACGATCATGTTGAGCAATGTCGTGCGTCTTGTTTGGTTCATATAGATTCTAAGTCTGGGCTTCTGTATGTCTTGTCACAGAGTTTGGTGGTGCCGGTGGGCCTGAGGTTTAGAGTGTTTGGCCCTTCACACTCTCAGGCTCTACTTTCACGAGGTGAGGTTTAGGATTTTGTATAGTTAAACGACCTATGACCCCAATATGATGATTTCAACCCCCGCATGCGATTATATACTATATATTCGATTAAATATGTGTTGGATATGATATGATTATGACCTTATGATACAACTTCAGTTTTGGAAATTAAGTATGAAGGCATATGTTAACTATTTCGAAAAGTTAAGTTATGTTATGATTATGTAGCGAGATTGCCATGAAAGTTGGTATACGTTATGTTCTGTTCTGTTCTGTTGTGGATCCAAGGAGCTACGGGTAATGGGGCCTCCGGGACGGTTAGGACCGTCAGAGTTTCAACCATGTGCGTAGTTTCCATTTCAGATATCATTGCGCGACCTTAGGGTGATGAGGGAGGCGTGATATCTTGAGCCTTCGGCTAAGGCCGGGGATGACTCTTGTGGGTTCGCTACCCTCTTGAGATCGAGTCTATTTTAGACGGTGTTATTATAGATGGTTTTGGGGACTGTACATCCCCTCCATCCTTGGTGTAGCGGTTGGATTGATTGTGATTTATGTTCTGAGGAGTAAAGGTGGGAAGCTCGTACTCGCCGAGCAGTTGATTATGTTATGTTATGGAATTATCAATCGGGATAGAGTCTTTCTGGAAAATGGTTTCTAAACTTATGTCTATATCTTATTCGGGTTCTTTCAAAACGTTTTGGTATGTAACACCTGTCCCCGGTTCATGAGTCCATCCTTTTTATTCTGGCTATGCTCCTTATTTATATATATATTTTGTGGGTGTGCGTTAGCCCCCTCACTCGGTCAAGTTGACTGACCCCTCATTTACACTTTTAGTTGCAGGTTGTTGGCGTTTGCTAGGCGGAAGTGAGTCCTTTGAGTTGCACTTCGTCGGTCTAGTCTTTCTATTTGCATTTGTCTTTTCATACACTTTACTTATACTTTGACTTGTAGACTTGAGATTATACTTTACTATTCGGTAGCCCTGCGTGGCACTCTCATTCGGCCCCTTGTGGCACTTGATGATTATTACTTTATGTTGATATTCGGGACTAGGGATTTATGCTAGTTGAACCCGTTACCTGCTTTGCATGTTTTGTTTTAAATGCTTCCGCTATCTATTGTTGTTGGTTTTAATTGCTTCCGCACTCTGAGTTTTGGTCAAGTTAGAACCGCCTTGCCTAGTGTGTGAGTTGATGTCCCGTTCGCTCTGATTCGGATTCGGGCATGGACTTTCATTTCATGTTCCGGGCTGGGTCATAGTGCGAGGGATGTGGCATTCTCCGTTTGGGGTGTTACATTCCATCTTTCTTTTAATTGTAATTTCATTATAATATAAACGATGCATGGGATGAAGATTATATTTTTTCTTTTCCAGAACTGTGAACTGAGTTTTCAGATTTATATATATATATATAGTTGTTGTATGAGAGAATTTATGCAGTAAAATGTCGGTCATGTTGTTGTGGATTGAATGAGTTTCGTTAATTTAACTCTTGAGTTTTGTAAATTATGAATTGAACTCTCTAATCTTCAATCTTGTGAATTTCTGTTGTTAATGGAACACGTATATGGTTACATTTGTATAAGTGATTGGTAATGTGAGGATCAATTGGTTTCAGGAATGAATTGATGATGGAATAACCCTCGAGTGTATATGTGTATGGTTGTGGTTAATCGAGAATTATAACATGTATGTTAATCGATAATTGTTGGTGTTATTGTAACTGGGGGACGTTGAAGTGGTGAGTGTATAACTGACTGGAATTTTAATTGGAAATTTGATGACTAATTGGTTCAAGGCTCCTGGTTAATTAGCTGTCACTAAATTGAATTAATTAGCTTTTGTTTTGGTTTTGTGTGGGTGAAGTGATAATTGTATGTTGATAAACTTATGAAATACAAATCAAATGTAATCGTTGTTGTATAAATAATGGGTACATTTTGGTTGCCAACATGAATTAGAGGTACTCACATTGTATTTTCTTGGAGTATGGTAGGAGATGTGTATGTATGCCTTGATAAAGAAACGACCTTATAGTTGAAGTGTACTCATATGTAGTCATGATAATAATTTAATTAAGTGGGGGTTAATATAATTAAAATGGGGAAAACTTGAATTACAATATGATTTATGTGGGATGAGCATGTCTGTATTAATCAGGAAGAGTTGAGCTTGAAACTCTTAAACATATAATGAATTATCTTATTAAATGAACTCGGGTAAATTGAATTTAACTTGGATTCAACATATTTGATTTGCTATGCAGCAGACACCTGGGGATATGTAAGAATTGGTATGTTTATATAATTAATTACCTTATGTTTTAATTAGAATTCTAGAGTTAAGAGTTAAGAATTGTTTTTACACTACTAATTGATTGATGTTGAATTAAAGTTGTTTGCTTTGCCTTATTTTCATGTGTAAGTGCTTCGCACCGTTTCATGATTTTCGATTATGCTCTTTAGAAACGTGCTTAGGTGCTAATTCACCTATGTGATAAGTGAGTTGTACGTTCAGGCGACATGCGGGACATTAATTGTGCACAAGAACCTATTCACTACGTTCAATGACATTTTATGATCTTACTTACATGACATACCATTTCATATTCCTCATGTCATCTCATAATCATCGTCGTGCGTCTTCGTGGTACGTGTCTGAGTCTTGTCTCATGAGTACACTCTATTTGCTTTTCTGTACAGTGATCTCCAAGACGGAGATAACCTGGTCGGGTATGCACTCGTCTTGTCAGTTCTGGTATCTCGTCGCTTCTCAGGTGAGGTTTAGGATTTTGTATAGTTATGCGACCTATGGCCTTTATATGATGATTTCTACCCTTGCATGCGAGTATACCCTACTATAAATACGTATGTGTTGGATATGATATGTTTATGAACTTTGCGTGTGTCCTACGAGGGAGGGAGCCTTCGTGGCTTAATTTCCATTGCGTAAGGATAAAATATATAAACCAGTTTTTGAACCATATGTAAGCTATTTTGGAAAAACAGTTGTGTTATGATCATGTAGCTAGATTGCCATGAAAGATTGGCGTATGTGATCCATTGTGATCTGTTCTGTTGTGATATGTTGTGGATCTGATCCTGGTGAGCTGCGGGTAATGGATCCCCCGGAGCGGTTAGGGCCGTCGGGGTATTCATCTATTTCGTAGTTCCATTTGAGATATCTTCATGCGACCCGTGTTGTAGGGAAGGTGTGGTATCTTGAGCCTTCGGCTAAGGCCGGGGAGGACTCTTGTGGGTTCGCTACCCCTTGAGGGTGAGTCTAATTTTAGACTGTTTATTATAGATGGTTAGGGCCAACGCGTGGCTCTTCCATCATTGGAGTAGAGGTTGGATTAATTTTGATTTATGTTATGAGGAGTCGAGGTTGGAAGCTCGTACTCGCCGAGCAGTTGATTATGTTATGTTATGGAATTATGGATTGGGATAGAGTCTTTCTGAAAATGATTTCTAAACTTATATCTATATCTATTTGGGTTATTTTGAAATGTTTTGGTATGCAACACCTATCCTCGGTTCATGAGTCCATCCTTTTATTCTATGATGTGCTCTTTATATATAAATTGTGGGTGTGCGTGAGCCCCCTCATTCGGTCAGTTGACTGACACCTCATTTTATCTTTTAGTTTGCAGGTTTCCTTTTTGGCTTGAGCTATGCGGAAATGAGACTTCGGAGTCACACTTGTCAGTCTAGTTGGTGTTAGGATGCATTTGTCACATACTTTGTCTATGTTATGTATCTATGTTTCACACTTGCAAATTATGTTTACACTCTACCTAGACTTAAGCCCGTGTGGGGTTAGTAAACTAGTATTTGGATGTTATTAGATATTGATGATACTTATGTTGATTATTATATTTGATTATGAATTGATATTCGGGATTAGGTATTTATGCTAGTTGAACCCGTCACTGCTTTGCATGTTTTGTTTTAATTGCTTCCGCACTCTGAGTTTGTCAAGATATATCCGTATAGCCTAGTGTGTGAGTTGGTCTCCCGTTCGCTATGATTCGGATTCGGGCATGAACTTCCTATTTCATGACCGAGTCTGAGTCCTAGTGCGGGGGATGTGGTATCCTCCGTCTGGGGTGCTACAGTTGATTCCTTAATCCCTACAATAGTTGAAGATATTAAACTAGGAGGTGGATCCCCTTGATGTCCATCTCCAGGTAGGCTTGGTCCTTCCTCCTTTATCCCACCAACAATTGGAGGTGGATCCCCTTGATTTCCATCTCCAGAGCTTGGCCCTCCTTTTTCGATTCCACCAAAAATTGGAGTTGGATGACCTCCATGTCCTTCAGCTGGGCTTGGTGCAGATCCCTTGACTCCTCTAATGGTTGAAGAAGTTAAATCATGAGTTAGATCCTCTGCATGTGGTCCTCCACGTTGGCTTGGTTCTACTTTTTTAATCTGCCCGAAGTTTAAAATTAGAGTTGGATAGCCCCCATCTCTCTCGCCCGGGCTTGATGCCAATTCCTTGATCCCTACAATAGTTGAAGATATTAAATCAGGATGTGGATACCCTTGATGTCCATTTCCGGGTGGGCTTGGTCCTACTTCCTTTATCCCACCAATAATTGGAGGTGGGTCCCCTTGATGTCCATCACCAGGGCTTGGTCCTCTTTTTTCGATTCCACCAATAATTGAAGTTGGATGACCTCCATGTCCTTCACTTGGGCTTGGTGCAGATCCCTTGACTTCTTTAATGGCTGAAGAAGTTAAATCATGAGGTAGATCTCATGCATGTGGTCCTCCACGTCGGCTTAGTTCTACTTCCTCAATTTGCCCGAAGTTTAAAATTAGAGTTGGATCGCCACAATGTCCCTCACCCAGCCTTGGTGCCGATTCCTTGATCCCTGCAATGGTTGAAGATATTAAATCAGGATGTGGATCTCCATGATGTCCATCTCCGGGTGGGCTTGGTCCTTCTTCCTTTATCCCACCAACAATTGGAGGTGGATCCCCTTGATGTCCATATCCAGGGCTGGGTCCTCCTTTTTTTGATTCCACCAATAATTGAAGTTGGATGACCTCCATTTCCTTCACCTGGGCTTGATGCAGATCCCTTGACTCCTTTAATGGCTGAAGAAGTTAAATCATGAGGTAGATCCTATGCATGTGGTCCTCCACATCGGCTTAGTTCTACTTCCTTAATCTGCCCAAAGTTTAAAATTAGAGTTGGATCGGCACCATGTCCCTCACCCGACCTTGGTGCCGATTCCTTGATCCCTGCAATGGTTGAAGATATTAAATCAGGATGTGGATCCCCATGATGTCTATCTCTGGGTGGGCTTGGTCCTTCTTCCTTTATCCCACCAACAATTGGAGGTGGATCCCCTTGATGTCCATCTCCAGGGCTGAGTCCTCCTTTTTCGATTCCACCAATAATTGAAGTTGGATGACCTCCATGTCCTTCACCTGAGCTTGGTGCAGATCCCTTGACTCCTTTAATGGCTTAAGAAGTTAAATCATGAGGTAGATCCTATGCATGTGGTCCTCCACGTCGGCTTAGTTCTGCTTCCTTAATCTACCCGAAGTTTAAAATTAGAGTTGGATCGCCACCATGTCCCTCACCCGGCCTTGGTGACGATTCCTTGATCCCTGCAATGGTTGAAGATATTAAATCAGGATGTGGATCCCTTTGATGTCCATCTCCGGGTGGGCTTGGTCCTTATTCCTTTATCCCACCAACAATTAGAGGTGGATCCCCTTGATGTCCATCTCCAGGGCTTGGTCCTCCTTTTTCGATTCCACCAATAATTGAAGTTGGATGACCTCCATGCCCTTCACCTGGGCTCGGTGCAGATCCCTTGACTCCTTTAATGGCTGAAGAAGTTAAATCATGAGGTAGATCCTATGCATGTGGTCCTTCACGTCGGCTTAGTTCTACTTCCTTAATCTGCCCGAAGTTTAAAATTAGAGTTGGATCGCCACCATGTCCCTCACTCGGCTTTGGTGTCGATTCCTTGATCCCTGCAATGGTTGAAGATATTAAATCAGGATGTGGATCCCTTGATGTCCATCTCCGGGTTGGCTTGGTCCTTCTTCCTTTATCCCACCAACAATTGGAGGTGGATCCCCTTGATGTCCATCTCCAGGGCTGAGTCCTCCTTTTTCGATTCCACCAATAATTGAAGTTGGATGACCTCCATGTCCTTCACCTGGGCTTGGTGCAGATCCCTTGACTCCTCTGATGGCTGAAGAAGTTAAATCATGAGGTAGATCCCCTGCATATGGTCGTCCACGTCGACTTGGTTCTACTTCCTTAATCTGCCTGAAGTTAAAATCAGATTTGGATTGCCCCATTGTACCTCACCCATGCATGGTGCTAATTTCTTGATCCCTGCAATGGTTGAAGATATTAAATCAGGATGTGAATCCCCTTGATGTCCATCTCCGGGTGGGCTTGGTCCTTCTTCCTTTATCCCTCCAACAATTGGAGGTGGATCCCCTTGATGTCCATCTTCAGGGCTTGGTCCTTCTTCTTTGATCCCACTAATAATTGCATGTGGATCCTCTAGATGTCCTTCACCTGAGCTTGGCGTTGATTCGTTGACCCCTTCGATGTAAGAAGTTAAATCATGTGGTAGATCCCCTGCATGTCCTTCACCGGAGCTTGGTGTTGATTCCTTAATCCCTGCATTTGTTGAAGATATTAAACCAATAGGTGGATTACCTTGATGTTCATCTCCGCCTAGGCTTGGTCCTTCTTCCTTGATCCCTCCAACGGTTGAAGAAGTTAGACCAGGTGGTGAACCTCCCTCAAGTACTCCTCTATGTGTATTTGACCCTTCATGTTTTATCCCACGAATAGTGAAAAACAAATATGGATCATCTTCACTCCCTCGTCTATGTATAGTTGGCCCTCCTTTCTTCACTTGTGGCGTATGTAACTCTTCTAAAATGTTCTCAATAACATTATTGGTAAGCTCAAGATGGTTATTGCTCAAAAGTTGGGCCTCGCTCACAAGGAGGAAATAATTTAGAAGAATATCACAAAAGAAACTTGCAATGTTTTTCATATTTTGTGACATTATACTAACTTGAGAAGAAAATTTTATTAGAATTCAGATTTGTGCTAGAGAATTAACACAAAAGAGAACTTTTTGTTATGGATAAAAGGAGAAAATGTTAGCCAATTTATAAGCATCGATTTTGTTTGCAAAACATGAAATTGAGTATTCCAAATCTGAAATCATTATTTGGATTATGGTGCAACAAGTAATTGTGAACTCCAATTGTAGAAGTTGTTTGTAATTAAATTAAATTAATGTTGACTTCATTTTCAATCTTGTGGTGTTTTGAATATATAATTATATTAGTAAGTTAATTTTGTTCGATTTACTACTTATATATACATTTAATGGTTATTAGTTTCATTATCTTATATATTTAATATTTGGAAAAAATAAAAAATGGGGATACCAACTGACCCCAAATAACATTTTCAGGAAACTTTTTTTCCGGCGACAAAACAGTCTACTAACTTAAAAAATGTGTCAATTTAATGAAAAATTCACCGAAAATTGCCTAATCATCGCAGGACATCAATTGAATTATCCAAGTTGATGACGTGACATTACCAAACCTAGTCAGGTCATTTCCACATATTTTCTGAAATTTTTTTGAAACCACATAATACCCTTTAAACATTATAAAATAAAAAGAAATATTTTTCGGATTTTTTGCGTAAATTCGCGTGGGGATCTATATGTATACATATTTACGTATATATTATGCTTTCAGAATAATTTATATATATATATATATATATATATATATATATATATATATATTATATTTTAAAAATGAAATATATATACATTTTTTTAGTTCATTTTGTTTTATTATTATTTTAATAATATTTAAAGTGTATTAGTTGGTATTAAAAAATTTCCGAAAATATGTGGAAATGACGTGGCTAGGTGTGGTAATGCCACATCATCAACTTGGACACATCAATTGATTTTCGGCTATGCTTAGGCAATTTCCGGCGAATTTGTCATTAAATTGATAAATTTTTTGAGTTAGTAGACTGTTTTGTCGCCAGACAAAAAAGTGTCCTAAAAATGTTAGTTGGGGTAAGTTGGTATCTCCATTTTGCATTTTTCCCCTTAATATTTATTCTCTGTTCATAATACCAAATTCAAGTTTTATAATCAACTTAAGTTAACCTTTAATAATTTCTCATTTTTATAATTTTTTGAATGATTGTATTACTAAAGATAAAATTTATTTCAACGATTATTCCTAATAGATTTATTTGCTATTGTTTTATTAATTTTTTATTACTCTATATGAAATGTCATTTATTGTGTGTTTATAAACACATATATAATCTGGAATGATTGTTTAATCATGTTTTGTAATCATATTAAAGGATGTCTATTTTGGAAAATTGTTAAAATTATTCAAAAAATAGTAGTAAAAGTAATGAGATACGGTAAAGTTTAAGTGTTAAAAATCAAATCAGTGTTTGAAAATAAAAATTGAAAAATAATTTGATTATACTATACAAAGTTTCATTATTTATAAAAATATCTTTGAACTAGTTAATCCGAAAAGTTATTTCATATAATACTTCTAATTTATAGTTATTTATGGTGAGAATAAACGGAATTTACAAACACTCTTTCTCTCATAAAGGGGTTCTAAAAAACAAAAATTGCGAAAACTCTCTTTTACTAAAGTAAAAAATATTATCTAATTTATTTGACTTAATTCCCATTTTTTTATTTGTGAATGATTACATTAAAAAAAATATAAAACAAAAAATATTGTTGGATTGAATATTGGAAAATACATTTAATTGTTATTGTTTTCTTTAATTTGTTATTACTTGATGGAATGTCATTTATTGGTTGTTCCTAAACATTGAATGCCTTTTTAAAATTTAGATTTCATTGGTCAAATTATTTAAGACATGATTTGATCATTTATTATTTTGGTAATACTTTAGAATTACTTTCTTAAATTAGGCTCATGAATTAAAAAATTTTGTATGAATATCCACGTCATATTTGACTAACATTAATTTCTTTCTCTTTCAAATAAAAAAGACAAAAAAAAAAAAATAATTACAATCTAGAATAATATTAATAGATTATAATAAAACTTGGAGTATATGTTTTGGTGGAAGTCCAATTAAGAAATAGAGGGAGTGACTAAGCTCATTCAAAGGAAACCTATGGTGCTTCGTCCTGCTAACCTCAATATTATTTGACTCTATTCTTGCCTTAAGAAAATTTAAATTTTGAGCAACTTATAGACAATCATTCAATTTTGTGGGTTTTATGTATTGTCTTTGGCATGTGAATTTTTTCAATTTTACTTTCTAATGTTATAAAGTTGTGAATCAGCACCGCTCTAAGAATTTTCTAACAGAATAAACGAAAGGGATAAATATTTTTTATCATTTGAATTATTTTTATTTTATAATTTGTTATCTAACTTATTTTTGTTACAAGCCTCCATCTCATTTACGCAATATACAAAAGTCATTCTCATCCAAGTTTAAGTGGTTTCAGAATTTTAGGTTGTTTTCAGTGCTTGAATATCCCACACATGATGTACGCAAGTTTTTAATAAAATTAAATTTTTTTTTTTATTATTTCGGTTATTCTTTAATATTTTAATATGATAGAAGGCAATCACAACACTTATTTTCTCATTATTCCTAAGTGATTTGCTCTGCTTTCTTACTTGACTTTAAGATAATATCTTGAAAATGTATATGTAATTATAAGTTATCAGATTGATATGTAACGCCCCGATTTTCAGATAGTCAGGTACGCTCGACACGTGTGAGTTCGAGCGTTAGGGTTTTATTTTATTATTTTCGCTTGCTCAATTTATATATGTTATATTAATTTTATAAATTGTTTTCAACATGATTATGTGGAAATTGTACGAAATTCATTTCACTTTGAGAATTCATGTATAAATGGAATTTAATTGTCACATGAATTAATTGTTCAATTTGTATTAATTGCATAATTGTCCTTAATTGCCATTTTCTTTTCTTTAAGGACCCAATTGCATTAAAACCTGTGGACTAAATTGATCAGTTTGCAAACTTTGCATCCTTAATTGCATAACTTATGAACTTGGAGGATTTAATCATAAATGTCCTATTTTGCCAAAATATATCTGTATAAGCTTCTTCATGCTTCCATTCATTTCATTTTCATCAAGAATCATCATCCATTCTTGCTCATTTCTACCGAGCCAAACCTCCAAGGAGGAAAAGAAGATTTTCATCATTTCTTACTAAGATCTTTGAGGAATTGGAAGTCTTGAGCTATCATCTTCATCACATCTCCATCTTTTCTTCTCCTTCTTTCATTCAAGGTAGAGATGGTTATATATTTGATTTCTTGGAAATTATGTATGAAGCTAGGGTTAGTGGTTAAGCTAGCCAACTTGATGATTTAATGTTAGAAGCATGATTAGGAGCCTTGAACTCGAATTCCTTGCATATATCATGAGAATTATGGAATTGTATGATGAACTCATGGTTGAGATTATGATGATGATTTTGGGTGATTAAGCCATGATTTGAGTGTTTACATGAGGCCTTATGGTATCTTGGACATATATGTATATTAATCCCCATAATTCTTGCATATAATGAATGAAAGCATGAAGTTTTGAGTGATGTTATCCATGGTTCGAAGGTCCCCTGTTTCGTCCCCTGCTTCTGCATCTTATGTAAAACGGGAACGACCCTTCCCGTTCCCTTTGTAATTGGGGAACGGCCGTTCCCATTGATTTGAATAATGTACAGGCGGCGAGGAGGGGAACGACCGTTCCCACTTCGTCTCACAGACGGGAACGGCCGTTCCCATCTTTGGGGAGCAGTTCGGGAGTGGGGGAATGACCCTTCCCATTTTACACTAAAACCTGGAACGACCGTTCCTAGGCTCCTGGAAGTGCAGAAATATTCTGCATAAAATTACTTTTTTAGCCCCTCGATCCGATGACTTCTTTGACCCCAAATTGTTATTATATGAATGATTACATGCCAAAACGTGATATTTGCATGCTACATTATTTATTACATGATGTCTCTTACTTGATCACGCCGTGCATCTTATATGAAATAATATGCTCGAATTGTGGTCTCATGCACGTACATTATCCCATTTCTTGTCCAGTTATTCTCCAAGGCGGAGATTGTCGAGCATGAATACGTCCACGTATCCACGGGTCATTGTGGCGCCTGTCAGGTGAGGTTTAATTGTTAGTTATATAGAACCCGTATATCCCTTGTAACATCCCAACTTTTCGGCATTCCAGGTACGGACATTACGAGAGTACTAAGTACGCTTTTAATTAATTATTTATGCGATTATATGATTTAAGTGGCCTTCGATTATGCATTTTGCACTTTAGGATTTTAAAAGTTAACGTTTTAGCCATTTTTAACTCGTTTTAACTCGTTTCGATCCCGTTTTCTATCCCGATTTTTGTAGCAACATCCCATGCATGAATTATGTGAATTATGAATGTGTTTATATGCTTTGTACTTGTTTTAGAGTTTGTTTTAATTGTTTCTTGACTCGTTTTGTAAAAACGGGATTTGTTAGGGGCACGAGAACCTAACTTGATTTATAGCGCCTTGTGCTCCGGAAGCCGTAACTTAAGCTCGGGAATTCGGATTTGAATTCTGGAAGATGCGTCAGACTCGTAACGAAGAGAGAAATCCAAGGAACCCAAGTTTGTAACTTTTTAATCCCGTTTGATCCTCCTAAATCCATCCGGAACGAGCCCCTTATGCCTTTAGCCACCTTTCTTGACTAGTCAAACTTTGTGGGCCATCCTAAACCCTAACCAACCCCTAACCTTGGTTTAATGACTTGAGTTAGTCCCCTTTTTCCCCTTTTTTGGCAGCAAATCGGACAACCCCCTTCCCCATTAGATATTTTGGCCAAAAGTGAAGGGAAGAGAGGAAGAAGAGAGAAGAGAAGAAGGGTTTGGCCATTTGCTTCAAGAATTGCCTTCAAGCTCCATCATTTCTTCTCCAAATCAAGAGGTAAGCCCATTTTTGGATTCTCCATGCTTCGATGCTTCCTTTAAGTGCAATTTCATGAGTTCTCTTCCATGTTTGCTCCTTCTTTGCCCAACTTGATGAATAGTGTAGAGTAGAGGCATTTTCTTGATTCTTGCTTGATTCCTTCCATTTTATTTGAGCTTAACACATCATATTTGCTTCTTATACATCATATTTGAGTTATATGAAGTTGGTTTGCTTATTGGTTGAGAATCCATGGAGTTACCATTGTTGAGTTTGAAGAACTTCAGTTTGTTGATGCATCTTTCTTTCTTCTCACTTTAGGTTCGATTTTGGCATGATCTAGGGCATAAAGTCTTGAATCCTTGTTGCATATTTCTTGTATTATGTGTAAGCTTGGTGTTTATGTGGTTTGTTTGGAGTTTTTAGGGAGGTTGCAAGCTTTTCTCTCGAAAATTTTGGCCTAGGCGAAAATCCATGGGGGTGGATTTTTCCTTTGAAAAAAATCCATGGGGGTGGATTTGAGGCAGTCCGCCTTTTTAAAGTTTCTGACCTGAATCCACCAGGGTGGATTTTCCCTTTGAAAATAATCCGCCGGGGTGGATTTGGGGCAGTAGCTCCCTTTTTTCCGAACTTTGTTTTCTTGGTTCTTTTTACTTTTATTTGATTTCTCCCACCCCAATTATGATCCTAACGTGTTAATATGTTATTATATGATATGTTTGCTTAGCTATTCTAATATTATGACTTCATTTGATAAGTGTAAACGTGATTTGAATTGATATGCGTTTAAGTGATACGAATGATATCTCTTTGCATCTCTTACCTTGTTTACGTGACTTAAACTTGAATATGCATGTGTTGTGATATAAAGTGTTATATTATGTGATTATTTGACATGCTCTGAGTTTGCTTTACGTGTCGTTTATGGAATTTCGATGCCTTTATGCAAGATGTGAACTTGTATGCTCCATATGTGATCTCTTGTTACTTTCTTATGTGTTTTAACTTCGTATATGCTCTTGAATTGCTACATGGGATTCCTTATGAGTTTTATCTAAGTGTTGTTGATATGATAACTTGGTAATTGGTTTGTTGTGTATAAGTTTGAATGTTTGTGACTTGCATCGCATCATTTGCATCCATATACATCTGCCGAGCGTTTATATGGTTCATTATGAGTCTAAGTATGTCTTTGATGTTTGTCTTGTTCAGAGGAGAATCCCGTTGGTGACGTGGTTGTTCCGTAGGCTTCGGTTTTGGTTCTTTTCGGCCCAGTTTGTCGGTGTAAGGTGAGGTTAGGTTATAGTTATACCTTAATGATATGTGTTCTATATGTTTGCATGCGAAATAAGCCTATGTATGTAATATGTATGAACTATGATTATGTACGTTATGAATTAGTCTTTAGATTAGATTATGCAATGTATATGTATGCTATGAAATAAGATTAGGAATCTGCTAGGAATATGTAGGGTTGTGCGTATGTTTAGACTAGGATTATGTTAGGATTTAAGTATGCTAGAAGTATGAACTTAATTATGGTTATGTTGTGCTTATGATATGCTATATGTGTGTTACGTTGTGGTATGATGCGGGTACGGTGAAGTATGATTCGGAGCATGGTAAGCCTCCAATTCTGATTACGTCTGGTGTGTGCGTTCTGACTTCGGGTCGGCTCATTTTAGGTCGGCGGAGGGGTGTGTGTGTGGGTTCTGCATCCGGGACGAGTGATTTTAAGTCGACGGATGATGTTTGCGGGGTATGTTGTGTTTAAGTTATGTTATGTTATGTTAGTTAGTTATGAAATAGTTCGTGAAACAGGAGTGGATTCTTAATTAATAAAAGTTGGTCGTTTTGGCCTTCGGCCTAACTCTTTTAATCCCTATATCTAGTATCACGTGTGAAAACGTTTTAGAATGCAAAAACCACGCCCCGGTTCACGAACATACCCTCTATGTTATGTGCGGTGCTCTCTATACGTTTGTATGTGTGCGTGTGTAACCTCTCACTCAGTCAGTGTGACTGACCCCTCCCTTTTACGTTTTTAGTTTGCAGGTTCCTGTCCGTTGGTTCGTGCTAGGCGGTTTGCTGTCTTTTGAGTCTTGGTCGGGTTGTTTGAGTCTGCATTTTGTTTAGGGCATGTATTGCATTTTACATTTGTAACTTTGAGATTTGAATTTGCAATTGTTAAGTTTGAGCCCGGAGTGGCACGTTTGTATTTATTATGTTCTAGAGTTATGTAACCTTGTTCGGTTGGATTGTTTTGGCTTGTTTGTTATTTTCGTTCTCGCTTACTTTGTGTTGCGCGCTCTGTTTGAGGGTTTTGACCGCCTAGCTTAGGAAAGTTTTTGTTTGTCACCCGTTCGCTAGTGCTTGGTGCGTGTGCGGATTCCCCATTTCGTTACAAGTGTCGGGTCCTAGTGCGGGGGATGTGGCGCCCTACGCAAGGGGTCTTACATCTAAGGTGGTATCAGAGCTCCAGGTTGCAAAACCGGAGTTCTAGTGTTGTGTCTGTCTGTCTAGGTCGTTCGGCTTAGGATTATGTGTGTAAATGTTTGCATTCACTCTCACGTTAACGTGATTTATGTGCTCTTAATTATATTATTTGCTCTTTAATGTGTTAATTATTCATTGGAACATACATTAAACCCCCCACGCATCGATATTTCCTTGAATTTGTGCTTCTACAGGATGCCTCTAAGGAGAAGAGATCGTGAGAATGCTCCACCGCCACCACCTCCTATTGCCGAAGATATTGTACGAGCCCTCCTTGAACATCTTCAATGAAATCCACCAAAAAATTATTCCTCAAGGAGAAGAACAAGGAAGTGTTATCAATTCAATTTATAAAGAATTTCGGGAGAACAACCCTCCAAAGTGGCTTGGAGGTAATGATATTGAGGCAGAAGAATGGTTAACCGAGATCATTGGGATTTGGGAGATTTTCCCGGCCCCTTCACAAGAGAAGGCCGTATGCATTGCTCGCTATATCCAAGGACAAGCTTCAAATTGGTTGAAGGGAACAAGGACTCGTTTGGAAAGGAATGGCGAAGAATTTAATTGGGAAAATTTTGTGAGGGAATTTAGTGACAAGTACATCCCTCAAAGTTCACGGGAGAGAAGATTGCAAGAATTTATGGACCTCAAACAAGGAGACCGGACCGTGGAAGACTATATCCTCGAGTTTGAGAGGCTTGCACCTTATGCCTCTCACATTACGGATGATGATACATTGAAGGCCCGAAATATTGTACACGGGTTCAGAGAAGACATTCAACGGTCTTTGCAAGCTGCTACGGTGGATACATGGGCTAAGGTTACGAAGAAAGCTAGTAAGGTCGAGTTCGAACAACAACGATTAGAATCCCAAACCTTTCACTCGGGGCAAGAGTTCGGATCAAGTTCGAATTTTGGAAAGAGGCCGATTTATCAAGATGAGCTTCAAGATTTCGACCCGGAAGGACTCTTCTATGCTACCAAGAAACCCCGACTCCCGACTCCGGATCCGATACCCGCTCTACCGGAACCTATTCGGTGCTCCTATTGCAAGAGACCGAATCACACGGAGGAAACTTGTAGGAAGAAGCTAGGAACTTCCTTTGGATGTGGAGAGATGGGTCACAAGGTGAGATTTTGCACTACAAATCCGAATCCGAAGCCTTTGAATATGATGCCCCTAGGGTCTCCGGAACAAGCTCGAGCTAATGTGGTGGAGGTGGATGATGAAATGAATGCCGAAGTTGAGGCCGAGGCTAATGCCATCGTCGAGGTGCAAGGTACTTTAAAATATTCATAGCATTTCATTTCATGCATCGTTTTTTTTTGGGGTAACCCACCTATTTGGATTGCTTATTTGTCTATTTTGTGCGTGTGCCCGTTATTTGCGCTTGGTGCTCTTTTCCTTCTTATTTCTTGCGCTTGTGCTTGTTGCTGCTTAGTTGTCTCGAGAGACGACTTTGAGGGTACGAGCGTTCTAGCTCTACGGTAAGTCGAGGGTCGTGGTTCTACCAAGCTTTCGAGGCAAGTCAACAACGTGAGAAGGTGCGAGTGGTAGTTCGGTGATAACTCCACTCGTGTAACTCCGAGCTCTTGAGTTAGCTTAGAAAGGAATCAAACGGTGGGTGTTGAATCTCTTTTAGACCCTCTCATCGTGCGAGACAAATCGAGCTGCTTCCAAGTTTTGGAAGGAGCCCTACTTCAACGCTTGAAGAATCAAACCCCTCGCGCTAGAAGACCTTTCTTGAGCTAACCCTCGTCGGGACGTCATGAACCTCGAACTTGGGTGAATATGAGAAAGTTGCTCACTGTTCTTGTTTGAGCAAGCGGACCTGGAGGACCAGGTCCTTTTTAAGGGGGGTAGTTTGTAACATCCCAACTTTTCGGCATTCCAGGTACGGACGTTACGAGAGTACTAAGTGCGCTTTTAATTAATTATTTATGCGATTATATGATTTAAGTGGCCTTCGATTATGCATTTTGCACTTTAGGATTTTAAAAGTTAACGTTTTAGCCCTTTTTAACTCGTTTTAACTCGTTTCGATCCCGTTTTCTATCCCGATTTTTGTAGCAACATCTCATGCATGAATTATGTGAATTATGAATGTGTCTGTATACTTTGTACTTGTTTTAGAGTTTGTTTTAATTGGTTCTTGACTCGTTTTGTAAAAACGGGATTTGTTAGGGGCACGAGAACCTAACTTGATTTGGCGCGCCTTGTGCTATGGAAGCCGTAACTTGAGCTCGGGAATTCGGATTTGAATTCCGAAAGATGCGTCAGACTCGTAACGAAGAGAGAAATCCAAGGAACCCAAGTGTGTAACTTTTTAAGCCCGTTTGATCCTCCTAAATCCAGCCGGAACAAGCCCCTTATGCCTTTAGCCACCTTTCTTGACTAGTCAAACTTTGTGGGCCATCCTAAACCCTAACCAACCCCTAACCTTGGCTTAATGACTTGAGTTAGTCCCCTTTTTCCCCTTTTTTGGCAGCAAATCGGACAACCCCCTTCCCCATTAGATATTTTGGCCAAAAGTGAAGGGAAGAGAGGAAGAAGAGAGAAGAGAAGAAGGGTTTGGCCATTTGCTTCAAGAATTGCCTTCAAGCTCCATCATTTCTTCTCCAAATCAAGAGGTAAGCCCATTTTTGGATTCTCCATGCTTCGATGCTTCCTTTAAGTGCAATTTCATGAGTTCTCTTCCATGTTTGCTCCTTCTTTGCCCAACTTGATGAATAGTGTAGAGTAGAGGCATTTTCTTGATTCTTGCTTGATTCCTTCCATTTTATTTGAGCTTAACACATCATATTTGCTTCTTATATATCATATTTGAGTTATATGAAGTTGGTTTGCTTATTGGTTGAGAATCCATGGAGTTACCATTGTTGAGTTTGAAGAACTTCAGTTTGTTGATGCATCTTTCTTTCTTCTCACTTTAGGTTCGATTTTGGCATGATCTAGGGCATAAAGTCTTGAATCCTTGTTGCATATTTCTTGTATTATGTGTAAGCTTGGTGTTTATGTGGTTTGTTTGGAGTTTTTAGGGAGGTTGCAAGCTTTTCTCTCGAAAATTTTGGCCTAGGCGAAAATCCATGGGGGTGGATTTTTCCTTTGAAAAAAATCCATGGGGGTGGATTTGAGGCAGTCCGCCTTTTTAAAGTTTCTGACCTGAATCCACCAGGGTGGATTTTCCCTTTGAAAATAATCCGCCGGGGTGGATTTGGGGCAGTAGCTCCCTTTTTTCCGAACTTTGTTTTCTTGGTTCTTTTTACTTTTATTTGATTTCTCCCACCCCAATTATGATCCTAACGTGTTAATATGTTATTATATGATATGTTTGCTTAGCTATTCTAATATTATGACTTCATTTGATAAGTGTAAACGTGATTTGAATTGATATGCGTTTAAGTGATACGAATGATATCTCTTTGCATCTCTTACCTTGTTTACGTGACTTAAACTTGAATACGCATGTGTTGTGATATAAAGTGTTATATTATGTGATTATTTGACATGCTCTGAGTTTGCTTTACGTGTCGTTTATGGAATTTCGATGCCTTTATGCAAGATGTGAACTTGTATGCTCCATATGTGATCTCTTGTTACTTTCTTATGTGTTTTAACTTCGTATATGCTCTTGAATTGCTACATGGGATTCCTTATGAGTTTTATCTAAGTGTTGTTGATATGATAACTTGGTAATTGGTTTGTTGTGTATAAGTTTGAATGTTTGTGACTTGCATCGCATCATTTGCATCCATATGCATCTGCCGAGCGTTTATATGGTTCATTATGAGTCTAAGTATGCCTTTGATGTTTGTCTTGTTCAGAGGAGAATCCCGTTGGTGACGTGGTTGTTCCGTAGGCTTCGGTTTTGGTTCTTTTCGGCCCGTTTCGTCGGTGTAAGGTGAGGTTAGGTTATAGTTATACCCTAATGATATGTGTTCTATATGTTTGCATGCGAAATAACCCTATGTATGTAATATGTATGAACTGTGATTATGTACGTTATGAATTAGTCTTTAGATTAGATTATGCAATGTATATGTATGCTATGAAATAAGATTAGGAATCTACTAGGAATATGTAGGGTTGTGCGTATGTTTAGACTAGGATTATGTTAGGATTTAAGTATGCTAGAAGTATGAACTTAATTATGGTTATGTTGTGCTTATGATATGCTATATGTGTGTTATGTTGTGGTACGATGCGGGTACGGTGAAGTATGATTCGGAGCAAGGTAAGCCTCCAATTCTGATTACGTCTGGTGTGTGCGTTCTGACTCCGGGTCGGCTCATTTTAGGTCGACGGAGGGGTGTGTGTGTGGGTTCTGCATCCGGGACGACTGATTTTAAGTCGACGGATGATGTTTGTGGGGTATGTTGTGTTTAAGTTATGTTATGTTATGTTAGTTAGTTATGAAATAGTTCGTGAAACGGGAGTGGATTCTTAATTAATAAAAGTTGGTCGTTTTGGCCTTCGGCCTAACTCTTTTAATCCCTATATCTAGTATCACGTGTGAAAATGTTTTAGAATGCAAAAACCACGCCCCGGTTCATGAACATCCCCTCTATGTTATGTGCGGTGCTCTCTATACGTATGTATGTGTGCGTGTGTAACCTCTCACCCAGTCAGTGTGACTGACCCCTCCCTTTTACGTTTTTAGTTTGCAGTTTCCTGTCCGTTGGTTTGTGCTAGGCGGTTTGCTGTCTTTTGAGTCTTGGTCGGGTTGTTTGAGTCTGCATTTTGTTTAGGGCATGTATTGCGTTTTACATTTGTAACTTTGAGATTTGAATTTGCAATTGTTAAGTTTGAGCCCGGAGTGGCACGTTTGTATTTATTATGTTCTAGAGTTATGTAACCTTGTTCGGTTGGATTGTTTTAGCTTGTTTGTTATTTTCGTTCTCGTTTACTTTGTGTTGCGCGCTCTGTTTGAGGGTTTTGACCGCCTAGCTTAGGAAAGTTTTTGTTTGTCACCCGTTCGCTAGTGCTTGGTGCGTGTGCGGATTCCCCATTTCGTTACACGTGTCGGGTCCTAGTGCGGGGGATGTGGCGCCCTACGCAAGGGATGTTACATGAACTCACTTATCATTTCAAGTCATGATCATGAAAAGCAAGCAAGCAAGCAAGCCATGTTTCGTGCATGTTTAGGCGAGTAGCATGACCGTTCATGTTGGGCCCGAGGGTAGTGACTAGAGCCAACCGGGAAAGCAAGGGCTGACGGGTAACTCTGGTGCTATCCTCACCATATTTGGGGTCACCCCCTGAATCCGCTAGGAGGTTAGTGGAGGAAGGAGCTCCGGGCTTAGGGATTCATGTACCCTCTGCTCAACACGCATGGATGATGGGGCCTTGCAATCCCATCATCAACCGGAGGAAGAAGGAGACTGGGGACGGGTCCGGCACCGCGGATTGTCCTAGGGTTATTGCATGATTTCCATTCCATGAACGTGTTATATGATTACACTATCGCACGATTGCACGATAATTGAATTGCATGATCACCTATTGATTAATAAACAAGCAAGCATGTTCATGTACATTTGGAGTAAGGTTGGAGACCGCCCTCACTCGCCGGGGCCAGGTATTGATTGCATGAAAATGAACAAGTATTTAATATTGATAGTTGTATTCTCGGGCGAAGCTACGTTATTATGGAATTCATATATTATCTTTTATAAATCTTTACCCGTGAATATAACTTGCATGTTATCTGCGCTAATATGTATTTAAACCCCTCACTCGGTCTTCACAGACTGACACCTCCACCTTTCAGGTATTGCAGGTGCACGCGAGGCGGGAAGTGGGTCGAGTCCAGTCCTGGTAGTCGAGTCGTGCACGGTGTATTTTAGTTACTTGTTTATTTATTGTTCAAGGGATTTATGCTTAATGTTATTAGTTATTGTTATTGTTTTATTTAGAGATGATAATATATTGATATGTAAGTAGAACATGTTTAAATTGGTAAATGAGAAATGTCAGGATCTAGTAAATGGAAATAATTGATAGAGATTAGTTTATGCTTCCGCTTTAATTTTGTTACTCGTGTAAGTTATCCCGCCTAGCTGGTCACGTATTGCATTGTCACCCGTTCGCTATAGGTTGGTTCATGTACGGATTGGTCATTTCATATGTGGATTGACCTATAGTGCGGGGGTGTGGCATCTCCACGTGTAAGGGGTGCTACATCTAAGGTGGTATCAGAGCCCGGTTGCAAAACCGAGGTTCTAGTGTCGTGTCGTGTCAAGTCTAGGTCGTACGGCATTGGAATTATTTGACAATTTGAGGGTCTTGCATTTTATTTGAAATTACTTGGCTACTTGGATTCTTTGAATTTCTTGAACCCTTGGATAACTTGAGCATTATATTGATTCTTGTTTGTAGTTGTTGATTAATTGGCTTTAATTTGTTTGAATTTTATATGATCAACATGTTTAGTTTTAAACATTGATGAATTACTTGTTGCATTTTATATTAAATTCTCGTTATTGGCATCAACTATGTGACAACTATGTGACATGATCACGTCTTATCCACATGCATTTAGTTTCAATTGAGCTGTGAGTGACAGGTTTTGGAAATGTATTAATCAAGGCCGGAGGATTTTGAAAATTTAAGAGACTGATCAACCGTTCGAACCAAGCTTGCAATTTGGTCAACAAAGAATGGACACTAGCATTGAGCTTAACATTTTTACGGTGCCAGGTTCTTCAATGCATTCATAGACACGTGCATCATAATTGTTAATTAACTTGTTTTTCATTATAAAATATTGTTATGGATATTGTTGAGATTATCTACTTGATGCATTAGATATATGCTTGAATTAGTTGAAATATTTAAATTTCTTTGTTTATAAGTACTTCTTAAATTAATAAAATTGTCCCAACGTGTTGCATTTTAAATTGTTAGTAGGTATATTATGTGCATTGACACTTTAACCATCATGCATTATCTAGTGTTTGTTGGGAATAGGCTCTTCCTACACTCTGCACAATCCTTGCTTCTTTTCCTACCAACTTGAATTTAAGAAGGGATCTCGGGATCATCGGGTATCATGTTTGTAACTGGGTTATTCGATTTAGCTTGAAGTTAGCGTTGTTTGGGGACTGTGAGAATTTATTTGTCCGGAGTTTAATAAGAGCAGGTATGATATATGTATTAGGAAAATTTTGGAACTGAAAAATGATGATAAGTTCAAGCAGACAAATGTTCAGGGGGTTCTTTAACCTTCAGAAATTAATCAGCATTTTGGGGATGTAGTAGGATTACGAGAATGAACCTTTCTTGAGTCAGACTATGGCGTTGAACCTGTAAATGTCAAGTTTCTGGAATACGTTGAGTGATTGTAAAATATTGGAAAATTTTAATACCAAATTAGAGTGGTGACGACCGGGGAGTTCCAGTTGAGCATGTCATTAACAGAAAAGATTGGAAAAGAATCATTAATCAAAATCTTGATTAATAGCAAGTGGGACAAGGAAGGATTATGGGATTTGAATTAGCAGAAAAGCTTGCAAGTGGGAAAGGACATAATAAATTTAAAGAATTAGAAAATTCCTATTTTCTTAAGGGGGAGAGTCAGACCGAAAATAAATCTAAGTCTGAAGTCAGACAACACTCAGGAGAGTTTGACTTTTAAGGAAACCGCTTCTTCCTGAAATCCTCTATTAGAACCATGTGAAAGAAGTCGTTAATAATTTAAATCTTCCCTCCCCCTTACACAAAGAAAAGTCCCATCATCGACAGTACCTTGCTTTATCACCATTTCCAAGAATGTGGGTACACTGTCTACAATTCTATGATAGTCTCAGGATATCAGTTGACCCAGTAAATGGAAGAAGGGATCCGATCTGGCTAAATTTGGATGGTCAATCTTGAATCCTAATTCCTCTCGTTAACGGAAAATATATTAGCAGGAGTTCTTTATCAAGGCCAGTGTGTGGGCGACCATATGATGAATATTTCCACCGGAATGTCTACAATAAACGGAAGGGAAGAAAGTGAGAGGTAGAGGTGAAAACGAATAACTAAGTAAGTAGAGTTATAAAGGTTGTTAATTTTTGAATCAAGTGTTAAGAATAGGAATGGGAAAAACAACGACTTTATGGATTGATTAAGCATACTTTGATCAAAGATGAGAATCCTACAAGGAAAACATTTTCACTAGGACCTGATTCCTTCGGTTTCTACGCAAGTGTGCTTACGGAATTACTATCACGGGATGACGACCTTGCTCCTTTTCCGCACCAAGCATCCGCCTTAAATGGAAATCTTTATGATATGGACAGGGAGCTCAACTTTCAAATTTCAAATAAAGGGTTAAGGTCTGTGCTTCAGAAAAATGTTTTATTTTGATTACCGAAGTATAGAAAATGGTAGAACCTGTTCTCTCTGGTTGTCGGATGAGAACTTGCTTGGAGCACAAAGCCAGTCTCTTAAGCTTAAATATACAACCACTCTATGACAAGAAACTCAGGGTTGCTTTCAATTTCAAAGTCAGAAAGTGAATATGAGAATCGGCCAAGAATAGTTCAACCGGTAAATCTGAGACTCAAGCGGGTATGAAGATGTGGTTATTAATGATGATTTACGGATTATGTTAGAAAATAGCACAAGGGTAGAGATGGTGATCAAAAATGGGAATATCGAACCGTAACGGTATCAAGCGAGAAAAATCTCAACTAAAAGAATCACGGATTCGGCCGAGTTGTTTCAATACCAGAACTTTGATCCCCGGTGAACGGTACACTTAATCATGCATACCACATGCACCATTATTTTATTATTATCATTATCTTGTTATTCTTGTACATGACCCCTTGTTTATTATTAATTGTTAATTATTATTTCGTTGCTTTTGTATATGATTTCTTGATTATTATTATTACTTGTTCATGTGAATGATTAGCTACATACATTATAATTTTATTTGATCCTTGTGTGTTACTTGCAAATATTTACCTAAGTGATCGCTTGAATTTTATTTCGTGTGCGTGAGAGACGGTGATTCTCTCAGGGTGGTCAAGAGACGGGGTTCTCTTGTTACTTGCTCGAGAGACGGGGTTCTCTCATTAAGTGTTTGAGAGACGGGGCACTCTCCATAATTTCAGCTACTTGTCAACTTGTTTTAGTGGAAGGTTAGATTTTCTTACAAGTGTGTAGGCTCTGGAAAGTTGAGGGTCGTGATTTCCTGCACATTGGAGAACATTGTGAATCGAAGACCTCTTTTGAACTAATCCCTGGCGGGGAGTAGCTAACCCGCGTGTGATAAACACTTAAGAGCCAATTAAATTCCGGGAATTCAGGACGTGGAATCCGAGGACGGATTCTCTTAAGGGGGAGAGAATTGTAACGCCCCGATTTTCAGACAGTCAGGTACGCTCGACACGTGTGAGTTCGAGCGTTAGGGTTTTATTTTATTATTTTCGCTTGTTCAATTTATATATGTTATATTAATTTTATAAATTGTTTTCAACATGATTACGTGGAAATTGTACGAAATTCATTTCACTTTGAGAATTCATGTATAAATGGAATTTAATTGTCACATGAATTAATTGTTCAATTTGTATTAATTGCATAATTGTCCTTAATTGCCATTTTCTTTTCTTTAAGGACCCAATTGCATGAAAACCTGTGGACTAAATTGATCAGTTTGCAAACTTTGCATCCTTAATTGCATAACTTATGAACATGGAGGATTTAATCATAAATATCCTATTTTGCCAAAATATATCGGTATAAGCTTCTTCATGCTTCCATTCATTTCATTTTCATCAAGAATCATCATCCATTCTTGCTCCTTTCTACCGAGCCAAACCTCCAAGGAGGAAAAGAAGATTTTCATCATTTCTTACTAAGATCTTTGAGGAATTGGAACTCTTGAGCTATCATCTTCATCACATCTCCATCTTTTCTTCTCCTTCTTTCATTCAAGGTAGAGATGGTTATATATTTGATTTCTTGGAAATTATGTATGAAGCTAGGGTTAGTGGTTAAGCTAGCCAACTTGATGATTTAATGTTAGAAGCATGATTAGGAGCCTTGAACTCGAATTCCTTGCATATATCATGAGAATTATGGAATTGTATGATGAACTCATGGTTGAGATTATGATGATGATTTTGGGTGATTAAGCCATGATTTGAGTGTTTACATGAGGCCTTATGGTATCTTGGACATATATGTATATTAATCCCCAGAATTCTTGCATATAATGAATGAAAGCATGAAGTTTTGAGTGATGTTGGCCATGGTTCGAAGGTCCCCTATTTCGTCCCCTGCTTCTGCATGTTCTATAAAACGGGAACGACCCTTCCCGTTCCCTTTGTAATTGGGGAACGGCCGTTCCCATTGATTTGAATAATGTATAGTCAAAACGATCCTTGAATTATTTTATGAATTTTCATACATTTACTAAAACTAGATTCCACCCATAGCATATTTTATAAATATTTTTCTTTTCAAAAATTATAATTTTATTTTAAACAATTAGCTTTCAGTCGATATTCGAAATTTTACTCAAAATGATTCTTGAAATTTTCTCTAAATTATAATGATTTTTCCAAACATTAAACTTTATCATAGCTTCGTCTATATAATTTTCTTATGATATTCATCATCTTTAATATTCATAATTTATAAACGAAAACTCTAATTATTCCACATTTATAATTAAAACGAAGCTTATTTTTCACTCATTCTTTCATTAATTTACTATTTCAAGGTTTCATCTCTCGACTCTTGAATAAATTTTATATCATTTTATATTTATTTTTATTCAACATGACATCATCCATGACAACATAGCCTTCTAGAAAGTTTATATAAATGAATATAATTTCTCCACATCTCTTAAATAATTACCAAGCATTTGTTTGAATTAAGAGACATCCACATCTCCCTTAAACTTTCATAAATTGCTCAAAGACCCCTCATGACTACCTATAAATACCCCCCTAGAGCATCATTTATAACTCACAAATCAACACAAAAATCACTCTCTCCCCCCCCTAACCCTCACGGCATTCCCTCTCTCTGTCTACAAGGTGAGTTTTTCTTTTATAATTTCATGCTTTATATTATGTTCTTAGTATAACAATAATAGTAGCATGTCTAGGATTAATTAAATTATGCTTTAGGAATTTTGTTTTATGAAATATGTGCGTAATTGTTAGTTTAAATACAATGTGTGTACATTATGAAATTTTATTTAATGAAATGCATGAATTATGATATGATATAATGTGAGTATGTATTTAAATAATTATGATCTTGTTTGATTAAATTCATGCCTAGAGTAATTTATTTAGAATTATTTTTCATAGAGAATTCATATATTTTGCTTTAATGTGCTTCAATTCTATGTTATAAATATGAATATGATTGAACATGTTACGCACCCTCTTTGAATATTCAAATAAGCTCAAGAACATGTTCTTAATGTTCTTGGATGTGTGTGTGTGTGGCGTGACTAGTGTGTGTGTGTGTGAATTTGATTTTGTGTTATAAAGTGTTTAATTCATAAGAAACTGAATAGTAAATGTTTTCAATAGTAATTTTGACTTTTTGGTCAACTTTAATTCAAATAATTTAAATTATTTTAAAAATAATTGTAAAATAGGTTTTGGAATTTTTAAAGAAAAATTTTTCCCGAATTTTCCAAAAACCGGTAAATTATGTAACATTTTCAAAAGATAACCTACATTGTCAAATTAAACCTTAAATTTCATTTCAAATCTTACAATTAGAATTATAATATAGTTAATAAATATTTGAATAGTTAAAGATCCCATAAACCCTAAATTTGTTAATTAAACAGGTGAATTTAGGGTTTACCGGGAAATCTTTAACATATTACATAATATGTACCTTCTATAATTATTTCGTTATGATGTTACGTGCAATTAGATTAGTTAGGAACTAAGAAGAAAGTTCTAAGTCGACAGTAGTTATTACTTTCAGGCGACAATAGGATCGAAGAGTGGAATCCTCACAATTCCACTTAAATCTCGGTACTCGGTGAGGGTTTTAAATCCTTTCAACTGAAATCATGATAAAATATTTTAATTTATTTCCTTGAATTTCTTTTCAAACTATTTTCCCTTTTATGGGAAAATAATTATAATATTGTTCAAAATTCATATATTTACCCGGAAAGTATTTAGTACTTTCTCCCGGTAAATATTCTCGTCTTGCAAGTAAAATTATTATTTTCTTATGGGCCCGGTGGTCTTGGTAGAAGTAGTAGTCCTGGAGGCACGGGCCGAGGTCTACTATTATACCAACCGCGAACTAGATCTTGATGATGGTTTAACCGGAGGTTGGTTATTCCACATCAAGTGACGGGAAAAGGTACGTCCCTCCCACAATCTTGTTCATCGTCAGTAGGGTTTGCTCCCCTATGTGACACTAAGGGGTGAAGGTTGGAATTGTCGTATTTGTTTTATTAAGTATCAACACCTTGATCAGTGTCGTTACTATTTTCTCGGATTTTAAGGAGTTAAGGTTGGAGAAGCCTAGCTTGCGGGCATCAAAAATCATTTCTTTAAAATGGTTCATAAGTTTTCTAAAGTATAATCTATATTACCCCACTCCTACTGTTTCAAACTAATATGAACAGGATATTATTGTCATATAATTATTTGTTACTGTATAGTATATTTTTAAACCAAGCTTTTCTTGGTCAAAAGATTTCAAAAGAAAACCTTACTTATAATCATAAACCTCAAACCCCCGTCACTTTGGCATTTTGACTAACCCTCCTACTTTTTAATTCATGATTTCAGGAATCTACGCATCAACGCCTTAGAGGTATCTTGAAGCTTTAAGGTGTCACATTTCAGTTACTTAGGGTGATCACGAGTGCATGTACATTTTTCAATAAGCACTCTCCTGTGAAGTTAGATCTATCGCTGTAAATACTTACTCAGCTTAATAATATATGTTACGTTATATATATTGTCCCCTTTTTATTGCTCAAGTTTATTTTCCGTTGCGTTTAAATTTCATACTCTGGTATTGTATAGTCTTGTCCGTTCGCCGGAGTATTTCTCGAGTGCTAGGTCTCACATCCACTCGGGAAGTACAACGGTGCGGGGTTGTAGTGTTAAGGGGCGCTACAGCTAAGGTGGTATCAGAGCGTCAGGTTTAGATAAAGAGAACTTAACTTAAACAATAGGTAGAGAAAGTATTTCACTGTAATCTCTTCGCATTAATAATTTGTAAAGTGTTTTTCTTATAGTAAAGATGGCTGGCTACGGTGAGCTTCCACATTCTGACAGCATAGAGTGGCTTGATCAGTACGAGCCTCCTAGGACCTTAGTTATTACTCGTAGTGGAGGCCCTAGATACTATCCCTAGCAGAGGATTAGGCAGCATAGTTAGGATCCGCATCAGGAGACCTTTCCCGGATATGCTTATCTGAACCGAGTAGTCCATCTATTAGAAACCGAAAGAGATGCTTACTTCTATGAGTATCAGAGGACTGGTGAGTACCGACTGGAGGCTGATAGGAACAGAGAGATGGCTAGGCAGACGACAGTGGATCGTGATCATGCTCGGGAACAGTTAGCCGCATCTCAGATTGCTATTTCTCAATTGGCATCACGCGTAGCTGACCTCGAGAAGGATGTGGTCAGTTTGACTTTGGATCGTGAGGCTTCTATTGTGATCCACGATCAGTACCGGGCCTAGATAAAGAACCGCTTAGAGGACGCACTTCACCTAAATGACACTCAGGTTATGGAGCAGGTTCTGGAGATGCAGCCCGCAGTAGTCCAGTTCGGAGACAGTGAGGCTTCAGAGGCTATAGTATATTCTGACGAGGAGGAGGAGGAGCCCCAACAGGTTGGTGAGATCGGCGAGGGTACTGATGGATTGCAGGTTGTTCCCGAGGAGGAGGACAGTGTTGAGCCCAGCGAGGAGTGGAGTCCTATTAGGGTTCCGGATTCAGATGATACAGTTGACCTTGAGGTGGATAGTACTGGAGAGGATTGAGTTCAGATCGGGGGATACAGTATATAGGATAGTTACCCGGGGGTATGTATATAACAGCCAGTGGAGACACTCCCCATTTTTGCAGCAATACATAGTAGCAGCAGCGGACAGTAGCAGCTTTGACTTACTAGGAGTGACAATACTTGTAGGGTGTAACTCGAGGTAGATCGGGTCCACCCCCTCTTTTTGCTTTTACTTTTGTAGCTCTTGAAGTATACAAATCTTGATACATATATATATGACACATTTTGATCATTTTACACTGTTATTTCATGTTGCTTTACATTTCTTGCATCATGAGTCTCAGAGTCGCTTCAAGATACCAGCAGGACTATAGCACCCGGAACGCCGAGATGCCACACCCCCCGCACTATAAGTCGATCCGCATACGAAATGGATAGTCCATACATGAACCAACCTATAGCGAACGGGTGACAACAAAAAAAATAACACTCTAGCTAGGCGGGACTAACCCTCATTTAATACCAACGTATATAAAAATAAAACGGAAGCATAAGGTACTCGCATTTCATTATCACCCTTCAAGTTCAATTTCATTACTTACATATACAATTTAATCCTTCTAAAACCAAAACGTAACATACCTAAGTACCAACTGCTATAACAATCGATATGCGCATCATTAATGTACAAGAAAATAAAGAAAACAAGTGCTAGACCCAAAATAAAGACCAACTCCCGCCTAGCACTAAACCTGCAAAACGGAAAAGGTGAGGTGTCAGTCTATGAAAGACTGAGCGAGGGGTTTATAAATAAATATTAGCGCAATTACCATGCAAGTCATAGTCTCGGGTAAGGTTTTATAAAAGGGAAGCAATATAAGTTCAATAATAAAATACAACTAGCCCGAGATTACAACTGATCAATTTAACAATATAACCGTTATCACTTCAATTCAATCAGTGGCCCAGCGAGTGAGGGCAATTCTCCAACCTTACTCCGACAGTGAACATTACTAATATTTAGATTATCAATGGTTAATTGAGCTTGCATGTTATTATAGTGCGCAATAAGCAGTTTCAATTCTCTTCTTCCTCCGGTGATGGCTGGGTGATCGGCCCGAATCATCCAATCAGACGAGGGGAGCGCGAACACTCAAACCCTTAGGTTCCCATCACCCAACCAAACCTCCTGCTGGGTTCCGTGTTAGTCCTATCAATCATGTGGCGAGTGAGCACAAGGTTAACCAGTGACCCCTATGGTCGTCCCGGGTCCCCCTGACACACACCTCCTGGGCCCCATTCAACATTCATTCATTCATTCTCGCCAAAACATCAATCAATCAATCAATCTGTTCGATCTGTGAAACCAGTTAAAAATCAATAGAGTTTTGGAAAACTATAGATATATAGATACATTTTGGCTGAAACGTCACATAGGGTTATATGGGTTCTATATATCTATAAATTAAACCTCACCTGTGCCGACAATTAACAAGGTACAACTATGAAGCTTGCTCCTCGTCAACGGGAAGACAATCTGTGTAAAAGGGGCAAGTGTTCGTGAGACACGACTCGTATGAACTATTAATGACGCACGACAAAGTCAAGATCAATAAGTCATTCAGTAACACTTAAAGAATGTCAAGTAGGAGCATAATTATCAATTAAACAAGTATATATATCATATGATTCACATAAGCGAGCCAAGAGAGTGAAAGGAATGCAATAAGAGAGGTTTTGGTGAAGTTTGGCAAAAACGGACAATTTTAGGAAACACGTAGGCTGTAGGAAACCTGGAATATCTTGAGATATAGAAGTTGGAATAAAGTTTTTCTTATTGGAAACAAAACTAGACACATAGGGCTTTCCGAGCATATATGCCTCGTTTTCTAGTTCAAAGCGAGGAGAAAATGGCATAACCTTGAAGTTGGGTGAATGCAGTTTGTCGATAAAGCAGTGACACCAAAATGAATTAATAATATCTCACAAATTAGAAAAGATATTGAGATGATTCCAATTGTAGTTTGTTTTACACTTCAAGAGGTTTCCAACGGTTCAAAAATCAGGTCATTTGGAGTTTGGATGAGGTAGTAACCGGTCGGGTAAAATTCAAGGGAAAAGTTCCCCGACCTGGTAAAGCTGTCCAGAAGCTTTTCGGCACAAAAGTACCCTCCCGGGTACCCTTCCAGGGCTGGAAAAAGGGGCAAAATAGGGGCTTGTTCGTGGAGGGAATAAAGGGGATCAAAACCCAAATCAAAGTCCACCAAAATGCTCCAAAACAAACATATATCATGCATATAACTTGGAGACATCATTTAGGTAACAATTAATCCAAGGAAACATGCATAGATCATCAAGAATTCCTCAACCAAACCCTATATAATATCACATCCCACCTTCATATTATTCAAGAATTCATGCAAGTTTTCAAGTATAGATATCCAAGTCATGCTGCTAATCACAATTAAACAAGAAACCATATCCAAATTCTCAAACCCTACATCATATATAAATCAAGAACTCAATAATATCTCCAACTCTACCTTAAGGAAAGAAAGAAGAGATGAAATGAAGTGATGATGTTGATGCTCCGAAATATGCAATTTCCCCTTGAATTCAAGCTTGAAAATGATGAAATCCACTTCTTCTCCTTGGGGTTTTTGAATCGGGATGAGGGAGAGAGAGGAGGGATCATGTGTGTATATGTTTGTATGCAATAAAGTGATATATGCTATATATTATATGACTAGGCACAAATGGCAATTTAATGCCTCCAAATCATAAGTCATGCAATTAGGTTCACACTCATGGAAAATGGTTATTTAATTCCCAAGCAAACTTAATGCAATTAAGTCCACCAATTTAAGAAATGATCACTTAAGGGCAATTAGGCGATTAAACCACATTTGTCAAATAATTCACGTAATTTCTCATGTTAACAATGATTTCATATAAGTTCATAGAAAATATTATGCATTTAAGGTTATGCAATGTATATAAATTATCGCATATTGCACATAGGAAAAACGGGGCGTTACAATTCTCCCCCCCCCCTAAAAGGACCTGGTCCCCAGGTCCACTGTCGAGTTTCAAAATGATGCACAAACAACAAGAGCGCCCGGTCTCTTAGACAAGTAATGAGAGAGCCCCGTCTCCCTATCATGAAATGAGAGCACCCCGTCTCTCCACAAGAAATGAGAGAACCCCGTCTCTCAAATAAGAAATGAGAGAACCCCGTCTCTCAAACAAGAAATGAGAGAACCCCGTCCCTTAAATAAGAATTGAGAGAACCCCGTCTCTCAAACAAGAAATGAGAGAACCCCGTCTCTCAAACAAGAAATGGGAAAACAATGCAAGGGAATAATTATATAAACATTCGCATACTTATCACATAGGCAAGTAAGGTTATGCTAGCTCATCAATTACCACTCATAAACAGGCAATCTAAAACTAACAAGGAACTACATCAACAATAATAAAATCCATGATGCTCGTGGTATGCATGGTTAAGTGTATCGTTCACCACTGATTGTGTCATGCGTGTAATGGTTACCTTCTGCTATCACGTTCGGATCTGTAACGCCCCGATTTTCGGACAGTCAGGTACGCTCGACACGTGTGGGGTTCGAGCGTTAGGATTTTATTTTATTATTTTCGCTTAGTTAATTTAAACGTGTTACATTAATTTTTATAAATTGCGTGCAACATGAATATGTGGAAATATATGAAATATGTGGCAACTTGAGAATCATTGTATCATTGGAATTTAATTATTACATGAACTAATTGTCCAATTTGATTTAATTGCCAAATTGACCTTAAATGTTCATTTCTTTCAATTGAGGGGCCTAATCGCATGAAAACCTTTTGGACTTAATTGATCACTTTCCAAACCTTTTATACTTAATGGCATAACTTAGGAACATTAGGGATTTAATTGCAAATATTGCATTTTTCCCAAATATCACGTTATATGCATCTCTCTCAATCAATCATCTTCATTTTCATGACAATCATCTCATTCTTCTTCCTTGCTCCACCGAACCACAACCTCCATGAAGGGAGAGGAAGATTTCATCAATTCATCAAGGTGTTCCAAGGAAATTCCATGCTTAGGAGCTCAATCATCTAGCTTCATCATTTCCTTCTTCCTATTTCTCATTCAAGGTATATATGAGCATACATGATTTTCTTGGGAATTATATGAAGCTAGGGTTCATGAATTGGAAGTGATATGTTGTGTATAAGTTGTTAGAAATATGATTGCATAATTGTAGCTTGAAATCCATGCTCAAATCTTGAGGTTTATGGGATTATATGATAGATTGTATATGTATGCCAAAGTTGGTAATTATGGAGATTAAAGCATGATTATGTGTTTTGGTTGCATACTAATGTATATTGAACATGTATACATACATATTTCCAGAATTCTTGCATTTTGTGATGATTTTGGGATGTTTTGGGGATGCTTGGTTTTGTCCCGAGAGCATCCCCTGTTCTGCTCTGTTCTTTGTTCTTCTGTGTAATGGGAACGGCCGTTCCCGTCCCCTTTGCAATTGGGGAACAGCCGTTCCCATTGTTTGAACGCTTTGCTTGGCGGCGAGGACGGGAACGCCCGTTCCCATTTTGGCTTGCAAGCCGGAACGGCCGTTCCCATCTTCGGGAGCCGCTTCGGGACTGGGGAACGGCCCTTCCCATTTTTGTACTAAAGCTCGGAACGGCCGTTCCCAGGCCACTGGAAGTGCAGAAAGTTTCTGCACAAAATGGGATTTTTGGGACGTCGTTCCAATGGCCTATTTGATCCCGAATTGCTATTATATGATTGATTATATGTCGAAACAACATGTTTTCATGCTACATTGTGTATTGCTCGATGTCTCGTGTATGATTATGCCGTGCGTCATTATATGAATAACATGATTGAATTATGGTCTCATGCACGCACATTGTCCCGTTTCTTGTCCAGTTACTCTCCAGGGCGGAGATTGTGGATCATGAGCACGTTCACGCATTCACGAGTCGTGTGTCGCCTGTCAGGTGAGGTTTAATTTCTAGTTACATAGAACCCGTATATCCCTTATGTGATATTCCGGCCAAAAGGTATTTATAATTATAATTTCCATAAACTATTGATCATGATTGATAGCTACATTTTATTAAGTCATGTTTCAAGCAAGCAAGCCAAGATTGTCCATGTTCATGATTTCAAGCATGTTTAGGCGAGTAGCATGATCGCTCACGATGGGCCCGGGGGTAGTAACTGGAGCCAACCGGGAAAGCAAGGGCTGACGGGTAACTCTGGTGCTATCCTCACCACATTTGGGGTCACCCCTGAATCCACTAGGAGGTTAGTGGAGGAAGGAGCTCCGGGCTTAGGGATTCATGTACCCTCTGTTCAATATGTCGTGGATGGTGAAGGCTAGCTACCTTCCCATCATTGGAGGGAGAAGGAGACTGGGGACGAGTCCGGCACCACGGATGCGCCTCGGGTTATTTCATGATTGTTACTCCATGAATATGTTACCTGATTACACTATTGCACGGTAGCACGATAATTGATTGCATGATCACCTCTTGATTAATAAACAAGCAAGCATGTCCATGTTCATTTGGAGTAAGGTTGGAGACCGCCCTCACTCGCCGGGGCCATGTATTGATTGATTGCATGATAATGAACAAGTAATTAATATGGACAGTTGTATTCTCGGGCGAAGCTATGTTTTATGGAACTTGTATAATTATCTTTTATAAACCTTTACCCGAGAGTATAACTTGCATGTTATCTGCGCTAATATATATGTAAACCCCTCACTCGGTCTTCACAGACTGACGCCTCCACCTTTCAGGTATTGCAGGTGCACGCTAGGCGGGAGTAAGTCGAGTCGGGTCCAGTTCATGTAGTCGTGTCATCCGTGGTTCGTGCATTTAACTATTATTGTTATTGTTAGTTGAAGATGATAATGTATTGATATGTAATTTTAGAATATGTTTATTGGAAAATGGAAATGATTGGTAATAATAGTTTATGCTTCCGCTTTATTTTGTTACATGTAGTAGTAATCCCGCCTAGCCTATTGAATTATCGCATTGTCACCCGTTCGCTGTGGGTTGGTTCATGCACGGATCGCCCATTTCGTGTGTGGATTGACCTATAGTGCGGGGGTGTGGCACCTCCACGTGTCCGGGGTGCTACAGGATCCACGTTTACATCATGCACCTCTCTCGCTAGATTACACACACGAGCATGAACTAGTGGCCTCCCACCCCCGGTAGATAATTCTTGTCACTTTGGGCACGTGTTTACTTGGTGCTCATTGCTCCCGCATAGCATACATAAGTTGAAACGTTTCCTACAAGCCTCATAAGTATGGTTGTCATGTCCACAATAAGCGCAAAGAGGCTTCCGAAAAGGTGTTGTTGAAGCGGAGGTACATAAAGCTCCCGAACCCAATCCAATTGATCGATTCTTCTTCTTCCTTTGAGATCCTTTCTGAAGTGACATTGTATGGAAAGAGATAGGTCGCTTTCCTTTGCTAGAACTCTGCCCTAATTCTGAACCTGAAGCCTGTCCGAGTTGAGGATTAGGCCTCCTCATATTCCAAGGGGTGGTGCATCGAACCTTCTCTTGAGAATCGCACGGGATAAGTTCCCAAACTCTTTCACCTTTCTTGAGCCATGGCTCGGTTTGGATATCACTCCCATCAAAGAACTTTGGGATTTGCTTGCTCCGGAACTCCTTGAATATGATAGAAATCTGAGCCGGTTGTGGTGATGTAGTTGGTGGTGCTGAAGAAACATACTCTTTTATCTTCTTATCAACAAAACGAACCAAGGAATCAAAAAAATCCTGAGGTTGAACCGGAGGGGACAAATGTGGGGGAACCCTAGGAGAACGATCACAATGAGGGTGACCTCGAGGCATCCTGTAATCAAGACATTGAATATGCATGTTGGATTAATATGCCAATGCACGTAACACACTTGTAAATAATAAAATTCCACAGACAGGAACAATTAAGCTCAATTAGGAATGTGCATATAAATAAAGAAATTTAAACAATTTAAAGTAGCGTATGATGCACATGCTTATGGATGCATTGAACCTGTCACCGTAGTTACATCGTTTAGCTTTGCACTCGTTCCATGTTTGTTGAATTACGAGCTTGCCTCGAATTTGTTGGTTATTCCTTTGTTACCCACGATCTTCCAATTCTTTAGAACTCTCTAGCATTAACTTGTAACTATCCACGACTCGAAATCGACATTTCTCGAACCCAACTCTTTCCCCATTATTGATCTCTAAGTGGTGCCCGAACCTTCACCTTATGTATTTCCTTAATCAAAACTTCCTTGCGTCGACTTGTCTAATTTTATGGTCCGGGATTGCGATTCTTGAATTCAAATTCTTCTATACTCATGGAGTTGGTGTCTTAACTTTTCTAGAGGAATTAATCTCCAAAGGTTGTCTTATTCTCCCCTAGTTGTGACTTTGAATAACGCTTCCTCGATTTATTCTTTATGAATTCGAGTAGTGGAATGAGTTCACCTTCCGATTGCTTTACCCGTTGAACACATAATTTCCCTCTATAAGGTCATGGGCTTTCTTTACCAATTCCCTTGTTGCTTCATATCTTCTAATTCAACCGCTCGACACGACAATTAGCTTGGATATGAAAAATAGACTCAATCCGACCAAAGATAGAATCTTTAATACTTTAACTTACCATGAACTTGGAGTCACCATAATAGTCGCTCTCTTTAACTCTTCCCATCCGAATTCTTTCTTAACCCGAAATTCAAAATATTTCAATTCTTGTGGATCCACATCCATTACCTCGTTGTTCAATCCTTCTCATTTGTTATTTGCATAAGCCCAAAATCGGTCAATTTCTTAATTTTCCAAGTTGATCCAAATCCTATCCCAAGGTCCAAAATGTCTCGATTTATTTCCAACTTAATTCCTAAATTTTGACCTCGACCCGGATCATTTGAGTTACTTCCCTCTCACATCGTGATTTTGGTTCCAACTAGTTGAAGATCCTCACTTGTTTACACATCTGAACCTCGAATCTTAAAACACTTTCGAGATTTTCTTCACTTTGCTCTTGAAAGAAATGATCCTACAGATTCCCGTTGAAAAGACTTTTGCAATATAGGCGTGTGAGTGTTGACCTTGCAAGTTGTAGACATCACACCCTACCACTGTCCCGTTAAATATCTACGACTTCATTAGAGCTTGTAAGTTACTCCCACCTTCGATCTTTCTATTCCCGAATCTTAACGCTTGAAGTATAACCCAATTAGAGCCATCCATGACTCTTGAATTCTTGTATGAAGTTCCCCGGTACATTCCTTACAACTTCAAAGCAAGTGAAAGGAGCTTGCGGTAATCAGAGGTTGTCATAGAAATTGGCCGTGGGTTGACATGATCTTTATCACAATTTGTCTCAATTATAAATGCATGAGGTTAGCGATTGCATATGAAACATAATAATTAGCATTTAAACACATATTTGATACAAAATGCAACAATTAATCCGACTAAGTTAAAGTAAAACACATTAAACATATTAATTCCAAGTCATAGAAGGTCAATTAATCATCAAGTAGTAACATAAATCAATACCATGCACAAGTCATCAAGTAGCTCAAGGATGTTCAGGTAAGTTCAAAGAATTCAAATAAGTTCAAGTAGTACCAAATAAGATGCAAGACTCGCAAGTTATCAATTAATTCTATGCCGCTCGACCTAGACTTGACACGACACGACGCTAGAACCGCGGTTTTGCAACCGGGCTCTGATACCACCTAAGATGTAGCACCCAGAACGCCGAGATACTACACCCCCCGCACTATAAGTCAATCCGCATACGAAATGGATAGTCCGTACATGAACCAACCTGTAGCGAACGGGAGACAATAAAAAAAACAACACTCTAGCTAGGCGGGACTAACCCTCATTTAATACCAACGTAAATAAAAATAAAACGGAAGCATAAGGTACACGCATTTCATTATCACCCTTCAAGTTCAATTTCGTTACTTACATATATAATTCAATCCTTCTAACACCAAAGCTTAACATACCTAAGTACCAACTGCTATAACAATCGATATGCGCATCATTAATGTACAAGAAATAAAGAAAACAAGTGCTAGACCCAAAATAAAGACCAACTCCCGCCTAGCACTAAACCTGCAAAACAGAAAAGGTGAGGTGTCAGTCTATAAAAGACTGAGCGAGGGGTTTATAAATAAATATTAGCGCAATTACCATGCAAGTCATAGTCTCGGGTAAGGTTTTATAAAAGGGAAGCAATATAAGTTCAATAATAAAATACAACTCGCCCGAGATTACAACTAATCAATTTAACAATATAACCGTTATCACTTAAATTCAATCAGTGGCCCAGCGATTGAGGGCAATTCTCCAACCTTACTCCGACAGTAAACATTACCAATATTTAGATTATCAATGGTTAAGTGAGCATGCAAGTTATTATAGTGCGCAATAAGCAGTTTCAATTCCCTTCTTCCTCCGGTGATGGCCGGGTGATCGGCCCGAACCATCCAATCAGACGAGGGGAGCACGAACACTCAAACCCTCAGGTTCCCATCACCCAACCAAACCTCCTGGTGGGTTCCGGGTTAGTCCTATCAATCATGTCGAGAGTGAGCACAAGGTTAACCGGCGACCCCTATGGTCGTCCCGGGTCCCCTTGACCCACACCTCCTGGGCCCCATTCAACATTCATTCATTCATTCTCGCCAAAACATCAATCAATCAATCAATCCGTTCGATCTGTGAAACCAGTGAAAAATCAATAGAGTTTTGGAAAACTATAGATATATAGAAACATTTTGGCTTAAACGTCAGATAGGGTTATATGGGTTCTATATATCTAGAAATTAAACCTCACCTGTGCCGACAATTAACAAGATACAACTATGAAGCTTGTTCCTCGTCAACGGGAAGACAATCTGTGTAAAAGGGGCAAGTGTTCGTGAGACACGACTCGTATGAACCATTTATGACGCACGACAAAGTCATGATCAATAAGTCATTCAGTAACACTTAAGAATTGTCAAGTAGGAGAATAATTATCAATTAAACAAGTATATATAACATATGATTCACATAGGGGAGCCAAGAGAGTGAAAGGAATGCAATAAGAGAGGTTTTGGTGAAGTTTGGCAAAAACGGACAATTTTAGGAAATGCGTAGGCTGTAGGAAAACTGGAATATCTTGAGATATAGAAGTTGGAATAAAGTTTTTCTTATTGAAAATGAAACTAGACACATAGGGCTTTGCGATCATATATGGCTCGTTTTCTAGTTCAAAGCGAGGAGAAAATGGCGTAACCTTGAAATTGGGTGAATGCAGTTTGTCGATAAAGCAGTGACACCAAAAAGAATTAATAATATCTCACAAATTAGAAAAGATATTGAGATGATTCCAACTGGAGGTTGTTCTAGACTTCATTAGGTTTCCAACGGTTTAAAAATCAGGTCATTTGGAGTTTGGAATAGGGAGTACCCGGTCGGGTGAAATTCAAGGGAAAAGTTCCCCGACCGGGTAAAGCTGTCCAAAAGCTTTTCGGCACAAAAGCACCCGCCCGGGTACTTTTTATGTACAAAAAGTACCCGCCCGGGTACCCTTCCAGGGCTGGAAAAAGGGGCCAAACAGGGGCTTGTTCGTGGAGGGAATAAAGGGGATCAAAACCCAAAGCAAACTCAACCAAAATGCTCCAAAACAATCATATATCATGCATATAACTTGGAGACATCATTTAGGTGACAATTAATCCAAGGAAACATGCATAGATCATCAAGAATTCCTCAACCAAACCCTATATAATATCACATCCCACCTTCATATTATTCAAGAATTCATGCAAGTTTTCAAGTATAGATATCCAAGTCATGCTTCTAATCACAATTAAACAAGAAACCATATCCAAATTCTCAAACCCTACATCATATATAAATCAAGAACTCAATAATATCTCCAACTCTACCTTAAGGAAAGAAAGAAGAGATGAAATGAAGTGATGATGTTGATGCTCCAAAATATGCAATTTCCCCTTGAATTCAAGCTTGAAAATGATGAAATCCACTTCTTCTCTTTGGGGTTTTTGGATCGGGATGAGGGAGAGAGAGGAGGGATCATGTGTGTATATGTTTGTATGCAATAAAGTGATATATGCTATATATTATATGACTAGGCACAAATTGCAATTTAATCCCTCCAAATCATAAGTCATGCAATTAGGTTCACACTCATGGAAAATGGTCATTTAAGTCCCAAGCAAAGTTAATGCTATTAAGTCCACCAATTTAAGAAATGATCACTTAAGGGCAATTAGGCGATTAAACCACATTTGTCAAATAATTCACGTAATTTCTCACGTTAACAATTATTTCATATAAGTTCATAGAAAATATAGTGCATCTAAGGTTATGCAATGTATATAAATTATCACATATTGCACATAGGAAAAACGGGGCGTTACAAGGACCATGAGTACTAATGTTATTTCTTTCTGCACTTTATGTTTGATGATTCATATTATTTGAAGATTACTGTTCTGTGATAATCTCTGAAACACTCTTACCCCACATGCATTATATTTCCTCTGTGATTGTGATTTCAGCATTTATAATGCGTCTATGAAAAATATTACGAAACAACTCACCATCGCCACAAGACCCACCAGAACACCCGGAACTTGTAGAAGCCTTAAGGCAGTTTGTTCGAACCTGTACACCTGGAAATAACCCTACCAACGAGCGATCCTGAGAAAGGTTTCTCCGAATGAATCCTCCAAAATTCTTTGGAGAACCTAACGACCTGAAGGCTGAAAACTCGATAGCCAGGGTAGAAAAGATTTATGAGGCTATGGATATATTTCCCGAGGAAAGGGAACGAGTGCAGTACGCAGCGTTCCTCTTAGAAGGACTCGCTTTGAGTTGGTGGAAGCACATCAAGTTAACCTGGATAGAAGACCAGACTGATTACAGTTGGGCTAAATTTGTAAATGAGTTTCAGAATAAATATATTCCTCAAGTGATAAGGGATACTCGAGAGGTTGAATTCATGAATTTAACTCAGGGTTATATGTCAGTGGCTGAATACGAGGCAAAGTTTGTGAGACTAATTCAGGATGCTCCACACATTCTGAATGATGAACGACGAAAGACCAAGCGATTCATTGATGGACTCAAGCCAGACCTTCGATGGGCTCTAGCGTCATTGGATATTGAAACTTACAAGAAGACGGTAGATAAAGCCCTGAAAACCGAAGCAGCTCATAAGAATATTCGTTTGGCAGCTAATCGCCCTAGTCCCCCTCAAAATAAACCTTCTCAAGGACTGAAACGTCCCGCTGGACCATCTAGCCAGAAATTTGGGAAGAAACCCACACCAGCCCAGCAAAAGCCTAAGTCAGTCCCGTCTAATTCACAAGAACAGATCACTTGTGAATATTGTCACAAACCGGGACATACTGAACAAGAATGCCAAAAGAAAGCTGGCATGTGTTTATGGTGTGGAGACCCTAATTATCATTTTAATACATGCCCAAAAAGACCGGGATCTAAGGAAAAGGAGAAAGTTGTGGGAAAGCCAGGAAAGCCATTGGTCCAAGGCAGAGCTTACGCGTTCGATGGAAACGTGGATCCAGACCCTTCGGATGTTGTCGAAGGTACGGTACACATTCTAAACACGCCAGTTAAAGTCATATATGACCCTGGTGCCACGCATTCATTCATTGCATCAAATTTATGTGCGCGTTTAAATTATCCACTTGAATGTTCATTATATAATTTCGAAGTAAGTTCCCCTTTGGGAGCTTGTTTCATAACGGATCGAGTATATAAACGCTGCCCTATACAAATCGGTGACCATTACTACCCAATGGACCTCATCGAACTTCCGATAACAAGATATGGAATCATTCTGGGAATGGACTGGCTCTACAAATATCATGCTAAATTAGATTGTTTCAGGAAGGAAATCATCTTAGGACAAGATGAAAGTTGGATTTCTAAAGACAAAAGAGTAGTGGCAATGATTTCTATGATAGAAGCTAAGAAGTTGGTTCAAAAAGGAGTTACAGGATTCGTTGCCTATCTTTTAAATAGGCCAAAGGACCAACTCAAGGTTGAGGAGGTAGAAGTGATAAATGAGTTTCTCGACGTATTCCCAGAACATTTAAATTCGTTACCTCCAGATCGCGAGTTAGAATTTGTAATCGATACAATCCTGGGGCAGAGCCTTTCTCTAAGACCCCTTATCGGATGGCCCCAACCGAACTTCAAGAGTTGAGAAAACAACTTGATGATTTGATTAGATCAAGATATATCTGTCCCAGTACATCACCTTGGGGAGCACCAGTGTTGTTTGTAAAGAAGAAAGATGGGTCATTACGAATGTGCATCGACTACCGAGAACTTAACCGAATAACCATAAAGAACAGATACCCTCTACCCCATATAGAGGAGTTATTTGATGTCCTTCAAGGATCTCAAGTCTATTCCAAGTTAGATTTAAGGCAAGGGTACTATCAATTAAAGATTAGGGAGGAAGATATCCCTAAAACAGCCTTCAATACCCGCTATGGACACTTTGAGTTCATAGTAATGCCTTTTGGATTGACTAATGCACCCGCTGTATTCATGGACATGATGCATCGGATATTCCGACCATATTTGGATAAATTTGTGGTCATTTTCATCGATGACATTCTGGTATTTTCAAAAACGCCTGAGGAACATGCTGAACATCTTCGCATAGTGTTAAGAACTTTGCGAGATCATAAGCTATATGCTAAGTTCAGTAAATGTGAGTTCTGGATCGAAAAAGTTGCATTCCTCGGACATGTAATCTCGGGATCAGGTGTTGAGGTAGATCCTTCGAAGATTGAAGTAATTACAAACTGGAAAGTACCAAGAAATCCATCAGAAGTGAGAAGCTTCCTAGGACTTGCAGGCTATTATCGAAGATTTGTAAAAGACTTCTCCAAGGTAGCTGCACCTCTCACAAAGTTAACAAAGATGGAAAGAAAATTTGAATGGACTGAACGGTGCGAACAAAGTTTTCAAGAATTAAAGCAACGATTGACATCTGCACCAGTACTAACATTACCAGAAGGAAAAGAAGGTTATACGGTTTATACCGATGCCTCTAAAGAAGGGCTAGGTTGTGTATTGATGCAACAAGGAAAAGTTATAGCCTATACCTCAAGAAAACTCAAACTTCGCGAAGAGAATTATCCTACTCATGACTTGGAATTAGCACAATTGTGTTTGCTCTTACCAAGTGGAGACACTATCTCTACGGAGTTACTTTTGAAGTTTTCACTGATCACAAAAGCCTACGGTACCTTTTTACTCAAAAAGAGTTGAATATGAGGCAAAGGAGATGGATGGAATTTCTGGAGGATTACGACTGTATAATCCAGTACCATCCAGGAAAGGCTAACGTAGTGGCTGACGCTTTAAGTCGAAAATCAAGCTTAGCGTCACTTCCAGGAAAGCCTTCAAGTAACCTACAAAAATCGATAAAAGTAGTCTCAAGGGCTCGATTAGCAAATTTAGTGGCATTACCACCACTAATGGAGAAGATAAAAGAAGCTTGTAACGCCCTAGCTTTCGGCATTTCAGGTATGATCGACACGTGTGCGTTTGAGAGTTAGGTTTTAATTATTAATTGTTCATTTCTTTAATTTCCCATAGCATGACATAATTTTATAAAATTATATTTTTGACATTTTATTGAAAATTCATACCATATCATATTTATCGGATATATTGAACGTGATTGCAATGTGAATTATTTTCCCGAATGTGATTTATTTCTTTTATGGCCTTAATTGATCATTTTCATGAATTTGGGATCTAATTGCATTGGACCTAATTGATCATTTAATATTGGATTTGGACTTAATTGCATGACTTAATAAGTGGAAGGATTTAATTGCAAAATTGGCCATCTCTTCCCTTCTTCATTAGTAGCTTTCACGTACCATTACATTTCATTACATACAAAACATTTCATCCTTGTTCTTGCTTCCTTCTTCAACCGAGACAAAACCCTACCAAGTTAAGTGGGAGATTTCATCATTCAAGCATCAATTTTTGTGGGATTTCTGATCATTGGAGCATCATCAACATCATATCTTCATCTTGTCTCTCATTTCTCTCATTTGAGGTATTTTTGGAGATTTCATGATTTTCTTGAAAATATATGATATATAGGGCTTTGTATTGGCTTGAGTAAATTGTGTATTTGTTGATGGAAAATTATTTGTGAACTTTAAGCTTGAGTTTGATGCATATATCTTGAGTTTTATGGACTTGGAGCATGATGGAGTGAATGGGTTTTGAATGATGGATTATTGATGATCTAACATGGAATTATGTGTTTTTATGACTTGTTGTTGATCTATATGTATGTTAGCATATTTATTGTATCAAATATATGCATTTAATCTTGGCTTGAAGCTATTTTTGTTGATTGTTGTTGTTGCTTTGTTGCTGCTCTATTCTGTTCTTCATTTACAGCAGCTCTCGTATTTTGGGAACGACCCTTCCCAACCCCAGTTTAAAACTGGAACGGCCGTTCCCATGATTCGGAGACTGTAGGCTAGCGAGACTGGGAACGGCCGTTCCCATTTTGGCCTTTGAGCAGGAAGGGCCGTTCCCAACTAAAACGTTTTCCCTTTTAAGAAAACACTGGCGCGTTTTCTGTAGGCCATGGGAACGGCCCTTCCCATTTTCAAAGGGAAGCCGGAACGGCCGTTCCCATAGTCTAGAAAGTGTCCAAAATTCACAGCATAAAATTGCATTTTTAGCACCTCGTTCCGATGGCTTCTTTGACCCCTAATTGCTAATATATGATTGTTTACATGTCAAAACGCAATATTTTCATGGTACATTGTATTTTTCCCGTCATCTCGTTGCATTTCCGCCGTTTGTCATATTTGGTACATTTTGAGTCGTGTTTCACGGACATTTGTCTTTCTTGCACAGACCAGCTTCCTGGTGACGAGGAGCAGGCCCCGTGAGCTGTTTCCTTGGATATTTTTGGGTCGTTCAGGTGAGGTTTAATTTTAGATACATAGGACCCGTACAACCCTATGTGAAGTTTTAAGCCAAAACCTATCTTTATACTTATAGTTTTCAAATGAGATTGGTTTTCAAATGTTTTACCGAACTATTGAAGGGATTGATTGATTGATTGACTGATTTGGCGAGTATTGTATTGCACTGTGGGCCCGAGGGTAGTGACTCGAGCCAACCGGGAAAGCATGGGCTGACGGGTAACTTGAGAGCTATCCTCACCAAACTGGGATGAACCCTGAACCCTCTAGGAGATTAGGGGAGGAAGGAGTTCCGGGCTTAGGGATTCATGTACCCTCTGCCCAGATTGATTGGATGGTGGGGCCTTGCAATCCCACCATCACCCGGAGGAAGAAGGCGTTATTGAACTTGCTAATTCTGCACAGTAATGAATTGCTTGATCACCTAATCACCTAATAATTGATTGATTGATTGATTGTACACAGTCGGTGTAAGGTTGAAGAATTGCCCCACTCGTCGGGCCACAATTGATTGTATTGAATTGATTAAATTGCAATTGAATTAGTTGTAACCTCGGGCGATAGAATCTTTTATTTTACTAAATTGTATTGTTTGCCAACAACTATTACCCGAGATTATAACTTGCATGTTTGTGCGCTTATATTTATTTATACCCCTCGCTCAGTCTGTGTTGGACTGACACCTCAACTTTTCAGTTGTTTTGCAGGGCGTGCTAGGCGGGAATTCAGAGTCTAGTGGTCTTTAAATTTGGGTCTAGCACACTTCATTCCCACATTTTGTTATGTATAGCTTGGGGATATTTTGTATCTTGTCTTGATACCTGTTTTGGAGATGATATTGTATTGATAGTGTGAATGTTGGTACCTATTAGTAAATAAATAAATATGGTACCTATAAGTATTTAATGAATGTTATTGCTTCCGCTTTTATTTACTCTGAATTGTTCTTCTAGTTGTGTGTTTGGTTTTAATTGAGGGTACCCGCCTAGCCTTGTGTCATTTTATTGTCTCCCGTTCGATATAGCTTTGATTCATGTATGGATTGCCCATTTCATATCTGGATTGGGGCTATAGTGCGGGGGATGTGGTGCCTAGCGTTCCGGGTGCTACAAAGCTCATGTTCAGGATGAGTGGATTCATAAATGCCTCAAATCCAAAGAAAGGGATCTCGAGGAAAAATTCAAAACCGATGATCAAGGGATTTTAAGATACAAGGATCGGGTCTGCGTGCCTGGTATAATTCGAAAGGAGATATTGGATGAGGCACACAAAACTTGTTATTCGATACATCCTGGAGGAACTAAGATGTATCAAGACCTCAAGAGACATTTTTGGTGGAACGGTATGAAAAGAGACATAGCCAATTACATCAAGAAATGTCTAACTTGTCAACGAGTTAAAGCAGAACATCAAAGACCTGGAGGATTGTTGCAACCATTATCTATCCCTACTTGGAAATGGGATCAGGTAACCATGGATTTTGTTTACGGATTACCCAAGGTTAAACGAGGATTTGATGGTATTTGGGTTATTATCGATAGATTAACAAAATCCGCACATTTCTTACCTGTCAAAGCAACCGATAAAGTCAACTCGCTAGCCAAGCTCTATCAAAAGGAAATTATTCAGTTGCATGGAGTACCTATTAGTATAGTTTCAGATAGGGACCCAAAGTTTACCTCACAACTTTGGCAAAACATTCAAGAGATGATGGGTAACAAGCTGAACTTTAGCACAACAGCACATCCTCAAACTGATGGACAATCTGAAAGAACCATCAGTTACTAGAAGATATGTTGAGGGCTTGTGCCTTAGATTTCCAAGATAATTGGAAGGATTGCTTATCCTTGTGGAGTTTGTATACAACAACAGTTATCAGGATTCTATGCAAGCTGTACCGTACGAGGCTTTATATGGAAGGAAATGCAGATCCCCATTATATTGGGATATGGATGAAACCAAAGGAGTTAAAAAGAAACCCCAAGGGAATATTGCTAAGAGTTGGGTAGAAGAAGCAACAGAAAAATTTGAAATCATCAAGCAACGAATGAAGGCTGCCCAAGATCGGCAGAAAAGCTATGTTGATAATCGAAGAAGGGACATAGAATTTGCAGTAGGCGAGAAGGTATTCTTAAAAGCATCTCTAAGAAAAGGGTTTATACGAATTGGGAAAGGAGGAAAGTTCAACCCTCGATATATTGGACCTTTTGAGATACTAGAACATATCGGTCCAACAACTTACTGCCCAGACCTACCAGCAAGTCTTACTGGGATACATAACGTATTCCATGTGTCCCAACTCCGAAAGTACTTCGCTGATGATTCACTCATTCTACCAATTGAAGAAGTACCACTAGAACCCAACCTTACTTATGAAGTGAAACCAGTCAGATTGTTGGATAGGAAATTCCAAGAATTGAGAAACCGAAGAATTCCTCTCGTTAGAATCTTATGGAAAAGAAATGGTACAGAAGAACAGACTTGGGAAACAGAGGAAAAGATGATGAAACATTATCCAGGACTGTTCAAGGACAGTAATAGAATCTGAGAACAGATTCTTTTAAAGGGGGGAAGATTGTAACAGCCGCACTCGGGGCCAAGTCGAGAGAGGTAAGTAAAGGGTTACTCAGGAAGCGTTTATAACCTCGATCTCTACTAATTCTCTTCATGCATAGCATTTTATGTGACTTATTTGCTTTTACGTATTATAGTTTAATTAAATGTTCGTAAATTTAATTCTTTCCTCTATTTAGCTTGTACCTCGAAACTCTTTTCATAAAATCCTAGAAATCTAGTATTCATTCCCTTCTAGCACCTAAAACCCCTTCATATGCTTCAAAACCCATTCCTACAGTTTTAGGATAAAAATTACAAAAATACCCCTAAAGCCCTAGAATTTTCCTACATTCTCCGAAATACTTTTCCTATCCGATATTATAGTCAAAACGATCCTTGAATTATTTTATGAATTTTCTTACATTTACTAAAACTCGATTCCACCCATAGCATATTTTATCATTATTTTTCTTTTCAAAAATTTTCATTTTATTTTAAACAATTAGCTTTCATTCGATATTCGAAATTTTACTCAAAACGATTCTTGAATTTTTCTCTAAATTATAATGATTTTTCCAAACATTAAACATTATCATAGCTTCGTCTATATAATTTTCTTATGATATTCATCATCTTTAATATTCATAATTTATAAACGAAAAACTCTAAATATTCCACATTTATAATCAAAACAAAGCTTATTTTTCATTCGTTCTTTCATTAATTTACTATTTCAAGGTTTCACCTCTCGACTCTTGAATAAATTTTATATCATTTTATATTTATTTTTATTCAACATGACATCATCCATGACAACATAGCCTTCTAGAAAGTTTAAATAAATGAATATAATTTCTCCACATTTCTTATATTATTATCAAGCATTTGTTTAAAATGTAATTCAACCACATCTCTTAAATAATTACCAAGCATTTGTTTGAATTAAGAGACATCAACATCTCTCTTAAACTTTCATAAATTGCTCAAAGACCCCTCATGACTACCTATAAATACCCCTCTCAAGCATCATTTATAACTTACAAATCAACACAAAAATCACTCTTTCTCCCCCCTAAACCTCACGGCATTCCCTCTCTCTCTCTACAAGGTGAGTTTTTCTTTTATTATTTCATGCTTTATATTATGTTCTTAGTATAATAATAATAGTAGCATGTCTAGGATTAATTAAATTATGCTTTAGGAATTTTATTTTATGAAATATGTGCATAATTGTTAGTTTAAATACAATGTGTGTACATTATGAAATTTTATTTAATTAAATGCATGAATTATGATATGATATAATGTGAGTATGTATTTAAATAATTATGATCTTGTTTGATTAAATTCATGCCTAGAGTAATTTATTTAGAATAATTTTTCATAGAGAATTCATATATTTTGCTTTAATGTGCTTCAATTCTATGTTATAAATATGAATATGATTCAACATGTTACGCACCCTCTTTGAATATTCAAATAAGCTCAAGAACATGTTCTTAATGTTCTTGGATGTGTGTGTGTGTGTGTGTGTGTGGCGTGACTAGTGTGTGTGTGTGTGTGTGAATTTGATTTTGTGTTATAAAGTGTTTAATTCATAAGAAACTGAATAGTAAATGTTTTCAATAGTAATTTTGACTTTTTGGTCAACTTTAATTCAAATAATTTCGAAATTATTTTAAAAATTATTATAAAATAGGTTTTGGAATTTTTAAAGAAAGATTTTTCACGAATTTTCCAAAAATCGGTAAATTATGTAACATTTTCAAAAGATAACCTACATTGTCAAATTAAACCTTAAATTTCATTTCAAATCTTACAATTAGAATTATAATATAGTTAATAAATATTTGACTAGTTAAAGATCCCATCAACCCTGAATTTATTAATTAAACAGGCGAATTTAGGGTTTACCGGGAAATCTTTAACATATTACAAAATATGTACCTTCTATAATTATTTCGTTATGATATTACGTGCAATTAGATTAGTTAGGAACTAAGAACATAGTTCTAAGTCGACAGTAGTTATTACTTTCAGGCGACAATAGGATCGAAGAGTGGAATCCTCACAATTCCACTTAAATCTCGGTACTCGGTGAGGGTTTTAAATCCTTTCAACTGAAATCATGATAAAATATTTTAATTTAATTCCTTGAATTTCTTTTCAAACTATTATCCCTTTTATGGGAAAATAATTATAATATTGTTCAAAATTCATATATTTACCCGGAAAGTATTTAGTACTTTCTCCCGGTAAATATTCTCGTTTTGCAAGTAAAATTATTATTTTCTTATGGGCCCGGTGGTCTTGGTAGAAGTAGTAGTCCGGGAGGCACGTGCAAAGGTCTACTATTATTGTAATGCCCCAAATTTCATTAATTACATTCTTATGTTTATTATAATTTTATAAATTATATTTTATCAAACTTTCATGAAATTTCATGAATTCATATTAAACTTAGAATTTATTTCATGACTTGAAAATGTTTATTACGTGAAATAATTGCCGAATAGGATTTAATTGTTAACATGTCCTTAAATGATCTTTCTTTATAAATCAAGGACTAAATTGCATTTATTTACTTGGACTTCATTGATCATATTCTAAAACTATACATACTTGATTGCATGACTTGAACAATTGGAGGATTGAATTGCAAATTGACATATTTCACACAAATCAAAATGGTGAATCACGTAAATGCATCTCCAAGCTTCCTTGATCCATTTTCATCCATTTTCCCAACATATTGCTTCTCTTGCTCTCGGTTTCTTCAAGAAGAAAAGGAAAGAATAGATTTTCATCTTTTCATCAAGAATTTCAAGAAATATTTGAAGCTTTGAAGTTTAATCATCATCAACATCTTCCTTCTCCATTTCTTGTTCTTCCAAGGTGGGTGTATGGTTTGTTACTTGATTCTTGATCAAATATGAAATAGCTAGGGTTTGAGAATCATGGAGTTTATGGATTACTTGTTGTTTGCTATGTGAAAACATGATTATATGATGATTTATTGCATGAATTCTTGATCAAATTGGATTTATATGATGTTATGTGCATAAACTTGAAACTCTTGATTCTTGGTAATTTTTCATGACTTGAAGGTTTAAATGGGTTGTTGTTGTACCATGATCTTATATGCATCCTAATTCCAAGATTCTTGCAAGCTTTAGTGATTGAGACTTGGATTTTGGTTGTTGTTGTTGTTATGCCGCGAGCTTCCCCTGCTTCTGCTCTGTTTTTCAAGTTGCAGAAGCTGGGAACGACCCTTCCCGCTTCAGTATGTTATGGGAACAGTCGTTCCCATGCTTCTGATTTAAATTAGGCGGCCGAACCTGGGAAAGGCCGTTCCCATTTTGGCCTGCGTGCCGGAAGGGCCATTCCCAGCAAAGCGCACATTTTATTTTTAAAAGTCGCTGGCACGTTTTGGAAGGGCATGGGAACGGCCCTTCCCATTTTCAACATGGGACCGAAACGGCCGTTCCCAGGCCTGCGACAGAACAAAACATTCTGTACAAAAATGAGATTTTGGGATTTTAATCCCATGGCTTCTTTGATCCCAAATTGCTATTATATGATTGATTAAATGCCAAAACATGATATTTGCATGCTACTTTATATATTGCACATCATCTCGTTGTATTTTCGCCGTTCATCATATTCGGTCCATTTAGAGTCAAGTCTCACGTGTATACGTCTATCTTGCACAGACCAGCTTCACCGGGATGAGGAGCAAGCCCCGTAGACCGTATCCTACTCGTCTTTTATCGGTAAAGATGAGGTTTAATTACTAGTTATATAGAACCCGTATAACCGTTATGTGGATTTCAAGCCAAAAGGTATATATATTTATCTATAGTGATTTCTAAACTTATAACAATTGTAAGCAAGCCATGTTCATGAAAAGCAAGTCAGGTATCGTGATTGACTGATTGATCGTGTTTTAGCGAGTAAAGCGTGTCACGTTGGGCCCCGAGGATAGTGATTTGAGCCAACCGGGAAAGCATGGGATGACGGATAACTCGAACGCTATCCTCACAACATTAGGATGACCCCTGAATCCACTAGGAGATTAGTGGAGGAAGGAGTTCCGGCTTAGGGATTCATGTACCCTCTGCTCAATGAGATTGGATGGTGGGGCCTTGCAATCCCACCATCACCCGGAGGAAGAAGGAGACTGGGGACGGGTCCGGCACCACAGATTGTCCTCGGGTTATTGTCATGATTGCACTTATTGATTATCTTGCTTGAATACAATAGGCACGAGTGCACAATAACTGAATTGCATGATCACCTATTGATTAATAAAGTAAGCATGTATTGTACACTGTCGGAATAAGGTTGGAGAAATGCCCTCACTCGTCGGGCCACGTATTGAGCGCATGAAAGTGATTAAAGTAATTAATATTGATAGTTGTAATCTCGGGCAAAGCGTATCTTGTTTTGAACCAATATTACTCTTAATTATAAAACCTTACCCGAGGTTATAACTTGTATGTTATTTGCGCTAATATATATTTATGCCCCTCACTCAGTCTTCCATGGACTGACGCCCCACCTTTCAGGTTGTCGCGGTCGTGAGCTAGGCGGGAGTCAGAGTCGTATCATGACGTCTAGCTGAGTGTAGCACTTCATACACTTTCATGTTATTGAGCTTGATATTCGGAGTTAGTATGATATGTTTATTGTTAACAATTGGAGACTTTTGCATGTATAATAGGGAAGATAATAATGTATTGATATATGTTGGTACCTATTAGTACTTATACCTTTGCTGTAAATATGGTACCTATATGTATTAATGATATAATGCTTCCGCTTTCGAATTTATATCTCGATTTGGTATTACTTTGGGGTATAGTCCCGCCTAGCTAGCCTGTTTCTTTTACTTGTCACCCGTTCGCTATAGGTTAGTTCATGTACAGACTACCCATTTCGTATGTGGATCGGCCTATAGTTCGGGGGTGTGGCATCTCTACGTATAGGGGTGCTACAATTATACCAACCGCCAACTAGATCTTGATGATGGTTTAACCGGAGGTTGGTTATTCCACATCAAGTGACGGGAAAAGGTACGTCCCTCCCACAATCTTGTTCATCGTCACTAGGGTTTGCTCCCCTACGTAACACTAAGGGGTGAAGGTTGGAATTCTCGTATTTGTTTTATTAAGTATCGACACCTTGATCAGTGTCGTTACTATTTTCTCGGATTTTAAGGAGTTAAGGTTGGAGAAGCCTAGCTTGCGGGCATCAAAAATCATTTCTTCAAAACGGTTCATAAGTTTTCTAAAGTATAACCTACATTACCCCTACTCCTACTGTTTCAAACTAATATGAACCGGATATTATTGTCATATAATTATTTGTTACTATATAGTATATTTTTACACCAAGATTTTCTTGGTCAAAAGATTTCAAAAGAAAACCTTACTTATAATCATAAACCTCAAACCCCCGTCACTTTGTCATTTTGACTAACCCTCCTACTTTTTAATTCATGATTTCAGGAATCTACGCATCGACGCCTTAGAGGTATCTTGAAGTTTTAAGGTGTCACATTTCACTTACTTAGGGTGATCACAAGTGCATATACATATTTCAATAAGCACTCTCCTGTGAAGTTAGATCTATTGCGGTAAATACTTACTCAGCTTAATCATATATGTTTTGTTATATATATTGTCCCCTTTTTATTGCTCAAGTTTATTTTCCGTTGCATTTAAATTTCATACTCTGGTATTGTATAATCTTGTCCGTTCGCCGGAGTATTTCTCGAGTGCTAGGTCTTACATCCACTCGGGAAGTACAACGGTGCGGGATTGTAGTGTTAAGGGGCGCTACACTTTTATCCTAGTGAAGTTGTTTCTTTGGTTCATGCTTTGGATTTGTGAGATCTAAATGAGTTTATGCAGCTTTAATTTCTCGGTATATGCATGTATCTTGAATGTATGGTTTGAACATGTCTTTGAGATGATTTTCTGATCAATCATTATCTTGATACTTCTCTTACTTGACTGCACAAATACTTGATCCGTAATTGTCATGTAAATGTGCCTAAGAGTTACACATCATTGAAGGCTTACCATCATGTTTGCTTGATAGTGATGAGATGCATGTATAATGACTTAAACATTCCAAGCTTCTTGAATTTGTTGGTTAGGATTGGTGTCCTTTTAATGATTAATGTTGTCACAAAGTTAAATCTTAGGATCGTATCTTTAAGACTGCTTTTGTGATAAGAAGATGGTTAATGAGCTTCTCATAATCATTGTAAAAATAAGAAAGGACTAGGGTGTGCAGAGCTTGTTGTCCACCGCAGCCAATCTACCAAGAAATTGAGGTTGAATATTGCATCAATGATCGAACCAATGGCATGAATTATAAGAACAACTTGGCTAGGATAATCTATCTTTTATTCAGTTCATTTCAGACTTTTAATATCAGATTTTACTTGCTTGTTACCTTTGGTTTAGTGTTTAGATTTGTAGTTTGCTAAATTACTAAAACCCCCCCTGTCCCGAACCATTTTTGTGGATTATTTACTTGGTTGTGTGTGAAATATAACGCCTGCTAGTCCTTTGGGTTCGACCCTTTGCTACTGTACTCAATTTATTATATATTGGAATGTGAAGGTTTTTATTTGGTGGATTCGGCAACCATCAATTTCTTACTTTCAAACTTATGACAAAACCATCCAAGTACATATTTCACACATATCTATGTATATATAAGGCTTATAAATCACACACATTCGAAAACGAGCACATTGCAATAGGGTATAACTATATCCTAACCTCACCTGGTACCAGACAAAGCTGAAGACACAACAAATGGTCCACCCCAGAACCTGCACGACCCACATGTCACCACCCCGGGTGAACCTGTACCAACTGAGCACACAAAACACAACACAGGGCTCAGACTCAAACTCAGACAACCACACAGAGACGCACGACAGACACTCAAACACTTAAGAAATGTAATGACATATACAGGATTCAAATTCATATCAATTACATATAAAAGAACACAATACATAGTTCAATCAAATCATAATACATAGTTCATACATGCAAATTTACATATTACATTTCATACAATTTGAACGTATCACAAAGCTAAACATGAAATAGCATTCTTCGAATTCCATATAAATCTCACGAGGTTACAAATCAATTTCCAACCATACTAAGTTCATAAAATTCATACATGGCATACTCAATTCATATGTTACGTAATGGATTCAATTAGAAAGGTTTAACTAATTTAAATCAAACAAATTCATATCGTTTCAAAATTACACAAACACCCCTTCTAATTTAAACAATTAGCACAAATTCAACAAATCGGGATTCAATTTACGAATTACAAAGTCCATAATTATCATATTTCATACCATATATGATTTTATACATATTGGATTACGTAATGATCGACAATTTTAAGCATATCGTAATTAATTAGCATTTAGAACAATTAAATCAAATAATCATAAATACACAAATGAATTCGCAACAAATAAACCGATTGTCCGATTGATCAACGGAAAGTGGCGTTAGACTCACCAAGACGAGGTGGACAAACTGTCCAAAGGTTGCCGGAGCGCCGCTGCAGTGGCCGGCTGCTGCCAGAACGTGCCGGAAAAATCCCGAAAAAACACCCGTGCAAGTACTCCTCGTGCTCGTTCCAAATCCTCGATCAATTTCTGAAAAAATTCCAAGCCAATCTCCTCCAATTTCAGATCTACCAAAACGAAACCCTAAAATCTTCAAAATCCAATTACTTCCAAACCAATAAACGAAAATCAAATCCGTAAGAGGCATTGTCTTAACCGTAACGAGGCCTTCGAAACCCCTATAGTGGTTGTCGAAAAATATCCCCGGAGCTGTCTCCGCTGTTGAACCACCGCTTCTCCACCATGATCCACTACAAAACGGCCAAATCTGGAGTCGCATGAATGAGGATTGATAGTTCTCGTCGTTCCGAACAACTTTTGTGAAGAGCCCATGGCCAAAAGATAGACGAAAAGGGACCCCAATGTCCTCTGAAGTTTCTGCTGCCGCTCAAGTCGCCGGAACCACCACCTACAGCAAAAATTTGCTCAAAATGATGCCAAAAATGAACTCGGAAGGGTCGAAAACCTTCGAAATCATCAAACTTCATCAAGGCGGCGAAACGTGCCGCTACAGTAAAGCGAGCCGCCACCAAGGGCTTCAAGCGGCGCGTGCGGCGCCATCGTGGCCCGGATGGCCACATCGCCAACGTGAAACTGAACACCGGGAAGTCTTCTTTCTGGGCCTGGGGCGCGTGTCGACAAAAGGTGGCCGGAAACCGCTGCGAAAGGCGACAAAGTGGCGGCTTCGCCACCCCCTCCAGGCGCGATTGAAATCCGGCGATATCTCTGCCATCGGTCGTCATCAGGCTGAGATCTTAGTACGGTTGTGACTGCGTCGTCGAGCTCTTCGAAATGGACTATTCATTCATCGAATTCCGTCGAGAAACGAGCGAGTTCCGAGTTGTGCATGTTTCGTACGTGTGAATAGTGACTGTGGTGAGAGACGTCACGAGATAGAGAGAGAGACGTAGAAGCTGGAGTTATGGCACGTAAAATGAGGATCTAGGTATTATATTTCGGGTCCTCGTACGCGAAAACGATCGGGAGGAAAGGCTAACAACGTCAGAACTGGGCAAACTTAGAGTCTACGGACTCGTTTCGCTGCCCCGAATGCGCTGAAGGGGTACAAGAGGTCGAAATCTCGATTGAACGAGGAATGACCGAAAAACCCCTAAAAAGAAAAATTTACAAACAGGCCCCTAAACTCTAAAAGAGTTCAAAATAGGGCCGTGCAAATAAAAAAATCACATAATTAAACACATAAAAAGGTTGAAACGTGGCGTACCTTACACGTCGAACAAAAAAGATGTTACAGTACCCAAACATCCCAATGCATCATTGCAAAACATTCAACTGTCTTATTAGTACTTAAACTAAATTTCTCTCGAGTTTGTTTTTCCTTAAGACAAACATCACAACTTTTATTTTAAAAATCTCAACATTTCTACTATGTAATTTGGGAATTAACTTTGTCAGCTGTAGAGAAAGGGTAACCCAATTGCTTATGCCAGAAGTCTCGAGGATCTTCCCCAATTCCAAATTAGGAAATATCTCACAAGCCAATAAGGTGTTCCATTAATCCTTAGACTTGAGATTCCATAGTTGTCATATGTGAGTTAACTATGCAATCTTGGATATAGGTCTAAAAGGGTGTCGCTCGAGACACGCGAATTATGACTTACCCTGGAACCTCACTGGAACAAACAGGGACTTATATGTTTTGAAGACTGACAAAACAAATATTAGTTTGGACAAGTTTCAATTAAAAGTTTAGACTATTTTAATTGACTTATTATTACCTTTGAGCTATTGTTTTCAAGTCTTCATTGCAGGTTTGTGGAGAGAGAAAGTTGGTGACAGCTGAAATCAACAATGGTTCAAATATTTAAACACTTGTTGCCCGACGGTCACATTTGTAGCTCTATATAAAGAGCCTTTGGCTGGTTTTTTAGATTTAACTCATGCAATAAAGCTTCTTCCTCGTACATTGCAGTAGCTGTTGGAAGAGATGGTGTATTCTAATAATGTTAGGCTTGTAATGTAGTATGGATAGAAGTGATTGAGTTGAGTTCTAGGATTTGACTGCGGTATTAGTAGTACCAGGCACTCCTATTGGGTTTGTAGTACCAGGCGCTCCTATGGGGTTTGACTTTTGGTGTCGGTAAGCTTAGCTATGTTTTAAAACCCGGACCGGACCGACCGGTCGGACCGGTTCAACCGGTGACCGGTAGCCTGTCGGGTCCGATTGACCCCCCAAAACCAGCAACATCTTGGACCAGTCTGACCCGCTGAAAACCGGTGTTAAAACTGGACCGGACCATTTCGCAGGCCAACCGGCCCGGTTTTTTCTTTTTTTTTTTAAATTGCTAAACATGAATTGTTTTTTAGCCAGGAAGGATTCGAATGTGTACCCTTTAAGATAGAAAGTGATTCCTCAACCAACTAAGCTGCTTCAATTGTTGGTAATTGAAATTCGAAAAAATATAATGTATGATATGCGGAAGATCAATAGGGAAAAATTTTGAATTAGTCTAGCAAATAGAGAAAATAATGTGTTGTAGCACCCCGGAGTGCAAGGCACTACACCCCCCGCACTATAGCCCGACACGTGTAACGAAATGGAAACTCTGCACACGCACCAAGCTATAGCGAACGGGTGACAAATAAAAACACACACACTAGCTAGGCGGTCTAGACCCTAATACAGAGTGCGCTTAACAAAATTGAAATCAAAAGCGGAAGCCCGGGATTCAAATACAAACATACATATCTTAAACAAAAACTAATGTGAAATGCTAAGATACAAGGAATCGACCGACAAACTCGAACAAAACTAAACAGAGGACCGCCGCCTAGCACGTACCAAACTGCACCTGCAAACTCAATAAACAAAAGGGGAAAAAAAGAAGACAACGAGGAGGGGTTAGTCTTAAAGACTGGTGAGGGGGCTAACACACTCGCACATACTTATACATAGAGCAGAGCATATTCAAAATTATAAGGTTCATGTACCGGGGCGTGGTTTTTGCAATCTGAATACCTTGAACACTTGGTAATAAATATAAGAAAAAGAGAGTTAAGGCCGAAGGCTAAAATCTACTAAATTTTATTAATTATGAATCCACTCCCGTTTCATAAACCATTTTTAGAATCATACACACGATTGGTGAGCACGAGCCTCAGACCACCCTAACTCCGTTCATAAATCAAAGATCTAAATCAAAACAAAACATAATTCAGAATCAAAGAAATATACCTCTCCTCGGGGTGATGGTAGGGTGGCGCGACACACAGTATGGGTCGTGAGTTACATGACGCTTATGCCCGAGGACTCCTTCCCCCACCAAGCCTCCTAGTGGGTTCAGGGTTGATCCTTAAGTTGAAGACCGTACTAGGGACTACCCAACGACCCACATCATCCCGGGTCTCCTTCACACGAATATTCGGGGCCCATCTAATTTTTCAAATTGTTCATAATTTTGAAATTCTTAATTTTCAAAATCCAACATAACTCGCGGTTTCAAAACATACTCACACCAACCCTTTTCAAAACAAATGAACGAAAATATTTCGTACGTATACATAAAAGCGTTTTCAAACGTTTCATAACAAAAGGGCCAAAATCCCACAAAATACGTATCAAACACATATCTAATACTTATACATTCACATAGGTCGCATGCGGGCTTAAATCACATCAAGGGTTGTAGGTCGTAATAACTAAAAGAAAGAAACCTCACCTTGTCGAACTAACCGAACGGAAACCAACCAAAGCACACCTAGAGGACCTCCTCGACTCCAAAGGAACGAAGCTCTGAACAAAACAAAGAGGAAAGGACGAACTTAGACTCAAAATGTACTAATTAGACGCTCGACAAATGCATACGAATGCAAATGATACAATGCACTTCATATAAATTCACACTTAGGCACATCGAGACAAATAACGAAATATCAAACAAATAATTAACAAATTCAACTCATAACGCATCAGTTAAAATCATAACATTTCATATAATAGCATATCAAGAGCATTCATAAACTTAAAGTTCATTCAAAGGGCAACAAATGTAAAAGATACGAATAAAACGCAACAAGGTGACATTTAGTGCATCTAAGTTCATATCAAGTCATAAATCACATAATTCACGTCAAATAAATTCATAAAATTCACATAACATGCATCAAATATTATTCAACATATTAGGAAGACATTTCATATCATATAAGAGCAAGGAAAAATCATACAACGCACTTAAACGAAGCATAAAGTCATAAACGCACGTATGAGAACATATTGCACGTATAAGAGCATACATTGTCATATATCACCTATAAAAGCATCGAATTAACGTAATAACTTCATAAAAAATCATATAACACATAATTCATCAAGTATATAATGTATAAGAATTGAAAAAGGAGAAAGAAGTTCACAAAAAATGCAAATGGAACGAAAATAACACAACATACATGCAAAACTCGAAACTTGCCTCAAAGAGGGTCGCGGCCGTGACAAAAAATGAACTGAAAATGGTCGCGTCCGCTACCAAAGTTGAAACAAGGGGAAAAAGTGGTCGCAGTCGCGACCAAAAGTGAACTGGTCGCGATCGCGGCCGCGACCAGTTACGCAACAGCAGCAAAACAGAACAACAGCAGCAAAAACTCATTCCAAACCAATCCTAAACCATTCTAGCATGCAAGGGAAAGATCATACAACAAATACACATCATATTCAGGTCATATAACATGTAAAAATCGGACAAACATGCAAGGAAATGGAAGAGAATGGATCAAACATTCATGTTCTTCATTTTCTCATATAAAACATTAATGGTATCCTCTATTAAATGAACCTACCAACTGAAATAAGTTCATAAAATTAATAATGTATGTCTTAAGATCATTTATGATGCATCAAGCCAACAAGAATAAAGAGATTTCATGCCAAATTCATCAAATTCTAACAAACCCTTACTATTCATCATAATATCCATAACTCAATCAATTCTCCATGAAAATCAGCAAATAAGGAGTCCAAAGAAATAGGAAAGGATAGAGAATACATTTATGGACTTACCTTTCAAATGTAAGGTGAATCGGATGAGTATTGAGCTCAAAACTTGCAAAATGAATAGTGTTTTTCCCTTTCTCTTTGGGATTTCGGGTTGCTGATGAAGAGAGCCCCTTTTCCTTCTCTTTTCTTGGATGTATCCAAATGAGGGGCTAATGGGGTGAAATAGGGTTAAGTTAGGGTCATATGGGTTCAAGTATCGGGCGATTCGGTTAAGAAACGGGTCGGTTATGATTAAAACGGCGAACATGGAAAATCTGTCACAATGGTCGTGTTTTGGGCAAAATTTGGATGATCAAACGAGCTTCAAAAATTACAAAAGTAGGTTTCTTAGCTTCTAGTCTTCGTTACGAGTCCGACGCTTCTTCCAGAATTCGAATCCGAATTCCCGAGCCCAAGTTACACCTTCCGGAACACGAGGTGCGCTAGAACGAGTTAGGCCCTCGAGTCCCTTAACAAATAAAACGGTTAAAAACCGAATCAAAAAAACTCAAAAACATAAAACAAACACGTAGACAAATTCATAATAAACATATTTCATGCATATCACGTAGTCACATACTTGGGAGCAAATACTGGGTCGAACGAATCGAACGAGAGAGCAAACGGGGTAAAAACGAACAAAAACTTAACAAAGTGTAACAAATAATTATTCAAAAATCAATTAGGCATATAAATAATTTAATAAACACATAAAGCATAAATAAATAAATAAAATGCGATGAAACACTCTCGAAAGCACGTACCTGTACGGCTCGGACGATCCGGATGTTACATGTGTAATATTTATTTTTTATAATATATATCTATAAAAAGATAAATGTACGTATGATTTTTTTTTCTACGATAAAAATATGACATTGTTAAATTAATCTTTTATCAACATTGTTAATTTGCTAAATATTAATTATTTTGCTCTTTAGTTAGATATTTTATCTATATATTTGTAAATATATAATTTGAAATTTTATTATTAGAGATGGTATTTCAAAATTAATAGAAAGGTGAAAGTGATTTAAATTTATATCTAGTTTTCTATATTATTTAACTTATTTTATTATTTTTAATTAATATTTATAATATTATATAAATATATAATTAAATTTAATTATAAAATAATTATGACGTCACACTGATTTGATCGGTGGTCGAACCGGTCAAACCAGTAACCAGTAGGGCTTCCGGTTTGACGTCCGGTCCTGGTTTTAAAACATAGGTGTTTAGGGCCAAACCTCTCTAAATCATCTTGTGCTTCATTTCTATATTTTTGTTGCTGACTGGTACAAACCAGTGATATTGATTCCACCCCACGCTGAAATTCTAACACTTATCTTGGGATTGTAAAAGTGACATGTGAAGGTATGTGAGAATCAACCAAGGACCTACGCTTGCCTATAGCAAGAAGATCTCTTATTGCACAAGTCATTCATATTCCATATTGTAGTCCTTGGCCAAGGCAGTTAGATCGAGATCAAGAAAGGAGTTTCTTGGATCGAGATCAAATTGATATGAAATGAACTTAGCTTTGAGATTAATATTAATAGGGCTCTATTTATTCCCGTGCCATAGATATTAATCGAGAGATAGAATTAGTTAGAGGATTGTATTTCATGAGTTGTCATTGACTGAAAGTTCTTTCGATTAATTTATCATTCGGTTAGGGGTCACACACCTGTTGCTAGACTACGGTTGTGTGATCGGTGAGACAATTAATTAATAAGGGTATTAATTAATTAGTTTCAATGCTAATCAAATAATGAACTAAGAGGGTCACACAAAAAAATCCGGTAACGAGGGTATAGGCTCGATCGATTAATTGAATTAATCAAACTGGCTAATTGTAGCTGGATGGCGCCACATGTGCGTGGCACGTGTGGAGTGATATCACAAGTGTGTCATGTGTCACACATGTTGTAGCACCCGAGCGCAAGGTACCACATCCCCCGCACCGAGACCCGACCCGAATATGAAATGGACAATCTATACCCGAGCTAGATCACGGCGAACGGGGACCTACACACTCGCTAAGCTAGGCGGGAGCTAAGTTTCGCAACCACAGAGACAATAAAACAGAAAGAATACCAATGCGGAAGCAACATACATATATATAAAACAAGATAAGCAAAGAGCACGGGTTCAACTAGCATAGGTACCTAATCCCGAAAATCAATAAAATCATAAAACTTCAAATCCAGATTCTTTCTATTCCTGTAAGCTTATCCTGATTTCACGATAATAGTAATGATCAATACAAGTCATACATTCTCCATAGCTTAAACAAGTCATGATTTATTATGCACACGGACCGACTCTGACCTAACCGAACAACAGAATAAATAAGACTTCCCGCCTAGCACTCCAAACCTGCAAGAACACTGAAAACAATCCGGGTTCAGTCTATACGAGACTGGTGGGTATCAAATGAGGCATAAATAACATATACAACAATATTTAACATTCACATGCAAGTTATAATCCCAAATGAGGTTTTTTTTTTTTTTGAGCATTTTCCCAAGTGGGTAAGATAAAGAGGTCATCAAAAGGGAATATAACGTTCATTTTCATTCTTTAGGTCTTTTCTGGCCCGGCGAATAGGGGTGCATTATCTCCAACCAATACCTCGTGTAGTTCATTAAACATTCTTTCTTTCTTTCATTCATTCATGCATAATATTCTTTTGTGCACATTCATGAACATTTACACCTTCTTCCTCCGGGTGATGGCCAGGTGATTGACCCGAATCATCCATTCATTGACCAAAAGGGGAACATGACTCCCCAGATGGCACTCATCGTGCATTCCTCGGTAACTCCTAACGAGGTCCGGTTACGCCGTTCATTGGTGGGACTAGTGTGAGGGTTCACCGTCAGCCCATGGCTCCTCGGGTCACCACTCACACCAAGTCCTTGGGCCCAATTATGTGCATAACAGTCATTCTTTTCTCGCCAAAACATTTGGTTGGTTCATAAAAGAAAGGCTTTACTTTTAAAATCATTGACCCTTGAAAACGACTCTATATACATATATACTTTTGGCTGAAATCTTTACACATTGGGAGTATGGAGGGTCATTTAACTAAATCGAAGAGAAACCCACCTGTACACCTCTTACCAACAATACCAAGAAGACAAGAAGACTTGAAAGTGCCCTATGAACCCGACATCTCCGCCCTGGAGAAACTGTACAAGGATAACAATGCATTTGTGAGACTCAAGACTCTAAATGAACTATATATGACTCACGGAAATGCATTACTCATGATATGAGATGTAAATGAATTATAATTCATCCTATGAGGTCATATAATCAAGCAACTCATTAAAACATTCAATACGGGGAAGATTCATATTCACGCGTTTTCTATCTTTCACATCCTGCCTTCATTCGAGCCATGAACCATATATGATAGAAATAACATAGGTTATGAATGCATAAACTGTGATATTATGTCATGAAAACATTCATGTGCACGATTAACACTTCAAAGACATTTAAACGTTCAATACATTCATTTCAAGAATCATTCAAGAATTTCAAATAAATAGAGCCCTATTAATACTTCAAAGACATTTAAAAGTTCATATCCTTCACATTTCAAATGAAATTGATCTAAGAATTTCAAATAACGGTCATAACACGTAGTATAACATGTTTATAATTAAAGAATAACAAATAAAGACATTCAAACCTATTACATCATGTATTTAATCAATATACATGCACCCCACGCACACCCTATTCACAAATCACTATGTCCACTCATTAATGTAACAACCCATACCATCTAATTCAATTAAACCCCATTTCAAGAACCCAACAGATTTACAACATGCACAACACAATTACTTGTTTAGTTATTTATGCACTAGACACCTAAGTCCAAATGAATTAAACTTTATTAATACACATACACATCATACACACCTCATAACACACTAATTTAATTAATGCAACCCTATTTATTAATTAACACATATATATGTAATGCAACACTCACGCATACACGTCACCAACACATTCATTTAATCACATCAATTTCCAAAACCTACTTTGTAATATACTCCGCACACCACACACACACACACACCTTGCATGCATCACTTATATATATATATACATTACATGCATAACTAAAGAGGCTAAGCACAAAAATTATAGAAGCCCAACAGCAGCCTAAGCCAAACTCCCCGCCCGGGTACAAACACGCAGGGGCTTCTGTACAAAGGCTTCCCGGTCGGGTACTTTCATGCCCAAAATCTCCCTGGCCGGGGAGATGCAACACAGTCCGAAGCAGCAGCCAATACAAAGCTCAACCCCATGTTTTAAAAGCAAGAAACGCAGCAGCAGGTAGCAGGCAACCAAGGGAAACATTTAGCAGCAAAACAGCCACAAAACTAACTAAAAACTAACAGCAACAAGGTAAGGAATTAGCAGCAACTGACAGCAACATTTTACGGCCCAAAACAGGGGATAACAACCTAAAAACAGAGCAGCAGCCTCACACACTCTTCAACGCACAAACAAGCGATGATCAAGTTAAAAAGGAGCAACAATTGACAGCAATTTCAGTCCCAACACAACAGCAGCAGTTCATAACGTGAGGGAGAAGAAGAAGATCATTTCATGCAATTCTTAACAAAATCATTAATGATAACTTATAAATGTTTCATCTACCACATAATACATTACCATAATTGCAAAGAAGGGATCAAGACCACCACAGTCATGCTTTGAATGAACCCAAACCATCAAGGAATGAAAGAGATATCAGCATATGAACCCATAACCTACTATATCGTCTTTTCAGCCATAAACCTAGGAAAGCATGCTCAAAATTGCGGATGAAGAGATCAGAATGACTCTAAATGAATGTATAACACAACCCTAAACACACCTTGTGGATTGATTGAGGTTTGAAAGAGATTTGAGCTTGAATCTCCAAGGTTTAGCAAGGGTTAAGGGAAACTGGAGAGCAGAGGGTTTTTGGCTGATTTTACCTTATGTGTGAGGGTTGGTTCGGTTGAGGGAGGCAAGGGTCAGTTAAAGGGCTGATTTAGGGTTCCAATGCCTCTAACCATGGTTAATTTGATCAAGGTTTGAATGAGATATGGCTCTTTTGGTAAAATGTGGCAGTTTTGGCGTCCGTTGCATGTTTCGGTTGAATTTCGGAGGTCCAACTGGTCTTAGAAAAATATGAGGCTAAGTTCATTAGACTCGAATTTTTGTTACGAGTTCAGCGAAGTTGACGAAACACGAATCCGAGTTTCCTAGCACAAGATATCACATACGGAACCAAGGGCGCTAATTACCCGTTAGCCCCCGATTTGGTTCCACAATTTAAAATAAATTCATTACCACGTCAAACGAAGTCAAAAACATAAAACGAGCATATAAACATGTTCATAACACATAAATCTACAACATACTAAATTTTCATGAATTTTCGATATTAAATCATATAAGAACGAAGCGTGTTTAAGTCATGCAAGAACAATACATTGACTATTCATAACATTTCAAATTAAATAAACAAATTTAAATTCTATTTTAAGATTAATAAAAATCAACGGTCAATATAAATTAATTAAGGGATAAATATTTTTTGCCATCCGAACTATGCCCGTTTTTGCAATTTACCATCCAAACAATTTTTCGTTGCAAACCGCCATCCAACCTTTGCATTTGTGACAAAACGCCATCTGAAGGTGGTTTGGTCCGACGTGTATGTTTTAGGAAAAAGCCACGTGTCAATTTTTTCCCCCAAAACTACTAAAAAAATTGGTTTAGATGGCGTTTTTTCACAAATGCAAAGGTTGGATAGCGGTTTGCAATGAAAAATTGTTTGGATGGTAAATTGCAAAAACGGGCATAGTTCGGATGGCAAAAAATCTTTTTCCCATTAATTAATTAGTATAATTAAAGATTTAGTTAATTAACATTAATACTAATTTTCAATTAAACAATTTTCAATTTAACGAAATAAAATAAAATAAAATAATAACAACTTTATAATAAAATTAAATATTTAAAACACTTATAAACAATTAATCACATAACTAAATAATTTAATTTGCGCAATTTATAAACACATACGACATATTCGAATGAATGAAAAACCGGGGCGTTACACATGTGTTAGTGCTTTAATTAATTATATGGTATAATTAATTTTGGGTTTTAATTAATTAGAAATTAATTATAAAGCCTAATCTGGAATAAAGAAGTTCTAATAAATAATTAATTATTAATTGAAAAATGACATTATTTATTTATGAAATAAATATGACATTTTCCAACTTTATTTACTCAAGAAATAAATAAATGATATTATTATCCTTATTTGAGAAATAAAGAAATTAATGTTATCTTACGTTATTTGAGAAATAAGTGCTAAAATAATATTAACACTTATTCATTTATAAAATAAATACAAAGATAATATCAAGTTGTTATTATCATAAATATTTATCTATGAAATAAATAGAAAGATAATAACAGAAAATATTTATTTATGAAATAAATAATGGATAATGTCACAAATTATTTATTTATGAAATAAATAATTATGAAATAATATGTTCAAGATAATTAAATTTAATTAATAATATTATTATTATTTAACTATAATATATTATCTCATTAGTTAATTAACTAATTAAGAAAAGATAAGACTCTTTTCCTAACATAAAAAAAATCCTAAACTTTTCTCAGTTAGATAAAAGGAGAAGTGACCACATTAATTCTCCTCAGACCAGCATTCAAGAAGTGTCATGAATTCCCTCTATTCCGGAGATACGAAAAGTGAGTTCTTAAGAAAAGAACGAACCCCAGCCTTTACACAAAATACAGAACTAGTATTCTCCCTATTTTGATCGTGATCGAGGCGGGTGTGGATACTTCTGGAGCGCTTCTACGTTGGAGTTTTGGAGAAGAAGAGAGAAGTATCCCGGAGTGGATTCATACCACTTGAAGGTTTTTCAGTATAGGCGATTGAACATCTCAAGAAAGAATTAAACTTAACCGTAAGTTTTGAATCATCTCCTGTTTTGGTGTAGAAATTCCAAGTTCCCGGTCCCTTGTTCGAATTTTTTTTTAAATTTTCGCTGCTTTACTCTTGTATTTTCCAACACTTCCAGGCTAGGAACTACAACCAACTCTTGGATGAAGTTTGTTACCCAAACACTTCCTTAGTTGCATCATTTATAGACAAGTATAAGTCCTCTATGGTCTAATCAGCAGTGGTCGTTTGCTTGGAACTCTTCCAACTCACTGCTCTGCTATTAAGGTAGAAAACATATCCCGACGTGGACTTAAAGTGATCCATTTCCGATGCAAAGCTTGCATTGTAGAATTCTCTGATTACAAGATGTTGTTGTCCTCCGTAAACTAGAAATATATCCTTAGTTCTTCTTAAGAACTTAAGAATATTCTTTACGACAGTCCAATAACCTTCTCCAGAGGGTCAGATTAAATCGTCTTGTTACACTTAATGCATAAGCCACATCCAATCGAGTACATAGCATTGTATATATTATGCTTCCTATAGCCGAAGGGTGAGGAATTTTGGACATTCTCTCTTCTTGAAGAAGAGCTTAGGATGCATCTTATTCCAAAGAGATGTTCCTACGCCCATGGGAAGTTTCCCTGTCTTGCAGTCTTCCATACTGAACCGTTTCAGTGCCTTGTCTATATATGTACATTGATTGTGATAATCCTATCAATCTCTTAGATCTATCCCTATAGATCTTCATGTTGAGTGTGTAAGATTCATCACCAAGATCTTTCATCTCGAACTGGTTCGCTAACCAGGCCTTGGTAATTTTTGTATCCTCCTTCGCATTCCCAATTAGAAGAATGTCATCAACAAAAACACCAAGAATTAAACCGAGGTCTCCAATTCTTTCTTATACACACAAGACTCATTCGTATGTTGAACAAAACCAAACGATTTGACTATTTTATCAAATTAAATGTTCCAACTCCTAGTAGCCTATTTCAATACATAGATTGATTTTTTGGAGTTTGCAAACCTTTTGCTCAGTCACACTGAATGTGAAATCCATGAGTTATTCCATGTAAATGTCTTTATCAATGTTTCTATTAAAAAAGATAATTTTCACATCCTTTTTCGCTATTCATAGTCATAAAATGTTGCTATGGCAAGCATGATTCGAATGGATTTTTGCATTGCAACCGGGGAGAAGGTTTCCTCAAAGTCTACGTTGGGTCTTTGAGTGAAGCCTTTAGCAATTAATCTTACTTTATAGGCTGCAATATTTCCATTTACTTCATATGGGTCTGATCATATCAGGTGGATCAACTAAGGTTCAAACTTGGTTTGAGTACATCCATTTCGGACTTCATGGCTTGTTTCCACTACTTAGAATCCAAATTTGACAGTGCCTCCTTATATGTTTGCGGATTATTATCCACATTAGATATCTCATGGAGAAATCTATACAATCTCTCAGGCTGTCTAGGAATACATTTGGAACGCCTTAATTGAGGAGAATTTGGATGTGTATCATTCTCATTGATTGGCTGAGTCTCATTAGATCGGATTGTTTACTCAGTTTGTGGCGTGGGGTTATCTCAAAGTTTTTTAAGTTCTGCAATCTTATGTGAGGAATAGTGCCCTAAAATGACGATTCATTGTTGTGACGCCCGGAGCGATGAGCCACCACATCCCCCGCACCTAGACCCGAATCTACATATGAAATGGGAGTCCATATATGAATCCAAGTCTAAGCGAACGAGGACCTACAAGTACACACTAGGCTAAGCGGGACTAAGACAGGAACAGAGCACACAAAAAAAACAATTAAACAAATATGCGGAAGCAAATAGCAGGATCCAAAAGCATACAAAATATATACATGGCCATTCCAGCCCAAAATACAAAAGTATTAAAAGTCCTCCAAAGTATAGCTTAATTCAAATACATATCAAAATATTCAAAAGATGCAAGTAAGAAATGCAGACTCGACCCAAACTAGCTAGCACAACACAACCACGTACTATCCTGCTTAGGTAGAGCGAACCTGCAACTAAAGGAGGGAAAAGGAGAAGGGTCAGCCACAACTTGACTGAGAGAGGGGGGCTAACGCACACCCACACACTATATAAATATAGAGCAAAGCACGTAATAATCAAAAGATTATGAACCGGGAGAAGGGTTTTGCATACCAAACCAATTTCGGAACAAACTTATACATTTCATAACCAAAAGAAAACTTATTGAAGTCTAAAAGAAGCTCCTATCCCGTTTCATAATCAACGAATCGTATAAAATCTCGGTGAGTACGAGCACTTAACCCTTACTCCTCTATAACGTAAGAAAATAAAAGAAACCATAAATACAAAAATAATCCATCCCCAACAACAACGGTGTTTCGGGAGTCAAACACTCTCCACCTAATTACCAATACACACGGGGTAGCTATCCCACGATGTGCTTGGAGCACCACACCTCCTCAACCCCCAAGAGTCGTGCGTAAGTACTCCAAATGGAGACCGTGCACAGGATTAACCCGATGGCCCTTGCCATCCCCGGCGTCCTTACCCACGTCTCCGGGGCCCAGTAACAACCAATTATCCAATTAAACTTACTTAACTCGCTACATAATTAAACATAACTTACGTACCATATCGATCATACCTTACCTTGTAACTCGGCACATGCTATACGCGTACCTCTCCGTGTCTTCCTTAATATTAAGAGGTTGAGTTAGATCCTAGCTTGCATGACAACACACGGTTTGGAGCATAGCTTTGTTGCAAAATATTTTCAAGCTTATATATGCTGATACTTTAGTTCAAAACGTTTAATCGTATGACAAGGTCATAAACATATCATATGACACATATCTAATATATAAATATATAGTATATTCGCATGTAGGTGAGAAATCATCACATTTAGGCCATAGGTCGATTAACTAATGGAAAAGATCCTAAATCTCACCTTGTAGCAAAAGTAGGTAGAGTCCGGGGCTAAAAAGGAGCAAACAAACACCTAAACCTTGGGTTCAACGACGTTCGGAAGAGGCTCTGAAACCAAAGAATACAACACCCAAGACTTAGACTCAATCATGAACCAATTAAACGCACGACGATGCATACAAATGCAAGTAGATGCAATGCATGTCATATAAATTCATACTTAGGCATAACGGAGCAAATAACGAAATATCAGATGAAGAATTCAAGAATTAAACTCATATCATATCAAATAATCTCATAACATATATTAGTATACCATAAGCGTTCACGAGTTTATAGGCGCGTTATAGGTACGTAGAGCCGAAACCTGCATCGTTGGGGGTCTAAACGGCATCAGAAAAGGGCAAGGCTTATTCCATTGGCTCCAAATCATCGATATGAGTATAATGGCGAAGACAAAACTCGAATCCGAGTTCCCGAGCTCAAGTTAAGGAAGAATGACTCAAGGGTCGCTAAATTGCAAATTGGCCCAAAAGTTTTAAATAAAATTCAATTGAGTCCAAACAAATGCAAACAAGTCCAAAACATAATTAAAACATACAATTAAGTTCAAGAATCATGTAATTCACATTATACACGAGGATGGCAAGTTTAGGTTCAAATTCCATACTTAACAAATTCTCGAAACTCAAGTAATCGAATCAAACGTGCAAGTAGGGCAAATACGTATCAAATATTTCAAGTAATTCACATATGAGTTGGATAAAGAAACATAATTTGAATGCGATTCCCACGATTAAAGTGAAAATAATTACAAATACGTAAATTAAACTCACACGTGTGACGAACCTGTACGTGCGAGCGGACGGGGTGTCACAATCTCCCATCCTTAAGAGAACCTGGTCCCCAGGTTCTTCTGCTCAAGTTTCAAGCTCAAGCAACATCCCGTATTCATCCCATGTTTGGGTTTCATGATGTGCCGACAAGGATTAGCCCGGTAAGGTCTTCGTGCACAAGGGGTTTGAACAAATCTTAGAGTCTTGATGCGGTAAATCTGCACAACTTGATCCGGCTAGGAGCAGTCTGAACGTCTCGCACGATAGGAGGGTCTAAAATGATTCATCGCCTACCATTTGATTTGTTTTAACTAACTCAAGAGCTCGGTGTTACACGAGTGGCGTCGTTACTAGACTCTCACCACTTGCACCTTTAAAAGTGGAGGTCTCCCCAAAAAGGTTATCCTTTGATTCGTTGTTTGCCTCAAGAGCCCATTGTGATCTCGACCCTCGACTTACCACACTCTCGTACTCTCAGAACAAGTAAGCACTCAACAGGTAACAAATACACACAAGAACAAATGACAATAACCCAAATAGCAAAATAAGAATGCATGATGCGCGTGCCATGAATGATTTGTGTACCGTTCATCGTTGTTTGGAAGTTCTTGACATCCGGATGATTAGGTGAGTAGCCAAAGTTGGTGGTGTAAGGCTCACAGCTTGACAATCTCGGTCTCAAAGTTCTTGGAAGAATCCTATTTGATAATCAATTTCTTCTCCAACTCCGTATGTTCTAATCACCGTATCCACTCGATGGACTCTCCTTGTCCCACCTAACAATCCCCTTGTAGTGGTGTGGAGTTTCTCTGGTCGAGCCATTTTGAAAGTTTCTCTCTACTCCTCTTTGAATTAACCCTTCCCGTGCTCGGCCAAAAGGTGTAAGAGCATGTCCTAGGTGACTTTGGACCATGCCAAATAATTCTTGAATTCCTTTAAAACCCCACGGTCTTCAAAATCTCCGTGAATCTTCTTACATCAACTAGTATATCTTCACGGTTCGAGATTACGATTTCTTGACTCCAATTCTTCTATGTCCATGGAATTAGTATCCTAACTTCTTCCTACTAATCGACCTCCAATTATTGTTCCTAATCTTTACTTAGTTATCACCTCGATGGAAGTCCCCTGATTTTACTGTTTACGGATTCGAATTGGTTACATGACTTGTCCTCTATTGACTTGCACTTGGGTAGATAATTTCCTTCCAAAACTCTTTGTCTTTCTTTATCGTTTCCATTTGTTGCTTTATATCTCCTAATTCAACTTCACAACACGGCCAATTCCACTTGGATCTGGAAAGTAAACTCCAATCCATCCCGAAGATAGAACTTCTCGCATCTTGGTTTTTCCATAGACTTGGAATCACTGTAATGATCGATTCTTTTTTTTTTTTCTCCTCCCAATCCAACTTCTTCCTTTCCCAAAACCCGAGATGTCTCAGTTCTCTCTTCTTCTTTTCTCTTTCCCGAGCTTGACTTCTAATGGATTGGTATAATTGGAAACTCTTTCTTGATTGTACGTAGTGCTCATTATCCCCTAACCCTATGATATTCGAACCTTCTCTGATGATCTTTCTTACTTATCCCCTTAAAGAACCTATTTTACCTTGAGTCCTCTTGAAAATCATCACCTCATCATTTATCTGGATTTCAAATTAAAATATTTCCAAGATCTTTCCTTTGTTCTTTCTTGGGTCAGATGATCTCGTGGAATCCAATTGAAATTCCTCTACAACAGGAAGTTATTTGTTTCCCTCCTAAGAATTTAGCTTGAATAATTGTTCCCGGATTGCGGTTTCAATTGTCCTTTCAACGCTCCCTTGATTACTCATTCTTAAAGGATCCTTCCCTTTTCGTAGTGTCCTTAGCCTTCTTGTAATTATCTCCTCTAAATCCTTTGAATTTTCACCTTCTTCTTACCCCGGTTCTTATTACTACAAAAAAAAATTCACTTGGAGGTGTAGAGATTTCATACATGCTATCACGAAGACATAAAACTTATGCATGCCTGGTTAGATTTGCTTATGCTATGCGTCACGTTATCACCCAATAAACCAAGAAGACAACAAATAGTAACAATACATAACACACGTTTCAATAATGTAATAAGGTGCGATGCAAGATGGGTGCTCGTGCTATGAAAGAAATTACCTCTCGGTTATTTCTTTGGCCTCAGTCGATCGCACGCGTCCAACTTATGCTTTGGCGATCCACACCCATAACAACGTCCCAACCTTTTCCAACAATTCTCATAGATGTGGGTTGTACTCTTGCAATGAGCGCACGCAGGTTGCTCCTTTAATTGAGCATCTTTCATCTTCCTATTCTTATTTGAGCTCGGTCGATTAATCCCTCGGCTCCATCTCGATCTCGACCCAAAACTACTGTCCGGCTCGAATTTTCCCACCATGTTTCTTTTTCACAATTCCTTCGACTCGGCTTTGAGAGCTCTCCTCGTGGACTTGACCCATACATTTGATTGGGTTCCGGTTTCAATGTCCTTAAGATCTCTTCTAATCCCATCCATAAATTGGGCCAACCTTTCAAATTCTTTAGCCCACTGTTGATCATTTTGGGAACATGCATTGATCTTGTGATCCGGAGCACCGCATCCAAAACAAGTCCCTAACCACTTCCTAAAATCTCCATAGGTGTGATTTGGCCCCTTTACAATAAGCACATAGGAATTGCACTTCAAGAATAAGTGCACTCGAGAAGGCCTGAGAATCTTTTGTGGTGAATCGAGGTGCCTTTCCGTGCACCTTGAAGGGTAGCGATAGCAATTGGTTACCTTGGTTGTCTATATGATTCGGTAGTAGGCGTTAACCTGCAAAACACAACTAGACAAAAATGTAATGCATGCCGTTAATAAGTGGTTATGACACGTAGTTAAAGTAATAAACGCAAGTAAAATGCAAGAATGCGACAATTAATAAATTGAAAGTGAAATTTAAAACACATAATTCAAGAAGTTTCACATATCTTAATGCACTGCACACATTATCAAGTTGTTCCTAAGTCGTACGACATAGACTTGATATAACACGACACTAAAACTCCGGTTTTACAACCCGGAGCTCTGATACCACTTTAGGATGTGACGCCCGGAGCGACGAGCCACTACATCCCCCGCACCAAGTCCCCAATCCACATATGAGATGGGAGTCCATACATGAATCCAAGTCTAAGCGAACGAGGACCTACACGTACACACTAGGCTAAGCGGGACTAAGACAGGAACAAAGCGCACAAAAAAAACAATTAAACAAATATGCGGAAGCAAATAACAGGATCCAAAAGCATACAAAATATATACATGGCCATTCCAGCCCAAAATACAAAAGTATTCAAAGTCCTCCAAAGTATAGCTTAATTCAAATACATATCAAAATATTCAAAAGATGCAAGTATGAAATGCTGACTCGACCCAAACTAGCTAGCACAACACGACCACGTACTATCCCGCTTAGCTAGAGCAAACCTGCAACTAAAGGAGGGAAAAGTAGAGGGGTCAGCCACAACTTGACTGAGAGAGGGGGGCTAACACACACCCACACACTATATAAATATAGAGCAAAGCACGTAATAATCAAAAGATTATGAACCGAGGAGTAGGGTTTTGCATACCAAACCAATTTCGGAACAAACTTATACATTTCATAATCAAAACAAAACGTATTGAAGTCTAAAAGAAGCTCCTATCCCGTTTCATAATCAACGAATCGTACAAAAGCTCGGCGAGTACGAGCACTTAACCCTTACTCCTCTATAACGTAAGAAAAACAAGGAAACCATAAATACAAAAACAATCCATCTCCAACAACAATGGTGTTTCGGGAGTCAAACCCTCTCCACCTAATTACCAATGCACACGGGGTAGCTATCCCACGATGTGCTTGAAGTACCACACCTCCTCAACCCCCAAGAGTCGTGCATGAGTACTCGAAATTGAGACCGTGCACAGGCATAACCCGACGGCCCATGCCGTCCCTGGCGTCCTTACCCACGTCTCCGGGGCCCAGTAACAACCAATTATCCAATTAAACTTACTTAACTCGCTACATAATTAAACATAACTTACGTACGATATCGAGCATACCTTACCTTGTAACTCGGCACATGCTATACGCGTACCTCTCCGTGTCTTCCTTAATATTAAGAGGTTGAGGTAGATCCTAGCTCACATGACAACACACGGTTTGGAGCATAGCCTTGTTGCAAAATATTTTCAAGCTTATATATGCTCATACTTATAGTTCAAAACATTTAATCGTATGACAAGGTCATAAACATATTATATAACACATATCTAATATATAAATATATAGTATATTTGCATGCGGGTCAGAAATCATCACATTTAGGCCATAGGTCGATTAACTAAATGAAAAGATCCTAAACCTCACCTTGTAGCAAAAGTAGGTAAAGTCCGGGGCCGAAAAGGAGCAAACAAACACCTAAACCTTGGGTTCAACGACGTTCGGAAGAGGCTCTGAAATAAAAGAACATAACACCCGAGACTTAGACTCAATCATGAACCAATTAGATGCACGGCGTTGCATACAAATGCAAGTGGATGCAATGGATGTCATATAAATTCATACTTAGGCATAACGGAGCAAATAACGAAATATCAGATGAAGAATTCAAGAATTAAACTCATATCATATCAAATAATCTCATAACATATATTAGTATACCATAAGCGTTCATGAGTTTAAATTGCATAAAGGAGGCAAACTACAGAAGAAAAGAGTACACGAATCATAACTCGTTCAAATTATATCAAATAAATTCAAGAATCAAATGCAATCAAGTTAACACATAATATTACATGTTAGTAAATCTTAGGGATCATATTAGGGGTGGGAGAGACTCAAACAAGCGAAAAGAAACAAGAAAACAATGTTTGGAGCAAAAAGAGGTCACTGCCCTAAATCCACCCCGGTGGATTTTTTTTTCAAACGGGGAATCCACCCCCGTGGATTTAGGGCAGACAACTCTCTGCCTCAAATCCACCCCGGTTGATTATTTTCAAAGTAAAAGTCCACCCCGGTGGATTTGGGTCAGAGGCCAAATTTCGAAATTAAAGCTTGCAAACTCCATAAAAACTCATTCTAAACCAACAGTAACAACATCAAGGCATGCAAAGGAGCAAGAAAACCACAAAGTTTAGCAAGTGATTCATCCCAAATCATCCCCACTCATGCATACTACCAACATGAACTAAAAGAAGCTAGAGTTTCATCAAGTTTCTCCCAAGTTCTCAAAAGACCATTAATGGAAAATCATCATATAACCAACTACCATCAAATAGGATCAAATATTAGCAAGAAATGAAACAAATAGATCAACATACAGGTCTTCAAACTCAAAAATAGGCAAGAGATGAGCATATTCTTCCAATTCTTCAAATTCATTAAAAACCTAACTATTCATGTGGTATATCAAACTCATGAAATTCCTACATATAACATGATTCATATGGAGTATAATAGGCACAAGAACATGGAGATTCCAAATCTATGCTTACCTTGAAGAAATGGAGCAAGCAAGGTTAGAAACTTGAGCTTAAAGGTGCAACAATGGAGGTTTACTCTTGGAGCTTCTCTTCTCTCCTTTCTCCTTCTCATAGGTTCAAAATTCAGGGGAAAAAGATGAGGTAGAGAGAGTTTATAGCTGAACTTAAGTCAAGGAAATGACAAGGAAAGATTAGGCTAGTCTCCAAGTGGCTATAGGGGCGTTATAGGTACATAGAGCCGAAACCTGCGTCGTTGGGGGGGGGGGGGGTTTAAACGGCATCAAAAAAGGGAAAGGCTTGTTCCATTGACTCAAAATTGTCAATTTGAGTACAATGGCAAAGACGAAACTCGAATCCGAGTTCCCGAGCTCAAGTTACGGAAGAATGACTCAAGGGTGGCCAAATTACAAATTGGCCCAAAAGTTTGAAATAAAATTCAATCGAGTCCAAACAAATGCAAAAAAGTCCAAAACATAATCAAAACCAGCAATTAAGTCCAAGAATCATGTAATTCACATTATACACGAGGATGGCAAGTTCGGGTTCAAATTCCATACTTAACAAATTCTCGAAACTCAAGTAATCGAATCAAACGTGCAGGTAGGGCAAATACATATCAACTATTTCAAGTAATTCACATATGAGTTGGATAAAGAAACATAATTTGAATGCGATTACAATGATTAAAGTGAAAATAATTACAAATACGTAAATTAAACTCACACGTGGTACTAACCTGTACGTGCGAGCGGATGGGGTGTCACAATTGTAATCCTCTTTAGGATATTCCTTGTATCATAGACAAACCTTGAATAATAAATGATTGATTATAATTATAAGCAAACACTTCTTTAGATACAATATGTTTTTTGTGTGTTTCTATTATGTGAAATTGTATCAGAATTCCCCTAATCTATCAGGCTGTTAGGGACTTTTTTGCTACGTGAATGACATATGAAATAAGCCCTAACTAAAGCCAGTTTAGAAACTAATTTAAGTCGATGAGCTCAATAAATAGTGGGAGTGTCAACTAGGTTCTCTTGAGGCTTGCTTATGAGATTGTGTTTTTAAGAAGGATCACCCAGTTTCATGGGGTGTAAAGTTCATAGTTTGATATGTACACAATACACAAGGGTGCTCGTTATGAGAATGGGTACATTGAGATGTCCCGCGTGAGAAGATTCCTAAATGGGAAAGGAAGTTTCCACTTTAAGAAGAGGAAACTTTGAGATTAGGAATTATCTCATAGGTTAATGGCGTTAGTAATTAATCATATGACTTGAGATTCCATTGATGTAACAGCCCGAAACAGGGGCAAGTTGGAAATTACGAAAATACCCCTATAGCTCAAAAATATTCCTACATTTCCCGAAATACTTTCATTACCCAATATTTTACCCAAAAGAATCCTCACATTATTTCGAGGATCGTGATATTCTCCGTGAACCATAATTCCCATCCTAACTCCCGTAGTATCAAAAACCGGCAAAAACCCTAGCTTATGATTCGATCATCAATAAATCCCTACTCATCTACCTTTGATATCCAAAATTATAACTAAAACGATCCTTAAATTATTTTATGAATTTTCATGCATTTGCCAAAAACTCGATCTCACCATAGTATATTTTATAAATATTTTCCTTTCTAAAAATCATCATTTTATTTTGAACAAATTAGCTTTTATTCAATAGTCGAAATTATACTTGAAACGATCCTTGAAGTTTTCTCTACATTATAGTGATTTTTCCCAACTTTAAACTCTATCATAGCTTCGTTTATATAATTTTCCTATGATTTTCATCATCTTTAATATTTATAATTTATAAACAAAAGCTCTAAATATTTCACATTTATAATCAAAACAAAGCTCGTTTTTCACCTATTCTTTCATTAATTCACTACTTCAATCTTTTACCTCTCGACTCTTGAATAAATTTTATACTATTTTACATTTATTTTTAATCAAAATGACATCATCCATGACCACATGGTCTTCTAGAAGGATTAAACAAATGAATGTAATTTCTCCACATTACTTAGTTAATTACCTAGCATTTGTTTAACATGTAATTTAACCACATCTCCTAATTTATTACCAAGCATTTGTTGAAATCATAAGCAACCACATCTCCCATAAACTTTCATTTATTGCTTAAAGACCCCTCATGACTACCTATAAATACCCCCCTCAAGCCTCATTTATACCTCACAAATCAACACACAAAATCACTCTCTTCCCCCCATTCTCACGCCACTCTCTCATTTCTCTCTCTAAGGCGCACTGGAATCCACGTTACAATGTCTGACTACCGGTATAGGTTATGCAAGCAAAATATTGTTCTTGATTCATGTTATGGGCCCCGGTTGTAGCCGTAGCGAGCAATTACCCGGAAGGTATCGGGCCGAGGGTATTGTTGGTGCTGCGGACTGCCACCACCTCTAGGTAGTGGTTTAACTGGAGGTTAGTTACTCCACGCCAAGGGATGAGGGAGAGATAGCTGCCTCCCGAATCTAGTTCGTGGTCTCTAGGGTTTGATTCCCTATTGACATCAAGGAGTAGTGGAGTTAATATTCTTGGTTTTATTGAAGTATCGGAGCCTGATCAGCCCGATACTATTTTACCAACTATTCAAGGAGTTATGGGTGGAAAGGCCTAGCTTGCGGGCAATAATATTCTTGTTACAAACGGTTCATATTTCTACAAATATTCCAAACTACCCCTATCCCTGTTTTACAATTATTATGAACCGTTTCCTATTTGCTATATCCTATTGCTATTATTTCAGATCAAGATCTTCTTGATCATATACATATATATATATACACATATACATATAAGTTATTATACCCCCCTTCACTTAGTCACTTTGACTAACCCTCTCGCCTATTTTTAAAATGCATGATTTCAGGAATCAATGAATGACAACTAGAGGTATCTTGAAGCACTACAACCGTAGGTTTGATCCGATCCTACGAGTACACTGTCTTGAACCTACTCTCTGTAGAAACAAACCATCTCATACTTTGTCCTTGCATGTCAACCTGTTGTACTCTTCTGCAAACTACTTTGATCAATAATGATAATCCTTGCTCATTGTACGTTATCCTCCCCGTTCATTGGTAAAGTTGAATCTATTTATCTTCCGCTGCACAGTGTCACATACTCCATTCATATTATCCTGACCGTTCGCCGTAGTATTTCCTGGGTGTTGGGTCTAACCTCCACTCAGGGAGTATTCCGGTGCGGGATTGTAGTGCTGGGGAGGCGCTACAATTAAAGTGGTATCAGAGCCCCAGGTTGCGGAAATCTGGGGTTTGTCATTCATAGAATCTCATATGTACTCTCGTGTCTTTAGTGCTTAAATTGTGATCAATCACTGTTGGGGCGGCCGACCAACATGTGATTTGTTACAATTGTAGTACTAAACCCTTTTTCGATCAAGTCAAGTATACAGTCTTAATCCATACCAAAATCTCAAGTTCTATCAAATCCTTCAATTATCAAATTCTTGGTAGATTCGGTTACAAGATCTACATCTCCTTCATCATACTAGTGTTCCTCACTCATGGAAGCACTTCACTTATACTTTCTAATTCGTTCAAATCCTAAGTTATTAGAATTGCTTCAAGATACCAGTAGGACCGAAAACTAACTTATTAATTTTCTGTGCCTTTATATGTACTTTATCTCCGCTAAAGATGTTGTGTCTGTTAATTGCTATTACTTGGAAATTTTAATTTTGTGATCATCTGCACATCATTCTCAACTACCATGCATTATATTATCTCTATAAGGGTGGTTGCAATTTAAAATTGTCATCCCCAAAGTTGTTAAAGGTATGCATTCTAAACACGCCAGTTGCTGATCCTGGCGCCATGCATTCATTGCATCACTTATGTGCGCATTCAAATTTCTTACTTGAACAATTGCCTTATGTGTTTAAAAGTAAGTTCTCTTTTGGAAACCTGTTTATCATGGATAGCGGATACAAACATTACTTAAAGTTATTATGGAACATGAGGAGAATCTGAGGACAGATTCTTTTTAAGGGGGAAGGATTGTAACAGCCCGAAACAGGGGCAAGTTGGAAATTACGAAAATACCCCTATAGCTCAAAAATATTCCTACATTTCCCGAAATACTTTCATTACCCAATATTTTAACCAAAAGAATCCTCACATTATTTCGAGGATCGTGATATTCTCCGTGAACCATAATTCCCATCCTAACTCCCGTAGTATCAAAAACCGGCAAAAACCCTAGCTTATGATTCGATCATCAATAAATCCCTACTCATCTACCTTTGATATCCAAAATTATAACTAAAACGATCCTTAAATTATTTTATGAATTTTCATGCATTTGCCAAAAACTCGATCTCACCATAGTATATTTTATAAATATTTTCCTTTCTAAAAATCATCATTTTATTTTGAACAAATTAGCTTTTATTCAATAGTCGAAATTATACTTGAAACGATCCTTGAAGTTTTCTCTACATTATAGTGATTTTTCCCAACTTTAAACTCTATCATAGCTTCGTTTATATAATTTTCCTATGATTTTCATCATCTTTAATATTTATAATTTATAAACAAAAGCTCTAAATATTTCACATTTATAATCAAAACAAAGCTCGTTTTTCACCTATTCTTTCATTAATTCACTACTTCAATCTTTTACCTCTCGACTCTTGAATAAATTTTATACTATTTTACATTTATTTTTAATCAAAATGACATCATCCATGACCACATGGTCTTCTAGAAGGATTAAACAAATGAATGTAATTTCTCCACATTACTTAGTTAATTACCTAGCATTTGTTTAACATGTAATTTAACCACATCTCCTAATTTATTACCAAGCATTTGTTGAAATCATAAGCAACCACATCTCCCATAAACTTTCATTTATTGCTTAAAGACCCCTCATGACTACCTATAAATACCCCCCTCAAGCCTCATTTATACCTCACAAATCAACACACAAAATCACTCTCTTCCCCCCATTCTCACGCCACTCTCTCATTTCTCTCTCTAAGGCGCACTGGAATCCACGTTACAATGTCTGACTACCGGTATAGGTTATGCAAGCAAAATATTGTTCTTGATTCATGTTATGGGCCCCGGCTGTAGCCGTACCGAGCAATTACCAGGAAGGTATCAGGCCGAGGGTATTGTTGGTGCTGCGGACTGCCACCACCTCTAGGTAGTGGTTTAACTGGAGGTTAGTTACTCCACGCCAAGGGATGAGGGAGAGATAGCTGCCTCCCGAATCTAGTTCGTGGTCTCTAGGGTTTGATTCCCTATTGACATCAAGGAGTAGTGGAGTTAATATTCTTGGTTTTATTGAAGTATCGGAGCCTGATCAGCCCGATACTATTTTACCAACTATTCAAGGAGTTATGGGTGGAAAGGCCTAGCTTGCGGGCAATAATGTTCTTGTTACAAACGGTTCATATTTCTACAAATATTCCAAACTACCCCTATCCCTGTTTTACAATTATTATGAACCGTTTCCTATTTGCTATATCCTATTGCTATTATTTCAGATCAAGATCTTCTTGATCATATACATATATATATATACACATATACATATAAGTTATTATACCCCCCTTCACTTAGTCACTTTGACTAACCCTCTCGCCCATTTTTAAAATGCATGATTTCAGGAATCAATGAATGACAACTAGAGGTATCTTGAAGCACTACAACCGTAGGTTGGATCCGATCCTACGAGTACACTGTCTTGAACCTACTCTCTGTAGAAACAAACCATCTCATACTTTGTCCTTGCATGTCAACCTGTTGTACTCTTCTGCAAACTACTTTGATCAATAATGATAATCCTTGCTCATTGTACGTTATCCTCCCCGTTCATTGGTAAAGTTGAATCTATTTATCTTCCGCTGCACTGTGTCACATACTCCATTCATATTATCCTGACCGTTCGCCGTAGTATTTCCTGGGTGTTGGGTCTAACCTCCACTCAGGGAGTATTCCGGTGCGGGATTGTAGTGCTGGGGAGGCGCTACAATTGATGTCTTTCATGAGAAAACTAGGTAATGTTTAATATAGGTCTAAAAGGGTGTCGCTCGAGATAGTTGAAGTACGACTTATGTTAGGGTTAAAAAGATGGCACATGGAGGCATGTGAGAATCAATAAAGGAACTACAGTTGCTTCAAGCAAGAAAGTCTTTTATTGCATAAGTTATTCATATTTCATCCTAAAACACTCAGTTGAGGTGGTAGATCAAGATATAAAGAAATGAGTTTCTTGGATTGTGATCAAATGGATATGAAATGTACTTATCTTTAATACATGTTATGATCTATATTATGTAGTATGTAGGTGTACGTTAACCCCCTCACTCAGTCGATGGACTGACTCCTGTCCTTTCAACTTTTAGTTGCAGGTTTTGGTTCGAGCTAGGCGGGAAAGTGAGTCGGTCAAGTCTCACTAGTTCGTTTAGGTCGAGTTGCATCCCTTTTGCATACTTTTGAACTGTTGTATAAGAATTGTTTTGATTATGTTTGTTTTGGATATTGAGGTTGTTGTTATGATGTATTTGGTCATGATAGCATTAACTTTGGATCTTTCTTGATTCGCTACTGAATTGTATGTATGCTTCCATGATAATTGTTTTGTTTGGAGTGCTTTAATTTTTTTTTAGCTCCGCCTAGCCTAGAGTGTGTGTAGGTCTCCCATGCACTTTTATTTGAGCACGTATATGAACTTTCCATTTCATATACGTGTTTGGGTTTAAGTGTGGGGGATGTGGTGACCTACCGCTTTGGGTGCTACAGGCATAGCTTCCATTTGAGGTATCACACGCGACTCAGGGAGATAGGGGAGGCGTGGTATCTTAAGCCCTAGGTATGAAAGCCGTGGAGGACCGTATAGTGGGTTAGCTACCCCTCGAGGTTATGTAGTGTTATGGTTGGATAGGGTTGCGTAACCTTTCCAACGATGGGAGTTGAGGATGGATATGTTATGATTTGTTTTCGTTTATGTATATTATGAGGAGTAAAGGATGGAGACACTTGTACTCGATGAGCATGTTACGTTCGATTATGAAACGGGATAGTATCTTTAAGTTAAGTTAAGTTATGTTAAGAAATATGTTATGTATACGTTTGTTCGAAAATGGATTTGGTATGAAAAAACCTACTCACGATTCATAATCTTTTCTTTTAATACGTGTTATGCTCTATATTATCTAGTGTGTCGGTGGACTCGTGATTTAGGTTTGCTCGTGCTAGGTGGGGATTTAAGTCTATCGAGTTTCTCGTGTTTTCTAGGTCTAAACTTTTGTTTTGGGTCTTGCGTACATTTGAATTTGTATATCACCATGATATGTTTGGTCATATATTTTTGGTTAATTGTAGTCGTGCCTGCATGTTGCTTAACTTACTCTTTGTCGTATTTAGATGATTTTATGTTTCTCTGCTTTCATTATTATGTTAATTGTTTGACCTTGCGCACTCTGAGTTTGTTTTAGCTCTGTTTAGTCTAGTGTGTGTGTTGGTCTCCTATTCGCTTTGACTTGGGCACCTATATGGACTATCCATTTCATATACTGGTTTAGGTCTTAGAGCGGCAGATGTGGTGACCTATCGCTCTGGGAGCTACACATCCCAATACATTAGGAATGGAAAAGTTAACTAATAGTAACCTTAAATGGAAAAGTTAACCAATTAAGACACTAATTAGCGATCCATAAATTGCGTAATGGCACAATCAATAGCATTAACCAAAATCTTGATTTATAATATATGTGACACCCCGTTCGTTCGGCCGTACAGGTATGGCGTCACGTGTGGGCTAGATCCGCATTTAAATTATTCATTTATGTTCTTAAATACTTAACTTTTGAAATATGTGACAATCAAATAATCTAAATGCTTGAACTTGATTTATTTGCACTACAACTTTGAATATGGCCTGTTGGCCTTGAATTTGATTTCCAGTCTTGATAATATGTGAACTATTTGAATTATATTTGTTATTAACTCGTTTATATGATGTTGTTAGGAATAGTGGCTTAAAGCAGATGTTTGCTTTACTATTTCCTTGTAAAACCACAAACAGTCTTTGAATAATAAACGAGCTGATTTTGTTCATAGGCAATCACTTCTTTATGTGCTTATTTATGTCTGTTTGGGTTGACTGTGTTTTGCATGTATTGAACTCCCCTAATTCGATGAGGCCGTTAAAAACTTTATCATTATGGGAACGGCACATGAAACAAGTTCTTAACTCCATAGGTGAGGATTAGAAACTTCTCCAACTCAATGAGTCCGACAAACAGTGGGAGTGTCGACCTTGACTCTGTTGAGACTTGTTTATGTGATTATGTCCTTTTGAAGGATCACTTAGTTTCATGGAGTGATAAGCGCATACGTTGATGCGTTCGTAATACATAAGGGTGATTGTTACAAGAACTTCATCACTGAGATGTCCCGCGTGAGAACATTCCTAAATGGGAAAGGAAGTTTCCAGAAACTTCTAGATTATGAAATATCTCACAGGTCAATGACGTGATTCATTAATCCTTAGACTTGAGATTCTGTAATGTCTCATATGAGCTAACTCAGTAATCTTTGATATAGGCTCAAAAGGGTGTCGCCATAGACACCTGAACCACGGCCTATGTTGAGATTACACAAGTGGTATATGTAGAATTAGTAGAATCGATAAAGAACCTACACTTGTTAAGAATAAGAATGATCTCTTACTGATTGAGTTGTTCGTAGTCCATTAACATTAAACCCTTAGCCAAGGTGGATAAAAGATCAAGACATCTAGAAAATAGGGTTTTCTAGGATTAAGATCGAAATGAATATGAAACGAACTTAACTTTAAAGATCAAGAATATTTGGGCTCTGAGAATATTCCCATGCCTTAGTTCTTGATTGAGAGATGGAGTTGTAGGAGGATCGTATTTCACTGATTGTCATTGACAATGTAACGCCCCTTGTTTTCGTCGTACAGGTACGCGCGCTACACATGTGAGTTTTGAGAGTTAGAATTCCTTTACAGGTTTATTTGAATAATATCTTTAGGTGAATTATGTGAATAATTGCCTAATTCCTTGTATGATCATTTTAAATGAAATTCCATTTCTCAACAATTGCATGATTTAAACATTTCATTCCATAACATATTTTCAAATATATATATACTTACATAAACTTAAACTAATTTCATAAGAATATTATTTTCATTTCTTTATGCATTTATTTATGAAACATTCGTTATATATATTTATACATAATCTTCCAATACTAATACACTCACACATGCATTATATATATGTATATATAAATGGAGCACTAAGAAATTATATACATATAATATACAAAATATCTTACTGTATACATATATGTTATATATCTATACCTATATTACTTACATTACATATATTATATACATTATATCACATATATCATATATACACATTACACAAGAACACACACACTAAATCTCTACAACACACACAAACCCTTTGTTTCCCTTTTCTTCACACAACCATATCTTTGATCAAGCAAGAAGGAGAAGTAGGAATCAAGGCATCATCATCATCGTCTTCATCATCTCATCATCATTCCATCTCTTCCTTCTTCATTTCTCTCAAGGTATATATATATGTGAATGTTGTATGTGAGTGAATGTTATGAATATGTTAGGGATTTTAGTTCTAAGCTTGATAACTCGAATTCTTGGGTGTATATGCATGAATACATGTGGATCTATGCTTGAGTCTTGATTTATTGATGCAAGAATGTGTGTATATATATATATATATATATATATATATATATATATATGTGTTTTGTTGTGGGTTTATGTGACTTGATGGATTAATTCATGAATTGGTGAGTGAGATGTGTATATATATGTTATATTTGGTTGTTTTGTGTGATTTGTGGTGTTGCCGGATCATACGGGAGCCCGAGACGAGCCCCCCTACATTCTTCCTTCGATTTTTGAACCTTCTCGCCTGGTACAGGGTCGCGGCCGCTCCCTTTTTTACCTTTAAAAGTGTCACGGCCGTGACCATCCATTTTTGGAGATTATGTCTTGCCTTCCCGGCCGTGACTGTTTTTAGTGCAACTTTGTCGCAGCCGCGCCCCACTCAAATGGACTCCGATTGACCTGATTTTTAAACCCATGGAAACTTCTTGAAGTCTAGAACATTCTCCAATTAGAATAACCTCAACATATTTTGTCATTTCTGAGTTATTATCAATTATTTTTGGTGTCGCCACTTTCCCGACAATCTGCATTTATCCAACTTCAGGCCAACGCCATTTTCACCTCGCTTTGAATCACAAAACGAGCCACATATCATTTTAAAGTTCTGTGTGTCTAGTTTCATATCGAACAAACAAAACCCAATTTCAACTTCTATAACTTAATATATTCTTGTTTTACCACAGCTTACGCATTTCCAAAAATTGTCCGTTTTTGGCAATCTTCACCAAAACCCCTCATATTGCATTCCTTTCACTTCCTTGGCTCTCGTTTGTGACTTATATGAATTATATGCTTGCTCAATTGAAAATTATACTCTTATTTGACACTCCTTGGTCTTTACTTGCTTAAGTTTGATTGTTTGAATCCGTGCTTGATATATGAATTGAATTTGTTTGAGTAATTTGGCATACGAACACGATACTCCACTTTATAAGTGTTGTCGTGTGTCCTATTTGGTATCATATCGAGTCTTATCTCACGAGTACACATTGTTCTCTTTCTTGTACAGCTCATGTCCAGGGTGGAGATATCATGATCCAATAGGCACCGGCATAGCTCTTGCTCTTGTATTGTCGCTTGTCAGGTGAGGGTGTTTTCGTTCTAGCTATGTATCAAATCCTATAACCTTTTGTGACAAGTTTTGGCCAAAACCTTATGTATATATATATATATATATATATCTCATTTTCAAGCAAAGTCATCGAGTAAATATTTTCAAGGAATGAATCATTTGCAACGAAATGTATTGAAATGTTCTAACGAATTGAAACGTTTTGGTGAGATAACGCACTTCACGTTCACGTTATTGGGCCCGGGAAAACATGTTCTTGGATACCGGCACGGCATCGGGCCGTCGGGCAATCCCTTATCATGTAGTACCCTTTGAGATTTTCCTCGCGCGACTTTTGTGGCAGGAAGGCGGGATATTCTTGAGCCGGTGGTTAATCCACTTGAAAGGGGCGGGTAGGACTCATGAGCCCCTGTCTCGACACGTTAACGTTAAATGGTTGGGTCTACAGGCCCGATCATTTCGGAGGGAGAAGGTTGGAATGTTTTACGATTATGTTCATGTTTACGTTACGCACCATGCGGGAAGGCTGAGATACGGATTACCCAAACGACTATGTTTTACGCCCGCATGTATTATTATGTATTGTATGATCACGTATTCAAATTATTAAATCATGTTCATTATACACGGTCGGGGTTTGGTCGGAGATAATGCACGCTCACTCGCCCAGCCATAACGATTATTCATGCATTACGAACTTAATGAATTTTAATATGGATTAGTCGTAATGATCGAGCATTGGTAAATGATTTCATGCCCTTCGTGGGAACTAACTTTAATAAAACCTTACTAGGGATTTATGACTTGTATGTGCTTGTTTTATATATATATATATGTAAAGCTCCTGCTCACTCAGTCTTCTAGAGACTGACCCCTCCTTCCCCACTTTTCAGTTCTTGTAGGTCTTGTTAGGCGGAGGTCGAGTTTTATTTTCCTTGAGTCTCACTTGTACACTCGAGTCACATTTTACATTGTATGATCTAATGGAAATCCCTTTATGTATTTGGGCCTTTATGCCAATTATGAATTATTATTGAATATTATTTCGGGACAGCTTGCATACTTAGTTGAACCCGTTGTTAGGTGCATGTTGGATTAATTACGTTTATGAATTGTTTGGGCTTGTAGCCATTACTAAAGTTTATTGTTGGTATCATTGCTTCCGCATTGCACTCATCAGGTTGTTGAATTAATTGGTACAGGGTTAGATTCCGCCTAGCCAGGGAGTTGTTTTTATTTTGTCACCCATTCGCTATGAGTTCGGTTCATGCTGGATCATCAATTTCATGCGTGGACTAGACTTGTAGTGCGGGGGATGTGGTGCTTATCGTCCCGGGTGCTACATCCTAAGGTGGTATCAGAGCCCGGTTGTAAAACTGGGGTCTCTAGCGTCGTGTCGTGTCAATTATAGATCGAACGGCTTAGGAACAACGTGTCAACTTGCGCACCGCATTGATCATGAGCATGTATTATTGGAAAATTTGATGAATTATATGTTGAAATTTAAATTTTGTTGAATTAGTTATTGCATTTTACATCAATATGTGCTTTGGTGCGAAATATGTGTCATTTGCATTTACTAACCGGCATGCATTTATATTTAAGTTGAGTTGTGACTGTAGGATAATATTACCACAACGAACCACGGCCAATCTTTATGTTCACAACAACTTGTTACGAGTTTTTCTTCCAAGTATGAGAAATTGAAGAAGACTTTGGGGATTTAGAAGGATTTGGGTGATTGATGATCTTCGTACCAACACTCTAGGTTGGGAGCTTGGGCTTGAGATGAAAACTACATTTTGGGAGAAGACTTGGCATGGATAGAAAATCATACTCATCAAGGCAAGGGAATTGATTGGAGAATTGAAGGTTAAGATACGGATTAGAAGACTCCATATGTGGTGGTAACTTTTGGGTTTTAATTGTTGTTGATGGGTATTTGATGAATGATGGTGGGGTGTGTGATGTATGCAATTCATTATATCAACATACACGCCTACTCTACGAAGATTATATAACCGGATGCAACGGGATCATCTAACTCAAAAATGAAGCGAGGAAAATCTTGAAGATATTACGGTTCAAAGCTTAGTTCGGTGGGAAAGTATGAAGACCTCAAGGAGACTCCATATACAATAGTGTCAATGGATGGTAAGCAAGGTAAATTATTGAAGGACTTTTGAATAAATCAAGCCGTTGGAAGTTGAATTTAGAAGACTTAGAGAAAGCCCATTAACACGGTAGATATGATACAACTTAGTGGAAGATATAGAGCAACTAAGGGAAACGATAAAGAAAGGCAATAGGCCTTTGGAGGGAAATTATGTGCTCAAGTATAAGCAATTAGGGATGAGCCGCCTAACCAATTGGAATTCCTAAGAGAAAAGTCAAGGGGACTTGATCAAGAAGAATTCGGGTTCAAGAATCACGAAAATTTTGGACATTGAAAAAGATTTTAACAAAGGAATAAGCATGGGAAAAGACTCAAAGGGCCGGTTTTGGGAATATAGAAGGAATGGGCTTAAGTGACACCTTCGGATTAAGGGAATCTTATCCCTCAAGTTAAGGGGAAATTAAGAATCAAGTTCGAAGTAAGGAGATTTTTAAATTTTGGAATGGGTGGAGACACTTCAAGTTCTAAGAGAATGAAAAGTTTGAGAGCTTTGAGGTTCAAGGTTCAAGGTTGTAAGTAAAGTAGAGTTGTTGGATTTTGGAAATATGGGAGGATGCAAGAAGAATCAAAGAAGTTAGAAGACCGTGGGTATACAAGAAGTAGTCGATAAATTTGATGACCGGAGATCAAGTCACCGAGCTAAAGGTTTTCCTCTACGGTGAACGGTACTTGCACTCATAGCACGCGCATCATACAGTATATTAATTATTTTAATTTCGTCTTATATTCGTTTAATTGAGATAATTGCTCAAATGTGATGCATACTTTGATTGCCGGAAATATGCTACATGCATCGATCATTCTTACTGGACATGCATAGTTTAGTGTTTGCTTGACAGGAGGTCTTCTTCGCTTTAGGCTTCATGTGCCATTTCGTACGAGTCATATTTGGGTTAAGAATGGATCTCGGATTGTGAACCAAACGAGGGTGTAAAGAAAATTTGGAAGTTGGGGAGATCGAAGTAGAAACTGGAAAAGCAAGAACTATGGTTGCCACCCTAACCAAATTCCTTCAAAGTGAATGTGAACAAGAGTACCGAGCACACCACATAATGGGAATCAATCATTCTGTGAAAAGAGGAATTTAAGAATTCAAGAATTTCGGGTTGAAGAAATGATAGACCAAGTTTAGCGAGCCAGGAAAGAAATTCTTAAGGAAGAGAGAGCGACAAAGGAGTAAATCTAAATCTCCGGTTGAGGACGAATGAGTACATCTAGCGAGAACAACAAAAATGCAAGAATTGATAATTATGGAATCCTATCGAATTTGCAAGGGATAATTTGGAAATTTTAGTAATCGAGGAACGAATAAGGCCGAGAGAATTAAAGCTTCAAGAGTTGTTGGAGGCCGTGTTGATAAGAAGGAAAAGTGTGATCGATGGGAACAAGCCAGAGCCATTGATCTCTTATGTTGGTGGCGCACGAACTCAATCTCCTAAGGGTGGAAAAGGATGAGTTGTATTGTGAATTTCAATTTTCAAGATAATGGAGACGAAGGAATTACGGAAATGATGAAAAGGAAAGGATAAAGAAGCCGATCAGATCACCATATTCCGTGATGGAAAGTGAGAGTCAATTCAACCGAGCGTTGAAAAGTGGATATCTACGAGGTGAGATAACGTGAATGAGTCATGTTCTGGTTCGTTGGTCGTTTCTTCATGAAGAGCCGAGGACATTCCAAGGAAACAAACCACAACCTGGGATAGTAGAAATGAGCTCAAGTTTCTGAGATAGAGGGGATACAACTCGCCATGGAGAGTTAGAGATTGTAATTTGAATTTCCTGCAAGAGTGGTTTGAATAACTGGGAACAGCAAACATGACTCGTTAGGAAAAACGAGTTGATTGGGTTAGACAAAGAAAATACTTAAGAATTTAGAAGTGTAAAGAGAGGAAAAGGAATCGAGACAGAGTTACTTGAAAGATGGGATAGATTGATGACCGGGCATGTGTATAAGGATAAAAAAAAGGAACTCAAGAAAACAACCCAACGGATGCATTGACACGGGCAATGAGAGCATAATCATCAATTTTATTACTTTGGTGAACGGTGCATCGAACATTCATGGCATATGCATACATGCAACTTTAATTTGAACAATTTCATGATGTTATATGCCTTAATTAATAATTGTATTAATTGCTTTTGTATGATACTCGGTGTGTAACGCCCCGAATTTCAGACAGTCAGGTACGCTCGACACGTGTGAGTTTCGAGCGTTAGGATCTTACTTTATTATTTTATTATTTTATTTATTCAATTTACAAGTGTTATGTTAATTTTACAAATTGTGATTTAACATGATTACATGAATTAATTGTCCAATTTGAATTAATGGCCAAATTGTCCTTAAGTGTTCATTTCCTTTTCTTTAAGGACTTAATTGCATGAAATATTAGAGGACTAAAGTGATCATTTCCCAAACTTGATACACTCAATTGCATGACTTATGGAGTTAGAGGATTTAATCATAATTATCACATATTTCCCCAAATATATCACGTTATATGCATCTCTCTCTCAATCATCTTCATTTTCATACCCATCATCCCATGTTTGCTCCTCTCCACCGAACCACCATCCTTCAAGAAAGGAAATGGAGAAATCATCACCTTCAAGCTAGAATTTGTTAAGGAAATTCATGATTAAAGCTTAAGCATCCATGATCATCCATCTTTCTTCCTCCAAGTTCATGTAAGTGAGGATTATGTGATTTCTTGAATTATGTATGAAGCTAGGGTTTATAATTCAAGCTTGATAATTCATGATTTAATGTTAGAAGCATGATTAGGAGCCTTAGGCTTGAATTCCAAGTATGATTCTTGAAGAATATGAGATTATGTGATAAATTTATATATATGCTCAAGTTGGTGATTATGATGATTAAAGCATGATTTATATGTTTTGATGGCATATTAAGGTATATTGAGCATGTATACATGCATATTTCCAGAATTCTTGCATGTTGGGATGATTTTGGAGAGATTGGGGATGCTTGGTTTTGTCCCGAGAGCATCCCCTGTTTTGTTCTGTTCTATGTTCTTCCTGCGTAACGGGAACGGCCCTTCCCGTTCCCTTTGTAAGTAGGGAACGGCCGTTCCCATTGTTTGAATGATATGCTTGGCGGCGAGGACGGGAACGACCGTTCACATTTTGGCTTGCAAGCCGGAACGGCTGTTCCCATCTTCGGGGAACCCGACAGCGGGAACGGCCCTTCCCACTTTGAACTGGAACCTGGAACGGCCGTTCCCAGCTCTCTGGTAGTGCAGAAATATTCTGCACAAAATTACAATTTTGGCCCCTCGTTCCAATGGCTTGTTTGATCCCGAATTGCTATTATATGATTGATTATATGTCGAAACAACATGTTTTCATGCTACATTGTGTATTGCTCGATGTCTCGTGTATGATTATGCCGTGCGTCATTATATGAATAATATGATTGAATTATGGTCTCATGCACGCACATTGTCCCGTTTCTTGTCCAGTTATTCTCCAGGGCGGAGATTGTGGCTCATGAGCACGTTCACGCATTCACGAGTCGCGTGTCGCCTGTCAGGTGAGGTTTAATTTCTAGTTACATAGAACCCGTATATCCCTTATGTGATATTTCGGCCAAAAGGTATTTATATTTATAATTTCCATAAACTATTGACCACGATTGATAGCTACATTTTATCAAGTCATGTTTCAAGCAAGCAAGCCAAGATTGTCCATGTTCATGATTTCAAGCATGTTTAGGCGAGTAGCATGATCGTTCACGATGGGCCCGAGGGTAGTAACTAGAGCCAACCGGGAAAGCAAGGGCTGACGGGTAACTCTGGTGCTATCCTCACCACATTTGGGGTCACCCCTGAATCCACTAGGAGGTTAGTGGAGGAAGGAGCTCCGGGCTTAGGGATTCATGTACCCTCTGCTCAATATGTCGTGGATGGTGAAGGCTAGCTACCTTCCCATCATTGGAGGGAAAAGGAGACTGGGGACGAGTCCGGCACCACGGATGCGCCTCGGGTTATTTCATGATTGTTACTCCATGAATATGTTACCTGATTACACTATTGCGCGATAGCACGATAATTGATTGCATGATCATCTCGTGATTAATAAACAAGCAAGCATGTTCATGTTCATTTGGAGTAAGGTTGGAGACCGCCCTCACTCGCCGGGGCCATGTATTGATTGATTGCATGATAATGAACAAGGATTTAATATTGACAGTTGTATTCTCGGGCGAAGCTGTGTTATTATTGAACTTTTATAATTATCTTTTATAAACCTTTACCCGAGAATATAACTTGCATGTTATCTGCGCTAATATATATGTAAACCCCTCACTCGGTCTTCACAGACTGACGCCTCCACCTTTCAGGTATTGCAGGTGCACGCTAGGCGGGAGTGAGTCGAGTCGGGTCCAGTTCATGTAGTCGTGTCATCAGTGGTTCGTGCATTTAATTATTAATATTAATTTTGGAATTGTAGTTATTGTTATTCTTTGAAGGAAGATGATAATGTATTGATATGATAGTCTAGATTAGGCACTACTTGATAAATGAGTTCTATCATGATTGAACTGAAGGAAATAATTGTTATTGTTGAAATATGCTTCCGTTTTATCATGTTGCATGTTTAAGTTTCCCGCCTAGCTTGTCGTGTATTGCATTGTCACCCGTTCGCTATAGGTTGGTTCATGTACGGATTGACCGTTTCGTATGTGGATTGACCTATAGTGCGGGGGTGTGGCATCCCCACGTGTCAAGGGGTGTCCGTTTTATCATGTTGCATGTTTAAGTTTCCCGCCTAGCTTGTCGTGTATTGCATTGTCACCCGTTCGCTATAGGTTGGTTCATGTACGGATTGACCGTTTCGTATGTGGATTGACCTATAGTGCGGGGGTGTGGCTTCCCCATGTGTCAAGGGGTGTTACATCTGAGGTGGTATCAGAGCCCGGTTGCAAAACCGAGGTTCTCGTGTCGTGTCGTGTCAAGTCTAGGTCGTACGGCATAGGAATTACTTGATAATGTGAGAGTCCTACTTTTTAATTGAAAATTACTTGGCTACTTGGATTCTTTGAATTACTTGAAATACTTGATAGCTTGTAATTTGTATTAATTCCTGCTATTAATTATCATTGAGTGATCTTGAATTGTTTGGAAATTTATGTGACCAACGTGTTTATTTTAAATATTGACGAAATACCTGTCTCAATTTATATTAAATTCTTGTTGTCAGCATCAACTATGTGACTATTAAGTGACTCGAACATGCTTCACCCACATGCATTTATTTGCAAAACAAGTTGTGAGTGATAGGTTTTGGGAAATGTATTAATCAAGGCTGGAGGATTCTGAAGATTGAAGAGATCAATCAAACATTCGAGCCAAGCTTGCAATTTGGTCAACAAGGAAGGGACACCGGAGTTGAGTTTAACATTTCTACGGTGCCAGGTTCTTCAATGCATTCATAAGCACGTGCATCATAATTGTTAATTAAATTGTTTTTCAATTATAAATGTCGTTCTAATTGTATTTGAAATTTCCTACTTGATGTCTTGGATACATGATTAAATTATTTACTTTCTTTACATTTCCTTATTTATATGTATACCTTCAAAGTGATATAGTTGATTCGACGTGTTGCATTTCAAATTTGTTGATAGGTATACAGTGTACATGTGCACTTTAACCATCATGCATTATTTAGTGTTTACTGTCAATAGGCTTTCCGGATGTTCTGCATAATCTTTGCTCCTATTTCTACAATTTGAATTCTAAGGAAGAGGGTTTTGAATTATTGGGTATCATGGTTGTGACCGGGTCGTCCGAGCTGACCTGAAGTTTAATAAAGTTTGGGGACTGTGAGAATTTGTCGATTCAGGATTCCGTAGAAGCAGGTACAATATAGAGATTTGGAAAATTTTGGAAAATGAGGAAATGACGATAAGCTCAAGCAGATAAATGTTCAGTGGGTCTTTCAACCTTCAGGAATTACGCAGTATTTTGGAAATCCAGTAAGGGTAGGAGAAAGAACTTTCTTGTTTTGGATTAGGATGCTAGCTTGACAAGATATCAATTTTAGAAACAGTAGAGGGTAATTACAGGACACGGCATTTTCATGAATAGCAGAAGGGGTATAGGATATTGAAGAATTTTAAATATCAAATCAAAGTGGTGATAGTCAAGGAGCTTCAAGTTGAGTAGGTGGATAACAGAAAGAATTAGAAAGAAATCATCGATCAACATTTTGATTAACACCCAGTAGGACGAGGAAAAGGTTACGGGAATTGAATTAGCAGAGAAGCTTGCAAGTGGGAAAGGACAGAAGGAACCCAAAGGATAAGAAAATTTCCATTTTCTTAAGGGGGAGAGCCGGTCTGGGAATGGATTAAATCAGAAGCTGGACAACATTCAGGAGAGTCGGGAATCCTCTATCAGAACCATGTGAAAGAAGTTTTCAATAAGAAAGTAGGTACACTGTCTGCAATCCTCCGACAAACTCAGGATAGCATTTGACTCAGTAAATGGAAATAGGGATCCGATCCGGCTAAATTTGGATAGTAAATCTTGAATCTTGATCCCTCTTGCTATCCAGAGTGTTTATCATAAGTGGAATGGAAGAAAGTGGGAAGTAGAGGGCAAATGGATAACCAAGTTTAATCTGACAAGAGTTTTCTTACGAAGTTATTACTTATACCCTAGAGATGCCTGGGATGGTGCACGGTGCTCTCATTCGTGCTGTTGTGGTCGCCTTCATAAATATATCAGTCTACTATAAACGCTTCAGAAAGATGGAGGACTGGGTGATCCTCTCTTTCAAGACATTTCGTGGAATTGTTGGGTATGTTATCAAATTTCAGGGATCAAATGGAAGACGTGTTACTAGGACTTGATTTTTTCGGTATCTATGCAAGTGTGCTTGCTGAATTACTCTCACGGGACGACGACCTTGATTCCTCTATTGCAAATATCCGCCGTATTGTTAACTAAGGGAGTAAGAGCTCAACTTTCAGATTGCAAACAAGGAGTCAGGAATGCTGCTTCGGGAAAAGGTTTACTTTAAGTACTGAGATCGGAGAAATAGTAACCCCTGTTTTCTCTGCTCGTTGGACAAGAGCTTGCTTGGAACGCAAAGTTAGTCTTTCAAGCCGGAACGGGCAATTACACTCTAACAAGAATATCAGGGTGGTCTCAATTCTGGAATCGGAAAGTAAATGTGGAAATCAGTACAAGGATGGTTCAACCGGCAAATTTGGAATTCAGATGGGTCTGAAGATTGGGTGATTAATGATGATTTACGGATTATGTTAGAACACCGCACAACGGCAGAAATGGTTAGCAAGAATAGAAATATCGAACCGTATTGGTACAAAGCGGGAAAGAAATCGCAAATTAAAAGAATCAAGATTTCGATCGAGTTATTTCAACATCGGAACCTCAATCCTCGGTGAACGGTACACTTAATCATGCATACCACGTGCACCATTACTTAATCATTATTTTAATATTCTTGTACGTGATCCCTTGTGCATTAGTATCATTTCACTGTTCTCGTATATAATTCTTTGATGGTTATTACTTGCTATGTGAACGATTATTTGCATAAGTGATAAATTTTATTTGATCCTTATGTGCTAATTGCAACTATTTATCTAAGTGCTCGCTTGAACTTTTATTCGTGTGCGTGAGAGACGGGGATTCTCTCAGGGTTGTCAGGAGACGGGGTTCTCTTGTTACTTGCTCGAGAGACGGGGCTCTCTCGTTAATTGCTCGAGAGACGGGGCTCTCTCGTTAATTGTTTGAGAGACGGGGCACTCTCAGTATTTTCAGTTACTTGCCAACTTGTTATAGTGGAAGGCTAGATTTTCTTTCGAGTGATTAGACTCCGGAAGTTGAGGGTCGTGATTTCATATCTTGGCGGACCTTGTGGAATGAAGATCTCTTCAAACTAATCCCTGACGGGGAGTAGCTAACCCGCGTGGGATGAATATGTAAGAGCCAATTAAATTCCAAGAATTCAGGACATGGAATCCGAGGACGGATTCTCTTAAGGGGGAGAGAGTTGTAACGCCCCGAATTTCAGACAGTCAGGTACGCTCGACACGTGTGAGTTTCGAGCGTTAGGATCTTACTTTATTATTTTATTATTTTATTTATTCAATTTACAAGTGTTATGTTAATTTTATAAATTGTGATTTAACATGATTACATGAATTAATTGTCCAATTTGAATTAATTGCCAAATTGTCCTTAAGTGTTCATTTCCTTTTCTTTAAGGACTTAATTGCATGAAATATTAGGGGACTAAAGTGATCATTTCCCAAACTTGATACACTCAATTGCATGACTTATGGAGTTAGAGGATTTAATCATAATTATCACATATTTCCCCAAATATATCACGTTATATGCATCTCTCTCTCAATCATCTTCATTTTCATACCAATCATCCCATGTTTGCTCCTCTCCACCGAACCACCATCCTTCAAGAAAGGAAATGGAGAAATCATCACCTTCAAGCTAGAATTTGTTAAGGAAATTCATGATTCAAGCTTAAGCATCCATGATCATCCATCTTTCTTCCTCCAAGTTCATGTAAGTGAGGATTATGTGATTTCTTGAATTATGTATGAAGCTAGGGTTTATAATTCAAGCTTGATAATTCATGATTTAATGTTAGAAGCATGATTAGGAGCCTTAGGCTTGAATTCCAAGTATGATTCTTGAAGAATATGAGATTATGTGATAAATTTATATATATGCTCAAGTTGGTGATTATGATGATTAAAGCATGATTTATATGTTTTGATGGCATATTAAGGTATATTGAGCATGTATACATGCATATTTCCAGAATTCTTGCATGTTGGGATGATTTTGGAGAGATTGGGGATGCTTGGTTTTGTCCCGAGAGCATCCCCTGTTTTGTTCTGTTCTATGTTCTTCTGCGTAACGGGAACGACCCTTCCCGTTCCCTTTGTAAGTAGGGAACGGTCGTTCCCATTGTTTGAATGATATGCTTGGCGGCGAGGACGGGAACGACCGTTCCCATTTTGGCTTGCAAGCCGGAACGGCTGTTCCCATCTTCGGGGAACCCGACAGCGGGAACGGCCCTTCCCACTTTGAACTGGAACCTGGAACGGCCGTTCCCAGCTCTCTGGTAGTGCAGAAATATTCTGCACAAAATTACAATTTTGGCCCCTCGTTCCAATGGCTTGTTTGATCCCGAATTGCTATTATATGATTGATTATATGTCGAAACAACATGTTTTCATGCTACATTGTGTATTGCTCGATGTCTCGTGTATGATTATGCCGTGCGTCATTATATGAATAATATGATTGAATTATGGTCTCATGCACGCACATTGTCCCGTTTCTTGTCCAGTTATTCTCCAGGGCGGAGATTGTGGCTCATGAGCACGTTCACGCATTCACGAGTCGCGTGTCGCCTGTCAGGTGAGGTTTAATTTCTAGTTACATAGAACCCGTATATCCCTTATGTGATATTTCGGCCAAAAGGTATTTATATTTATAATTTCCATAAACTATTGACCACGATTGATAGCTACATTTTATCAAGTCATGTTTCAAGCAAGCAAGCCAAGATTGTCCATGTTCATGATTTCAAGCATGTTTAGGCGAGTAGCATGATCGTTCACGATGGGCCCGAGGGTAGTAACTAGAGCCAACCGGGAAAGCAAGGGCTGACGGGTAACTCTGGTGCTATCCTCACCACATTTGGGGTCACCCCTGAATCCACTAGGAGGTTAGTGTAGGAAGGAGCTCCGGGCTTAGGGATTCATGTACCCTCTGCTCAATATGTCGTGGATGGTGAAGGCTAGCTACCTTCCCATCATTGGAGGGAGAAGGAGACTGGGGACGAGTCCGGTACCACGGATGCGCCTCGGGTTATTTCATGATTGTTACTCCATGAATATGTTACCTGATTACACTATTGCACGATAGCACGATAATTGATTGCATGATCATCTCGTGATTAATAAACAAGCAAGCATGTTCATGTTCATTTGGAGTAAGGTTGGAGACCGCCCTCACTCGCCGGGGCCATGTATTGATTGATTGCATGATAATGAACAAGGATTTAATATTGACAGTTGTATTCTCGGGCGAAGCTGTGTTATTATTGAACTTTTATAATTATCTTTTATAAACCTTTACCCGAGAATATAACTTGCATGTTATCTGCGCTAATATATATGTAAACCCCTCACTCGGTCTTCACAGACTGACGCCTCCACCTTTCAGGTATTGCAGGTGCACGCTAGGCGGGAGTGAGTCGAGTCGGGTCCAGTTCATGTAGTCGTGTCATCAGTGGTTCGTGCATTTAATTATTAATATTAATTTTGGAATTGTAGTTATTGTTATTCTTTGATGGAAGATGATAATGTATTGATATGATAGTCTAGATTAGGCACTACTTGATAAATGAGTTCTATCATGATTGAACTGAAGGAAATAATTGTTATTGTTGAAATATGCTTCCGTTTTATCATGTGCATGTTTAAGTTTCCCGCCTAGCTTGTCGTGTATTGCATTGTCACCCGTTCGCTATAGGTTGGTTCATGTACGGATTGACCGTTTCGTATGTGGATTGACCTATAGTGCGGGGGTGTGGCATCCCCACGTGTCAAGGGGTGTCCATTTTATCATGTTGCATGTTTAAGTTTCCCGCCTAGCTTGTCGTGTATTGCATTGTCACCCGTTCGCTATAAGTTGGTTCATGTACGGATTGACCGTTTCGTATGTGGATTGACCTATAGTGCGGGGGTGTGGCATCCCCACGTGTCAAGGGGTGTTACACGGTGTTTTTTATGTTATTACCTACTCCTTGTGTGATTGCTCGTTTAATTGTATTTTGGGGGTTTTTCCCTTTTCGTGTTTGTTGAGAGATGGGGTTCTCTCATTGCGTGATTGAGAGACGGGGTTCTCTCTCGTTGTTGGTTTCTACCTGTTTAGCTTGCCTCTGGCGACAGGTTTGTTTGCGAGTGTTTAGGCTTCTTGGTGAGATAAGGGTCGTGGATGTTTCAACAGCTGAGTTTCAACGATTGTACCGGAGTAGTATATTGAGGATGGTTCGATCTTCTCAACATTGAACCCGAGCTTGGAAGCATGAAGAGTTCGGTTAGGCTCATGGTTGTGAGTTAGTGGTTGTCTAAGACAACATACTCATTTCAGATCCGAGCCCCAAGAGTTAGGTCGTAATGGACTTGAGTGATAGGAGATGAATCCGTTGGACCCTCTTGTTAAACAAGTCCTACCGAACCACTCGCTTAACACCGGATCTAGTTCGAGGACAAGATTTCTCCGCAACGAGTCAAGACCCCTGTTGCTTGAAGAACTTTTTCTAACTAATTCCTATCAGGGAGTCGCGAACCCGCGTGGGATGAACACGGGGAAGTTGTGCTTAGAGTCCAGAACTCGAGGCATAGGACCTGAGGACAGGTCCTTCTTAAGGGGGAGAGGTTGCAACGCCCCATGTTTTCATCGTACAGGTACGCGCGCCACACGTGTGAGTTTTAAGAGTTAGAAGGTTTATTTGAATAGTATGTTTAGGTGAATTATGTGAATAATTGCCTAATTGCTTATATGATCATTTTAAATGCAATTCCATTTCTCAACATATGAATAATTTATACATTTCATTCAATAATATATTTTCATATATATATATACTTACATAAACTTAAACTAATTTCATAAGAATAATATCTCCATTTCTTTATGCATTTATTCATAAAATATGCATTATATATATTTATACATAATCTTCCAATACTAATACACTCACACATGCATTATATATATGTATATATAAATGGAGCACCAAGAAATTATATACATATAATATACATAATATCTTACTTTATACATATATGTTGTATATCTATACCTATATTACATACATTACATATATTATATACATTATATCACATATATTATATATACACATTACACAAGAACACACACACTAAATCTCTACAAAACACACAAACCCTTTTTTTCCCTTTTCTTCACACAACCATATCTTTGATCAAGCAAGAAGGAGAAGTAGGAATCAAGGCATCATCATCATTCCATCTCTTCCTTCTTCATTTCTCTCAAGGTATATATATATATAAGAATGTTGTATATGAGTGAATGTTATGAATATGTTTTCAGTTCTAAGCTTGATAACTCGAATTCTTGGGTGTATATGTATGAATACATGTGGATCTATGCTTGAGTCTTGATTTATTGAAGCAAGAATGTGTGTATATATATGTGTGTACATATATATATGTGTGTTTTGTGGTGGTTTGTGTGACTTGATGGATTAATTCATGAATTGGTGAGTGAGATGTGTATATATATGTTATATTTGGTTGTTTTTTGTGATTTGTGGTGTTGCCGGATCATATGGGAGCCCGAGACGAGCCCCCGTACGTTCTTCCTTTGATTTTTGAACCTTCTCGCCTGGTACAGGGTCGCGGCCACGCCCGTTTTTACCTTTAAAAGTGTCACGACCGCGACCATCCATTTTTGGAGCTTCTGTCTTGCCTTTGCGGTCGTGACTGTTTTTAGTGCAACTTTGTCGTGGTCGCACCCCACTCAAACGGACTCCGATTGACCGGATTTTTGAACCCATGGAAACTTCTTGAAGTTTAGAACATTCTCCAATTAGAATCACCTCAATATCTTTTGTCATTTGTTAGTTATTATCAATTATTTTTGGTGTCATCACTTTCCCGACAATCTGTATTTATCCAACTTCGGGCCTACGCCATTTTCACCTCGCTTTGAATCACAAACGAGCCATATATCATTTTAAAGGTCTGTGTGTCTAGGTTCATATCGAATAAAGAAAACCCAATTTTAACTTCTAGAACTTAAGATATTCTTGGTTTACCACAGCTTACGCATTTTCGAAAATTGTCCGTTTTTGCCAATCTTCACCAAAACCCCTCATATTGCATTCCTTTCACTTCCTTGGCTCTCGTATTTTACATATATGAATTATATGCTTGATTAATTGATAATTATACTCTTATTTGACACTCCTTGGTCTTTACTTGCGTAAGTTCGATTGTTTGAATCCGTGCTTGATATATGAATTGAATTTTTTGAGTAATTGAGCATACGAACACGATATTCCACTTCATAAGCATTTTCGTGCGTCCTATTTGGTATCATATCGAGTCTTATCTCACGAGTACACATTGTTCTCTTTCTTGTACAGCTCATGTCCAGGGTGGAGATATCATGATCCAATAGGCACCGGCATAGCTCTTGCTCTTGTATTGTCGCTTGTCAGGTGAGGGTGTTTTCATTCTAGCTATGTATCAAACCCTATAACCTTATGTGATAAGTTTTGGCCAAAACCCTTATGCATATATATATAAATATATATATATATATATATATATATATATATATATATCGTTTTCAAGCAAAGTCATCGAGTAAATTCTTATCGAGTAAATATTTTCAAGGAATGAATCATTTGCAACGAAATGTATTAAAATGTTCTAACGAATTGAAACGTTTTGGCGAGATAACGCACTTCACGTTCACGTTATTGGGCCCGGGGAAACGTGGTCTTGGATACCGGTACGTCATCAGGCCGTCGGGCAATCCCTTATCATGTAGTACCCTTTGAGATTATTCTCGCACGACTTTGGTGGCAGGAAGGCGGGATATTCTTGAGCCGGTGGTTAATCAACTTGAAAGAGTCGGGTAGCAGTCATGAGCCCCCGTCTCGACCCGTTAACGTTAAATGGTTGGGTTTGCAGGCCCGATCATTTCGGAGGGAGAAGGTTGGAATGTTTTACGATTATGTTCATGTTTACGTTACGCACCATGCGGGAAGGCCGAGACACGAATTGCCCAAACGACTATATTTTACGCCCGCATGTATTATTATGTATTGTATGATCACGTATTCAAATTATTAAATCATGTTCATTGTACACGGTCAGAGTTTGGTTGGAGATAATGCACGCTCACTCGCCGAGCCATAACGATTATTCATGCATTACGAACTTAATGAATTTTAATATGGATTAGTCATAAAGACCAAGCATTGGTAAATGATTTCATGCCCTTCGTGGGAACTAACTTTAATAAAAACTTACTAAAGATTATGACTTGCATGTGCTTGTTTTTATATATATACGTAAAGCTCCTGCTCACTCAGTCTTCTAGAGACTGGCCCCTCCTTCCCCACTTTTCAGTTCTTGCAGGTCTTGCTAGGAGGAGGTCGAGTTTTATTTTCCTTGAGTCCCACTTGTACACTCGAGTCACATTTTACATTGTATCATCTAATGGAAATCCCTTTATGTATTTGGGTCTGTGTGCCAATTATGAATTATTATTGAATATTGTTTCGGGACATGTTGCTTGCTTAGTTGAACTCGTCGTTAGGTGCATGTTGGATTAATTACGTTTATGAATTGTTTGGGCTTGTAGCCATTACTAAAGTTTATTGTTGGTATCATTGCTTCCGCATTGTACTCGTCAGGTTGTTGAATTAATTGGTACACGGTTAGATTCCGCCTAGCCAACGAGTTATTTTTATCTTGTCACCCGTTCGCTATGAGTCCGGTTCATGCTGGATCATCAATTTCATGCGTGGACTAGACTTGTAGTGCGGGGGATGTGGTGCTTATCATCCCGGGTGCTACAGACTGAAAGGTTCTTCGATTCATTTCGTTATTCGGCTAGGGGTCACACACCCATTGCTAGATTACTGTAGTGTGATCTGTGACGTGATTAATTAATTAGGGAATTAATTAATTGCTGTCACTGCAAATCGAATAATGAACCTATAGGGTCATACACAAATGCCAGAACACGAGGGTTATGGTAGGATGTTAATATGATTAACGAAGGATCAGAACAGTTGATCGAAATGGGCATGAAATGAGGCTGATGCCATGTGTCATGTAGCACCCTAATCCCCAGGGCACCACATCCCCCGCACTATAGCCTCGGTCCACGTATGAAATGGAATATTCATACATAAACCAAAACTATAGCGAACGGGTGACAAATAAAATGACGAGCTAGGCGGGACACTCTCCCCAACGAGACCAGAGCAAACAGGATAATGAAAGCGGAAGCCATAAAATCATTCATACGTATAGGTACCATATTTATTGAATAGATACGTATAGATACTAACTTAACTATCAATACATTATCATCTCTTAATAATACACAGAGCCAAGTATTCCAAAAATACTAATAACGATCAATAACATGAAATGTCCCAAAAGTACTATACATGAAGGAACGGTGCTAGACTCGTGAAAAAGCAAAACTCGACCGGACACCCGCCTAGCACGACCCAGCGCTCAAGTACCTGAAAAATGAAGTATCAGTCTACCGAAGACTGAGTGAGGGGCAATAATATATAACACACATCACATGCAAGGTGTAGCCTCAGGTGAAGACTTTAGAAATGGAAAGGAATATATATAGTTCAAGAACTTAATCTTTGCCCGAGATATAACCAATCACTTTAACATTTTAGCTTAACCATTTCATGAACATGTGACCCCGACGAGTAGGGTTGAATCTCCAACCATAACACCAAACGTGACAATACGTGCTTGCTTTAATCAATTCAATACATGATCATGCAATTTCATTTAGTGCTCATATAGACAATTTCATGCTTGAAATCATGCGATAACCCGACATGCCGGATTAATCCCCAGTCTCCTTCTTCCTCCTGGTGATAGCGAGTTTACAAGGCTCGACTATCCACGACATGGTGTGTGTAGAGGACATGACCCTCTAGACACGGAACTCCTTCCAGCACTAATCTCCTAGTGGCTTCAGGGGTGATCCCAACAATGTGAGGATAATTCAGGAGTTACCCCGTCAGCCCTTGCTTTCCCGATTGGCTCAAGAATTACCCTCGGGCCCACGTGCAATCATGTACTCGCCAAAATTGCTTGAAATCATGACAATCAATACTTTCTTGCTTGAAATGTTTATAACTTTGAATACGTTTATAATTATAATAGGTTTTGGCCGAAAATACCACATAAGGGTGGTAGGGTTCTATATACATAACCTAAAACCTCACCTTTTCTGCAAAATACAATAATGTGGTGTTCTAAGGAGCTTGCTCCCCGTCCACGCCCTCGTGACCTGTGCAAATACGACGTATATTCGTGAGACATGACCTAAAATGACCAAAATATGACGAACGGCGGAAATGTGTCGAGACGACCATGAAAATGCAATGTGGTATGATAACATGTCGTTTCACATCATATTAGCACATATTATAGCAATTCGGGGTCAAAGAAGTCGTCGGATCGAGGGGTCATTTTCGTAATTTTTTGCAGTGAATTTTGTTCTGCATTCCAGGTGGGAACGGCCGTTCCGGTCCCCTTTGCAGAAACAGGGAACGGCCGTTCCCATGAACCCCCAAAACGTGCCAACGTTTTTCCCATTTTAAAACGCGCCTAGCTGGGAACTGCCCTTCCGGCTCCAAGGCCAAAATGGGAAAGGTCGTTCCAGCAGTCGGCCGCCTATTTTCAGTTTAAAAGAAGGGAACGCCCGTTCCCACTATGCCTTGAGGCTGGGAACGGCCGTTCCCTGTTTCTGCAACTTACAGAAAGAGAGCAAAAACAGGGGAAGGCTACCGGAAACAACAAAGCAAGCACCAAAAATCCATTTTTGATCCCCAAATGCTATAATTTCTGGAAATATACATGCACATATGCTCAAGAAATGATACCATAACACCTAAACACTCAAAGTATGCAATATTATCAAGAATTCATGATTTCAAGTTCATGATCACACTTGATCATTCATGCCAAATTTCTAAGAATTCAAGCTATAAATCATGCCATAATTCATGAAATGATCACATAATCATGCTTCTAATTCTAACTCATCATTTAGCATATAATTTCCAAACCCTAACCACATCAAACACAATTAAGAATCATCACTTCCATGCAAACCAACCTTTAAAAGCTAAGAAATGAAGAAGGTAGATGATGATGATGATGATGATCTCCCTAATTTCCTTGAAATACTTTTTGAAATCTTGATGATTGATTGAAAACTCCTTTCCTTTTCTTTCCTTGGAGAAACCGAGAGTGAGAGAGAGATGAATATGTTGGGAAATATTTGCTAGAATTGATCAAGGAAGCTTGAAGAAGCTTATACCGTTACATTCCATTCTTGATTTTTGTGAAATAGGCTAATTGCCAATTAATCCCTTAATTTGTGAATTTATGCAATCAAGTATGCTACAATTTGAAATTTGTTCAATTAAGTCCTTAAAGGATTAGGTAATTAAGTCCCTAGAATTTTAAAGAAAACATTCAACTAGGGGCAATTTGGTAATTTAAAACACTCTCGGTACTTGTTTCATGCAATAAATATTTTCCGTGTCATGAAATAATATTTTCAATGATATGAATTCAAATAATTGATATAAATAATGTTTCATGAATTTTATAAAATTCTGAATGCCACGTAAGAATATATTATAAAATTAAAGAAATAAAATAAAACCTACGCTCAAACTCACACGTGGCGTGCTTACCTGTTCATCCGGAACCGGGGCGTTACAACTCTCCCCCCCTTAAAAGAATCTGGTCCCCAGATTCTCTAGTCTTGCTCGAATAACTCCGGGTGGAATCGTTTCATTTTATCCTCTGTTTCCCATGTAGCTTCTTCGGTTTTATCGCTTCTCCACAACACTTTAACCATGGGAATCCTCCGGTTTCTCAACTCTTGGAATTTCCGATCCATGATTCTAACCGGCCTCTGAATAAATGTCAAATTCGGTTCCAGCTCAACTTCTTCCACGGGGAGAATCGTAGTCTCATCGGGGTAATATTTCCTTAATTGTGAAACATGAAATACGTTATGAATCCCCGTAAGACTCGGTGGTAGGTCCAGTCGATAGGCTACCTCGCCTAATCTTTCAAGAATCTCAAACGGACCTAAGTAGCGAGGATTAAGTTTTCCTCCTTTCCCGATCCGGGTGAAACCTTTCCTTGGTGACACCTTCAAGAATACTCGGTCACCAACTTCGAATTCTAGATCTCTTCGGCGCTTATCGGCATAACTCTTTTGCCTATCTTTCGCGGCTTTCATCCGTTGTTGAATCATTTGAACTTTTTCAATCATAGCTTGAACGACTTTGGAAGGCCTTTCGAATCTTTCACCTCTCTTTACTCCTTCCTGTTTTGACCATTTCCATTCTTCCAAGTCGAAGAACAACGGAGATTGACACTTTCTTCCGTAAAGTAACTCGTAAGCAGCCATCCCGATCGAAGCCTGAAAGCTGTTATTATACGCAAACTCGATTAAAGGAAGCTGTTCTGCCCACGAGTTCTGAAAATCCATCGCGCAAGCCCGAAGAAGATCTTCCAAATACCTGATTAACCTTTCAGTTTGACCGTCTGTTTGCAGGTGGAATACTGTACTGAACTTAAGTTTCGTCCCCAAGACAGCCTGTAATTCTTGCCACAACTTAGAAGTAAATCTCGGGTCTCGGTCTGAAACTATGCTCACCGGAATGCCATGAAGTCGAATAATCTCTCTGTTATAGATTTCAGCCAACTTCGGAATCTTATAGGACATCCGGACCGGTAGAAAGTGAGCTGACTTTGTAAATCTATCCACGATTACCCAAATTCCATCAAACCCGCTTTTAACCTTCGGTAATCCGGAAACAAAGTCCATCGTTACTTGTTCCCACTTCCACTCGGGAATAGGTAACGGTTGTAAAAGTCCCGCGGGTTTTTGGTGCTCAGCTTTCACTTTCTGACAAGTCAAGCAATGTTTCACATATTCTGCCACGTCCCTTTTCATCCCGTTCCACCAATAATACTGCTACAAATCCTTATACATTTTATTTCCTCCTGGGTGGATCGAGTAGGCTGACTTGTGAGCTTCTTCAAGTAGGACCCGCCTCAATTCTTCAAGTACTACTACTCTGTTTTTAAACCGAAGCAACCCGGTCTCATCAAACCCAAACGGACTCTCCGGGTCATCCTTAGCTTTACTTGCAACCTTCTACACTTCCGGATTCTTATTCTGAGCCTCAAATAACAGATACTTTAATTCCGGCTGAATTGTGATGTTAGAAACCCGAGCCTTTAACACCATCGGGACATCTTCCTCACTTTCCTTTATTTCCACACTTGATACACTCACCTTTCTGCTAAGTGCATCGGCGACCACATTTGCTTTCCCTGGATTGTATTTAATTGTACAATCATAATCCTCTAGCTTTTCCATCCATCGCCGTTGCCTCATATTCAAATCTTTTTGAGTGAATAGATACTGGAGGCTCTTATGGTCGGTAAAGATCTCAAAGGAAGTCCCGTAAAGATAATGTCTCCATTTCCCGATAACAAAGATCACGGCTGCAAGTTCTAGGTCGTGTGTCAGATAATTCCTTTCATATTCCTTTAGCTTCCGAGAAGCGTAGGCGATCACTTTTCCTTTCTGAGTCAAAACACAACCTAAGCCTTCTTTAGAAGCATCTGTGTACACTGCATATCCCTCTGAACCCTCGGGTAAAGTTAATACCGGAGCTGAGACTAACTTTTCTTTCAGAAAATTAAAGCTTTGATCACACTTCTCGTCTCAGACAAACTTAACATCCTTCTTTGTCAATCGGGTTAACGGTGCCGCAATCTTGGAGAAGTCCTGAACAAATCTTCTATAATAACCGGCTAATCCCAAGAAGCTTCTAATTTCCAAGGCATTCTTTGGTTTCTCCCACTTGAGCACGGCCTCGATTTTCGAGGGATCGACTTCCAACCCTTTTCCTGAAATCACATGTCCCAAAAAGGAAACCCGATCGATCCAAAATTCACACTTGCTAAACTTAGCAAACAACTGATGCTCTTTTAGAGTCTGAATAACGAGTCTGAGGTGTCTCGCGTGCTCCTCGGCTGATTTTGAGAAAACCAGAATATCATCAATAAAAATTACCACGAACTTGTCGAGGAAAGGCCTGAATATCCGGTGCATCATATCCATAAAAGCTGCAGGGGCGTTAGTTAATCCAAATGGCATAACTACGAACTCGTAGTGCCCGTGCCGAGTATTGAATCCTGTCTTAGGAATATCCTCAGCTCGGATTCGCAGCTGATAGTATCCCTATCTTAAATCCAATTTCGAGTAAACTTTGGAACCCTGGAGTATATCGAATAACTCCTCGATATGTGGGGGGGGGGGATACTTGTTCTTGATAGTCATCCGGTTCAACTCTCTATAATCGATGCACATTCTTAAAGTCCCGTCCTTTTCTTTACAAATAAAACTGGTGCTCCCCAAGGCGAAGAACTTGGCCGAATGTACCCAACCTCCAACAATGCTTCCAGTTGGACTTTTAATTCTTTTAATTCAGCTGGAGCCATCCGGTAAGGAGTCTTTGAATACGGCTCAGCATTCGGAAAAAGGTCGATCACAAATTCAATCTCTCGTTCAGGAGGCAAGGAATCCAATTTTTCGGGGAATACCTCGGGAAATTCCTTTACCACTTCGGTGTCCTCCAATTTCACCTGATCTTTTGGCTTGTTCAGAATATAGGCAACGAACCCTATAGCCCCGTCTCTGACTAACTTCTGAGCCTCTGAAAACGAAAGTAGGGGTACGGTCTTTGAAGTACAACCCGTAGTAACCTCTGAACCCAACTGAACCTTCTTAGCCCGGCAATCTACGGTAGCACAATGCCTGTATAACCATTCCATCCCCAATATAGCTCCGTATCTCTCCATCGGCATAACAATGAAATCTGTCAGAAACTCCCGGCCTTCAATCACCACTGGAACATCCCTGTAAACCTGATCCGTCTCTCGCCTACTACCGAAAGGAGTACTAACTATATAACGCACAGAAGTACACATAACAGGCAAAGACAAAGTAATAGCAATAGAATGCGCAAGAAAGGAGTGTGTAGCTCCTGGATCAAATAATGTATGGATGTTCGTGGCATGGATGCAAATAATACCTTCAACTACTGCGGCGGGGTCTATCTCTGCATCCTGCTCCTCTCCAGCGAGTGCATAAGCCCGAGCTCTCACCAGTGGCCTCGGTCCTGCAGGTGGTGGATCCTGACGATCCGGACAGCCGTCAACCATGTGCTCGTCACTCCTGCAAATCAAACACAAACCTAACCGGCGCCTGCAGTTGTCGTAGGTATGTGTAGGAAGTCCACACCATCTGCAGCCCGGTCTCTGAGGTGGCTGGGGGGGTGCTGGAGCTCTCGGACCTCTCGGTAATGGCCCTGTCGCCTTAAGCTTCTTCCCGGGGTTCTTTTGAGCTGGGGGTGCAGAGTAAATCATCGGCCTCTTCCCGGAGCTCGATCCCTGACCTGCTCTTGAGCCCGAAGCCTGTCTAATCCGCGAAGTAGCTTTCCTAGCAATATCCGAATCCTCAACTTTTAGGGCTTTGGCGGTAGCTTTGGCCCAAGTGCTGGTATTGGTTGCTTTCAGCGCATCCTGAATAACTGGCCTGAGTCCCTGGACGAACTGCATCGCCTTGTGAAAGTCATCATTCGCTATGTTGGGTGCATAGTGAGAAAGTCTCTCGAACTCGGCGATATACTGACCCACGGACCTGCCTCCCTGCTTTAGCTCGGTGAACTCTCTCAACCTGCGAGTACGGGAAGCTGGAGGAATATACTTGTTTCTGAACTCCCGTACAAATACCTCCCAAGTAATCTCGGTCCCGGCTGCCTCCAGAACAATCTGTGTGCTTTCCCACCAAGAATAGGCCTCGCCCTGAATAAGAGTAAGTGTACAGCGAGCCTTCTCCTGACTGTCACAAGGGATAAGCTGCCAAATCCTTTCGATCTCTTTTAGCCACATCTCTGCCTGTATATCGTCTCCCTCATAGAACTTCGGGAGACGCTGGTTCTGAAACTCTCATAAAATGGCAGAAATGGGGTTCTCCGGAGGTGCTACTGGTGCTGGAGGTGGTGGAGGAACCCTTTCCTGTAGCCTCTGATCGATTAGCCCCACTACCGCGTTCATAAAATCCTGGGGTTGTGCCTGGGCAGGTGGAGGTGGTGGTGATCTCTCGCGGCGATGATGTCGGCGGTGATGATGCCTGTGCCTCGAGGATCGGTCACTGGAACGTCTATCGTGCTCCATCCTGAAATTAAATCACTAAACATGCGTGGCTTGATCAATAAATGCAAATGTGTGCATACAATTTCCATAATATCAAGTAGCACATGTTCAAGGAAGATCAAGTAGCTCAATTAATGCGAAAAAATGAGTAAATCAGGTAGTCAACCAAATGCAGACTCCCAAATACCACATAATCCTATGCCGTGCGACCTAGACTGACTCGACACGACTCGAGAACCTCGGTTTTGCAACCGGGCTCTGATACCACCTGTAGATGTAGCACCCTAATCCCCAGGGCACCACATCCCCCGCACTATAGCCTCGGTCCACGTATGAAATGGAAAATCCATACATAAACCAAAACTATAGCGAACGGGTGACAAATAAAATGACGAGCTAGGCGGGACACTCTCCACAACGAGACCAGAGCAAACAGGATAATGAAAGCGGAAGCCATAAAATCATTCATACATATAGGTACCATATTTATTGAATAGATACGTATAGATACTAACTTAACTATCAATACATTATCATCTCTTAATAATACACAGAGCCAAGTATTCCAAAAATACTAATAACGATCAATAACATGAAATGTCCCAAAAGTACTATACATGAAGGAACGGTGCTAGACTCGTGAAAATGCAAAACTCGACCGGACACCCGCCTAGCACGACCCAGTGCTCAAGTACTTGAAAATGGAAGTATCAGTCTATCGAAGACTGAGTGAGGGGCAATAATATATAACACACATCACATGCAAGGTGTAGCCTCGGGTGAAGACTTTAGAAATGGAAAGGAATATATATAGTTCAAGAACTTAATCTTTGCCCGAGATTACAACCAATCACTTTAACATTTTAGCTTAACCATTTCATGAACATGTGACCCCGGCGAGCAGGGGTGAATCTCCAACCATAACACCAACCGTGACAATACGTGCTTGCTTTAATCAATTCAATACATGATCATGCAATTTCATTTAGTGCTCATATGGACAATTTCATACTTGAAATCATGCGATAACCCGAGGATAACCCGACATGCCGGATTAATCCCCAGTCTCCTTCTTTCTCCGGATGATAGCGAGTTTGTAAGGCTCGACTATCCACGACATGGTGTGTGTAGAGGACATGACCCTCTAGACACGGAACTCCTTCCACCACTAATCTCCTAGTGGCTTCAGGGGTGATCCCAACAATGTGAGGATAATTCAGGAGTTACCCGTCAGCCCTTGCTTTCCCGGTTGGCTCAAGAATTACCCTCGGGCCCACGTGCAATCATGTACTCGCCAAACTTGCTTGAAATCATGACAATCAATACTTTCTTGCTTGAAATGTTTATAACTTTGAAAACGTTTATAATTATAATAGGTTTTTGCCGAAAATAGCACATAAGGGTGGTAGGGTTCTATATACATAACCTAAAACCTCACCTTTTCTGCAAAATATAATAATGTGGTGTTCTAAGGATCTTGCTCCCCGTCCACGCCCTCGTGACCTGTGCAAATACGACGTATATTCGTGAGACATGACCTAAAATGACCAAAATATGACGAACGGCGGAAATGTGTCGAGACGACCATGAAAATGCAATGTGGTATGATAACATGTTGTTTCACATCATATTAGCATATATTATAGCAATTCGGGGTCAAAGAAGTCGTCGGATCGAGGGGTCATTTTCGTAATTTTATGCAGTGAATTTTGTTCTGCATTCCAGGTGGGAACGGCCGTTCCGGTCCCCTTTGCAGAAACAGGGAACGGCCGTTCCCATGAACCCCCAAAACGTGCCAACGTTTTTCCCATTTTAAAACGCGCCTAGCTAGGAACGGCCCTTCCGGCTCCAAGGCCAAAATGGGAACGGTCGTTCCCGCAGTCGGCCGCCTATTTTCAGTTTAAAAGAAGGGAACGCCCGTTCCCACTATGCCTTGAGGCTGGGAACGGTCGTTCCCTGTTTCTGCAACTTACAGAAAGAGAGCAAAAACAGGGGAAGGCTACGGGAAACAACAAAGCAAGCACCAAAAATCCATTTTTGATCCCCAAATGCTATAATTTCTGGAAATATACATGCATATATGCTCAAGAAATGGTACCATCACACCTAAACACTCAAAGTATGCAATATTATCAAGAATTCATGATTTCAAGTTCATGATCACACTTGATCATTCATGCCAAATTTCTAAGAATTCAAGCTTTAAATCATGCCATAATTCATGAAATGATCACATAATCATGCTTCTAATTCTAACTCATCATTTAGCATATAATTTCCAAACCCTAACCACATCAAACACAATCAAGAATCATCACTTCCATGCAAACCAACCTTTAAAAGCTAAGAAATGAAGAAGGTAGATGATGATGATGATCATCTCCCTAATTTCCTTGAAATACTTCTTGAAATCTTGATGATTGATTGAAAACTCCTTTCCTTTTCTTTCCTTGGAGAAACCGAGAGTGAGAGAGAGATGAATATGTTGGGAAATATTTGCTAGAATTGATCAAGGAAGCTTGAAGAAGCTTATACCGTTACATTCCATTCTTGATTTTTGTGAAATAGGCTAATTGCCAATTAATCCCTTAATTTGTGAATTTATGCAATCAAGTATGCTACAATTTGAAATTTGTTCAATTAAGTCCTTAAAGGATTAGGCAATTAAGTCCCTAGAATTTTAAAGAAAACATTCAACTAGGGACAATTTGGTAATTTAAAACACTCTCGGTACTTGTTTCATGCAATAAATATTTTCCGTGTCATGAAATAATATTTTCAATGATATGAATTCAAATAATTGATATAAATAATGTTTCATGAATTTTATAAAATTATGAATGCCACGTAAGAATATATTATAAAATTAAAGAAATAAAATAAAACCTACGCTCAAACTCACACGTAGCGTGCTTACCTGTTCATCCGGAACCGGGGCGTTAAATGTCATGCGGCCAACATGGCTGCCACGTGTGACGTACACGTGGCTTCATGTGTGTCTTATTTCGTTTGATTTATTTCACCCGCGAATTCTCTTCTAGAATTAATTAATTAAATCGTGATTAATTAATTTTATTCCTTTAATTAATTATTGAATTAATTGTTAAGACTATTCTCAAATATACTTAACCCAATAAATAATTAATTGGGAATTAATTTATTTATTGAATATTGACTTTTAACTTTAGGAAAGTTGAAAAGTCCAACTTCCTTTTGTAGGAGAGAAAAGTCTTCTCTTGCTAGACTTGGAAAATAAGTTAAGACCTTATTATTCCAATTAAATTAAATAATTAAATTAGTTAATTAGTGAGCAAGAAAAGAAGCCCACTAGGGTTAGGAGAACCCTAATTGGTTCGAACCCCCTTGTATAAATACAAGGGTGGGTGCTTCTCTTATTCTTTAGACCAACACTCACGAAGTGTTAAGTTTTTTAGAAAATCCAAAAGAAAAGTTTTCAAAGCATACGCATGCCATAGAACTAGCATTCTGACTCGCTTGATCGTGTTCTAGGTCTGGTGTGGTTACGCTTTGGAGGGCTTCTACTTTCGAGTCTAATTCGAAGGTCGTTCGAGGGATTTCGCTTGAAGGGTGTTCGTTAGGCGGTAACGACATCACTAGAAAGATTCTAACTTAGTAAGTTTCTAAAACACCCAACGTTACAATACGAAAATTGCAAGACAACGATTAAACTTTTGGAAAAAATTTTAAACTTCTGCTGCTCATCTCTTTCGTGTTTTCCAACAAGTTGTATTAGAGCCACCTTGCAACGTTCGTATTGTATCTTTACTACTTTTGGAATTTTGATGAAAATTCTTGAATTTGAGTACATGTTGTGTATTCATGGTCTTTGTTTGAAATACGAAATTGCCGGATCAAGACTACTTCTTGAAAATTTTGCGAAAATTGTTTCCTGATTAATCTGGTGTAAGTTCTTTAATTTCAGATTATTTAGAACTGTTTTAATTCAAAACGAAAATTGGAATTTTGGAAATTACAAAACGAATCCGGAATAGGAGTATCGCATGCGGCCTTGCGCGTTTTTCGCGCATGGGGCGGCAAAAGCTGTCCCGCCTTGTCTACTCCTGCCCGGGCAGGCGCAGCCCTGTGCACTATTGCGCATTGTTGCCGCCCTGCCTCGACATCCCGCGCGGCTCTGTGCGCGGGATGACCTGCTCGTGCGTGCCTTGTGCGCGCGCTTGCGGGCTGTCCCGGGATGCCTTTTTCATATCGTGTTTTCGGTTTCGTTAAAATCCCATTTTGTAAAATCTGATTTTATTTTAAAATTTTATTTTAATTTTATAAAATTATTTATCTAAAATAATTATAAAATTTGGGGTTTTATGAATTAAAGTCAAGTTCTAATTTTTTCGAGAAAATAATAAATATCACTTTGAATGATATTTTGGACAAAAATTTAATTTTGAATTAATTGTTGTTTTGTCTAGATCCGGTGATTCGATTTTGAATAAATTCTTGAATAATTAACTATATTCAAATTACTTATGTTAGTTGAAACATGAAGTCAAGGGAATTTTAAATTTAACGGGTAAATTTAAATTCAAGCGGAATCATGCTAGTTTAGGTGATCATGGGTTAGTCTTATGTATGGTTTTAAATTCTGCACATAGATGATTTCAATTGGGGTCGGAGCCCCATAGTTGCGCGTTTTCAATTGGGGTGGGAGCCCTACTTATGTGCGTACTGTTATGTGTTTATTATGTGGCTTTCCTTATTATTGTTTTTGGGCCGGGGTATGCCCCGTGTACTTGTCTAAGGTCAATATGAAGATTGAGCCATATTACTTTATGTGAAGAGAGTAGAACTTAGGAAGGGAGGTTTTATTTGCATATTAGAGATAAACACCCATGGAATAAGAAGGATCTAAAAGGCACACTTGAAGAACGGTGACCATAAGAAGACCCCTGAAAATGTTTAGGAGGGTTTCTATTAAATGTAATAGATAGGACGTTTTTCCATTAAATTCTGTACCCCTATGTGATATGAATTGCCTTATGTGGCATGAATGCTAGAACTACTGATTTTGGTGTGGCTCCCATAATCAAATATAGGATAGGATACCCATGATCATCACATAATTAGTATCATGCTAGGACATGTTATCTACTAAAAGCTTCTGTGATGCACTTTATGTGAAACTGCATTAACAAGACAATTAAAATTTGGATAACATTATATGTTGGTGAGGTCATTCGAAAACCCCATTTAAAAATTGAGCAAAATTCGAATAAATAGGTGTTTTTATCACAATAATCAAATTCCTAGCATTCCATCAATAGGATATATGTAGCATCCCAACTCTTCAGTAATCTAGGTACGGACGTCACGAGTGTGCTAAGTGCGCTTTTAATTAATTAAGCATGCAATTATATGACATATGTGCCTTTTCAATGAGCATTATGTGTTTCATGTTTTAAAAGTTTACATTTTAGCCCCCTTTTTTCTTCGTTTTAACTCGATTCGTCCCCCTTTTCAATCCCGATTTTGTAACACCTTACCATGCATGAATTATGTGGATTTATGAACGTGTTTATATGCTTTATACTTGTTTTAGAGTTTGTTTTATTTAGTTCTTGACTCATTTTGTAAAATGGGATTTATTAGGGGAACGAGGACCTAGCTTGTTTTAGCGCACCTTGTGTTCCGGGAAGCGTAACTCGAGATTGGGAATTCGGATTTGAATTCCAGAAGATGCGTTGGACTCATAGCAAAGAGATGAAACCAAGGAACCAAGCTTTGTATTTTTCGAAGCCCATTTGATCCCCCAAAATTCAGCCGAAACGAACACCTTACGCCAAGAGACACCTTTGTTGACTAGTCTTGCTTGTGGGCCCCATTTTAACCCCAATTAAGCCTAACCCTTGACTTTATTAACCAAGATACTCTCCTCTCTCTCCGATATCAGATGAATTTAGGCCCCCTCTCCCCAAGACAAAGAAATCAGCCGCAAATGTGAAAGAGAAGAGAAGAGAAGAAGAAAGAGGGCTCCTATTCAATTACTCCAAGAATTGAACTCAAGCTTCATCAAATCTCTCCCAATTGAAGAGGTAAGTTCATTTTTTACTTCTCCATGTTTATGTGGTTGCTTTAAGTCCCATTTTACAAGTTTTCACCATGGATTGCTTGATATATGGCTTATGTGATGAATAGTGAGGGTTTGATGAATTTTGTGAATTCTTGCTTGTTTTCTTGTGATCTCTTTGAGTATGAAGCATGTTTTTATATCCTAACACTTCATTTATGATATATATGAACTTACTTTGAGTGGTAGGTGTGAATTTATGACTTTGCCATTTATGAATTTGAAGCTTTTGCATGAGCTTGCTTCTATTTCACTTCTTGCTTGATTGTTGCTCCATTGGTCCGATTTTATAGCTTGAAATGCATGAGTATTTCTTCATTATCCTTCCATTATGTGTTAGCTTGAGTTTGGGTTGAGTTCTTGGTGTGTTTAGGGGCAAAATTGTCGGATTTTCTTGGCTGGAGCAAATCCAGGGCCGTGGATTTTAAGTTTTGAAACCATCCACGGCCGTGGATTTGGTGCAGCTGCGTGGGGATTTTCTGTAACTCAGATCCACGGCCCTGGATCTGCGGGACAGCCACTTTTTGCTCCTGAACTTGTTTTCTTGGTCGTTTTGCTCGTTTCCCTCCCCGATCTTGATCCTAATGTGTTATGTGCTTACTTATATGTATGATATGCTTTCCTATGGCTTGTTAATGCTTAAATGTGATATGTTTTATGTGTGAATAATGTGTCATGTGTGTTGTATTAAGATTTTGAATTCGTTTGATTTGATTTGTGCCTTATGCGATCCAATGTGTACTCTTACGTGCATGATTGACTACATACTTTGTTTGCTCACCTTGCATGTTATGTTTTTGCTCTTGTATGAAATTTATGCTTCTCTAACTTGATATATGACATGTTATATGTGTTGTATGATATGCATGAGATTGTTTAACGTGAAATATGTGAATTATGTTCCGACATGTCTCAATACGACTTAATGTGATCTAAGTGCATGCCTTGCATATCTTTGAACTTGCTATATTCCCTTGTATGAATATGAATCAATGTGATATGATGAATTATATGACCTAAGACATGTTTCTAAGTGTTAAGTGTTAAGTGTTACGTGTGCTCGTATATGACTAAGTGTTATCATATATGAATGCTTTACCTTAATTGTGCACAAGAACACGAGCTTTGCCTATGTGATTGCATTCCTTAAGTGTGTTAGCATATGCCGTGCATCTATATGGTTCATTTTGAGTCTAAGTCTTGTGTGTGTTTGGCTTCAGTTTGTTCAGGTGCACCCGGGGTGGTGTTTTGTCCAACAAGTTGATTCCGGGGTGAATCGATCGTGTGTCTTCGGCTTTGTTGGTGTAAGGTGAGGTTAGGATATAGTTATACCCTAATGAAACATGCCAGTTTTGAATGCGTGTGACCTATAAACCTCTATATATATATATGTAGATATGTGTGAGATACGTATATGTTGGCCTTGCCTTAAGTTTGAAAGTATGGAGCTATGTATAAGCCTATGTATGCTTAGCTTTGATTTTTGTTATGCTTTTGAGGTCGGTGTGATATGTATGTACGATATGATAAGTACGATATGCATGTGCTATGTATAAGTGTATGTTTAGCGGGTTTAACCTTCCGATTTTTGTGTAAGTGTAAGTTTGGGCCCCGGAGTTGTGTGGTTAGGGAGACCCGGGACGACCATCGGGGTCGCCGGTTGCAACCCCAGGACACTTCTCCAACTTTTGATCAACCTAGACCCCACCAGGAGGTTGGTTGGGGAATGGAATCCTTTGGCGTCAGTGTCATGAAACTCACGACCCATAGATATAAACGCGGATGGCTTGGGTATGTACAACCCACCCATCAACTGGAGTAAGTGGAGGTATGTGTTTTATGATTTTGTATCCTTAAGTCTTCGTGCGTTATGAAGGAGTTGGTTGGTTTTGCGCTCGTACCCGCCGAGTTTCGTTAAGTTATGTTTGTCGGTCATAAGTTCGTGAAACGGGATTAGACTCTTAAGTTAAAATAAAATTTGATTTACTTCCAATCCAATAAGTTATGTTCCCAAATGTGTGCTAGGTCTGCATGAAAATAAGCTTATACCTTAAGAAACGTATGATCTAAGATTTGTTCGGTTTGTTTGATAAGTCTCCCTATATGTATACTATCACGGGAAAATGTTTTGGCATGTAAAAACTAAGCCCGGGTTCACGAACATTGCTTCAACTACGTGCTATGCTCTATAAATATATGTAAGTGTACGTGTGTAACCCCTCACTCAGTCTTTGGACTGACCCTCCTCCCTCCCCATGTTTTCAGCGTTGCAGGTTCGCTTTCGGTTCGAGCTAGGCGGCTTGTGTCGGTGGTGAAGTCGGTTTTGTTTCGAGTCTTTGTATAAGTTTGTAGTCCTTTGCATTTCGCATTCCAATTCGTTTAAGTTTGTAAGTTATGGTCATGTATATGTAATTTGAATTATGATTTGCTTTATATGGATTTCGGGGCAGGCTTCTAGGGCTAGTTCGAACCCGTTTGATTTATGTTTATATTTGATTTTCGGGATTAGGGATTTATGCTAGTTGAACCCGTTGTTTGTGTGTTTGGAATTTTATTGTTGGCATGTTAAGCTTCCGCATTCACGCACTTTGTATTTTATTTTGTTCGTGGTCTCTACGTCCCGCCTAGCTTTCGTGCGTGTGTGTGTCTCCCGTTGGCCTATGCTCGGTTCATGTGTGGGCTTCCATCTCACTTGTGGATTGTGTCTAGGTGCGGGGATGTGGCATCCCATCGTGCGGGGTGTTACATCTAAGGTGGTATCAGAGCCCCAGGTTGCAAAACCGGGGTTCAAGGTCGTGTTGTGTCTGTCTAGGTCGTACTGCTTAAGACAATTTGACTATGTGTGCATTTGCATCACGATTTGACATGGTATGACTTTGAAATTCTATCTTATGTTGAATTTATTTTACTACGTGATGTACCATTTCTTTGGATTTCTCTTAATTGAGTTAATTATGTGTCAATTGCACTTACTAATCGACATGCACATCTCTATATTATAATTCTTGAGATTTCAGGATGTCTCCACGTCGACAAAATCATGATCAACCTTCTCAATCGCACCCTAGTCCACCTCTCAATGCCGAGGAGTTTATGGCTGCCATGTTCCAACACTTGCAAGCGACTCAAGGACAAACTCCACCCCTGATACCACCTAGGGATCCAATTGCAACCTTATACCGGGAGTTCATGGTTTTTAATCCTTCTCAATTCCGAGGGAGGTGATGATATTGGGGCTGAAGGATGGCTTATGGAGATAGAGGGAATATTTAGAGTGTAGCCATGTAACCCTCAAAACATGGTCCGTCTCGCCACATTACTCTTACAAGGACAAGCCAAACAACGGTGGTCGAGAATTGCTCAATAATTAGAAGCGACAAATGAAGACTCGATATGGGAAGTATTTGTTCGAGAATTTAGAAAGAGATACACACCGGCTACACTCTGAGAACAAAGACTTGAAGAATTTCTTGCCTTAAAGCAAGGAAATAGAACAGTCATGTAATATTTGGAGGAGTTCGAGGGATTAGGCGTGTATGTTCCCCACGTCATGAATGACGAACGGGTGAAGACAAGGCATTTCACGGAAGGCCTCCGGGATGAATTTAAGGAAGCTTTGATTTCTAAGGATACAAGTACGTGGGAAAAGGCCACTAAAAGAGCTTTGAAGGTCGAAAATTGGATCCTAACAAGAGGTAGAGAAGGAGATGCATTGGAACAACCACCTACGTTGGGATCATGTTCTAACCTGCAAGTAGAAGAGAAACCCCCTCGACAGGGCACACAAACCGAGGGAAGGCATGGGAAGAAGCGTAAGACCCGAAAGACACCACGAGCCGAGAGAGAGTTCCAACCGTACGCTCATTGCGGGGGAACCAACTGTACCTATCAGGGGTGTTCGATAAGACTAAGAAGATGCTACACTTGTGGGTCTTCAAAGCATAAGTTCCCAGAATGTGATCGTGCAAGAACCAATAAGAAGAGGAAAAGAAATCAAGAGCATTAGAGGGGAGGCCGAATCAAACCTGGAATTGAGGTACTTGCATTCATGGCATCTCATTACATACATTGTTTAATTCGGGGTAACCCGCTTTCGTTGTTGCCTATTTACCTCCTTTGTGCGCATGCCTATTATTTGCTTATGGTTTCTTTTCTTTTATGTTCTTATTACTTGCGCATGTGGTGTGTTGTTGCTTACTTGTCCCGAGTGACAACTTTCAGTGTACGAGTGATCTAGTTCTACGGTAAGTTGAGGGTCATGTTTTCTCCCGAGCTTCCAAGGTGATCAACATAAATGAGAAGGTGCGAGTGGTGAGAGTCCGATGACTACGCCATTTGTGTATCTCCGAGATTTTGAGTGGCTTGAAATGAATCAAACGGTGGGTGATGAATCTAGTTTAGACCCTCTCATCGTGCGAGACAAATCGAGTTGCTCCTAGCCGGAATCAACATAGGAGGGAGTTCCTCGACCACACTTGAAGAATCAGACCCCTTGTGCTAGAAGACCTTTCTCGAGCTAACCCTCGTCGGGACGTCGCGAACCTCAAACTTGGGTGAATACGAGAGAGTAGCTCGCAGTTCTAATTCGAGCGGGTTGGACCTGGGGACCACGTCCTTTTAAGGGGGGGAGATTGTAGCATCCCAACTCTTCGGTTCTCCAGGTACGGACGTCACGAGTGTGCTAATTATGTGACGCCCCGTATTCTCGAAGGGCGTCCTGACGACATTAACAAGTAAGTCTCTACACTTGTGTGTGTTTAATTTAAGAGTTCTTGAATTATGTGATTTAATGTAAATTAAATTTAATATGTGTTCATTCGAATTATTCTAAGATTAATTGTCAACTTGATTAATTACGTGCATATTTAACCCTAACTGTCTAATTTGATTTAATTCAAATTTATTCCACGAAATAATTGCTAAGTTGATTTTAAATCCGTCATGTTACTTAACTTGTTTAATTTCGATTTACTTGAATTCCATGAGATTAATTGTCAATCATGTGTTTACGAAATGTCGTTAAATTGTACGAAAGGTTTCTAAAATTAAATTGAATTAAACTCTAATTGGTAAATCTATCTCTTTCATTTTAATTTATAAAATTAATTCGAAGATTGAATGTTTATTCATAACCTTACCAATTTTATTTACGATTAATTGTACGCGATATGTCTCTTTGCTACGCGATAAGGATACCCGGTAGTATATAGCTTGTGTACAAGACACATTTCTCCCAATCTCCCTTATTTCTCTCTCTCTCTTCTCTCTCCCTCCTCTCCCACTCTCTCTCCCGCGGGTCACTATGCGCGGCTTCGATTACGAGCCCATAACTCGATCGTTTCTCGACGGAATTCAACAAATGAATAGTCCATTTCGATTATCTCGATGAACGGTGGTGGAGTTATGACCGGATTTCAGTAGCAACGGTGGAGCTGTCAGACCGTCGCCGCTTCGCCGGCCTTCGCGGCGGTTTCCGGCCATCTTCTTGATGCACGCGCCACATGCCCAAAAAGAGGACATCCCGGCGCTTCGTTTGATGTCGGCGGCGTGGCCATCGGAGCCGCGACGGCGCCGCACGCGCCGCCTGAAGCTCCCGACGACGGCGCGAGTTATTGTAGCGGTGCGATTCCGCCGCTTCCGGCGGAGTTTTTCGACGGGGCTTGATGGTTTCCAAGGTTGTTCGACCTCCTGAGTTCATTTACGGCATCAATTTCACCAGATCTTGGTCGTAGGTGGTGGTTCCGGCGATATGGGCGGCGGCAGAATATTCGGCGGCCAACGGGGGCCTTTTACGGCCATCTTTTGGCCTCAGGCTCTTCACGAAAGTTGTTCAGAACGACGAGAACTAGTAGCCTTTGATCACGCGACTCCAGATTTGGCCGATTGGTGGCGGATCGCGGTGGCATAGCGGCGGTGTAACGGCGGCGCTAGCTCCGAGGATTTTTTCGGCGAGCTACCTTAGGGCTTTCGAAGAGCTCGTCATGGGTAAGACAACGCCTCTTTCGGATCGCATTTTGGTTCACCGGTTTGGAAGTAATTTGAATTTGAAGATTTTAGGGTTTTCGTGATCTTAGATCTGAAATTGGAGGAGATTCACTTGGAATTTCCAGAAATTGATTGAGGATTTGGAACGGGCACGAAGACTTCATTCAGGACTGATTTTTAGGGATTTTTCTGGCGGCCCGGCGGCGGTCCGGCCAAATTCCGGCAGCTAGAGTGGTGGCATTCTGGCGGCGTCTGGTCCGAATGTTCGTCTCGTAGTGGTGAGTTCAACGCCACTTTCCGTTCGTTAATCGGACACTCGATCTATTTATTACGAATTATTTTGCGTAATTGTGATTATTTGAATTAATTGTTTTAAGTGCAAATAAATTGGTTGTTGTTGGTTTGTTGATCGAGATGTATTCTAATCGTATATGAAAACATGTGTTGAATGGATTGTGATATGCATGAATGTTTCGATTTACAATTTGAATGCTGATGTGATGAATTTAGACTATGTGTTTAGATATGAAGGGGTGTTAGTGTAATATCTAGAAACTAATCTTTTATGTGACTAAATGAACTTGAATGATATTTTAGAAGAACGAAAATGTTGTGATTTCTCTATATGAATTTGAGACGTTCTCAATGTTATGTTTGTTGTAAATTGTGTTTCAAATATAAAATTGAGATACATGAAAGATGCTTGAATAACTTAAGACTTGATGCATGATAGGAGTTAGAATTGTAATATCTTGATTTACTCTTACTACTTGAAAATGGTATATTATGAATTATGATAAATTGATAATTGTCATGCTTGTAAGTAATTAATTCCTAGTTGAATAATTGTATAAACACTTTAAACGAACAATTATGCATAGTAATCAACTTAGGGGATGTAAGTGTAATATTTATGAAACTATGAATGTGACTTGAGCTTGTGTACTAAACATGTTATGAAGTTGTAAAGTATGATCTTAAGTGAATTAATGCACTCTTTATTTGTATCAAGCATGCCATCTACGTACAACAACTTTGTATGTTTATATGATCAAGTTGCTCTTACTTATGCACTTTATAACTCGACATGAACTTGATGCTTAATTATAATATTATTATTGAACCCTGTGACATTGGATGATTTAATATGCATTTTGTGAATACATTGACTTCCTAAATTGATCTTGCATCTTTGGATATGGAATTACGTGGCGGTTGCTTGTAAATATGACCTTGTTGAGCATTGATATGCCTTGAATGACCACGACACCATATCAAAGAACAACATGAACACTTATGCATAACCACGATCATGTTGAACAAAGCCGTGCGTCTTGTTTGGTTCATATAGAGTCTAAGTCTGGGCTTCTGTATGTCTTGTCACAGAGTGTGGTGGTACCGGTGGACCGAGTTTTAGAGTGTTTGGCCCTTCACACTCTCAAACTCTACTTTCACGAGGTGAGGTTTAGGATTTTGTATAGTTATGCGGCCTATGGCCTTTACATGCTGATTTCTACCCCTGCATGCGAGTATACCTTACAATAGTTTTGTGTGTGTTGAATATGATATTTTTATGATCTTACGCTTGCACTTCTCCGTGGGTGGGCTATCCCTGCAGCGTGGGAATGTATGTGTGTAAGTCCTGCGTGGGCGGGCTATCCCTGCAGCGTGGGAATATATATAAAAACCAGTTTTTGAAGCATATGTAAGCTATTTTGGAAAAACAGTTGTGTTGTGATTATGTAGCGAGTTGGCCATGAAATATTGGCATCTGTATGTATGTATGTATGTATGTGGATCCGAGGAGCTATGGGTAAGGAGCCCCCGGGACGGTTAGGGCCTTCGGGGATATACCTGTGCGTAGTTCCATTTGAGATATCTTCACGCGACCCGTGCTGTAGGGAAGGTGTGGTATCTTGAGCCTTCGGCTAAGGCCGGGGAGGACTCTTGTGTGTTCGCTACCCCTTGAGGGTATGTCTGTTATGGTTGGTTTGGGGACGGTACATCTCCTCCATCATTGGTGTGACGGTTGGATTGATTTGGTATTTTATTTTTTGATATGTTCTGAGGAGTAAAGGTTGGAAGCTTGTACTCGTCGAGCATGTGATCTGTTCTGTCTGGGAATCATGAATCGAGATAGAGTTCTGAAATGTTTTCTAAATCTTATATAACTATTTTTTGGGTACTTTTGGAAATGTTTTGGTATGCAACACCTATCTCCGGTTCATGAATCCACCCTTCTGATATGTGTTATGCTCTATATATATACAGTGGGTGTGCGTTAGCCCCCTCACTCAGTCAGTTGACTGACACCTCATTTTATCTTTTAGTTGCAGGTTTCTTTTGGCTTGAGCTAGGCGGATGTGAGTCTTCTGGGTCACACTTGTCAGTTTAGTTGGTGTTAAGATGCATTTGTCACATACTCTATTTATTTTATGTATTCCTATTTCGCTTTTGGAGATTATGTTTTATGCTCTACTTAGACTTAAACCCGTGTGGGGTTAGTATGCTAGCATTTGGATGTAATTAGCTATTCTGCTGATACTTATATTGGTTTATTACGTTGCGATGATTCGAGATTCGAGACTAGGTATCTATGCTAGTTGAACCCGTCACTTATTTTGTACGTTGATTTAATTGCTTCCGCTATCTGATGATAATTGTTTAAATTGCTTCCGCGCTCTGAGTCTGTCGAGTTAGATCCACCTAGCCTAGTGTGTGAGTTGGTCTCCCATTCGCTTTGATTTGGATTCGGGCATGGACTTTCCATTTCATGACCGGGTCTGGGTCTTAGTGCGGGGGATGTGGCATCCTCCGTTTGGGGTGTTACAAATTGTGCTTTTAATTAATTAAGCATGCAATTATATGACATATGTACCTTTTGAATGAGCATTATGTGTTTCATGTTTTAAAAGTTTACGTTTTAGCCCCCTTTTTTCTTCGTTTTAACTCGTTTCGACCCCGTTTTCAATCCCGATTTTGTAACAACTTACCATGCATAAATTATGTGGATTATGAACGTGTTTATATGCTTTATACTTGTTTTAGAGTTTGTTTTATTTAGTTCTTGACTCGTTTTGTAAAACGGGATTTATTAGGGGCACGAGGGCCTAACTTGTTTTAGCGCACCTTGTGTTCCGGGAAGCGTAACTTGAGATCGGGAATTCGGATTTGAATTCCAGAAGATGCGTTGGACTCGTAGCGAAGAGATGAAACCAAGGAACCCAACTTTGTATTTTTCTAAGCCCATTTGATCCCCCAAAATTCAGCCGAAACGAACACCTTACACCAAGAGACACCTTTGTTGACTAGTCTTGCTTGTGGGCCCCATTTTAACCCCAATTAAGCCTAACCCCTGACTTTATTAACCAAGATACTCTCCTCTCTCTCCCATATCAGATGAATTTCGGGCCCCCTCTCCCCAAGACAAAGAAATCAGCCCCAAATGTGAAGGAGAAGAGAAGAGAAGAAGAAAGAGGGCTCCTATTCACTTCCTCCAAGAATTAAACTCAAGGTTCATCAAATCTCTCCCAATTGAAGAGGTAAGTCCATTTTTGACTTCTCCAGGTTTATGTGGTTTCTTTAAGTCCCATTTTGCAAGTTTTCACCATGGATTGCTTGATATATGGCTTATGTGATGAATAGTGAGGGTTTGATGAATTTTGTGAATTCTTGCTTGATTTCTTGTGATCACTTTGAGTATGAGCATGATTTTATATCCTAAGACTTCATTTATGATATATATGAACTTACTTTGAGTGGTAGGTGTGAATTTATGACTTTGCCATTTATGAATTTGAAGGTTTTGCATGAGCTTGCTTCTATTTCACTTCTTGCTTGATTGTTACTCCATTAGTCCAATTTTATGGCTTGAAATGCGTGAGTATTGCTTCATTATCCTTCCATTATGTGTTAGCTTGAGTTTGGGTTGAGTTCTTGGTGTGTTTAGGGGCAAAAATTTCGGATTTTCTTGGCTGGAACAAATCCAGGGCCGTGGATTTTAAGTTTTGAAACCATCCACGACCGTGGATTTGGTGCAACTGGGGGGGATTTTCTGTAACTCAGATCCACGGCCCTGGATCTATCCTTTGATAAAAATCCACGGCCCAGGATATGGGGGACAGCCACTTTTTGCTCCCGAACTTGTTTTCTTGGTTGTTTTGCTCGTTTCCCTCCCCGATCTTGATCCTAATGTGTTATGTGCTTACTTATATGTATGATTTGCTTTCCCATGGCTTGTTAATGCTTGAATGTGATATTTTTTATGTGTGAATAATGTGTCATGTGTGTTGTATAAAGATTTCGAATTCGTTTGATTTGATTTGTGCCTTATGCGATCCAATGTGTACTCTTACGTGCATGATTGACTACGTACTTTGTTTGCTCACCTTGCATGTTATGTTTTTGCTCTTATATGAAATTTATGCTTCTCTAACTTGATATATGACACGTTATATGTGTTGTATGATATCCATGAGATTGTTTAACGTGAAATATTTGAATTATGTTCCGATATGTCTCAATATCACTTAATGTGATCTAAGTGCATGCCTTGCATATCTTTGAACTTGCTATATGCCCTTGTTTGAATATGAATCAATGTGATATGATGAATTATATGACCTAAGACATGTTTCTAAGTGTTAAGTGTTACGTGTGCTCGTATATGACTAAGTGCTATCATATATGAATGCATTACCTTAATTGTGCACAAGAACATGATCTTTGCCTAAGTGATTGCATTCCTTAAGTGTGTTAGCATATGGCGTACGTCTATATGGTTCATTTTGAGTCTAAGTCTTGTGTGTGTTTGGCTTCAGTTTGTTCAGGTGCACCCGGGGTGGTGTTTTGTCCGTCAAGTTGATTCCGGGGTGAATCGATCGTGTGTCTTCGGCTTCGTTGGTGTAAAGTCAGGTTAGGATATAGTTATACCCTAATCAAACGTGCCGGTTTTGAATGCGTGTGACTTATAAGCCTCTCTATATATATGTAGATATATGTGAGATACGTATATGTTGGCCTTGCCTTAAGTTTGAAAGTATGGAGCTATGTATAAGCCTATGTACGCTTAGCTTTGATTTTTGTGTAAGTGTAAGTGTAAGTTTGGGCCCCGGAGTTGTGTGGTTCGGGAGACCCGGGACGACCATCGGGGTCGCCGGTTGCAACACCAGGACACTTCTCCAATTTAGGATCAACCCAGACCCCACCAGGAGGTTGGTTGGGGAATGGAATCCTTGGGCGTGAGTGTCATGAAACTCACGACCCATACATATAAACGCGGATGGCTTGGGTATGTACAACCCAACCATCAACCGGTGTAAGTGGAGGTATGTGTTTTATGATTTTGTGTGCTTAAGTCTTCGTGCGTTATGAAGAAGTTGGTTGGTTTTGCGCTCGTACCCGCCGAGTTTCGTTAAGTTATGTTTGTCGGTCATAAGTTCGTGAAACGGGATTAGACTCTTAAGTTAAGATAAAATTTGATTTACTTCCAACCTAATAAGTTATGTTCCGATTTGTGTGCTAAGTCTGCATGAAAATAAGCTTATGCCTTAAGAAACGTATGATCTAAGATTTGTTCGGTTTGTTTGATAAGTCTTCCTATATGTATACTATCACGGGAAAATGTTTTGGCATGTAAAAACTAACCCCGGGTTCACGAACATTGCTTCAACTACGTGCTATGCTCTATAAATATATGTAAGTGTGCGTGTGTAACCCCTCACTCAGTCTTTGGACTGACCCTCCTCCCTCCCCATGTTTTTAGCTTTGCAGGTTCGCTTTGGGTTCGAGCTAGGCGGCTTGTGTCGGTGGTGAAGTCGGTTTTGTTTCGAGTCTTTGTATAAGTTTGTAGTCCTTTGCATTTCGCATTCGAATTCGTTTAAGTTTGTAAGTTATGGTCATGTATATGTAATTTGAATTATGATTTGCTTTATATGGATTTCGGGGCAGGCTTCTAGGGCTAGTTCGAACCCGTTTGATTTATGTTTATGTTTGATTTTCGGTATTAGGGATTTATGCTAGTTGAACCCGTTGTTTGTGTGTTTGGAATTTTATTATTGGCATGTTAAGCTTCCGCATTCGCGCACTTTGCATTTTATTTTGTTTGTGGTCTCTGCGTCCTGCCTAGCTTTCGTTCGTGTGTGTGTCTCCCGTTCGCCTATGCTTGGTTCATGTGTGGGCTTCCATCTCACTTGTGGATTGGGTCTAGGTGCGGGTATGTAGTATCCCATCGTGTGGGGTGTTACAATATAGGACATAATAAGTGAAGCTAATTGCTGTCTCGAGTCGTGGGGTAATTAGTGTAGCTTATTAACTCTTAGTTTCCTGATTAATTATTTTAAATAATTAATATTTCTTGACCAGTTCAGAATGGGTGATGTCTCACGAGTTGTGGGTCGTTCCGGACTAAGTTTGGTTGAGATCTTATGATTTATGGGTCCTGCTCAACACTAAAGTAGATATGGATGTCTCACGAGTCGTGGGTCCATGATTGAAAGATTAGTGATGCAAAAATATTAGTTGGAATTCCATGGGGATGGAATCGGCAATTCGTACCCACCTAAAGATTCTTAGACCTTTAGATGTCTCACGAGTCATGGGTTCAAAACTGAGAATGCTTGGGATCTTAGTACCCATTGGGAAAATAAGTTTCTTCTAAAGTCTATGGGATTTCTAGACTTTCTAAAAACAATGGGGGAACATATTTCTAAAGACCTTGATAATATGTAATCGTTATTATTCAGCATTCTCATGATTTCTTTGTTTTTTCATTTAGGTTGTAGTTATGTGATTCTCTACAATTGAAATGGCAACCAAAAACCCCTTGGTATCCATCCTCGAATCAAACAAATTGATGGGGCCCAATTACTCTGATTGGCTTCAGAATCTAAAGATAGTTTTAGATTTTGAAAAGAGAAGATATGTTCTCTTCGAGGGAGAGCCTGCCGCGGAAGGCGAGGCTCCGACTCGGGCTGAAAGAGAGGCAATTGCGAAATGATCTGAACACAATCTTCAAGCCGTTTGCCTCATGTTGGCCAACATGTCTCCGGACATATAAAGGCAACACGAGTCAATGGAAAACGCTTGGGAGATTTATGACCATCTCGAGAAATTGTACCGCCCCAAATAGTGTGTTCTAAGGTACAACACCTCTAAGGAGCTCTTTCATCTCAGAATGAAAGAAGGTACAAGTGTCCATGAGCACGGTCTCAAGTTTCTTACTTTGAATGAGAAACTGACCTCCATGGAAATGCCACTGAGTGAAGAACTCGCTGTGGATTTGTTGCTCGCATCGCGTCCACCACCATTCAATCCTTTCGTACTAAACTTCAACATGAATCATCCTCATGCTACTGTAGTTGAGTGGATTAGTTAGCTTGAGACTGCTTAAGACACGATGAAGAAGAATCGCAAGGTAATGATGGTTACTTCCTCTTCCTCTTCTAGGCCCTCTAAAGGCAAAGGGAAGAAAGTTCCCAAGAAGAAGGGATCTCTTAAACCCGATGGAGGGGTTAAAAAGAGAAAGGCTAGGAAGAGAAAGGATTAGACAGAGGACGTTCGCCATCATTGTGGCAAGAAAGGGTGTAGCATCCGAGCGTAAGGCACCACATCCCCCGCACCGAGACTCAACCGGTATATGAAATGGAAAGTCGATACACATGCCAAATCACGACGAACGGGGACACAACACACACGCTATGCTAGGCGGGACTAACCCTTAAACCATTTAAGATCAAGATAATATAAAAATCATAGCGATAACAAAAATGCGGAAGCAAAACCAACATATATATATTTATATATATATACAACGAGCCACCAAGCTCCAAAATAGATATACAATTTCATTCAGGTAACCAATGGCCCACACGGCCTAGAAAATCATATATGCTCCAGAAACATGATCATATACAAAAATAAGAGTATGAGTGCGAGTGAAACATAAAGAGAGTGCTAAACACTAATGCAAGACCTAGACGACTTGTATTCTGCCTAGCACTTCTTAACCTGCACAACACAACTTAAAACAAACCGGGTTCAGTCAAAAAGAGACTGTATAAATATCGCGGAATTTAAACACATATTATTAAGTAATTTTCCCAAGTGGGTAAAACAAAAGAAGACATCATCGGGATTACCACTATCATATTTAATCATTAGGGTATGCATGGCCCTGGCGAGTGGGTGTGCATTATCTCCAACCAACACCTTGTGTATTCATAATCATTATTCATTCATTATCATATATATATTCTTTTGTGCACATTCATATGATTCATAATCATACATATACACCTTTTTCCTCTGCAAGCCCGTCCACCGGTCCATACATAGGCCAATGGGGGTACATGAATTCCCCAAGGGCATTCAGCTCCCATTCCCCGCTAATCTCCTATCGAGGGCCGGTATCACCGTAGTTTGGTTGGAACTAGTACATGGGATCCCCGTCGGCCGTTACCTCCCCGGATAGCCACATGTACTAAGTCCCTGGGCCCGTGCAATTTCAATCATGTCTCGCCAAAATCATAAGGTAGGGTTCATAAATAAAAGGTCATACGTTTGAAATCATTTACCGAAAATGAGTCGATTTATATATATATACTAATTTGGCTCAACTCTTTCATATAAGGGATATATTGGGTTATCATAGCTATTAGAAGAGAAACCCACCTTTTCAAACAAAAGAAAGGCACAAGCGTCTCAATGCTCGCCCTCTTCTCCGACCGTACTCAAATTTGTCCAAAAGAAAAGGTATAAGACTCAAAATGACCATATATGACACTCGGCAATGAAATGAATATGATATTAATGGATAAAAGATGATATTATGTCATGAACATGTTCATGTACACTATTAAAGCATTTAAGGCATATACAGAAGCCATTCATTCGTTCAAGGAATAGTTCATATTTATCAAGTTCATAATTTCACATTCCAAAACAAATAAATCCAAGAATTTCATATAACGATCATAACACGTACTAAATCATGTTTACAAATAGAAAACAGACAACTCAAGACATTCAAGTCATGATCGGAAATTAAATAACACGAAATAGGCAATAATTTAATTCTCAAATTTAAATAAATTAAACAATACTTAAATATATATCAAACAACATATAATATATATACATATACACTTCATGCATTTAAACATTATATAATATACACACACACACACACACACACATATATATATATATATATATATATATATATATATATATATATATATATATATTATATGCACACCTCACGCTTGCATTTATATATAAATAACCATATACCCACAAAAGATTACATGCATGGATATGTATTATATATTACACATGCAACAACACAAAGCACATACACACTCACTACAAGAAATCCTGCAAATTCCGACGGAAAATTCCGAGGGAATTCCGACGGAAATAGTAAATTCCGACGGGACACATGCCGTAGGAAAACCCTCCCTCGGAATTCAAAACCGACGGAAAACCGACGGAATTCCGAGGGACAAAAATCATAAAAAAAAAATTAAATTTAAAAAATTCCGACGGAATTCCGAGGGAAATTCCGTGGGAATTTGCTTCAAAAAAAAATTTTAATTAATTATTTCCGACGGAATTTCCCTCGGAATTCCGTCGGAATTTACTGGAAAAAAAAATTTTAATTAATTATTTCCGACGGAATTTCCCTCGGAATTCCGTCGGAATTTACTGGAAAAATAAAAACTTAATGAGCCCCTGGGGATTCGAACACCCGACGTTGTGGTAGGAAGACCTTATGGAAACCAAGGTAAACCAGTTGAGCTAGATCAATTCATTGGTTTAGTTTGATACAAATATTTATATATCATTTGAAATAATAAAATCATAAATTTTGTAGACTATATTTAAAATTGAGTTCTAAGAAAATATTAATTATAACTACAAATATTATAATACGTCATAAGAATTCAATTTAAGCATAGATAAAACCGACGGAATTCCGACGGAAATCCTGTCGGAATTATTTAATATTATTTTTAATTTTTATTTTTAAAAAATCCGAGGGAATTCCGACGGAAAATTCCGTCGGAATTATTTAATATTATTTTTAATTTTTATTTTTAAAAAATCCGACGGAATTCCGACGGAAAGTTCCGTCTGAATTATTTAATATTATTTTTAATTTTTATTTTTAAAAAATCCGACGGAATTCCGACGGAAAGTTCCGTCGGAATTATTTAATATTATTTTTAATTTTTATTTTTAAAAACTCCGACGGAATTCCGACGGAAAGTTCCGTCGGAATTATACCGAGGGAATTCCGACGGAAAGTTCCGTCGGAATTATTTAATATGATTTTTAATTTTTATTTTTAAAAAATCCGACGGAATTCCGACGGAAAGTTCCGTCGGAATTATTTAATATTATTTTTAATTTTTATTTTTAAAAAATCCGACGGAAAGTTCCGTCGGAATTATTTAATATTATTTTTAATTTTTATTTTTAAAAAATCCGACGGAAAGTTCCGTCGGAATTATTTAATATTATTTTTAATTTTTATTTTTAAAAAATCCGACGGAATTCCGACGGAAAGTTCCGTCGGAATTATTTAATTTCTATTTTTATAGTTTATATTTAAAAAAACCGACGGGAATCCTATCGGAATTCCGTCGGAATTATTTAATATTATTTTTAAATTTTATTTTTAAAAAATCCGATGGAATTCCGACGGACTGTTTCCCTCGTAATTTTCCGTCGGATTTCGGCGAATTTCTTGTAGTGACTACATTATATATATATATATATATATATATATATATATATATTAGATTTAAATGAACAACACAGCAATACAAACGCACAGCTCAAAATGAAGAGGAAGGTAACAGGCGTTATGCTAAGTAAAAAGAAAAGAAGTAACGAGCGTTAAAGGGTACAGGTGATTCTTCACTCCATGGTAACGGGAGTTACCAAATGGCCAAGGATTCGAGGTAACGGGCATTATCCTGTGCAGCTCAAAATGTGCAGCAGTTCGAGAGCTTCTTCCCTGTTCCAAACCTTCATAGCAGCAGCAGCTCTAGTGGGGAAGGAAATGGGGCAACAACAGCAGCACAAATTGAAAAAAAACTCAAGGAAAAACGGACTAAAACCTCCCAACAACAAACCGACAAGAGATGGAAGGCAAAGGGGAAAGAAAGAGTTCAAGCTCTCCAATTTTAAACACAAGTTCGTTAATGGCATCACAATAAATCTTCAACTACCACCAAATAGAAGATCATAAATGAAAGAAAGGAAGCAAAGTGATCACTTTCATTCTTTGAATCAACTAAAAACTCCAAGTATTCAAAGAGATCAAGAATTTTAATCAAAACCTAACTATTCATTTAACTCTCCAACTTCATGAATATAGCCTCAAAATTAGGGATGCATCGATCAAAATAACCACAAATGAATGTATAACACAACCCTAAACTCACCTTGTGAATTGGATGCAGGTTGGAAGAGATTTGAGCTCCAAAATCTCCAAAAATGGCAAGGTGAAGGGAATGAACTGGAGAGCAGGGGTTTTTGCTGAGTTTTTCTCTAAGTGTGAGGGTTGGTTCGGTTGGGAGAGAGGGAGAGGTGATATTGGTCTGAACTAGGGTTCTAAGGAAGCCAACCATGGTTAATTTGGTCAAGGTTTGTGAAAGATATGGCCATTTTGGTGAGATGTGGCAGTTTTGACGAACGTAACATATTTCGGTTGAATTTCGGAGGTCCAAATAATTTTGGAAAATAATGAGGTTAAGTTCATTAAACCTGAATTTTCGTTACGAGTTCAACGAAGTTGACGGAACTCGATTCCGAGTTCCCGAGCTCAAGATATCACATACGGAACCAAGGGTGCACTAATTGCTCGTTAGCCCCCGTTTTGGATTCCAAGATCAAAATAAATTCGTTACCACGTTAAACGAGATCGAAAACATGAAACGAGCATATAGACATGTTCATAACACATAAATCTATGACATACTAAATTTTCACAAAATTTTGATATCAAATCGCATAAGAATAAAGCACGATTAAAACACTCATGCGCAAAACATTAAATATTCATAACATTTCAAATTAAATAAACAAATTTAAATTCCATTTTTAAAAAAAAATCAAAGTCAACTATTATTTGAAATTCATTAATAATATAATTAAGGATATAGTTAATTAACATTAACACTTAATTATCAATTAAATACACTAATTAACGAAATAAAAAATAACGAAATGAAATAAAATAATAACAATTTATAATAAAATTAAATATATAAACACTTATAAACAATTAATTCGCGCAAATTGGTAAACACACGTCATACCTGTATGACTGAAAAGTCGGGGCGTTACAAAGGGCGATGGAAGAGGAACTGCCAAGAGTACAAGGATACTCTAAAGAAGGGTGTGTTAATTGTTGAAGTAAATCTATCTATTGATTCTAATTCTTGGGTACTTGATACCGGTTGTGGACCTCATATCTGTAATGATGTACAGATGCTAAATGAGGTTCGGCAGCTTGAAGAAGGAGAATGCGTCTTGAAGGTTGGGAATGGATCAAGCGTTCAAGCTCAGGCCATCGGGACGTGTAGATTAGATTTAGGTGTCTTTACTTTAGTTTTGAACAAAGTCCTTTATGTACCTTGTATTATTCATTATATAATTTCGATTCCAATACTAGATTGTGAAGGATATCAGACTTTCTCTAGAAATGGAAACTTTTATCTTAAGAAGAATAAAACTTCCGTTTTGCTTGGTACATTATCTAATGGACTTTATACAACTAAAGACACCAATATTCTGAATATACAACAATTAAACAAACGCAAAAGCGATGACAAGATCTCGGCTTCTTTATGGCACGTACGTTTAGGCCACATTTCTAAAGACAGGATTGCTAAGTTAACTAATTTAGGATCATTCTATGATAATGAACTTAAAGAGTTAACTCATTGTGAATCATGTCTTAAAGGAAAAATGGCCAAAACCCCCTTTAATGGTAAAGTGGAACGTGCCATTAAAGTATTGGATTTAATCCATACTGATGTTTGTGGACCACTTAGTGTAAGTAGGAGAAACAACCATCAGTATTTCATAACCTTCATAGACGGATTTAGCCATTTTGGTTATGTGTACTTAATAAAGTATAAATCCGAAGCCTTTGAGAAATTCTTGGAATTTCAAAAGGAGGTTGAGAACCAAACTGGTCACAAGATTAAGACACTTCTATCTGATCGAGGTGGCGAGTATCTAAGTGATGAATTCCTTAGTCATCTCAGAGATAATGGAATTATCTCTCAGTGGAGTCCTCCAGGAACTGCTGAATTAAATGGAGTTTCGGAGAGAAGGAACAAAAGGTTTCTAAGCTCCAACGATCAATCTACGGATTGAAACAAGCTTTTAGGAATTGGAACATTCGATTTGATGAAGTAGTCAAATCGTTTAGCTTTATTCAAAATCCGAATAAGTCATGCCTGTACAAGAAATAATTGGAAACCTCGGTTCAATTTCTGATACTTTATGTAGATGACATCCTTCTCATTGGGAATGCGAAGGATGTCATGAAAGTAACAAAGTCTTGGTTATTGAACCAATTTGAGATGAAGGATCTTGGTAAAGCATCCTACGTTCTCGGTATAAAGATCTATCGGGATAGATCTAGGAGATTGTTAGGATTATCACAGTCGGTTTGCATAGACAAAATACTAAAGAGGTTTAGTATGGAAGATTCCAAACGTGGGAAACTTCCAATGGGCCCGGGAACAGTTCTTTCGAAGAAGCTATGTCCCAAGACTGAACTTGAGAAGTCCAGGATGTCCAAAATTCCTTATGCATCAGCTATAGAAAATATAATGTATGCAATGCTATGTACTCGACCGGATGTGGCTTATATTGTAACGCTCCGATTTTCAGACAGTCAGGTACGCTCGACACGTGTGAGTTTCGAGCGTTAGGATTTATTTTAGTTATTTTCGTTATTCAATTTATACATGTTATATTAATTTATATAAATCGTATTTCAACATGCTACGTGAAATTATATGAAATACTTCTCAACTTGAGAGTTACTACGAGAGTATATTTGATCGTTACTTAAATTAATTGCCCGAGTTGTACTAATTGCTTAATTGTCCTTAGTTGCTCATTTTCTTTTCTTTAAGGACCTAATTGCATGAAAATATTAGGGGACTTAATTGATCATTTCCAAACTCTTGGTACCTGATTGCATAACTTATAGAACTTCAAGGATTTGATCATAAATATTGCATATTTTCTCCAAATATATCGGTATACACATCTCTTCCTCAATGATCATTTTCATTTCATGCCAATCATCCCATATTTGCTTCCTTCTCTACCGAACCAACACCATGGAGAAGTAAGAAGGAAATCATCATCTTCAAGCAAGGATTTGCTAGGGAATTTCATGATTCAAGTTCAAGCATCCATGTTCATCATTTTCTTCCACTTATTTTCATCTCAAGGTATATGACCATTTATATGATCTCTTGGAATTTATGTGTGAAGCTAGGGTTAGTGGTTAAGCTAGCTAACTTGATTACTTGATGTTAGAAGCATGGATACTTGATCATAGTTTGAAATCATGCTTGAATTATTAGAGAATTTGATGATATATGATGGATATATGTGTGAGCTTGAAATTCATGATTCTTGAAAATCATGGAGGAGTGAGTGTTTATATTGAGAAATATTGTACCTAAAGCATGTACATATGTTCTTTTCCATGAATTATAATGTTAGAAGTTGAATTATGATGATTATGATGAGCTTTGATGGTGGTTCGTGTATGCTCTGTTCTTCTCCCCTGTTTTCTGAACCTTCTGCGTAACGGGAACGACCCTTCCCGTTCCCTTTGCAATGGGGGAACGACCGTTCCCATTTATTTGAAAGATGTGCTTGACGGAGAGGACGGGAACGACCGTTCCCACTTTGGCTTGCGAGCCGGAATGGCCGTTCCCATCTTCGGGGAGCCCGACAGGCGGGAACGGCCCTTCCCACTTTGATAAATTAATAAACACATGCATCATACCTGTACGGCCAAAAAGTCGGGGCGTCACAACCTTTCCCCCTTAAAAGAATCCGTCCTCGGATTCACTGTTTGCCCAAAAACAACTCGGGATGAAACTTCTTCATCTTATCCCCCATTTCCCACGTAGCCTCTTCCATCTTATCACTTCTCCACAAAACTTTTACTTGTGGAATACCCCGATTTCTGTGTTCCTGAAACTTCCGATAAAAAATCTTAATCGGCTGCTGAACGAAGGTGAGATTAGGATCAAGTTCCACTTCTTCAACTGGAGGAATCTTGGACTCATCCGGGTAGTACTTCCGGAGTTGAGAGACATGAAACACGTTGTGGATTCCGGTCAGATTTGGATGTAAATCCAAACGGTAAGCTGTATCCCGAACTTCTCCAAGATCTCAAACGGACCCAAGTACCGAGGGTTCAACTTCCCTTCCTTACCGATCCTTGCAAACCCTTACCGTGGAGAGGCTTTCAAGAAAACCCTATCTGTAGCGCCCGGGGTGACGAGTCACCAAATCCCCCGCACCTAGACCCGAACCCACATATGAAATGGACGTCCATACATGAGTCCAAGTCTAAGCGAACGGGAACCTACACACACACACTAGGCTAAGCGGGGCTAAACATTAACAGAGTGTACAAAACAGATATACAAAATGCGGAAGCAATGAATAAAATCCACGGGCTTAGCAAAAGACATATACAATGGTCATACGACCCAAAAGTACTTCAATATTTACATGAATACATCAAGTAGTGTCATAATCTCCAAATACATACTTTAAGTTCAATTACATATCCAAAATAGCAAAAAGGAAAGTAAATATGCATGCGACTCAACCTAAACCACTAAGTACGACACGAGACGCACTTCCCCGCTTAGCTCGAGCAACCTGCAACTAAAGGAGGAAAAGGAGAGGGGTCAGTCACAACTTGACTGAGTGAGGGGGCTAACACACACCCACACACTATATAAATATAAGGCAGATCACTTATTAAATAAAAGATTATGAACCGGGAAAGGGTTTTACACTCAAAATCATTTTCGAAACAGACTTATACATTTCATAATCAAAACAAAACATACTAGAGTTTAAAGAAAGCTCCTATCCCGTTTCATAATCAACGAATCAAACCAAAAGGTCGACGAGTACGAGCACCTAACCCTTACTCCTCTACAAATGAATAAAACCAAGAAAAGAAAATACATAATCAAATCCATCCCCAACAACAATGGTGTTTCGGGGGTCAAACCCTCTTCACCTACATTACCAACACATACGGGGTAGCTAACCCACCATATATCTTCCCCAGTTTTCCACCGAGGGCTCAAGATACCACGACTTCCCAACCTCCAAGAGTCGTACGTGAATATCTGAAATGAGAGCATGCACAGGGGTCATAACCGGTGACCCCATGGTCGTCCCTGGTCTCCCTTACCCACGTCTCCGGGGCCCAACAATAACCAAATAACTCATTAACGTACTTAACTCGCTACAGAATTAAACGTAACTTTCGTACCTAATCGAATATACCTTACCTTGCAACTTGGCATATGCTTTACGCATACTTCTCCGTGTCTTTCTTAATAATAAGATGTTGAGGTAGGTTCTAGCTTGCGTGACAACACAAGGTTTGGAGCATAGCCTTGTTGCAAAATATTTTCAAGCATATATATGCTCATACTTACAATTCAAAACGTTTAATCATAAGATAAGGTCATAAACATATCACAAGGCACCTATCTAATATATAAATATATAGTATATTCGCATGCAGGTGAGTAACTCATCACATTTAGGCCATAGGTCGCTTATCCAAAAAAAGGTCCTAAACCTCACCTTATAACAAAAGAAGGGGAAACCGGGCAGAAAGAACGAAGAGACACCTAAACCTCGAGCTCGGCAACGTCCGAAAGAGGCTCTGAAATAAAAGGAGATAAAACCCGAGACATAGACTCAAACATGACCTAATTAGACGCCCGACAATGCTCATGAATGCAAAGTATGCACATGAAGTGCTAGAACGTACCATTTAAAGCATTCAAGTTCAAATCATGTAAAACTCGTATCAAATAAATTCATAAAATTAATACAAGACATTTAACATATAGTATAACACATTCACATAGCATATAAATCATAAAAGAATAAGAAGAAGGCAATAGAAAGCACAAAATGAAACACGAAAGTCATGCACGCAAGGTCGAATTGATTAAGAGCGTATTATATAATCTAATTCAATTAAATTAATACTTAAATAATTACACATTATACATATATAAATATATATATATATATATATATATATAGATATACGTACCTACCGGTCATTAATTTCACCAAAAGAAATCAAACTAAATGCAAGGGAATAATTATGGCACTTAATACACGTATACATGAATATAACCATGCAATTACATAGTCAATAACATACCTATATATGCATACGTAATACCTGCAATGGAATCAACGGAACAAGAAAAAGAAAGGAAAATAAGCAGGCACAACGGAAAGTTGCAGCAACAGGGCCGTCACGACCGCGCCCAAAAAACAGCACCAACACGGCGCAGCCGCGAAGTCGCCGAAAAGCAGCTCTGTAACAACTGCGCGGCTGTGAAAAAAATTCAGCTAAAAAGCTGCATGGCCGCGACACAACATCAGAGCCAAGTCTGGACAAGCAGCGCGACCGCGGCCAGATTTAACCAAGGAGCTGCACAGCCGCGACGCTGCTCTGCTGCAGAAAAAGAACGCAGCAACCGCAGCAGTCCAGACGAGGAAAGAAGCAGGGAAAATGGGTAAGAATCAACAGCAAAAGGGCATAAAACAAGCAATAAAGAGACACAAAATCAAGCATTAAACCTCTCCATTCAGGTCATTACCGAACCATAAGCAAAGGAACAAAAATGGAGAGTAAAATACCTTCAAAAACTCAAGCACCATTAATGCTAACTCTCCACCAACTCAACTACCAACAAAATCAAGTTCATATATTCATAAATGAAGCATAAGTGATCAAGATTCTAGCTTTAATTCAAAAAACACCAAGAGAAGTCCTAGGATTCAAATATGGAGCATAAACCTAACTATTCACTTCATGAATCAAATCTCAATCATACATTGTTCGAATTCTGAATTTCATGGATGAAAATGATAGCATAAGCATATAGATATCAAATATAAACTTACCCTTTGAAGAAGATGGAGGAAAGTGAAGATTAGAGCTCAAAAATCGCCAAGGGTTGAAAATGGCAAAAATGGAACTGTTGCTGCTCCAAAACTCAGCTTTTTCTCCTTCTTGTAGTGTTTGGATCGAGATGAATGAAGCAACATATGATAAAGGACTGAGTTGGTGACTTGTGGGCCCAGGTTTCATGTGAAAAGGTGGAAAATTGAGGGACTTATGTGGAATTTAGTGAAAGGTGGTCATATTGGTGCGAGTCAGTTTTCCGGGCAGGTTTTAGAGAATCAAACGGACTTAGAAAAATATGAGGCTAGGTTCTTTAGCTTGAAAATCTCGTTACGAGTCCGGCACAACTTCCGGAATTCGAATTCGAATTCCCAAGCTCAAGATATGTCATCCGGAATCCGAGGTGCGATAAAACTCGTTAGGCTTTCAAGTCCCAAAAATAAAGAAATGGTCTCCGACCAATTCAAACAATTATAAACGAATAATATAAACATGTAAACGAGTTCATAAATCATATAATTCAAGTATATCACATAATCCTGAAGTTTGGGAATTAGAATTGAGTAAAAGAAATTAAATACGAGAGTTATAACGTAAAATTAAACATTTAAGGCATATAAATCACTTAAACAATTAAATCAACATATAAATTTAATCAAACGAGAAATTAAAACATCGAAAAACCCTCTCGTGACGTCGTGCCTGGTTTTTCGAAGAAACGGGGTGTCACAATCCTCCCCCCTTAAGAGAACCTGGCCCCCAGGTTCTTCTGCTCGAGTTTCAAGCTCAAGCAACTTCCTGTATTCACCCCATGTTCGAGGTTCATGACGTCCCGACAAGGGTTAGCCCGGTAACGTCTTAATGCACAAGGGTTTGTTCACTTCTTGAAATCTTGATGGAGCAATCCCTCACCGCTTGATCCGTACTAGGAGAAACTAAAATGTTTCGCACGATAGGAGGGTCCACCCATCGCTTAATTCATTTCAACAACTCAAAAGCTCGGTGTTACATGAATGGCATGGTTATCGAACCTCCACCACTCGCACCTTCTAACTCAAGAAGTCCTGTTGCTAGAGAGCTAAACCACCACTCCTTAGTTGCTCCGGAAGATCGTTGTAACCTGGACCCTCGACTTACCGAGAAAACCACACACTCGAGCAAAAGGCAACAAACACACACACGCACAAGTAAAACACACGATAATAATATAACAATGAAAGATGCATGATGCACGTGCCATGAATGAGGTAAGTACTGTTCACCATTTCTCGAAGTACTTCACATTAATGAGATTGGGTGGAGAATCAAGGTTGACGTCTTAGAAAGGGTGATCGGATTCCTCGACCTTGGTTTTATTGAATGGGTCCTTAGGTTGTTAATTCCATTCCATTCCCCTAATTATACCTTTAATTTGACAATACCTATTCCCCGAGTAGTCTCTTTCATCTTCTTCAATTCCCTTAATTGGCATGAGAGATTATTTAAGTTCTTTTCCCTCTGGAATCTTTCATAACCCGTTTAATCTTGAATCACCTTAACTCAATCGACAATCATCGTATCATGATCTCCGGTTGTCTTGAAGTTTCTCAAATCACTCCTTCTAAGACATCCCCATACCTTATCTAATTCAAATTCCGATTTCTCGGCATCTCTCTCTTGTATTTTAGGGTCCGATGAAGAGGTACTCCCCAGAGTTATCAAGTGGAACGCCCTAGGATTCCCTTCTTCACAATCTTTATCGTTCGTTAATCCTTTAGAGCCCATGATCCTAATTCTTTGATGTCCCTGGAGTTAATATCTTGGCTTCTTCATAATACTCGATCTCCAGTTGTCGTTCTGAATCTTCGTCTAGTTATCGCTTCAATGGGAGTCCCCTGGTTTCACTCTTTACTAATTTGAATTGGTTGTATAACTCCTACTCTATTGGCTTCCACTTAAGTAATTGATTTCCTTCCAAAACTCTTTGCCTTTTTTTACCGTTTCCATTTGTTGCGTTTTGTCTCCCAATTCGACCTCACAACACAGCAATTTCAGCTTGGGTCTTGGAAAGTAAAATCCAATCCATCCCGAAGATAGAACTTTTCGCAACTTGGCTTTCCATAGGCTTAGAATTACTATATTGATCGATTCTCTTTATCCTTTCCCAATAAGACTTTTCCTTACTCCAAATCCAAGGTGTCTCAACTTTCTCTTCTTCTCCCTATTACCCAAGCATAACTTCTAACGGATTGGTATGATTGAAGACTCTTCCTTAGTAGTTCATATTGCTCATTATCCGTTAACTCTACGATATTCAAACCCTCTTTATCGATCTTTGTTACTTATCCCCTTAAAGAATTTTATTTTACCTTAAGTCCTCTTGAAGATCATAACCTCAGCATTGGTCTGGATCCCAAATTAAAACATTTCCAATATCTTTCCTTCGCTCTTTATTCGGCTTAGACGGTCCCGTGGAATTGAGGTCGAATACTTGTTCCCGGATCGCAATTTCGATTCTTCCCTTAACATTCCCTTGATCAATCATCATTAAGGAATCCTTCCTTTTCCGTAGTACTCTTAGCTTCCTTGCAAGCACTTCTTGTAATCCCATGAAATTTCATCTTGCTCTTACCCCGGTCTTCACCATCACGAAAGAAAACTTCATTCAGTGGTATGTGAACTATGTGCTACCTATAACGGAAACAAGAAACTTTTGCATGCCGGGTTAATTTTACTCATGCTATGCATCACGTTAACACCCAATAAAGCAAGAAAACAACAAGTAATAACAATGTATAACATACATTATAAATATATAAAGAGTGCGATGCAAGATAAATGCTCGTGCTATGAATGCGGTTACCTCTCAGCTGTCTCTTGGGTCTTAATCAATCGTACGCGTCCAACTTATGCTTTGGCGATCCACACCCATAACAACGCCCCAATCTTTTCCAGCAATTCTCATATATATGTGTCGTGCTTTTTCAATGAGTGCACGGAGGTTGTTTCGATAGTTGAGCCTCTTTCATTTTCCTACTCTTATTTGAGCTCGATGGATTTAACCCTCGGGTTCGTTTCAATCCTAAGCCCAAACTACTCCCTGATTCAATTCTACTTACCATGTTCTACCGCCATAGTTCCTTTGACTCAACTTTGAGAGCTCTCCTCGTGGACTCGAGCCATTCATTTGGTTGAGTTACAGGCTTAATATCCTTGAGATCTCTTCTAATCCCATCCATAAATCGATCCAATCTTTCGGATTCTTTAGCTCTCCTTTGATCATTTTGGCGACATGCATCGATCTTGTGATCGGGAGCACCGCACCCAAAATAAGTTTCTAGTCTCTTCCTACAGTTATCGTAGGTGTGATTCGGCCCTTTACAATGAGCACACAAGAATTGTACTTCAGGAATGGGTGTACTCGAGGAAGCCCGAGAATCCCTTGTGGTGAATCGAGGTGTTTTTCCCCCCCGCATCTTGATAGATAGGGAGAGCAATTGGTTGCCTTGGTTGTCTATATAACTCGGTAGAAGGCGTTAACCTGTAATATACAACTAGATGAAAATATAATGCCTGCGGTTAGTAAGTGGTTATGACACGTAGTTAAGGTAATAAACGCAAGTAAAACACGAGAATGCGACAGTTAATAAATTGAAAATGAAATTTTAAACACGTAATTCAAGAAGTTTCATATGTCTGAATGCAATGCACGCGTTATCACGTTGTTCCTAAGCCGTATGACCTAGACTTGAGAAAACACGACACTAGAACTCCGGTTTTGCAACCCGGAACTCTGATACCACTTTAAGATGTAGCGCCCGGAGCGACGAGTCACCATATCCCCCGCACCTAGACCCGGACCCACATATGAAATGGATGTCCATACATGAGTCTAAGTCTAAGCGAACGGGAACCTATATACACACTAGGCTAATCAGGGCTAAACATTAACAGAGTGCGCAAAACAGATATACAAAATTCGAAAGCAACGAATGAAATCCACGGGCTTAGCAAAAGACATATACAATGGTTATACGACCCAATAGTACTTCAATATTTACATGAATACATCAAGTAGTGTCATAATCTCCAAATACATACTTTAAGTTCAATTACATATCCAAAATAGAAAAAAGGGAAGTAAATATGCATGCGACTCAACCTAAACCACTAAGTACGACACGAGACACACTTCCCCGCATAGCTCGAGCAACCTGCAACTAAAAGAGGAAAAGGAGAGGGGTCAATCACAACTTGACTAAGTGAGGGGGCTAACGCACACCCACACACTATATAAATATAAGGCAGAACACTTATTAAATAAAAGATTATGAACCGGGAAAGGGTTTTACACTCAAAATCATTTTCGAAACAGACTTATACATTTCATAATCAAAACAAAACATACTAGAGTTTAAAGAAAGCTCCTATCCCGTTTCATAATCAACGAATCAAACCAAAAGCTCGGCGAGTACGAGCACTTAACCCTTACTCCTCTACAAATAAAACCAAGAAACGAAACTACATAATCAAATCCATCCCCAACAGCAACGGTGTTTCGGGAGTCAAACCCTCTTCACCTACATTACCAACACATACGAGGTAGCTAACCCACCATATGCCTTGCCCGGTTTTCCACCGAGCCCTCAAGAAACCATGACTTCCCAACCTCCATGAGTCGTACGTGAATATTTGAAATGAGAGCATGCACAGGGGTCATAACCGGTGACCCCATGGTCATCCCGAGTCTCCCTTACCCACGTCTCCAGGGCCCAACAATAACCAAATAACTCATTAATGTACTTAACTCACTTCAGAATTAAACGTAACTTTTGTACCTTATCGAATATACCTCACCTTGCAACTTGGTATATGCTATACGCGTACCTCTCCGTATCTTTCTTAATAATAAAATGTTGAGGTAGGTTATAGCTTGCGTGACAACACACGGTTTGGAGCATGGCCTTGTTGCAAAACATTTTGAAGCTTATATATGCTCATACTTATAATTCAAAACGTTTAATCATAAGATAAGGTCATAAACATATCGCAAGGAACGTATCTAATATATAAATATATAGTATATTCGCATGCGGGTGAGTAAATCATCACATATAGGCCATAGGTCGCTTATAAAAAAGAAAGGTCCTAAACCTCACCTTATAACAAAAGAAGGGTGAAACCGGGCAGAACGAACGAAGAGACACCTAAACCTCGAGCTCGGCAACGTCCGGAAGAGGCTCTGAAATAAAAGGAGACAAAACCCGAGACTTAGACTCAAATATGAACTAATTAGACGTCCGGCATTGCTCATGAATGCAAAGTATGCATATGAAGTGCTAGAACATGCCAATTAAAGCATTCAAGTTCAAATCACGTAAAACTCCTATCAAATAAATTCATAAAATTAATACAAGACATTTAAGATATAGTATAACACGTTGACACAGTATATAAGTCATAAACGAATAAGAAGAAGATAATAGAAAGCACAAAATGAAACACGAAAGTCATGCACGCAAGGTCGAATTAATTAAGAGCATATTATATAAACTAATTCAATTAAATTAATACTTAAATAATTACATTATATATATATATATATATATATATATATATATATATATACATACGTACCTACCAGTCATTAATTTCACCAAATGAAATCAAACTAAATACAAGGGAATAATTATGGCACTTAATATATATATACATATATACATACACGTATGCATGAATATAACCATGCAATTACACACTCAATAACATACCAAAATATATATACGTAATACCTGCAACGGAATCAACGGAACAAGAAAAAGAAAGGAAAAAGCAAGGGAAAACAAGCAGACACAAAGCAAAGTTACAGCAGCAGGGTCGTCACGGCTGCGACCGAAAAACAGCACCAACACGGCGCGGACGCGACGTCGCCAAAAGTAGCTCTGTAACAGCTGCGCGGCCGCAACAAAAATTCAGCTAAAAAGTTACGCCGACACGACACAACATCAGAGCCAAGTCTAGACAAGCAGCGCGGCCACGGCCAGATTTAACCAAGGAGCTGCTCTGCAGCAGAAAAAGAACGCAGCAACCGTAGCAGTCCAGATGAGGAAAGAAGCAGGGAAAAGGGGTAAGAGTCAACAGCAAAAGGGCACAAAACCAAGCCATAAAAAGACATAAAATCAAGCATTAAACCTCTCCATTCAGGTCATTGCCGAACCATAAGCAAAGGAACAAAAATGGAGAGCAAAATACCTTTAAAAACTCAAGCATCATTAATGCTAACTCTCCACCAACTCAATTACCAACAAAATCAGGTTCATATATTCGTAAATGAAGCATAAGTGATCAAGATTCTAGCTCTAATTCAAGCAAAACACCAAGAGAAGTCATAGGATTCAAATATGGAGCATAAACCTAACTATTCACTTCATGAATCAAATCTCAATCATACATGGCTCAAATTCTGAAATTCTTGGATGAAAATGATCACATAAGCATATAGATATCAAATATAAACTTACCCTTTGAAGAAGATGGAGGAAAGTGAAGATTAGAGCTCAAAAATCCCCAAGGGTTGAAAGTGGCGAAAATGGAACTGCTGCTGCTCCAAAACGCAGCCTTTTCTACTTCTTTTGTTGTTTAGATCAAGATGAATGAAGAAAAATATGATAAAGGACTTAGTTGGTGACTTGTGGGCCCAAGTTTTATGTGAAAAGGTGGAAAATTGAGGGACTTATGTGCAATTTAGTGAAAGGTGGTGATATTGGAGCGAGTCAGTTTTCCGGGCAGGTTTCGGAATATCAAACGGGCTTAGAAACATACGAGGCTAGGTTTCATAGCTTTCAAATCTCGTTACAAGTCCGGTGCAACTTTCGAAATTTGAATCCGAATTCCCGAGCTCAAGATATGCCGTCCGGAATCCGAGGTGGACTAAAACTCGTTAGGCCCTCAAATCCCAAAAATAAAAAAATGGTCTCCGACCAATTCAAACAAGTATAGACGAATAAAATAAACACATAAACGAGTTCATAAATCATATAATTCAAGTATATCACATAATCATGAACTTCGGGAATTAGAATCTAGCAAAAGAAATTAAATACGTGAGTTATAATGTAAAATTAAACATTTAAGGCATATAAATCACTTAAACAATTAAATCAACATATAAATTAAATCAAATGAGAAATTAAAACATCTGAAAACCCTCTCGTGACGTTGTACCTAGTTTACCGAAGAAACAGGGTGTCACACTATGTCCAACCTCAAACTCAAGATTCTTTCTTCGTTGGTCAGCATAACTCTTTTATCGATCTTTAGCTGCCTTCATTCATTATCTAATCAGCTGGACCTTGTCAATAGCTTCTTGAACGACTTTAGAGGGTTTTTATTTCTTCTCCCCCCTTTTCAAGCCTTCTTGCTTGGTCCAATTCCATTCCTCTAGATCGAAAAACCACGGAGACCTGCACTTTCTGCCATAAAGAACTTCATGCGGTGCCATGCCTATTGAGGCTTGATAGCTATTGTTGTAAGCAAACTCGATTAATGGCAACTGCTCATTCCACGAGCTCTGAAAGTCCAAGTCACACACTCTCAACATATCCTCGAGATACTTGATCAACTTCTCGGACTGCCCGTCTGTCTGAGGATGGAAAGTTGTGCTAAAATTAAGTCTTGACCCCAAATTCCACAGAAGCTCATACCAAAACCTTGAAGTAAACCTTGGATCTCGATCCGACACATTACCAGCCGGTACTCCATGAAGTCTAACAATCTCATCATAGTACTTCTTGGCTAGTTTGTTTACCTTGTTGGACATCCGGATGGTAAGAAAGTGTGCTGACTTAGTCAACCGATCCACAATCACCTAAATGACCGATGAGCCTCTTCAAGAATAACCCGTTTCAACTCTTCGGGCACGACAACTCTGTTCTTGAACCTTAGAAGCCCTGTATCATCAGACCTAAATGGACACTCTGGATCACCCCTAGCCTTGTCAGTTAACCTCTAAACCTCGGAATCAATTCTCTGAGCCTCAAACAACAGCTGCTGAAGATCTGGTTGAACCGAAATATTAGAGACACGACCTTTCACTTGATTGGCTCGACTCTATCTCTCATATCCACTTCCACACCAGACACGCTAGCTTTCCTACTAAGCGCATCCACGACTACATTGGCTTTGCCGGGATGGTACTGGATTATACACTCATAATCCTCAAGAAATTCCATCCAACGTCGTTGTCTCATATTCAACTCCTTCTGAGAAAACAAATACTGGAGACTCTTGTGGTCGAAAAAGATCTCGAAGAAGCCTCCATAGAGGTAATGTCTCCATTTAACCAAAGCAAAGATCACCGCAGCTAGCTCGAGATCATGCGTGGGATAATTCTTCTCATGCTCTTTCAACTTTCTATAAGCATAGGCAATCACTTTTCCATGCTACATTAAAACACAACCCAAATCCTCTTTCGAGCCATCTGTGTACACTGTATACCCTTTGGTACCTTGGGGAAGTGTTAACACTGGTGCAGACGTTAACTTCTCCTTCAAGAGTTGGAAGCTCGCCTCACAGGCCTCATACCACTCAAACTTAGCCTCTTTCTTAGTTAATCGGGTCCGAGGGGTAGCAATCTTCAAAAAGTCCTGTACGAATCTTCGATAATAACCTGTCAGACCCAAGAAAATTTTTATCTCTAAGGCATTCTTCGGACTTTGCCATTGTAGAACTGTCTTAATCTTGGAAGGATCTACTTCTAGACCTTTACTTGAGACAATGTGGCCTAGAAAAGTTACCCAATCAATCCAGAACTCACACTTACTGACCTTCGCATACAACCGGTATTCTATCAAAGTCTCCAAGACCAATCTGAGATGTCGAGCATGATCTTATGTTGTCTTCGAATACACAAGAATATCGTCGATGAAGATCACCACGAACTTATCGAGGTAAGGACGAAAAATTTTGTGCATCATATCCATAAAAGCTAAAGGGGCATTAGTTAATCCAAATGGCATCACTACAAACTTATAATGCCCATATCGGGTGTTGAATCCCATCTTCGGAATGTCTTCTTCCCAGATTTTTAGCTGATAGTATCCTTGTCTCAAATCCAGCTTTGAATGCACCCCTGAACCTTGCAAAAGATCAAATAAATCTTAAATATGGGGCAAAGGATACTTGTTCTTCATGGTCATCCAATTCATGTAGCGCCCGAGCGCGTGACGCCACATCCCCCGCACTAAGACCCGACCCGCATATGAAATGAGTAATCCTTACATGTGCCAGATCAAAGTGAACGGGGACACAACTCACTCCCTATGCTAGCGGGAGCTAAACTTCAAAACCAAATAAGCAAATCCACCAACATAAATGCATGAGCGGAAGCAGAACATGAGGTCAATTATAATATAAGCAGTAAGTGATGGGGTTCAACTAGCAGATACCTAGTCCCAAAATTCATAAAAATATAAACATAGCAATTTACATAATCCTTGTACAACTCATTCAATTTACAATATGACTGTGAAGTTACTCAGACTTAACCACAAGACTCTATAGACTCGACTTCCCGCCTAGCACTCCGACACCTACAAAAGAAAGCTGAAACAAAGCCGGGTTCAGTCTTTAAGAGACTGGTGGGTATAAAACAGGGGTTTAATACATAAATAGTACAAAATTAAACACCCACACATGCAAGTCATAATCCCGTACGAGATTTTGAAATATTTCCCAAGTGGGTAAAAACGAAGAAAACAACGCTCGGGATTATGACAATCAATTTCATTCATTCATTCATGAGGTCATTTCGTGAGCCCTGGCTAGTGGGCGAATTCTCCAACCTTCTCCTCATTTGTGCATTATTCATTCTTTCATTCATTAGTGATCACATAACATTAATTCATTCATTTATAATATTTTCTTCATAATCATTCATTCATACATACTCAATTACACCTTTTTCCTCCGATTAGTGGACGGCCTCGGCCAAAGAACCGCCTACCCATACATTAGGGCCAGTGGGGGTACATGAATCCCCCAAAGGCCTCAGCTCTCATTCCCCGCTAATCTCCTAACGAGGGCGGGTATCACCGTAGTTTGGATAGAACTAGTGCAAAGGATCACCGTCGGCCCTTACCTCTCCGAATAGCCACTTGCACCAAGTTCTTGGGCCCGTGCATTCATTCATGTTCTCGCCAAAATCATAAGGTAGGGATTCATAAAAGAAAGGCTTAACGTTCGAAATCATTTACTCTTGAAAAGACTAGATATATAGATATACTAGTTTAGCTTAAAACTTTTCACATAAGGGATATATCGGGTAATCATAGCCATTAGAAGAGAAACCCACCTGGCTACACATTACTGAACTAATATCAAGAAGAACAGAAGACTGAAAGTAGCCTATGAACTCGGCACATCTCCGCACTGGAGAAAACTGTACAAAAGAAGACAACACGGTGCATAAGTGAGACTCAAGACTCTAAATGAACCATTTATGATGGACGACAATGCATTAACGTGATATGGGATGCATAAGAGATAACAATGTGCTATGAGAATGTTCATGAGTACAATTAATGCCACTTAGACACATAAAAAATTAAATCATTCATTACACGAATAGATCGTGCTCATTCATTATCATTCGTTTAATATCAATCAATTATTCAATACTCAATTCATATCACATTATAATGCATGTTAACAAGGCACATGAATCATTTAGGGGTAAAAGGGATCTATTGAAGGCATAACGAACACAAGGGTTGCAAGTTAGGTCACCTTATAGCACTTAAATGTTCATACTTCATAAATCGAGCCATAAATTCATAAACATATCAATTCAATCCATAATCTTCATATAATAGTCATAACACAAATATCAACATGCTAATAAAGCATGAGAATCATAAAAGAGGCAGGAGAAGATCAAACAAGCAAAGAGAAACAAGAAAACGGAGCCAGAGCAATGGGGAACCGCAATACATAATCCACCCCCATGGATTTCTCAAAGGGAGAAATCCACCCCGTGGATTCTAGTCAGAAACAAGCCTGCCTCAAATCCACCACCGTGGATTTGGGTCAGGAGCCAAAAAATGCAACAGCAACAGGGCAACACACGAGAGGAAGCATAAATCAACAAAACACAAGCAAACCTCAACCAAAACACTCCAAATTCAAGGCATAAGTTCATATACACATATTGTATCACATATCCCAACCTTAAGGCATGAAATCAAGCATATAACAAGTTATCATTTTCAAGCTTTTAAGCTCCAAAAATGGTGGAACACTTATACTTCAACCAACAACCAAAAATCTAACAAATACGCATCATATTAGCTCTAAGGAACAACATACATCAAACTTAGATCAAATGATTCAAGATTAAAGTCATGGGATCAATTTTTCATAAATCACACTATTTATTTCATCCCTTGGAGAAAGGAGGAGAAGATGAAAGAGATGAAGGTATTGGTGTAGATGGGCCTTGATCCTTGTCTTCTTGCTCTCTCTTGGGTTGGACCGACTGGAGTGTGAGAGAGAGAAGGGTTTGGAGAGCTTTCTTGGGAGAGAAAAGGGGAAGAAGAAGAATGAGAGAGTGAGGGGTGGTTGTGTCGTGTAATAGAAGAGGGAAAGAGGAGGAAATTTAACTCTGGTCCCTCTATCATTTAAGTGCATCAATTAAGGCCCCAAAGTTTGGTAGATTAGCAATTGGGTCAAATTTCAAAGTACAATTGAGTCCAAGGATTTCACATAAGATCAAATAGGCATATAATGTAAATAAAACATTTAATTAACGAGTAAACATCTTGCAAATAAATTTAAATCGCATAGTCATAAGTCAAATAAATCACATAAGTTATGTAATGGAAATTAATTCATGAAATTCAATATATTAAATGTAGCGCCCCAAACGGAAAGCACCACATCCCCCGCACTATGACCCAAACCCGGTTACGAAACGGGAAGTCCGTACCCCAATCCGAATCATAGCGAACTGGAGACCACTCACACACTATACTAGGCGGGAGTTAGAACCTCGAAACTCAACAAGCAATACAATAAGATAAAATGCACGTGCGGAAGTATATCATGTAATCAAACAAAATTACCAGTATCAAGTAACGGGTTCAACGAACATAATACCTAGTCCCGAAAATCATAAACGTAAATCATAATATTCATACATTCAATACATAACTAAATCAATTTACAATAAGCGTGTGGTGTGACTCAGACCTAACCATAGGACTCGACAGACCCAAAAATCCCGCCTAGCACTCCAAAACCTACAAGAAACTGAAAACAATCCGGGTTCAGTCTAAAGGAGACTAGTGGGTATAAAACAGGGCATAACATAAATAATATTGCATAATTTAAAAACGGCCACATGCAAGCTATAATCCCGTGTGAGGTTTGTTTAAATATTTCCCAAGTGGGCGAAAACAAAGTAAAACAACACTCGGGATTACAACAATCAATTTCATTTATTCATTCAATCATGTGGTCATTACGTGAGTTCGCCGATTCCCCTTCCTCGCTAAAACTCCTAACGAGGTCGGTTGCGTCGTCATTGTTTGTTGGGACTAGTGCATGGGGATCACCGTCAGCCCAAGCTTCCTCGGATAGCCACGTACACATAGTCCCGGGCCCCATTAACCATTGTGTTCACTGAACTCGCCAAAACATTGGGTAGGGGTTCATAAAAGAAAAGGGCTTACATTGAAAAGCATATACACTTTTTGAAAAGACTCGATATATATATATATATATATATATATATATATATATATAAATATAAATACATACTTGCCTTAAAACCTTCACATAAGGGATATATCGGGTCGTCATAACTAATGGAAGAGAAACCCACCTTTACACCTTACCGACCAATACCAAGAAGAAAACAAGAGGACTTGAAAGTGTCCCATGAACCCAGCATGTCTCCGCCCTGGAGAAAACTGTACACAAGACAATACAATGTATTCGTGAGACTCAAGACTCTAAATGAACCATATATGACGCACGATAATGCAATGAATACGATATGAAGGTGTATGAGATGATATTATATCATGGAAACGTTCTTGTGCACAATTAATGCCTAAAAGACATGTAAACGATAATTTCATGAATCATTCATATCCGTTTAAGTTCATTACTTTCATAATCCCTACCAAATTAATCCAATAAATTCAAATAATGAGCATAACACGTAATATAACATGTATACACATCATACAAGTCATAAAAGAGGAGATACATAAGCAATTATGGTTCACATTGGAAGCAATCATCCATGCATGCACATATTAGGAGCAATGAAGACACGTTGAGGCATAACTCGTAAAATATTCCATGAAAAATAACAAAAGTTCATAACACACAAGATAATACATGTTAGCATAGCATAGAAGTCATAAAAGAGGTGGAGGAAGATCAAACGAGTGAAGAAAAACGGAACCGGAGTAAGAAAAATGGGCAGGGCAGAATCCATCCACATGGATTTTTCCAAAGGGAAAAATCCACCCCCATGGATTCTGGCCAGAAGCTCCTCTGCATCAAATCCACCCCCGCGGATTTCTTCAAGGCCAAAAATCTACCCTCGGGGATTTCAAATCCAAGCCCAAAACACAGCAGCAGCAGGGTACTTATGCAGGAGAAGCTAAAAATCCACAAAACCACCTCAAATCTCAACCAAAAGCGTACTAATTCAAGCCATAAGTGCATATATACAAGCTATATCACATTAACACTTCACAAGCTTAAGAAATGCATCAAGAATCCAACCACCAAAACATGTCTTCAAGCTTCACTAATGGCAACTCAATAAATTCTCAACCAACAAGTAAAATTAGTCCATACAAGTATAAATGCATGCTATAAGATGAATATACAAGCTTCATACCGAAGAATTTCATAAGAGATTAAGGTAGAGTCACCAATTTATTCCAAACCCTTACTATTCATCCTCTTCTCCAACACTTGATCAAATCTTGGTGAAATCATGCAATATAGGACTTAAAATAACCACAAGGAGATAAAGAACATAAAATTGAGCTTACCTTACCAATTGGAGAAGGAATGGATGTGAGATGAGCTCAAAATCTCAAATGGGGAAAAAGGGGTTCTTCTTTCTCTCCTTTCTTCCTTCTTTTGGCTAAGTTGGTTGAGTGAGAGAGAGAGTGGCTCGGTTTTGGGGCTGTATAGGGGATAGAGAGAGTGGTTTGCAAGTGGGTTAGGTCTTAGGTAGGGTCTAGGTGTGTCATTATAGGTCCGAAAGCTCCCAATGGTCAATAGTTATCGTTTTAGGCGCGAGGTGCTCATTTCGGTTGAATTTTGGGAATTCAAATGATCTTATAAAGATATGAGGCTTATCCCATTGTCTCTGAGTCATCGATACGGATTCAATGGAGGTGACAGAACTCGATTCTGAGTTCCCGAGCTCAAGATACACATACGGAACCAAAGGTGCGCTAATTTCCCGTTAGCCCCGTTTTGGTTCCAAGCATACAAAATAAATTCAAAAAAAACTCAAACGAATCTGAAAACATGAAACGAGCATACATAAACATTCATGACACACATAGATCCAACATATTAAATTTTCACGAAATTTGGAATTCATATCATATAAAAACGACATGCAAACAAATCACAGATGCGCCAGTAGTTCAAGTAGTCGTATAAATTCAAATTCAAATATTTCATATATTTCAATTACTCACATACTTAACAATCATATAATAAAATTAATTAAATAAAACACTTATAACCAACTAATTCACGCAAGTAGATAAAGACATAAGTCAAGCTATATGACGGAAAAGCGGGGGCGTTACATTAAACATTCAATTAACACTTAAAACACAATTAAATCATAAAACACTCGGCCTAATCCCACTCGTGAAGTTATACCTGTACATATGAAGATGCGGGGTGTTACAATCTCGCCGCCTTAAAAGGGACCTGTGTTAGGAATAGTGCCCTAGAAAGCCGATTCGACGTAATTTGCTTTGGGACTTTTCTTGTATCACAGACAATCTTTGAATAATATACGATTGATCATAGTCAAACACTTCTTTATATGCCAATACGTGTTTTGAGTGTTTCCATTATGTGCGCATGTATGAGAACTCCCCTAATCCTGATGACTTTAGGACTCTACCATTTAGGTGAAATGGTTCATGAAACGAGCCCTATATCACATAAGTCATGATTAGTAAAATACTCCAAGCCGATGAGTCCTACAGACAGTGGGAGTGTCAACCTGACTCCTCTAAGGCTTGCTTGTGCGATCACGCCCTTAAGAAGGACCACTTTGTTTCATGGAGGTGCAAAGTGTATAGTTGATATGTGCGTGATACATGAGGGTGCTTACTTTAATAAGTAAGTTCACTGAGGTGCCTCGTGTGAGAACATTCCTAAATGGGAAAGGAAGTTTCTATTTCAGGAAATGGAAATTTCCAGATTAGGAAATATCTCACGAGTCATTGATGTGATAAGTGATCCTTAGACTTGAGGTTCCTTGTCACTTTATGAGTTAACTCTGTAGTCTTAGGTATAAGCTTTAAAGGGTGTCGCCTTAGACAACTAATTCAAGGCTTATGCTGGGGCTGCACAAGTGATTCATGAAAGTGAATGAGAATCAAGAAAGGACCTACACTTGCATTTGCAAGGTGATCTCTTATTGTGTAAGTCATTCATATGCCATATGGAGTCCTTGGCCAAGGCAGTAGATCAAGACATCAAGAAAAGGGTTTCTTGGATTGAGATCAAATGGATATGAAATGCACTTAGCTTTAAGACCGGATTATTAGGGTTCTGATTATTCCCTTGCCCTAGATCTTGGTTGAGAGATAGTAAGTAGGAGGATTGTATCTCACATGAATCAATGACTTAAAGGTTCTGTCGAATCTGAACATTCCAATTCAGCTAGGGGTTAAACACCTGTTACTAGACTATGGTCGTTTAATCTGTGGACTGATTAATTAATTAGGGTCACTGCTAATTGAATTGAGAACCTAGAGCGTCACACACAACAACTTGGTTACATGAGTTCAGGCTTGAAAATGATTAAACAAGTTAATCGGGCCTAGAGGGTTCCATACGTGTGAAATCGCACGTGTGGGTCACGTGAGGAGCACGTGTCCTTGGGACACGTGCCTCACACGTGTATATGTATATATATGATATATATTAAATAATTAAATGTGATAATTATTTAATAGACTTTGGTTTAATTTTGAATTAAAAAGAAAGTCTTATTTTGGAGAAAAATAATCTAGTTAATTAATTATGAATTAATTAATTAGATGAAATAAGTTATTTATTTTAAATAAATAAAGTATAAAATTATCCAAAAATAGTTTGGATATTTTTAGCTCTCTTGAAAGTTGATTTGAATTAGAATTCAAAGTCAAAGTCAAATTACTTGATGATCAAGTAATAGGAGAGAGAGAGACCAAAATCCTAGCCCATAAAGGACTAGGAATTTTCGGTCCTCCCCTCTTATAAATAGGGGAGCTCGAGCTCCCCTTAGAGCTATTGACAATTCTTTTGGTTCATGTGTTGAACACCATCCTTTCTCCAAGATAAATTGTAACATCCCGACTGATCAGACTTTTCAGGTAACCTCTTATGTGCGCTATTTAGTTAGTTCTTTAAGTGATTATGTGATATTAATTGTTAACGTGGGTCATTTGAAGTTATTTGAACTTAATTGCTTTGGTATGGACTTGTTTAACTTGAGCGTTTAACTTTCCTTCAGCTTGTATTTCGCTCGTTTTAGATTCGTAATTAATTCTGATTTTGTGAATTCGCGTTATGTGTTGATAATATGCCTTATGGACTCGTTTATATGCTCGTTATATGTTTTGGTATTTGTTTTGGTTGCCTTTTTGGGGTTCGTTTTGGAGACGGGACCTAAAGGAGGCTAAAGAGCACTTAGCGCACCTTGGGTTCCGAGACACGTATCTTGAGCTCGGGAATTCGGATTCGAATTCCGTCACCTCCATTGAACTCGTTTCGACGATTCGGGTTTAATGGAACAAACCTCACATTTTTCTAAGCTCATTAAGACCTTCGTATTTCAACCGTAGCGAGCCCCTTTTTGTTTGGAAGTTATCCTTTGACCTAATAGACCTTGTGGACCCCACCTTAACCCAACCAAGCCCTTAACCTTGGAATACACTTGAGTTAGCTAACCATTTCAGCCCCAAATCCCCTTGAAACCGAGCCAATCCTCCTCTCTCTCTCCCAAAACTGATCGGTACAAGGAAGCAAGGAAGAAGAAGAAGCCTTTTGGCCAACCTTGTGTTTTGAGCTCAAATCTTCACCCAAGCTTCTCAAATTTGAAAGGTAAGTTCATGGTTGTCATCTTCACTCTCTCTTCTCTCTTTTATGTGTTCTTGAGTTCAATTCCATGGTTGGTTGTTGAGTTTAGGCAAGCATGTGAATAGTATATGTTGGAAGATTTGATTGATTCCTACTCCTTTCATGTTTCCTTGAGATTTGTTGTTGATAGTGTGCTCCTAGGACTTGTTTCTTAGCAATTGTTGCTTTTCCTTGCTTGGTAGTTGGAGTTTGGGGGGTTGGGTTTTGTTTTGGGGTTGCTGAGTTACTGTTGAGCCATCTGCGTTTTTCTGTACCGTGACACGGGGGGTGTCACGGTTTGCCCTTTGTTGGTAACACGGGCGTGTCACCTTTTGAGTTCATTGCTCGTTTTCTGTACCGAGACACGGGGGTATCTCGGCTTGCCTTGTTTCGGTGACACGGGCGTGTCACCTCCGGGTTCTGTTGTTCGTTTTTCTGTACTGAGACACGGTGGTGTCTCAGCTTGCCCTTCCCGGGGGACACGGGCGTGTCTCCTAGGAACTCTAGTTTCGTTCGTTTTGCTTCCTTTCCGTTGTTTCTTGTTGTTTATTCCTGCCTCGTTTATGATATATGTCCGATTATGCTTTGAATGCTCATAAATGATCTAAATGTGGACTCATTTCATATCATTTGCATCATAACCATACATACACATGTACCGAGCGTCAATGTGGTTCATATTGAGTCTAAGAGTGTCTCTTGTTGTTTGCCTTGTTCAGAGGATCTTCCTGTAGGGGACGAGCTTGCACCGTAGGTGTCCGGTTTCCTCTTTTTGACTCCACTTCGACCGTTGACAAGGTGAGGTTTTGTTCTTTTAGTTACTCGACCTACGACCCTATTTGATTTGAAACCTCGCATGTGAATACGTATAGTATATGGTAAATAAGTGTATGATACTTATGTTGCGGGATTTGCCCCATCTGTTATAAGAGTTTGAAAACGTTTTGTATAAGTATATAAGTTATTTTGCTTTCGTTTGAAAAGTTTAGTTTGGTGCAAGTGTGTGTGTGTGTAAGCGAGATGTGGCTTTGAAAGATAAGCTTTGAGATATGTTTTTGTGACTTTTGTGAGCTGTTTGGGCCCCGGAGTGTGGTATGGTAATCTCGGGACGACCGAGGGGTCGCCGAGCTCTCCCATCAACACCTCCATTTGAGAGTTTCACCCAACCTCGGGAGTTTGAGGAAGGGTGTTTCTCTTGAGCCGGCGGAGGCAACCGCCGAAGGTTTCAAGGAAGTAATTAAACCTTGTCTCGTCTGTGTATGTGGATAGTTAGGGCCGATCAACCCTTCTATCAACCGGTGATGGGGATGGATTCTGATTTGTTTTGCTTTGCTTTGTTCTTTGTATTTGGAAGTTGGGGATGTGTGTGACTCGTACTCGCCGAGTTGGTTAAGCTTTGTATGATCTACGGAACGAGAGCGGATTCTTAATTCACCTAAAACTTGGAGTCTTGTTTTGCCCTTTTCCCTTTCCTTTAACTTATTTATATATCTATATCACGGGAATTAATTTGGCTTGCAAAAACCACTCTCGGTTCAAGGATCTTTCCATTTGATTAAGTGTTTTGCTCTATATATATATATCGGGTGCGTGAGTTAGCCCCCTCACTAGTCGCTAGGACTAACCCTCGTTGTTGTTTTCCCCTTTTTCCTTTCTTTTGAGGTTGCAGGTTCTTCCGAGTCAAGCTAGGCGGCAAGTGTCTTTTGGGTTTACTTGTGGTTTAGCTTGGGTCTTCATGCATCGTAGTGGATTACTTCTACTCTTATTGTTGTATTTTAGATTATGTACTTATGATTACACTTTCGCTTTTGGGCCTTGATGGCATTGTATATTCTGTATAGGAACTACCGTGAAAGCTTGCCCTTTCCCCACTTTTGAAATGTATATGTGATCTTGGGAGATATGTTTAGCTTGAGAATTGCTTTAATTGCTTCCGCTACTCTGATTTTAATTCTTGCAGTTCTTGAGGGTCTAGGCCGCCTAGCGAGGGTGTGAGTTTTGGGTGTCTCCCGTTCGCTATGGTCTGATACGGGTGCGGACTTCCATTTCGATACTCGTGTTGGACCTTAGTGCGGGGGATGTGGCACCCAAGAAGGAGAGCAGATAGGGAACAGACTCCTGATCTTAATTTGTGTATTTTCAGGATGCCTCCAAGAAGGAGAGCAGATAGGGAACAGACTCCTGATCTTAATCAACCCCCTCCACAAGCACCTCCACCTCCTCCGATGAATGCTGAGAATATTGTGCAGGCCCTTCTGAACCAGCTTCAGCAGAACCAAAGGAATAATCCACCATGGGAAGGACAAGGTGGGCAAGTAACTTCGGCCTTTAAGGAGTTCAGAAACAACAATCCGCCGAAGTGGTATGGAGGAGATGACATCCAAGCCGAGGAGTGGTTGTCGGAAGTTGCGGGAATTTGGGAAATTTGCCCCGCTCCTTCGCATGAGAAAGCTGTTTGTACGGCCCGGTTTGTTCAAGGTCCCGCATCCAATTGGCTCAAAGCTATGAGAGCTCGATTGGAGAGGAATGGAGAGGAATTCGATTGGGAAAGCTTTGTGAGAGAGTTTCGTCATAAGTATGTTCCATCAAGTGCTCGTGAGAGAAGGTTGCAACAATTTACAGAACTGAGACAAGGGAATCGCTCGGTTGAAGAGTATATTCTGGAATTTGAGAGACTTGCACCGTACGCCCCGCATATCACCAATGATGATACCCAGAAGGCCCGGAACTTTATTCATGGTTTAAGATATGAAGTCCAGGATGCTCTTAAGGCGGCTACAGTGGATACATGGGAGAAGGCTACGAGGAAGGCAATTAAGGTGGAAGCCAACAACAAGAGATTGAGGCCGACTTACTCTTCGGGCCAAGGTTCGAGCTCTAATTTGGGGAAGAGGCCTGTATCCTATAGTGGGCCTCCGGTCTTCAAACCCCAAGGTCCTACTACTTCAGTCAAGAAAGCTCGACCTCTGGTACCGACGACACTAGCTTTACCGGCCCCGATTCAGTGTAGTTATTGCAAGGGTCCCAACCACACCGAGGAGAATTGCTGGAAGAAATTGAGAAGATGTTATAAATGTGGAGAGCCCGGCCATATGATCAGTACTTGTCCTCAAGTGAGAGCACCTCAGCCTCGAGTTCCTCCGCCGTTGAATGTGATGCCTCCGAGAGCACCGATCCAAGCGAGAGCCTATGCTTTGGAGGGCGAGGAAGAGAATGTAGAGGTGGATGCCAATGCCGTTGTTGAAGGTACTATCTACATTCATGGCATTCCATTGCATGCATTGTTTGATCCGGGAGCAACGCATTCATTTATTGCTTCCCGGCTTGCTTCTACTCTTCCCTTGCCTGTTGCTTGCCTAGATGATTCCTTTATTGTTTCTTCTCCCCTTGGTGCTACTTTGTCTACGAATTGTGTTTACCGAGGTTGTCCGGTGGTTGTGGAAGATCATGAGTATCCGGCAGATCTGATCAAGATGCCTATCAAGAAGTATGGGGTAATTCTGGGAATGGACTGGTTGTACCGTTACCGAGCCATGATGGATTGTTTTGCTAAGAGGGTGACTTTGGGTTCTACGGTCTTTGCGGGTCAGAGGTTGAAGACCTGCCCGTTTATTTCCTTCATGGAAGCAAGTAGACTGTTTCGGGACGGTGCGACAGGCTATGTGGCCTACCTTTTGAATAAGCCAAAGGATCAGGCCAAGCTCGAAGAGACGGAGAAAGTGAAGGAATTCCCCGATGTGTTTCCGGAGAACTTGGGATCTTTACCTCCGGATCGGGACGTCGAGTTTGTGATAGATCTCTATCCCGGAGCAGAACCGTATGCGAAATCTCCCTATAGGATGGCTCCAGCCGAGTTGAAGGAGTTGAAGATGCAATTGGACGAGCTCTTAGAGTGTAGTTACATTCGCCCGAGCACTTCTCCGTGGGGTGCTCCGGTCCTGTTTGTAAAGAAGAAAGGCGGGACTTTGCGAATGTGTATTGACTACCGTGAGCTGAACCGGTTAACGGTTAAGAACAAATACCCGGCTCCCTCACATTGAAGAGTTGTTCGACCTCCTGCAAGGTTCGAGGGTTTATTCCAAGTTGGACTTAAGGCAAGGGTATTACCAGTTGCGTATCCGGGAGGGAGATATACCGAAGACGGGTTTCAACACGAGATATGGGCATTTTAAGTTTGTGGTCATGCCTTTTGGTCTGACCAATGCCCCAGCCGCGTTTATGGATATGATGCACCGAATATTCCGGCCTTACCTCGATAAATTTGTGGTCATCCTTATAGATGATATTCTGGTGTATTCGAGGTCCGAAGAAGAGCACGCGCGGCATTTGAGCATTGTCTTGTCTACACTTCGGGAACACAGATTGTTCGCCAAGTTCAGTAAGTGCGAGTTCTGGTTGGATCCAGTTTCCTTTTTGGGTCACTTCATTTCAGGGAATGGTATAGAAGTGGATCCGGCAAAGATTGAAACGGTGATGCTTTGGAAACCACCAAAGAATGCCTCGAAAGTGAGAAGTTTTCTCGGGTTGGCAGGATATTATATACGCTTTGTGAAAGATTTCTCGAAGATTGCTTCCCCGTTGACCCGGTTAACTAAGAAAGAGGTGAAGTTTGAGTGGGATGAGGCGTGTGAGAAGAGTTTCCAAACCCTTAAGGAGAGGTTGACTACTGCACCGGTTTTAACCCTACCCGAAGGTTCGGAAGGCTATTCAGTTTACACCGATGCTTCGAAGGAAGGTCTCGGTTGTGTGTTAATGCAGAATGGTAAGGTTGTAGCCTACGCCTCAAGGAAGTTAAAGGATCATGAGAAGAACTATCCCACTCATGACTTGGAACTCGCCGCAGTGGTGTTTGCTTTGATGAAATGGCGGCATTACCTTTATGGAATCACTTTTGAAGTGTTCACCGACCACCAGAGTCTTAAGTATCTGTTTACCCAGAAGGATTTGAACGTAAGACAGAGGAGATGGATGGAGACACTCGAGGATTATGATTGTAAGATTCAGTACCATCCGGGTAAAGCCAATGTGGTGGCGGATGCTTTGAGTAGGAAAGTGAATGTTTCAGGTTTGGAAACAGGTTCTAGTAGACAGGGTTCAGTGGTTCTGGTTTCAGAGACTCGATTGGCTAATATTTCGGTTCAGCCGGTTTTGAAGCAGAGACTGATAGAAGCTCAATCTATGGATCCAGAGATTCATAAATTGATAGCGAAGTCAAGAATTGATCCTGAAACCGAGTTTGGATTTGATGATTCAGGATTGTTCAGGTTGAAGGCTCGGGTTTGTGTTCCGGAAGATTTTAAGCAGTTGGTACTTGATGAAGCCCACAAGTCAGCGTATGCAGTATATCCCGGTACCACCAAAATGTACAAGGATCTAAGGACTTTATACTGGTGGAACGGCATGAAGAGAGACGTTGCTAACTATGTTAGGAGATGTCAAATATGCCAAGTGGTGAAAGCAGAACACCAGAAACCGGGAGGAACTCTCCAACCACTTCCAATACCCGAGTGGAAGTGGGAGCAAGTGACAATGGACTTCGTGTCCGGCTTGCCAAGGACCAAAGGAGGTTCCGATGGAATTTGGGTGATTATTGATCGGTTGAGGAAGTCGGCGCATTTTCTTAAGGTGAAGACGTCCGATAAGGTTCCTAAGTTGGCCCGGTTATATCGGAAGGAGATTGTTAGATTGCATGGTACCCCGGTCAGCATTGTTTCAGATAGAGATCCTCGGTTCACATCCAGTTTTTGGCAGGAATTACAGAAGTGTTTGGGGACGAAGCTCCACTTCAGTACTGCATTTCACCCACAGAACGATGGCCAGTCAGAAAGGCTAATAAGGTATCTTGAGGACATGCTTCGTGCTTGTGCCTTAGATTATCAGGATTCGTGGGATGAACAGTTGGATTTGATTGAATATGCCTACAACAACAACTTTCAGTCTTCTATTGGGATGGCACCGTATGAGGCGTTATATGGAAGGAAATGTAGATCCCCTCTCTTTTGGGATATTGATGAATGGAGGTGGACCAAAGATGGAAAGCTCAAGAGAGCTAAGAAACCTAAGGAAATTCAGGATACCATCGAGAGGGTGAAAGTGATTAAACAGAGGTTGAAAGTGGCTCAAGACCGGCAAAAGAGTTATGCAGATAGGAGAAGACGACCCTTAGAGTTCGAGAAAGGAGATAAGGTCTTTTTAAAAGCATCTCCTAGAAAAGGGTATGCTCGGATTGGTAAAGGCGGGAAGCTTAACCCTCGCTATTTAGGCCTCTATAAGATCCTTGATCGAGTTGGGGAAGTAGCTTACAAACTTGATTTACCGCCGAGTTTGACCGGGATTCACAATGTGTTCCATGTCTCGCAGCTTCGGAAACATTACCCCGATGAGTCTTCTATTCTTCCAGTTGAGAAAGTTCAGTTAGAGCCGGACTTGAATTTTAAGAAGTATCCAGTTCAGGTGTTGGATCGAAAGATGCAAGAGTTGAGGAATAGACAGATCCCTCTTGTGAAAGTCTTGTGGCGTGATCAAGAATCCGAAGAAGCTACTTGGGAGACCGAGGCTAAGATGAAACAGTTGTATCCGGATCTTTTGAAGACCTCGCCTCGGACCTGAGTACAGGTCCTTTTGAAGGAGGGAGGTTTGTAACATCCCGACTGATCAGACTTTTCAGGTAACCTCTTATGTGCGCTATTTAGTTAGTTCTTTAAGTGATTATGTGATATTAATTGTTAACGTGGGTCATTTGAAGTTATTTGAACTTAATTGCTTTGGTATGGACTTGTTTAACTTGAGCGTTTAACTTTCCTTCACCTTGTATTTCGCTCGTTTTAGATTCGTAATTAATTCTGATTTTGTGAATTCGCGTTATGTGTTGATAATATGCCTTATGGACTCGTTTGTATGCTCGTTATATGTTTTGGTATTTGTTTTGGTTGCCTTTTTGGGTTCGTTTTGGAGACGGGACCTAAAGGAGGCTAAAGAGCATTTAGCGCACCTTGGGTTCCGAGACACGTATCTTGAGCTCGGGAATTCAGATTCGAATTCCTTCACCTCCATTGAACTCGTTTCGACGATTCAGGTTTAATGGAACAAACCTCACATTTTTCTAAGCTCATTAAGACCTTCGTATTTCAACCGTAGCGAGCCCCTTTTTGTTTGGAAGTTATCCTTTGACCTAATAGACCTTGTGGACCCCACCTTAACCCAACCAAGCCCTTAACCTTGGAATACACTTGAGTTAGCTAACCATTTCAGCCCCAAATCCCCTTGAAACCGAGCCAATCCTCCTCTCTCTCTCCCAAAACTGATCGGTACAAGGAAGCAAGGAAAAAGAAGAAGCCTTTTGGCCAACCTTGTGTTTTGAGCTCAAATCTTCACCCAAGCTTCTCAAATTTGAAAGGTAAGTTCATGGTTGTCATCTTCACTCTCTCTTCTCTCTTTTATGTGTTCTTGAGTTCAATTCCATGGTCGGTTGTTGAGTTTGGGCAAGCATGTGAATAGTATATGTTGGAAGATTTGATTGATTCCTACTCCTTTCATGTTTCCTTGAGATTTGTTGTTGATAGTATGCTCCTAGGACTTGTTTCTTAGCAATTGTTGCTTTTCCTTGCTTGGTAGTTGGAGTTTGGGGGGTTGGGTTTTGTTTTGGGGTTGCTGAGTTACTGTTGAGCCGTCTGCGTTTTTCTGTACCGTGACACGGGGGTGTCACGGTTTGCCCTTTGTTGGTGACACGGGCGTGTCACCTTTTGAGTTCATTGCTCGTTTTCTGTACCGAGACACGGGGGTGTCTCGGCTTGCCTTGTTTCGGTGACACGGGCGTGTCACCTTCGGGTTCTGTTGTTCGTTTTTCTGTACTGAGACACGGGGGTGTCTCAGCTTGCCCTTCCCGGGGGACACGGGCGTGTCTCCTAGGAACTCTAGTTTCGTTCGTTTTGCTTCCTTTCCGTTGTTTCTTGTTGTTTATTCCTGCCTCGTTTATGATATATGTCCGATTATGCTTTGAATGCTCATAAATGATCTAAATGTGGACTCATTTCATATCATTTGCATCATAACCATACATACACATGTACCGAGCGTCAATGTGGTTCATATTGAGTCTAAGAGTGTCTCTTGTTGTTTGCCTTGTTCAGAGGATCTTCCTGTAGGGGACGAGCTTGCACCGTAGGTGTCCGGTTTCCTCTTTTTGACTCCACTTCGACCGTTGACAAGGTGAGGTTTTGTTCTTTTAGTTACTCGACCTACGACCCTATTTGATTTGAAACCTCGCATGTGAATACCTATAGTATATGGTAAATAAGTGTATGATACTTATGTTGAGGGATTTGCCCCATCTGTTATAAGAGTTTGAAAACGTTTTGTATAAGTATATAAGTTATTTTGCTTTCGTTTGAAAAGTTTAGTTTGGTACAAGTGTGTGTGTGTGTAAGCGAGATGTGGCTTTGAAAGATAAGCTTTGAGATATGTTTGTGTGACTTTTGTGAGCTGTTTGGGCCCCGGAGTGTGGTATGGTAATCTCCGGACGACCGAGGGGTCGCCGAGCTCTCCCATCAACACCTCCATTTGAGAGTTTCACCCAACCTTGGGAGTTTGAGGAAGGGTGTTTCTCTTGAGCCGGCGGAGGCAACCGCCGAAGGTTTCAAGGAAGTAATTAAACCTTGTCTCGTCTGTGTATGTGGATAGTTAGGGCCGATCAACCCTTCTATCAACCGGTGTTGGGGATGGATTCTGATTTGTTTTGCTTTGCTTTGTTCTTTGTATTTGGAAGTTGGGGATGTGTGTGACTCGTACTCGCCGAGTTGGTTAAGCTTTGTATGATCTACGGAACGAGAGCGGATTCTTAATTCACCTAAAACTTGGAGTCTTGTTTTGCCCTTTTCCCTTTCCTTTAACTTATTTATATATCTATATCACGGGAATTAATTTGGCTTGCAAAAACCACTCTCGGTTCAAGGATCTTTCCATTTGATTAAGTGCTTTGCTCTATATATATATATCGGGTGCGTGAGTTAGCCCCCTCACTAGTCGCTAGGACTAACCCTCGTTGTTGTTTTCCCCTTTTTCCTTTCTTTTGAGGTTGCAGGTTCTTCCGAGTCAAGCTAGGCGGCAAGTGTCTTTTGGGTTTACTTGTGGTTTAGCTTGGGTCTTCATGCATCGTAGTGGATTACTTCTACTCTTATTGTTGTATTTTAGATTATGTACTTATGATTACACTTTCGCTTTTGGGCCTTGATGGCATTGTATATTCTGTATAGGAACTACCGTGAAAGCTTGCCCTTTCCCCACTTTTGAAATGTATATGTGATCTTGGGAGATATGTTTAGCTTGAGAATTGCTTTAATTGCTTCCGCTACTCTGATTTTAATTCTTGCAGTTCTTGAGGGTCTAGGCCGCCTAGCGAGGGTGTGAGTTTTGGGTGTCTCCCGTTCGCTATGGTCTGATACGGGTGCGGACTTCCATTTCGATACTCGTGTTGGACCTTAGTGCGGGGGATGTGGCACCCTTCGCTCTGGGGGTGTTACATAAATAAAAACCCTAGGTTAAGCCTAAACACTAACTAGAGAACTAGCATCCTTACTAGTTAGATTGTAGCCAAGTTGGTGGACTATCTCTAGAGAGCTTCAAGTTAGAAGTTTTTGAAGATTCGAGCTTTACCAAAAGTGGGGATCTAGCAAAACGATCAGAAGGGATGATGAAACGATTCTGAACCCGACATGAAACGAATGAAAAAATCGAACCAAAGAAGATGGCGAAAACCGTTCGTCCATATCCTGAAGGATGAATTTTTTCACGTGGGTTTTGTGACTGGCAGTTTTCTACTTTCGCAAAACTGGTTTTCGAAGGGAGTTTCAATCATCTCTTTCTCGTTTCATGTTTCTTTCTTTATGTTGTATTGTTAAGAACTTCCATAACATGATTTGAATGTAGGATGGTTTGGATTGCTATCCCGATAATGGATTCTGAAGTAGAAAGAGACTTTCGAGGGACGGGTTGTCAAGCCGCGAGAAGAGCGTTCTTGGGTGGCTTTAAACCCTTCAAGAAAGAATAAAAGAAAAGTAAGTTTTCTATCTCTACGAATTTGGTTACACGATTACGAGTCCAAGATCCTTTTGTTGGGAAAAATTTTTTAATTCCGCTGCTTTCTGATTCGTGTTTTCCAACAACCTGTCCTCAGTTCCACTGCCTCGAGTACTGGACTCTGAGCAAAACTTTTCCGTGTTCATCCCACGCGAGGTTAGCAACTCCCCGGCAGGAATTAGTTCGGGCTAGGTCTTCAACTAACAAGGGGATCTTCAATGAACCAAAATCACGTTTCGATGTTGAGGCACTTGAACCATCCTCAAACGGCATCCAGAATCTCCATGGACGTTTTGTGAAGCACGTTGTTATCACGACCCTTGTGTCACCAAGAAACCTAAGCACCCAAGAATCTAATCTGCAACCAGAGGCAAGCTAAATAGGTAGCAAGCAACGATGAAAGAACCCCGTCTCTCGTACAATGAGGACAGAACCCCGTCTCTTGAAAACAACAAGGAGAGAACCCGTGTCTCGAACACCAAAGAGAGAACCCCGTCTCTGACAAGCAACGCCCCCGTCTCTCAAACAACAAGGCAAGAGTGCCTCCAATACCCTCGAGCAACATAGCACCACACAAAACAACACAAATAGAAAGCAGCAAAACATCAAACACCACAGTCACACAAGAAGCAAGTAATAAATATCAGTCATATCAAGTATCAACCAAACAAAACAGTTAATACAGCCAGCGATCAAGGCACATAGCATCAAAATTTATTTGAATTAAAATTGCATGTATGCATATGCCATAAATGTTTCTTGTACCGTTCACCGTAGTAAAGAAATTTTGAGTTGATAACTTCATTGCCCGAATGTGTGGTTTGACCCAAAAGTTAGCTCAGTTCTTGACTTGACTTTAATACCTTTAGCGTGTCCGATCACGATGATAATAGACTCTCGATTGATCCTATTGTCGATTCCATTCTGACTCTTACCCACTACTATCTTCTTTAGTTCATGATCGTGCCCATTAAATTTAGTTCAATCAACTCGTTTCTCAAAATGAGTTGAAACCATCAATTTCCCGGAGTTTATATCAATCTTCTCATGAATCATCTCGCCATTTTTCATTTAAATTCATCCTTTTTCTTCTTCAAGCCTCTACGTGTGCATTTGATCTCGGCCCACTCAAGTCAATTAGCGTGAATTCTTTCCCTATTCATCATGGAAAAACGACTGACGATTTAATATCATTTTGATTTATTAGGTGTTGTCCAAACCACCTTTGCTGGCCCCATAATAGAGTATGATAATCGGATTTGGCTTGCTTTCATCATCTTCAGAATCTGAGGCACGCTTGTATAGAGAATCAATCATTTCAAGCTTGGGAGATTGAACTCAAACGTGTCTTCCATCGAGAGATCGGAGGCACCATCTTTCTTGATATTCCCTCAGTAAAACTGATCTTCACTTTAAGATTTCAGACTGAAGAGATCGTCTCCTTCTTTTCCGGTCACCATCACTAGGACTTCCCTAGCCACCATGACTTGCATTTCTTTTTATTTCTACTTGAAGTGACGTTTGGGAGCACAACCGTGAATTTCAAGTTTGCTTCTTGTTCGTACTCTCCCCCTTAAGAATTTCCGTTTATGTAATTTGAATGCTATCTATCCTGCTCTAATCGGATTCCCCGATCTTTCCAAAATTATTTCCTTGGAACAAACAACTCTAGGTGGAAATAGGTTCAATATCTAGCTCACACTCACCTTGAAGTGCTTAATCAGTACAACGACCCTATGCCTTTGCTTCCCAATTTCTCTTTTAACCCTTTTTGAAATCTAGACTCCAAAATTTCTTTTCTTGTCCAGTTTGTACTACCCCGAAATCATTTTCAACTCCTTTCCCCGAAATTTTACTTTTTATCTCTGTCTTAACCCCATTTCCAGAACACTCTTCTTTAATTCAATTCGACAGGACTTTGATTGAATCGGTAGTTGAAGTATCAACTAAGGAAGGCTTCCTAACCAGTAAACACTAAAACGATGTTTATTGGGTTAAGATGCTAAATGGATGTAGCGCATATTCTCAACAAAGAAGATGCAACATCAAATCATCAATTATAGCATCAAAACACATAATTCAACAAAGGAATATGCAACAACAATTTAACAATCATAATATTAAAACGCATATAGTAGAAATTCAAATAATCAATTACAATGTAAGATGCACGTGCTATGAATGCGTTACCATAGGGGTGGCTTCAGCACGACATCTTGTCCTTTGGTTTCTTTATTGCGAGCATTGGCTGTAAGGTAGAACATTATTCAAGCATTAGTAATGTTTTCCCATCCTTGCTTGCTTCCTTGTTTCACCGTGTCCCGAAGTCCTAAGAAGATGATGCGATTTGCATTCTTCAATGCTCCTTGCTATCTTTGCTTTGCATCCATCCATTGATCCACAATTGTGGTCGTATCAACTAAGCTTCTTTACTTGGCCCCCTTGTGAAACCACATAGTTGACGACTCTCCATTTCATACGTCTTAGTTGGGGAATCCTTTCAACACACCTTGCATCCGATCCCTCGAAACCTCCCAATTTGACCTTCTATTTGCTCAATTACCTCAACTCAAAGGTCTTGGTGCTGAACTTTGGAGAATTTGATCTTGCGTTAAGTGTCTTCATAATTGGATGATAAGAAGTTCCACACCTATCCCATTGCCTCACGTATCCTTTAGGTTAACGATTTGAGTGCCCACGATACACGTACGTTTATAATCTTCAAGGTCTGTAGACAAAATGAGATTGATGAACTTCTCCATGGTTAAAGCTTTCTCTCACGATGCCGAGCAATGAAATGTAATTCCATTTTGTAAGCCATGAAGATGCAACACCCAGCCTTCAAATCCCGTTGGCTCTATAATCCCTTCAATGGTTTAGTAGAAGAAACTTGTAGTTGAAGTTAACAGTAGCTTTGTTAGCGTGATAACAACCTATAATCAAAGACTCGAGTCGAATATAGATGCATGCGGATAAGTATATGCTTATGGCACATATTTAGATCAATAAACACATATAAAATGCAAAGTGCAATACATAAAGCAGTAAAATTAAAAGAAAATCACATATAGCAAGTAATTTTCAATAGCTCATGTCAATTAACGATGAAAATTCAATGCATTACACACATTGACAAGTTATTCCTATGTCGTACGACCTAAACTGACTTAACACGACACGAGAACCCCGATTTGGCAACCTGCAGGCTCTGATACCACTTAATGATGTAGCGCCCGAGAGCGTGATGCCACATCCCCCGCACTAAGACCCGACCCGCATATGAAGTGAGTAATCCATGCACATGCCAGATCAAAGCGAACGGGGACACAACTCACTCCCTATGCTAGGCGGGAGCTAAACTTCGAAACCAAATAGGCAAATCCACCAAAATAAATGCATGAGCGGAAGCAGAACATAAGGTCAATCATAATATAAGCAGTAAGTGACGGGTTCAACTAGCAGATGCCTAGTCCCGAAATTCATAAAAATATAAACAAAACAGTTTACATAATACTTGTACAACTCATTCAATTTACAATATACGTGTGAAGTGACTCAGACTTAACCACAAGACTCGATAGACTCAAATTCCCGCCTAGCACTCCAACACCTACAAAAGAAAGCTGAAACAAAGCCGGGTTCAGTCTTTAAGAGACTGGTGGGTATAAAACAGGGGTTTAATACATAATTAGTACAGAATTAAACACCCACACATGCAAGTTATAATCCCGTAAGAGGTGTTGAAACATTTCCCAAGTGGATAAAAACGAAAAAACAACGCTCGGGATTACGACAATCAATTTCATTCATTCATTCATTAGGTCATTACGTGAGCCCTGGCGAGTGGGCGAATTCTCCAACCTTTTCCTCGTGTGTACATTATTCATTCATTAGTGGTCACATAACATTCATTCATAATCTTTTGTTCATAATCATTCATTTATACATACTCAATTAGACATTTTTCTCTGATTAGTGGACGGCCTCGGCCAAAGAACCGCCAACCCACACATTACGGCCAATGGGGGTACATGAATCCCCTAAAGGCCTCAGCTCCCATTCCCTACTAATCTCCTAGCGAGGCCCGGTATCACCGTAGTTTGGATGGAACTAGTATAAGGGATCACCGTCGGCCCTTGCCTCCCCTGATAGCCACTTGGACCAAGTTCCCGGGCCCATGCATTCATTCATGTTCTGGCCAAAATCATAAGGTAGGGTTTATAAAAGAAAGTATTTACGTTCGAAATCATTTACTCTTGGAAAGACTCGATATATAAATATACTAGTTTGGCTTAAAACTTTTCACATGAGGGATATATCGGGTCATCATAGCAATTAGTAGAGAAACCCACCTGGCTACACCTTACCGAACCAAAATCAAGAAGAACAGAAGACTGAAAGTAGCCTATGAACCCGGCACATCTCCGCCCTGGAGAAAACTGTACAAAAGAAGACAATACAATGCATACGTGAGACAAGACTCCAAATGAACCATTTATGATGCACGACAATGCATTAACGTGATATGGGATGGATAAGAGATAACAATGTGCTATGAGAATGTTCATGTGTACAATTAATGCCACTTAGACACAAAAATAATTAAATTATTCATTAGACAAATAGATCGTGCTCATTGATTATCGTTCGTTCAATATCGATCAATCATTCAATACTCAATTCATATAACATTATAATGCATGTTAACAAGGCACATGAATCATTTAGGGGTAAAAGGGATCTATTGAAGGCATAAGGAATGCAAGGGTTGCAAGTTACGTCACCTTATAACACTTAAATGTTCATACTTCATAAATCGAGCCATAAATTCATAAACATGTCAATTCAATCCATAATCTTCAGACAATAGTCATAACACAAATATCAACATGTTAATAAAGCATGGGAATCATAAAAGAGGTAGGAGAAGATCAAACAAGCAAAGAAAAACATGAAAACGGAGCCAGAGCAATGGGGAACTGCAAGGCAGAATCTACCCCCATGGATTTCTCAAAGGGAGAAATCCACCCCCATGGATTCTAGTCAGAAACAAGAAAAATCCAACCGTTTGAAAAATCAACCCCCGTGGATTTGGGTCAGGAGCCAAAAAACGCAACAGCAACAGGGCAACACACGAGAGGAAGCAAAAATTACCAAAACACAAGCAAACCTCAACCAAAATACTCCAATTCATTGCATAAATTCATATACACATATTGTATCACATATCCCAACCTTAAGGCATGAAATCAAGCACATAACAAGTTACCATTTTCAAGCTTTTAAGCTCCAAAAATGGTGGAACACTCATTTTCAACCAACAACCTAAAATCTAACAAATATGCATCATATTAGCTCTAAGGAACAACATATATCAAACTTAGATCAAATGATTCAAGATTAAAGTCATGGGATCAATTTTTCATAAATCACACAATTCATTTCATACCTTGGAGAAAGGAGGAGAAGATGAAAGAGATGATGGTGTTGATGTAGATGGGGCTTCATCCTTGTCTTCTTGCTCTCTCTTGGCTTACACCGATTGTAATGTGACAGAGGGAAGGGTTTGGAGAGCTTTGTTGGGAGAGAAAAGGGGAAGAAGAAGAGTGAGAGAGTGAGGGGTGGTTGTATTGTAGCACTCAAAGTGCAAAGAAGCCACATCCCCGCACTATAGCTCAATCAACATATAAGATAGATGACTCATACATGAACTAAACTATAGCGAACGGGAGACAATAAAAAAATGGCAACTAGCTTGGCGGGACTAACCCCAAACCACATAATCAATTCATAGTGCATCAACATAAAGCAGTAGCATAATATGCTCAATATCAAATACCATCATCAAAAGCATGTTATTTCCAACTATGTCCATATATCAATACATTATCATCTTCAAAATACATAATAAATAACAATAGCAATAATTCTTATGCAACAATAAATAAATGAACCGTACACGACTCGAATACAAGACTGGACTCGACTCAGTTCCCGCCTAGCACGCACCTGCAAGAACCTGAAAGGTGGGGCGTCAGTCTATGGGAGACTGAGTGAGGGGTTTATATAATTATTAGCGCAAATAACATGCAAGTTATATCCTCGGGTGAAGTTTTAGAAAAGAAATGATATATGTTCAATAATAAAGTAAACATCGACCGAGAATACAACTATCAGGTTTAATCATTCATTTAATTAATTTCATTCAATACGTGGCCCGGCGAGTGAGGGCAAATCTCCAACCTTATACCAATAGTGAACAATACATGCTTTGTTTAATTATCATGCGATCATGAAATTCAATTACAGTGCACAAGTAGCAGTTTCATGTACTTCTTTTCCCTCCGATGATGGGAAGGTAGCGAACCTTTGACCATCCACGACATGGTGTACGTCAGGAACACGACTCCCACGCAAGGGAGTCCTTCCTCCACCAAACCTCCTGGTGGATTCAGGGGTGATCCCAAATGATGAGGGGAGTGCAGAGTTACCCGTCAGCCCTATGCTTTCTCGGTTGGCTCATACACTAGCCCTCGGGCCCAAAGTGAACATGATTACTCGCCAAACATGCTTGATTCAGTACAATACATAACTTGCTTTCTTGAACATGGCTTGCTTGCAATGAACTTGACTTGCTTGTAATCATGAGTAAATTTCATGGAAAATTTTAGCTATAAATACCTTTTTGGCAGAAAACTGCACATAAGGGTTGTAAAGGTTCTATGTAACTAGAAATTAAACCTCACCTAACAGGCGACACGACGACTCAAGGATGCATGAATGTGCTCAATCGATCAATAATCTCCGCCCTGGACATTGTGTACAGTGAGACAACAACTCAAGAGTGATACCAAATAGGATGCGTATTTATGTTCATTGTTGATATAATATGATGCCGTGATTAGTTTCTGTGTCTACTATTGGGCTTATTGCATTAATTTGGAGACTTTATGGGCCAATGAGGGAGATTTTATGCAGCTGGGCCAAGTTTGTGTGGGTGGGAAGCCTTATGCTGGGAGCAGAAGCATAGGAATTGAATTATTATGGAGGCTTGTGATTTAATGGGCTGACAAGATTATTCTTGATTTAATTAATTATAGCCACTTTGTTGATAAATGAAGATATGGGCTGAACATGTGCATGCATGGGAGGTGAAGCTTGGGAATTAATTGCATGAAGATTGGCCCATACGTGTGATTGGATTTGGAGATCAAATTGTTAGGAAAGTCTTGGGCAACAAGTTGGCATGCATGAATTGAAGTCCAATTTGGTCTAGGATTTGAAGGTTGACACTAGAGCCTACTTAATCAAGCCTTGAACAGATTTCTAGGAAAAACTTTTATACACGCCACTTTTTGGAGACGCAGCAGTTCGAGAAATTCTGGACGCGGAGGCAGCAACTTGAAGGCTCCCGAGAGCAACATTCATCTCGAGTTCTTTTTATGCTTTTTGTTTATTTTTATGTTATGAACATGATTTTCATGAGTAGCTAATTTCCTTTATACCTAGTTAGGAATTTACAATTTATGTTTTTGACATCGTGAGACCTAATTGGTTTTTATAATTCAGTTTTAATTCAAGTATTTATTAATTCTCAGAGTGTCTTGTTTATTATGATTTATTTACTTAGTTGATTACGGTCGAATTTTCTAAGTAGATGGTTGCATATTGCTAATCTTGATTGCATGAAGTATACGTAGTGCTTGATAGATAATTAGTAGTACGTTAGCGATAGGAAGTTGTAAAGTCGAATCTAATTCACTAAGGGAATTAATAATCGAATTTGAATCTTGCACGTGTCGTGACTAGGTTAATTTGGGCTAGTGTTTTCTTAATTCTTAAGGCTGTTGACTCATTGAATCCTGTCGAGTGTCTCTAGGTTATTCTATTATTTAAGAGAAAATGAGGCGGAGTCGAGTGTCTCTATCTGCTATAGCTAGTCTATTTGAATAACTGAATTTATTTTTGCGTCTATGATCGATGTCCTAAACTGAATTGTGATTCCTAGCTAGGTATTGTTTTCCCATTGATATATCAAAACCAATTTTCTAGTTATTTATGGTTTTTCTCTAGTTTAGTTTAATTTACTTGTTAGTTAATTTAGTTAGTTTAATTAAACCTTAAACCCCCCTGATTTTACATGTTAATTTTAGTGAATTTTCCTGTGATTAATTAGAATTATTTTCAACCAATCTCTGTGGATTCGACCCGTTTACACTATACTCTATTTAGCTGTGAACCGAAATTATATTTTTATTTTGACAGATTCGACACCTGTCAAATTTTGGCGCTGTTGCCAGGGATTGGTGCTAATCGAATTTAATTCTTTTTATAAGCAGGAGCATTCGTGGAGTTAACGAGCCGATTTTCGATCCCGAGATCGAAAAAACCGCAAAATCGTTAAGGAAACAGACCAAAATACGCACGAAGCTAGCGGAAAAATCTAATCTGAACCAATCTGAAGAGTCCAGCATTGAGTCGAAACATCCAGAAGACAAACAAAAGGGTTTGACCGTAGAGTTTGACCATATCTTAACGATGGCAGTAGCAGAACGTCGTACTATGGAGGATCTGGTGCGCCCTGCCGCCACACAGCAGCCCCTCTGTATCACTTTTCCAGAGGTGGGTGCTGGCATCGAGCTAAACACGGGAACAATTCACCTACTTCCCATCTTTCGTGGTTTGGAAAACGAAAACCCTCATCAACATCTGAGCAAGTTCCACACGGTCTGCTGCTCAACAAAGCCTCATGGAGTTACCGAAGACCAAATCAAACTCCGTGCCTTCCCGTTCTCCCTACAAGATGCAACCATTACTACTTGGCAGTAGATGCACGACAAATTCTTGGATAGGTTCTTCCCAGCTGAGCGATACCTGGATCTCCTTCAGGAGATAATTACCATTAAGCAAAAGGAACATGAAGCCTTGCATGAGTATCGGGAGCGATACCGGAGTTTGCTTGCAATGTGCCCACATCACAACCTGTCGGAAAATTCAGTTGTTCATAACTTTTACAGAGGCCTGATGCCTGCTGACAAAAGGCAGTTGGATGCTTCGAATGGTGGTTCCATTACGATCAAAACACCTGCAGAACTCACGGAGCTAATTAGCAGAATTTCTAGGGCCTCATAAAAATACTACGCCAAGTCCGACATGACGAGACAGGTAAAAGAGGTAAGTTCTTCCCAGTTTGATGAACTCAAGAATATGATATATGCTTTAGCATCTAACATGAGTGTAGGAATACCACAAAAACCTCCACCAAACTTCCAAAATTTTGTACCTAGACCCTCGCAGCCTCAACAACAAAACTCACAACAAAACCTTAATCCCCAAGCTATCCGTTTCAACAACCTAGAGTCCACCGTTCAGAACCTAGGCTCTACGGTTAAGAACTTGGAAACCCAGCTAAGGCAGATCACTGCAGCCTTGAGTAGGATGGAGAACCAAGGTAAACTACCCTCGCAAATGGAAGACCCCAGGAAGAATGTCAGCGCCATCACTCTTCGAAGCGGCAAGGCACTGCCTCCACCAGTGAAAAAAGATCAGGGACGGAAATCTGGGTCCAAAGGCGATCAGACAGGTGGTGCGACTTCTGAATATGACCATACTCTAAACTCAAACCGCGACAAAGAGACGGAACTCGTCGTGAAACCTAAGTCCCTGGTGGTCCCGCCTCCATTCCCTCAAAGTTTAGCAGAAACGAAGCAGAAAGAAGAGAAGAGTATTCTCGACATGTTTCGCAAAGTTGAGGTAAATATTCCATTGTTGGATGCAATCCAACAGATTCCCAGGTATGTGAAATTCCTCAAAGAGCTTTGCAAGAATAAGAGAAAACTGTTAGTCAATGAAAAGGTAAGTGTAGGGGAAAACGTGTCTACCGTTTTACAAAAGAAACTTCCCCCCAAATGCCATGATCAAGGTATGTTTTCCATTCCGTGCAAGATTCGGAATTTAGGCATTAAAAAAGACTATGTGTGATTTGGGTGCATCTATTAATGTTATGCCTTTATCTGTTTATAATGCACTTAATCTTGGTCCCTTGAAAGGTACAGGTGTTATCATACAACTAGCAGGACGCACGAGGTGATCAAATAACGAAATGAAATGCAATACCCAATGTAGCATATAAACATCATGTTATGACATGTATTATATCATATAATCACAATTTGGGATCAATAAAGGCATTGGAATTGAAATTGGAATTCTTAATTTTATGCAGAAAGTTTTGCTCTGTCAGGGGGCTGGGAAAGGCCATTCCAGGTTGTAGTGTAAAATGGGAAGGGCCGTTCCCATGCCCTTCCGAAAATGCCCCCACGCGTTTAAAGTTAAAATAGCGACTTATACCACATGGGAACGGCCCTTCCGTCCATAGGCCAAAATGGGAACGACCGTTCCCATGCGTTCGCTGGCTTTGGTTCGAAGGAGTGGGAACGACCGTTCCCAGAATGAACTGGGGACGGGAAGCCCAGAAACAGAGCAGAACAGGGAAGCATTTCGGGAAGAAATCAACCCAGCCAAAAACTCAAGTTTCAATCATATAATTGCAAGTTTTCTGGAGATTTACATGAATACATATTCAATATATCACAAAGTTCAAGATAAACACTAAATTCACACATGATCACCAAGAATCATCACTTCAAGCTCATATATGAATTCATCACATAACTTCAATTTCTTCAATAATTCATGTCTCAATCCAAGTCATAATCATTTATGCATGTAGCAAACAACATATAATCCATATATTCCATGAATTCATAAACCCTAGCTTCCATATAATTTATTAAGAAATTACATATTCATGCACACACCTACCTTGAATGAAAATAGATGGAAGAAGATGAAGGAAATGGATGATTGAGCTTCGAACTCCTAAATTTCTTGAAAAACTTGGTTGGAAATTGGTGAAATCTTTTCTCTTTTCTTGATGGTTGAGGTTCGGTGAGAGAGAGGAAACAAAATGATGGTTTGTATGAATGAATTGATCATGGAAGCTCATGGAAAAATAGATACGTGAATCACCATTTTGATTTTGATGAAATATCCCAATTTGCACTTTAGTTCCTCAATTATATAAGTTATGCAATCAAGTTTCCTTTCTAAGAAATTTGGTCACTTTGGTCCAAGAAATAAATGTGCAATTTAGTTCTTGAATTTAAAAGAATGATCATATAGGAATAATTTAGCAATTAAATCACGTTTGGCATTTATTTCACATAATAAACATTTTCAAGTCATGCGATAATCCTCAAATTGTTACAAATTTCACGTAAACATGTTGAAATATAATTCATATAATTTTCACGAATTATAGGAATTTAATAAATGAAAGGATTAAAATAATCCTAACTCTCGGAAAACTCACACGTGTCCTGCGTACCTGAATAGCCGAAAACTGGGGCGTTACATATATCGTGTAATAGAAGAGGGAAAGAGGAGGAAATTTCACTTTGGTCCGTCTATCATTTAAGTGTATCAATTAAGGCTCCAAAGTTTGGTAGATTCGCAATTGGGTCAAATTTCAAAGTTCAATTGAGTCCAAGGTTTTCACATAAGATCAAATAGGCATATAATGTAAATAAAACATTTAATTAACAAGTAAACATGTTGCAAATAAATTGAAATCACATAGTCATAAGTCAAATAAATCACATAGGTTATGTAATGGAAATTAATTCATGAAATTCAATATATTAAACATTCAATTAACACTTAAAACACAATTAAATCATAAAACACTCGTCCTAATTTGACTCGTGAAGTCATACCTGTACATATAAAGACGCGGGGTGTTACAATGCAGCTCTCGGTAATTGATGCAAATTCTCAAAGTCCCATTCTTTTTCTTGACAAAGAGAACTGGTGCACCCTATGGTGAAGAACTCGGTCGAAGATAACCAATCTTGAATAGTTCCTCAAGCTAAACCTTCAACTCTTTTAGCTCGGCTGGAGTCATATGATAGGGAGTCTTAGAATAGGGCTCTTCTCCCGAATATAAATCTATCACGAACTCGATCTCCTGATTTGGTGGTAAGAAACCCAGATTCTCAGGGAAAACGTCGGGATATTCCTTCGCAACGGTTGTTTTCTTAAACCGTGCTTGATCCTTACGATTATTGAGGAGATAAACAATGTATCCCGTGGCTCCATCTCTCACCAGCTTATGAGCTTCTATAAAAGACAAAAGTGGTACGGTCTTCGAACCAGCACCCACAATCACTTCTACACCCAACCGAACCTTCTTAGCAAAACAATCAACTATGGCCCGATGCTTGAATAACCAACCCATTCCCAGAATTGTTCCATACTTCCTCATCGGCATCACAATAAAGTCTGCACGGTAGTCTCTGCCTTCTAAACTCACCAAACAACCTCGAACAACAAGGTCGGTCTCAAAGCTCCCCCCCGAGAGGAGAACTAATCACATAACAAGAATCCAGGCAAGTAATACGCAAGCACAGAGTAGCAACAAGTCCACATGAAATAAAGGAATGCTTGGCTCCAGGATCAAAGAGTGCATGTATGTTCATGTTATGTATGCATACAATACCTTCTATCACAGCTTTAGGATCGGCCTCAACATCCTGCTCTGTAACATCCCGCTCGTCCGGTCGTACATGTACGCTTTAATGAGAGTGTTATTTGTGCTTTCTAATTCTTTATTTATGCAATTCCTTATTATTTTAATTGTTATGTAATTATTTGAATTTATATGAAATTAATTGTTTATATTATGAACTTTGAATTTTAACGTTTTTAGTTTGCATGCCCATAATTTGCTCGATATGTGCCGGAATTCAATTCCGATTTTTGTGAAATTTTGATATGTGTGCTAAATGTGAGTTATGAATGTGTTTGCATGCTTGTTTTAAGTTTTCGGATTTGTTTTTCGAGGTTTGAAACCTTTGGTGTTTGACGAGGGACATCAGGGCCTAACTAGTTTTAGCGCCCCTCGAGTTCCAGAGGCCATAACATGAGCTCGGGAATTCGGATTCGAATTCCGAAAGAAGATTCTGACTTGTAACGAAGAAAGGAAACTTACAAACTAGATTTGGTATTTTTCTAAGCCTGTTTGGACCCCCGTTTTTTGCCCGAAATGAACAGCTTGCACCAAAGTAGCCTTCTTTGACTAGTCTTACACTTGTGGGCCCAATCTAATCATACCTAAGCCTTAACCCTTGGTTTATATGACCATGATTCACCTATCTCTCTCCCTTGCCTGCTGCATTTCGAACCACACACCCCACAAGAGAGGAAAAAGCTGCTGATCGAAGAAGAAGAGAAGAGAAGGAAGAAACCATCATCCATATCTTGTGATATTGGAGCCAAAACTCTTCTATACTTCATCAACTCTTCAAGGTATGTATATTTTCGAATTCTACATGATTATATGATGATTTTGATCCATGAATTTCATCTTTTACTTGATATTTAATATGATTTTGGGAGATGGCATGAATAGGAAGGGTTAGAGGTCATTTCTTACTCCTATGTCTTAGCTTAAGTTTGGGACTGATTTGATGCATCTTTGGTGATTTTATGAACTTCTTTACTTCCATTCTTGATTTATACTTCATGCTAGATGTGTTAGGGTTGATTCTTCATTGATAACTTGGTTGAAACCTTGAGTATTTAAGCATGAAAACTGGATTTTCCGAACTGCTCTCCCGATATGAACTGTTGTCATGTTTTTTAGATGTGTTTGATGAATTCTTGCCTCCAATTTCTTGTATTAATGCATTGTTAAGTATTACACATGTTGCTCTATAAATATTCTCTGCTTTTCCTTGATTTCATGCCCCTCTTTAGCAGTATATGTGAGTTAGAACAAGACTTATTTTCTTTCCTTCTTTGCAATGGTTTTGTGTGGCTGTTTTGTTACTTAAAAGCTGATTATATGAACTTGTTTTGCTTCCTTTTTTATACTTGATACTTGGTAGATGTGTTATGGATGAATTTCCTTTGAAACCCTTTGATGAATTGATGAGTTTTGAGCTTGGAAAACTGCTGCAAATCTGCTCCTCTTTCAACCGAACTGTTGTCATGGTTTTTGGATTGGTTTGATGATTTCTTGAGCTCCATTTCGTGTGAAATTGCATGTACATGAAGTATTTGAGTTGCCCTACATGTTAGCTAAGTGTTTCCAAGCTTTTATCCCCTGTTTTAACGTCAAACTTGGAGAGAATGGCCTGCTTGCATTCATGCTCCTTATCCGATTTTCTTGCACGACTGAGATCAGTTTGTTACTGCTTATTAGTGCCTGAATATGTCATGGTTTGGTGATCATTTAATGCATGTTTTATGTCTCTTTGAGACCTAAGAAATTCCCTAAGAGCTGCTGCAAAATGCCCTGCTTTTCCTTCCAAAAATCGAACTGCTGCGCATTGTTTCTCTTCATGCCGACGGTCATGTGATACCCCTGTCCCACATCGGGAAAGTATGTGAGTTAAGTTCAGTATATAAGTTAAAGAGTCTAAGTATAACAAAAGGATATCCCTTTTGGGCAATGGTTTAGCCCCAATTTCAGGTTATACTCGGTGGGCTTTGGAGACTTATGCTCGCGTCCAACGCTCCCCGCAAACCCAGGGCGTGACAGGTCATGACACGGCCGCGTCCTTAATGAACTGCAGCATGACACGGCCGTGTTATGTTCTCGACTTGGGCATCTGAATTTATTAAATTCGGACACGGCCGTCTCCGTTTCCTTTGTGTTTTGGATATGGCCGTGTCATGTGTCACGGTGGCGCTCTGGGGGAATTTCTTTCGTCGTTTCGTTATTTTTTTTTGCTTTCTCTCATCCCGTTTATGACTTGTATGTTGGGATTAATGCCCTGAAAATCCAATTATATTGTAAATATTTTGGATTAATAAAACTGAAATTAAAGCAAGTTATGAGTATTTTACAAATTTAATAGTTAATGACGTGTGATGGTATTTTTATATGAAATGTGTTTCATAGGAAAAGACTTCAAATACCAAGAATTACGTGTCATTAAAGTTCTAGTCAGTTTGGTAAGAAGATTTTCTTATCAAGACTATAATGTGTTATATAAGATGATTAGTCTTTCATCATAGGGAAATGGAGTTTCCAATTATGACACATTGATGATTTTCAATGAGATTGGAAACATCGAACTGGACCACTGAGATTGTTCATTTTATACTGCTATCTAAAATGAACAAAATCTCGTAAGCATTAGACTCTTAATCCTGATAGTGTTTCGACTTTAGGCATGTAGTGTTAATCACTGTGATGTACTCAGAAGTGAGGTCTCGATAACGGGTGGCCAAAATACTTTGTACGTTCGGTAATTGCATGAAATGTGCTAGAGAGAAATATTGATCAAGGAATCTGTAGCCTTGCTGGAAGGTTTAAAGATATCCCTGAAATAGATTTGCAAAAAGTTCGAATTAAAACTTTGGCCAAAGTACTTCGTGTGTTCGTCACCGAAGTTGTATGTTGAATGTGTTTCACATACAGGGAATTTGGACATAAGGCAAATCAAGAAATTTCAGATTTAAAGTGAAAAATAAATGATAGTAGTATTGATTCATTTTTCATGGATATCTGTACAGAGGAGTAAAATGTAAAATTATTCTAGATCGAGAAATTCGTGAATAATTTAATTAATTTTAGAGTTCAACAATATTTATTTAGTGGAATTAAATATTATTAAACGGTAATCAATTATTGTCATGGGATGATAATAGATTGACCCGTTTGGAGCTAAAGTTAATTAGTCCTGCAGGTCCCCCTACAAGCCCCAACGAAGATCAAAGAGAAAATATTAAAACGAGAGAGAGAAATGAATTTTCAAAGAGTTTGAAAATAGCCAAGATATTTATTTTGAGAAAATAAATTAAATTCCAAAGAGTTGGAAATGCTCGAAGTTTTATTTTGGAGAAAATAAAATTTAAAAAAAAAAAAAAAAGGTTTTTTGCTGACGTGGCAATGATGACGTGTCAGCTGACGTGTCATGCCACGTCAGCGGGTCAGTGCCAAGTGGCGCTGACTGAGCGCCAGCGTGTCCGACACGTGGACGATGAGGATCGTGCCACGTCAGTGAGAAGGAGCGGCCCAGATCATGTTGACTGGAAAGTCAACGGGCCGTGGAAGCGGGTCTCCGGGTCGGGTCGTCGGATATGGGTCGATCAAGGTTTGACCGACCCGGACACATGGACGAATGGAGATTCGCCACGTGGCAATCGGCCAGACCAAGTTGAACTGACCGGTTCATACGCGAACCGGTCTGAACAGTGAACTGCCGGTCGGACCGGACCGGGTTAGCCACGTGACAGCTGCCTGTTGCAGCGTGCGTGCCACACGCGCCAGACACATAGCCGCCACATGGGCGACGCGTGTGGGCGCGTGCGGGCCCCTTTCCGCTCGTGGTCGGCGCGTCTGGATTCGTCTTGGCGTGTACTCCACTCCGGTGCAAATTGATTGGCCGGAAAAACTTGGCGCCCACGCTGAAATTCGCAAAATTCCCGCGGCATCCCTAATCTTGGCCCTACAAATAGGGCTGATGGGTTCTTTGAAAGATATATCTTTCTTCTACTTCTTTTCTCAATTTGAAAAGGTCCGAAATCATTTCTTCTCTCTAGGATTAATTAATCCTAATTAAGGATTAATTAATTACTTAATTAGGTGGTTATATAATTAATATATAATCCACTTAATTAATAGAAAATAGGGATTTTCTGTTATTAGAAAAAAGGGTTTTTCTAGAAAAAAATTTCTCAAGTATTTAGCGAAATACTGCCGGAGCCCACACTCCAATTTCTTAATCGGGGATATTGCGGGGAAGCTCTGCCGGTTACACGAGAAAATATCGAGGTGCTGGAAAAATGTCGTTGATAGCCAATTTTGCAGTACGGTAATACCGTTGTGCTGCCAAAATTATTATTTGCATATTGTGATTATATGCTAGATGATTTAAAATTATGTTATCGATGACTGTATATATTAGAGTTATGCTGCCCGATTTATTCCGCTGCTTTATTAAAATATTTTGAAATATTTTGATAACGAGGTTATGGCGAAATTGTTTGAAATATTCCGCTGTACCGTCACTCTGTGTCGGGCCCGCCACACCCAACAACTGGTATCAGAGCGGGGCTCTGATTATATGCTCGCATTGATAAAGCATAAGATGCATAATTTTAAATCTGATACTATGCACGTAAATTCTGTCTAAGAAGGCTGGGTTTTAAGTGGGACCGTTGTGACCCCTCCAGTGCTTCTGGGAGTTTGCGTGGAATGGTAATTTCCTGGGAATTGATTTCAATAATCTTCCTGGTTAATTACCGAATCAGTAAATATGATTTAAATTATGTGATAATTTAAAACATATTTATTTAAGGGACCATTAAAAATTTAAAGCGTGATAATTATGTGATAATTATTTGCAAGCATGCTTTTAATTTTATAAATGGCATGATAATATGTGATATTATGTTGTTTTAATTATGCATGATTTATTTAATGTGATTAGATAAATAATATTTAATAGAGATTAAATACGATGCATAATTGGATTAATATTTTTTGGCTTAAATTAATAAAGAGTTATTAAAGCCTTAAAATATTATTAGGATTATTTAATAATCCTAGTGGGAGCATATTAATTAGATTAATTACTTCCAAAATGAATAAGACGCCAAAAGTGATTATTTAATAATCAAAGATAATCCACAAATTTTATAAAATTCAAGTGGGAGCGAGATGAAAAGAGTTAGAGTCTCATGGCCTCCATTACCCGTCTATAGTATACTGGATATATACTACGACCTTCGGCGGGTATGTATTCACGGTATACAAAATTAGGCTTCGACGGATAGAATGAAATACGGGGAAAGTCAGCTCGACCACGCCTCCGTGGATTGTCTGATCTACTCGTACGAATTTCTAGGTAATGGTGTACGCTTGACTAAGTGATGTATTAACCTCCCTTCGGAGCTATGTTACATTCACTTAGAGGCCAAAGGTTAACGTGGTGGATTAACATAGTTTGGTAAGAGTTACCTAGATGGCATGTTAATTAAGATTGATTCTTGCTTTTCTAAGCGGTTTTCGACCTCGCTTCCGGGGAGTCAACTGTGGTTAGATAAGTCACCATTGTGTAAACCAAAAATGCTTACGTGGATTTCATTTATTGGTTAGACGCAAAAGATGTAAAATACAGAATCATAACTTGCACCTTTTAAAATATTTCAGTTTTAAAGCAAATGACGACCGCTAGCCCGCTTCAATCGATCCTAAAGAAAAATAGGCTTGAAGGGTCTAACTATGCTGACTGGAAAATGAATCTTGACATCGTGCTTGGTCACGAGAATCTGAAACAAGTGCTCACTGAACCTTGTCTGGGGGTACCGGAAACTACGGCTAATCAGGATATGAGAAATGTTTATGCCAATTGGATCAAGTCCAATGATTTGGCTAGGTCTTATATCCTGGCATCTGTCTCCAATGTTCTCAAGCATCAAATGCACGAGATGCCAACTACTAGGAACATGATGGATCATCTCCATCAAATGTTTGGAGGACAGAATCGAGCCAAGAGGCTCGAATTGATGCGAAGGCTGTTAGTTACCAAGATGTCTGAGGGATCCCCTGTTCAGGATCATGTTATGAACATGATGGCTTGCCTGAATGAAATTGAAAGCCTTGGTGCTAAATTTGATGATCTCAGCAAACAGGATATGATCCCCTGTTCAGGCAAAATTATTCTATGAACAAATTGGATTTTTCTCTGCCTGAATTGATGAACGAACTTAAAGTGGCAGAGGGAGTGATGAAAGCTAAGGGAACTGTTCTCCTGGCACAGGCATCAACTTCCACTGCTCCAAAAGCCAACAAGTGGAAAAAGGGAAAGGGAAAGGTTCTCAATCCCAAGAAAAAGGTTCAGAAGAAGAAGGGTAAACCTAGCAAAGGAAAATGTTTCCACTGCGGTGAAAATGGGCACTGGAAGAGGAATTGTCCAAAATACTTAGCAAGTCATCCTGCTAAGCCATCTGGACAAGGTATATCGATATCTTGTTTAATTGGATTATGTGTAGTTGGAAGTCCACCAGATTCCTGGTGTGTGGACTCGGGTTCAACTAATCATATCTGTAATTCGTTACAGGGGTTCAAGCTAACCAGAAAGCCTGAAGATGGTGAGATGCAGCTACTGCTCGGAGATAATACAAGTATATCTGTTTTAGCAGTAGGGACTGTAAATTTGTATTTTGGTGATAGGGTTTTGAAGTTGAAAGACACTCTGTATATACCGTGTGTTCGCAGAAATCTAATTTCTGTGAGTTGTTTAATAAATAATGGTTTCAGTGTTTGTTTTGAAAAAAACTTTACCATTAAGCAAAATAAAAGGTTTATTTGCTCTGGCACGGTAAAAGATGGTCTTTTCTTATTATACCCCGATAAAAACCCTAATTCCGAACTTAACACTACTAAGGTTGACTTACCATCCAAAAGAAAAACCCCTATGCCTAATGAGGCATACAAGTGGCACCTACGTCTTGGTCATATTAATCCAAATAGGATCCAAAGACTAATGTCAGACGAATTGTTGAGTCCCTTGGACTTGGCAGAACTACCAGTCTGTGAATCCTGCTTGGAAGGTAAGATGACCAAGAGATCTTTTAAATCTAAAGGTAATCGAGCTACAGAATTGCTTGAATTAATTCATACGGATGTGTGTGGTCCTATGAGTATTCAAGCAAGAGAGGTTTTGAGTATTTCATCACTTTTACGGATGATTACTCCAGATACGGATACGTTTATTTGATGAGATATAAGTCTGAATCTTTTGAAAAGTTCAAAGAATTCAAAGCTGAAGTTGAAAATCAAACCGGAAAACGTATCAAAGTCACTTCGATCAGATCATGGTGGTGAGTATCTGTCTACAAAGTTTCTAGAATTTCTCACTGCAAATGGGATTACATCTCAATTATCTGCACCGGGTACACCCCAGCGGAACGGTGTTGCAGAAATGAGAAATAGAACTTTGATGGAAATGGTAAGATCTATGATGAGTCATGCTACCCTACCAAGTTCGTTTTAGGGCTTTGCACTCGAAACGGCGGCACACATATTAAACCTTGTTCCATCCAAGTCGGTTCCTAAAACACCAATGGAACTGTGGCGAGGGCGAAAGCCCAGTGTCTCCTATCTTCGGATAAGGGGAACCCCAGCTCATGTGTTAAGGAAAGATCCTGACAAGTTGGAATCAAGAACAGAGGTTTGCTTGTTCATAGGTTATCCTAAAGGAACAAGAGATGGTATATTTTACGATCCGAGAGATCACAAAGTGTTTGTGAGCACTAATGCTAAATATCTCGAAGATGATTTCGTAAATGACCACAAGGGTAGAAGCAAAATTGTGTTAGAAGAAATGACAACATCAGATTCTGAATTCCAAGAACCCGTAGTAATTGAAAATGTGTTAGATACATATGATGTACCAGATACAACATATGATGTAGGGACGAGTACACAGCAGCCTCGTCGTAGTGGGAAGATTGTCCGGGCACCTGACAGATACCTAGGATTAACCCAAGTGGTGAATCTGACGTATCTGATCCTATCACATATGATGAAGCCATAGAGGATATAGACGCTGACCGTTGGGTCAGAGCCATGGAATCTGAATTAGATTCAATGTATTCCAATAAAGTCTGGGAACTTGTAGAGGATCCTGAGGGCATTAAACCTATTGGATGCAAATGGGTCTACAAGAGAAAAAGGGGAATAGATGGAAAGGTTGAGACTTTTAAAGCAAGGCTTGTGGCAAAGGGTTATACCCAGAAAGAAGGTATCGATTATGACGAAACCTTCTCGCCTGTTGCAATGCTTAAGTCCATAAGAATTCTCCTATCCATTGCTCCTCATTATGATTATGAGATTTGGCAAATGGATGTAAAGACTGCCTTCTTGAACGGGCACCTTCAAGAAGAAATATATATGGCTCAACCTGAAGGCTTTATAGCCAGAAATTAGGAGCATATGGTATGCAAGCTTGATAGATCTATTTATGGTCTTAAGCAAGCGTCTAGGTCATGGAACATCAGATTTAATAAGGCAATTAAATCCTTTGGATTTATGCAATTGCCTGATGAACCATGTGTGTACAAGAGACATCATGATAGTGTTGTAACATTTTTAGTTCTATATGTTGACGATATTCTGCTCATTGGGAATGACACAGGAATATTGTCAGCAGTTAAGATTTGGTTGTCAAACCAGTTTGACATGAAAGACCTAGGTGAAGCCAGTTATATTCTAGGGATCAGACTTTGTCGTGATCGTAAGAATAAAATGATTGGTTTATCACAAGTAGCATATATAGATAAGATGTTAGCAAGATATAATATGGCTAACTCCAAGAAAGGATCGTTACCTTTCAGACATGGAGTTCATCTGTCTCGGGATCAGTGTCCTAAGAACCCAGAAGAGACAGAAGAAATGAAAGATGTTCCGTATGCTTCGGCATTCGGAAGCCTCATGTATGCCATGTTATGTACTAGGCCAGATATCTGTTATGCGGTAGGTCTAGTCAGCAGATATCAGTCAAACCCTGGACCCCAACACTGGATAGCTGTAAAGCATATATTGAAGTACTTGAGAAGGACTCGGGATTATATGCTTGTCTATCGCAGTGATGAGCTCATTCCTATAGGGTACACAGATTCGGATTTTCAATCTGATTTGGAATCTAGGCGTTCGACGTCTAGATATGTGTTTACTCTAGGAGGAGCAACCGTAAGTTGGAGGAGTATTAAGCAATCTTGCATTGCTGACTCTACCATGGAAGCCGAATACGTGGCAGCTTCAGAAGCAACCAAAGAAGTGTATTAGTTCTGGAATTTCCTAATGGATCTGGAAGTCGTCAAGGACGGACTTACGCCGATCACATTGTACTGTGACAATGCTGGAGCGGTGGCCAACTCCAAGGAACCTCGAAGTCATAAACGTGCCAAGCACATCGAGAGGAAGTTTCACATTATACGTGATTATGTGGAACGTGAAGAAGTGGCGGCAGTGAAAATTGGCTCAGTAAATAATCTGGCAGATCCCTTCACTAAGACTTTGGTGCAAAAGAGTTTTGATACTCATGTAGAAGGGATGGGCCTTAGATATGTAGCCAATTGGATTTAGGGCAAGTGGGAGATTGTTGGGATTAATGCCCTGAAAATCCAATTATATTGTAAATATTTTGGATTAATAAAACTGAAATTAAAGCAAGTTATGAGCATTTTACAAATTTAATAATTAATGACGTGTGATAGTATTTTTATATGAAATGTGTTTCATAGGAAAAAACTTTAAATACCAAGAATTACGTGTCATTAAAGTTCTAGTCAGTTTGATAAGAAGATGTTCTTATGAAGACTATAATGTGTTATATAAGATGATTAGTCTTTCATCATAGGGAAATGGAGTTTCCAATTATGACACATTGATGATTTTCAATGAGATTGGAAACATCGAACTGGACCACTGAGATTGTTCATTTTATACTGCTATCTAAAATGAACAAAATCTCGGAAGCATTAGACTCTTAATCCTGATAGTGTTTCGACTTTAGGCATGTAGTGTTAATCACTGTGATGTACTCAGAAGTGAGGTCTCGATAACGGGTGGCCAAAATACTTTGTACGTTCGGTGATTGCATGAAATGTGCTAGAGAGAAATATTGATCAAGGAATCTGTAGCCTAGCTGGAAGGTTTAAAGATATCCCTGAAATAGATTTGCAAAAAGTTCGAATTAAAACTTTGGCCAAAGTACTTCGTGTGTTCGTCACCAAAGTTGTATGTTGAATGTGTTTCACATACAGGGAATTTGGACATAAGGCAAATCAAGAAATTTCAGATTTAAAGTGAAAAATAAATGATAGTAGTATTGATTCATTTTTCATGGATATCTGTACAGAGGAGTAAAATGTAAAATTATTCTAGATTGAGAAATTCGTGAATAATTTAATTAATTTTAGAGTTCAACAATATTTATTTAGTGGAATTAAATATTGTTAAACGGTAATCAATTATTGTCATGGGATGATAATAGATTGACCCGTTTGGAGCTAAAGTTAATTAGTCCTGTAGGCCCCCCCGCAAGCCCCAACGAAGATCAAAGAGAAAATATTAAAACGAGAGAGAGAAATGAATTTTCAAAGAGTTTGAAAATAGCCAAGATATTTATTTTGAGAAAATAAATTAAATTCCAAAGAGTTGGAAATGCTCGAAGTTTTATTTTGGAGAAAATAAAATTTTTCAAAAAAAAAAAGTTTTTTGCTGACGTGGCAGTGATGACGTGTCAGCTGACGTGTTATGCCACGTCATCGGGTCAGCGCCACTTGGCGCCAGCGTGTCCGACACGTGGACGATGAGGATCGTGCCACGTCAGTGAGAAGGAGCGGCCCAGATCATGTTGACTGGAAAGTCAACGGGCCGTGGAAGCGGGTCTCCGGGTCGGGTCATCGGATATGGGTCGATCAAGGTTTGACCGACCCGGACACATGGACGAATGGAGATTCGCCACGTGGCAATCGGCCAGACCAAGTTGAACCGACCGGTTCATATGCGTACCGGTCTGAACCGTGAACCGCCGGTCGGACCGGACTGGGTTGGCCACGTGGTAGCTGCCTGTTGCAGCGTGCGTGCCACACGCGCCAGACACACAGCCGCCACATGGGCGGCAGGTGCGGGCGCGTGCGGGCCCCTTTCTGCGCGTGGTCGACGCGTCTGGATTCGTCTTGGCGTGTACTCCACTCCGGTGCAATTTGATTGGCCGGAAAAACTTGGCGCCCACGCTGAAATTCGCAAAATTCCCGCGGCTTCCCTAATCTTGGCCCTATAAATAGGGCTGATGGTTTCTTTGAAAGATATAGCTTTCTTCTGCTTCTTTTCTCAATTTGAAAAGGTCCGAAATCATTTCTTCTCTCTAGGATTAATTAATCCTAATTAAGGATTAATTAATTACTTAATTAGGTGGTTATATAATTAATATATAATCCACTTAATTAATAGAAAATAGGGATTTTCTGTTATTAGAAAAATGGGTTTTTCTAGAAAATATTTTATCAAGTATTTAGCGAAATACTGTCGGAGCCCACACTCCAATTTCTTAATCGTGGATATTGCGGGGAAGCTCTGCCAGTTTCACGAGAAAATATCGAGGTGCTGGAAAAGTGCCGTTGATAGCCAATTTTGCAGTACGGTAATACCGTTGTGCTGCCAAAATTATTATTTGCATATTGTGATTATATGCTAGATGATTTAAAATTATGTTATCAATGCCTGTATATATTAGAGTTATGCTGCCCGATTTATTCCGCTGCTTTATTAAAATATTTTGAAATATTTTGATAACGAGGTTATGGCGAATTTTTTTGAAATATTCCGCTGTACAGTCACTCTGTCTCGGGCCCGCCACACCCAACATTGTATGCATTGTTAGCTTGATGTATGATGTGTTAACGTGTATATTATGGATTTATGGACTGATTTATGTACTCATTTTCGAATTAAGGCTTTATATGTGAAGTATGCTACTTTAACGTGCGTTTATGACTTTATGTCTCGTTTCTATGCCTTGCATGATTATTCCTTGCTCCTTATATGATATGAATGCTTCGATAACATTTTGTATGATATGATATGTTTGTAATATGAAACTTATAAATCCGTTTGGTGTAATTTATATGACTTATGATTTGATATGAACCTGTGTGCATTATATGTTGACTTGTTAAGCTTCATACGCATCACCTGCATTTATACGCATTCGATGGGCGTCAATTTCATTTTGAGTCTAAGTTTGTCTCTTGTGTTTGTTTTGCTCTTAGGTTTGTTCCTTGGTTGAGGAAATGGTTCGGATAGTCCACTTTTGGTCCGTTTTGTTCGGTTTGGTCAACAAGGTGAGGTTTTCTTTCCTTTTAGTTATTATGACCTAAAACCCTATTGGTATTTCGAACCCGCATACGATTTATATATGTATATACATAGATATGTGTTTGAATCGTATTTTGTGGGGTTTGTCCCGTTTGTCATGAGGCTTTGAACAACGCTTTTACATGTATCTAAGCTCTATTTTCGTTTACCTTACAAAGTTTTGATAAGAGTGTGTGTGTATAAGCGTGATATGACTTGTGTATAAGCTTTGTGTCATAAGTGTAAGTGTAAATGTAAGTGTAATTTTGGGCCCCGGAGAAGTGGTATGTGATCTAGGGTCGGCCATGGGGTCGCCGGGCTATCTCATCAACACGACTCCATTTACGGGAGACTTGGCTCAACCTCGGGAGATCGAGGGGAAAGCGGGTTCTCTTATGCCGACGGGTGCATGTGTCATGGCCTGTCGAAGGAGCGGGCGGGATCCCCCGACTCAATAAGTTTTAAGTGTGGGGGTTGAGAGGGGCACCTCTCTTCCCCAAACGGTGTAGGGTTGGGATTGATTTATGATTCGTTTTGTTTTCACTTCACCTTTGCTTATTGAGTAAGTGGGTTGCAATTCGAGCTTTCAGTTTGGTATGTTATGCTTTTGTTTACGGTTGTGAAACGGGGGTGGATTTCTAAACTTAAAACTTGGTTGATTTTGGCCTTCGGCCTTAAACTTCTTTCTTTATATATCTATTACCAAGGGTTAAACGTTTTAGAATGCAAAAACCACGCCCGGTTCACGAACCCTTTCAGCTTTGATTATGCTTTGTTCTTTTGTATACGTATGGGTACGTGTGTTAGCCCCCTCACCAGTCTCTAGGACTGACCCTCGTTGTTTCCCTCTTTTTCCCCCTTTTGATTTGAGTTTGCAGGTATCCGTTTGGGAGTTGGAGCTAGGCGGTTGTCTTTGAGTTGTGGTTGAGGATAGCTCGAGTCTCATGCATTGTACTTTGTTTTCTTTACGCATTTTGTTAATTTTGAAATATGTATTAATTTGCTACTTCATTCTGTCCTGGGATTTAGTTTTGTATATTTGCCTTGCATCTAAAATTGTATAAGTGTTATTTGGAGAACAAGATATGATTTGTGCTAGCCCGCTTTGAATTTTAAATTAATTGCTTCTGCAATTTTGTTTCTTGTGCGCTCTGAGTAGGGTCTAGGCTGCCTAGCTTAGGTTGGATTTTTGTTTGTCACCCGTTCGCCATGGCTTGATATGTGGCCGGAGTTCCCATTTCGTTACATGTGTCGGGCTATGGTGCGGGGGATGTGGTGCCCTTCGCTCCGGTGTGTTACATCCTTGTGTGGTATCAGAGCTCTTGGTTGCAAAACGGAGCTCTTGTGTCGTGTTGGGTTTGTCTAGGTCATTCGGCATAGGATTACGTGTTTGTTTGCATTCACTACATCACTTATGTGAATTATTTGATATTATTTGTATTAATCGTTTACATGAACATGCACTAAAAACTCCACATGCTTCGATATCTTCTTGGAATTGTATTTTATTTGAGGATATTCCTTCGACATCAAAAAGTATTATCAGGAAAAGAACAAGAGAGATAGGTATATTCGGCACTACAAGCAAACAGGTGAATTCCGAGGGAAATTTCCGAGGGAATTCGCCAAATTAATTTTCGAGGGAATATTCCCTCGGAAATCCCTCGGAAATGTTAGCGCCAAGGTTAGCCGCCAAGTTTTCCGAGGGATTTCCGAGGGAAAATTCCCTCGGAAAATTAAAATTGAATTAATTTTTAAACTAAAACTTGTTTCCAAGGGATTTCTGAGAGAATTATTCGCTCGGAAATGTTCTAATATTAAATCTTGAATTTTCCGATGGAATTTCCGAGGGAAAATTCCCTCGGAAAATTAATGCATCAATAATTTTTAAATTAAAATTAGTTTCCGAGGGAATTATTCCCTCGGAAATGTTCAAATATTAAATCTTTAATTTTCCGAGGGAAAACTCCCTCGGAAAATTAAAACTTATTAACTTTTAAACTAAAATTAGTTTCCGAGGGAATAATTCCCTCGGAAATGTTCACGTATTTAAATCTTGAATTTTCCGAGGGAAAATTCCCTCTGAAAATCAAAACTTATATAATTATAAATAAAATTTCATGTTATTAAATTGATATTTTCTCTCATTCTTTTTATATTATTTTATCCTAATTTCCGAGGGAAAGTGGAAATTCCCTCGGAAATCCCTCAGAAATTGCCATAATTATTTTTAAAATTAAAGAATTATTATAATTTATTAATTTTAACTATAGTCAATGATAATTCTATGTATTATTAGTAAATTAAATAAGGTAATGATAGGTATTAAATTAGTAATTGCTAGTTATACATATGTGATCAAACTTTCGATAAGTATTTACAACGATATCATTGTAGATGTTCGTGTTTGTTTAAGTTGAAATTGAATTTCGTATTTAAATATTTGAGCGACATCAATTTTTTTCTTATTTAATTCATTTATAAACCAAATATTGTGTTATTCAATTGAATTTTTAAAAGGACGATTTTTTCTCATTCTCTTTTTTTTTATATTATTTTATCCTGATTTCCGAGTGATTTCCGATTTCCGAGGGAAAGTGGAAATTCCCTCGGAATTCCCTCGCAAAATGCCATAATTATTTTTAAAATTAAAGAATAATTATAATTTATTAATTTTAACTATTGTGAATGATAATTCTATGTATTATTAGTGAATTAAATAAAGTAATGGTAGGTATTAAATTAGTAATTGTACATATGTGATCAAACTTTCGATAAGTATTTACAACGATAACATTCGATAACTATATATTTTGAATGATAGTATAGTTGTAATCGTGTTTTTTTGAATTAAGTAAATCGAATTTCGTCTTCACATATTTTTTAGGGAAGAACTTTTACTTATTTAATTCGATAACAAACAAACTTCTTGGTATTAAATTGAATCTTTAGAAGTTCGATTTTTTTCTTTTAGAAAAAAAAAGAATTTTGCAAATTCCCCTTCGGAATTCCCTCAGAAAATGCTAAATTAAATTTATAATTAAACTATAATTTAGTAGTTTATAGTTATTAATGGGGAAATTTGATAACTAATTGCATTACTGAATCATTAAGTAAATTAATAATGTATATCTAGTCAATTATTAAGTGAATTAGAAACGTGTTTTAGTAGCCAATTATTAAGTGAATTAGACAAATTCGTTGAAGAACGTATTAGCCCTTTGCTTTCAGCGATTTAGCCCTTTTCTTTCAGGAACGATTTAGCCTTTTTCTTTCAGCGATTCAATTGAAAGACTTAATCCCAAAATTTGAGTTGAAGAACCCTAGAGTGATCTCGCGCGCCAATGGTCATCATCTCCGCGCCATCAAATTTTCGCTGTTGCCGCTGAAAATCTATCCTAGTCCTCTCCTTTTCCCTCCGCCATTATCCTCATCTGCTAGTTATAGATTCGTGTGCCATTGAACCAGAGAAAACCAAACTTTTGTCACAGGTCGACGACGACCTTTTCCGCTGCAACTTCGGCGGTAAAAACGGTGATCAGAGGACGAGTTTGAGAAGAACAAGCTTGAAGCCAAGGAGATTGAAGAAGAAACCAAGCGTTTGGGTTTTCTTCCCTCTTTCAATTGAATTGTTTCAGTAAACTTAAAATTTTTCCCAAAAAATTTTAATTAAAACTTTTTTTTTTTTTACTTTTATGTTCAATTCTTGATGGGGCTTTTGTTAAAATTACCGTGGAAGCTGCAAATTTTCTATATTCTTTCATGTATTTTTTGATTTCTATGGCAAAAATTGGGTTTTCTCAGAGATACAATGATTTTCGTTGGTGGAATTCTAGTTCAGCTGTCACCAATCACCATTATTAGCTATTTAGCTTCAATTAACATTTAAGATTCAAAAATCGAGAAAATTAGTTGTCTTAAACAATTCATTAAAGCAGTGAAATACCGTCAAATTCTTTTAGTCTGGATAAATTTGCTGATATGAGATTTTGGGTAAACATTGACTTGAGTCTGTTGGGAAAAGCACAAAGCTGGTTGCTCGAGTACCAAATTCAAGCTGGTTTAAGATAATTGATATTGAATGATTGTGTTGTCACTTTGTCGAGCGTTATCTAATTACTATGTTGAATAATAGATATGTATATGGTCATTGGAACAAATTGTTTAATATCTAATTTGCAGTAATCCTCTTTTCTAAAATTAAAATGAAATATTGTTTTCTGGGGTTTCTTCTGTTCATGTATTGTAAAAGAGTTATAATTTCCGATGCTTATCTTGCATAGAAACTTGATTTAAAAGGTGGGTCTTGTTAATTTTCCAGAAATTTGCTGTTGCAATATATTTTTCCCAAATTTCACTATTTATCCTTATTGTTTTTTAGGTTTAACGTTTGCTGAATATAAGACAACTTAACTGGACTCGAGACTTGTGCAAGAGAAAGTAAGTATTGCTACCAATTTCCTATTTTATTTTTTGCGTATGTTAGTGATTTCGGTTAGTCTTGTGTAGTTGAGGAGCTTAGGACTTGGGGGAAGGGGTGGAGCCTTCCCGTTGTGTGTTGTTGGTTTAATATCGCTGGTTTGTTGTGATTGAATATATACATGTATGAGCTAAAATTTTATTATGGAAACGCAATACCTGAATAAACAAGTAAAGTATGTATTCCTTATGTCTTTAATGAAAGTTTAGTGCAAGAAGAAGAGAGCTTCCCCTACTGGAGGATCATTACATGCTGCTGGATCTATTTCTACTGCCACCTTTTACGAAAACCATGTAAGTTAATTGCTATGTATCATCAAAAACTAACTATTAAGTTAGTGTATGTTATAATATACTAAATTACAACTATAAATTGCAGAAAAAGAAAACTGGCACAGCACCTGATGATGGAGTTCTATTTTTACTTAGCAAGCGAAGGAAGCCGGATCAATTGTTCTTGGATCCTCGTGGGGAGCAAGCATGGGTTAGTAAAATCCTTTTAATGTTATTTAGTTTCTTGTTGTTTATGGGGCATGATTTTGGATTCTTTTGGTTTAAACATGTAAATATTATGTTGAATAAAACTGATACTTCAATCATGGCTGTAAGATGAAGTTATTTGCATAGATTTGGACAAGCATGGGATAAATATTTCTCTTTATTTCCCTTGTGGATTGTTTCAAGGGTAAAAATTTTGTTGAGGTCGTAACCCTGTTGCAATTTTTCAAATAAATAAGATTTAGTGCGACGACATTCATGAAAATTCTTTTGTCCAGAATTAACTAGTCTGATCTGGTTCCCGTAGTCTAGCAATTAATGCTCAAGCCCTGTTGTCTTTAGTTAAATAATATCATAGTTATATCTTTCTTTTTTATGCAACTTTTCCCATACGCGTATTATAGTTAAATAATACTGCAATGGGTTTTAGTAATTAGTAACATTTTAAGAGACGTATGTGAGATCCAAGATTTGTAGTTTTCTCGAACAACTGGAACTAGCTAATTGTTTGCTACTTTTAATTACTTTTACTCTTTAAATGTAACTAATAGTCAAATCTATGTATATCAACCTGTAGGATAACTATATGAATTTGATCAAAAATCATGAGGCTGAGGCTGCGGAGACAGGTGTTCCTAGTACACAACAAACTAGGAATGATTTGTTTTCTCAATGAACTACCTATTAGGTGCGTCCCCATCGCACATGGACTCGTATTGTAACAGTTCTAATGAGCACACATCGCCCCAATGGCAGTCATATGATCAAGTTGAATTACAATTGAACGACCTTAAACAAAATCAAGAAAAGCAAAGAGAGTGTCAAGAGAAGCAAACAGAATCAATCCAACGGATAGAAGAAATGTTATCTGGATTCATGAGATTGGTTTGAGGCCTTCCACTTCTGACTACACCGTCCAAGCATTCAAATCTTCACAAATCAGCCTACAAATGATGGATCAAACAATGAAGATGGAGAAGACAACTAATGGAGGTGCGTTTATTTTTAAATTAAAATGCATGTGAATTTATTTTTAAAGTTAACTGAATGCTACAAATGAGAAATGGTATGTTTTCGCATAAGTTTGGTAGATTGACATGGTTTGAATGGTTTGATTTCTGGTTTTTTTAATTGAGGTTGGCTATGATAATTGAGGCTGAAAGCTGAAGTCTTTCTCTATTTTCCTTAGCTAGAACTGATGGCTCTAGTTAGAAGTTAAGGTTAGCCCTTAATCAAATTTTGCTTTTCCTAATTGTTTGAAGTTTTCTATGTTGTATCTATTGTTCTTTTGATCAGTAAATGTATTCTATGTTTTGTAGTAATTTTGAAAATTAACTGGAGCACCTGATAATTTATCCTTACCCATTTGCTTTTCAAGGTTACTGTTTGCCACAATGTAGGACATGTTAATCGGACTCGAGTCTTTGCAATTCTAGGAGGGACGCTTACAAGATAGCTTATGGATGATGGAGTACCGGTAATTAGATGTAAATGTAAGGTTTTGTAAAAGTTTGATGAGTTATGACTTTATAAGATTGACTTGTAGTATGCTTTGGTATTTGCAGTGGTGAATTAGATGGAAATGGATGTTTTTGTAAAAGTTTATCGGATTTATATAGCACTTCTATTACATTATATCTAGTATGCTTGATTCAATGTGCATAATGTTTGAAGCTTTTGAGTAAATAGAATGTATTTGGTTTTTTTGATTTTGATTAGTCATACGGAATGTATTTCAGATTCAGAACAGGTACGATAATTGAAATAATATGGAATTCCCTAGAAATTAAAAAAAAAATAAAAAATTCTGACGAAAATATTTCCAAGGGAATTCCCTCGGAATAATTAAATTTTATCTTTTTAAATTTTATTTTCCGAGGGAATTCCCTCGGAAATTCCCGCGGTAATCTTTTTTGGTTTATCTTTTTAAAATTTTAATTTGTGAGGGAATGTCCGACGGAATTCCCTCAGAAATGTTTTCTCGGACAGTTCTGCGAGGGAATATCCAATTGGGCATATTCCAAGGGAATTTCCGAGGGAATTCCCTCGGAAACATTTTTCTCGGATAATTTTGTGAGGGATTAACTAATCGGGATTTTTTCGAGGGAATTCCGAAATTTTATTTCCCTTGGAATTCCCTCGGAAAATATTCCCTCGGAATGAATTCCGATGAGGGTTTTTCCGAGGGAAGGTTTTCTGAGGGAATTCTCTCGGAATTCGGCAGTTTTCTTGTAGTGCGGGCTACAAGGGGTTTTGGGATTTTGAACTTCGAAAGCAATTTGAAACGAGGATATCAAGGCCACATTCTAGGTGATCAAGAGAATGGAGTTGAGATTTGAGGAGTCCGAGAAGAATTCTTATGAGGGAGTTCTATTCGAGAACTTTGTAAAAGTACCTCCCTTCCAAGTTTGATGATAGGAAGATTTCAATTAGAAGAATGAAAGAAGATGGATGGTTTCCTATAAGAGTTTGAAATAATGGGTAATCAATGGATTGAATCTCACACATTACTTATGTGAAGAAAAGATCGGTTTGGGGTTCGAAGATTAAGCAAGGAATCCAAACTTCAAGAATTATCGAGAGGTTTCATGATAACAACAATGTCAGAAAAAGAAGATTTCAATGCCGAAGTGGGAGGATCAAATTAAGAGGAATTAGGAATTGTTTCAAGTGCCGGTAGTTGGAAATATATTTCAAGATGGAATATTTGAAGGTAAGATAAGGAGTCCAAAAGGTAAGAGAAATTCTTAGAAATTCAAGATTTCAATGACTCGGAGTATAAGAAGATTCAAATAGCAAAGATGGATTTTATATCCCTTCACCGGAAGCAATTTAATATTCACATTGTAGAAATTCGAATCACGTGGATGGAGGAAATGTTGGAAAACACGAATCAGAAAGCAGCGGAATTTAAAAAAATTTCCCAACAAAAGGATCTTGGACTCGCAATCGTGTATCCAAATTCGTAGAGTTAAGAAACTTACTTTTCTTTTATTCTTTCTTGAAGCGTTTCAAGCCACCCAAGAACGCTCTTCTCGCGGCTTGATCCCCTCTCCTTGGTAAAGCTCGAATCTTCAAACTTCTAACTTGAAGCTCTCTAGAGATAGTCCACCAACTTGATCACAATCTAACTAGTAAGGATGCTAGTTCTCTAGTTAGTGTTTAGGCTTAACCTAGGGTTTCGATTTATCTTGGAGAAAGGATGGTGTTCAACACATGAACCAAAAAAATTGCCAATTAGCTCTAAAAGAGAGCTTGAGCTCCCCCTTATATATAGATAAGGGAGAGGGACGCCGAACCCAATCCTTGTTGGGCAAGGATTTGGTCCCTCTCTCTCCTATTACTTGATCATCAAGTATTTTCCAACTTTGACTTTGAATTCTAAGTCAAATCAACTTTAAGAGAGCCAAAAATATCCAAACTATTTTTGGATAATTTTATACATTATTTATTTAAAATAAATAACTTATTTTATCTAATTAATTTATTCATAATTAATTAACTAGATTATTTTTCTCCAAAATAAGACTTTCTTTTTAATTCAAAATTAAACCAAAGTCTATTAAATAACTAACAAATTAATTATTTAATCACCAAATAATTATTCACGCACATGCATACGTGTCCATGAAGGACACGTGTCACGCACGTGACCCACACGTGTGATTTCACACGTGTGGAACCCTTTGGCCCGATTAACTCGTTTAATCATTTTAAAGCCTCAACTCATGTAACCAAGTTGTTGTGTGTGACCCTCTAGGTTCTCAATTCAATTAGCAGTGACCCTAATTAATTAATTCACTAATTAATTAATCAGTCCACAGATTAAACGACCATAGTCTAGCAACAGGTGTTTAACCCCTAGCTGAATTGGAATGTTCGGATTCCACAGAACCTTTAAGTCATTGATTCATGTGAGATACAATCCTCCTACTTACTATCTCTCAACTAAGATCTAGGGTAAGGGAATAATCAGAACCCTAATAATCCGGTCTTAAAGCTAAGTGCATTTCATATCCATTTGATCTCAATCCAAGAAACCCTTTTCTTCATGTCTTGATCTACTACCTTGGCCAAGGACTCCATATGGCATATGAATGACTTACACAATAAGAGATCACCTTGCAAATGCAAGTGTAGGTCCTTTCTTGATTCTCATTCACTTTCATGAATCACTTGTGCAGCCCCAGCATAAGCCTTGAATCAGTTGTCTAAGGCGACACCCTTTAAAGCTCATACCTAAGACTACAGAGTTAACTCATAAAGTGACAAGGAACCTCAAGTCTAAGGATCAATTAATCACATCAATGACTCATGAGATATTTCCTAATCTGGAAGTTTCTATTTCCTGAAATAGAAACTTCCTTTCCCATTTAGGAATGTTCTCACACGGGGCACCTCAGTGAACTTACTTGTTAAAGTAAGCACCCTCATGTATCACGCATGTATCAACTATACACTTTGCACCTCCATGAAACAAGGTGGTCCTTCTTAAGGGCATAATCCCACAAGCAAGCCTTAGAGGAGTCAGGTTGACACTCCCACTGTCTGTAGGACTCATCGGCTTGGAGTATTTAACTAATCATGACTTATGTGATATAGGGCACGTTTCATGAACCATTTCACCTAAATGGTAGAGTCCTAAAGTCATCAGGATTAGGGGAGTTCTCATACATGCCCAGATAAAGTAAACGCATACCAAACAAGAGCTTATAAAGAAGTGTTGCCTCAATTCGTTATTTCATTCAAAGATTGCCTGTGATTACAATAAGGAAAAGCACAAAGCGGATATACAATCGGCTTTCTAGGGCACTATTCCTAACAGGAAATTGAAGATTTTAATGAAGTTACCAATATCAACCAAGGAAGGATTCCAATACTGAAGGTGGGAAAATGACTCAAGTACCATGAAATTTAAGGTATGATGAAAGCTAACCAAAGAACAAGAATTTGAGATTTTCAAAGAATGCCATGACTTCAAGATCCCGGTTCAAGCACAAGATGATTCTCTCGAAAAGCAAAAATTTGACACTGAATTCAACACCACTACTATGGTGAACGGTACATGAAGCATTCATGGCATGACATATCATGCATATTTTAATATCGGGGAAACCCATGTGTTTATTGCCTCATTCCTTATTCTTCAGTGGTTCTTGGTTACACTTGTTATGTAATTGCTTTCCTTCTTGTTTCTGCTTACTGTGTGTTTCTTTCCCTTCTTGGTTCTTATTTGTAGTGTGCTTCGTTTCCATCCTAGTTCTGCTTGTTGCGTATTTCTTCTACTTTCTAGCTCTTACTAGTTGTGTGCTTTACTTTCTTTTGGTGTTAACTCTCTTTTGGAGAGAATTTTGTTGTGTGGAGTGTTCGTGAGTGTTTGGTGGGTTGTCAGGGTCGAGTTGCTTTCGGTGGGTCTGCTTGGAGGAGTTTTGCTCTTGTTGGAGTTGGCGGTTGCTTCTTGGAGGTCCGTTCAGGACTCAAAGGTGTCATCGGGTACTAGATTGAAGGCGAACCCGTTGATATTCCTCGTAGAAGAACCAAGGATTGCCTTAGAGTAAGAGGTACGCTTTTGAGTGGGAAGAGGCGGTTGAAGAGAGTTGCCCACGGTATTTGCTCTTGCCTAACCGGAGGTACAAAAGGCTACCTTGTTTCCAACAGAGGTACAAAAGAAGACCTTTGTTGTGTGTTGTTTGTAGAAGAACGGTAGCCAACGCCTTAAGGAGTACAAGGTCATAAATTTATCCCGCTCTTGGTTTGAAGTTGTTTGATGTTCTGGGAAAATCGGTTGTTATGGCATAAGAAAGACGTTATGGACTCGGTGTAGTAATGTCTATATGCAGACGGCTGACAGTTCTTGAACTACTCCCGAACCTTTATTTGGGAAGTGGGGGCGAACGACTAGGACTTTGTGTCCGGTTCGCTATATAAGGAGATAGGGTCTCGAGAGGTTTGAGATCTGAGTGGCGCAGCGGGAGTGTGGAGTTGGGTTGTCTTTGGAGCAGTTTAGGACCCCTTAGGTCCTGAGGACATGTCCTTTTGAAGGAAGGGAGTTAGTAACATCCCGCTCGTCTGGCCGTACAGGTACGCTTTAACGAGAGTGTTATTTGTGCTTTCTAATTCTTTATTTATGCAATTCCTTGTTATTTTAATTGTTATGTAATTATTTGAATTTATATGAAATTAATTGTTTATATTATGAACTTTGAATTTTAACGTTTTTAGTTTGCATGCCCGTAATTTGCTCGATATGTGCCGGAATTCAATTTCGATTTTTGTGAAATTTTGAGATGCGTGCTATATGTGAGTTATGGACGTGTTTGCATGCTCGTTTTAAGTTTTTGGGTTTGTTTGTCGAGGTTTTAAACCTTTGGTATTTGACGAGGGACATGACGGTCTAAGTAGTTTTAGCGCGCCTCGTGTTCCGGAGGCTATAACTTGAGCTCGGGAATTCGGATTCAAATTCCAGAAGAAGCCTCAGGCTCGTAACAAAGAAAGGAAACTTTTGAACCTGAGTTAGTATTTTTCTAAGCCCGGTTGAACCCCCGTTTTTCACCCGGAATGAACAGCTTGCACCAAAGTAGCCTTCTTTGACTATTCTTACACTTGTGGGCCCAATCTAACCTTACCTAAGCCTTAACCCTTGGTTTATATGACCATGATTCACCTCTCTCCCTCCCTTAACTGCTGCATTTCGAACCACACACCCGACAAGAGAGGAAAACGCTGCTGATCCAAGAAGAAGAGAAGAGAAGGAAGAAACCCTCATCCATATCTTGTGATTTTGGAGCCAAAACTCTCCCATACTTCATCAACTCTTCAACGTATGTATATTTCCGAATTATCCATGATTATATGATGATTTTGATCCATAAATTTCATGTTTTACTTGAGATTTAATATGAGTTTGGGAGATGGCACGAATAGGAAGGGTTAGAGGTCATTTCTTGCTCCTACGTCTTAGCTTGAGTTTGGGACTGATTTGATGCATCTTTGGTGATGATATGAACTTCTTTGCTTCCATTCTTGATTTATACTTCATGCTAGATGTGTTAGGGTTGATTCTTCATTCATAACTTGGTTGAAACCTTGAGTATTTAAGCATGAAAACTGGATTTAACGAATGCTCTCCCGCTATGAACTGCTGTGATATTTTTTAGATGTGTTTGACGAATTCTTGCCTCCAATTTCATGTATTAATGCATCGTTATGTATTACACATGTTGCTCTGTGAATATGCTCTGTTTTGCCCTGATTTTAGGCCCCTTTTCATCAGTAAATACGAGATAGAACATGACTTATTTTCTTTCCTTCCTTGCAACAGTTTTGTGTGGTTGTTTTGGTGCTCAAAAGCAAATTATATGAACTTGTTTTGCTTCCTTTTTGATACTTGATACTTGGTAGATGTGTTATGGATGAATTTCCTTCGAAACCCTTTAATGAGTTGATGAGTTTTGAGCTTGGAAAACTGCTACAAATCTGCTCTTCTTTCAACCGAACTGCTGTCATGATTTTTGGATTGGTTTAATGATTTCTTGAGCTCCATTTCGTGTGAAATTACATGGACATGAAGTATTTAAGTTGCCCTACATGTTAGCCAAGTGTTTCCAAGCTTTTATCCCCTGTTTTAGCCTCAAACTTGGAGAGAATGGCCTGCTTGTATTCATGCTCCTTCTTATCCGATCTTCTTGCATGATTTAGATAAGTTTGTTGCTTCTTGTTAGGGCCTGAATATGTGAGGATTTGGTGATAATTTCATACATGCTTCATGTGTCTTTGAGACCTAAGAAATTCCCCAAGAGCTGCTACAAAATGCCCTGCTTTTCCTTCCAAAAATCGAACTGCTGCGCATTGTTTCTCTTCATGCCGAAGGTCATGACACTGCCGTCTCCTTAATGAACTACAGCATGACACGGCCGTGTTATGTTCTCGACTTGGACATCTGATTTTATTAAATTCGGACACGGCCGTGTCCGTTTCCTTTGTGTTTTGGACTTGGCCATGTCATGTGTCACGGTGGCGCTCCGGGGGAGTTTCTTTCGTCGTTTCGTTGCTTTTCTTTGCTTTCTCTCGTCCCGTTTGTGACTTGTAGCCATTTTTAGCTTGATGTATGATGTGATAACGTGTATATTATGGATTTATGGCCTGATTTATGTACTCGTTTTCGAATTAAGGCTTCATATGTGAAGTATGCTACTTCAACGTGCGTTTATGACTTCATGTCTGGTTTGTATGCCTTGCATGATTATTCCTTGCTCCTTATATGATATGAATGCTTCGATAACATGTTATATGATATGATATGTTTGTAATATGAAACTTATGAATCCGTTTGGTGTAATTTATATGACTTATGATTTGATATGAACTTATATGCATTATATGTTGACTTGTTAAGCTTCATACGCATCACCTGCATTTATACGCATTTGCTGGGCGTCAATATGGTTCATTTTGAGTCTAAGTTTGTCTTTTGTCTTTGGTTTGCTCTTAGGTTTGTTCCGTGGTTGAGGAAGTGGTTCGATAGTCCACTTTTCGTCAGTTTTGTTAGGTTTGCTCAACAAGGTGAGGTTTTCTTTCCTTTTAGTTATTATGACCTAAAACCCTATTGGTATTTCGAACCCGCATGCGATTTATATATGTATATACATAGATATGTGTTTGATTCGTATTTTGTGGGGTTTGTCCCGTTTGTCATGAGGCTTTGAAAAACACTTTTGTATGTATCTAAGCTCTATTTTCGTTTACCTTACAAAGTTTTGATAAGAGTGTGTGTGTATAAGCGTGATATGACTTATGTATAAGCTTCGTGTCATAAGTGTAAATGTAAGTGTAAGTGTAAGTTTGGGCCTCGGAGAAGTGGTATGTGATCATCAACACGACTCCATTTACGGGAGACTTGGCTCAACCTTGGGAGATCGAGGGGAAAGCGGGTTCTCTTATGCCGACGGGTACATGTGTCATGGCCTGTCGAAGGAGAGGACGGGATCCCCCGACTCAATAAGTTTTAAGTGTGGGGGGTTGAGAGGGGCACCTCTCTTCCCCAAAAGGTGTAGGGGTGGGATTGATTTATGATTCGTTTTGTTTTCGCTTCGCCTTTTCTTATGGAGTAAGTGGGTTGAAATTCGAGCTTTCAGTTTGGTATGTTAAGCTTTTGTTTACGGTTGTGAAACGGGGGTGGATTTCTAAACTCTAAAACTTGGTTGATTTTGGCCATCGGCCTTAAACTTCTTTCTTTATATATCTATTACCACGGGTTAAAAGTTTTAGAATGCAGAAACCACGCCCGATTCACGAACCCTTTCAGCTTTGATTATGCTTTGTTCTTATGTATACGTATGGGTGCATGTGTCAGCCCCCTCACCAGTCTCTAGGACTGACCCTCGTTGTTTCCCTCTTTTTTCCCCTTTTGATTTGAGTTTGCAGGTATCCGTTTGGGAGTTGGAGCTAGGCGGTTGTCTTTAAGTTGTGGTTGAGGATAGCTCGAGTCTCATGCATTGTACTTTGTTTTCTTTACGCATTTTGTTAATTTTGAAATATGTATTAATTTGCTACTTTATTCTGTCTTGGGATTTAGTTTTGTGTATTTTCCTTGCATCTAAAATTGTATAAGTGTTATTTGGAGAACAAGATATGATTTGTGCTAGCCCGCTTTGAATTTTAAATTAATTGCTTCCGCGATTTTATTTCTTGCGCGCTCTGAGTAGGGTCGAGACCGCCTAGCTTAGGTTGGATTTTTGTTTGTCACCCGTTCCCCATGGCTTGATGCGTGGGCGGAGTTCCCATTTCGTTACACGTGTCGGGCTATGGTGCGGGGGATGTGGTGCCCTTCGCTCCAGGGTGTTACATCCTTGTGTGGTATCAGAGCTCTTAGTTGGAAAATGGAGCTCTTGTGTCGTGTCGGGTTTGCCTAGGCCATTCGGCTTAGGATTACATGTTTGTTTGCATTCACTACATCACTTTTGTGAATTATTTGATATTATTTGTATTAATCGTTCACATGAACATGCACTAAAAACTCCACATGCATCGATATCTTCTTGGAATTGTATTTTATTTCAGGATATTCCTTCGACATTAACAAGTGTTATTGGGAAAAGAACAAGAGAGATAGGTATATTCGGGCTACAAGGGGCTTACGGATTTTGATCTTCGAAAGCAATTTGAAACGAGGATATCAAGGCCACATTCTAGGTGGTCAAGAGAATGGAGTTGAGATTTGAGGAGTCCGAGAAGAATTCTTATGAGGGAGTTCTATTTGAGAACTTTGTACAAGTACCTCCCTTTCGAGTTTGATGATAGGAAGATTTCAATTAGAAGAATGAAAGAAGATGGATGGTTTCCTATAAGAGTTTGAAAGAATGGGTAATCAATGGATTGAGTCTCACACATTACTTATGTGAAGAAAAGATTGGCTTGGGGTTCGAGGATTAAGCAAGGAATCCAAACTTCAAGAAATCTCGAGAGGTTTCAAGATAACAACAATGTCAGAAAAAGAAGATTTCAATGCCGAAGTGAGAGGATCAAATTAAGAGGAATTAGGAATTGTTTCAAGTGCCGCTAGTTGGAAATATATTTCAAGATGGAAAATTTGAAGGCAAGACAAGGAGTCCACAAGGTAAGAGAAATTCTTAGAAATTCAAGATTTCAATGACTTTGAGTATAAGAAGATTCAAATAGCAAAGATGGATTTTATATCCCTTCACCGTAAGCAATTTAATATTCACATTGTAGAAATTTGAATCACCTGGAAGGAGAAAATTGAACATTTTAATGAAGTTACCAATATCAACCAAGGAAGGATTCCAATACTGAAGGTAGGAAAATGACTCAAGTATCGAGAAATTTAAGGTATGATGAAAGCTAACCAAAGAACAAGAACTTGAGATTTTCAAAGAATGCCATGACTTTAAGATCCCGGTTCAAGCACAAGATGATTCTCTCGAAAAGCAAGAAATTGACACCGAATTCAACACCTCTACTATGGTGAACGGTACATGAAGTATTCATAGCATCACATATCATGTATATTTTAATATCGGGGAAACCCATGTGTTTATTGCCTCATTCCTTATTCTTCGGTGGTCCTTGGTTACACTTGTTATGTAATTCCTTTCCTTCTTGTTTCTGCTTACTGCGTGTTTCTTTCCCTTCTTGGTTCTTGTTTGTAGTGTGCTTCCTTTCCATCCTAGTTCAGCTTGTTGCGTATTTCTTTTCCTTTCTAGCTCTTACTCGTTGTTTGCTTTACTTTCTTTTGGTGTTAACTCTCTTTTGGAGAGAGTTTTGTGGTGTGGAGTGTTCGTGAGTGTTTGGTCGGTTGTGAGGGTTTAGTTGCTTTCGGTGGGTCTTCTTAGAGGAGCATTGCTCTTGTTGGACTTGGCGGCTACTTCCAGGAGGTCCGTTCAGGACTCAAAGGTGTCATCGGGTACTAGATTGAAGGCTAACCCCTTGATATTCCTCGTAGAAGAACCAAGGATTGCCTCAGAGTAAGAGGTACGCTTTTGAGTGGGAAGAGGCGGTTGAAGAGAGTTGCCCACGGTATTGGCTCTTGCCTAACCGGAGGTACAAAAGGCTACCTTGTTTCCAACCGAGGCACAAAGGAAGGCCTTTGTTGTGTGTTGCTTGTAGAAGAACGGTAGCCTACGCCTTGAGTAGTACAAGCTCATAAGTTTATCCCGCTCTCGGTTTAAAGTTGTTTGAAGTTCTGGAAAAGCCGGTTGTTATGGCATAAGAAAGACGTTATGGACTTTGTGTAGTAATGTCTATGTGCCGACGGTTGACAGTTCTCCAACTACTCCCGAATCTTTATTTGGGAAGTGGGGGAAAACGACTAGGACTTTGTGTCCGGTTCGCTATTTAAGGAGATAGGGTCTCGAGAGGTTTGAGATCAGAGTGGCGAAGCGTAAGTGTGGAGTTGGATTGTCTTTGGAGCCGTTCAAGACCCCTTAGGACCTGAGGACAGGTCCTTTTGAAGGAGGGGAGTTTGTAACATCCCATTCGTCCGGCCGTACAGGTACGCTTTAACGAGAGTATTATTTGTGCTTTCTAATTCTTTATTTATGCAATTCCTTGTTATTTTAATTGTTATGTAATTATTTGAATTTATATGAAATTAATTGTTTATATTATGAACTTTGAATTTTAACGTTTTAGTTTGCATGCCCGTAATTTGCTCGATATGTGCCGGAATTCAATTTCGATTTTTGTGAAATTTTGATATGCGTGCTATATGTGAGTTATGAATGTGTTTGTATGCTCGTTTTAAGTTTTCGGGTTTGTTTGTTGAGGTTTTAAACCTTTGGTATTTGACGAGGGACATGACGATCTAACTAGTTTTAGGGCGCCTCGTGTTCCGGAGGCTATAACTTGAGCTCGGGAATTCGGATTTGAATTCCGGAAGAAGCCTCTGACTCGTAACAAAGAAAGGAAACTTTTGAACTTGATTTTGTATTTTTCTAAGCCTTTTTGGAACCCCTTTTTCCGCCCGGAATGAACATCTTGCACCAGAGTAGCCTTCTTTGACTTGTCTTACACTTGTGGGCCCAATCTAACCATACCTAAGCCTTAACCCTTGGTTTATATGACCATGATTCACCTCTCTCTCTCCCTTAACTGCTGCATTTAGAACCACACACCCCACAAGAGAGGAAAACGCTGCTGATCCAAGAAGAAGAGAAGAGAAGGAAGAAACCCTGATCCATATCTTGTGATTTTGGAGCCAAAACTCTTCCATAATTCATCAACTCTTCAAGGTATGTATATTTCCGAATTATCCATGATTATATGATGATTTTGATCCATGAATTTCATGTTTTACTTGAGATTTAATATGAGTTTGGTAGATGGCATGAATAGGAAGGGTTCGAGGTTATTTCTTGCTCCTATGTCTTAGCTTGAGTTTGGGATTGATTTGATGTATCTTTGCTGATTATATGAACTTCTTTGCTTCCATTCTTGATTTAAACTTCATGCTAGATGTGTTAGGGTTGATTCTTCATTCAGAACTTGGTTGAAACCTTTAGTATTTAAGCATGAAAACTAGATTTTCTGAACTGTTCTCCCGGTATGAACCGCGGTCATGTTTTTGAGAAGTGTTTGATGAATTCTTACCTGCAATTTCGTGTATTAATACATGGTTATGTATTACACATGTTGGTCTGTGAATATGCTCTGTTTTTCCCTGATTTCATGCCCCTTATCATCAGTATATGCGAGTTAGAACATGACTTATTTTCTTTCCTTCCTTGCAACAGTTTTGTGTGGTTGTTTTGGTGCTCAAAAGTTGATTATATGAACTTGTTTTGCTTCCTTTTTGATACTTGATACTTGGTAGATATGTTATGGATGAATTTTATTTGAAACCCTTTGATGAATTGATGAGTTTTGAGCTTGGAAAACTGTTGCAAATCTGCTCTTCATTCAACCGAACTGCTTTCATGATTTTTCTATTGGTTTGATGATTTCTTGAGCTCCATTTCGTGTGAAATTGCATGGACATGAAGTATTTGAGTTGCCCTACATGTTAGCGAAGTGTTTCCAAGCTTTTATCCCCTGTTTTAGCCTCAAACTTGGAGAGAATGGCCTTCTTGTATTCATACTCCTTCTTATCCGATTTTCTTGCATGATTTAGATAAGTTTGTTGCTGCTTGTTAGGGCCTGAATATGTGATGATTTGGTGATAATTTCATACATGTTTTATGTGTCTTTGAGGCCTATGAAATTCCCCAAGAGCTGCTACAAAATGGCCAGCTTTTCCTTCCAAAAATCGAACTGCTGCGCATTGTTTCTGTTCATGCCGAAGGTCATGACACGGTCGTGTAGCGTCCGGAACGGTGGGCCACCATATCCCCCGCACCTAAACCCGAACCCACATATGAAATGGATTTCCATACATGAGCCCAAGTCTAAGTGAACGGGAACCTCCACTCACACGCTAGGCTAAGCGGGGCTAAAACTCGGACAGAGCGCGCAAAACAAACAAACAAGAATGCGGAAGCAATAACATAAGGATCGAAAAGAGCTCTAAACTAACATTTACATCATATACAATGGCCTCACAGCCCAAAAATAGGTCAAGTATATACATCAAGAGTTCATAATCCTTCAAAATATAATTCTAATATCAAATGCAAAAGATGAGTGTTCAAAAGTAGGAATTATGAACGAAACTCGACCTAGACACACAAGTACAACAAGACTCGAAGCACTTCCCCGCCTAGCTCGTAACAACCTGCAACTGGGTAGGGAAAAGGGAGGGTCAGTCACAACTCGACTGAGTGAGGGCGCTAAACGCACACCCACACCTAAATACATAAATAGAGCAAAGCAAGTATCAAAGGTGATGGCCATGAATCGAGCTAAGGTTTTTCATACCAACACGTTTTAAATCATTGTATATAATACATCAAGAAATCCTAACTCGATTCACAATCCATCGAACAAAACATAAACACAAGTCCGGTGAGAATGGACTATCCCTTACTCCATCAAACGTAACATAAAACTGAAATTATAAATCAATCCAACCCCAACAACAAGGTGGTCAGGAATCAAACCCTCTCCACCTACTTACTTATGTACGAGGGGTAGCTAACCCACAACGTACTCGGAGCATCACGCCTCATCAACCTCCAAGAATCGTGCGTAACACTACGAATGGGAATCATGCACAGGCTTAACCCGAAGGCCCTTGCCGTCCCGGGCGTCCTTACACACAATTCCCGGGCCCAAGATACCTTACCAATATCAATTCCCGTATTTCAGGGCTTACCTCGCTCAAAGATAGCATAAACGAATAAATGGATTCAAATCATAAGCTTACATATGCTCGTAATTATACCAATTTCATAAACTTGAAGCTTATTCATAAGATCATAAACATATCTTAAGCACACATATTTAACTATATATAAGATATTTAGTCGCATGCGGGATGAGAAATCTACACATATTAGGCCATAGGTCGCTTAACTAGAAGAGAAAAATCCTAAACCTCACCTTATAGCAAAAAGGAGTAGAAACTGGGTCAAAAGAAGCGACAACCGCCTAAACTTCAGGCTCGTGGGCGTCCGGAAGAGGCTCTAAAACAAAAGAACATAAGACTCGAGACTTAGACTCAAATATGAACCAATTAGACGCCCGACAATGCTCATGAATGAAATGAATGCAAATGAAGTGCATAAATGTACTACTTAACGTATATCAAATCATAACTCGTTCAAATCATATCAAATAGATTAAAAATCTAATATAATCGAATTAAAACATAATAATACATGTTAGCAAAGCTTAAGGATCATGTTCGGGGTGGGAGAGAAGTAAACAAGCGAAGAAAAACAAGAAAATAAAGTTCGGAGTAAAAAAAAAGTCACTGCCCTAAATCCACCCCGGTGGATTTTTTTCAAAGGAGGAATCCACCCCCATGGATTCAAGGCAGTCAGCTCTCTGCCTCAAATCCACCCCGGTGGATTTTTTTCAAAGCAAAAATCCACCCCGGTGGATTTGGGTCAGAAGCTAAAATTCGAAAATAGGGCTTGCAAACTTCATGAAAACTCCTTCCAAACCAAAGCATCAACAACAAGACATGAAATGGTGCAAATATACCACAAAATTAAGCAAGAAAAACATCCCAAATCATCTCCACTCATGCATACTACAAACCAGAAATGAAAAGAAGCAAAGAAGCTAAAGTTTCAACAAGTTCCTCCCAACTTCTCAAAAGACCAATAATGGAAAATCATAATACTTTCACCTACCATGAAAAAGGAGCATATACAAGCAATAACTAAGCCAAGTGAATCAACATATAAAGCATCAAACTTAAAGAAAGCAAGAGATGCACTAATTCTTCCAAAAATTCTTCAAAACCTAACTATTCATGACTCCAAGAAAATCTCATGAACTCCAACATTAAATCATGATATAAGAAGTGTAAAATGCTCATAAGATCAAGGAGATCACATTCCCCAACTTACCTTGAAGAAATGGAGCAAGAAAAGCTAAAACTTGAGCTTTAAGGTCACAACAATGGAGGAAAATGGCTTGGGACTCCTTTTTCTTCCTTTCCCCTTGCTTTGGTTCGAAATTCTTAGCACAAAGGGGAGGAGAGAACTGATTTTGATGATTAAAAGTCAAGGGTAGGGGTATGGGTAGGTCTAATAGTCTCCAAGTAGGCTTATAGGTGCGATCTAGGTACGTAGGGCCAAAATTTGCGTCACTGGGGGTCGAAACGGCATCGAAAAAGTTCAAGGCTTGTTCCATTGTATCCAAATCATTGATTCAAGTACAATGGCGAAGACGGAACTCGAATCCGAGTCGCCGAGCTCAAGTTATGAGAAAATGACTCAAGAGTGGCCAAATTGCAAATTGGCCCAAAAATTTGAAATAAAATTCAATTGAGTCCAAACCAAACCAAACAAGTCCAAAACACAAATAAATCATACAATTAAGTCCAAGAATCAAATAATCAACATTATACACAAATTAGGCATGCTCGGGTTCAAACTCCAAATCTCAAATCATAAATTCCAATAGAATCAAAATTTCACATAAGTTCAAATAAGACAAGTAAGAAAATTATAAGAAATAAAACGACAGTTAAATCATATATTACATAATTAATGAATTTAAATCGTGCACGTATATCATACCTGTACGGTTGAACAGTCGGGGTGTCACAATCTTCCCCCCTTAAAAAGGACTTGTCCTCAAGTCCGTTACGCCTCCTCAAACAAACCCGGGTATAACCTTCTCATCTTTTCCTCGGTTTCCCAAGCCGACTCCTCGGACTTTTGATCTTTCCAAATCACCCTGACCAACGAAATTTGCTTATTCCTTAATTCTTGCAACTTTCGGTCTTGAATGGCAACATGATGCTTTTCTATTGTCAAGTCCGGCTCAAAGTGAACTTCTTCAACAGGAAGGATAGTTGCCTCATCGGGATAATACTTCCTAAGCTGTGAAACGTGAAACACGTTGTGTATCCCGGTTAAACTTGGAGGTAAATCCAATCTGTACGCTGTGGCTCCAATTCTTTCTAAGATCTCAAACGACCCAAGGTAGCGTGGATTAAGCTTTCCACCTCTACCTATTCGAGTGAAGCCCTTTCTAGGAGATGCTTTCAGAAAAACTCTATCTCCGACCTCAAACTCTAAGGGTCTTCTTCTCTTATCGGCGTAGCTCTTCTGACGAGCCTGAGCTACTCTCATCCTTTGTCGAATCATATGAACCTTCTCAATAGTAGCAGCAATATTCTCCTTAGGCTCGGCTCTATCGAGTTTATCCTCTTCAGTCCATCTCCAATCCTCAATATCCCAAAATAGAGGAGACCTGCACTTCCTTCCATAAAGTGCCTCGTAAGGAGCCATCTTAATCGAACCTTGATAACTATTGTTATAAGCAAACTCAACCAAAGCCAGGTGCTCGTCCCACTTATACTGGAAATCCAAAACACACGTTCTAAGCATATCTTCCAAGTACTGAATCAAACTTTCAGATTGGCCGTCTGTCTGAGGATGCGAACCGGTGCTAAACTTGAGCCTGGTGCCCAAACACCTCTGAAGATTCTGCCAGAAAATCGAAGTAAACCGCGGATCTCTGTCCGAAACAATACTAGTCGGAACTCCATGTAACCTTATAATCTCCCGAACGTACAACTCGGCTAGCTTTGGAACTTTCTCAGACATCCGAATCTTGAGGAAATAGGCAGACTTAGTTAATCTGTCAACAATTACCCATATTCCATCAAACCCTCCTTTAACTCTAGGCAAGCCGGACACGAAGTCCATAGTCACTTGCTCCCACTTCCACTCGGGAATAGGAAGCGGTTGGAGAGTTCCTCCCGGCTTCTGGTGTTCTTCCTTCACCTTTTGACACGTTAGACATCGCTTCACAAAGTTCGCGACGTCCCTTTTCATGCCATTCCACCAGAATTTCTCTCTCAGGTCCCGATACAACTTAGTACCTCCCGGATGAATCGAGTACCTCGAGCGATGTGCCTCCTCAAGTACAATCCTCTTGAGCTCTTTTGGGACACATATTCTTGCTTTGAACCTTAACAAACCAAAATCATCGAATCCAAACTTAGAATTCGGATCATCTCTAGCACGAGTTATCAAGTTCTGAATTTCGGCATCCGTAGCTTGAGCTTCTAACAACTGTTGTTTCAAATCCGGTATTATCGTGAGATTCGCCAACCAAGTTCTTGAGACTAAGATCTCTGAACCTGAGCTTGAAGAACCCGCTTCGAAATTAGCCACATTCGCCTTTCTACTCAAGGCATCGGCGACCACGTTTGCTTTGCTCGGATGGTACTGAATGGTACAATCGTAATCTTCTAATAACTCCATCCAACGACTTTGTCTTACATTCAGATCTTTCTGAGAAAAGAGATACTTGAGGCTTTGGTGATCCGTAAACACCTCGAAGGTTGCACCATAGAGATAATATCGCCACTTCATCAAAGAAAACACAACTGCAGCTAATTCGAGATCATGGGTAGGGTAATTCTTCTCATGCTCCTTCAACTTCCTTGAAGCATAAGCTACCACTCTACCGTGCTGCATCAAAACACACCCGAGACCCTCTTTTGAAGCATCCGTATAAACAACATAACCCTCGGTACCCTCGGGTAGGGTTAAAACCGGTGCCGAAGTCAACTTCACTTTCAAAGTCTGAAAACTTGCCTCACACTTATCATCCCATTCGAATTTCACTTCCTTCTTAGTTAAACGAGTCAAGGGGCCAGCGATTTTAGAGAAATCCTTAACAAACCTTCGGTAATACCCTACCAACCCAATAAAACTCCTGATCTCGGAGGCATTTCTTGGTCTCTCCCAACGAAGCACGGACTCAACCTTAGATGGATCAACCTCAATCCCATCACTTGAAATTATATATCCCAAAAACATAACTCGGTCAATCCAGAATTCGCACTTACTGAACTTTGCATACAACTTGTGTTCCCTCAAAGTTTCCAAGACGATCCTAAGATGCTGTGCATGCTCTTCAGCCGACTTAGAGTACACCAGAATGTCATCTATAAATATTACCACGAACTTGTCAAGAAAAGGCCTGAACACTCGGTGCATCAAATCCATAAACGCAGCTGGGGCATTAGTTAATCCAAAAGGCATAACAGCGAATTCAAAATGCCCATACCTCGTATTAAACCCAGTCTTCGGAATATCCACCTCCCTAATTCGCAGCTGATAGTAACCCTGCCTCAAATCCAACTTGGAGTAAACTTTAGAACACTGCAGAATATCGAACAACTCCTCGATGTGAGGCAAAGGGTATTTGTTCTTCACGGTCATCCTATTCAACTCACGGTAATCTATGCACATCCGTAGCGTTCCATCGTTCTTCTTTACAAATAGAACGGGAGCACCCCACGGAGAAGTGCTCGGACGAATGTACCCACAAGCCAAAAGTTCATCAAGCTGCGCCTTTAACTCCTTTAACTCAGCAGGAGCCATTCTATAGAGAGTCTTCGAAAAAGGCTCTGCTCCGGGATGAAGATCGATTACGAACTCGATGTCCCTATCAGGTGGTAAAGAACCCAATATCTCAGGGAAAACATCGGTATACTCGCGCACGACCTCCGTCTCCTCGAGTTTGGCCTGATCCTTAGGTTTATTCAAAAGATAGGCCACAAAACCTGTTGCACCGTCCCGGATCAGTTTACTCGCCTCAACAAAAGAAACAAACGGGCTTGACTTAACCTTCTCGCCCTTAAAAACCACTGAACCAAAGGAAACTTTCTTCTCTCGACAATCCATCTGAGCCCCATGATCATACAACCAATTAATTCCAAGGATTACATCATATCTTTGCATCGGCATCTCAATCAAATCAGCAAGGAAAACCTGATCTTCAAAGATTACCGGACAACCCCGAAATACCCTGTAAGTAATCAAACTACCACTAAGAGGAGAGCTAACCACGTAATCATGCGCACATAAAGAAACAGGCAAGGATATAGAAGCAGCAATATCCCGGGAAATAAAGGAATGAGTAGCCCCGGGATCAAACAATACATGCAATATAGTGCCATGAATGCTAATGGTATCTTCAATCACGGCATTAGGATCAATATCGGCGGCTTCCTCCTCTTCAACCCCGAGTGCATAAGCCCTAGCTTGAACAGCGGGCCTCTGATTGCCTCCCGTAGCATGTCCCGGTCTCTTCTTCGGACAAGTACTCAACATGTGATCCGTTGCCCCACAACCATAACACCTCTTGTGTAATTTGAAACAGTTTTCCACCCGGTGATTACCTTGACAATGAGAGCATTGCACTTTAGGCGGAGTCGGAAGTGCCAAGGGTAGATTTGGTTGATTAGGTCCCGCGGGTCGAGGTTGCTTATTTTGAGGCTTGTCTTGCTGAAAAGTTTCAAATGCCGGCCTCTTTCCAAATTTATTGAAATTCCCTGAGCTAGACCCTTGCCCGGTATGTGAAGTCTTTCTTCTCAAGTTCACTCTTTCTTCAACCCTCAAAGCCTTATCGGTCACTTTTCCCCATGTGCTTGTGTTTGAAGCCTCCAACGCGTCCTTCATATCCTCTCGAAGGCCCTGAAGGAATTGTGAGGCCTTTGCTTCATCATCATTAGCAACATTCGGGGCATAACGGGAGAGTCTCTCAAATTCGTTGATATACTCCGTCACGGACATGCTCCCTTGCTTAAGATCCATAAATTCCCTTAAACGCCGGTTCCTTGTAGCTTTGGGAATATATTTGTTCTTGAATTCCTGAACAAATACCTGCCAAGTGATATCCTCTCCGGAGGCCTCCAACTTACCTTGCACACTAGTCCACCAATTACAAGCTTGGCCTTGGATCATGGTAAGAGTGCATTGCAATTTCTCCATAGGCTCGCAAGGTATGAGATTCCATACCCTATTTGTTTGCACGAGCCACTCTTCCGCTTGGATATCGTTACCACCTACGAAAACCGATGGATTTTGATTCTTGAATTCCCGGAGAATAGCAGTAATGGGATTTCTTCCATGATTGCCAGCAGGAGGTGCATTGTTTCGTTCTTGAGCTCTTTGTTCCAAATATACCGCTAACCTCCCAATGAAATTGCCCGGATCCATTTGGGGTGGTGGTGGCGGATTGTTATTTTCATGTTGTGGAGAATGATCCCGGTGGTGACGGTGTTCCGGAGATCTATCTCGATGGTGGTGTCTTCGTGGAGGCATATTCTGTAAAATCAAGAAATTACAATTCATATGCATGAGGGTCAGTACATGTTCATGTGCACTATTAACAAGAAAATAAGCAAATAATCATATAAATGCACATAACCACGTTGTCCAAAGCTGTACGACCTAGACAGACCCAACTCGACTCTAGAGCTCCGGTTTTGCAACCGAGAGCTCTGATACCACTTTAAGATGTAGCGCCCGGAACGGTGGGCCACCACATCCCCCGCACCTAAACCCGAACCCACATATGAAAGGGATTTCCATACATGAGCCCAAGTCTAAGCGAACGGGAACCTCCACTCACACGCTAGGCTAAGCGGGGCTAAAACTCGGACAGAGCGCGTAAAACAAACAAACAAGAATGCGGAAGCAATAACATAAGGATCGAAAAGAGCTCTAAACTAACATTTACATCATATACAATGGCCTCACGGCCCAAAACTAGGTCAAGTATATACATCAAGAGTTCATAATCCTTCAAAATATAATTCTAATATCAAATGCAAAAGATGAGTGTTCAAAAGCAGGAATTATGAACGAAACTCGACCTAGACACACAAGTACAACAAGACTCGAAGCACTTCCCCGCCTAGCTCGTAACAACCTGCAACTGGGTAGGGAAAAGGGAGGGTCAGTCACAACTCGACTGAGTGAGGGCGCTAAACGCACACCCACACCTAAATACATAAATAGAGTAAAGCAAGTATCAAAGGTGATGGCCATGAATCGAGCTAAGGTTTTTCATACCAACACGTTTTAAATCATAGTATATAATACACAAAGAAATCCTAACTCGATTCACAATCCATCGTACAAAACATAAACACAAGTCCGGCGAGAATGGACTATCCCTTACTCCATCAATCGTAACATAAAACTGAAATTATAAATCAATCCAACCCCAACAACAAGGTGGTCAGGAATCAAACCCTCTCCACCTACTTACTTATGTACGAGGGGTAGCTAACCCACAACGTACTCGGAGCATCACGCCTCATCAACCTCCAAGAATCGTGCATAACACTACGAATGGGAATCATACACAGGCTTAACCCGACGGCCCTTGCCGTCCCGGGCGCCCTTACCCACAATTCCCGGGCCCAAGATACCTTACCAATATCAATTCCCATATTTCAGGGCTTACCTCGCTCAAAGATAGCATAAACGAATAAATGGATTCAAATCATAAGCTTACATATGCTCGTAATTATACCAATTTCATAAACTTGAAGCTTATTCATAAGATCATAAACATATCTTAAGAACACATATTTAATTATATATAAGATATTTAGTCGCATGCGAGATGAGAAATCAACACATATTAGGCCATAGGTCGCTTAACTAGAAGATAAAAATCCTAAACCTCACCTTATAGCAAAAAAGAGTAGAAACTAGGTCAAAAGAAGCGACAACCGCCTAAACTTCGGGTTCGTGGGCATCCGGAAGAGGCTCTGAAACAAAAGAACATAAGACTCGAGACTTAGACTCAAATATGAACCAATTAGACGCCCGACAATGCTCATGAAAGAAATGAATGCAAATGAAGTGCATAAACGTACTGCTTAATGTATATCAAATCATAACTCGTTCAAATCATATCAAATAGATTAAAAAATCTAATATAATCGAATTAAAACATAATAATATATGTTAGCAAAGCTTAAGGATCATGTTCGGGGTGGGAGAGAAGCAAACAAGCGAAGAAAAACAAGAAAATAATGTTCGTAGTAAAAAAAAAGTCACTGCCCCAAATCCACCCCCATGGATTCAAGGCAGTCAGCTCTCTGCCTCAAATCCACCCCGGTGGATTTTTTTCAAAGTAAAAATCCACCCCGGTGGATTTGGGTCAGAGGCTAAAATTCAAAAATAGGGCTTGCAAACTCCATGAAAACTCCTTCCAAACCAAAGCATCAACAACAAGACATGAAAAAGAAGCGAAGAAGCTAAAGTTTCAACAAGTTCCTCCCAACTTCTCAAAAGAGCAATAATGGAAAATCATAATACTTTCACCTACCATGAAAAAGGAGCATATACAAGCAATAAATAAGCCAAGTGAGTCAACATATAAAGCTTCAAACTCAAAGAAAGCAAGAGATGCACTAGTTCTTCCAAAAATTCTTCAAAACCTAACTATTCATGACTCCAAGAAAATCTCATGAACTCCAACATTAAAGCATGATATAAGAAGTGTAAAATGCTCATAAGATCAAGGAGATCACATTCCCCAACTTACCTTGAAGAAATGGAGCAAGAAAAGCTAAAACTTGAGCTTTAAGGTCACAACAATGGAGGAAAATGGCTTGGGACTCCTTTTTCTTCCTTTCTCCTTGCTTTGGTTCAAAATTCTCAGCACAAAGGGGAGGAGAGAACTGATTTTGATGATTAAAAGTCAAGGGTAGGGGTATGGGTAGGTATAATAGTCTCCAAGTAGGCTTATAGGTGCGATCTAGGTACGTAGGGCCGAAATTTGCGTCACTGGGGGTCGAAACGGCATCGAAAAAGTTCAAGGCTTGTTCCATTGTATCCAAATCATCGATTCAAGTACAATGGCGAAGACGGAACTCGAATCCGAGTCGCCGAGCTCAAGTTACGAGAAAATGACTCAAGAGTGGCCAAATTGCAAATTGGCCCAAAAATTTGAAATAAAATTCAATTGAATCCAAACCAAACCAAACAAGTCCAAAACACAAATAAATCATACAATTAAGTCCAAGAATCAAATAATCAACGTTATACACAAATTAGGCATGCTCGGGTTCAAACTCCAAATCTCAAATCATAAATTCCAATATAATCAAAATTTCACATAAGTTCAAATAAGACAAGTAAGAAAATTATAAGAAATAAAACGACAGTTAAATCATATATTACATAATTAATGAATTTAAATCGCGCACGAATATCATACATGTACGGTTGAACAGTCGGGGTGTCACAGGCCGTGTCCTTAATGAACTGCAGAATGATACGACCTTGTTACGTTCTTCACTTGGACATCGGATTTTATTAAATTCAGACACGACCGTGTCCGTTTCCTTTGTGTTTTGGACTTGGCCATGTCATGTGTCACGGTGGCGCTCTGGGGGAGTTTCTTTCGTCATTTCGTTGCTTTTCTTTGCTTTCTCTAGTCCCGTTTGTGACTTGTACCCATTTTTAGCTTGATGTATGATGTGTTAACGTGTATATTATGGATTTATGGCCTGATTTATGTACTCGTTTTTGAATTAAGGCTTCATATGTGAAGTATGCTACTTCAACGTGCGTTTATGACTTCATGTCTCGTTTGTATGCCTTGCATGATTATTCCTTGCTCCTTATATGATATGAATGCTTCGATAACATGTTGTATGATATGATATGTTTGTAATATGAAACTTATAAATCTGTTTGGTGTAATTTATATGACTTATGATTTGATATGAACTTGTATGCATTATATGTTGACTTGTTAAGCTTCATACGCATCACCTGCATTTATACGCATTCGCTGGGAGTCAGTATAGTTCATTTTGAGTCTATGTTTGTATCTTGTCTTTGTTTTTCTCTTAGGCTTGTTCCGTGGTTAAGGAAGTGGTTCGATAGTCCACTTTTGGTCCGTTTTGTTCGGTTTGGTTGACAAGGTGAGGTTTTCTTTCCTTTTAGTTATTATGACCTAAAACCCTATTGGTATTTCGAACCCGCATGCGATTTATATATGTATATACATAGATATGTGTTTGATTCGTATTTTGTGGGGTTTGTCCCGTTTGTCATGAGGCTTTGAAAAACACTTTTATATGTATCTAAGCTCTATTTTCGTTTACCTTACAAAGTTTTCATAAGAGTGTGTGTGTATAAGGGTGATATGACTTGTGTATAAGCTTCGTGTTATAAGTGTAAATGTAAGGGTAAGTGTAAGTTTGGGCCACGGAGAAGTGGTATGTGATCTCGGGTCGGCCATGAGGTCGCCAGGCTCCCTCATCAACATGACTCCATTTACGGGAGACTTGGCTCAACCTCGGGAGATCGAGGGGAAAGCGGGTTCTCTTATGCCGACGGGTGCATGTGTCATGGCCTGTCGAAGGAGCGAGCGGGATCCCCCGACTCAATAAGTTTTAAATGTGGGGGTTGAGAGGGGCACCTCTCTTCCCCAAACGGTGTAGGGGTGGGATTGATTTATAATTCGTTTTATTTTCGCTTCGCCTTTGCTTATGGAGTGAGTGGGTTGAAATTCGAGCTTTCAGTTTGGTATGTTATGCTTTTGTTTACGGTTGTGAAATGGGGGTGGATTTCTAAACTCTAAAACTTGGTTGATTTTGGCCTTCGGCCTTAAACTTCTTTCTTTATATATCTATTACCACGGGTTAAACATTTTAGAATGCAAACGTATGGGAGCGTGTGTTAGCCCCCTCACCAGTCTCTAGGACTGACCCTCATTGTTTCTCTCTTTTTCCCCCTTTTGATTTGAGTTTGCAGGTATCCGTTTGGGAGTTGGAGCTAGGCGGTTGTCTTTGAGTTGTGGTTGTGGATAGCTCGAGTCTCATGCATTGTACTTTGTTTTATTTACGCATTTTGTTAATTTTGAAATATGTATTAATTTGCTACTTCGTTCTGTCCTGGGATTTAGTTTTGTATATTTACCTTGCATCTAAAATTGTATAAGTGTTATTTGGAGAAAAAGATATGATTTGTGCTAGCCTGCTTTGAATTTTAAATTAATTGCTTCCCCGATTTTATTTCTTGTGCGCTCTGAGTAGGGTCTAGACCACCTAGCTTAGATTGGATTTTTGTTTGTCACTCGTTCGCCATAGCTTGATGCGTGGGCCGAGTTCCCATTTCGTTACATGTGCCGGGCTATAGTGCGGGGGATGTGGTGCCCTTCGCTCTGGGGTGTTACATTCTTATGTGGTATCAGACCTCTTGGTTGCAAAACGGAGCTCTTGTGTCGTGTCGGGTTTGTCTAGGTCATTCGGCTTAGGATTACGTGTTTGTTTGCATTCACTACATCACTTATGTGAATTATTTGATATTATTTGTATTAATCGTTCACATGAACATGCACTAAAAACGCCACATGCATCGATATCTTCTTGGAATTGTATTTTATTTTAGGATATTCCTTCGACATCAACAAGTATTCTCCGGAAAAGAACAAGACAGATAGGTATATTCGGGCTACAAGGGGCTTTGGGATTTTGATCTTCGAAAGCAATTTGAAACGAGGATATCAAGGCCACATTCTAGGTGGTCAAGAGAATGGAGTTGAGATTTGAGGAGTCCGAGAAGAATTCTTGTAACGCCCTAAATTTTCAATCACGCAATATGGGGCATAATGTGAAATAACTGCCAATCATGACTTAAGTGTTTAATTGCTTAATTGTCCTTACTTGGTCATTTCATGAATTTGGGGACTTAATTGCATGAATTACTTGTGGGACTTAATTGATCACTTATTATGAGATTGGACTCAATTGCATGACTTATGAAGTTGAAGGATTTAATACCAAATTGGAGCATCTCTTCCTCTCTTATGGCAGCATTAACGTAGCATTTTCCCTTCATACATACAAACATATCACTTTGTTCTTTGCTTCCATTTTTTGGACCAAACCAAAACCCTAATCAAGGAGTAAGGGAATTTCATCCATTCAAGCATTATTTTGTGGGATTTAGGAGCAGTGAAGCATCATCAACATCATCTCTTTTCCTTCTTCTCATTCATTCAAGGTATATGAGCTTAGTTGGGGAATTCATGAATATATATGAGAACTAGGGTTATGGTTTAAGCTTGTTTAATTATGTTCTAGTTGTAGGAAGTATGCATACTTGATCATAGCTTGAATTTTATATACATATTATGAAGTTTATAAGCTTGGAGCATGAGTTAATTTGTGGGTTTTGAATGATGAATTCTTGATGATCTAAGTATGTTACCTTGGATTAAATGTTACTTAAATGTTGTATTTAAGTTATATGCATGTTATATGTTTGTTTTAGGTGTTTTGGTTGAGGTTTCTTGGGAGTATGCTACCCCTTTTTTCCCTACACGAACTAGCCCTGTTTTCTGCCCCTTTTCTCGCCCAGGAGGACTACCCGGGCTGGTAGTTTTTGTGCCTAAAAAGTACCCGGGCGGGTAGTTTTATGCCGAAAAGTTTCTAGACTGCTCTACCCGGTCGGGGAACTTTTCCCTTGAATTTTACCCGGCCGGGTACTCCCTCATCCGAACTCCAAATGACCTGATTTTTGAACCGTTGGAAAGCTCTTGAAGTATAGAACAATATACAATTAGAATCAGCTCAATATCGTTTCCCATTTGTGAGATATTATCAATTATTTTTGGTGTCGCTGCTTTCCCAACAAACTGCACTCGCCTAACTTCAAGCTTACGCCATTTTCTCCTCGCTTTGAACTAGAAAACGAGCCATATACCATTTTAAAGTCTACTTGTCTAGTTTCATTCCCAAAAAACAAACCTAATTCAAATTTCTAGAACTTTAGATATTTCCCTTTTTCCACAGCTTGGTCATTTTAAAAAATTGCCGGTTTTTGCCAAACTTCACCAAAACCCTTCTTATTGCATGCCTTTGACTTCCTTGGCTTCCGTATCTGATTTATATGAGTTATATAATTGATTTATTGATGATTATGCTCCTAATTGACATTCCTTGATTGTTATTGCATGATATATTGATCCATGACTTTTTCGTTCATCTTAAATGGTTCATACGAGTCGAGTCTCACGTACACGTGTCCTTGTTATACAGATCACGTTCCCGGTGATGAGGAGGACGCTCCTTAGGGTGTTTCCTTACTTCTTTTGGTTGGTAAAGTAAAGGTGAGGTTTAATTTCTAGATATATAGAACCAATACGGCCCTATGTGGCGTTTTAAGCCAAATGTATCTATATATCTATAGTTTTCCAACCTTAATGGCTTTCAACTGACTTCATAAAATGAATGATTGATTTATTGTATTGGCGAGTAAGCATGTTCACGTTGGGCCCGAGGGTAGTGTATTGAGCCAACCGAGGAAGCTGTTAGGAATAGTGCCCTAGAAAGCCAATTGTATATCCGCTTTGTGCTTTTCCTTATTGTAATCACAGACAATCTTTGAATGAAATAACGAATTGAGGCAACACTTCTTTATATGCTCTTGTTTGGTATGCGTTTACTTTAGCTGTGCATGTATGAGAACTCCCCTAATCCTGATGACTTTAGGACTCTACCATTTAGGTGAAATGGTTCATGAAACGAGCCCTATATCACATAAGTCATGATTAGTAAAATACTCCAAGCCGATGAGTCCTACAGACAGTGGGAGTGTCAACCTGACTCCTCTAAGGCTTGCTTGTGGGATCACGCCCTTAAGAAGGACCACCTTGTTTCATGGAGGTGCAAAGTGTATAGTTGATACGTGCGTGATACATGAGGGTGCTTACTTTAATAAGTAAGTTCACTGAGGTGCCCCGTGTGAGAACATTCCTAAATGGGAAAGGAAGTTTCTATTTCAGGAAATGGAAACTTCCAGATTAGGAAATATCTCACGACTCATTGATCCTTAGACTTGAGGTTCCTTGTCACTTTATGAGTTAACTCTGTAGTCTTAGGTATAAGTTTTAAAGGGTGTCGCCTTAGACAACTGATTCAAGGCTTATGCTGGGGCTGCACAAGTGACTCATGAAAGTGAATGAGAATCAAGATAGGACCTACACTTGCATTTGAAAGGTGATCTCTTATTGTGTAAGTCATTCATATGCCATATGGAGTCCTTGGCCAAGGTAGTAGATCAAGACATCAAGAAAAGGGTTTCTTGGATTGAGATCAAATGGATATGAAATGCACTTAGCTTTAAGACCGGATTATTAGGGTTCTGACTATTCCCTTGCCCTAGATCTTGGTTGAGAGATAGTAAGTAGGAGGATTGTATCTCACATGAATCAATGACTTAAAGGTTCTGTCGAATCCGAACATTCCAATTCAGCTAGGGGTTAAACACCTGTTGCTAGACTATAGTCGTTTAATCTGTGGACTGATTAATTAATTAGTGAATTAATTAATTGGGGTCACTGCTAATTGAATTGAGAACCTAGAGGGTCACACACAACAACTTGGTTACATGAGTTGAGGCTTAAAAATGATTAAACGAGTTAATCGAGCCTAAGGGGTTCCACACGTGTGAAATCACACGTGTGGCTCACGTGATTGGACACGTGTCATTAAGACACGTGTGCCACACGTGATTATGTGATGTTAAATAATTAATGTGTTAATTATTTAATAGACTTTGGTTTAATTTTGAATTAAAAAGAAAGTCTAATTTTGGAGAAAATAATCTAGTTAATTAATTACAAATTAATTAATTAGATAAAAATAAGTTATTTATTTTATAATAAATAAAGTATAAAATCATCCAAAAATAGTTTGGATATTTTTAGCTCTCTTAAAAGTTGACTAGAATTAGAATTCAAAGTCAAAGTTGGAAAATACTTGATAATCAAGTAATAGGAGAGAGAGGAACCAAATCCTTGTCCAACAAGGATTTGGATCGGCACTCCCTCCTATATATAGGGGAGCTCGTGCTCCCCTTTAGAGCTAATTGACAATTCTTTTGGTTCATGTGTTGAACACCTTCCTTTCTCCGAGATTATATTAAACCCTAGGTTAAGCCTAAACACTAACTAGAGAACTAGCATCCTTACTAGTTAGATTGTGATCAAGTTGGTGGACTTTCTCTAGAGACTTCAAGTTAGAAGTTTGAAGATTCGAGCTTTACCAAGGAGAGGGGATCAAGCCGCGAGAAGAGCGTTCTTGGGTGGCTTGAAACGCTTCAAGAAAGAATAAAAGAAAAGTAAGTTTTCTATCTTTACGAATTTGGTTACACGATTCCGAGTTCAAGGTCCTTTTGTTGGGAAAATTTTTTAAATTCCGCTGCTTTCTGATTCGTGTTTTCCAACAAGTGGTATCAGAGCCACCTCGTTAATCGTGTTTCTGATTCGTCTCAATTATACTGAATTTGGTAGAAATTCTTAGGCTTGATGAGATTGAGTATTTGTAATTGTTTTAGAAAGTCTGAATTACGAAACTGTATTTTTTCCTGAAAGTTTCTGAAAATATGTTTTTGCAAAAAAAATTAATTTTTGAAAACAATTTTAGATTTGAAACTGTATAAACTGTTTTTGGATTTCTTCGATTGGTTTTGCTTTTGAACGAAAACACGAAACGAAAACCCGGATCACGACGAACACGCGAAACCCCGCGCGCGAAGGCGTCGCGCGTGCGGGCTTCGCGCGCCACCCTCCCACAATCGCGCGGGAGGCCCTCCCGGGTGTGCCGCCCGTCGCCGCCCAGGCCTGGCCGGGACAGACCGGCCAGTCGCCCAGCACCTCCCGCACGCCTGTGCGGGAGCCTTCCGGGCGCGCCTAGGCGGGCCCTCCCAGGGCGGCCAAGACTGGCCGCCCACCCCGCCCGCATGCTTGCGGGAAAGCCGCGCCCAGCAGCACGCAGCGCGCGCACTCGAGCGGCCTTGGCCGCGCGCTGTGCGCGCCTGCCGCGTGCGTGCGTGCGTGCGTGCGGTCTTCTCCACGTACGGGTCCCGTTTTCGCGATCCGGCCTTTTCGTGTTTCGTGCAATCCAGTCCCAATTTTATTTTAATTTTAAAATTTTATTTTTGAATATTTATTTTAATTTTTGAATAAAACTTAAAATTGGGATTTTTTTTTGAGAAATTGAAACGGTTTATATTTTGGGAAAATACATCTTGATAAAATTATTAATTTTCAGAAATTAATGGGAATTTTATTTGTTTTGGTAATTTGGGATTTATTGAAAACTTTTATAAATAAGACTCGCATCAAGTCGTGTTTTAAGCTATTAGAGCTTAAAGCGAGAATTTTAATTTATTGGTTAAATTTAAATTCTTGCAAAAGCATGTTAGGTGATCATGGGTTTAGATCTATGTATGGTTTTAATTTATGAACATGGATGGTTTAAATTGGGGTTGGAGCCCTATAGTTGCGTTTTTCAATTGAGGTTGGAGCCTCACTTATGTGCGTACTGTTATGTGATTTATTATGTGGCTTTCCATATTACTGTTTTTGAGGCCGGGGTATGCCCCGTGTAATTGTCTAAGGCCAATATGAAGATTGAGCCTTATTACTTTATGTCTTTTTCTTTTTATTGTAATTTGAGAGTAGAGATAGGTGGTGAGGTTTTATTTTCATTTTGGAGACAATGCACCCATGGAGTAAGATGGACCACATTCAAGTAACAAGGAGGCCATAAGTGAAGACCCCTCAAAATGTTAGGGAGGGGAATCTCAATTGTTAAATGTAATAGAGATAGGGCTCGTATTTTGTTACCGCTTTCCCTTATGTGATTTGAACTGTTTATGTGGCATGTATGTTAGAACTTGTGATTGTGGAGTGGCTCCCACATATCACGCATAAGATAGGTAGAACCCATGATCATTACATGTTAGTATCATGCTAGGTCATGTTATCTGTTTATGTGCTTGTTTGAAATGCATTTAAGTGTACTTGCATTAATCAAGACTAATAAAATTGGATAACATATATGTTGGTGAGGTCGAATCGGACAACTCTCCGGTTGATTCGAAAATTCCCATTAAATATTAAGCTAATTTCGAACAAATAGGTGTTTAATTCGAGATGCAAGTTTTGAATTAAATTCCTAGCATTCCATCAATAGGTTTTAAGTTTAATAAGTAAAGCTAGTTATTGTCCGCGAGTCGTGGGATAGCTAGTGGAGCTTATTAGTTCTTAGTTACCTAATTAATCATTTCAAATGATCAATATTTCGTGGTCAATTTTAGCAAGGGCGATGTCCGCGAGTCGTGGGTCGTTCGAACTAAGTTTTGGTCATGATCTTATGATTGATGGGTCTAGCTTAACGCCTAAGTAAATATGGATGTCGCACGAGTCGTGGGTCCATATTGAAAGATAGGTGATGCAAAAACAATTACTAAGAGTTCTAAAGGTGTTAGAATTGGTAAGTTGTACCTACCTAGGGTTCTTACTTAGAATGTCCGCGAGTCGTGGGTTCGAGGTAAAATGCCTAGGATCTTAGTACCCATTGGGAAACGTGTTCCTCTTAGATCTTTGGGAATTCTAGATCTTTGAAAAACAGTGGGAGCTACATTAGATTAAAGACCTTATCCTTTGTATATCGTTATAATTCAGCATGCTCACTAGTTCTCTGTTTTACCATTTAGGTCGTAGATTCTGTGATTCTCTACGTGTTTTGAAATGGCAACCAAAAACCCTCTTGTATCGATCCTCGAGTCAAACAAGTTGACTGGTCCCAACTATTCTGATTGGCTGAGGAATCTAAAAATCATTTTAGATTCTGAGAAGAGAACTTATGTTCTCTTCGAAGGGGAGCCTAGTCCCGAAGGGGAGGCTCCCACTCGGGCCGAGCGGGATGCGATTCAGAAGTGGAAGGATGATAATCTCCAAGCCCGTTGCCTTATGTTGGCTAACATGTCTCCGGACTTGCAAAGGCAACTTGAGGCCATGGAATTTGCTTGGGAGATTTACGACCACTTAGAGCAACTTTACCGCCCTCATGAACGTGTTACAAGGTATAACACTTCAAAGGAATTATTCCACTTGAGAATGAGGGAAGGTTCAAGTGTCCATGAATATGGACTCAAGTTTCTTGCCCTTACTGAGAAACTTGCTTCCATGGACATGCCGCTGAAAGATGAGCTTTCAGTGGAATTGTTGCTGGCTTCGCTCCCACCATCATTCAACCCATTTGTCCTTAACTTCAACATGAATCATGCTGGTGCTTCTGTAGCTGAGCTGATTAGTCAGCTTGTAACTGCTGAAAGCACGATCAAGAAGGACAATAAGGTTTTGATGGTGAATGCTCCATCTTCCTCTTCTGGGCCTTCTAAAGGTAAGGGCAAGAAAGCCCATAAGAAGAAGAAGAAACCCCTTAGGCCCACTGGTGGCATTTCGAAGGGGAAGGCCCAAAAGAAGAAGCGTGATCAGAAAGAGGATGTTTGCTTCCATTATGGCAAAGCGGGACATTGGAGGAGAAACTGCCCAGAGTACAAGGCTACTCTAAAGAAAGGTATTTTTCTCGTTGAAGTAAATCTTTCTATTAATTCTAGTTCTTGGGTACTTGATACCGGTTGTGGGACTCATATCTGTAATGATGTACAGATGCTAAGTGAAGTCCAACAACTCAAAGAAGGAGAATGTGTCTTGAAGATCGGCGATGGCTCAAACGTTGAAGCTCGAGCTTTAGGCACAATTAGATTAGATTTAGGTAGTTTTGAGTTAGTATTAAATAAAGTCCTTTATGTACCGAGCATTATTCGTAATATAATTTCAGTTCCAATATTAGATTGTGAAGGTTATGAAACTTATATTAAGAATGGTAAATATTTTATCAAACGGAACAACTCTTCCGTTCACATCGGTACTCTAAGTAATGGACTTTACCTAACTCAAAATATCAATATTATGAATATACAACGAGAAACGAAGAGTAAGAGAGATGACAAAGTTTCAGCTCCCTTATGGCACGCTAGATTAGGACACATTTCCAAGAACAGAATTAGCAAGATAAATACTTTAGGATCATTCTCTGAAAATGATCTCAAAGAGTTAACTTCTTGCGAATCCTGTCTCGAAGGAAAAATATCCAAAGTCCCTTTTAAAGGAACTGTGGAACGTGCCACTAAGGTTTTGGATTTGATCCATACTGATGTTTGTGGACCGCTTAGTGTAAGCACTAGAAACAATCATCAGTACTTCATAACCTTTACTGATGACTTTAGTCGGTATGGTTATGTATACTTAATGAAGTATAAATCTGAAGCTTTTGAGAAATTCTTAGAATTTCAAAAGGAGGTTGAGAACCAAACTGGTCACAAGATCAAAGCACTTCGATCTGATCGAGGAGGCGAATATCTTAGTGAAGAATTCCTTAATCATCTCAAGGATAATGGGATTATCTCTCAGTGGACTCCTCCGGGAACTCCTCAGCTTAATGGAGTTTCTGAGAGAAGGAATCGAACCCTACTTGATATGGTTCGTTCCATGATGAGTTTCACTGACTTACCACCTTCTTTCTGGGGTTATGCCCTAGAAAGTGCAGCAAAGATTCTGAATCTAGTTCCCTCTAAGTCAGTCCCCAAAACGCCCTATGAAATGTGGCATGGTAAAATCCCTAGTTATTCTTAGTTAAGAATTTGGGGTTGTCCTGCTTACGTGAAGAGGACAGTGGGAGATAAGTTAGAATCTCATTCTAACTTATGCTACTTTGTAGGTTATCCTAAGGAATCCATAGGATACTACTTCTATGATCAATCTGAGCAAAAGGTGTTTGTTTCCAGAAATGCCACTTTTCTTGAGGAACCGTTCCTTAAAGAAAAGAAAGGAAAGATCATAGAATTAGAAGAAGTACAAAGTAACCCCACGCCACCCACTGAAGAGACGTACCCTACTGATCAACTACAACCAATCACGAATTTCGATACACACGAAAACCCTTCTCTAAGGCGTTCTGAACGCACTCCTAGACAGCCGGAGAGATGGTATGGATTCTTCCATGAAATCTCTCAAAAGGATAATGATCCTTCAACATATGAGGAGGCACTTTCAGATTCTGACTCTGAATAGTGTATAAAAGCCATGAAATCCGAAATGGATTCCATGAACTCCAACCAAGTTTGGACCTTGGTAGATTTGCCTGATGGGGTCAAACCTATAGGTTGCAAATGGATCTTGAAGAGAAAGCTTGGAGTTGATGGAAGCATTGCAGCCTACAAAGCAAGACTGGTTGCAAAAGGATTCACTCAAAGACCCGGCGTGGACTTTGACGAAACCTTTTCGCCAGTTGCAATGCAAAAGTCCATTCGAATCATGCTTGCCATTGCTGCATATTATGACTATGAGATATGGCAAATGGATGTGAAAATTGCCTTTCTCAATGGTGACATTGACAAAGACATTTATATGGAGCAACCCATAGGTTTCACATTCAGTGGGAGTGAGCAAAAGGTTTGCAAACTCCAAAGATCAATCTATGGATTGAAACAGGCTTCTAGGAATTGGAACATTCGATTTGATGAATCAGTCAAAGCGTTTGGCTTCATTCAAATTTCGAATGAATCATGTGTGTATAGAAAGGAATTGGAGACCTCAGTGCAATTCTTAGTACTTTATGTTGATGACATCCTTCTTATTGGGAATTCGAAGGATGACATGAAAGTGACTAAGTTATGGTTATCGAACCAATTCGAGATGAAAGATCTTGGTGATGCGTCCTATATCCTTGGAATTAAAATCTATAGAGATAGATCTAGAAGGTTAATAGGACTATCACAGTCGATGTACATTGACAAAGTATTGTAGAGATTCAATATAGAGTCAGCAAAGGTTAAGAACCTTCCTATGAGTGTAGGAACATGTCCTTCAAAGAAGATGTGTCCTAAGACTAACCTTGAGAAGGAGAGAATGACTCATACACCTTATGCGTCAGCAATAGGTAGCATAATGTATGCAATGTTATGTACTCGACCGGATGTGGCTTATGCACTTAGCGTAACAAGTCGTTTCCAATCTGACCCTGGAGATGGTCACTGGGCTGCCGTGAAGAATATTCTTAAGTACTTGAAAAGTACTAAAGATTTATTCTTAGTTTAAGGAGGTCAGAAAGATCTTAATGTCGAAGGATACTGCGATGCAAGCTTTGCATCTGACTTAGATGATTTTAAGTCAATGTCAGGATACATTTTCTGCCTAAACGGCGGAGCAGTGAGTTGGAAGAGTTCCAAGCAAACAACCACTGCAGATTCGACCACTGAGGCCGAATACTTAGCTGCAAATGATGCAGCTAAGGAAGGTGTTTGGATTAGAAACTTCATTCAAGAGTGGAATGTTGTTCCTAGCATGAAAGACCCCATTACTGTGTTTTGTGACAACACTGGGGCGGTTGCTCAAGCAAGAGAACCAAGATCTCACCAACGGACCAAGCAAATTATGAGGAAGTATCACCTAATCCGTGATATTATCAAAAGAGGAGATGTGCTAATTGAGAGGGTCACATCAGCAGAGAACGTGGCAGATCCACTTACTAAACCCCTTAGTCGAGAAGCTTTCCAAGGTCATCTTCAGAAGATGGGACTTAGAGTAGCTTTAGAATGGCTTTGACGGGCAAGTGGGAGAGTGTTAGGAATAGTGCCCTAGAAAGCCGATTGTATATCCGCTTTGTGCTTTTCCTTATTGTAATCACAGACAATCTTTGAATGAAATAACGAATTGAGGCAACACTTCTTTATATGCTCTTGTTTGGTATGCGTTTACTTTAGCTGTGCATGTATGAGAACTCCCCTAATCCTGATGACTTTAGGACTCTACCATTTAGGTGAAATGGTTCATGAAACGAGCCCTATATCACATAAGTCATGATTAGTAAAATACTCCAAGCCGATGAGTCCTACAGACAGTGGGAGTGTTAACCTGACTCCTCTAAGGCTTGCTTGTGGGATCACGCCCTTAAGAAGGACCACCTTGTTTCATGGAGGTGCAAAGTGTATAGTTGATACGTGCGTGATACATGAGGGTGCTTACTTTAATAAGTAAGTTCACTGAGGTGCCCCGTGTGAGAACATTCCTAAATGGGAAAGGAAGTTTCTATTTCAGGAAATGGAAACTTCCAGATTAGGAAATATCTCACGACTCATTGATGTGATTAATTGATCCTTAGACTTGAGGTTCCTTGTCACTTTATGAGTTAACTCTGTAGTCTTAGGTATAAGTTTTAAAGGGTGTCGCCTTAGACAACTGATTCAAGGCTTATGCTGGGGCTGCACAAGTGACTCATGAAAGTGAATGAGAATCAAGATAGGACCTACACTTGCATTTGCAAGGTGATCTCTTATTGTGTAAGTCATTCATATGCCATATGGAGTCCTTGGCCAAGGCAGTAGATCAAGACATCAAGAAAAGGGTTTCTTGGATTGAGATCAAATGGATATGAAATGCACTTAGCTTTAAGACCAGATTATTAGGGTTCTGATTATTCCCTTGCCCTAGATCTTGGTTGAGAGATAGTAAGTAGGAGGATTGTATCTCACATGAATCAATGACTTAAAGGTTCTGTCGAATCCGAACATTCCAATTCAGCTAGGGGTTAAACACCTGTTGCTAGACTATGGTCGTTTAATCTGTGGACTGATTAATTAATTAGTGAATTAATTAATTGGGGTCACTGCTAATTGAATTGAGAACCTAGAGGGTCACACACAACAACTTGGTTACATGAGTTGAGGCTTAAAAATGATTAAACGAGTTAATCGAGCCTAAGGGGTTCCACACGTGTGAAATCACATGTGTGGCTCACGTGATTGGACACGTGTCATTAAGACACGTGTGCCACACGTGATTATGTGATGTTAAATAATTAATGTGTTAATTATTTAATAGACTTTGGTTTAATTTTGAATTAAAAAGAAAGTCTAATTTTGGAGAAAATAATCTAGTTAATTAATTACAAATTAATTAATTAGATAAAAATAAGTTATTTATTTTATAATAAATAAAGTATAAAATCATCCAAAAATAGTTTGGATATTTTTAGCTCTCTTAAAAGTTGACTAGAATTAGAATTCAAAGTCAAAGTTGGAAAATACTTGATAATCAAGTAATAGGAGAGAGAGGAACCAAATCCTTGTCCAACAAGGATTTGGATCGGCACTCCCTCCTATATATAGGGGAGCTCGTGCTCCCCTTTAGAGCTAATTGACAATTCTTTTGGTTCATGTGTTGAACACCTTCCTTTCTCCGAGATTATATTAAACCCTAGGTTAAGCCTAAACACTAACTAGAGAACTAGCATCCTTACTAGTTAGATTGTGATCAAGTTGGTGGACTTTCTCTAGAGACTTCAAGTTAGAAGTTTGAAGATTCGAGCTTTACCAAGGACAGGGGATCAAGCCGCGAGAAGAGCGTTCTTGGGTGGCTTGAAACGCTTCAAGAAAGAATAAAAGAAAAGTAAGTTTTCTATCTTTACAAATTTGGTTACACGATTCCGAGTTCAAGGTCCTTTTGTTGGGAAAATTTTTTAAATTTCACTGCTTTCTGATTCGTGTTTTCCAACAGAAGCAAGGGCTGACGGGTAACTCTTGCACTATTCTCACCAATTTTGGGATCACCTCTAAATCCACCAGGAGGTTTGGTGGAGGAAGATATCCCGTGCGTGGGAGTCATGTTCCCGACGTACACCGTTCATGGATGGTTGGGCCTTGCAATCCCACCATCACCCGAAGGAAAAAGGGTTCATGAAACTGCTAGTTGTGCACTGTAATAACTTGCATGATAACCATTGAATTGAAACCTAAATATTGATTGTTCACTGTTGGTGTAAAGGTTGGAGAATTGCCCTCACTCGCCGGGCCACGTATTGAATTGATAATGATTGAATTATTAAATTAATTAGTTGTAATCTCGGGCGAGGATTACTTTAATATTTGAACTTATACTGTTTCTTTCAAGAAAACTTACCCGAGATTATAGCTTGCATGGTAATTGCGCTTATATTTATTTAAACCCCTCACTCAGTCTTCGGTTGACTGACAACCTCACCTTTTCAGGTCTGCAGGTTGCATGCTAGGCGGGATCGAGTCAAGTCTTTAATTTCGTGTCTAGCATAATGTCATATATATTATTGATGCATATGAGTTATCTTGATACTCTTGTATATTATGACTTGTCTTTGGAAACTGATATTGTATATATGGAGATAATGGAAATGACCTTCAAAGATGTTAAAGACATGAATGTATATTATGCTTCCGTTTTATTCATTATGTATGATCGTATTTAATTGAAGGTTAGTCCCGCCTAGCTAGTGTGTCGTTTTTTATTGTCACCCGTTCGCCATGAGTCCGGTTCATATATGGACTACCCATTTCATGTGCGAGCTAGACTTATGGTGCGGGGGTGTGGCATCTCGGTATTCCGGGTGCTACAATTCTTATGAGGGAGTTCTATTCGAGAACTTTGTACAAGTACCTCCCTTTCGAGTTTGATGATAGGAAGATTTCAATTAGAAGAATGAAAGAAGATGGATGGTTTCCTATAAGAGTTTGAAAGAATGGGTAATCAATGGATTGAGTCTCACACATTACTTATGTGAAGAAAAGATTGGTTTGGGGTTCGAAGATTAAGCAAGGAATCCAAACTTCAAGAATTCGCGAGAGGTTTCAAGATAACAACAATGTCACAAAAAGAAGATTTCAATACCGAAGTGAGAGGATCAAATTAAGAGGAATTAGGCAAGACAAGGAGTCCACAAGGTAAGAGAAATTCTTAGAAATTGAAGATTTCAATGACTTGGAGTATAAGAAGATTCAAATAGAAAAGATGGATTTTATATCCCTTCACCGGAAGCAATTTAATATTCACATTATAGAAATTTGAATCACATGGAAGGAGGAAATTGAAGATTTTAATGAAGTTACCAATATCAACCAAGGAAGGATTCCAATACTGAAGGTGGAAAACGACTCAAGTGCCGAGAAATTTAAGGTATTATGAAAGCTAACCAAAGAACAAGAATTTCAGATTTTCAAAGAATGCCATGACTTCAAGATCCCGGTTCAAGTACAAGATGATTCTCTCAAAAAGCAAGAAATTGACACCGAATTCAACACCACTACTATGGTGAACGGTATGCTGGGAGGCGGGCCCAGAACAGTAGCGGTCTGTGACCACATTTTAAAATTTTTATTATAATACAAATATTAAAATATTTCTAAAATATTTTAATACAATAGCGGAAGACTTAGCCGGATCTAATCAAGTATATACATGCAATTTATAATAAATTTAAAATCACTTAAGCAGATAAATATCTAACATGTAATTAACACTTAAGAGCACATAATTTATCATGCTTAAAATAAAACAACTGTAAAATATTACCGTACTGTAAACATGGCAGAGCTTCCCTGCAATAACCCCAGAGAAACCCTCGGATTGTGGGCTTCGAAAGTATTTCTCTAAATACTTAGAGAAAACAAACTTTAAACTAGGAAACCCTTTCAAGGTTTAATCTCCCGAAATTAAGCGCTTTATACAAACACCTAATTAAAATTAATTCCAAAATAAATCGGAATTAAATAGGAGAAAAGGGATATGGTTTCAAAGCCGAGAGCTCAGCCAAAACCTCTTCCAAAGTTGTGAATGAAAAAATGAAGGCCAAGACCCGTATTTATAGGGAAAAACCGAGGGCAAAATAGTAATTTCACACCCCACTTACGTGTGCAACTTTGACACAAAAACCGAGGTCACTACGTTGAAGGTCTCTCTACCATGAGTCCAACGTCGCCGACCGCTTCCCATTCTGACGTCGCACGCTTCCACACGCGCGGCCTGAAGGCGGCGTGGCCTGAAGGCGGCTAGGGTTGGCCGTACTTTGAACCATTCTGACCGGACCCGGTTCGACACGTAGCCAGTCCTGGTGATGCCACGTGTCCATTCCGGTCAGACCCTATTCGTTTGGCCTGACCCATTAACCCGGACCCTGACCCGTTGACCGACCCGGTCCAGTTAAATCTGGACCGTTGCCCACGATGACGTGGCGCGATCTGGACCGTGCAGGTGTCGCACACGTGGTGTGCCACGCGGCCGTCCAGTCAGCGCCACCTAGGCCCACCTTGCTGACGTGGCGTGACACGTCAGTGCCACATCACCTGCCACGTCAGCATTTTTTTTTTTAATTTATAATTTTATTTTCTCCAAAATAAAATTCCGGGCATTTTCAACTGTTTGGAAATTGATTTATTTTCTTAAAATAAATCCCTTGGCTATTTTCAAACACTTTGAAATATTCATTTCTCTTTCTCCTTTTAATATTTTCTCTATGGGTTTTCAATTTTTGGGGCTTGCAGGGGGACCTGCAGGACTAATTAATTTTAGCTCCAAACGGATTAATATATTATCATCCCATGATAATAATTAATTTCCATTTAAAAATATTTAATTCCACTAAATAAATATTGTTGCATTCTAAAATTAATTAAATTATTCACGAATTTCTCGATCTAGAATAATTTCGCATTTTACTCCTCCGTGTGGATATCCATGAAAAATAAATTGTAACTATTATCATTTATTTTTCATTTCCAATTTGAAATTTATTGATTCGCCTTAAGTTCAAATTCTCTGTATGTGAAACACATTCATCATACAACTTCGGTGACGTATCACGCGAAGTGCTTTGGCCAAAGTCTTAATTCGAACTTTTGCAAATCTATTTGAAGGATATCTTTTACCTTCCAGTAAGGCCACAGATTCCTTAATCAATATAACTCTTTAGAACATTTCATGTTGTCACCGAATCATACAATGTATTTGGCCACCCGTTACCGAGACCTCACTTCGAGTATGTTACAGTGACTAACACTACATGCCTAAAGCCGAAATATTATCAGGATTAAGAGTACAATGCTTCCTGAGATTTTATTCATTTTAGATAGCAGTATAAAATGAATTATCTCAGTGGTCCAGTTCGATGTTTCCAATCCTATTGAAAATCATCAACGTGTTATAATTGGAATGTAACACCCCGGAGCGAAGGGCGCCACATCCCCCGCACCATAACCCAACACGTGAAGCGAAATGGGAACTCCGTCCACGTATCAAGTCATGGCGAACGGGTGACAAACAAAAAAATCCAACCTAAGCTAGGCGGTCTAGACCCTACTCAGAGCACGCAATAAAACAAGTAACGAATGCGGAAGCACCAGAATCTCATAAAGCAAATGAACATACTCAAGACATATCAAACTTTCGCTTCAATCTATACAAACTTTACAATTTCGAATTGGAGGCATAACTTATACATAATTCAGAATTAGCCAAAAAGCATAAAGAAACGAAAATGCCATGCATAAGACTCAAGCTATCCTCAAACCCGACTCAAAGACAACCGCCTAGCTCCAACACCTCAGAACGGGTACCTGCAACTCAAATCAGAGGGGGAAAAAGATAGAAATAACGAGGGTCAGTCCTAGAGACTGGTGAGGGGGCCAACACACGCACCCATACATATATGTAAGAGCAAAGCATATACAAAGCTGAAAGGGGTTCGTGAACCGGGCATGGTTTTTGCATTCTAAAACATTTAACCCGTGGTAATATATATAAAGAAAGAAGTTTGGAGCCGAAGGCCAAATTCAGTCAAGTTTTAGAGTTTAGAAATCCGCCCCCGTTTCACAACCCTAAAGGAAGACATAACGAACTGAAAGCTTAAATCCATCACCCTTACCTACTCCATACACCAAGGCGAAACGAAAACAAAACAAATCGTAACCCAACTCCACCCCAACACCGTTTTGGGGAGAGAGGTGCCCCTCTCAACCCCTGCTGAAAGCTGAATGAGACGGGGGATCCACCCGCTCCTTCGACGGGTCACTAAGCACACCGCCGGCTCAAGAAGACCCGCCTTCCCCTCGACCTCCCGAGGATGGGCGAAATCTCCCTTTTGTGGAGTCGTGTTGATGAGAGAGCCCGGCGACCCCATGGCCGACCCGGGATCACATACCACTTCTCCGGGGCCCAAACTTACACTTACACTTATACTTTCACTTATCACACTTACCAGGCGAAGGTTATCCACAAATCTTATCACGCTTACAAACACACACACACTTAACAAAGCTTGTCAAAACAAAAGAAAATAGAGCTTATATACTTATAAAAGCGTTTTCAAATTCTTAAGGCAAACGGGATAAATCCCACGAAATACGTATCCAAACACATATCTATATATATACATATATAAGTCGCATGCGGGTTCGAAATTCAATTAGGGTCTTAGGTCATCATAACCAAAAGGAAAGAAAACCTCACCTGGACGAGCAAACCAACCAAAACGGACCAAAAGGAGTCAAACGAACCACTTCCTCAACAACGGGATGAACCTAAGAGCAAAACAAAGAGCAAGAGGCAAACTTAGACTCAAATGAACCATATTGACGCTCGGCGAATGCGTATAATTGCATAAAAGATGATATTATGTTATGAACACGTTCATGTGCACTATTAAGGAATTTAAATCGTATAATCAAATCATTCAATCCTTCGCTCACTTTCATTCGAATTCATAATTACATGTTTCCAATCAATTCAAGAAACTCAAGGCACAAGATTTAACATTTAGACAAATAAGAGCATTGAAGTGAATTAAGTTCGACACACATTCAAACGTACTCAATCTTACACAAAACTCTAATACATACACCCTATTACCTCATATAACATATCTCCAAAGTTTGAAAGCAAGAACAAATCACAAGATGAGGGAAAAGGGTTAAGGAAATCATCAACGCCACCAAAACGCACATAAACGGCATTCAACAAAAGCATGCCTAAATCTCACCCAAATGTTATGAAATCGAGCCACAATACTCCCAACACATAGTAAAACAAGTTCATAGTTTATCCCAAACGAAGATAAAGGCAATAAAGAGGTGAAACAAACCAAAAATCGAAAAGGAAAACCAAGGGCTGCGCAAGGGTGAGGGACACGGGGGTGTCCCTCAACTTAACTAAGCTGAGCCACGCCCGTGGCTCAGTCCAGACATGCCCAGGAAGCATGACACGCCCGTGTCTCACATTTCAGTGCAAATGAGACACGGGGGTGTCTCGGTACAGGCCAAAATTGCATACAAAGTTTTACCGGCAAAACTGACCCTAAACAAAATTAGTCCAAAAGCATAGCAAATCAACTCCAAATATTATGAAACTTGATATACAACATATTTAGCATGTTAGGAACATATTTCATTTAGAACTGAAAGGCTAAATCACGCGTTAAGGTCACCGAAATCATGCAGCAACTCTGGAGCACCAAAAACGGACATATGAGCTCAATCATGCCATGATCAAGTACTTAGGAGCTGAAAAAGAAGCTAAAACTTTAGGGGATGAACACTAACATGATAAGAAACTAATATACTCCATGTATATGCAAATTGACACGAATTGGAGAACATTAGAACCACCAAGAAATCACAAAATGCAACAGCAGCAGTTCGGTTCGTGCATAGCATACAAACAGGCCATCATGCTTCGATTAGGAGCTGAAAATGGATCTAAAAACTTGCAAGAGCAGGACTAACATATAAACCAATTAGTATACAACATCTCCATGCAAATTCACATGAATTGGAAGTCATTAACTCAAGCAACAAAGCACAAAACGTCACAGCAGTCCCAAAACAGGGGAGCAGTTATTAAGGTTCAAGAACTCAAGTTTGCAGCCATATTAAAGCATGAATTCAGGGAAAAACGAATCACTTTCATAGAACAACATGTATATCACATTACCAACCATTAGCATACGAAATTGGAGGCAAGAATTCATCCATTTGATCTCAAAAACGTGACAGCAGTTTGGTAAAAATGAGCAGATTTGCAGCAGTTCGGTTTTCAAGTTTCATGGCCAAAAACTCAAGGTTTCAATCATGTTATCAAAGAGAAAACAACCCTAACACATCTAGCATGAAGTAAGAATCAATAATGGAAGCAAAGGAGTTCATATAATCACCAAAGAAGCCTTAAATCAGCCACAAATTCAAGCTAAGGCAAGAAAGCAACAAATGACCTCTAACCCTAACTATTCATGCAAGCTTCCAAACCCTTAATAAATCTGATGCATATCATGAATTTAAAGGATCAAATGAAGCATAGAAGAGCGGAGAATACATAAATATACTTACCTTTAAGGTATGAAGAAGTATGGAGAAGATTAAGCTTCAAAAATCACAAGACATGAAGGAGGGTTCTTCTTTCTCTTCTTCTTCCTTCCTTGGATCTGATATTTTCTCCTTTCTTGGGGGTAAGGAGCACGAAATGCTGCTGATAGGGAGAGAGAGGGATGAATCAAGGTCATGTAAACCAAGGTTAAGGCTTAGGTATGGTTAGTTTGGGCCCACAAATGTGAGACTACTCAAAGAAGGTGGCTTAAGCACAAGCTGTTCGTTCCGGGTGAAAAACGAGGGTCTAAACGAGCTTAGAAAAATATCAAATCAGGTTCCTTGGCTTTATCTCTTCGTTATGAGTCCAACGCATCTTCCGGAATTCGAATCCGAATTCCCTAGCTCAAGATATGGACTCCGGAACAAGAGGCGCGCTAAAACTAGTTAGGCCCTCATGTCCCTCGTCAAATACTTAAGGTTTAAAAACCTCGATAAACGAACACGAAAACTTAAAACGAGCATGCAAACACATTCATAACTCAGGTATCTCACGCATACCAAAATTTCACAAAAAAAGGGAATTGAATTCCGGCACATAACGAGCAAATTACGAGCATAGAAACTTAAACGTTTAAAATCAAAGTTCAAGAATATAAACAATTAATTTCATATTAATTCAAATAATCATATAAGCATTAAAATAACATTTAAATACGTAATTAAATAATTTAAAGCATATAAAACCCTCTCGTTACGGCGTACCTGGAAATCCGAACGATCGGGATGTTACAAACTCCCCTCCTTCAAAAGGACCTGTCCTCAGGTCCTAAGGAGAATTTGAACGGCTTCGAAGACAAGTCTAACTCCACACTTCCGCTGCGCCACTCTGATCACAACTCCTCTTGAGACCCTATCTCCTTAAATAGCGAACCGGACACAAAGTCCTAGGCGTTTGCCCCTACTTCCCAAATAAAGATTCGGGAGTAGTTGGAGAATTCTCAACCTTGGCACGTAGACATTACTACACAAAGTCCATAACGTCTTTGTAACGCCCCAGTTTTTTCATTTTATAATAATGTGGCGTATTTGTTTATAAAATGCGCAATTTAATTATTTAATTACGTGATTAATTGTTTTTACGTGTTTTATATTTAATTTTATTATAATTGTTATTATTTTATTACATTATATTATATTATATTATCTTATTATAATATTATTAAATCTTATATATATGTTTCGTATTATATATATATATATATATATATATATGTTTAATTATTATTACTAATTCATTGATTATGCTAATTATATATTATGTTAATTAATTATGTTTTAAGTAATTGATTATTAATATATATATATATATTTTACGTACCATATGTAAACATGCATGAGGATTTTATATATGCATGCAAAGTAATATTTTTGCATGAAGATTATATATATTTTTGCATGGAGTTATTATTGCATGGGAATTCTATGTAATTATGCATGAATTGTTGGAATATGCATGTTGTTCTTTTTGGTGCTTCGTTCTCTTATGATATGATATCAAATTGCCACGAATTTGTAATATGTCGTACGTATATGAGTTATGAACATGATTTTATGCTCAAATTATATTTTTGAATTCATTTGTTATGTTAACGAATTTAATTTCATTTAAGGAACCGAAACTGGGGCTAACGAGCACTTAGCGTACCCTTGGTTCCGAATTTAATATCTTGAGCTCGGGAACTCGGATTCGAGTTCCGTCAACTCCGCTGAACTCGTAACGAAAATTCGGGTTTAGTAAACTTAGCCTTATAATTTTCCTAATTCATTTGAAACTCCGAATTTCAACCGAAAAACGAATCGGCGACCAACTGGACCTTGCTACACTAATTCATCCATAACTTGAGCAAACCATGACCAAATTAACTATGGTTTAATTCCTTTTAACCCTAACTCAACCAACTATCTAGATATTTCAAGCTTTAACCGAGATAACCCTCTCATCATCCCCAAAACTCAGCAAAAAGCTACTGCATCTCTCCAGTCCCGTAACCCTCCATCCCTTGAAGATTTTGGAGCTCAAATCTTCTCCAAACTTCAACCAATCATCAAGGTAAGCTTAGGGTTGTAATATATGATTAATTCTGAGCATTTTCATCTTTCCATTCATGATTTTGAGCATGGTTTAATCCTTTTTGGCCATTTTACCGAAAATAGAGGATTTTGAGCAAATCCTTGATCTTCCTCGTTTCTCATTGATTTTGTTTGATTCCAAGCCTGAGATTAATTGTTTTAACATCCTCATATCAATTATGATCAGTACTTTCATGGTTATTGAGAAATATATGAGAGATCATTTATGAAATTTTCAGAAATTCCACGGGAAGGTCATGTATGCTTCCATGCTTTGATTGATCACTTTTGGAACTGATTTACTTGTTGATTATATGATATTTTGCTGCTAATTTGATGGCCTTAACTGAGTTGTATAGTTGGAGAAGGTTGAGTTTAATCATGCCCTGTTTTTCATCGATTTTGCTCTGTTTTTCTGGACTGTTTTGCTGTCAAAAACCGCTGAGTCTCCTTCATGTTTTGTTGTCCATTTCCGTGGCTTTTAGCATATATTATTGTTGAAGTTGTTGCTGCATATTACACCTTGTTTTGTTGCTTTGATTGCCTGCTGTTCCTGCGTATTTGGTTGTGCTTTTCTTGCCCTGTTTCTGCGTCTATGGCTGGCCGAGAACTGGAGTTGCTGCTGTACGTCACGGGCGTGCAGTTCCAGCCCGTTCCAGCGAGGAACGGGGGTGCTGTGTGTTCTGGAGCTGCTGTACCGAGACACGGGGGTGTCTCGGTCCAAGCTTGAAGGGTGACACGGGGGTGTCACCCTGTTTTTCTCTGAATTGTTGCTGCGTTCTGATTCTGTTGCTGGGCTGCTATGTTTGTGTTGTGTGTTTATATGCATGGCTGTGTGTGTGAGTGAGATTGCATGCATGGCTTTGGTGTGTGTGTGTTATTTCTTTTGCATGCATGGGTATAATATGTATATAGTATATACTTATATATGCATGTAATATATATAATACATATGCATGCATGTTTGTGTGTGTGGGTGTACGTGCATGTAATATATATATATGTATTACATATAATTGCATTCATGGATTTATATATATATGAAATATTTATGTTAATTTTGCATGCATGTGTGTGTGTGTGTGTACGTGTATGTGGATATACTATATATATATATGTATGATTATATATTATTATATATATATTATATTCTATATGGTTATATATTATATAGTATATATATTTATTATATATTTCATATATTATTTGATTTAATTTACTTCTTGAAAGTAATTGAATTCTATTTCGCGTATTTAATTATCGACTTTTGATTGAACGTTTTATTTATTTCATTCCTAAATGTGAAATTGAATAATATGTGTTATGCTTCTTCAATGAATTTTAGGTTAATTGATATGCATTATGAATTTATGAATTTATGAATATTATGAATGATTTGAATTTATGAAATTTATATGAACCTATGAATGTTATGAATTTATGGAATTTATATGAATTTATGAAGATTATATGAATGGTATGAATTTATGAAATTATGAAATCAAATGAAACATATGAATGAATGATTTGAATTATATGTTTTAAATTCCTTAATCGTGCACATGAACATTTTTATAATATAACATGATCATTTATGCATTCATATCATATTCACTTCATTGCCGTGCGTCATATATGGTTCATTAAGAGTCTCTCACGAACACGTCTTGTGGTCTTTTGTACAGTTCGTCTCCAGGTGGAGAGCTTTTGATCGTTCAGGCACTTGGTGTTCGATCCTTGTTTCATCACGGTTAAGGTGAGGGTGGTTTTCGTTTTAGCTATGTAACAAACCCTACAACCCTTATGTGAAAAGCTTTGGCCAAAACCTTATGATTATATATATATATATACGATTTTCAAATGGAGTTATCGAGTAAATCCTTCTGAGTTATACGTATGAGCAGATATAAGCTTAAAAATGGTTTTGTAATGAGGCTATGCTCCAAACCGTGTGTCTTCATGCTAGCTATGGATTAGGATGACACGGAGAGGTACGTATATAGCATATGCCGAGTTACACGGTAAGGTATGATTTCTTATAGTATGTATCATATGTATGTATTGATATGTTTTGGCGAGATTATGCTAAGCTGTTATGTTCACGGGCCCCGGGACTTAGTATATGTGGCTAACCGAGGAAGCAAGGGCTGACGGGGATCCCATATACTAGTCCCAACCAAACTACGGTGATACCGGCCCTCGCTAGGAGATTTAGCGGGGAATGGGAGCTGCGTGCCCTTGGGGGATTCATGTACCCCCATTGGCCTATGTATTTATCGGTGGGCAGGTCTAGCTAACTTGTCCACCACCCGGAGGAAGAAGGTTGGTTAAGAATTAGGCTTTTCTTATGTATATGTTATGATATGATTATGCACCGTGCGGGAATGCCGGGATCCGGATCGCCCAAACGAATATGTTTTATGATATGATTTATGGTCTGTGTGTATTATAATATATTGCATGATCGCCTAATCAATATATTATTGATATTTGTCGTACACGGTCGGAGTTTGGATGGAGGTTGTGCACGCTCACTCGCCGAGCCTTATATTTATGTATGATTTACCAATGGAATAAATTTAATATGAATTAGTCATAAAATCCGAGCATTGAGTAATCCTTCTCTTGCCCTTTTAGGGAACTAATTGCAAACAAAACCTTGTTCGGAATTTATGATTTGCATGTGCATGTTTATATATATGTATTGCTCCTACTCACTCAGTCTTCTAGAGACTGACCCCTCTCCCTCCCCAATCTTTTAGTGTGCAGGCTTGATTTTTGGAGTTCGAGCTAGGCGGAGGTTTTGGGAGTTTTAAGTTGATCGAGTTAGGTTAGGAGAGTCTCTGCACTCATTCATGTATTGGATTTATGTTCGATTTGATTCTGCAGTTTATGAACTGAATAACTATGTAATTATTAGTGAATTGCTTTTACTGGGTTTGGTTATGATTTAAAAGAGGCCTGAAGAGCCCAAATTCCGTTTATGGTTTGTATGTTTGTGGTTGGGCTTGGCCATGCATTATATATTGTGGATTGGTATTCATTGCAGGGTCTAGCTCCGCCTGGCTTAGGAAAGTTTTTATGTTTGTCTCCCGTTCGCTAGGGTTCGATACGGGAGCGGATTCACTATTTCGTTACTCGTGTTGAGCCTTAGTGCGGGGGATGTGGTGCCTCACGTGCGGGGTGCTACATCCTTAAGTGGTATCAGAGCCCGGGTGCAAAACCGGTGTTCTTGAGTCGTGTCGGAGTCAGTCTAAGTCGAACGGCATAGGGACTATGTGATATTATGTGCATTGCATCGATCTTGAATATGGAATTTGGTTTCCTTAAGAATTTCGTTGAATTACTTGTTGCATTTTATATGGATTCTTGTCTTTCGTATTGAATATGTGCCATGAGCATGCACTAATCGCATGCATCTATTCTTGAAGTAAGTATTATTTATAGGTTATGGAGATAATATCAAACCACGGCCAAGTTCGACGATAAAGAAGATCGATTGCAAACTTTTCTGAGACATGGAAGATGGGCAGGATATTCTGGGAAGAATGTAGAGATTTAGAGATGTGAGACTTCCCAAATGGAGCTAGAGTCAAGGATGAGGAATCGGAATGGGAGTTATGTTGGAAAACACGAATCAGAAAGCAGCGGAATTTAAAAATTTTTCCCAACAAAAGGATCTAGGACTCGCAATCGTGTAACCAAATTCGTAAAGATAGAAAACTTACTTTTCTTTTATTCTTTCTTGAAGCGTTTCAAGCCACCCAAGAACGCTCTTCACGCGGCTTGATCCCCTCTCCTTGGTAAAGCTCGAATCTTCAAACTTCTAACTTGAAGTCTCTAGAGAAAGTCCACCAACTTGATCACAATCTAACTAGTAAGGATGCTAGTTCTCTAGTTAGTGTTTGGGCTTAACCTAGGGTTTAATTTAATCTTGGAGAAAGGAAGGTGTTCAACACATGAACCAAGAATTGTCTATTAGCTCTAAAGGGGAGCTCGAGCTCCCCTATATATAGGCAAGGGAGTGCCGAAATTCCTAGTCCTTTATGGGCTAGGATTTTGGTCCCTCTCTCCTATTACTTGAGGATCAAGTATTTTCAACCTTGACTTTGAATTCTAATTCTAGTCAACTTTGAAGAGAGCTTAAAAATATCCAAACTATTTTTGGATAATTTTATACTTTATTTATTATAAAATAAATAACTTATTTTATCTAATTAATTAATTCATAATTAATTAACTAGATTATTTTCTCCAAAATTAGACTTTCTTTTTAATTCAAAATTAAACCAAAGTCTATTAAATAATTAACTAATTAATTATTTAATATATATATAATATATATATATATACACGTGTGTGACACGTGTCACAGTGACACGTGTCACTCACGTGATCCACACGTGTGAATTCACACGTGTGGAACCCTCTTGGTCCGATTAACTCGTTTAATCATTTTCAAGCCTCAACTCATGTAACCAAGTTGTTGTGTGTGACCCTCTAGGTTCTCAATTCAATTAGCAGTGACCCCAATTAATTAATTCACTAATTAATTAATCAGTCCACAGATTAAACGACCATAGTCTAGCAACAGGTGTTTAACCCCTAGCTGAATTGGAATGTTCGGATTCGACAGAACCTTTTAAGTCATTGAATCATGTGAGATACAATCCTCCTACTTACTATCTCTCAACCAAGATCTAGGGCAAGGGAATAATCAGAACCCTAATAATCCGGTCTTGAAGCTAAGTGCATTTCATATCCATTTGATCTCAATCCAAGAAACCCTTTTCTTGATGTCTTGATCTACTGCCTTGGCCAAGGACTCCATATGGCATATGAATGACTTACACAATAAGAGATCACCTTGCAAATGCAAGTGTAGGTCCTTTCTTGATTCTCATTCACTTTCATGAATCACTTGTGCAGCCCCAGCATAAGCCTTGAATCAGTTGTCTAAGGCGACACCCTTTAAAGCTTATACCTAAGACTACAGAGTTAACTCATAAAGTGACAAGGAACCTCAAGTCTAAGGATCAATTAATCACATCAATGACTCGTGAGATATTTCCTAATCTGGAAGTTTCCATTTCCTGAAATAGAAACTTCCTTTCCCATTTAGGAATGTTCTCACACGGGGCACCTCAGTGAACTTACTTATTAAAGTAAGCACCCTCATGTATCACGCACGTATCAACTATACACTTTGCACCTCCATGAAACAAGGTGGTCCTTCTTAAGGGCGTGATCCCACAAGCAAGCCTTAGAGGAGTCAGGTTGACACTCCCACTGTCTGTAGGACTCATCGGCTTGGAGTATTTTACTAATCATGACTTATGTGATATAGGGCTCGTTTCATGAACCATTTCACCTAAATGGTAGAGTCCTATAGTCATCAGGATTAGGGGAGTTCTCATACATGCACAGCTAAAGTAAACGCATACCAAACAAGAGCATATAAAGAAGTGTTGCCTCAATTCGTTATTTCATTCAAAGATTGTCTGTGATTACAATAAGGAAAAGCACAAAGCGGATATACAATCGGCTTTTTAGGGCACTATTCCTAACAATCTCCCACTTGCCCGTCAAAGCCATTCTAAAGCTACTCTAAGTCCCATCTTCTGAAGATGACCTTGGAAAGCTTCTCGACTAAGGGGTTTAGTAAGTGGATCTGCCACGTTCTCTGCTGATGTGACCCTCTCAATTAGCACATCTCCTCTTTTGATAATATCACGGATTAGGTGATACTTCCTCATAATGTGCTTGGTCCGTTGGTGAGATCTTGGTTCTCTTGCTTGAGCAACCGCCCCAGTGTTGTCACAAAACACAGTAATGGGGTCTTTCATGCTAGGAACAACATTCAATTCTTGAATGAAGTTTCTAATCCAAACACCTTCCTTAGCTGCATCATTTGCAGCTAAGTATTCGGCCTCAGTGGTCGAATCAGCAGTGGTAGTTTGCTTGGAACTCTTCCAACTCACTGCTCCGCCGTTTAGGCAGAAAATGTATCCTGACATTGACTTAAAATCATCTAAGTCAGATGCAAAGCTTGCATCGCAGTATCCTTCGACAGTAAGATCTTTCTGACCTCCGTAAACTAAGAATAAATCTTTAGTACCTTTCAAGTACTTAAGAATATTCTTCACGGCAGCCCAGTGACCATCTCCAGGGTCAGATTGGAAACGACTTGTTATACTAAGTGCATAAGCCACATCCGGTCGAGTACATAACATTGCATACATTATGCTACCTATTGCTGATGCATAAGGTGTATGAGTCATTCTTTCCTTCTCAAGGTTAGTCTTAGGACACATTTTCTTTGAAAGACATGTTCCTACACTCATAGGAAGGTTCTTAACCTTTGCTGACTCCATATTGAATCTCTTCAATACTTTGTCAATGTACATCGACTGTGATAGTCCTATTAACCTTCTAGATCTATCTCTATAGATTTTAATTCCAAGGATATAGGACGCATCACCAAGATCTTTCATCTCGAATTGGTTCGATAACTACAACTTAGTTACTTTCATGTCATCCTTCGAATTCCCAATAAGAAGGATGTCATCAACATAAAGTACTAAGAATTGCACTGAGGTCTCCAATTCCTTTCTATACACACATGACTCATTCGAAATTTGTATGAAGCCAAACGCTTTGACTGATTCATCAAATCGAATGTTCCAATTCCTAGAAGCCTGTTTCAATCCATAGATTGATCTTTGGAGTTTGCAAACCTTTTGCTCACTCCCACTGAATGTGAAACCTATGGGTTGCTCCATATAAATGTCTTTGTCAATGTCACCATTGAGAAAGGCAGTTTTCACATCCATTTGCCATATCTCATAGTCATAATATGCAGCAATGGCAAGCATGATTCGAATGGACTTTTGCATTGCAACTGGTGAAAAGGTTTCGTCAAAGTCCACACCGGGTCTCTGAGTGAATCCTTTTGCAACCAGTCTTGCTTTGTAGGCTGCAATGCTTCCATCAACTCCAAGCTTTCTCTTAAAGATCCATTTGCAACCTATGGGTTTGACCCCATCAGGCAAATCTACCAAGGTCCAAACTTGGTTGGAGTTCATGGAATCCATTTCGGATTTCATGGCTTCTATCCACTGTTCAGAGTCAGAATCTGAAAGTGCCTCCTTATATGTCAAAGGATCATTATCCTTTTGAGAGATTTCATGGAAGAATCCATACCATCTCTCCGGCTGTCTAGGAGTACGTTCAGAACGCCTTAGAGGAGGATTTACATGTGTATCGAAATTCGTGATTGGTTGTAGTTGATCAGAGTGGGACGTTTCTTCAGTGGGTGGTATGGGGTCACTTTGTACTTCTTCTAATTCTATGATCTTGCCTTTCTTTTCTTTAAGGAACGGTTCCTCAAGAAAAGTGGCATTTCTGGAAACAAACACCTTTTGTTCAGATTGATCATAGAAGTAGTATCCTATGGATTCCTTAGGATAACCTACAAAGTAGCATAAGTTAGAACGAGATTCTAACTTATCTCCCACTGTCCTCTTCACGTAAGCAGGACAACCCCAAATTCTTAAGTAAGAATAACTAGGGATTTTACCATGCCACATTTCATAGGGCGTTTTAGGGACTGACTTAGAGGGAACAAGATTCAAAATCTTTGCTGCACTTTCTAGGGCATAACCCCAGAAAGAAGGCGGTAAGTCAGTGAAACTCATCATGGAACGAACCATATCAAGTAGGGTTCGATTCCTTCTCTCAGAAACTCCATTAAGCTGAGGAGTTCCCGGAGGAGTCCACTGAGAGATAATCCCATTACCTTTGAGATGATTAAGGAATTCTTCACTAAGATATTCGCCTCCTCGATCAGATCGAAGTGCTTTGATCTTGTGACCAGTTTGGTTCTCAACCTCCTTTTGAAATTCTAAGAATTTCTCAAAAGCTTCAGATTTATACTTCATTAAGTATACATAACCATACCGACTAAAGTCGTCAGTGAAGGTTATGAAATACTGATGATTGTTTCTTGTGCTTACACTAAGCGGTCCACAAACATCAGTATGGATCAAATCCAGAACCTTAGAGGCACGTTCCACAGTTCCTTTAAAAGGAACTTTGGACATTTTTCCTTTGAGACAGGATTCGCAAGAAGTTAACTCTTTGAGATCATTTTCAGAGAATGATCCTAAAGTGTTTATCTTGCTAATTCTGTTCTTGGAAATGTGTCCTAATCTAGCGTGCCATAAGGGAGCTGAAACTTTGTCATCTCTCTTACGCTTTGTTTCTCGTTGTATATTCATAATATTGATATTTTGAGTTAGGTAAAGTCCATTACTTAGAGTACCGATATGAACGGAAGAGTTGTTCCGTTTGATAAAGTATTTTACCATTCTTAATATAAGTTTCATAACCTTCGCAATCTAATATTGGAACTGAAATTATATTACGAATAATGCTCGGTACATAAAGGACTTTGTTTAATACTAACTCAAAACTACCTAAATCTAATCTAATTGTGCCTAAAGCTCGAGCTTCAACGTTTGAGCCATCGCCGATCTTCAAGACACATTCTCCTTCTTTGAGTTGTTGGACTTCACTTAGCATCTGTACATCATTACAGATATGAGTTCCACAACCGGTATCAAGTACCCAAGAACTAGAATTAATAGAAAGATTTACTTCAACGAGAAAGATACCTTTCTTTAGAGTAGCCTTGTACTCTGGGCAGTTTCTCCTCCAATGTCCCGCTTTGCCACAATGGAAGCAAACATCCTCTTTCTGATCACGCTTCTTCTTTTGGGCCTTCCCCTTCGAAATGCCACCAGTGGGCCTAAGGGGTTTCTTCTTCTTCTTTTGGGCTTTCTTGCCCTTACCTTTAGAAGGCCCAGAAGAGGAAGATGGAGCATTCACCATCAAAACCTTATTGTCCTTCTTGATCGTGCTTTCAGCAGTCACAAGCTGACTAATCAGCTCAGCTACAGTAGCACCAGCATGATTCATGTTGAAGTTAAGGACAAATGGGTTGAATGATGGTGGGAGCGAAGCTAGCAACAGATCCACTGAAAGCTCATCTTTCAGTGGCATGTCCATCGAGGCAAGTTTCTCAGTGAGGGCAAGAAACTTGAGTCCATATTCATGGACACTTGAACCTTCCCTCATTCTCAAGTGGAATAATTCCTTTGAAGTGTTATACCTTGTAACACGTTCATGAGGGCGGTAAAGTTGCTCTAAGTGGTCGTAAATCTCCCAAGCAAATTCCATGGCCTCATGTTGTCTTTGCAAGTCCGGAGACATGTTAGCCAACATAAGGCAACGGGCTTGGAGATTATCATCCTTCCACTTCTGAATCGCGTCCCGCTCGGCCCGAGTGGGCGCCTCCCCTTCAGGAGTAGGCTCCCCTTCGAAGAGAACATAAGTTCTCTTCTCAGAATCTAAAATGATTTTTAGATTCCTCAGCCAATCAGAATAGTTGGGACCAGTCAACTTGTTTGACTCGAGGATCGATACAAGAGGGTTTTTGGTTGCCATTTCAAAACACGTAGAGAATCACAGAATCTACGACCTAAATGGTGAAACAGAGAACTAGTGAGCATGCTGAATTATAACGATATACAAAAGATAAGGTCTTTAATCTATTGTAGCTCCCACTGTTTTTCAAAGATCTAGAATTCCCAAAGATCTAAGAGGAACACGTTTCCCAATGGGTACTAAGATCCTAGGCATTTTACCTCGAACCCACGACTCGCGGACATTCTAAGTAAGAACCCTAGGTAGGTACAACTTACCAATTCTAACACCTTTAGAACTCTCAGTAATTGTTTTTGCATCACCTATCTTTCAATATGGACCCACGACTCGTGCGACATCCATATTTACTTAGGTGTTAAGCTAGACCCATCAATCATAAGATCATGACCAAAACTTAGTTCGAACGACCCACGACTCGCGGACATCGCCCTTGCCAAAATTGACCACGAAATATTGATCATTTAAAATGATCAATTAGGTAACTAAGAACTAGTAAGCTCCACTAGCTATCCCACGACTCGCGGACAATAACTAGCTTTACTTACTAAACTTAAAACCTATTGATGGAATGCTAGGAATTTAATTCAAAACTTGCATCTCGAATTAAACACCTATTTGTTCGAAATTAGCTTAATATTTAATGGGAATTTTCGAATCAACCGGAGAGTTGTCCGGTTCGACCTCACCAACATATATGTTATCCAATTTTATTAGTCTTGATTAATGCAAGTACACTTAAATGCATTTCAAACAAGCACATAAACAGATAACATGTCCTAGCATGATACTAACATGTAATGATCATGGGTTCTACCTATCTTATGCGTGATATGTGGGAGCCACTCCACAATCACAAGTTCTAACATACATGCCACATAAACAGTTCAAATCACATAAGGGAAAGCGGTAACAAAATACGAGCCCTATCTCTATTACATTTAACAATTGAGATTCCCCTCCCTAACATTTTGAGGGGTCTTCACTTATGGCCTCCTTGTTACTTGAATGTGGTCCATCTTACTCCATGGGTGCATTGTCTCCAAAATGAAAATAAAACCTCACCACCTATCTCTACTCTCAAATTACAATAAAAAGAAAAAGACATAAAGTAATAAGGCTCAATCTTCATATTGGCCTTAGACAATTACACGGGGCATACCCCGGCCTCAAAAACAGTAATATGGAAAGCCACATAATAAATCACATAACAGTACGCACATAAGTGAGGCTCCAACCTCAATTGAAAAACGCAACTATAGGGCTCCAACCCCAATTGAAACCATTCATGTGCATAAATTAAAACCATACATAGATCTAAACCCATGATCACCTAACATGCTTTTGCGAGAATTTAAATTTAGCCAATAAATTAAAATTCTCGTTTCAAGTCCTAATGACTCAAAACACGACTTAGATGCAATTCTTGTTCAAGAGCCTTTTCAATAAAACCCGAAAAACATTAAACTAATAAAATTCCAATTAATTTCCAAAATTAATAATTTTATTCTTTCATTATTTTCAGAAAATAATATTCATAATTTTTCCAAAAAACCAAATCGCTTTAATTTCTCAAAAATCCCAATTTAATCAAAATTTTAAAATAATTTTATTTTACCAAAACTGATTTTAAAAGATAAAATTAAAATAAAATTAAATCGGGATTTTTCGGACCGAAAAACACGAAACACGAAAACACGAATGCACGGGCCCGGCATGACGCGGGATCGCCCGCCCGCCGTGCAGGAGCGCGCGCTAGGCGCGCGCCAGCGCTGCGCACAGCCGGCAGCGATTGCCGCCAGAGTGCGCGCGCCAGGCGCGCCCTTGCGCGCAGATGTGCGGCGCGGGCAGGCAGTCCCGCCCATCCCTGGGCGGGCGCTCCCGCGCGGTTGCGGGAGGAGCAGGCGGCTGTCCCGCACGGTTGCGGGACAGGCGAGCAGGGCGCCTAGGCGGGCGGGGAGGCCTCCCGCGCGGATGCGGGAGGGCTGGGCGGCGGTAATGGGGTTTGGGCGTGCGACGTGCTAGCACGCCCAATCCCATTCTTTTCGTGTCCCGTTTCGTATTTCCGGGTTTCTCCAAAACCCGTTTCAATCCAAAATTAAAAAATTCGATTTAAACAAATTTCAACTAAAACAATTTTTCAAAAACACGATTTGAGAAAACAGTTTTAGAAATTCAGGAAAAATTACAGTTTCGTAATTCAGGCTTTCTAAAAGAACTCATGAATTCCTAATTCGCATCTAAGCCTAAGAATTTCTACCAAATTCAGAATAATTGAGATGAATCAGAAACACGATTAACGAGGTGGCTCTGATACCACTTGTTGGAAAACACGAATCAGAAAGCAGCGGAATTTAAAAATTTTTCCCAACAAAAGGATCTAGGACTCGCAATCGTGTAACCAAATTCGTAAAGATAGAAAACTTACTTTTCTTTTATTCTTTCTTGAAGCGTTTCAAGCCACCCAAGAACGCTCTTCACGCGGCTTGATCCCCTCTCCTTGGTAAAGCTCGAATCTTCAAACTTCTAACTTGAAGTCTCTAGAGAAAGTCCACCAACTTGATCACAATCTAACTAGTAAGGATGCTAGTTCTCTAGTTAGTGTTTGGGCTTAACCTAGGGTTTAATTTAATCTTGGAGAAAGGAAGGTGTTCAACACATGAACCAAGAATTGTCTATTAGCTCTAAAGGGGAGCTCGAGCTCCCCTATATATAGGCAAGGGAGTGCCGAAATTCCTAGTCCTTTATGGGCTAGGATTTTGGTCCCTCTCTCCTATTACTTGAGGATCAAGTATTTTCAACCTTGACTTTGAATTCTAATTCTAGTCAACTTTGAAGAGAGCTTAAAAATATCCAAACTATTTTTGGATAATTTTATACTTTATTTATTATAAAATAAATAACTTATTTTATCTAATTAATTAATTCATAATTAATTAACTAGATTATTTTCTCCAAAATTAGACTTTCTTTTTAATTCAAAATTAAACCAAAGTCTATTAAATAATTAACTAATTAATTATTTAATATATATATAATATATATATATATACACGTGTGTGACACGTGTCACAGTGACACGTGTCACTCACGTGATCCACACGTGTGAATTCACACGTGTGGAACCCTCTTGGTCCGATTAACTCGTTTAATCATTTTCAAGCCTCAACTCATGTAACCAAGTTGTTGTGTGTGACCCTCTAGGTTCTCAATTCAATTAGCAGTGACCCCAATTAATTAATTCACTAATTAATTAATCAGTCCACAGATTAAACGACCATAGTCTAGCAACAGGTGTTTAACCCCTAGCTGAATTGGAATGTTCGGATTCGACAGAACCTTTTAAGTCATTGAATCATGTGAGATACAATCCTCCTACTTACTATCTCTCAACCAAGATCTAGGGCAAGGGAATAATCAGAACCCTAATAATCCGGTCTTGAAGCTAAGTGCATTTCATATCCATTTGATCTCAATCCAAGAAACCCTTTTCTTGATGTCTTGATCTACTGCCTTGGCCAAGGACTCCATATGGCATATGAATGACTTACACAATAAGAGATCACCTTGCAAATGCAAGTGTAGGTCCTTTCTTGATTCTCATTCACTTTCATGAATCACTTGTGCAGCCCCAGCATAAGCCTTGAATCAGTTGTCTAAGGCGACACCCTTTAAAGCTTATACCTAAGACTACAGAGTTAACTCATAAAGTGACAAGGAACCTCAAGTCTAAGGATCAATTAATCACATCAATGACTCGTGAGATATTTCCTAATCTGGAAGTTTCCATTTCCTGAAATAGAAACTTCCTTTCCCATTTAGGAATGTTCTCACACGGGGCACCTCAGTGAACTTACTTATTAAAGTAAGCACCCTCATGTATCACGCACGTATCAACTATACACTTTGCACCTCCATGAAACAAGGTGGTCCTTCTTAAGGGCGTGATCCCACAAGCAAGCCTTAGAGGAGTCAGGTTGACACTCCCACTGTCTGTAGGACTCATCGGCTTGGAGTATTTTACTAATCATGACTTATGTGATATAGGGCTCGTTTCATGAACCATTTCACCTAAATGGTAGAGTCCTATAGTCATCAGGATTAGGGGAGTTCTCATACATGCACAGCTAAAGTAAACGCATACCAAACAAGAGCATATAAAGAAGTGTTGCCTCAATTCGTTATTTCATTCAAAGATTGTCTGTGATTACAATAAGGAAAAGCACAAAGCGGATATACAATCGGCTTTTTAGGGCACTATTCCTAACAAGTTAATCATGGGATTGTTGAGATTCAAAAGACTAACTTATGAGAATCGGCTATTTGGAGTGCATTAATTGAATCCAACAGGATCTTTCAACCTAAGGAATGAATTAAACAAAGCCTTGAAGACATTTTGGTCTCGGATTTGGATCATGGAAGAGGTACTAGTCATTAAGAGGAGTAGAGACAATAGGGGTCCGACAAAGGTTATACATCAAGGGTTTACAAAGAACGACTTCGAACTAAGTCTAGTGATTAGAAGTCGGGTTCTAGAAGGCAAGCAGTTGGGGAAACACGAATAGAGGGAAGGTGGCGATATGGGGAAACAGGATTTGAGTTCATTTTCCAAATCCAAGCTGAATTGTCATGTTGTGAGGTTAAATTGGAAGATATGGAGCAACAAATGGAAATGGTAAAGAAAGGAAATCATGCGCTCAAATGTAAGCAATTGGAGGTGAATTGAATTCACAAAGGATAGGCACGGGATTTTTGATTAAGGTGACCATTAGAAGTAAAGGTCGAATTGCGAGGAGAAGGGTGGATGCTAACTCAGTGGACATGAAAGAATTAGGGATCAAGAAATTGCAATCTCGGACAGTGGAAGATACACATTGATTTACAAAGATGCAGGGGAATCTCGAAGACCGTGGGAAAGACAAGGAATAATTGCCAGGTCAAGCGACCTTGGGATCGGAAGAACGAGGAAAGCTACTGAGATAATAACTTCCCACATCGGTGACAGGTTCCAAAACATTCATAGCACGTGCATCATATTTTACATTAGTTATTTATTCTCTTGACTTTATGTTTAACCGTGCATTTCTCATTGGTTTCGTTGCGCTAATGTGTTGTATAATTGCTTGATGTAAACGTGACCCATGCATTGTCATTTTAACCCAACATGCATTTTAGTGTTTACTTGATAGGAAGTCCTTCCGCCTCAACTATCAAGTATCAGTACAACTGAGCCGCATCTGAATTATGAGGAAGGTGAATTTGGGAAATAAGAACTTCCATTGAGGGATAGGTTAACGTAAACAAGAATTCAGAAGGAGTTTCGAACATCAAGAGAAATGGGGAAGAAGTTGACAGGCCAAATCCTTGATTTCTATACCAGTTAAACTTCACCTAACGGGATTTACTCATCAAGAATTTCGATAAAAGAAGAATCAATGGGGTTCAATCGGGAGAGCAAATTTTAAGGGGGAGAGCACGACCGAGAGATAAAATGGAAGATGGAAGTAATGCTCGAATAAATATGTCAATAGCAACAACGGGGATGCACATTAAGGAGAATCCGGAAATCCACGAAGAAACCAAACCGGAAAGGATGATCATTGGAGGATTTACATCAAACTTCAAAACGCATCAAGAACACTCTATCTTCGATTCAAGAAAAATGGAGCTAGATGCCAAATATAACCTGAAGGGGTCAAAAGGGAGTGAATGGATTTGTTAAGGTAGGTCCTAATGATGAATACCCCAAGGTAGGGATCGAATCGTCAAGATTGTCAGGAGTAGTTATCCTTGAGGGTATTTTAAACTTTGGTATGAGTAAGATAGAAGCTATAGGTCTAACTTCGAGACAGATGATCTAAGGGCATTCGGGAAATCAAGCTCGGTTAAATAAAAAGAATGGGATGGTCGAACGAAGATTGGGGGAAATGGTGAAGACTGGAAATAGTACAAGTTAGAACGGATCCAAGCGTATGATCCTTAAAGGATTTATCAATAGCTTCACCGAAAAACTTGAAGAGATTCAAGACAATCTGACCACTGAGCTACCTTCAGGATAGATTCTACCCTGGACAACGACAACTCCCAATTCTAAACTTTGAAACTTCGGTGAACGGTACTTATAGCATTCATGATACATGCATCCATGCAAATTTAACTTATATAAATTTTATGTTAGGTGTTTTGATCTGTACAGTGTTAAATTACTTGGAGTAATTGAATATCGATGTGAACGACGTTTATTACTTGCTTTGGGTGCCTTACGTGATTTTAAATTTGGGTGTTGCGTGAGTTGCTTGGGAGTATTGGAGACTTCCTTGCTTTATTTTCGGTTAAGAGACGGGGATTCTCTTATTTTTGTTTGAGAGACGGGGTACTCTCTTTGCTTGCGAGAGACGGGGTTCTCTCATACTGTTGGAGAGACGGGGTTCTCTCATTGCTGCTTGAGAGACGGGGCTCTCTCCTTGTTGTTTGTGAGAGACGGGGAATCTCTCATTATTTGATTTCAAGCGTGTTTTGAATCCGAGGACGGATTCTTTTTAAGGGGGAGAGATTGTAACGCCCCAGTTTTTCATTTTATAATAATGTGGCGTATTTGTTTATAAAATGCGCAATTTAATTATTTAATTACGTGATTAATTGTTTTTACGTGTTTTATATTTAATTTTATTATAATTGTTATTATTTTATTACATTATATTATATTATATTATCTTATTATAATATTATTAAATCTTATATATATGTTTCGTATTATATATATATATATATATATGTTTAATTATTATTACTAATTCATTGATTATGCTAATTATATATTATGTTAATTAATTATGTTTTAAGTAATTGATTATTAATATATATATATATATTTTACGTACCATATGTAAACATGCATGAGGATTTTATATATGCATGCAAAGTAATATTTTTGCATGAAGATTATATATATTTTTGCATGGAGTTATTATTGCATGGGAATTCTATGTAATTATGCATGAATTGTTGGAATATGCATGTTGTTCTTTTTGGTGCTTCGTTCTCTTATGATATGATATCAAATTGCCACGAATTTGTAATATGTCGTACGTATATGAGTTATGAACATGATTTTATGCTCAAATTATATTTTTGAATTCATTTGTTATGTTAACGAATTTAATTTCATTTAAGGAACCGAAACGGGGGCTAACGAGCACTTAGCGTACCCTTGGTTCCGAATTTAATATCTTGAGCTCGGGAACTCGGATTCGAGTTCCGTCAACTCCGCTGAACTCGTAACGAAAATTCGGGTTTAGTAAACTTAGCCTTATAATTTTCCTAATTCATTTGAAACTCCGAATTTCAACCGAAAAACGAATCGGCGACCAACTGGACCTTGCTACACTAATTCATCCATAACTTGAGCAAACCATGACCAAATTAACTATGGTTTAATTCCTTTTAACCCTAACTCAACCAACTATCTAGATATTTCAAGCTTTAACCGAGATAACCCTCTCATCATCCCCAAAACTCAGCAAAAAGCTACTGCATCTCTCCAGTCCCGTAACCCTCCATCCCTTGAAGATTTTGGAGCTCAAATCTTCTCCAAACTTCAACCAATCATCAAGGTAAGCTTAGGGTTGTAATATATGATTAATTCTGAGCATTTTCATCTTTCCATTCATGATTTTGAGCATGGTTTAATCCTTTTTGGCCATTTTACCGAAAATAGAGGATTTTGAGCAAATCCTTGATCTTCCTCGTTTCTCATTGATTTTGTTTGATTCCAAGCCTGAGATTAATTGTTTTAACATCCTCATATCAATTATGATCAGTACTTTCATGGTTATTGAGAAATATATGAGAGATCATTTATGAAATTTTCAGAAATTCCACGGGAAGGTCATGTATGCTTCCATGCTTTGATTGATCACTTTTGGAACTGATTTACTTGTTGATTATATGATATTTTGCTGCTAATTTGATGGCCTTAACTGAGTTGTATAGTTGGAGAAGGTTGAGTTTAATCATGCCCTGTTTTTCATCGATTTTGCTCTGTTTTTCTGGACTGTTTTGCTGTCAAAAACCGCTGAGTCTCCTTCATGTTTTGTTGTCCATTTCCGTGGCTTTTAGCATATATTATTGTTGAAGTTGTTGCTGCATATTACACCTTGTTTTGTTGCTTTGATTGCCTGCTGTTCCTGCGTATTTGGTTGTGCTTTTCTTGCCCTGTTTCTGCGTCTATGGCTGGCCGAGAACTGGAGTTGCTGCTGTACGTCACGGGCGTGCAGTTCCAGCCCGTTCCAGCGAGGAACGGGGGTGCTGTGTGTTCTGGAGCTGCTGTACCGAGACACGGGGGTGTCTCGGTCCAAGCTTGAAGGGTGACACGGGGGTGTCACCCTGTTTTTCTCTGAATTGTTGCTGCGTTCTGATTCTGTTGCTGGGCTGCTATGTTTGTGTTGTGTGTTTATATGCATGGCTGTGTGTGTGAGTGAGATTGCATGCATGGCTTTGGTGTGTGTGTGTTATTTCTTTTGCATGCATGGGTATAATATGTATATAGTATATACTTATATATGCATGTAATATATATAATACATATGCATGCATGTTTGTGTGTGTGGGTGTACGTGCATGTAATATATATATATGTATTACATATAATTGCATTCATGGATTTATATATATATGAAATATTTATGTTAATTTTGCATGCATGTGTGTGTGTGTGTGTACGTGTATGTGGATATACTATATATATATATGTATGATTATATATTATTATATATATATTATATTCTATATGGTTATATATTATATAGTATATATATTTATTATATATTTCATATATTATTTGATTTAATTTACTTCTTGAAAGTAATTGAATTCTATTTCGCGTATTTAATTATCGACTTTTGATTGAACGTTTTATTTATTTCATTCCTAAATGTGAAATTGAATAATATGTGTTATGCTTCTTCAATGAATTTTAGGTTAATTGATATGCATTATGAATTTATGAATTTATGAATATTATGAATGATTTGAATTTATGAAATTTATATGAACCTATGAATGTTATGAATTTATGGAATTTATATGAATTTATGAAGATTATATGAATGGTATGAATTTATGAAATTATGAAATCAAATGAAACATATGAATGAATGATTTGAATTATATGTTTTAAATTCCTTAATCGTGCACATGAACATTTTTATAATATAACATGATCATTTATGCATTCATATCATATTCACTTCATTGCCGTGCGTCATATATGGTTCATTAAGAGTCTCTCACGAACACGTCTTGTGGTCTTTTGTACAGTTCGTCTCCAGGTGGAGAGCTTTTGATCGTTCAGGCACTTGGTGTTCGATCCTTGTTTCATCACGGTTAAGGTGAGGGTGGTTTTCGTTTTAGCTATGTAACAAACCCTACAACCCTTATGTGAAAAGCTTTGGCCAAAACCTTATGATTATATATATATATATACGATTTTCAAATGGAGTTATCGAGTAAATCCTTCTGAGTTATACGTATGAGCAGATATAAGCTTAAAAATGGTTTTGTAATGAGGCTATGCTCCAAACCGTGTGTCTTCATGCTAGCTATGGATTAGGATGACACGGAGAGGTACGTATATAGCATATGCCGAGTTACACGGTAAGGTATGATTTCTTATAGTATGTATCATATGTATGAATTGATATGTTTTGGCGAGATTATGCTAAGCTGTTATGTTCACGGGCCCCGGGACTTAGTATATGTGGCTAACCGAGGAAGCAAGGGCTGACGGGGATCCCATATACTAGTCCCAACCAAACTACGGTGATACCGGCCCTCGCTAGGAGATTTAGCGGGGAATGGGAGCTGCGTGCCCTTGGGGGATTCATGTACCCCCATTGGCCTATGTATTTATCGGTGGGCAGGTCTAGCTAACTTGTCCACCACCCGGAGGAAGAAGGTTGGTTAAGAATTAGGCTTTTCTTATGTATATGTTATGATATGATTATGCACCGTGCGGGAATGCCGGGATCCGGATCGCCCAAACGAATATGTTTTATGATATGATTTATGGTCTGTGTGTATTATAATATATTGCATGATCGCCTAATCAATATATTATTGATATTTGTCGTACACGGTCGGAGTTTGGATGGAGGTTGTGCACGCTCACTCGCCGAGCCTTATATTTATGTATGATTTACCAATGGAATAAATTTAATATGAATTAGTCATAAAATCCGAGCATTGAGTAATCCTTCTCTTGCCCTTTTAGGGAACTAATTGCAAATAAAACCTTGTTCGGAATTTATGATTTGCATGTGCATGTTTATATATATGTATTGCTCCTACTCACTCAGTCTTCTAGAGACTGACCCCTCTCCCTCCCCAATCTTTTAGTGTGCAGGCTTGATTTTTGGAGTTCGAGCTAGGCGGAGGTTTTGGGAGTTTTAAGTTGATCGAGTTAGGTTAGGAGAGTCTCTGCACTCATCCATGTATTGGATTTATGTTCGATTTGATTCTGCAGTTTATGAACTGAATAACTATGTAATTATTAGTGAATTGCTTTTACTGGGTTTGGTTATGATTTAAAAGAGGCCTGAAGAGCCCAAATTCCGTTTATGGTTTGTATGTTTGTGGTTGGGCTTGGCCATGCATTATATATTGTGGATTGGTATTCGTTGCAGGGTCTAGCTCCGCCTGGCTTAGGAAAGTTTTTATGTTTGTCTCCCGTTCGCTAGGGTTCGATACGGGAGCGGATTCACTATTTCGTTACTCGTGTTGAGCCTTAGTGCGGGGGATGTGGTGCCTCACGTGCGGGGTGCTACAGTCTTTCTTATGCCAGAATATCCGGGTCCCAAAACTCCGAACAACCTCAACCCTGAGTGGGATAAAGTCGTGACCTTGCACTCCTTAAGGCGTAGGCTACCGTTCTTCTACGAGCAACACACAACAAAGGCCTTCCTTTATGCCTCGGTTGGAAACAAGGTAGCCTTTTGTACCTTCGGTTAGGCAAGAGCCAATACCGTGGGTAACTCTCTCTTCAACCGCCTCTTCCCACTCAAAACCGTACCACTTACTCTGAGGCAATCATCGGTTCTTCTACGAGGAATATTAACGGGCTAGCCTTCAATCTAATACCCGAAGATATCGTTGAGTCCCTGACGGACCTCCTAAAAGCATCCGCTATCTTCAATGAGAACAAGACGCCTCCAGACAAGCCGACCAACAGCAGTTGACCCTCACAACTCACCAAACACTCACGAACACTCCACACCAAAAGATCTCCCCACAAAAAGGTTAACACAAAAGAAGATAAAGCACACAATAAGCAAGAATTAAGAAGGGAAAGACATAAACAACAAGCAAAGCTAAGAAGAAAATGAAGCACACTCCAAGCAAGAACTAAAAAGGAAAAGAAACATATAACGAGCAAAACTGAGAAGGGAAGGAAACACATTACAAGCAAGAGTCACAAAGGGAAGGAGACACACAATGAACAAGAACAAGAAGGAAAACAATTACACAACAATTATAATCAAGACCCACCGAAGAACAAGGAATAAAGCAGTAAGCACGTGGGTTTCCCAAGGTTAAAAAAATATGCATGAAATGAGATGCCATGAATGTTTCGTGTACCTTTCACCGAAGTAGGGGGGGTTAAGATTAGCTTGCCCTTGGGTTGGAATCGGAATCCCGGAGTTACGGCTCGTTGAAGGTCTTAGCTTGAATTGGTATGGGCAACTATTTACCATGTGTCCGATCTCACCACACTTAAAGCAAGCACCCAACTTCTTCCGACATTGCCCTTCCACATGATTCGGACCCTTACAAAAAGCACATCGAATTGGAGCCGTTAAGGTAAGCTCCGGATTCGGTTTCGATTGTCGTGGTTTCTTCTTCTTCTTGGATGGTTTAACGTCTTGAGAATCATGGGGCTTTTCTTGTGGTGCCGGCCTCTTGCCCAACCTTGAGTTCGAACCGGATCCTTGTCCCAATTGAAGAGTGTGGGATTTCAAATGTTGCTTATCTATCTCGCGTTGAACCACCTTCTTCATTGCCTCCGACCAATGGTTGACCGTTGAAGTAGAGAGGGCTTGTTGAATTTCACCCTTGAGTCCTTGCATGAAATTTTGGGCCTTAAGTCGGTAGTTATTAATAACCGGTGTGGCATACGGGCCCGATCTCTCTAGTTCCTCCAGGTGATTTTCAGCCATCCTTAAGTCTTGTTGGAGATCTCGAAATTCTTGAAGTCTCTTTATTCTTGCACTCAAAGGAATGTATTTGTTGTGGAATTCCCGGATAAAATTCTCCCTTGTAAACTCTTCCCCGGATCTCTCAAACCACAATCTTGTTTCCTTAAGCCCAATCAAAGTTTGTCCTTTAAGTACATGGGAAGTGCAATTCACTCTATCTTGTGATGTTCCCGATAGAGTATCCCAAATCCATGAAATCTCAGAAATCCATTGCTCGGCTTTCACATCATCGCCTCCAAACCACATAGGAGGGTTGCAATTCCGGAATTCTTAGTATACCGATGGCATTTGTTCTTCTCCCATGGTTGTGCGTGGAGACGACATCCTAAATAAGAACCAAAATTTAAGAAATATCGATGCGTGGAAGGGTTTAGTGCATGTTCATGTAAACAATTAATACAAATAAAATCATAAAAGTCACAAAATGATGATGGTGAATGCAAATAATCACATAATCCTAAGCCGAACGACCTAGACAAACTCGACATGACACGAGAGCTCCGGTTTTGCAACCTAGAGCTCTGATACCACCTAAGGATGTAACACCCCGGAGCGAAGGGCGCCACATCCCCCGCACCATAACCCAACACGTGAAGCGAAATAGGAACTCCGTCCACGTATCAAGTCACGGCGAACGGGTGACAAACAAAAAAATCCAACCTAAGCTAGGCGGTCTAGACCCTACTCAGAGCACGCAATAAAACAAGTAACGAATGCGGAAGCACCAGAATCTCATAAAGCAAATGAACATACTCAAGACATATCAAACTTTCGCTTCAATCTATACAAACTTTACAATTTCGAATTGGAGGCATAACTTATACATAATTCAGAATTAGCCAAAAAGCATAAAGAAACGAAAATGCCATGCATGAGACTCAAGCTATCCTCAAACCCGACTCAAAGACAACCGCCTAGCTCCAACACCTCAGAACGGGTACCTGCAACTCAAACCAGAGGGGGAAAAAGATAGAAATAACGAGGGTCAGTCCTAGAGACTGGTGAGGGGGCCAACACACGCACCCATACATATATGTAAGTGCAAAGCATATACAAAGCTGAAAGGGGTTCGTGAACCGGGCGTGGTTTTTGCATTCTAAAACATTTAACCCGTGGTAATATATATAAAGAAAGAAGTTTGGAGCCGAAGGCCAAATTCAGTCAAGTTTTAGAGTTTAGAAATCCGCCCCCGTTTCACAACCCTAAAGGAAGACATAACGAACTGAAAGCTTAAATCCATCACCCTTACTTACTCCATACACCAAGGCGAAACGAAAACAAAACAAATCATAACCCAACTCCACCCCAACACCGTTTAGGGGAGAGAGGTGCCCCTCTCAACCCCTGCTGAAAGCTGAATGAGACGGGGGATCCACCCGCTCCTTCGACGGGTCACTAAGCACACCGCCGACTCAAGAAGACCCGCCTTCCCCTCGACCTCCCGAGGATGGGCTAAATCTCCCTTTTGTGGAGTCGTGTTGATGAGAGAGCCCGGCGACCCCATGGCCGACCCGGGATCACATACCACTTCTCCGGGGCCCAAACTTACACTTACACTTATACTTGCACTTATCACACTTACCAGGCGAAGCTTATCCACAAATCTTATCACGCTTACAAACACACACACAATTAACAAAGCTTGTCAAAACAAAAGAAAATAGAAGAAAATAGAGCTTATATACTTATAAAAGCGTTTTCAAATTCTTAAGGCAAACGGGACAAATCCCACGAAATACGTATCCAAACACATATCTATATATATACATATATAAGTCGCATGCGGGTTCGAAATTCAATTAGGGTCTTAGGTCATCATAACCAAAAGGAAAGAAAACCTCACCTGGACGAGCAAACCAACCAAAACGGACCAAAAGGAGTCAAACGAACCACTTCCTCAACAACTGGATGAACCTAAGAGCAAAACAAAGAGCAAGAGGCAAACTTAGACTCAAAAGAACCATATTGACGCTCGGCGAATGCGTATAATTGCATAAAAGATGATATTATGTTATGAACACGTTCATGTGCACTATTAAGGAATTTAAATCTTATAATCAAATCATTCAATCCTTCGCTCACTTTCATTCGAATTCATAATTACATGTTTCCAATCAATTCAAGAAATTCAAGGCACAAGATTTAACATTTAGACAAATAAGAGCATTGAAGTGAATTAAGTTCGACACACATTCAAACGTACTCAATCTTACACAAAACTCTAATACATACACCCTATTACCTCATATAACATATCTCCAAAGTTTGAAAGCAAGAACAAATCACAAGATGAGGGAAAAGGGTTAAGGAAATCATCAACGCCACCAAAACGCACATAAACGGCATTCAACAAAAGCATGCCTAAATCTCACCCAAATGTTATGAAATCGATCCACAATACTCCCAACACATAGTAAAACAAGTTCATAGTTCATCCCAAACGAAGATAAAGGCAATAAAGAGGTGAAACAAACCAAAAATCGAAAAGGAAAACCAAGGGCTGCGCAAGGGGAGGGACACGGGGGTGTCCCTCAACTTAACTAAGCTGAGCCACGCACGTGGCTCAGTCCAGACATGCCCAGGAAGCATGACACGCCCGTGTCTCACATTTCAGTGCAAATGAGACACGGGGGTGTCTCGGTACAGGCCAAAATTGCATACAAAGTTTTACCGGTAAAACTGACCCTAAACAAAATTAGTCCAAAAGCATAGCAAATCAACTCCAAATATTATGAAACTTGATATACAACATATTTAGCATGTTAGGAACATATTTCATTTAGAACTAAAAGGCTAAATCACGCGTTAAGGTCACCGAAATCATGCAGAAACTCTGGAGCACCAAAAACGGACATATGAGCTCAATCATGCCATGATCAAGTACTTAGGAGCTGAAAAAGAAGCTAAAACTTTAGGGGATGAACACTAACATGATAAGCAACTAATATACTCCATGTATATGCAAATTGACACGAATTGGAGAACATTAGAACCACCAAGAAATCACAAAATGCAACAGCAGCAGTTCGGTTCGTGCATAGCATACAAACAGGCCATCATGCTTCGATTAGGAGCTGAAAATGGATCTAAAAACTTGCAAGAGCAGGACTAACATATAAACCAATTAGTATACAACATCTCCATGCAAATTCACATGAATTGGAAGTCATTAACTCAAGCAACAAAGCACAAAACGTCACAGCAGTCCCAAAACAGGGGAGCAGTTATTAAGGTTCAAGAACTCAAGTTTGCAGCCATATTAAAGCATGAATTCAGGGCAAAACGAATCACTTTCATAGAACAACATGTATATCACATTACCAAGCATTAGCATACGAAATTGGAGGCAAGAATTCATCCATTTGATCTCAAAAACGTGACAGCAGTTTGGTAAAAATGAGCAGATTTGCAGCAGTTCGGTTTTCAAGTTTCATGGCCAAAAACTCAAGGTTTCAATCATGTTATCAAAGAGAAAACAACCCTAACACATCTATCATGAAGTAAGAATCAATAATGGAAGCAAAGGAGTTCATATAATCACCAAAGAAGCCTTAAATCAGCCACAAATTCAAGCTAAGGCAAGAAAGCAACAAATGACCTCTAACCCTAACTATTCATGCAAGCTTCCAAACCCTTAATAAATCTTATGCATATCATGAATTTAAAGGATCAAATGAAGCATAGAAGAGAGGAGAATACATAAATATACTTACCTTTAAGGTATGAAGAAGTATGGAGAAGATTAAGCTTCAAAAATCACAAGACATGGAGGAGGGTTCTTCTTTCTCTTCTTCTTCCTTCCTTGGATCTGATATTTTCTCCTTTCTTGGGGGTAAGGAGCACGAAATGCTGCTGATAGGGAGAGAGAGGGATGAATCAAGGTCATGTAAACCAAGGTTAAGGCTTAGGTATGGTTAGTTTGGGCCCACAAATGTGAGACTAGTCAAAGAAGGTGGCTTAAGCACAAGCTGTTCGTTCCGGGCGAAAACCGAGGGTCTAAACGAGCTTATAAAAATATCAAATCAGGTTCCTTGGCTTCATCTCTTCGTTACGAGTCCAACGCATCTTCCGGAATTCGAATCCGAATTCCCTAGCTCAAGATATGGCCTCCGGAACAAGAGGCGCGCTAAAACTAGTTAGGCCCTCATGTCCCTCGTCAAATACTTAAGGTTTAAAAACCTCGATAAACGAACACGAAAACTTAAAACGAGCATGCAAACACATTCATAACTCAGGTATCTCACGCATACCAAAATTTCACAAAAAAACGGAATTGAATTCCGGCACATAACGAGCAAATTACGAGCATACAAACTTAAACGTTTAAAATCAAAGTTCAAGAATATAAACAATTAATTTCATATTAATTCAAATAATCATATAAGCATTAAAATAACATTTAAATACGTAATTAAATAATTTAAAGCATATAAAACCCTCTCGTTACGGCGTACCTGGAAATCCGAACGATCGGGATGTTACATGGAATCACCATTCCCTATGACGAAAGACTAATCATCTTATATAACCACGTTATAGTCTTGATAAGAACATATTCTTATCTTACCGACTAGAACTTTAATGTCACGTGATTTTGGTATTCAAAGTCTTTTCCTATGAAACACATTTCATATGAGAATACCACCACACGTCATTAATTATTAATATGTGAAATACTCACAACTCGCTGTAAATTCAGTTTAATTAATTCAACAAAGTGAATTTTCAGGGCACTATTCCCAACAATCTACCACTCGCCCTAAATTCAATTTGGCTACACATCTAAGTCTTATTACTTTTGCGTGAGTGTCAAAACTCGTTTTGCACTCTTTCGCGCCAATACTTTAGTGAAGGAATCTTTTAGATGTTTTTCTAAGCCAACAACTTGGAAATCATGAAACCAATACAACTAACTGGCTGCTTCTCAAGGTACCATGTATTTGACTTCCATGGCGGTGTAAGCAATACAAGTCTGCTTAACATTCTCCAATTAACGATTGCTCTTTCTAGAGTAAACACGTATTCTGATGTCAAACATCCAGAATACAAATCAGATTGTATTATTAGGAATAGTGCCCTAGAAAGCCGATTGTATATCCGCTTTGTGCTTTTCCTTATTGTAATCACAGACAATCTTTGAATGAAATAACGAATTGAGACAACACTTCTTTATATGCTCTTGTTTGGTATGCGTTTACTTTATCTATGCATGTATGAGAACTCCCCTAATCCTGATGACTTTTGGACTCTACCATTTAGGTGAAATAGTTCATGAAACAAGCCCTATATCACATAAGTCATGATTAGTAAAATACTCCAAGCCGATGAGTCCTACAGACAGCGGGAGTGCCAACCTGACTCCTCTAAGGCTTGCTTGCGGGATCACGCCCTTAAGAAGGACCACCTTGTTTCATGGAGGTGCAAAGTGTATAGTTGATACTTGCGTGATACATGAGGGTGCTTACTTTAATAAGTAAGTTCACTGAGGTGCCCCGTGTGAGAACATTCCTAAATGGGAAAGGAAGTTTCTATTTCGGGAAATAGAAACTTCCAGATTAGGAAATATCTCACGAGTCATTGATGTGATTAATTGATCCTTAGACTTTAGGTTCCTTGTCACTTTATGAGTTAACTCTGTAGTCGTAGGTATAAGCTTTAAAGGGTGTCGCATAAGACAACTGATACAAGGCTTATGCTGGGGCTGCACAAGTGATTCATCAAAGTGAATGAGAATCAAGAATGGACCAACACTTGCATTTGCAAGGTGATCTCTTATTGTGTAAGTCATTCATATGCCATATGGAGTCCTTGGCCAAGGCAGTAGATCAAGACATCAAGAAAAGGGTTTCTTGGATTGAGATCAAATGGATATGAAATGCACTTAGCTTTAAGACCGGATTATTAAGGTTCTGATTATTCCATTACCCTAGATCTTGGTTGAGAGATAGTAAGTAGGAGGATTGTATCTCACATGAATCAATGACTTAAAGGTTCTGTCGAATCCGAACATTCCCATTCAGCTAGGGGTTAAACACCTGTTGCTAGACTATGGTCGTTTAATCTGTGGACTGATTAATTAATTAGTGAATTAATTAATTAGGGTCACTGCTAATTGAATTGAGAACCTAGAGGGTCACACACAGCAACTTGGTTACATGAGTTGAGGCTTGAAAATGATTAAACGAGTTAATCGGGCCAAGAGGGTTCCACACGTGTGAAACCACACGTGTGGGTCACGTGAGCGACACGTGTCCTTGTGACACGTGTCCCACACGTGATTATATATATATATTGTATATATATTAAATAATTAATTTGTTGATTATTTAATAGACTTTGGTTTAATTTTGAATTAAAAGGAAAGTCTAATTTTGGAGAAAAATAATCTAGTTAATTAATTATGAATTAATTAATTAGATAAAATAAGTTATTTATTTTAAATAAATAAAGTATAAAATTATCCAAAAATAGTTTGGATATTTTAGCTCTCTTGAAAGTTGATTTGAATTAGAATTCAAAGTCAAAGTCAAATTACTTGATGATCAAGTAATAGGAGAGAGAGGGACCAAATCTTTATTCCATAAGGACTAAGAATTTCGGCACTCCCCTCTTTATAAATAGGAGAGCTCGAGCTCCTTATGGAGCTAATGGGCAATTCTTTTGGTTCATGTGTTGAACACCATCCTTTCTCCAAGATAAACGAAACCCTAGGTTAAGCTTAAACACTAACTAGAGAACTAGCATCCTTACTAGTTAGATTGTGATCAAGTTGGTGGACTATCTCTAGAGAGCTTCAAGTTAGAAGTTTGAAGATTCGAGCTTTACCAAGGACAGGGGATCAAGCCGCGAGAAGAGCGTTCTTGGGTGGCTTGAAACGCTTCAAGAAAGAATAAAAGAAAAGTAAGTTTTCTATCTCTACGAATTTGGTTACACAATTACAAGTCCTAGGTCCTTTTGTTGGGAATTTTTTTTTTTAAATTCCACTGCTTTCTGATTCGTTTTTTCAACAAGTGGTATCAGAGCTACCTCGTTAATCGTGTTTCTGATTCGTCTCAATTATATTGAATTTGGTACAAATTCTTAGGCTTGATGCGATTGAGTATTTGTAATTGTTTTAGAAAGCCTGAATTACGAAACTGTATTTTTCCTGAAAGTTTCTGAAAATTGGTTTTTACAAAATTTAATTTTTTGAAAACTATTTTAGATTTGAAACTGTATAAACTGTTTTTGGATTTCTTGGATTGATTTTGCTTTTGATCGAAAACACGAAACGAAAACCCGGATTACGACAACATGCGAAACCCCGCGCGCGAAGGAGTCGCACGCGCGGGCTTCGAGCAGCACTGCCCGCCTGGCCTAGGCGCGCGCAGGGCGTCCCGCCCAGCACCTCCCGCACGCCGTGCGGGAGCCTTCCGAGACTGGCCGCCCATCGGCCGCTCGCACTGGCCGAGAGGGCCGCGCGCACCAGCGCACGGCGTGCGCGTGCATCGCGCGCACTCGCACGGCCTTGGCCGCGCGCAACCCTTTCGCGTACGGGCCCCGTTTTCTCCGTCGCAATCCGACTTTACGTATTTCGTGCAATCCAGTCCCAAATTTTATTTTTCAATTTTAAAATTTTATTTTTGAATATTTATTTTTAATTTTTGAATAAAACTTAAAATTGGGATTTTTTGAGAAATTGAAACGGTTTATATTTTGGGAAAATACATCTTTGATAAAATTATTAATTTTCAGAAATTAATTGGAATTTTATTTGTTTTTGTTAACTTGGGATTTATTGAAAACTTTTATAAACAAGACTCGCAACAAGTTGTGTTTTAAGTCATTAAGACTTGAAACGGGAATTTTAATTTATTGGCTAAATTTAAATTCTCGCAAAAGCATGTTAGGTGATCATGGGTTTAGAATAATGTATGGTTTTAATTTATGCACATGGATGGTTTAAATTGGGGTTGGAGCCCTATAGTTGCGTTTTTCAATTGAGGTTAGAGCCTCACTTATGTGCGTACTGCTATGTGATTTATTATGTGGCTTTCCATATTATTGTTTTTGAGGCCGGGGTATGCCCCGTGTAATTGTCTAAGGCCAATATGAAGATTGAGCCTTATTACTTTATGTCTTTTTCTTTTTATTGTAATTTGAGAGTAGAGATAGGTGGTGAGGTTTTATTTTCATTTTGGAGACAATGCACCCATAGAGTAAGATGGACCACATTTAAGTAACATGGAGGCCATAAGTGAAGACCCCTCAAAATGTTAGGGAAGGGAATCTCAATTGTTAAATGTAATAGAGATAGGGCTCGTATTTTGTTACCGCTTTCCCTTTTGTGATTTAAACTGTTTATGTGGCATGTATGTTAGAACTTGTGATTGTGGAGTGGCTCCCACACATCACGCATAAGATAGGTAGAACCCATGATCATTACATGTTAGTATCATGCTAGGACATGTTATCTGTTTATGTGTTTGTTTGAAATGCATTTAAGCGTTCTTCTATTAATCAAGACTAATAAAATTGGATAACATATATGTTGGTGAGGTCGAACCGGACAACTGTCCTGATGATTCGGAAATTCCCATTAAATATTAAGCTAATTTCGAACAAATAGGTATTTAATTTGAGATGCAAATTTCGAATTAAATTCCTAGCATTCCATGAATAGGTTTTAAGTTTAGTAAGTGAAGCTAGTTATTATCCGCGAGTCGTGGGATAGCTTGTGGAGCTTATTAGTTCTTAGTTACCTAATTGATCATTTTAAATGATCAATATTTCATGGTCAATTTTAGCAAGGGCGATGTCCGCGAGTCGTGGGTCGTTCGAACTAAGTTTTGATCATGATCTTATGATTGATGGGTCTAGCTTAACGCCTAAGTAAATATGGATGTCGCACGAGTCGTGGGTCCATATTGAAAGATAGGTGATGCAAAAATAATTACTAAGAGTTCTAAAGGTGTTAGAATTGGTAAGTTGTACCTACCTAGGGTTCTTACTTAGAATGTCCGCGAGTCGTGGGTTCGAGGTAAAATGCCTAGGATCTTAGTACCCATTGGGAAACGTGTTCCTCTTAGATCTTTGGGAATTCTAGATCTTTGAAAAACAGTGGGAGCTACATTAGATTAAAGACCTTATCTTTTGTATATCGTTATAATTCAGCATGCTCACATAGTTCTCTGTTTTACCATTTAGGTCGTAGATTCTGTGATTCTCTACGTGTTTTGAAATGGCAACCAAAAACCCTCTTGTATCGATCCTCGAGTCAAACAAGTTGACTGGTCCCAACTATTCTGATTGGCTGAGGAATCTAAACATCATTTTAGATTCTGAGAAGAGAACTTATGTTCTCTTCGAAGGGCCCACTCGGGCCGAGCGGGATTCGATTCAGAAGTGGAAGGATGATAATCTCCAAGCCCGTTGCCTTATGTTGGCTAACATGTCTTCGGACTTGCAAAGGCAACATGAGGCCATGGAATTCGCTTGGGAGATTTACGACCACTTAGAGCAACTTTACCGCCCTCATGAACGTGTTACAAGGTATAACACTTCAAAGGAATTGTTCCACTTGAGAATGAGGGAAGGCTCAAGTGTCCATGAATATGGACTCAAGTTTCTTGCCCTTACTGAGAAACTTGCCTCCATGAACATGCCACTGAAAGATGAGCTTTCAGTGGATTTGTTGCTAGCTTCGCTCCCACTATCATTCAACCCATTTGTCCTTAATTTCAACATGAATCATGCTGGTGCTACTGTAGCTGAGCTGATTAGTCAGCTTGTGACTGCTGAAAGCACGATCAAGAAGGACACTAAGGTTTTGATGGTGAATGCTCCATCTTCATCTTCTGGGCCTTCTAAAGGTAAGGGCAAGAAAGCCCAAAAGAAGAAGAAGAAACCCCTTAGGCCCACTGGTGGCGTTTCGAAGGGGAAGGCCCAAAAGAAGAAGCGTGATCAGAAAGAGGATGTTTGCTTCCATTGTGGCAAAGCGGGACATTGGAGGAGAAACTGCCTAGAGTGCAAGGCTACTCTAAAGAAAGGTATCTTTCTCGTTAAAGTAAATCTTTCTGTTAATTCTAGTTCTTGGGTACTTGATACCGGTTGTGGAACTCATATCTGTAATGATGTACAGATGCTAAGTGAAGTCCAACAACTCAAAGAAGGAGAATGTGTCTTGAAGATCAGCGATGGCTCAAATGTTGAAGCTCGAGCATTAGGCACAATTAGATTAGATTTAGGTAGTTTTGGATTAGTCTTAAATAAAGTCCTTTCTGTACCGAGCATTATTCGTAATATAATTTCAGTTCCAATATTAGATTGTGAAGGTTATGAAACTTATATCAAGAATGGTAAATACTTTATGAAACGGAAAAACTCTTCCATTCACATCGGTACTCTAAGTAATGGACTTTATCTAACTCAGAATATCAATATCATGAATATACAACGAGAAACGAACCGTAAGAGAGATGGCAAAGTTTCAGCTCCCTTATGGCACGCTAGATTAGGACACATTTCCAAGAACAGAATTAGCAAGATAAACACTTTAGGATCATTCTCTGAAAATGATCTTAAGGAGTTAACTTCTTGCGAATCCTGTCTCAAAGGAAAAATGTCCAAAGTCCCTTTTAAAGGAGTTGTGGAACGTGCCACTAAGGTTTTGGATTTGATCCATTCTGATGTTTGTGGACCGCTCAGTGTAAGCACTAGAAACAATCATCAGTATTTCATAACCTTTACCGATGACTTTAGTCGATATGGTTATGTATACTTAATGAAGTATAAATCTGAAGCTTTTAAGAAATTCTTAGAATTTCAAAAGGAGGTTGAGAACCAAACTGGTCACAAGATCAAAGCACTGAGATCTGATCGAGGAGGCGAATATCTTAGCGAAGAATTCCTTAATCATCTCAAAGATAATGGGATTATCTCTCAGTGGACTCCTCCGGGAACTCCTCAGCTTAATGGAGTTTCTGAGAGAAGGAATCGAACCCTACTTGATATGGTTCGTTCCATGATGAGTTTCACTGACTTACCACCTTAGAAAGTGCATCAAAGATTCTGAATCTAGTTCCCTCTAAGTCAGTCCCTAAAACGCCCTATGAAATGTGGCATGGTAAAATCCCTAGTTATTCTTACTTGAGAATTTGGGGTTGTCCTGCTTACGTGAAGAGGACAGTGGGAGATAAGTTAGAATCTCGTTCTAACTTATGCTACTTTGTAGGTTATCCTAAGGAATCCATAGGATACTACTTCTATGATCAATCTGAGCAAAAGGTGTTTGTTTCCAGAAATGCCACTTTTCTTGAGGAACCGCTCCTTAAAGAAAAGAAAGGCAAGATCATAGAATTAGAAGAAGTACAAAGTGATCCCACACCACTCACTAAAGAAACGTACCCTTCTGATCAACAACAACCAATCACGAATTTCGATACACACGAAAATCCTCCTATGAGGCGTTCTGAACGCACTCCTAGACAGCCGGAGAGATGGTATGGATTCTTCCATGAAATCTCTTAAAAGGATAATGATCCTTTAACGAATGAGGAGGCACTTTCAGATTCTGACTCTGAATAGTGGATAAAAGCCATGAAATCCGAAATGGACTCGATGAACTCCAACCAAGTTTGGACCTTGGTAGATTTGCCTGATGGGGTCAAACCCATAGGTTGCAAATGGATCTTCAAGAGAAAGCTTGGAGTTGATGGAAGCATTGCAGCCTACAAAGCAAGACTGGTTGCAAAAGGATTCACTCAAAGACCCGACGTGGACTTTGATGAAACTTTTTCGCCAGTTGCAATGCAAAAGTCTATTCGGATCATGCTTTCCATTGCTACATATTATGACTATGAGATATGGCAAATGGATGTGAAAACTGCCTTTCTCAATGGTGACATTGACAAAGAAATTTATATGGAGCAACCCATAGGTTTCACATTCAGTGGGACTGAACAAAAGGTTTGCAAACTCCAAAGATCAATCTATGGATTGAAACAGGCTTCTAGGAATTGGAACATTCGATTTGATGAATCAGTCAAAGCGTTTGGCTTCATTCAAATTTCGAATGAGTCCTGTGTATATAGAAAGGAATTGGAGACCTCAGTGTAATTCTTACTACTTTATGTTGATGACATCCTTCTTATTGGGAATTCGAAGGATGACATGAAAGTAACTAAGTTATGGTTATAGAACCAATTCGAGATGAAAGATCTTGGTTATGCGTCCTATATCCTTGGAATTAAAATCTATAGAGATAGATCTAGAAGGTTAATAGGACTATCACAGTCGATGTACATTGACAAAGTATTGAAGAGATTCAATATGGAGTCAGCAAAGGTTAACAACCTTCCTATGAGTGTAGGAACATGTCTTTCAAAGAAGATGTGTCCTAAGACTAACCTTGAGAAGGAAAGAATGACTCATACACCTTATGCATCAGCAATAGGTAGCATAATGTATGCAATGTTATGTACTCGACCGGATGTGGCTTATGCACTTAGTGTGACAAGTCGTTTCCAATCTAACCCTGGAGATGGTCACTCGGCTGCCGTGAAGAATATTCTTAAGTACTTGAAAAGTACTAAAGATTTATTCTTAGTTTACGGAGGTCAGAAAGATCTTACTGTCGAAGGATACTACGATGCAAGCTTTGCATCTGACTTAGATGATTTTAAGTCAATGTCAGGATATATTTTCTGCCTAAACGACGGAGCAGTGAGTTGGAAGGGTTCCAAGCAAACAACCACTGCAGATTCGACCACTGAGGCTGAATACTTAGCTGCAAATGATGCAGCTAAGGAAGGTGTTTGGGTTAGAAACTTCATTCAAGAATTGAATGTTGTTCCTAGCATGAAAGACCCCATTTCTGTGTTTTGTGACAACACTGGGGCGGTTGCTCAAGCAGGAGAACCAAGATCTCACCAACGGACCAAGCACATTATGAGGAAGTATCACCTAAACCGTGATATTATCAAAAGAGGAGATGTGCAAATTGAGAGGGTCACACCAGCAGAGAACGTGCCAGATCCACTTACGAAACCCTTTAGTCGAGAAGCTTTCCAAGGTCATCTTCAGAAGATGGGACTTAGAGTAGCTTTAGAATGGCTTTGACGGGCAAGTGGGAGATTATTAGGAATAGTGCCCTAGAAAGCCGATTGTATATCCGCTTTGTGCTTTTCCTTATTGTAATCACAGACAATCTTTGAATGAAATAACGAATTCTTTATATGCTCTTGTTTGGTATGCGTTTACATTATCTGTGCATGTATGAGAACTCCCCTAATCCTGATGACTTTAGGACTCTACCATTTAGGTGAAATGGTTCATGAAACGAGCCCTATATCACATAAGTCATGATTAGTAAAATACTCCAAGCCGATGAGTCCTACAAACAGTGGGAGTGTCAACCTGACTCCTCTAAGGCTTGCTTGTGGGATCACGCCCTTAAGAAGGACCACCTTCTTTCACGGAGGTGCAAAGTGTATAGTTGATACGTGCGTGATACATGAGGGTGCTTACTTTAATAAGTAAGTTCACTGAGGTGCCCCGTGTCAGAACATTCCTAAATGGGAAAGGAAGTTTCTATTTCAGGAAATGGAAACTTCCAGATTAGGAAATATCCCACGAGTCATTGATGTGATTAATTGATCCTTAGACTTGAGGTTCCTTGTCACTTTATGAGTTAACTCTGTAGTCTTAGGTATAAGGTTTAAAGGGTGTCGCCTTAGACAACTGATTCAAGGCTTATGCTGGGGCTGCACAAGTGATTCATGAAAGTGAATTAGAATCAAGAAATGACCTACACTTGCATTTGCAAGGTGATCTCTTATTGTGTAAGTCATTCATATGGCATATGGAGTCCTTGGCCAAGGTAGTAGATCAAGACATCAAGAAAAGGGTTTCTTGGATTGAGATCAAATGGATATGAAATGCACTTAGCTTTAAGACCGGATTATTAAGGTTCTGATTATTCCCTTACCCTAGATCTTGGTTCAGAGATAGTAAGTAGGAGGATTGTATCTCGCATGAATCAATGACTTAAAGGTTCTGTCGAATCCGAACATTCCAATTCAGCTAGGGGTTAAACACCTGTTGCTAGACTATGGTCGTTTAATCTGTGGATTGATTAATTAATTAGTGAATTAATTAATTAGGGTCACTGCTAATTGAATTGAGAACCTAGAGGGTCACACACAACAACTTGGTTACATGAGTTGAGGCTTGAAAATGATTAAACGAGTTAATCGGGCCAAGAGGGTTCCACACGTGTGGGTACGTGAGTGACACGTGTCCTTGTGACACATGTCCCACACGTGATTATATATATATATATATATATTGTATATATATTAAATAATTAACTTGTTGATTATTTAATAGACTTTGGTTTAATTTTGAATTAAAAGGAAAGTCTAATTTTGGAGAAAAATAATCTAGTTAATTAATTATGAATTAATTAATTAGATAAAATAAGTTATTTATTTTAAATAAATAAAGTATAAAATTATCCAAAAATAGTTTGGATATTTTAGCTCTCTTGAAAGTTGATTTGAATTAGAATTCAAAGTCAAAGTCAAATTACTTGATGATCAAGTAATTGGAGAGAGAGGGACCAAATCCTTAGTCCATAAGGACTAAGAATTTTGGCACTCCCCTCTTTATAAATAGGAGAGCTCGAGCTCCTTATGGAGCTAATGGGCAATTCTTTTGGTTCATGTATTGAACACCATCCTTTCTCCAAGATAAACGAAACCCTAGGTTAAGCCTAAACACTAACTAGAGAACTAACATCCTTACTAGTTAGATTGTGATCAAGTTGGTGGACTATCTCTAGAGAGCTTCAAGTTAGAAGTTTGAAGATTTGAGCTTTACCAAGAAGAGGGGATCAAGCCGCGAGAAGAGCATTCTTGGGTGGCTTGAAACGCTTCAAGAAAGAATAAAAGAAAAGTAAGTTTTCTATCTATACGAATTTGGTTACACGATTGCGAGTCCTAGGTCCTTTTGTTGGGAATTTTTTTTTTTAAATTCCGCTGCTTTCTGATTCGTTTTTCCAACATGTATATCCGAATCCGTGTACTCTATTGAAATGAGCTCACCACTGTGGTAGACAAGCATATAATCCTGAGTTTTTCTCAAGTACTCCAATATACGCTTTTACTCATACCAGGTGTCAGATTCTAGGGTTTGACTAATATCTGCTGACTTAGATCTATATATAATAGACAGCTGGCCTTGTACATAATATGACATACATAAAGCTTCCGCTACGGAACTCTAATAATGTCTTCTATCTCTTCAGTTGTCTAAGGACACTGATCCCGAGGTAGATAAATTCCATATCTAAAAGGTAGTGAACCTTTCTTGGAATTCATCATATTATACCTTGTCAGCATCTTATTTATATATGGTTCTTGTGATAAACCAATCTCCTTATTCCTATGATCACGACAAAAGTCTGATCCTTGGAATAACATTGGTTTCACATAGGTCTTTTCTTGTCAAAAAAATTTGACGTCCGAATCTTGACTACTGACAAAATTCTTGCATCATGCCCAATGAGCAGAATATTAATTATGTACAAAGTGAAAATGTTACAACGCTATCATGATGTCATTTTGTACACTTCATGGTTCATCAGGCAATTATACAAATCCAAAGAACCTAAATTACCTTATAATTCTGATGCTCCATAATCTAGACGCTTTCTTAAGATCATAAATCGATCTATTAAGATTGCATTATATGCACCTGATTTCTGGCTGTGAAGCCTTCAGGTTATGCCATGTTTTTCTTCTTGAAGGTGTCCATTCAAGAACATAGTCTTTATATCCATTTGTCTAATCTCATAATCGATAATGAGATAAAATGGAGAGGATAATGGACTTAAGCATTGCTGTAGGCGAGAAGACTTCATAAATGATTTCTTCTTTCTGGGTAAAACCCCTTTCCGTAAGTTTGCTCTGAAGTCTCTACTTTTTCGTCCATTTCTCCTTTTATCGTCTTGTAGAACCCAATTGTATCTAACAGGGTTTAATGCCTTCAGGCGCCTCTACAAGTTCAAGACTTTGTTAGAATACAGAGATTCTAACTTAGATTCCATGGATATTGACCAAACGGTCAGCGTCTATATCTTCTACAGCTTCATCACATGCGATAGGATCAGATATGTAAGATTCAACCACTTGGGTTAATCTTAGGTATCTTGTCAGGTGTCCTGACAATCCTCCCACTACAATGATGCTCTCGTGTACACGTCTCTACATCACATGTTGTATTTGGTACATCACATGTATCTAATACATTTTAAGTTATCACGGGTTTATGGAAATTAGTATCTAGTACTGTTATTTCTTTTAACACTACTTTGCCTCCACCCTTTGTGGTTATCTATGTAATTATCTTTGAAAACTTCACAAACATCTTTTGTGATTCCTCAAATTACAAAATATACCACCTCTCGTTCTTCTAGGATAACCTTAGAACAAGTAAACCTTTGTTCTTTATTCTAACTTGTCCGGATCCATCCTTAACTCATGGACCAGGTTACCCCAAATCTGAAGATAAGAGATTCAGGGTTTTCACCCCAGCTACAGATCCATCAGTGTTTTAGAAACTGACTTAGATAGAACTAGGTTTAGTGTATTTGTTGTTTTGAGCACAAGACCCCAAAATGAAATTCATAGGGTAGCATGACTCTTCATGAATCTTACCATCATTATCAGGGTTCTATTTCTTCTTTCTGCAATACGTCCTTGCTAAGACATATTCTCATACAGATAGTTGAGATCTAGTCTCATTTGAGAAATTCTATTTAACTCTGAACATAGATACTTATCACTACTTCGATCTAATCGAAGTGCCTTGATATGTTTTCTAATTCGACTCTTTGACTTCAGTCTCATATTCCTTGAACTCTTCAAAATTACAGACTTAAGACTCATCAAATAAACATATCCGTATCTAGAGTAATCATTCAAATGAATTGTAGCACCCGAGCATTAGGTACCACATCCCCCGCACCGGGCCCGACCCGTATATGAAATGGGAGTCCATACACGTGCCAAATCCACGGCGAACGGGGACGCAACACACATGCTATGCTAGGCGGGACTAACCCTTAAACCAATCAGTGCAAGAATCGTAAAATTAGAGTTAAAATGAAATTCGCGGAAGCAAGAATAACATAGCATATACAATGAGTCACCAAGCTCCAAAAAAATGAATATACAAGGCATTCAAATTCAACGGCACTCACGGCCTACAAAAATCATAACGCTCCAAGCATAACCTATAGTCATATACAAAATACCAATGAGAGTATGAATATGAGACAAAAGGAAGTGCTAAACATAAATGCAAGACCTAGACGACTTGTATTCCCACCTAGCACTCCTATACCTGCACAAAACAACTGAAAACAACCGGGTTCAGTCTAAAAGAGACTGGTGGGTATAAAAACGGGGCATAAATATATATAATATCGCATAAGTTAAACACATACATGCAAGCCCTAATCCCGTGTGAAGTTTAGTAAGACTTTACCAAGTGGTTAAAACAAAGGAAAACATCAACGGGATTACGACGTTCATATTCATTCATAAATATTCATAAATGTTCATAAGGGTTTATAGCCCGACGAGTGGGTGTGCACAATCTCCAACCTACTCCTCGTGTAATCATAATTAATTATTCAATAATTCATTATCATACATAAATCTTGTGTGCTCATAAATACATGATCATTATCATTCATATACTCCTTCTTCCTCCGGGTGGTGGACGGGCTTGCAAGACCCGGCCACCGGTTCATACATAGGCCAATGGGGGTACATGAATCCCCCAAGGGCACTCAGCTCCCATTCCCCGCTAAAACTCCTAGCGAGGGCCGGTATCACCGTAGTTTGGTTGGAACTAGTATATGGGATCCCCGTCAGCCCTTGCTTCCTCGGTTAGCCACATATACTAAGTCCCGGGGCCCGTGCAATCATAAATCATAAATATCTCGCCAAACATAAGGTAGGGTTCATAAATAAAAGAAAGGGTCATACGTTTGAAATTATTTACCCGAAATGACTCGATATAAATATATATACGATTTTGGCTTAAAACTTTGCACATAAGGAATATATAAGGTTGTTTTAACTAATAGAAGAAAAACCCACCTTTACCAAAGCAGAAATAAAGGCACAAGCGTCTCAAGGCTCGCCCTCGTCTCCGACCAAACCCGAATCTGTGCAAAAGAAAAGGTATGAGACTCAATGACCACATATGACGCTCGGCAATGAAGTGAATATGATATGAATGCATAAATGATCATATTATATCAATAAGATGTTGATGTGCACGATTAAAGAATTTAAATCATATAATCACATCATTCGTTTATATAGTTCATTCAATTTCATAAGTTCATAAATTCATATAAATTTCATAAATTCATAAATTCATAATATTCACATTCACAAATAGGAATAAAATAAATAAAACGTTCAATCAAAAGTCAGTAGAATAAATACGCGAAATAGAAATCAATTAATTTCAATAATTAAATTAAAATCAAATAATATTTAAAATATATATAATAAATATATATAATATAATATATATATAATCGTATATACCATAATATACAATATATATATATAATATATACATATATATACACGTACACACATGAACCATGCATATCTATATATATATAACTCATATTACGTGCATACAACACAAAGCCATGCACCAATCCACTCCCATGCATGCACACTAACACATACTCTGCACATCATCTACAGCAGCCATGGACAAATATAACAGCAGCAACAGACAACATGCAGGGAAGAAGAATACGCAGGAACGGTTCAAGAAAAACGGGGTGACACCCCCGTGTCACCCTCAAAGCCTGGACCGAGACACCCCCGTGTCTCGGTACAGAAAATCCATGCCGCGAAGCACCCCCGTGTCTCGCCGGAACGGCCAGAAAAGACACGGCCGTGACGCACAGCAGCAGCTCCCTCTTACAGACCGCAAAGACGCAGAAAACAGGGCAACTAAAAGCGCAGGAAAAGCAAGCAACAAATGCAACATTACAAGGCACAATTTGCTGCAAGAAACTCAGTTAACCCACACCAAAAAGCCATGAAAGATGACAGCAAAAAGGAGAAGGAAAAACAGCAGTTTTTGGACAGCAATTCCAGCGTGAAAAACAGGGCCAAACGCGAAGAAAAACAGGGCAAGCTTGAACTCAATCAATCCGAATTCATTCAGGTCCATAAGTCCCTCAAATGTACAGCAAAACATCATGAAACCAACACCTAAATCAGTCCCAAAGAAGTTCAAACAAGAGAGCAACCTTACGTGACCTTCATGTGGGATTTTCTCAAAAATGTCATAAATGATATATCATAAATACCTCAACAACCACGAAATCAATGACCATAAATGATATGAGGATGTCAAAACAATCAATCTCAAGCTTGGAATCAATCTAAATCATTGAGAAACGAAGAAGATCAAGAATTTGCCCAAAAACCTTCATTTTCGGTAAAAGCCCAGAAAATCATGAAACCATGCTCAAAATCATGAATGAAAAGATGAAAATTCTCAGAATTAATCATATAATACAACCCTAAGCTTACCTTGATGATTGGTTGAAGTTTGGATGAGATTTGAGCTCCAAAATCTCCAAGGTTTGAAGGGTTACGGGACTGGAGAGAAAAACAGTAGCTTTGGCTGAGTTTTGGGGCTTGTGAGAGGATAATATCGGTTAAGGCTTGTTATGTCATGATAGATGGTTGAGTTAGGGTTTCAAAGAATCAAACCATGGTTAATTTGGTTATGGTTTGGCCAAGATATGGCTGATTTAGTGCAACAAGGTCAAGTTGGTCGCCGATTCGTTTTTCGGTTGAAATTCGGAGGTTCAAACGACTTAGGAAAAATGTAAGGCTAAGTTTACTAAACTCGAATTTTCGTTACGAGTTCAGCGGAGTTGACGGAACTCGAATCCGAGTTCCCGAGCTCAAGATATTAAATTCGGAACCAAGGGTACGCTAAGTGCTCGTTAGCTCCCGTTTTGGTTCCTCGAAACATATTAAATCCGTTAACATAACAAATGAATTCAAAAACATAAATTGAGCATAAAATCATGTTCATAACACATATATGTACGACATATTACAAAATCGTGGCAATTTGATATCATATCATATAAGAACGAAGCACAAAATAAACGAACAAACTCATACATGCAATTCATGCATAAATTATGAAACCCCATGCAATTCATGCAATTTCCATGCAAAATGAAATAAAACCATGCATAAATAATTCTCATGCATAAATATGATTTGCATGCATAATTATATTAAATCCCACGTATAATATATATATATAAATAAGTAATTAATTAAAACATGATTAATTAATATAACATATAATTAGTATAATCATTAAATTAATAATATAATAATTAAACATATATATATATATATAATACGAAATATATATATATATAAAATTAATAATATTAAAATAAGATAATATAATATAATATAATAAAATAATAACAATTATAATAAAATTAAATATAAACACGTAAAAACAATTAATTCACGCAAATTAGTAAACACATACGTCGTACCTTTACGTCCGAGGAATCGGGGCGTTACAATCTCTCCCCCTTAAAAGAATCCGTCCTCGGATTCACTGCTCGCTCGGAAACAACTCGGGGTGAAATCTTTTCATCTTATCCTCCGTCTCCCACGTAGCCTCTTCGGTTTTATCACTTCTCCAAAGAACCTTGACTAGTGGAATACGCCGATTTCGAAGTTCCTGAAACTTCCGATCCAATATCTTAATCGGCTTCTGAACGAAGGTGAGATCCGGTTCTAATTCCACTTCTTCAACCGGTAGAACCTCGGACTCATCTCGATAATATTTTCGGAGCTGTGAGACGTGAAACACGTTATGAATTCCAGTCAAATTCGGAGGCAAGTCCAATCGATAGGCCGTATCCCCAATCTTCTCCAAAATCTCATACGGTCCCATATACCGAGGGTTTAACTTTCCTCCCCGTCCAATCCTTGAGAACCCTTTCCGTGGGGAAGCCTTTAAGAAAACCCTATCTCCAATCTCAAACTCCAAATTCTTCCTCCGAAGATCTGCATAACTCTTTTGTCGATCCTGAGCGGCCTTCATCCGTTGTCTAATTATTTGGACCTTATCAATGGCCTCTTGTACCGCCTTAGAGGGTTTTTCCTTCCTTTCCCCTCTTTTAATCCCTTCTTGCTTGGTCCAATTCCATTCCTCCAAGTCAAAGAACAATGGTGATCGACATTTACGTCCATACAGAGCTTCATTAGGGGCCATTTCAATCGAGGCTTGATAGCTATTATTGTAAGCAAACTCGATTAACGGCAACTGTTCATTCCACGAGCTTTGAAAGTCCAATGCACTTGCTCTCAACAAATCCTCCAGATATTTAATCAACCTTTCTGATTGTCCGTCGGTCTGAGGATGGAAAGCTGTGCTGAATTGAAGCCTTGTCCCCAAACACTTCTGTAATTCTTGCCATAACCTTGAAGTAAATCTGGGATCCCGATCCGAGACAATACTAACAGGTACACCATGAAGCCTGACAATCTCATCATTGTACCTCTTGGCCAACTTACTCACTTTATCGGACATTCTGATAGCAAGAAAATGAGCTGATTTTGTCAACCTGTCCACAATAACCCAAATTCCATCAAAACCTCCTCTCACTTTTGGTAATCCCGAAACAAAATCCATAGCTATTTGTTCCCATTTCCATTCCGGGATAGGTAATGGTTGAAGTAGCCCCGATGGCTTTTGATGTTCTGCCTTAACCACTTGACAAGTCATGCAGTGTTTCACGAAGTCGATCACATCCCGTTTCAATCCATTCCACCAATAGAATTGCTTAAGATCCTTATACATTTTGTTCCCTCCGGGATGTATCGAATAACCTGACCGATGGGCTTCCTCAAGAATAATCCTTTTTAACTCTTCCGGGACAACAACTCTATTCTTAAATCTTAGAAGTCCCGTATCATCAAACCCAAACGGACACTCTGAATCAGCTCGAGCTTTCTCAGCTAATTTCTGAACCTCGGGATCAATCCTCTGAGCATCAAATAATCTCTGTTTAAGATCTGGTTGGACCGTAATATTCCGAACACTAGCCCTCAGCTTGAACAACTCATTCTCATCTCCAATTTCCACTTTCACATTGGACACGCTAGCTTTCCGACTAAGCGCATCCGCAACCAAATTGGCTTTGCCGGGATGGTATCGGATTGTACACTCATAATCCGCCAAAAGTTCCATCCAACGCCATTGTCTCTTATTCAATTCCTTTTGCGAGAATAAGTATTGGAGGCTCTTGTGATCGGAAAAGACCTCGAACGAAATTCCATAAAGATAGTATCTCCACTTACCCAAAGCAAATATCACTGCCGCTAATTCCAAATCGTGAGTGGGGTAGTTCTGTTCATGCTCTTTCAATTTCCTTGAGGCATAGGCGATCACTCTTCCATTTTGCATCAACACACATCCCAAACCTTCCTTTGAGGCGTCCGTATAAACTGTATATCCTTCTGTACCTTCGGGAAGTGCTAATATAGGAGCGGTGGTCAACTTTTCCTTTAAAAGTTGGAAACTAGCCTCACATGCCTCGTCCCACTCAAACTTAACCGCTTTCTTAGTCAATCGGGTTAAAGGAGCCGCAATCTTTGAGAAATCCTGAACGAATCTTCGATAGTAGCCTGCCAAACCCAAGAAACTCCTTATTTCTGAAGCATTTTTCGGGCTTTGCCATTGAATAACCGTCTCAATCTTAGAAGGGTCTACTTCTAAACCTTTCCTTGAAATAATATGGCCCAGAAATGCTACCCGATCAATCCAGAACTCGCATTTGCTAAACTTAGCATACAACCGATGTTCCCTTAAGGTCTCCAACACAATTCTGAGATGCCTTGCATGATCCTCCGGAGTTCTCGAATAAACCAAGATGTCATCGATGAAAATTACCACAAACTTGTCCAAATAGGGCCGAAAAATTCGATGCATCATATCCATAAAAGCAGCCGGAGCATTAGTCAATCCAAAAGGCATCACTACGAACTCGTAGTGTCCATACCGGGTGTTAAATCCCGTCTTCGGAATATCCTCTTCCCGGATCTTCAATTGATAATATCTTTGTCTCAAGTCCAATTTTGAGTAAACCCCCGAACCTTGCAACATGTCAAATAAATCCTCAATATGGGGCAAAGGATACTTATTCTTTACAGTCATCCGATTAAGCTCCCGGTAATCTATACACATTCTTAAGGTTCCATCCTTTTTCTTAACAAAGAGAACCGGAGCACCCCAAGGTGACGAACTTGGCCGAATATATCCAACTTCGAGCAATTCCTCTAATTGAATCTTTAATTCTTTCAACTCGGCCGGTGCCATCCGATACGGAGTCTTAGAATACGGTGTGGATCCTGGATGTAAATCAATAACGAACTCGATCTCACGGTTGGGTGGTAGAGAACTCAAATTCTCCGGAAACACATCGGAGAAATCCTTAACAACCGCGGTATCCTCTAACTTAACTTGATCTTTCGGTCTATTAAGAAGGTAGGCAATAAATCCCGTTGCCCCTTCTCTCATCAACTTGTGAGCTTCCATATAAGACAAGAGAGATACCGTTCTTGATCTACTACCAATCACCAATTCCTTCCCCAAGATCACCTTCTTCGCAAAACAATCGACATTGGCCCGATGCCTGGACAACCAGTCCATACCCAAGATAACTCCATACCTCTTCATGGGCATAACAATTAAATCAGCCGGATACTCTTTCCCTTCAATCAAAACTGAACACTCCCGAACCAACTGATCTGTCTGAAGACTCCCTCCAAGTGGCGAACTCACCAAATAATAAGAAGAAAGACAGATAACAGGCAAGCACAGAGTGGCAACTATATCACAAGAAATAAAGAAATGCGTGGCACCCGGATCAAAGAGTGCATGAATGCTCATGTTATGTATGCATAGGGTACCTTCTACCACGGCTGTGGGATCAATCTCTGCATCTTGTTCCTCACCCTCGAGGGCGTAAGCACGAGCTTGAATCATTGGCCTTTGAGTTCCTTTCTGAAATCCGGGGTTCTTGTAGGGACATGTCTCCGCCATATGGTCGCTTTTCCCACATATGAGGCACAAGTTCAACCTTCTCCGACAATTATTGTAGGTATGGGTCGGTCCCCCGCAATGCGTACATGGAGGTACATCCGGGCGTGAATTGGTAGGTGTCGGAGCCATAGGTAGAGCCTTTGGTCGAGTCGGTACGGCCTGAGAACCCTGTCCTCCAAACCTAGGCTTCTTAAACGGACCCTTAGGAGGTGGACTAGCTTGAATCATCGGCCTCTTTCCCGAATTCGATCCGGATCCTCTTCACATAGGAGCTCTAAACATCGGATCCTTCTTCTTAAATTCCTCCTCTTGAACCAAAGCCCTTTGCACGGTGTCGGCAAATGACTCGAAGTTGTGCCCCGCTTGCCCGTGTCTCAAATCCTGTCTCAATCCCGCTATGAATTTCCTTGCTTTCCTCTTCTCATCCCGGGTGACATGAGGAGCATATTTCCCAAGTCTATTGAATACGGCGAGGTATTGAGTCACCGTACGAGCCCCTTGTTTTAATTCCATGAATTCTTGCTCCTTCCTCTCTCTTACCACTTCCGGTACAAAGCATTCCCGGAATTCTCTCTTGAAAACCTCCCAAGTGACTTCCTCTCCATCTACCTCGAGCTTCTCCCTTGTTCGTTCCCACCATTCATATGCATCTCCATCGAGTTGGAAGATAGCAAAGTGAGCCTTCTCTTGCGTACTGAACTGTCGGACCCCAAATATCCTTTCCAATCTAATCAACCAACCCTCCGAGACCGCATCGTCAATAGAACCAGAAAACCGAGGGGAGTTGTAACTCAGAAACACCCCATGAGGGTCTCTATTGTTATTATGATTTGGTGGAGGAGCTTGTTGTTCTGCTTGTGGTGGTGGGGGAGCTTGAGCTCTCCGATGCTCTACATAATTGAAAACCGCTTCCATAAAATTTCCCATGTCCACCGGTGGTGCTTGTGGTTGGGGTGGAGGAGTAGGAGATCGATCATGATGACGGCGATGTCCGGGAGATCTCTCACGATGTCTACTCGGAGGCATCCTGTTCAAGAAATACTGAAATGCATGCTATTTTTAGTCCATGCATGCAAGTGCAAGTAATTCAATCAAAATTCAGGATTTAAAACACACAAGCACATAAACAATGCATATGCAACACATTGACAAGTTGTTCCTAAAGCCGAACGACCTAACTGACTCAACACGACACTAGAGCCCGGGTTTTGCAACCCTAAGCTCTGATACCACATAAGGATGTAGCACCCGAGCGTTAGGTACCACATCCCCCGCACCGGGACCCGACCCGTATATGAAATGGGAGTCCATACACGTGCCAAATCCACGGCGAACGGGGACGCAACACACACGCTATGCTAGGCGGGACTAACCCTTAAACCAATCAGTGCAAGAATCGTAAAATCAGAGTTAAAATGAAATTCGCGGAAGCAAGAATAACATAGCATATACAATGAGCCACCAAGCTCCAAAAAAATGAATATACAAGGCATTCAAATTCAACGGCACTCACGGCCTACAAAAATCATAACGCTCCAAGCATAACCTATAATCATATACAAAATACCAATGAGAGTATGAATATGAGACAAAAGGAAGTGCTAAACATAAATGCAAGACCTAGACGACTTGTATTCCCGCCTAGCACTCCTATACCTGCACAAAACAACTGAAAACAACCGGGTTCAGTCTAAAAGAGACTGGTGGGTATAAAAACGGGGAATAAATATATATAATATCGCATAAGTTAAACACATACATGCAAGCCCTAATCCCGTGTGAAGTTTAGTAAGACTTTACCAAGTGGTTAAAACAAAGGAAAACATCAACGGGATTACGACGTTCATATTCATTCATAAATATTCATAAATGTTCATAAGGGTTTATAGCCCGGCGAGTGGGTGTGCACAATCTCCAACCTACTCCTCGTGTAATCATAATTAAATATTCAATAATTCATTATCATACATAAATCTTGTGTGCTCATAAATACATGATCATTATCATTCATATACTCCTTCTTCCTCCGGGTGGTGGACGGGCTTGCAAGACCCGACCACCAGTTCATACATAGGCCAATGGGGGTACATGAATCCCCCAAGGGCACTCAGCTCCCATTCCCCGCTAAAACTCCTAGCGAGGGCCGGTATCACCGTAGTTTGGTTGGAACTAGTATATGGGATCCCCGTCAGCCCTTGCTTCCTCGGTTAGCCACATATACTAAGTCCCGGGGCCCGTGCAATCATAAATCATAAATATCTCGCCAAACATAAGGTAGGGTTCATAAATAAAAGAAAGGGTCATACGTTTGAAATTATTTACCCGAAATGACTCGATATAAATATATATACGATTTTGGCTTAAAACTTTGCACATAAGGAATATATAAGGTTGTTTTAACTAATAGAAGAAAAACCCACCTTTACCAAAGCAGAAATAAAGGCACAAGCGTCTCAAGGCTCGCCCTCGTCTCCGACCAAACCCGAATCTGTGCAAAAGAAAAGGTATGAGACTCAATGACCACATATGACGCTCGGCAATGAAGTGAATATGACATGAATGCATAAATGATCATATTATATCAATAAGATGTTCATGTGCACGATTAAAGAATTTAAATCATATAATCACATCATTCGTTTATATAGTTCATTCAATTTCATAAGTTCATAAATTCATATAAATTTCATAAATTCATAAATTCATAATATTCACATTCACAAATAGGAATAAAATAAATAAAACGTTCAATCAAAAGTCAGTAGAATAAATACGCGAAATAGAAATCAATTAATTTCAATAATTAAATTAAAATCAAATAATATTTAAAATATATATAATATAATATATATATAATCGTATATACCATAATATACAATATATATATATATAATATATACATATATATACACGTACACACATGAACCATGCATATCTATATATATATAACTCATATTACATGCATACAACACAAAGCCATGCACCAATCCACTCCCATGCATGCACACTAACACATACTCTGCACATCATCTACAGCAGCCATGGACAAATATAACAGCAGCAACAGACAACATGCAGGGAAGAAGAATACGCAGGAACGGTTCAAGAAAAACGGGGTGACACCCCCGTGTCACCCTCAAAGCCTGGACCGAGACACCCCCGTGTCTCGGTACAGAAAATCCAAGCCGCGAAGCACCCCCGTGTCTCGCCGGAACGGCCAGAAAAGACACGGCCGTGACGCACAGCAGCAGCTCCCTCTTACAGACCGCAAAGACGCAGAAAACAGGGCAACTAAAAGCGCAGGAAAAGCAAGCAACAAATGCAACATTACAAGGCACAATTTGCTACAAGAAACTCAGTTAACCCACACCAAAAAGCCATGAAAGATGACAGCAAAAAGGAGAAGGAAAAACAGCAGTTTTTGGACAGCAATTCCAGCGTGAAAAACAGGGCCAAACGCGAAGAAAAACAGGGCAAGCTTCAACTCAATCAATCCGAATTCATTCAGGTCCATAAGTCCCTCAAATGTACAGCAAAACATCATGAAACCAACACCTAAATCAGTCCCAAACAAGTTCAAACAAGAGAGCAACCTTACGTGACCTTCATGTGGGATTTTCTCAAAAATGTCATAAATGATATATCATAAATACCTCAACAACCACGAAATCAATGACCATAAATGATATGAGGATGTCAAAACAATCAATCTCAAGCTTGGAATCAATCTAAATCATTGAGAAACGAAGAAGATCAAGAATTTGCCCAAAAACCTTCATTTTCGGTAAAAGCCCAGAAAATCATGAAACCATGCTCAAAATCATGAATGAAAAGTTGAAAATGCTCAGAATTAATCATATAATACAACCTTGATATTCCTCGTAGAAGAATCAAGGGTTGCCTCAGAGTAAGAGGTACGCTTTTGAGTGGGAAGAGGCGGTTGAAGAGAGTTGCCCACGGTATTGGCTCTTGCCTAACCGGAGGTACAAAAGGCTACCTTGTTTCCAACCGAGGCACAAAGGAAGGCCTTTCTTGTGTGTTGCTTGTAGAAGAACGGTAGCCTACGCCTTGAGGAGTACAAGGTCATAAGTTTATCCTGCTCTTGGTTTAAAGTTGTTTGAAGTTCTGGGAAAACCGGTTTTTATGGCATAAAAAAGACGTTAGGGACTTTGTGTAGTAATGTCTATGTGGAGACGGTTGATAGTTCTCCAACTACCCCCGAATCTTTATTTGGGAAGTGGGGGCAAACGACTAGGACTTTGTGTCCGGTTCGCTATTTAAGGAGATAGGATCTCGAGAGGTTGGAGATCAGAGTGGCGCAGCGGAAGTGTGGAGTTGGGTTGTTTTTGGAGCTGTTCAAGACCCCTTAGGACCTGAGGACAGGTCCTTTTGAAGGAGGGGAGTTTGTAATATCCGGCTCGTCCGGACTTATAGGCAAGCTTTTAACGAGAGTGTTATTTGTGCTTTCTAATTCTTTATTTATGCAATTCCTTGTTATTTTAATTTTATGTAATTATTTGAATTTATATGAAATTAATTGCTTATATTTTGAACTTTGAATTTTAACGTTTTTAGTTTGTATGCCCGTAATTTGCTCGATATGTGCCGGAATTCAATTTCGATTTTTGTGAAATTTTGATATGCGTGCTATATGTGAGTTATGAATGTTTTTATATGCTCCTTTTAATTTTTCGGGGTTGTTTGTCGAGGTTTTAAACCTTTGGTATTTGACGAGGGACATGAGGGTCTAAATAGTTTTAGCGAGCCTCGTGTTCCGGAGGCTATAACTTGAGCTCGGGAATTCGGATTCGAATTACGGAAGAAGCCTCGGACTTCCAACGAAGAAAGGAAACTTTTAAACCTGATTTTGTATTTTTCTAAGCCCGTTTAGACCCCCGTTTTTCGCCCGGAATGAACAGCTTGCACCAAAGTAGCCTTCTTTGACTATTCTTACACTTGTGGGCCCAATCTAACCATAACTAAGCCTTAACCCTTGGTTTATATGACCATGATTCACCTCTCTCTCTCCCTTAACTGCTGCATTTCGAACCACACACCCCACAAGAGAGGAAAACGCTGCTGATCCAAGAAGAAGAGAAGAGAAGGAAGAAACCCTCATCCATATCTTGTGATTTTGGAGCCAAAACTCTTCCATACTTCATCACCTCTTCAAGGTATGTATATTTCCGAGTTATCCATGATTATATGATGATTTTGATCCATGAATTTCATGTTTTACTTGAGATTTAATATGAGTTTGGTAGATGGCATGAATAGGAAGGGTTAGAGGTCATTTCTTGCTCCTATGTCTTAGCTTGAGTTTGGGACTGATTTGATGCATCTTTGGTGATTATATGAACTTATTTACTTCCATTCTTGATTTATAATTCATGCTAGATGTGTTAGGGTTGATTCTTCATTCATAACTTGGTTGAAACCTTGAGTATTTAAGCGTGAAAACTAGATTTTCCGAACTGCTCTCCCGGTATGAACTGCTGTCATGTTTTTTAGATGTGTTTGATGAATTCTTGCCTCCAATTTCGTGTATTAATGCATGGTTATGTATTACACATGCTGCTCTGTGAATATGCTCTGTTTTGCCCTGATTTCATGCCCCTTTTCAGTAGTATATGTGAGTTATAAGTTGACTTATTTTCTTTCCTTCCTTGCAACGGTTTTGTATGGATGTTTTGGTGCTCAAAAGCTGATTATATGAACTTGTTTTTCTTCCTTTTTGATACTTCATACTTGGTAGATGTGTTAAGGATGAATTTCCTTTGAAATCCTTTGATGAATTGATGAGTTTTGAGCTTGGAAAACTGCTGCAAATCTGCTCCTCTTTCAACCGAACTGCTGTGATGATTTTTCGATTGGTTTGATGATTTCTTGAGCTCCATTTCGTGTAAAATTGTATGTACATGAAGTATTTGAGTTGCCCTACATGTTAGCTAAGTGTTTCCAAGCTTTTATCCCCTGTTTTTGCCTTAAACTTGGAGAGAATGGTTTGCTTGCATTTATGCTCCTTCTTATCCGATTTTCTTGCATGATTCAAATCAGTTTGTTGCTGCTTGTTAGGGCCTGAACATGTGATGATTTGGTGATCATTTCATACATGTTTTATGTGTCTTTGAGGCCTAAGAAATTCTCTTAGAGCTTCTGGAAAATGCCCTTCTTTTCCTTCCAAAAATCGAACTGCTGTGCTTTGCTTCTTTTCATGCCGAAGGTCATAACACGGTCGTGCCCTTAAGGAACTACAGCATGACACGACCATGTTATGTTCTCGACTTGGCAATCTGATTTTATTAAATTCGGACACGGCCGTGTCCATTTTCTTTGTGTTTTAGACATGGCCGTGCCATGGGTCACGGTGGCGCTCCGGGGGAGGTTCGTTCATCGTTTTGTTGCTTTTCTTTGCTTTCTCTCATCCCGTTTGTGACTTGTATGCGTTGTTAGCTTGATTTATGAAGTGTTAACATGTATATTGTGGATTTATGGATTGATTTATGTACTCGTTTTCGAATTAAAGCTTCATATGTGAAGTATGCTACTTCAACGTGCGTTTATGACTTCATGTCTAGTTTGTATGCCTTGCATGATTATTCCTTGCTCCTTATATGATATGAATGCTTCGATAACATGTTGTATGATATGATATGCTTTTAATATGAAACTTATGAATCCGTTTAGTGTAATTTATATGACTTATGATTTGATATGAACTTGTATGCATTATATGTTGACTTGTTAAGCTTCATACGCATCACCTGCATTTATACGCATTTGCCGAGCAACAATATGGTTCATTTTGAGTCTAAGTTTGTCTCTTGTCTTTGTTTTGCACTTAGGTTTGTTCCGTGGTTGAGGAAGTGGTTCGATAGTCCATTTTGGGTCCGTTTTGTTCGGTTTGGTCGACAAGGTGAGGTTTTCTTTCCTTTTAGTTATTATGACCTAAAACCCTATTGGTATTTCGAACCCCCATGCGATTTATATATGTATATATATAGATATGTGTTTGATACGTATTTTGTGGGGTTTGTCATGAGGCTTTGAAAAACGCTTTTATATGTATCTAAGCTCTATTTTCGTTTACCTTACAAAGTTTTGATAAGAGTGTGTGTGTGTAAGCGTGATATGACTTGCGTATAAGCTTCGTGTCATAAGTGTAAGTGTACGTGTAAGTTTGGGCCCCGGAGAAGTGGTATGTGATCTCGGGTCGGCCATGGGGTCGCCGGGCTCTCTCATCAACACGATTCCATTTACTGGATACTTGGCTCAACCTTGGGAGATCGAGGGGAAAGCGGGTACTCTTACGCCGACGGGTGCATGTATCATGGCCTGTCGAAGGAGCGGACGGGATCCCCCGACTCAATAAGTTTTAAATGTGGGAGTTGAGAGGGGTACCTCTCTTCCCCAAATGGTGTAGGGGTAGGATTGATTTATTGTAGCACCCCTATACGTAGAGATGCAACACCCCCGCACTATAGCTCAGTCCACATACGAAATAGAAAAATATGTACATGAACTGAGACTATAGCGAACGGATGACAAGAGAAAAGAAACACTAGCTGGGCGGGACAAACCTTCAATTATATACAACAATGCATAACAATCAAAGGAAAACATAACATACATTCATTCCATTAAGTCAAGTTCATTTCCATCTTTTCAATACAAACCAACTTCCAAAAGTTTCATAAAGATCAATAACGAAACTTATACATAGGCATCAATAATATACATGTAAATAAGACCGACAAGTGCTAGACCCACAAAATAAAAGACCTGACTCGATCCCGCCTAGCATGCAACCTGCAGACCTGAAAATGTGAGGTGACAGTCTACGAAAGACTGAGTGAGGGGTTTAAATAGATATTAGCGCAAATAACATGCAATTCATAATCTCGGGTAAGGTTTTAATAAAAGAAACAATATAAGTTCAATATTAGAAAAGATCTCACCCGAGACTACAACTAATCAATTTAACAATACAATCATTATCACTTCAATTCAATCAGTGGCCCGGCGAGTGAGAACAATTCTCCAACCTTTACTACTTTAGTGATCATTACCAAGATTAAATTATTAATAGGTTAAGTGATCATGCAATCAATTATGGTGCACAAGTAGCAATTTCACGATCTTCTTCTCCCTCAGGGTGATGGTGGGATTGCAAGGCCCCACCACCCAATCACGGTGAGCATAGGGTTCATGAGTCCCTATGCTCGGAACTCCTTCCCCCACTAATCTCCTAGTGGGTTCAGTGGGCATCCCAAAGTTGTGAGGATAGTGCAAGAGTTACCCGTCAGCCCTTGCTTCCTCAGTTGGCTCAATACACTACCCTCGGGCCCAAGTGAACACGACATGCATACTCGCCAAAACACGATCAATCACGATAACACGATTATTCAATAGGTCCCGAAATCGTTTGCAATCGGTAGAGATTTTGAGAAAGATATATTTTGGCCGAAAACATCACGTAGGGTTGTACAGGTTCTATATATCTAGTAATTAAACCTCACCTGTGCCGACAATTAACAAGGATACAACTATGGAGCTTGCTCCTCGTCAACAGTAAGAAAGTTTGTGTAACAAGGAGAAGTGTTCGTGAGACACGACTCGTATGAACCATTTAAGACGCACGACAAAGTCATGGATCAATATGTCATGCAATAACAATTAAGGAATGTGAAGTAGGAGTATAATTATCAAGAAAACAATTATATATATCGTATTAGTCACATACGGGAGCCAAGGAAGTGAAAGGAATGCAATAAGAGAGATTTTGGTGAAGTATAGCAAAAATGGACAATTTTAGGAAATGCGCATGCTGTAGGAAAACTGGAATATCTTGAGTTCTAGAAGTTGGAACTGAGTTTTGTTTGTTGGATATGAAATTAGACACAAACACCTTTCCGATGATATATGGCTCGTTTTCTAGTTCAAAGTGAGGAGAAAATGGCGTAATCTTGAAGTTAGGCGAGTGCAGTTTTCCGGGAAAGTGGTGATACCTAAAAGAATTGATAATAAATCTCAAAATAGAAAAGATATTGTGATGATTCCAATTGGGGGTTGTTCTAAACTTTAAGAGGTTTTCGTGGTCATAAAAATCAGGTCAATCCGAGTTCGTATGAGGGAGAAACGTCCGTTTGAAAAATGGTCTGAAAGCAGAAACGGGCGTTTGGTGCGTGAACTGGAAAGTCACACGGGCGTTTGGGAGTGTTCTGTCCGAAAAAACAGGGGAAAAATAGGGCAAGGCTCGGAAATGGCTTCCAAACCCTTCCCACATCAAATCAAGGCAAGAATTCAACTTAAAACTATCTTATAACTTACATATAACTCATATATACCAATTAGGCATCAAATAAACCATCAAATATGCATCAATCATCAAGGAATCATCAATCAAAACCCATATAATATCATGTTATCCAACTCTCAATTAATACAAGAATTCATGCAAGCTTTGAAGTATAAAGGTCCTAAACATGCTTCCAACTATAAACACTCAATAATTCATCACCTCAACATCAAACCCTAAACAAATATAATTCAAGGAATTCATATAACTTCATTTCTACCTCTAAAATGAAGGAAAGATGGGATGAGAAGATGGTATGATGATGATGCTTCAATATATGCAATTCTCTTCCTTGAATTTAAGCTTGAGATGAAGAAATCTTTCATTCCTTTCTTGTTGGTGTTTTGATCGAAATATAGTGTGTGTGAGTGTGTGAAATATCTCTTGGATAAAATGATGAATGAAATGAGATATATAAGATGCATATATATTTCCAAAGTCTTCCAACAAATATGATGACTCAACCATTTTTGCACTTAGGTCCTTGAAATATATGAATGCATGCAAACCAGTTTCATTCCATGGAATATGATCATTTAGCTCTCATTTATGTTATGCAATCAAGTCCACATATTTAAGTAATAATCAAATAAGGTCACATATTTGCATTTAATCATATTGGCAAATAATTCACGTAACTTCTCTCGTTAACAAATATTTCATAGAAGTTCATATAAATAAAATGCATCTAATGTGATGAAATTCATATAATATCACATTACGTATAAATTGAAAAACCGGGCGTTACAATTCTCTCCCCCTTAAGAGGACCTGGTCCCCAGGTCCACTCTCAAGTTTCAAAATGATGCACAAGCAACAAGAGAGTGTCGTCTATTAGATAAGTAATGAGAAAGCCCCGTCTCCCTAACACGAAATGAGAGCACCCCGTTTCTCAACAAGAAATGAGAGAACCCCGTCTCTCAAACAAGAGATGAGAGAACCCCGTCTCTCAAACAGGAAATAAGAGAACAAAGCAAGAGAATAATTATAAAAACATTCGCATACTTATCACATAGGCAAGTAGGGTCATGTTAGCACACCAATTACCACTCATGTACAACCAAGTTGCAACTAACAAGAACTTAAATACGAGACTAATAAAAATCATGATGCAAGTGATATGCATGATTAAGTGTACCATTCACCGTGGATTGAAATTCTAGGATTGTAGTAACTCGGTTGGATGCTTGATTCTCTAATTGATACTTCCTTTACCGTTCAAGCATACCCATAGTTTTAGAACATTTCCTTGGCCGGCTCTCCCCCTTAACAAAGAAAATGAAATTCTCTTTCTTAATCCTTTTGAAGTATGGATTGGGCATCCAATGGCTCAAAACTTTCCTTAATTCGGCAACACTGGATTGATGGTTGTAGTAGGAAATGGAGAGAACCAACTAGCAATAAACACTAAATAATGCATGTCGGTTAAAATGCTAATGCATATATCACATATATAAACAAGTTAGAATGCAAAATGTAGCAATTAGTTTCTGCAAAGTTTAATAAAACACACATAACATGTAAATTTCCAAGCCATAGAAGGTCAATTAATCGACAAGTAGTGACATGTATCAATGCAATGCGCAAGTTATCAAGTAGTTCCTATGCCGTTCAACTAAGACTCGACACGACACGACACTAGAACTGCGGTTTTGCAACCGGGCTCTGATACCACCTTAGATGTAGCACCCCTGTACGTAGAGATGCCACACCCCCGCACTATAGCTCAGTCCACATATGAAATGGAAAAATCCGTACATGAACTGAGACTATAGCGAACGGATGACAAGAGAAAAGAAACACTAGCTAGGTGGGACTAACCGTCAATTATATACAACAATGCATAAAAATCAAAGGAAAACATAATTTACATTCATTTCATTAAGTCAAGTTCATTTCCATCTCTTCAATACAAACCAACTTCCAAAAGCTTCATGAAGATCAACAACGAAACATATACATAGGCATCAATAATGTACATGTAAATGAGACTGACAAGTGCTAGACCCACAAAATAAAAGACCTGACTCGATCCCACCTAGCATGCAACCTGCAGACCTGAAAATGTGAGGTGTCAGTCTACGAAAGACTGAGTGAGGGGTTTAAATAGATATTAACGCAAATAACATGCAGGTCATAATCTCGGGTAAGGTTTGAATAAAAGAAACAATATAAGTTCAATATTAGAAAAGATCTCGCCCGAGACTACAACTAATCCATTTAACAATACAATCATTATCACTTCAATTCAATCAGTGGCCCGACGAGTGAGGGAAATTCTCCAACCTCTACTCCTTTAGTGATCATTACCATGATTAAATTATTAATAGGTTAAGTGTCATGCAATCAATTATGGTGCACAAGTAGCAATTTCACGATCTCCTTCTCCCTCCGGGTGATGGTGGGATTGCAAGGCCCCACCACCCAATCATGGTGAGCATAGGGTTCATGAGTCCCTATGCTCGAGACTTCTTCCCCCACTAATCTCCTAGTGGGTTAAGGGGGCATCCCAAAGTTGTCAGGATAGTGCAAGAGTTACCCGTCAGCCCTTGCTTCCTCGGTTGGCTCAATACACTACCCTCGGGCCCAAGTGAACACGACATGCTTACTCGCCAAAACACGATCAATCACGATTATTCAATAGGTCACGAAATCGTTTGCAATCGGTAGAGATTTTGAGAAATATATATATATATATATATATATATATATATATAGATTTATATTTTGGCGAAAAACATCACATAGGGTTGTACGGGTTATATATATCTAGTAATTAAACCTCACCTGTGCCGACAATTAACAAAGATGCAATTATGGCGCTTGCTCCTCGTCAACGGGAAGAAAATCTGTGCAACAAGGACAAGTGTTCGTGAGACATGACTTGTAGCACCCGAGCGCAAGGTACCACATCCCCCGCACCGAGACCCAACCCGAATATGAAATGGACAATCCATACCCGAGCTAAATCACGGCGAACGGGGATATACACACTCGCTAGGTTAGGTGGGAGCTATCTTTCGAAACCAAAGAGACAATTAAATAGAAATGTTACCAATACGGAAGCAAAGTACGTTAATGAAAAACAAGGTAAGCAGAGAGTAACGGGTTCGACTAGCATAGGTACCTAATCCACAAATTCAATAAAGTCGTAAAGCATCACTATCATGTTCTCTCTGTTCCTATAACTTGTTCAGAATCCCTGATAGTAGTAACAATCAATACCAGTCATACATTCTCCATAACTTAAACAATTTATAGATCAATATGCATATGTACAGACTCTGACTTAACCGAAAGATTGAATAAACTAGACTTCCCGCCTAGCACTACAAAACAATCCGGGTTCAGTCTATACGAGACTGGTGGGTATAAAATGAGGCATAAATATAGTATAAGACAATATTTAAACATTCACATGCAGGTTATAATCCCAAATGATGTTTGTAGAGAGTTTCCCAAGTGGGTAAAATAAAGAAGTCATCAAAAGGGATTATAACGTTCATTTTCATTCTTTAGGTCTTTTGTGGCCCGGCGAGTAGGCGTGCATTATCTCCAACCAACACCTCGTGTAGTTCATTAAACATTCATTCTTTCTTTCGTTCTTTCATGCAATACATTATTTTGTGCACATTCATGAACATTTACACCTTCTCCCTCCGAGTGATGGCCGGGTGATCGGCCCGAACCATCCTTTCATTGACCAAAAGGGGAACATGACTCCCCAGATGGCACTCAGCGTCCATTCCTCGCTAACTCCTAATGAGGTCCGGTTACGCCGTTCATTGGACGAACTAGTGTGAGGGATCACCGTCAGCCCATGCCTCCTCGGGTCACCACTCACACCAAGTCTCTGGGCCCCATTCTGTGTATTCATTCATTTCTCGCCAAAACATTTGGTAGGATTTAAAAAATAAAGGCTTTACGTTGCAAATATTTACTCTTTAAAACGACTCTATATATATATACATATTCATTTTGGTCGAAAACTTTTCGCATTGAAGGTATATATAGGGTCATATAACTAAATAGAAGAGAAAGCCACCTGAATACCTCTTACCAACAATAGCAAGAAGAAAATGAGACTTGAAAGTGTCCTATGAACCCGGTATCTCCGCCCTGGAGAAAACTGTACAAAGCACAATATAACGTGTTCATGAGATTCAAGACCCCAAATGAACCATATATGACGCACGGCATACGATGAAGATGATATGAATGTATAAGAGATAATATTATGTAATGAACACGTTCATGTGCACGATTAATGCACTTAATGTTGGAAAACACGAATCAGAAAGCAGCGGAATTTTAAAAATTTTCCAACTAAAGGATCTTGGACTCGCAATCGTGTAACCAAATTCGTAGAGATAGAAAACTTACTTTTCTTTTATTCTTTCTTGAAGCGTTTCAAGCCACCCAAGAACGCTCTTCTCGCGGCTTGACAACCCGTCCCTCGAAAGTCTCTTTCTACTTCAGAATCCATTGTCGGGATAGCAATCCACACCAACCTAGATTCAATTCATGTTAGAGATGTTCTTAACAATATAACATAAAGAAAGAAACATGAAGCGAGAAAGGCATGATTGAAACTCCCTTCGAAAACCAGTTTTGCGAAATTAGAAATCTGCCAGCCATAAAACCCTCGTGAAAAAACTCATCTTTCAGGATATGGACGAACGGTTTTCGCCATCTTCTTTGGTTCGATTTTTTCACTCGTTTTCTGTTGGGTTCAGAATCGTTTCATCATCCCTTCTGATCGTTTTGCTTAATCCCCACTTTTGGTAAAGCTCGAATCTTCAAAACTTCTAACTTGAAGTCTCTAGAGATAGTCCACCAACTTGGCTACAATCTAACTAGTAAGGATGCTAGTTCTCTAGTTAGTGTTTAGGCTTAACCTAGGGTTTTATTTAATCTTGGAGAAAGGAAGGTGTTCAACACATGAACCAAGAATTGTCTATTAGCTCCATAAGGAGCTCGAGCTCCCCTATTTATAGGGAGAGGGTGCCGATCCAAATCCTTGTTGGGAAAGGATTTGGTTCCTCTCTCTCCTATTACTTGATCATCAAGTATTTTCCAACTTTGACTTTGAATTCTAATTCTAGTCAACTTTGAAGAGAGCTAAAAATATCCAAACTATTTTTGGATAATTTTATACTTTATTTATTATAAAAATAAATAACTTATTTTATCTAATTAATTAATTCATAATTAATTAACTAGATTATTTTTCTCCAAAATAAGACTTTCCTTTTAATTCAAAATTAAACCAAAGTCTATTAAATAATTAACACATTTAATTATTTAATATATATCATATATAAACATATACACGTGTGAGGCACGTGTCCCAAGGACACGTGCTCCTCACGTGACCCACACGTGTGATTTCACACGTGTGGAACCCTCTAGGCCCGATTAACTCGTTTAATCATTTTCAAGCCTCAACTCATGTAACCAAGTTGTTGTGTGTGACCCTCTAGGTTCTCAATTCAATTAGCAGTGACCCTAATTAATTAATTCACTAATTAATTAATCAGTCCACAGATTAAACGACCATAGTCTAGCAACAGGTGTTTAACCCCTAGCTGAATTGGAATGTTCGGATTCGACAGAACCTTTAAGTCATTGATTCATGTGAGATACAATCCTCCTACTTACTATCTCTCAACCAAGATCTAGGGCAAGGGAATAATCAGAACCCTAATAATCCGGTCTTAAAGCTAAGTGCATTTCATATCCATTTGATCTCAATCCAAGAAACCCTTTTCTTGATGTCTTGATCTACTGCCTTGGCCAAGGACTCCATATGGCATATGAATGACTTACACAATAAGAGATCACCTTGCAAATGCAAGTGTAGGTCCTTTCTTGATTCTCATTCACTTTCATGAGTCACTTGTGCAGCCCCAGCATAAGCCTTGAATCAGTTGTCTAAGGCGACACCCTTTAAAGCTTATACCAAAGACTATAGAGTTAACTCATAAAGTAACATGGAACCTCAAGTCTAAGGATCAATTAATCACATCAATAACTCGTGAGATATTTCCTAATCTGGAAGTTTCCATTTCCTGAAATAGAAACTTCCTTTCCCATTTAGGAATGTTCTCACACGGGGCACCTCAGTGAACTTACTTATTAAAGTAAGCACCCCCATGTATCATGCACGTATCAACTATACACTTTGCACCTCCATGAAACAAGGTGGTCCTTCTTAAGGGCGTGATCCCACAAGCAAGCCTTAGAGGAGTCAGGTTGACACTCCCACTGTCTGTAGGACTCATCGGCTTGGAGTATTTTACTAATCATGACTTATGTGATATAGGGCTCGTTTCATGAACCATTTCACCTAAATGGTAGAGTCCTAAAGTCATCAGGATTAGGGGAGTTCTCATACATGCGCACGTAATGGAAACACACAAAACACGTATTGGCATATAAAGAAGTGTTTGCCTATAATCAATCGTATATTATTCAAAGATTATCTATGATACAAGAAAAGTCCCAAAGCAGATTACGTCAAATCGGCTTTCTAGGGCACTATTCCTAACACTTAAATCATATAAACAAGCCATTCATTTGATATTATAAACGTTCATATTCATTAATGTTCAATCTTTACCCATTTCATAACAATTTAATCCAATAGTTCAGATATCGGCCATATCATGTACTATAACACGTTTACAACTAGAAAATAGACAAATAATTACATTCAATTCAAGATTGGAAATTAGAAGGAAATACGAAATAGGTAACAATTTAATTCTATAATTCAATTGAATCAAATAAATATTATATATATAAGGTACATAATAAACATATATGTGTATTTAACACTACCCATGCATGCATACTTAAGGTATATATATATATTTATACGTAAATATACATACACCCATAATAATATGCATGAAAACATAACTCATCAAACATGCATGCATTTAATCCAAACATGCACAACAGTTAAACACCATACTCCATGCATTTACACCTGCACACAACCAATAGATGCATGAAAGAAAGGAATGAAGGCAACAGCCCAACGGCAGTTACAGAAGCAATCTCCACGCCCGGGGAGATTTTGTGCAGCAAAAGTCCCCGTCCGGAGAGCTTCGTACAGAAAGTTTCTCAACAAAGGCTACCCGGCCGGGCCTTTTCATGGCCAAAATCTCCCCGCTCGGGGAGATCCATTCCCGTAACGCAGCAGCAAAACAACAAAGCTTTTCCCCTGTTATGTGACATGAATGAGCAGCAGCAGGTAGCAGCAACAAAAGGCAAGTTATGCAGCAACAAAATAGCATGAACAACCCTCACAAATGACTGAAAACTGACAGCAGTTAAGCAAGGTAAAGAGCAGCAACGTACAACAGCAAAAACAGGGCAAAACCGTGCAAAAACAGAGCAGCAACTGTTCTAATTCAACCCAACATATTCAGGTAACTAGGCCAGCAAATAGGCAACAAAACAACTCCAAATCAACATAAAAATCATCCTCAAGGTTGCTCAAACGTGAGATGAAGGTATATGTGATTATTTCAAGAATTTTCCTCAAAGTGCCATTAATGAAATCTCATTAAATCTTCAACTACCACATAATCAATGATCATAAATGAGAAGAGGGAGTCAGGATAATCATATTAATGCTTGGAATAAACCAAATTCCTCAAGAAATGAAAGAGATCAACATATATGCTCATAACCTAACTATTCACTAAGTCAGCCATAAACCTATGAAAACATGCTAAAAATTGTGGATGAATGGCTCAAAATGACTCATAATGAATTTATATTACAACCCTAAGCTTACCTTGTATATTGGATCAAGTTTGGAAGAGATTTGAGCTTTGAATCTCCAAGGGTGACAAAAGCTACGGGAAAACTTGAGAGCAGAAGGTTTTGGCTGAGTTTCTCTAAGTGATGAAGGTTATCTCGGTTTGGGTTGATTAAGGCTAGTTAGAGGGTTGAGTTAAGGTTCCAAAGCATCAAACCATAGTTAATTTGGTCAAGGTTTGAGTAAGTTATGGCTCTTTTAGTAAAAGGTTGCAGTTTTGACGAAGTAGCACTTTTCGGTTGAATTTCGGAGGTTCAAATGACTTTGGAAAAATATGAGGCTAAGTTCATTAAACTCGAATTTTCGTTACAAGTTCAGCGAAGTTAACGAAACTCAAATTCGAATTTCCTAGCTCAAGATATCAAATATGGAACCAAGGGTGCGCTAATTGCTAGTTAGCCCCCCGATTTGGATTCCAAAATCAAAATAAATTCGAAACTCATGCAAACGAACCCAAAAACACGAAACGAACATATATTCATAATCATAAAACGTATAAGTCCAACATAGTAAATTTGCACAAGATTTCGGTATCAAATCATATAAGAACGAAGCACATTTATAACACTCATGAGCAATGCATAAATATATTCAAAGAATTTCATAATATAAAACAAAATTTAAATTCATAATTAAATATAAAACAAAGTGGATGAATAAAATATACATTAATATTAATAGCATTAAAACATAAGTTTAATATTATTTAAATATAAATTTACCATTTTTAACATTTAATATAAAATTAAATATAGAAACACTTATAAACAATTAATTAGCGCCATTTGGTAAACATATATGACATATTAGTACAAATGAAAAACCGGGGCATTACAACCTCTCCCCCTTAAAAAGAATCCGTCTTCGGATTCATTACTCGACCGAAAAAACGATGAGAGATTCCCCATCTCTCGCAAGCAACAAAGAGAGAGCCCCGTCTCTCGAGCAACAATGAGAGAACCCCGTCTCTCCAACAACAATGAGAGCACCCCGTCTCTCACAAGCAAAGAGAGCACCCCGTCTCTCGAACACAATTAAGAGAATCCCCGTCTCTTACAAGCAACAACAAAGTAAGGAAGTCTCCAATACTCCCGAGCAACACAACGCGAAACAATAATTAAAGTCACGTTAGACTGCCAAAGCAGGTAATAGATATCATCCAAGTTGATTGTCAATTACTTCAAATAATTTAACATGGTAAGGAATCAAAGCACATAACATAAGAATTATTTAATTAAATTTGCATAGATTCATGTATCATGGATGTTTCATGTACCGTTCACCGAGGTAAGGAAATTTGGAGTTTGGAGTTTTGTTGTACAATGCATGATGTGCCCTGAAAGTGAGTGCAGAGCTTGACTTGTCTTTAATTTATTCAGTGTGCCCCGGTGAAACCATGATAGACCCCCTTCGCATATTATTCGTGATTCCCTTCTGACTTTTACTGTTTCTAATCCTCTTCGATCTTTCATGATCTCCCATAACCTTCAGTTAGCCAGACCAACTCTTTTAAATAACCGAGCTTTGACCTCCCGTATACCCTGAGACCATCCGTCTCGAAGTTAGGTCCATAGCTACTATCTTACCCATATTGAAGTCTCACATATCCTCGAGGATAACTACTCTTGACAACCTTGACGATTTAACCCCTACCTTGAGATATTTACCATTATGGTCTATCTTAACACGAATCCTTTCCCATCTTCCGTTCATTCTCTTTGACCTCCTTAAGGTTATATTCGGTATTTGGCCCCTCATTTCTTGAATTGAAAATAGAATACTCTTGATGATTCTTGAAGTTTGATGTAAATCCTTCAATGATAATCCTTTACGGTTTGATTTCTTCTTAAATTTCCTTCAGAATTACCTTGGAATAACCGATGGCTTAATAATATTGTCTTTGTTGAACCCCTTTTGTACCCCATTGAATTCATCTTGATTGCTATCATCCCATTATATGCTAACTTGATTCGACTTTCTCTTGTCAATTCTGACTTAGGAGTTCACAGAAGCTCCCTTATAATTCCATCACCTCCAGATCGAAATTCAATACATAGAAATGTTCGATGAACCATCTCCCTTATACCTCGTAAAATCTTCAACTCGACTTACATACATGGAAAGATTCAACGAACTATCTTCTCTATTTTCCTTGAAAATCTTCAACCAGAATTTAGTGGCTTAGCTCTCATTTCAATGATCAACCCTTAAAGTCGTCTTACTCATCTCCGCTCACCACCATAAAATTCCCGAATCTTCCCTAATTGCATTTTTGTTATCTCTATTAATTATTTCTTTGGCCACAACTTCCCATTTCAATTTTACCTCTTGGTTATGCTCTCCCCCTAAAAATTTATGTCGTTACACATTAAAATCCATCGATCCATCTTCCATCGAAATTCTTGATGGAAAATTCCATTTGGGGGGGGGGGGGAATTTAACGAACATAGCAACCCCTTTCTCCAATCTTGTTCGATCCAAACACCCCAAATCCAAATCTAGTCTCACTTTTTCTTCGGAATTCCTTTCCATCAACCTATCCCTTACTTGAAGTTCTTTATTTCTTGATGTCATCTTCCTTGTCATGTGCCATCTCATTATTTCCTTTCCTTTAACTCAAATGTGGCCCAGTCACAGAAATACTTGATGAGTATGGTGAAAGAACTTCCTACCAAGTAAACACTAAAATGCATGTTGGGTAAAGATGTCAATGCACGTGTCAGACTTACAACAAGCAGACATGCACCACATTAGAGCAACGAAATCAAATAGAAACCCACGCACGAACATAAAAAATGAAGAATAAATAATTGATGCAAAGTATGATGCACGTGCCATGAATGCTTTGGAACCTGTCACCAATATAGTAAGTCGTTAACTCGGTAGTGTTTCCTCGTTCCTCCAATCACGGCTTACTTTGACTTGCTGAGTATTCCTTGCCTTTCCTACGGTCTTTAAGATTTCCAAGAATCCTTGTGCACCACTTGTATCTTCCACCGTCCGGAATTGCAGCTTCTTGATCACAATTTCTTCTACGTCCACGGGGTTAACATCCAAATTTTCCTCGAAAATCGACCCCTACTTCTAGTCATCGCCTTGTTCAAGATTCCCGTGCTTATCCTTTATGAATTTAGATTGGGAATAGAGCTTGCTTTCCAATTGCTCCCACTTGCGCACATGATTTCCTTCCAAAAAGTCTTTGCCTTTCTTTACCGTTTCCGTTCGTCGCTCCATATTTCCCAATTCACCCTCACAACGCGACAATTCAGCTTAGATTTGGAAAACGAACTCAAATCTTGTCCGTAGTATTATTACCTTCCATGAACTTGTATTTTCCATGATACTTGGCTCCTTCCAATCCCTTTTCCATCTTAGTTGAAATTTAGAGCTCCAGGACTCACTTCTTCCCGATCTTGACCTCTACAACCTCTTTTCTATCCTTTAGGTTTAGTTAGAAATTCCTCTTTGACGACTCTTGCTGCTTAATTCCCGCCGAATATGTTTTAGCTTGAATCTTAACAATCCTCGCTATCTCTTCCATATTTCGAACCCTGAGTTAAAGTACCCTCACTGTTCATTCACTCCATTCCTTAAGTTGAATGACCCCATTGAATTCAATTATGGCATCCAATGTAAGAAAGCTGCGTATGTCAATCTTCGGAGTCATGAATATTCCCCGATCAACTCCTATTTCAACAAGTGTCACTCTATACTTGCATCTCTAAAGTCGAACTTCCATTCATCTCCTAACCCTTGAGCTCTAGCTCTATCTATGAGGACCACGCATCTCGAATTCTCTATATCTTTCCCCGATGCATCCTTCCTATCCTGCATGCCTCAGAAAGAACTTGCAATAAGGCATTGTTAGCATGATACTTGGTCATAGTTTGATAAGATCTTCATAACCTGTAATTCAGAACTTATTTCAAGGATATATGCATGCAATTAGTGCATGCTCATGGCAAGTATTTAACACGAAAGGCACTGATCCAATGCAGGAATGCAACAGATAAGTCAACAAAATTCAAAAAGAAAGGCAATTCATATTCAAGATCGATGCAATGCACACCTTATCACGTAGTTCCTATGCTCGAAACTCCTTCCCCCACTAATCTCCTAGTGGGTTCAGGGGGCATCCCAAAGTTGTGAGGATAGTGCAAGAGTTACTCGTCAGCCCTTGCTTCCTCGGTTGGCTCAATACACTACCCTCGGGCCCAAGTGAACACGACATGCTTACTCGCCAAAACGCGATCAATCACGATAACAAAATTATTCAATAGGTCACGAAATCATTTGCAATCGGTAGAGATTTTGAGAAAGATATATATATATATATACATTTTGGCCGAAAACATCACGTAGGGTTGTACGGGTTCTATATATCTAGTAATTAAACCTCACCTGTGCCGATAATTAACAAGGATACAACTATGGAGCTTCCTCCTCGTCAACGGGAAGAAAATCTGTGCAACAAGGACAAGTGTTCGTGAGACACGATTTGTAGCACCCGAACGCAAGGTACCACATCCCCCGCATCGAGACCCAACCCGAATATGAAATGGACAATCCATACCCGAGCTAAATCACGGCGAATGGGGACATACACACTCGCTAGGTTAGGTGGGAGCTAACTTTTGCAACCAAAGAGACAATAAAACAGAAATGTTACCAATGCGGAAGCAAAGTACTTTAATGAATAACATGGTAAGCAGAGAGTAACGGGTTTGACTAGCATAGGTACCTAATCCCGAAATTCAATAAAGTCATAAAGCATCACTATCATATTCTCTCTGGACCTATAACTTGTTCAAAATCCCTGATAGTAGTAACAATCAATACCAGTCATACATTTTCCATAACTTAAACAATTTATAGATCAATATGCATATGTACAGACTCTGACTTAACCGAAAGACTGAATAAACTAGACTTTCCACCGAGCACTCCAAACCTGCAAGAACACTGAAAACAATCCGGGTTCAGTCTAAACGAGACTGGTGGGTATAAAATGAGGCATAAATATAGTATAAGATAATATTTAAACATTCACATGCAGGTTATAATCGCAAATGAAGTTTTTAGAGCGTTTCCCAAGTGGGTAAAATAAAGAAGTCATCAAAAGGGATTATAACGTTCTTTTTCATTCTTTAGGTCTTTTGTGGCACGACGAGTAGGCGTGCATTATCTCCAACCAAAACCTCATGTAGTTCATTAAACATTCATTCTTTCTTTCTTTCTTTCATGCAATACATTCTTTTGTGCACATTCATGAACATTTACACCTTCTCCCTCCGGGTGATGGCCGGGTGATCGGCCCGAACCATCCATTCATTGACCAAAAGGGGAACATGACTCCCCAGATGGCACTCAGCGTCCATTCCTCGCTAACTCCTAACGAGGTCCAGTTACGCCGTTCATTGGTGGAACTAGTGTGAGGGATCACCGTCAGCCCATGCCTCCTCGGGTCACCACTCACACCAAGTCCCTGGACCCCATTCTGTGCATTCATTCATTTCTCGCCAAAACATTTGGTAGGATTTAAAAAATTAAGGCTTTACGTTGCAAACATTTACTCTTTAAAACGACTCTATATATATATATATTCATTTTGGTCGAAAACTTTTCACATTGAAGGTATATATAGGGTCATATAACTAAATGGAAGAGAAACCCACCTGAACACCTCTTACCAACAATACCAAGAAGAAAAGGAGACTCGAAAGTGTCCTATGAACCTGACATCTCCGCCCTGGAGAAAACTGTACAAAGGACAATGTAACGTGTTCGTCAGACTCAAGACCCCAAATGAATCATATATGACGCACAGCATGCGATGAACATGATATGAATGTATAAGAGATAATATTATCTAACGAACACGTTCATGTGCACGATTAATGCACTTAAATCAAATAAATAAGCCATTCATTTGATATTATAAGCGTTCATATTCATTCATGTTCAATCTTTACACATTTCATAAGAATTTAATCCAATAGTTCAAATAATGGTCATATCATGTACTATAACACGTTTACAATTAGAAAATAGACAAATAATTACATTCAATTCAAGATTGGAAATTGGAAGGAAATATGAAATAGGTAACAAATTAATTCTATAATTCAATTAAATCAAATAATATTTAATATATAATAAATATATATATATAAATATATATATATATATATATTACATATAAGGTACATAATAAACATATATGTGTATTTAACACTACCAATGCATGCATACTTAAGGTATATATATATATATATTTATACGTAAATATACATGCACCCATAATAATGTGCATGAAAACATAACTCATCAAACATGCATGCATTTAATCCAAACATGCACAATAGTTAAACACCACACTCCATGCATTTACACCTGCACACAACCAATACATGCATGAAAGAAAGGAATGAAGGCAGCAGCACAACGACAGTTATAGAAGCAATCTCCCCGCCCGGGGAGATTTTGTGTTGTAAAAGTTCCCGCCCGGGGAGCTTTGTGCAGAAAGTTTCTGCACAAAGGCCCGTCTGGCCAAAATCTCCCCGGTCGGGGAGATCCATTCCCGTAACGCTGCAGCAAAACAACAAAGCTTTTCCCCTGTTACGTGACATGAATGAGCAGCAGCAGGTAGCAGCAACAAAAGGCAAGTTATGCAGCAGCAAAATAGCATGAACAACCCTAAAAAATGACTAAAAACTGACAGCAGTTAAGCAAGGTAAAGAGCAGCAATGTAGAGCAGCAAAAACAGGCCAAAAACAAGGCAAAACCGTGCAAAAACAGAGCAGCAACTGTTCTAATTCATCCCAACGTATTCAGGAAAGGTAGGCCACCAAATACGCAGCAAAAAAACTCCAAATCAACATACAAATCAGGCCCAAGAATGCTCAAACGTGAGATGAAGGTACATGTGATTATTTCAAGAATTTTCCTCAAAGTGCCATTAATGAAATCTCATTAAATCTTCAACTACCATATAATCAATGATCATAAATGAGAATAGGGAGTCAAGACAATCATATTCATGCTTAGAATCAACCAAATTCCTCAAGAAATGAAAGAGATCAACATATATGCTCATAACCTAACTATTCACTAAGTCAGCCATAAACCCATGAAAACATGCTCAAAATTGGGAATGAATGGATCAAAATGACTCATAATGAATGTATATTACAACCCTAAGCTTAACTTGTGGATTGGATGAAGTTTGGAAGAAATTTGAGCTTTGAATCTCCAAGGGTGACAAAAGCTACGGGAAAACTGGAGAGCAGAAGGTTTTGGCTGAGTTTCTCTAAGTGATGAAGGTTATCTCGGTTTGGGGTGATTAAGGATAGTTAGAGGGTTGAGTTAGGGTTCCAAATCATCAAACCATAGTTAATTTGGTCAAGGTTTGTGTAAGTTATGGCTCTTTTAGTAAAAGGTAGCAGTTTTGACGAATGTAACACTTTTCAGTTGAATTTCGGAGGTTCAAATGACTTTGGAAAAATATGAGGCTAAGTTCATTAAACTCAAATATTCATTATGAGCTCAGCGAAGTTGATGAAACTCGAATCGGAGAACTAGACACAAAGACCTTTCCAATGATATATTGCTCGTTTTCTAGTTCAAAGTGAGGAGCAAATGGCGTATGCTTGAAGTTAGGCGAGTGCAGTTTTCTGGGAAAGTGGCGACACCTAAAAGAATTGATTAGAACTCTCAAACTAGAAAAGATATTGTGATGATTCCAATTGGGGGTTGTTCTAGACTTGAATAGGTTTCCCTGGTCTTAAAAATCAGGTCAATCGGAGTTCGTGTGAGGGAGAAATGCCCGTTTGAAAAATTGTCTAAAACCAGAAACGGGCGTGTGAAAACGTCCTATAACAGTGCCAAACGGGCGTTTGGTGCATGAATTGGAAAGCCACACGGGCGTTTGGGAGTGTTCTGTCCGGAAAAACAGAGGAAAAATAGGGCAACGCTAGGAAACGGCTCCCAAACCCTTCCCACATCAAACCAAGGCAAGAATTCAACTAAAAACTATCATATAACATGCATATAACTCATATATACCAATTAGGCATCAAGTATGCATCAATCATCAAGGAATCATCAATCAAAACCCATATAATATCATGTTATCCAACTCTCAATTAATACAAGAATTCATGCAAGCTTTGAAGTATAAAGGTCCTAAACATGCTTCCAACTATAAACACTCAATAATTCATCACCTCAACATCAAACCCTAAACAAATATAATTCAAGGAATTCATATAACTTCATTTCTACCTCTAAAATGAAGGAAAGATGGGATGAGAAGATGGTATGATGATGATGCTTCAATATATGCAATTCTCTTCCTTGAATTTAAGCTTGAGATGAAGAAATCTTTCATTCCTTTCTTGTTGGTGTTTTGATCGAAATATAGTGTGTGTGAGTGTGTGAAATATCTCTTGGATAAAATGATGAATGAAATGAGATATATAAGATGCATATATATTTCCAAAGTCTTCCAACAAATATGATGACTCAACCATTTTTGCACTTAGGTCCTTGAAATATATGAATGCATGCAAACCAGTTTCATTCCATGGAATATGATCATTTAGCTCTCATTTATGTTATGCAATCAAGTCCACATATTTAAGTAATAATCAAATAAGGTCACATATTTGCATTTAATCATATTGGCAAATAATTCACGTAACTTCTCTCGTTAACAAATATTTCATAGAAGTTCATATAAATAAAATGCATCTAATGTGATGAAATTCATATAATATCACATTACGTATAAATTGAAAAACCGGGCGTTAGATTTATGATTCGTTTTGTTTTTGCTTCACCTTTTCTTATGGAGTAAGTGGGTTGAAATTCGAGCTTTCAGTTTGGTATGTTATGGTTTTGTTTACGGTTGTGAAACGGGGGTGGATTTCTAAACTCTAAAACTTGGTTGATTTTGGCCTTCGGCCTTAAACTTCTTTCTTTATATATCTATTATCACGGGTTAAACATTTTAGAATGCAAAAACAACGCCTGGTTCACGAACCCTTTCAGCTTTCATTATGTTTTGTTCTTATGTATACGTATGGGTGCGTGTGTTAGCCCCCTCACCAGTCTCTAGGACTGACCCTCGTTGTTTCCCTCTTTTTCCCCCTTTTGATTTGAGTTTGCAGGTATCCGTTTGGGAGTTGGAGCTAGGCAGTTGTCTTTGAGTTGTGGTTGAGGATAGGTCGAGTCTCATGTATTGTACTTTGTTTTCTTTACGCATTTTGTTAATTTTGAAATATGTATTAATTTGCTACTTCGTTCTGTCCTGGGATTTAGTTTTGTATATTTGTCTTGCATCTAAAATTGTATAAGTGTTATTTGGAGAACAAGATATGATTTGTGCTAGCCCGCTTTGAATTTTAAATTAATTGCTTCCGCGATTTTGTTTCTTGCGCGCTCTGAGTAGGGTCTAGACCGCCTTGCTTAGGTTGGATTTTTGTTTGTCACCCGTTCGCCATGGCTTGATGCGTGGACGGAGTTCCCATTTCGTTACACGTGTTGGGTTGTGGTGCGGGGGATGTGGTCCCCTTCGCTCCGGGGTGTTACATGCTCCTCGCCCTCAAGGGCATAGGCACGAGCTTGAATCATAGGCCTCGATGCTCCATCTTGATACCCTGGAATCTTGTCAAGACAAACATACACCATATGATTCCCTTTTCCACATATAAGGCACAGACCTAACCTCTTTCGGCAATTAAAGTATGTATATATAGGTCCTCTACAATGAGGGCATCGGGGTTTGTCCTGTCGTGTCCCGGTTGGAGCTGGAAGAGCCGGTGGTGTTTGTGGAACCTGTAACACCCCGGAGCGAAGGGTGCCACATCCCCGCACTAAGGTCTAACATGAGTAACGAAATGGAGAGTTCGCACCCATATCAAACCATAGCGAACGGGAGACACACAAAACACACACCCTCGCTAGGCGGCCTAGACCCTCAGAACTGCGCAATTTAAAATCAGAGTTGCAGAAGTAATAAAACATCATACCTAATTCCTAAGGTCTAATATATGCAAAGCAAAATAGGGTCAAGTTATCAACTAGCCATGTTAGAATATATACATGATATATAATGCCCATCGAGGCCAAAATAACATAAGTATTTATAATACATAATCCCAAAGGTGTAAAAGGAAATAAATATGTACGCCACTACAATGCAAGACGACTCAAGCTACACCACAAGTAAAACCCAACCGAGACTTGCAGCCTAGCTTGACTCGGAAGTACGTGCAACTCAAAAGAAGGGGAAAAGGGGAAACAACAACGACGATTAGTCCTAGTGACTAGTGAGGGGGTTAACTCACACACCCAATATATATATATAACGCAAAGCGAATAGTCAAATAGAAAAGATCCATGATGAACCGAGAGTGGTTTTTGCAAGCCAAAGTGTTTTCCATGGTATATATATATATATAGATATATATAGGTTTAAATAGAGGAGAAAAGGGCCGAAGGCCAAATCTCAAGTTTTAGGTATTTAGAAGTCCACTCTCGTTCCTTAGATCATTCAAACATCACCAACTCGGCGAGTACGAGTCATAACTCCCAACTTCCATATACAAAGGAACGTAACCTAGCAAAACAAAAATCATAATCCATCCTCACACCGAGTGATAGAAGGGTTGACGACCCTAACTATCCATATACACACGAGACAAGGTTTAATCACAACCTTGAAACCTTCGACGGTTAACTCCACCGGCTCAAGAGAAACACCCTTCCTCGATTCTCCCAAGGTTGGATGAGACTCTCAAATAGAGGGTGTTGATGGAAGAGCTCGGCGACCCCTCGGTCGTCCCGAGATTACCATACCACTCTCCGGGGCCCAAAACTTATCACAAATATCACACACACATACCATAAAGCTTATCTTTCAAAGCCAGATCTCGCTTAACCACACACACTTGTATAACGCTAAAGTTTTCCGAACAAAAGCAAAATAGCTTATATACTTATACAAAACGTTTTCAAAATCTTATAACAAGTGGGGCAACCCCTCAACATACGTATCATGCACTTATTTAACATATATCATACATAATCGCATGCAAGGTGTAACGCCCCGACTTTTCGGCCGTACAGGTATGACGTCACGAGTGAGTTTAGGCCGAGTGTTATGTGATTTAATTATGTTTTAATTGCTAAGTGGACGCTTGAATTATTAATTTTGTGAATTAATTGCCATTATGTGATCTTTATGTGTTTTAATTGCTATGTGATTGTTTAATTTATTAATTTCGTGAATTAATTACTATTACGTGATTTATATGACTTAATTGATTTTGTTACTTAACTCGTTTTAATATGTTTACATGCTAATTAATTGTTTTATTTCGATTATGTACATATTCGAACTCATATGAAATCCTTGGACTCAATTGAACATTGTTTTGGACCCTATTTATTCTCCAACGAAACTTTTGGGACCCAATTGAAACACTTAAATTGTTGAGGGACTTGTTGGCATTTTTCCCCTTTTTCTTCCTTGTTTACACGACATGTATATATATACATACACACCCCCTTGTTCTTCATTTTCTTTCCAACACAAAAGAGAAGAACCCTCCATTCCCTCCCTCTTCTCCCCCTTTTGATCGGTTCATTAAGCAAGCAAGGAGACAAGAGAATTTCTTCAAGTTTTGTACAAGAATTCAAGCTACAACCACTTCTTCTTCCTTCCACTTCTTCTCCTTCTCTTCCAAGGTATACATGTTTATATATGTGCAATTATGAATAAAGTGATGTAGGAGTTAGGGGTACGTGATTCTTGCTTTCTAACTTAGTATCTTGCGTGAATATGCATGACTACATATTAATTCATGAGTTTTATGAATTCTTGGGGCAAGATGTATATATGTGTATATATATGTATATAGATATAATGGTGTTTTGTTGGATAATTGGTGATTTGAGGATAATATATGCATATAGGTATGATATGTGGTGTATTTTGATGCATATTAGTGCTTGGTTTGATCCGGATATGTCATGGGGTGGTTTTGGAACATTTCTACTCGAAATCTTGCTTCTTGGACATGGATTTTCGGAGAAGATGACCCAACACGGCCGTGTCCAACTTCAGTTCATTTCCAACACGGTCGTGTCAAGCTCTCGAGTTGGAATATTTTTATTCCGACACGGCCGTGTCAGCTTTCTGACCAATATTGACATGGCCGTGCTGACTTCGTTTGAACTCTGTTTGACCTGATTGTTTAACCGCGGAAACCTCTTGAAGTCTAGAAAATTATCCAATTGGAATCACCTCATTATCTTTTCCCAATTGTGAGATATGATCGTTTGAAATTTGTGTCGCCACTTCGTCAAATTTCTGCATTGGTCCAAATTCAAACCTACACCATTTTCACGTCACTTTGAACCACGATTTGAACCACCTACAATTTTAAAGGACTATTTGTCTACTTTCATATCCAACAAACAAAACTTAATTTCAATTTCTACAACTTAAGATATGATCAATTCTTTACAGCTTGCTCACTTCCGAAAAACTGTTAACTTTCGCCAAAATCCATCTTCTTGCGTTCCTTTCACCCCCTTGACATCCGTATGTGTTTTAATTGATCTATTGTGCTTCAAACTTACATTTATGATATTAATGGATTATTGGATGATGGTTATGAGTGTTATGGCTTAATTTGCATTGGACAAACGTGACATGTATGTATAAACGTTTAAGTGCTATAATATGACTCTTTGTGTAATCAATGCATTCCCTATATGTTTAGTGAATTCCTCACACTTCTAAATGATTCACATGCATGGTTGAGATGTGTAATAATGTATAATGAATTGGATAATGAACGAATGAATGCTATTGAACGAACGATAATGAACAAACACGATTTACTCGTCTAATGAATGAAAGGCTTGTTTATATGAATAAGTGGCATTAATGGTGACATGAACATCTTATTAGCACATTGTTATTGATCATTCATGTCTTCACATGTTAATGCATTTCCGTGCATCTTATATGGTTCATTTTGAGTATTGAGTCTCATGATTACATGATGTCGTCTTTGTACAGTTTCTCCAGGGTGGAGACATGCCGGGTTCATAGGCTACCTCAAGTCACTTTTCCTTTTGCTATTGTTTGGTAAGAGATATAAAGGTGGGTTTTACTTCTATTAGTTAAGGATATGACCCCAATTTACCCAATGTGTAAGATTTTGGCCAAAGAGATATATATATATATATATATATATATATATATATATATATATATATATATCGAATTTTCAATGAATTAATGTTTTCAACGTTAGGCCTTTAATTTGGATATCCTACCAAAAGTTTTGGCGAGAAATGAATGTTCACAATGAATGGGGGCCCGGGACTTAGTGTATTTGGTGAACCGGGGAAGCTAGGGCTGACGGGAATCCTTATATACTAGTTCCACCAATTACGGTAACCTAGACTTCACTAGGAGATTAGTGAAAGAAGGGGAACCGCGTTTTTGGGGATTCATGTACCCCTCTAGCACCAATGAATGAGGGTTCGGGTCTTGTAAATCCGTCCCTAACTGGAGGAAGAAGGAGTATATGAATGATCGAATGAATGATCTAATGAATGTGCACGAAAGAATGAAATGTATGAACGAATGAATAATGAATTACACGAGGTGGTGGTTGGAGATAATGCATGCCCTCTCGCCGGGCCACAAAGAACCTAATGAATGAAATGAATTGTTATAATCCTATTCGTTGTATTTTACTTCCCATTTGGGAAAATGCTTCTAAAACCTCGAAACAGGATTATAGCTTGCATGTATGTGTTTAAATTCCGCTATATTATGATATTAAGCCTGTTTTATACCCACCAGTCTATCTAAGACTGAACCCTGAGTTGTTTCAGTTCTTTTGCAGGTGAGAGATGCTAGGCGAGATATGAGTCTGGGCGAGTCTTGCATAGTGTCTAGTATTTCTTTTCCCTTTACACTCACATGTTGGCATATTTTGATCTTTTGGTTATTGTATATGAACTTGGAGCGTACATGGTTGTATCACTGCTAATGGTCATACTTGATTATATGGATTTATATGTTGGTACATAGAGCATATAGCTCAATATATGGATTTATATGTCGGTACATAGAGCATATAGCTCAATATATGGAAAATAAATCTATTGCTTCCGCTGTTATGTTATTTTGGTTGTTGTGGGTTGTACGTTAAGGGTTAGTCCCGCCTGGCGTAGCGAGTGTGTATGTCCCCGTTCGCTATGATTTGGCACGTGTATGAAAATTAATTTCATATACGGGTCGGGTCATGGTGCGGGGGATGTGACGTCTTGCACTCGGGCGTTACATCCTTAAGTGGTATCAGAGCCTCCAGTTTGCAAAACCGGAGCTCGCGTGTCGTGATTGAGTCAGTCTCGGTCGTACGGTATAGGAACAACTTGTCAACGTGTGCATTGCATTGATTTTCATTGCTAAATGTTACAAATTGCTGAAAATTACTTGCTTTATATGATTTTCTATCAATTTTGTTGTTTTATGTGTTGCACTTTGCATTGAATATGCGTTGGTTGATTTAAATGTGTGCCATAAGCATATACTAATCCACATGCACCTATGCTCGAGTTAAATTCTTAATTGTAGGTTGCTATCATGATGTCAAGGCCACTATCAACTTGACCACAAGTACCTTCTATAAAATCAATAAAAGGATTATGGAGTCATCGGGATTTAAAAGTTCGGTGTTGAATCTTCATGCTTTATTGAAAGGGAATTATACCTCATTATTCAACACCGTGAGAAAAGGTTTCGAGCATAGAGAAGTTCACCAACTCTATCCCCCCTACAAGTCTTGAATATTATTATCATAGGGATATTGTGGGGACCCAAACAACCAATTTAAAAGATACGTGAAAAAACGGGATAGGCTTGGGATTCCTAACTACCAAATCATGAAGGCACTTCACGCAAAATTGAATCATTCAAAGTTCATCACCAAGATCTTCAAGTTTAAAGTCGTTGATCAATATAGAAGGCCAAATTAGGAAGTTTCAAGGGATATACCAGTGTTACCAAGGAATTCCAACTAAGATACATGGAATGGGGAACTGTCAACTGGGTGTTTTCACCATGGGGCCAAGTAAGGTAGCTTAATTAGTATGACTACAAACGCGGATCAATGAATGGATGCAAAGATGAGAGAGCAAGGAGCATTGAAGAATTCAAGTTACGTCATCTTCTCGGGACATGGGGATACACGGTGATACGAGAAGGCAAATAAGGACTGGAAAGCATCACCAATGACCGAATGATGTTCAACCTCAGATCTATGCTTACAACATCGATAGCAAAGGACAGGATGTTATGCTAAATCACTATTATGGTGTCAGGTTCATTGCATTCATTGCACGTGCATCATACATTGTATTGAATTATTTAAATTCTTATTTTATGCACTTCAACATTGTAATCGTTAAATAATTGATTTGGTGTTACATACTTTGATGTGTACTATGTGCTCCATACATTTTCCATCTTCACCCAACAAGCATCGTTTTAGTGTTTAATTGTTAGGATGCTTCCCCGTATGACACTTCGGCTACCACTTCAAACAAAGTTTTTTCTGAATCAAGGTGAAGAAGGGTGTTTTGGGTAATAGTATTCAAACAGAAACAAAGATAAGAATGGAATTTCAGAAATTAAAGATTTAAGTGAATTTCGGGATGTTCAGATGGGATAAGAAAAGAAAATTTGATTCCAGATTTCTAGAGAATTAAAAGAGAAATCTTGAAGAGCAAGGAATTCGGGATGCTATCCAAATTAACCACTTCTAAGTGAATGTAAGTAATACCCCGAACACCATCGCTAACAAGGATTGCTCATTATTAGGACATCAAGAATTTTGATTAGGAAATGGTAGATAAAGCTCGACTTGAGAAGGAGGAAATTCTTAAGGGGGAGAGCACGATAAGAGACCGATTTGAAATGAAAGATTGGGCTCAAAGAAGTGTTTTAGTAAGAACGATACAAATTCAAACCGTGGAAGATATGGAAGCTCTAATGATGATTATAGAAAAAGGAGTGAACCGGCTTTATTACAAATTCGGGATGAAGATTGCTATGGGGTATTGAAGAGATTGGCTCGATTGGTATTTATACGTACGAAATTCGGAGTTTGAAAATGATAAAATAATGAAGGAACTTCTGCTGGATTTTATGTCAATTCTGGAAAAAGAAAGCTAGGTCAGATTATCGTATTCTGTGATGGTGCCCATGTGTCACGGGCGGACTCTTTTACTTGTGCAGCGGAACAATTTTTCGCCCGTGAGGCTCCCTCAGGTTCTCCAAAACCTTCGGTCCGCCTTCCATCCTTGAGTCTTTATGATGACCCTCGCTCTTCTTAGCATTATTCGCGCACTAGCGATAGCTTCCGAACGCTTACTCGTACCGCACTTCGTGTTCGGTACTCGTCCATTCATGTTCTACAAGCTAGCATGCTTACCATACTTCCCATAATCTCGGGTCCCAACAATGCATCTCTTGATGGCACGGGAGCATACGTGCTCCGTCTCGGCATGAAGGGTCGCTAGCGCGCCCAACACGCAATCCTCGTGCTCGTCGCTCGCTCGGGACGCTTCGGTCTTAGGTGCGCCTCGGCGCCTTCGCTTGCTTCTCGCCCGAGTAGGGCAACTCGTAAGTCCAAGGCTAATTCAACTTGCCATCAACCCACAATTGTCCTGCACGAAGCTTAGGACTTGTATTCATGCTCATAGGCAACTTGCCATCATGCCCACTATGCGTTGTTGCCCAACAATCGCATATCTTAAGCCTACGGACCGCCATGTCGTGCGTGAACCCTTCGCACTTATCCACGAGTTAGTTCACGAGACTTTGGAGAACTTGTCCCGATCACTCAATCGGCCTTGAGGTGTTTCTCGGGTCTAGCAACAAAGGGACAGCCCGCTGGGCTTAGCGGGAGCTCACACATAACCTCTGTGGCCTAACTGATGCCCAACGCGGACCCCACTGTCCCACGCCGCTCGTTTGGTTCCCAAACCGCCCGAGAACACTAAGTTCCTCTTTTAGGTTCCTAGTGCTGGCCCATGCTAGCAGCCCTTGCCGGCATGGTGCTCGCTTAGTGCCATCACAACACGGGGAGGGCTGGCCGATGCTCACAAATGCATGCCCCCCTTATAGTACTCTTAAAAAAAATTTCTTTTGTCTCGCCACTAGACACTCTTTCTAGCCGAGCAGCGCGGATTTTCCATAAATCCCGCATCCGACCTCCAAATCGCCCGCCGTTTACGCTCAAACGAAGCCCTTAACTTCAATAATCATACTATACACTTAGAGCCCCATCCGAGACTCCATCGTTTGGGAATTGCCCTCGCAATTAGCTGAATTTCCGCAACTACCCCTTTGTGACAGCAGATTGTTGTCAAGGCTTGTTCATTGCTCAAACGGTGTCCAAATGACTTGAAACTTCATAGAGACCACCCCAACACATGGAGGAAGCTCCCCATAAAATATCTTAAGGAAATTCCTTCGTTTGATCCGCCTGCTCCAAGTACTCTTGCCAACCCCGCGCTGTCAACCGCCTCCCGGTCGCTCCACAACTCCAAAGCCCTAACGGACTCGGAATGACCCCAAACTTGGTGGAGACCATCCTCATACATCAAGGAATACACATATCAAGTAGTATTCCGATCCCACTTCGTTAAGGCCTTCATCTCCACCACACCAGCGGGACGATATTCCCGAATCGCCCGCAACCAACGCCGCCAAGTTATGGTCGCAACCTTATCTCCAAGTGCGACCCATAACATCCTCCCCTACTCGATCCGTTGACGTCCTCGTCAACACGCACTCGTCGCAACAAGCGCGTCGTGCCAACTCACTGTAGCATCGGACGGAGTTTCTCCAGAACAACAATTGCAAGGCACCTTCTGTGCCGCACGTCGGAAGCTCGCCGAAGCTCGCTCCCCAAACTTGTGCCTATCGCACGCCATGTGGCTAGTAGCGGCTTCCTGCATGCTACGTCCGCCTAATCAACTCTGTACATCCTCGCTGTACGTCGCAATCACGCCCACACCTGTGGAGCGCTTTAGAGGGACAACACCGTTGAAGAGACCTTCGCTTCCACCAATATTCACCACTGCGGGCGTCCACCAAGGACCCCGGAGAATCCACTGCTGCGGGCGTCCACCACGGACCCCGGAGAATACACTGCTGCGGCGTCCACCTCGGACCCCGGAGAATAGCTGTTGCGGGCGTCCACCGCGGACCCCGGAAAAAGCAACGGCAAATCCACCTAGGATTGCACAGGACGACCGGGAATTCTTAGTGCAACCACCCTCGGTTAGCATACCCGCGAACGTCAAACTTGCACTCAAGGACTGCCCGGTGATCAACCGGCTCGTAGTCAAGTGTGCTGTGACCCCATAACGGTCATTCCGCTATTGGCACACGCTACACGGTACCCTCAGGTACAAATTGGCTCCACGCCCAAGGCACAAATACTGGCTCCTCCACAGCTCAGTGTGCAAAGATTGGGTAGACGAACTGTGTCGCGCGCCACATCCTCCCCCACTCGAGTCGTTGTCGCCCCGGCAACACTCGAACAAAAAGGCCTCTCGCCTGAAAGTCGTATGCGGTGTGAAGGCACATCCCGACTTAGAATCCAACTCATGAGCCCGAAGCTCCTCCACTGTACGAATGCCCCTCTTGGAAACTCTTCCACCACAGAGCCCATAATATGGTTTCCAAATCCCCTTAAAGAACATCCGTATCCTCAACACTGTGCAAGCCCTTCCATAGAGCAAGCACTCCCATAAAGCGGGGACTCGATCTTTCGACTTATCGGCCACAAGATATCCCGGCGTGCACTCCGTTCAATTAGCAGCGTCATAGTCCTCAAAATCACTGCCCCAAACCACAAGCACCTCACGTGCAATCGGCGTACTCAACGCCTTCTCAACTTCATCCCACAAAGTCCTCATCGAAAACTCCTAGGCCATAGAGCCCATATACGGCTTCGGAATAATCTCAAGGAACATCCACACGATTATCCATACTCCGGATAATCAATCAACTCAGAACTCCCCCTCTGGGTAAAGTCCCTACCACAACAATGGCCTTGTGCCATGATCACCTCCTGACTAAACGAATTCCCATCGAAAGCCAGGATGAATTCTTCGCTCTTACACTACATTTCCCGAAATCCACCCCCAACATGGCTAACAATCCTCTTCAACTCAAGCTACTCATCCGTAGCAAGCTCGAGAAAAATCAGACTGGTCACCAACGTTGCAAGCAGAGCACTGAAGATCGGGTTAATAAACTTCGCCCAATCGAGATGTAGCTACCCACGAGTTTTCACCGTCAGATTACTGGACTTCACCCAACCGTAATCACCCATACTGCAAATCAGGTTACTAAACTTCACACAATTCACAGCTTGTCGGCAACATCGTACTTCAATCGTACTCTTCGACCGTCACAGAACAACTGAACAATTCGGTTAATAGACTTCGCCAAACTGCAAGTCGAAATCGCAACTCAGATTACTATTATTCATCCAAGCTACAACCTTTCTGTAAGGCTTTAGGAGCTAAATTGTCGTACTAAGCTCGCTCTCTGAAAGCAAGCCCCACTGCTTATCCCAGATGCTTCACGGATTGACTCTTTGGTACACGGCATCCCCAAAACCATACGCGACCCACAACGGCTCATTGCGGCATTTTAAAGCCACTTTCAATGTGCCTACACTTTACGTGCAGCAAATCGGCATGTTTTTAGTCCATAAGTCTAGGTTTCGGCTCACTAGCTCGTGTAAAGTTCGCTTGCCAATTCCTTAGTTCAAGCGGCATCCGGTTCTCGGAAGGTACGTTTTCAACTTCGCACTAATCAACTTCCATCCCGGATTGAATCCGGGCTCTGATACCACCTGTCATGGGCGGACTCTTTTACTTGTGCAGCGGAACAATTTTTCGCCCGTGAGGCTCCCTCAGGTTCTCCAAAACCTTCGGTCCGCCTTCCATCCTCGAGTCTTTATGATGACCCTCGCTCTTCTTAGCATTGTTCGCGCACTAGCGATAGCTTCCGAACGCTTACTCGTACCGCACTTCGTGTTCGGTACTCGTCCATTCATGTTCTACAAGCTAGCATGCTTACCATACTTCCCATAATCTCGGGTCCCAACAATGCATCTCTTGATGGCACGGGAGCATACGTGCTCCGTCTCGGCATGAAGGGTCGCTAGCGCGCCCAACACGCAATCCTCGTGCTCGTCGCTCGCTCGGGATGCTTCGGTCTTAGGTGCGCCTCGGCGCCTTCGCTTGCTTCTCGCCCGAGTAGGGCAACTCGTAAGTCCAAGGCTAATTCAACTTGCCATCAACCCACAATTGTCCTGCACGAAGCTTAGGACTTGCATTCATGCTCATAGGTAACTTGCCATCATGCCCACTATGCGTTGTTGCCCAACAATCGCATATCTTAAGCCTACGGACCCCCGTGTCGTGCGTGAACCCTTCGCACTTATCCACGAGTTAGTTCACGGGACTTTGGAGAACTTGTCCCGATCACTCAATCGGCCTTGAGGTGTTTCTCGGGTCTAGCAACAAAGGGACAGCCTGCTGGGCTTAGCGGGAGCTCACACATAACCTCTGTGGCCTAACTGATGCCCAACGCGGACCCCACCGTCCCACCCCGCTCGTTTGGTTCCCAAACCGCCCGAGAACACTAAGTTCCTCTTTTAGGTTCCTAGTGCTGGCCCATGCTAGCAGCCCTTGCCGGCATGGTGCTCGCTTAGTGCCATCAAAGCACGGGGAGGGCTGGCCGATGCTCAACAATGCATGCCCCCCTTATAGTACTCTTAAAAAAAATTTCCTTTGTCTCGCCACTAGACACTCTTTCTTGCCGTGAGAGAAGGTTTCGAGCATAGAGAAGTTCACCAACTCTATCCTCCCTACAAGTCTTGAATATTATTATCATAGGGATATTGTGGGGACCCAAACAACCAATTTAAAAGATACGTTAAAAAACGGGATAGGCTTGGGATTCCTAACTACCAAATCATGAAGGCACTTCACGCAAAATTGAATCATTCAAAGTTCATCACCAAGATCTTCAAGTTTAAAGTTGTTGATCAATATAGAAGGCCAAATTAGGAAGTTTCAAGGGATATACCAGTGTTACCAAGGAATTCCAACTAAGATACATGGAATGGGGAACTGTCAACTGGGTGTTTTCACCACGGGGCCAAGTAAGGTAGCTTAATTAGTATGACTACAAACACGGATCAATGAATGGATGCAAAGCTGAGAGAGCAAGGCGCATTGAAGAATTCAAGTTACGTCATCTTCTCGGGACATGGGGATACACGGTGATACGAGAAGGCAAACAAGGACTGGAAAGCATCACCAATGACCGAATGATGTTCAACCTCACGATCTATGCTTACAACATCGATAGCAAAGGACAGGATGTTATGCTAAATCACTATTATGGTGTCAGGTTCATTGCATTCATTGCACGTGCATCATATATTGTATTGAATTATTTAAATTCTTATTTTATGCACTTCAACATTGTAATCGTTAAATAATTGATTTGGTGTTACATACTTTGATGTGTACTATGTGCTCCATACATTTTCCATCTTCACCCAACAAGCATCGTTTTAGTGTTTAATTGTTAGGATGCTTCCCCGTATGACACTTCGGCTACCACTTCAAACAAAGTTTTTTCTGAATCAAGGTGAAGAAGGGTGTTTTGGGTAATAGTATTCAAACAGAAACAAAGATAAGAATGGAATTTCAGAAATTAAAGATTTAAGTGAATTTAGGGATGTTCAGATGGGATAAGAAAAGAAAATTTGATTCCAGATTTCTAGAGAATTAAAAGAGAAATCTTGAAGAGCAAGGAATTCGGGATGCTATCCAAATTAACCACTTCTAAGTGAATGTAAGTAATACCCCGAACACCATCGCTAACAAGGATTGCTCATTATTAGGACATCAAGAATTTTGATTAGGAAATGGTAGATAAAGCTCGACTTGAGAAGGAGGAATTTCTTAAGGGGGAGAGCACGATAAGAGACCGATTTGAAATGAAAGATTGGGCTCAAAGAAGTGTTTTAGTAAGAACGATAGAAATAAAAACCGTGGAAGATATGGAAGCTCTAATGATGATTATAGAAAAAGGAGTGAACCGACTTTATTACAAATTCGGGATGAAGATTGCTATGGGGTATTGAAGAGATTGGCTCGATTGGTATTTATACGTACGGAATTCGGAGTTTGAAGATGATAAAATAATGAAGGAACTTCTGCTGGATTTTATGTCAATTCTGGAAAAAGAAAGCTAGGTCAGATTATCGTATTCCGTGATGGTGCCCATGTGTCACGGGCGGACTCTTTTACTTGTGCAGCGGAACAATTTTTCGCCTGTCAAGCTCCCTCAGGTTCTCCAAAACCTTCGGTCCGCCTTCCATCCTCGAGTCTTTATGATGACCCTCGCTCTTCTTAGCATTATTCGCGCACTAGCAATAGCTTCCCAACGCTTACTCGTACCGCACTTCGTGTTCGGTACTCGTCCATTCATGTTCTACAAGCTAGCATGCTTACCATACTTCCCATAATCTCGGGTCCCAACAATGCATCTCTTGATGGCACGGGAGCATACGTGCTCCGTCTCGGCATCAAGGGTCGCTAACGCGCCCAACACGCAATCCTCGTGCTCGTCGCTCGCTCGGGACGCTTCGGTCTTAGGTGCGCCTCGGCGCCTTCGCTTGCTTCTCGCCCGAGTAGGGCAACTCGTAAGTCCAAGGCTAATTCAACTTGCCATCAACCCACAATTTTCCTGCACGAAGCTTAGGACTTGCATTCATGCTCATAGGCAACTTGCCATCATGCCCACTATGCGTTGTTGCCCAACAATCGCATATCTTAAGCCTACGGACCCCCGTGTCGTGCGTGAACCCTTCGCACTTATCCACGAGTTAGTTCACGAGACTTTGGAGAACTTGTCCCGATCACTCAATCGGCCTTTAGGTGTTTCTCGGGTCTAGCAACAAAGGGACAGCCCGCTGGGCTTAGCGGGAGCTCACACATAACCTCTGTGGCCTAACTGATGCCCAACGCGGACCCCACCGTCCCACGCCGCTCGTTTGGTTCCCAAACCGCCCGAGAACACTAAGTTCCTCTTTTAGGTTCCTAGTGCTGGCCCATGCTAGCAGCCCTTGCCGGCATGGTGCTCGCTTAGTGCCATCACAGCACGGGGAGGGCTGGCCAAGGCTCACCAATGCATGCCCCCCATATAGTACTCTTAAAAAAAATTTCCTTTGTCTCACCACTAGACACTCTTTCTAGCCGAGCAGCGCGGATTTTCCTTAAATCCCGCATCCGACCTCCAAATCACCCGCCGTTTTCGCTCAAACGAAGCCCTTGACTTCAATAATCATACTATACACTTAGAGCCCCATCCGAGACTCCATCGTTTGGGAATTGCCCTCGCAATTAGCTGAATTTCCGCAACTACCCCTTTGTGACAGCAGATTGTTGTCAAGGCTTGTTCATTGCTCAAACAGTGTCCAAATGAGTTGAAACTTCATAGAGAGCACCCCAACACATGGAGGAACCTCCCCATAAAATATCTTAAGGAAATTCCTTCGTTTGAGCCGCCTGCTCCAAGTACTCTTGCCAACCACGCGCTGCCGAACGCCTCCCGGTCGCTCCACAACTCCAAAGCCCTAACGGAATCGGAATGACCCCAAACTTGGTGGAGACCATCCTCATACATCAAGGAATACACATATCAAGTAGTATTCCGATCCCACTTCGTTAAGGCCTTCATCTCCACCACACCAGCGGGACGATATTCCCGAATCGCCCGCAACCAACGCCGCCAAGTTATGGTCGCAACCTTATCTCCAAGTGCGACCCATAACACCATGGAAGTAATTCAACTAACTATTAGAGAGGCTTGGATGACACACAATAGGATAAAACTTTACTAAGTCGTCACTTTTTCCCATGATGACCTGGATGAATTTGAGATGAGAACAACCGAAAGGGGTGATTATTGGAGAACTTAGATCAAACTTCAGGGATCATGAAGAATGTTCTATCATTGACTGAGGAATCGACTGGGTCGGAATCGAGTGCACGCTTAAAGGCTTGAAGAGGATGAAGGGACACTTTAAATAAAAGATGAGAAAGGACAACTGTAAAGATTGACCTAAACATTGGGAAAGAATTAGTGAAGAAGGAAACCATGGCATTGACTATCTTAATGTTGGAATCAAACTTAAAGGTTATCGAGAGTGGTTACATTTGATTATGGTAGATTCAAGCGTTGGCAAAGATAGAAGATTTGAATTTTACCTAAAGGATAAAGGTTCCGAAGTTATATGGAATAATTTGGAACTCGGGCAATTAAAGAGTTGATCGTACTGCGAGAAATTTATAGGTTGATGGAGAGAGATCAAAGAAGATCATGACCGTTAATTCTAATGGTTTATTTATATTCCAAGGAATTCACCAAATTGAAAAAAAAATAATCAAGGGGTAAGCTTCAGAATCAAATCAGGAATAGGATCAACCGGTTCATCTTTTTCTCAACTGGATGCACTGGAGATATTAAAGACAAGTCAAGAACCGAGCTAACTTTTGAGTCAAAACATGCACAGGGCAATGGAGTTACCAACTTCAAGTTTCCTTACCACGGTGAACGGTACATAAAGCATTCATGGCAGATGCATACATGCAGTTTTAGTTCAAATAAATTTTGTTACTAGGTACTTTGATTCCTAACTGTTTTGTTTACTTTTACATGAGTGCTGAACGATGTGATTGATATTTATTTCTTGCTTCTTGTGTAACTTTGTACTTGACTTTTTACTATTTCCACTTGTGCTCTGTTCTGCATTGGGTTATGTTGCTCGGGAGTATTGGAGACTCCCTTGCCTTGTTTTTTTCGTGAGAGACGGGGTTCTTGCATCGCTTCTTGCTACTTGCTTAGACTTCCGCGTGTTTAAGCCTTGGTAAGACGAGGGTCGTGACTAAACCACCAGCCCCATGGAATGCCTATGAAGACTCTTGACTTCTTGATGAAGGTTCGAGTATGACAACAATGAATCGTGATCGTGATACGTTGAAGAGTCCGGTTAGGTTCATGGTTGTGAGTTAGTGGAAGTCTTTGACTTCCAACTCATTTTAAACCGACCTCCAAGAGTAAGTTCATAATGGATTCAAGCGGTGAGGGTCGAATCTCTTTTAGACCCCCCTTATTTCACGGGTCCAAACGAGCTACTCGCTTAACACTGGATTCCTTTCAAGGACGAGTTACTCCTACCGCAACTGAAGACCCCTTGTTGCTTGAAGACCTTTTCTGAACTAATTCCTAACGGGGGGTTGCTAACCCACGTGGGATGAACACGGAAAAGTTTGCTTAGAGTCCAGAACTCCAGGCAATGCACCTGGGGACCAGGTCCTCTTAAGGGGGAGAGGTTGTAATGCCCCGACTTTTCGGCCGTACAGGTATGACGTCACGAGTGAGTTTAGGCCGAGTGTTATGTGATTTAATTATGTTTTAATTGCTAAGTGGACGCTTGAATTATTAATTTTGTGAATTAATTGCCATTATGTGATCTTTATTTGTTTTAATTGATATGTGATTGTTTAATATATTAATTTCATGAATTAATTACTATTACGTGATTTATATGACTTAATTGATTTTGTTACTTAACTCGCTTTAATATGTTTGCATGCTAATTAATTGTTTTATTTCGATTATGTACATATTTGAACTCATATGAAATCCTTGGACTCAATTGAACATTGTTTTGGACCCTATTTATTCTCCAACGAAACTTTTGGGACCCAATTGAAACACTTAAATTGTTGAGGAACTTGTTGGCATTTTTCCCCTTTTTCTTCCTTGTTTACACGATATGTATGTATATACATACACACCCCCTTGTTCTTCATTTTCTTTCCAACACAAAAGAGAAGAACCCTCCATTCCCTCCCTCTTCTCCCCCTTTTGATCGGTTCATTAAGCAAGCAAGGAGACAAGAGAATTTCTTCAAGTTTTGTACAAGAATTCAAGCTACAACCACTTCTTCTTCCTTCCACTTCTTCTCCTTCTCTTCCAAGGTATACATGTTTATATATGTGCAATTATGAATAAAGTGATGTATGAGTTAGGGGTACGTGATTCTTGCTTTCTAACTTAGTATATTGCGTGAATATGCATGACTACATATTAATTCATGAGTTTTATGAATTCCTGGGGCAAGATGTATATATGTGTATATGTGCATATATATGTATATAGATATAATGGTGTTTTGTTGGATAATTGGTGATTTGAGGATAATATATGCATATAGGTATGATATGTGGTGTATTTTGATGCATATTAGTGCTTGGTTTGGTCCGGATATGTCATGGGGTGGTTTTGGAACATTTCTACTCGAAATCTTTCTTCTTGGCCATGGATTTTCGGATAAGATGACCCAACACGGCCGTGTCCAACTTCAGTTCATTTCCAACACGGCCGTGTCAAGCTCTCGAGTTGGAATTTTTTTATTCCGACACGGCCGTGTCAGCTTTCTGGCCAATATTGACACGGCCGTGCTAACTTCGTTTGAACTCTGTTTGACCTGATTTTTTAACCCACGGAAACCTCTTGAAGTCTAGAAAATTCTCCAATTGGAATAACCTCATTATCTTTTCCCAATTGTGAGATATGATCGTTTGAAATTGGTGTCGCCACTTCGTCAAATTTCTGCATTGGTACAAATTCAAACCTACACCATTTTCACGTCACTTTGAACCACGATTTGAGCCACCTACCATTTTAAAGGCCTATTTGTCTACTTTCATATCCAACAAACAAAACTTAATTTCAATTTCTACAACTTAAGAAATGATCAATTCTTTACAGCTTGCTCACTTCCGAAAAACTGTTAACTTTCGCCAAAATCCATCTTCTTGCGTTCCTTTCACCCCCTTGACATCCGTATGAGTTTTAATTGATCTCTTGTGCTTCAAACTTACATTTATGATATTAATGGATTATTGGATGATGGTTATGAGTGTTATGGCTTAATTTGCATTGGACAAACGTGACATGTATGTATAAACCTTTAAGTGCTATAATATGACTCTTTGTGTAATCAATGCATTCCCTATATGTTTAGTGAATTCCTCACACTTCTAAATGATTCACATGCATGGTTGAGATGTGTAATAATGTATAATGAATTGGATATTGAACGAATGAATGCTATTGAACGAACGATAATGAACAAACACGATTTACTCGTGTAATGAATGAAAGGCTTGTTTATATGAATAAGTGGCATTAATGGTGACATGAACATCTTATTAGCACATTGTTATTGATCATGCATGTCTTCACATGTTAATGCATTGTCGTGCGTCTTATATGGTTCATTTTGAGTATTGAGTCTCATGATTACACGATGTTATCTTTTGTACAGTTTCTCCAGGGTGGAGACGTGCCGGGTTCAGGCTACCTCAAGTCTCTTTTCCTTTTGGTATTGTTCGGTAAGAGATTTAAAGGTGGGTTTTTCTTCTATTAGTTAAAGATCTGACCCCAATTTACCCAATGTGCAAGATTTTGGCCAAAGATATATATATATCGAATTTTCAATGAATTAATGTTTTCAACGTTAAGCCTTTAATTTGAATATCCTACCAAAAGTTCTGGCGAGAAATGAATGTTCACAATGAATGGGGGCCTAGGACTTAGTGTATTTGGTGAACCGGGAAGCTAGGGCTGACGGGAATCCTTATATACTAGTTCCACCAATTACGGTAACCTAGACTTCACTAGGAGATTAGTGAAAGAAGGGGAACCGCGCTTTTGGGGATTCATGTACCCCTCTAGCACCAATGAATGAGGGTTCGGGTCTTGTAAACCCGTCCCTAACCGGAGGAAGAAGGAGTATATGAATGATCGAATGAATGATCGAATGAATGTGCAAGAAAGAATGAAATGTATGAACGAATGAATAATGAAGTACACGAGGTGGTGGTTGGAGATAATGCACGCCCTCTCGGCTGGCCACAAAGAACCTAATGAATTAAATGAATTGTTATAATCCTATTCGTTGCATTTTACTTCCCATTTGGAAAAATGCTTCTAAAACCTCGAATCAGGATTATAGCTTGCACGTATGTGTTTAAATTCCACTATATTATGATATTAAGCCTGTTTTATACCCACCAATCTGTCTAAGACTGAACCCGGAGTGGTTTCAGTTCTTTTGCAGGTGAGAGATGCTAGGCGGGATATGAGTCTGGGCGAGTCTTGCATAGTGTCTAGTAATTCTTTTCCCTTTACACTGACATGTTGACATATTTTGATCTTTTGGTTATTGTATATGACTTGGAGCGTACATGGTTGTATCACTGCTAATGGTCATACTTGATTATATGGATTTTTATGTTAGTACATAGAGCATATAGCTCAATATATGGATTTATATGTCGGTACATAGAGCATGTAGCTCAATATATGGAAAATAAATCTATTGCTTCCGCTGTTATGTTATTTTGGTTGTTGTGGGTTGTACGTTAAGGGTTAGTCCCGCCTGGCGTAGCAAGTGTGTATGTCCCCGTTCGCTATGATTTGGCACGTGTATGAAAATTAATTTCATATACGGGTCGGGTCATGGTGCGGGGGACGTGACGTCTTGCGCTCGGGCGTTACAAAAGGCTTCAATTCAAGTAGGGTTATAGGTCATTTCACTAAAAGAACAAAACCTCACCTTATCAACGTGCGTAGTGGAGACAAAAGTGAAAACCGAACACCTAAGGAGCAAGCTCGTCCACAACGGGAAGATCCTCTGAACAAAACAAACAACAAGCGACACTCTTAAACTCAACATGAACCACGTTGATGTTCGGTAAATGCGTATGCATGTTTATGATGCAAATGATATGAAATGAATTCGTATTTAGGTCATATAAGAGCATCCATTGCATATAAAATCATATCTCACAAAAATAAAGCCTAACACATAATATAAGAAGTTAATCATGCTTAAAAGCCATAAAGGAGATATGAAAGGCCAAAGAAAAGCAAAGAAACGATGAAAGAAACTCCCCCGGGGCATCACCTACGAAATGGACACGGCCATGTCCAAAATACACATGAAACGGACATGGCCGTGTCCAATTTAAATTAAATCAGGACCCCAAGTTGAGATTATAACACGGCCGTGCCAGGATGCAAGGGTTTTTAGATACGACCGTGTCCAACATTCGGCCTTGAAAAATTTTAGGCACAGCAATTCGGTTTTTGAAGAGAAAAACAGGGTAGTTCATGTGCAAGCCTTAGGGAGTCTCTTAGGCCATCAAAGCTCACATATCAAACATGAAAATAACACCAATTCAACATATATTCATTCCATAAAAATCTAGCAATAAGATCAGCTCCAAAATGCAAGAAAGCAAGGCAAGAAAGGAAATGAATACATCAAGCCATTACATCAAGTTTCTCAAGAATTCATTAATGGAGAATCATCCTAATCTCGACTACCATGAAAGAAAAAGCAATAAATACAATAAATAAGGCCTTAGTAGCAACATATCATCATCAATCCTCAAGAAATTCAAGTATGGAACCAAGAATTCATCAAATTCTCCCAATTAACAATATTCATAAATATAGCCATAACATAACAAAATCTCCAAGGAATTCAGCCCAAAAGCACATGAAAGAAAGAGGAGAGAATTTAGAATAGCATCATGGACTTACCTTTCAAATTTGGGAAGATTTGGAGGTGATTAGAGCTCAAAATCACAAAAATGGCCAAAGGGTTTCTTCTCTTCTCTCTTCTCTTCACTTGAAGCTGAACTTGTGGGTTGTGGGAGAGGGTTTGGCTCGGTTTCCAGGGGTTAAGGGCTGAGGGAGAGTTTAACTCAAGGCTAAGGGTTAAGGTTAAGGTTTGGTTAAGTTTAAGAGGGACCCACTAATCAAGGTTAGATCAAAAGATGTACTTTAGGCGTAAGGTGCTCGTTTCGGTGCAATTTCAGAGGTCTAAATGAACTTGGAAAAACTTGAGGTTTGTTCCATTGAACTCGAATCATCAAAATAAGTTCAACAGAGATGACGGAATTCGAATCCGAATTCTCGAGTTCAAGTTTTGTCGCTCGGAACCCAAGGTGCGCTAAATGCTCTTTAGCCTCCTTAGGTCCCGTCTCTAAAACGAACCAAAAAGGCAAACCAAACGAATTCCAAAACATAAATGAGTATACAAATGAGTCCATAGCTCACATAATTAGCACATATCAAGAATTCACAAAAATCAGAATTAAGTTCGGATCGAAAATGAACAAAATACAAGGCAAGAAAGTTTAAACGTTCAAAATTATTAAATTCATATTAAAGCAATTAAATTCAAATAACTTCAAATATTTGTTAGGAATAGTGCCCTAGAAAGTCGATTAGTCATAATCCGTTTTGGGACTTTCCTAGTATCACAGACAATCTTTGAATAATATACGATTGATTAATATCATAGGCAAACACTTCTTTATATGCTCTTGTTTGGTATGCGTTTACTTTAGCTGTGCATGTATGAGAACTCCCCTAATCCTGATGACTTTAGGACTCTACCATTTAAGTGAAATGCTTCATGAAACGAGCCCTATATCATATAAGTCATGATTAGTAAAATACTCCAAGCCGATGAGTCCTACAGACAGTGGGAGTGTCAACCTGACTCCTCTAAGGCTTGCTTGTGGGATCACGCCCTTAAGAAGGACCACCTTGTTTCATGGAGGTGCAAAGTGTATAGTTGATACGTGCGTGATACATGAGGGTGCTTACTTCAATAAGTAAGTTCACTGAGGTGCCCCGTGTGAGAAGATTCCTAAACGGGAAAGGAAGTTTCTATTTCAAGAAATGGAAACTTCCAGATTAGGAAATATCTCATGAGTCATTGATGTGATTAATTGATCCTTAGACTTGAGGTTCCATGTCACTTTATGAGTTAACTCTGTAGTCTTAGGTATAAGCTTTAAAGGGTGTCGCCTTAGACAACTGATTCAATGCTTATGCTGGGGCTACACAAGTGACTCATGAAAGTGAATGAGAATCAAGAAAGGACCTACACTTGCGTTTGCAAGGTGATCTCTTATTATTTAAGTCATTCATATGCAATATGAAGTCCTTGGCCAAGGTAGTAGATCAAGACATCAAGAAAAGGGTCTCTTGGATTGAGATCAAATGGATATGAAATGCACTTAGCTTTAAGACCAAATTATTAGGGTTCTAATTATTCCCTTACCCTAGATCTTGGTTGAGAGATAGAAAGTAGGAGGATTGTCTCTCACATGAATCAATGACATAAAGGTTCTGTCGAATCCGAACATTCCAATTCAGCTAGGGGTTAAACACTTGTTGCTAGACTATGGTCGTTTAATCTGTGGACTGATTAATTAATTAGTGAATTAATTAATTAGGGTCACTGCTAATTGAATTGAGAACCTAGAGGGTCACACACAACAACTTGGTTACATGAGTTGAGACTTTAAAATGATTAAACGAGTTAATCGGGCCAAGAGGGTTCCACACGTGTGAAACCACACGTGTGGGTCACGTGAGTGACACTTGTCTCACACGTGAATATATATACTGTATATATATATATATATTAAATAATTAAAAGTGTTAATTATTTAATAGACTTTGGTTTAATTTTGAATTAAAAAGAAAGTCATATTTTGGAGAAAAATAATCTAATTAATTAATTACGAATTAATTGATTAGATAAAATAAGTTATTTATTTTAAGTAAATAAAGTATAAAATTATCCAAAAATAGTTTGGATATTTTAGCTCTCTTGAAAGTTGATTTGAATTTGAATTCAAAGTCAAAGTCAAAATTACTTGATGATCAAGTAATAGGAGTGAGGGACCAAAATCCTTAGTCCATAAGGACTAGGATTTTCGGCCACCCCTCCCTTTCCTATATATAGAGGAGCTCATGCTCCCCTTAGAGTGTAATTGGCAATTCTTTTGGTTCATATGTTGAACACCATCCTTTCTACAAGATAAACAAAACCGTAGGTTAAGCCTAAACACTAACTAGAGAACTAGCATCCTTACTAGTTAGATTGTAGCCAAGTTGGTGGACTATCTCTAGAGAGCTTCAAGTTGGAAGTTTTGAAGATTCGAGCTTTACCAAATGTGGGGATCAAGCAAAGCGAGCAGAAGGGATGATGAAATGATTCTGAACCCAACAGAAAACGAGTGAAAAAATCGAACCAAAGAAGATGGCGAAAACCGTTCGTCGATATCCTGAAGGATGAATTTTTTCACGAGGGTTTTATGGCTGGCAGATTTCTACTTTCGTAAAACTAGTTTTCGAAGGGAGTTTCAATCATGCCTTTCTCGTTTCATGTTTCTTTCTTTATGTTATATTGTTAATTACTTCCCTAACATGATTTGAATCTAGGTTGGTGTGGATTGTTATCCCTACAATGGATTCTGAAGTAGAAAGAGACTTTCAAGGAACGGGTTTCCATTACCGCATGAAGCGCATTTGAGGGCGGCTCAAAACGTGTCAAGAAAGCTACTACCCAAGTGAGTTTCTTGATCTCTACGAATTTGGATTCACGATTGCGAGTCTTAAATCTTTTTGTTGGAAAAAAATTTTAAATTTTCGCTGCTTTCTGATTCCTGTTTTCCAACAAGTGGTATCAGAGTCACCTCGTTAATCGTGTTTCTGATTCGTCTCAATTAAACTGAATTTGGTAGAAATTCTTAGGCTTAGATGCGAATTAGGTATTCATGAGTTCTTTTAGAAAGCCTGAATTACGAAACTGTATTTTTCCTAAAAAGGTTTCTGAAAAACGTTTTCGATAATTTGATTGAAATTATTTTGGATCAAATACATTTAAATCGTGTTTTTAAATTTTGGATTGTTGTTGGTTTTGAATTGAAACACGAAACACGAAAATGGCGTTACGAAAACGAGAGCCTAGGAGTGCTAGGGTGTCGCATGCCCAGGCCCGTGCGATCGCCCGCCATCGCCATGCGCCTGTCCTAGGCGCACCCGGACTGGCCCGCCAGCCCCTCCAGCAACCGCGCAGGAGCGTCCCGCACCACAGTCCTGCAACTGCGCGGGGCCTTCCACCATCGCCTCCCGCATCTGCGCGGGAGGGTGTCCGCACAACGCCGGCCTGATGGCTTAGGCGCCTGCGCGCGCGCCCAGGCGTGCGCAAGCCGGCAGCGTTGCTGCTGGCATGTGCGCGCTCGCTCACGCGTGACGCATGGGGGCGGCCTGGGCCGTTGGGCGGGTGTGGCGAGCAGTCCAATCCGTGGATGTCTCGTTTTTCGTTTTTAGTCCAATCCAATCCCAATTTAATTATCTGAAAAAATTTGTTTTATTAAATTTGAATTATTTTTGAAATAATTGTTTAAATTGGGATTTTGAGAAATTAAAATCGATTTAAATTTTGGGAAAATTACAAACTTCATTTTCTGAAAATATTGAAAGAATAAAAATCATTAATTTTCAGAAATTAATGGGATTTTATTAGTTTATAGTTTTTCGGGTTTCATAGAAAAGGCTCTTGAACAAGAATTGCATCTAAGTCGTGTTTTAAGCTATCAGAGCTTAAAGCGAGAATTTTAATTTATTGGGCCAATTTAAATTCTCGCAAAAGCATGTTAGGTGATCATGGGTTTAGACTTATTTATGATTTTAATTTATGCACATGGATGGTTTAAATTGGGGTTGGAGCCCTATAGTTGCGTTTTTCAATTGAGGTCAGAGCCTCACTTATGTGCGTAATGTTATGTGATTTATTATGTGGCTTTCCATATTACTGTTTTTTTTTTTTGGGCCAGGGTATGCCCCATGTATTTTTCTAAGGCCAATATGAAGATTGAGCCTTATTACTTTATGTCTTTTTCTTTTTATTGTAATTTGAGAGTAGAGATAGGTGGTGAGGATTTATTTTCATTTTGGAGACAATGCACCCATGGAGTAAGATGGACCACATTCAAGTAACAAGGTGGCCATAAGTGAAGACCCCTCAAAATGTTAGGGAGGGGAATCTCAATTATAAAAATGTAATAGAGATAGGGCTCGTATTTTGTTACCGCTTTCCCTTATGTGATTTAAACTGTTTATGTGGCATGTATGTTAGAACTTGTGATTGTGGAGTGGCTCCCACATATCACGCATAAGATAGGTAGAACCCATGATCATCTCATGTTAGTATCATGCTAGGACATGTTATCTGTTTATGTGTTTGTTTGAAATGCATTTAAGTTGTACTTGCATTAATCAAGACTAATAAAATTGGATAACATATATATTGGTGAGGTCGAACCGAACAACTCTTCTTTTGATTCGAAAATTCCTATTAAATATTAAGCTCATTTCGAATAATAGGTATTTAATTCGAGATGTAAATTTTGAATTAAATTCCTAGCATTCCATCAATAGGTTTTAAGTTTAGTAAGTGAAGCTAGTTATTGTTCGCGAGTCGTGGGATAGCTAGTGGAGCTTATTAGTTCTTAGTTACCTAATTGATCATTTTAAATGATCAATATTTCGTGGTTAATTTTGGCAAGGGCGATGTCCGCGAGTCGTGGGTCGTTCGAACTAAGTTTTGATCATGATCTTATGATTGATGGGTCTAGCTTAACGCCTAAGTAAATATGGATGTCGCACGAGTCGTGGGTCCATATTGAAAGATAGGTGATGAAAATCAATTACTAAGAGTTCTAAAGGTGTTAGAATTGGTAAGTTGTACCTACCTAGGGTTTTACTTAGAATGTCCGCGAGTCGTGGGTTCGAGGTAAAATGCTTAGGATCTTAGTACCCATTGGGAAACGCGTTCCTCTTAGATCTTTGGGAATTATAGATCTTTGAAAAACAGTGGGAGCTACATTAGATTAAAGACCTTATCTTTTGTATATAGTTATAATTCAGCATGCTCATTTTTTCTTTGCTTAGCATCTAGGTTGTAGTTCTGTGATTCTCTACAATATGAAATGCAAACTCATTCGTATCCATCCTTAAGTCAAAAGAGTTGACTAAGTCCTAACTAACTCTAATTGGCTTCGGACCCTAAAATTCGTTTTAGATTCCGAATAGAGAAAGGTGTTCTCTGAAGGGCGAAATTTTCAATTGTGAAAATTCGACCCGGGCCAAAAGGGAAGCAATCTGAGGTGAATGGATTTCTCCAAACCACTTAAGAGCAATTGAACCACCTCATAAATGTTACAAGGTATAACATTATGGAATTATTCAATATTCCAAATGAGGAAACAAGTGCACACAAACAAGGTCTAAAGATCTTATTTGAAGATCTTGTGGTCTCGATCATTAACTGAGAAAAGAGTTCTCAATGTACTGATTGCTTACATTGCTTCCACCATCATTCAAACCCTTTATGCTCAACTAGAATGATGCTAATGTAGCATAGTTAATCATTTAGTTGATAATGGTTGAGAGCATCCTTAAAAGGAAAAAAAAGGTTGTGATGGGTAATTCTTCTTCTAAACTCACTAAGTTAAAGGTTTGAAGGCCTAAAGAAGAAGAAACCCTTAAGAGCCCAATGGAGGGGCATGTAAGGGTTACGCCCAAAAGACACTAGAGATCAAATTGGACGTTTGCTTCTATGGTAGCAATTAAGGACTTTGAAAGGGAACTGCAAAGAGTATGAGTACTCTGAAATGTTACCTCGTTAAGTAATTCTACTAGGAATAGAATTCACAAGTCTTGAGTTGATTCTGCATAATCTGTTGTGCAAAGACTCAAAGCACTAATGTTCTCAACATACAACGAGATAACAAAAGTAAGTAAGATGACAAAGCTTCGAATTACTATTGGAACGTTGAGACATAAAAGGATTAGCAAGTCAGACATCTTAGGATCATTTTACGAAAACGAACCTAGAGAGTTAACTTCCTATGAATCCTATCTTGAAGGGAAACGTTCCCGAAACATGGTTTAGGTGAAACGTCGAACGTGCCAAAATTCTAGTGGATTTTGTTCCATGCTGATGAGTGTAAGATGCTTAATGTAAGCACTAGATACAATCGTCAGTTTAATCATTATGAATGATTGTACTTGTTGAAGTACAAATTCGAAACTTATATGAAATTCTTAGAATTTCAAAAGGAGGTTAGGAACCGAAGTAGTCATAAGTTATAGGTAAAGTGATATGATCGAGATAGCCAATATCTTAGCAACTAATTCCTTAGTCATCTTAGAGATAACAAGATTATCTCTCAGTAAACTAATTCGAGAACACCTTAGTGTTTCCGAATGAGGGAATGAAACCTAATGCAATATGGTCCATTCCATAGCAAGCTTTACTGACTTATAATCATTCTAGGAATAAACTCCCAGAATATGCAGTTAGAGATTTTGAATTTAGTACCTTCCAAAATGCAGTCCTTTAGTTGCACTATGTAATGCGGCATACTAAATCCCCTAATTATTCTTGTCCAAGAATATAGTGGAATCCTCTTAAGTGAAGAGGATAGTGGGAGATAAGCTTGAAACGAGTTCAAGTTTATACAACAATATAGGATATCGTTTCTGCGATTCCCTTGAACAAAGGTTTTTTTTCTTAAGGAATGTACCTTTCTTAAGGAATCGTTCCTATAGAAGAAGAAAGGCAAGCAAGCAGACCTCAAAGAAATTTGAGGATAAATATCCAAGTCACATATAGAAGAAACGAGCCCATCTGATAAAACTTAGCCAAATTTTAGAGTATGTACACGTGTGAGACCCTTCTCTTAAGACGTGTTTAGAACGCATTCCTGGATAGCCAAGGAATTACTTGAAGAGGAGACACTGTCAGATTTGGAATCTGAGTAGTGTAAGCAAGCCTTGAAATCCAATATGGATTCCATATACTCAAACCAAGTTTTGACCTTGGTTGATCCACCTGATAGGATCAAGCTCGTGGAGCTTCGAGTGAATGAAAGCATTACAACCTTCTTGACGGTTGAAATGCAAAGGTCCATTTGGATTGTGTTTACCACATCCTCATATTCTGACTATGAGATATGATAAATAAATATGAGAACTATCTTGTTGAATATGAGATTGAAAGAGACTGAAATAAGGTATTTCTATAAATCTCATATTCAGTGGGAGTATGCATAATGTATGCAAATCCCTAAGTCAATCTGTGGATAGATAAAGGCTTCTAGGAGTTAGACAATTCGATTCCACAATCAAATCGTTTCACACAGATGGAAGTCGAACAAGTCTCAGAGTGTATATATGAAAGTTAGTGATGTAAGAGTCAATTACGGTTCTTTAGAAGACGACATCCTTCTCATTAGGAATGTCAAGGATGACGTGAAAGTTACCAATTCTTGTTTAAGAAACAATTTGACATGAAAGATCTTAGTGATTATCCTAAATTCTCGACATTCAAATCTAAAGAAGATAGATCTAAGAGAATAAAAGGATTATCACAAAACGAGTACATAACCATAATACTAAAAGGAGTTTAGTATGGACAATGGAACATCTATTTTGAAGAGTATGTGTCCTAAGATAACTTTAAGAAAGTTAGAATGTCAAAAATCCCTTTAAGTGAAAGGGTGCATAATGTATGAAATGTCATGTACTAGACTTGATATGGCGCAACACTAAGCGTAGTGGGTTGAATCCAATATGACCTCAGAGAAGGTCATTAGATTCCTGTAAAGGATGTCCTCAGAGTACTTGAGAAGAAATGAGGATATGTATTAGTTTATAGAGCCCAAAAGATCTTGTTGTTAGAAGGATATTTGATGTAACCGTTCATCAAACATAGATGATTATGAAATCATTGAAAGGATACAACTTCTACCAGAATGGTAATGCAATGTGTTGGAAAGGGGTTCCAAGGACGGACATTACAAAACTCGACTATCGTAGTTGAGAACTTAGTCGTATTAATAACGCTAAGTTAAGTGTTTGGGTAAGAAACTCCATCTAACTGGTTAGATGAAGTTCCTAGCATGAAACAACTCCTTTATCATATTGTATGATAAAAAGGATGGTTGCTCAAGTAAGAGAACCAAGACCTCAACAAGAGACTGAACACGTGATTACGAATCATTTTTTAAGGAAAAGGTGTTTCCTAAGAGATGTGTAAACAAGAGGGTCACATCAGCAGAGAATATAGCAAATCCACTTTGGAAACGCACAAAGTCAATAGGCTCTCAAAGTGCATCTTGAGAAGATGGGACTTAGAGTACCTAAATGGCTTTTACGGGCAAGTGGGAGATTGTTAGGAATAGTACCCTAGAAAATCGATTAGTCATAATCCGTTTTGGGACTTTCCTAGTATCACAGACAATCTTTGAATAATATACGATTGATATCATAGGCAAACACTTCTTTATATGCTCTTGTTTGGTATGCATTTACTTTAGCTGTGCATGTATGAGAACTCCCCTAATCCTGATGACTTTAGGACTCTACCATTTAGGTGAAATGGTTTATGAAACGAGCCCTATATCACATAAGTCATGATTAGTAAAATACTCCAAGCCGATGAGTCCTACAGACAGTGGGAGTGTCAACCTGACTCCTCTAAGGCTTGCTTGTGGGATCACGCCCTTAAGAAGGACCACCTTGTTTCATGGAGGTGCAAAGTGTATAGTTGATACGTGCGTGATACATGAGGGTGCTTACTTCAATAAGTAAGTTCACTGAGGTGCCCCGTGTGAGAAGATTCCTAAATAGGAAAGGAAGTTTGCAAGGTGATCTCTTATTGTGTAAGTCATTCATATGCCATATGGAGTCCTTGGCGAAGGCAGTAGATCAAGACATCAAGAAAAGGGTTTCTTGGATTGAGATCAAATGGATATGAAATGCACTTAGCTTTAAGACCAGATTATTAGGGTTCTAATTATTCCCTTACCCTAGATCTTGGTTGAGAGATACAAGTATCTCACATAAATCAATGACTTAATGGTTCTGTCAAATACGAACATTCCAATTCAGCTAGGGGTTAAACACCTGTTGCTAGACTATGGTCGTTTAATCTGTGGACTAATTAATTAATTAGTGAATTAATTAATTAGGGTCACTGCTAATTGAATTGAGAACCTAGAGGGTCACACACAACAGTTTGGTTACATGAGTTGAGGCTTTAAAATGATTAAACGAGTTAATCGGGCCAAGAGGGTTCCACACGTGTGAAACCACACGTGTGGGTCACGTGTGGGTCACGTGAGTGACACGTGTCTCACACGTGAATATATATATTGTATATATATATATATATATATATATATATATTAAATAATTAAAAGTGTTAATTATTTGATAGACTTTAGTTTAATTTTGAATTAAAAAGAAAGTCATATTTTGGAGAAAAATAGTATAGTTAATTAATTACGAATTAATTAATTAGATAAAATAAGTTATTTATTTTAAATAAATAAAGTATAAAATTATCCAAAAATAGTTTGGATATTTTAGCTCTCTTGAAAGTTGATTTGAATTTGAATTCAAAGTCAAAGTCAAAATTACTTGATGATCAAGTAATAGGAGAGAGGGACCAAAATCCTTAGTGCATAAGGACTAGGATTTTCGGCCACCCCTCCCTTTCCTATATATAGGGGAGCTCATGCTCCCCTTAGAGAGTAATTGGCAATTATTTTGGTTGATGTGTTGAACACCATCCTTTCTACAAGATAAAAAAAACCCTAGGTTAAGCCTAAACACTAACTAGAGAACTAGCATCCTTACTAGTTAGATTGTAGCCAAGTTGGTGGACTATCTCTAGAGAGCTTCAAGTTGGAAGTTTTGAAGATTCGAGCTTTACCAAATGTGGGGATCAAGCAAAGCGATCAGAAGGGATGATGAAATGATTCTGAACCCAACAGAAAACTAGTGAAAAAATCGAACCAAAGAAGATGGCGAAAACCATTCGTCGATATCCTGAAGGATGAATTTTTTCACGAGGGTTTTATGGCTGGCAGATTTCTACTTTCGTAAAACTAGTTTTCGAAGGGAGTTTCAATCATGCCTTTCTCGTTTCATGTTTCTTTCTTTATGTTACATTGTTAAGAACTTCCCTAACATGATTTGAATCTAGGTTGGTGTGGATTGTTATCCAAAAAATGGATTCTGAAGTAGAAAGAGACTTTCGAGAAACGGGTTGCCATTACCGCATGAAGCGCATTTTAGGGCGGCTCAAAACGTGTCAAGAAAGCTACTACCCAAGTGAGTTTCTTGATCTCTATGAATTTGGATTCACGATTGCGAGTCTTAGATCCTTTTGTTGGAAAAAAATTTTAAATTTCCGCTGCTTTCTGATTCCTGTTTTCCAACAATATTCACGTTAGCATTTAAATATCACATAATCACATACGAGAAATAATTAAATCGCGCACATATTAGATTACCTGAAAGTCCGATCGGTCGGGATGTTACAGAACCGGTCCTGTATTGCGTGGCTTCTTGAACGGACCCTTAGTTGGTGGAGTAGCATGAATAATAGGCCGCTTGCCCGTTCCCAACCCCGATCCTTGCCCAATAGATGCCCGGGAAACCAGATCTTTTTTCTTGTATTCTTCTTCCTTAACTATGGCCATCTGTACCGTATCTGAAAAGGACTCAAGGTTGTGCCCGGCATGCCCATGCCTTAAGTCCTCGCTCAACCCGGCTATAAACTTTCTAGCCTTCCTCTTCTCATCTCAGGTGATATGAGGTGCATACTTCCCAAGACGGTTGAACACAAAGAGATATTAGGCTACCGTGCGACCCCCTTATTTTAGATCCATGAATTCCTGCTCTTTCCTTTCTCTCACAACCTCAGGTACAAAAGCATCCCGAAACTCTGTTTTAAATACCTCCCATATCACTTCTTCACCTTCTACGTCCAGCTTCTCCCTGGCCCGATCCCACCAATCATACTCTTCGCCATCTAATTGGAATATGGCGAATTGGGCTTTCTCTTTAGTGAATGGACAAACACGATAGATTCTCTCGTGATGGGTCTCGAGGACACCAATAATAAATCCTAAGTACCGAATAGAATTAAATTGTAAATAGTGGTAAAAGGTGTCGATCCACGGGGATTGGACGATATCGTGACTCTTAATATGCCAAGGAACGAAAACAAATAATTAGAATGGGGGGGTTTTGAGATTTTCTAATTAAACTAAAGAAAAAGACGACCAACTAATCGAAAAAATTACAGGTAAACTAAAATAAAAACTCTGGTTTACACTTAAACAAATTCAACAATGACAAATGGTCGGGATTTCCCTATGCAGGCATCAGACTGTGATCACGGACTGGGTGATTAATTCCAGATTAGGCTAGCTATAGTTACCAGTTACCTTAGGGTCCCTCGTTTCTTCGTATTTTTAGAATAATCTAAAGAAACTCCTAAAGAAAATTCCCTAACTAGTTAATAACCCTATCAGAAACTCCTTCAAAGATTCAATTAACTAGTTGCTTTACGAGCTAAAGAAACACTAACCCTAACTGACTTAGTAAGAACTCCTACTTCTTCTAATTAGACAGAATTATTCCACAACACGAATTCAAACAAGCCTTATGCCCTAGTGTTGATTGCAACTACGTTAATCATCCGGTTAACACCACCAAATAAATTAACTAGCTGTAGGGGTGTGATAATCTTAAGATTCCGGGCCCTAAATCAAAGAATTAAAACAACACCCAATAACGTGAAATCAGAAATAGAACAGATAACCTTGAATTAATCAACCTAAATTAGGAGTCTCACAAAGTCTAACACATACTTGGAAAATCCCAACCAAAGAAGAACTTAGAAACTCATAATAATTTCAAACGAATAAAACTGTAAAACTAACATGATGTTCGAAGAAGAAAAAAAAGGAAAGAAATGAGAAATAAACTAATGTTGCTTGAAATCTCTCTTCCTCCTGGTACTCCCCTGCTGCTGCGTTCTTGTACTTTTTCTGTCTGTCCTCTCTCTTTGTAACTGCTGCTCTCCTCCAGAGTAAGTATTCCAAAGGGGTCTTTGAATTCATGCCCCAGTTCTCCCTCCACGTTCTGTAGAATCTCACCCCACTAGCTAATCACGTAATCTCCGGACTTGAAGTCTTCTTTTTTATTATTTTCCTTCTTTCCAAAGTGGTTGAGTGGGCTTGGACTCCCAATCTAAGATTCAAAGGATATTAATGGGTCACTCTAATATGTGAATTTAAATCCCAATAGAAATTGGAATTAAAGAGATTGGGTTTTTCTGGCTAGTGATGCACGTGAGAATTGCTCCAGATTTATCCAAGGAAACAAAACAGCCCTTATTTAAACTCAAGAAGCGCACGTGGCCCAATCTCACCCAAATTTCATATTAATTTGATCAATTCCCCACATTAAATCGTCTGGATTATTTTCCTGTAATAAAATATAAAATTAATTATTAATCCACAATAAAATTAAATCACGGGGCAATATAACACAAGTTAAGCTCAGAAATCGGGCAAATACATAACTTATCATCTCGATACTTGTTAACCATCCTTCTGAAATTGAATCATCAATGGAGCCTGAAAACCAAGGGGGATTATAACTCAAGAACAACCCACGAGGATCCCGATTCATAGACGGAGATAGTGCTGGTTGCTCAGCCGATTGTGGTGGTGGAGCTTGGGCCCTTCGGTGCTCAACATAATTAAAGACCGCATTCATATAGTTCTTCATATTTATAGGAGGTGGTTGTGGTTATTGTGGTTACGGTTGTGGAGTAGGAAAACGATCACAGGATGGCGCTGGTTTAGGGATTGATCCCTATGTCTTCGGGGAGGCATCCTGTTAAAGAAACACTAAAATACGTGCTATTTTAGTTCATGCATGAGAGTGTAAATAATTCAGGCAAAATCAAGAATTAAGGTACATAAGCACATAAAAATGCATAAGAAGCACATTAACAAGTTGTTCCTAAAGCCGTACTACTTAGACTGACTCAACACGACACAAGAGCCCGAGTTTTATAACCCTAAGCTCTAACACCACTTAAGGATGTAGCGGCTGAGCGAGTAATGCCAAATCCCCCGCACCAAGACCCGGCCCGTATATGAAATGGGGAATCCATACACGTGCCAAATCAAGGCAAACGGGGACACAACTCACTCTCTATGCTAGGCGGGAGCTAACCCTTAAACCAATCATGAACCAAGATGCAACAATAATAGAGTAATGAAATAAAAGTGGAATCTATACATAATCATAACATTTACAATAAACCTTCAAGCTCCAAGTATCAAAATAATATAAGTATTCAAGGCCTATCAAAACAAAAGGCGCTCAAGCGTTTGTAATCATAATACAAACCATAATAATATGGGTGTAAGTGTGACCAAAAAGAATGCTAGACCCGAGTACAAGACACAACAAGACTTAGATTCCCACCTAGCACTCCCAACCTGCACCAAAATCACTGAAAACAACACGGGTTCAGTCTAAAGGAGACTTGTGGGTACAAAATGGGGCATAATTTAATAGATGGCGAAATTTAGACACATACATGCATGTCATAATCCCGTATGAGGTTTTTATACCATTTCCTGAGCGGGTAAAACAAAGAAAAGCATCAAATAGGATTATAACCATCATATTATTCATTTTGTGAGCCTGCGAGAGGGCTAGGTCTCCAATCTTCACATTGTGTAATCATTAACATTGTTCATTAGTTACCACACACATAATCTTTCGTACACAATCTTTCGATCATTCATAATCGTTCATTTACACCTTTTTCCTTCGTTTGGTGGACTAGTTTGCACGGTCCGGCCACCCATTCATTATGGCTAGTGGGGTACATGAATCCCCAAGAGCCTGGTTCCCATTCCTCGCTAATCTCCTATTGAGGGCCGGTATCGCTGTAGTTTTTGGTGGAACTAGCATACGGGGTTCACCGTCAGCCCAAGCTTCCCCAGATAACCACGTACACTAAGTCCTAGGGCCCCCGTTCATTGTGATCAATCAATTCTCGCCAAAAAAATAGGTGGGAATACTTTAAAAGAAAAGGCTTTATGTTGGAAATCATTTACTCTTGAAAAGACTCGATATATACATATTATAAGTTGGCTTAAAACTTTATACATTGGGTATATATCGGGTTAACTTTATCTAATAGAAGAAAAACCCACCTTAGAAGCAAAAGGAACGGCACAAGAGCCTCACCGACCGGCCGCGTCTCCGCCCGGACCTAAATCTGTGCAAAAGAAGTGAAGTGAGACTCAATATGACTACAATTGATACACGGCAATGCAATGAACATTGTATGAAATGTATAAGAGATAAAATCATGTTATAAAGATGTTCATATGCACAATTAATTCCTTAAAGACACATAAACAAGCAATTCATTCAAGTACATTCAATGCATGAAGGCTTCGTGTTCATTCGTTGTATATCTTTCGTAAATCATAGCGATTCAAGTCATCAGCCTCACATAACGATCATAACACATATAGTAACATGTTAACGATGCATAAAAGTCATAAAAGAATCAAGAAAGCAACCAATAAAACGAATAAACGAAGCGCAAACTAAGTGCATAAGCGAACAGGGGAGACACGGGGGTGTCACCTTCTTAAGCAAAAAGGCGACACGCTTGTATCCAAGTACAGACGCCAAAAGAGCAGGGGACACAGAAGTGTCTCATGCCAAGGCATTTTTATGACACCCCCGTGTCTGGGTGCAGACATGAAAGGGCAAGGGGACACACCCGTGTCTCAAAAATGACCCGGGGGTGTCCCTTCTCGGCAACAACACAAACATGAAGGAAAAGAGCTAAACACCCCTGTTATGAATCCTTCCACCAAGAATCAACAACAACTCAAAGCCAAGGTTCTAAGGCATCAATCCATGTAAGAATTAACACAAGATCATGCAAAAGAAGCCACAAATTCACTCCACAACAACGTTTCAAGTGCAAAGACTTCATACTCCAAGAATCAACCAAATAGCTATTCATTTCTTTAAAGTCATTAATGATAACTCATAAATTCCTCATTTACCATGACTTATAAGTCATAAATTGGAGTCATGGGTTCAAAAGATCAATAAATATGCATCAATTCATCTCAAAACTCAAGCAGCATAAGAATTCCAATTTTAAAGCCAAACCCTCACTATAAAGGTATATTCTCCAAATCTAATCAAACCACGCTCAAATCAAGAAATTTATGGATTAAAAGAAGCATAGAACAGTGAAGAATCCAAAAATGCAATTACCTTCAAGGGATGGTGATATATGGAGGTTAAAGGAGCTCAAGAGGCCAAGGAAGAGACTGTGGTAGGGAGAGAGAGAGGAGTGGTCTTGGGTGCATAAGGTCAAAATGTGGGGCTTAGAGGTGTTAGCATCGGCCCACAAGCTCAAGAGTAGTCAAAGGGTGTCATTTAGAACAAGGTGCTCATTTCGGTGGAATTTTGGAGGTCTAACTGAGCTTAGAAAATTGTGAGGCCTGTTCCATTGAACCCGAATCGTCAAAACGAGTCCAATAGTGGTGATGAGATTTGAATCCGAATTCTCGAGTTCAAGTTATGTCGCCCATAACCCAAGGTGCGCTAAATACTCTTTAGCCTCCTAAGGTCCCGTCTCTAAAACGAACCAAACAGGCAAACCAAACGAATTCCAAAACATAAATGATTATATAAATGATTCCATAGCTCACATAATTAGCACATATCAAGAATTCACAAATATCAGAATTAAGTTCGGATCGAAAATGAGCTAAATACAAGGTAAGAAAGTTTAAACGTCCAAAATTATTAAATTCATATTAAAGCAATTAAATTCAAATAACTTCAAATATTCACGTTAGCATTCAAATATCACATAATCACATAAGAGAAATAATTAAATCGCGCACATATTAGATTACCTGAAAGTCCGATCGGTCGGGATGTTATAGAACCGGTCCTGCATTGCGTGGCTTCTTGAACGGACCCTTAGTTGGTGGAGTAGCATGAATAATAGGCCTCTTGCCCATTCCCAATCCCGATCCTTGCCCAATAGATGCACAGGAAACCGGATCTTTTTTCTTGTATTCTTCTTCCTGAACTATGGCCATCTGTACCGTAACTGAAAAGGACTCAAGGTTGTGCCCGGCATGCCCATGCCTTAAGTCCTCCCTCAACCCGGCTATAATCTTTCTAGCCTTCCTCTTCTCATCTCGGGTGATATGAGGTGCATACTTCCCAAGACGGTTGAACACAAAGAGATATTGGGCTACCGTGCGACCCCCTTATTTTAGATCCATGAATTCCTACTCTTTCCTTTCTCTCACAACCTCGGGTACAAAAGCATCCCGAAACTCTCTTTTAAATACCTCTCATATCACTTCTTCACCTTCTACCTCCAGCTTCTCCCTGGCCCGCTCCCACCAATCATACTCTTCGGCATCTAATTGGAATATGGCGAATTGGGCTTTCTCTTTAGTGAATGGACAGACACTATAGATTCTCTCGTGATAGGTCTCGAGGACACCAATAATAAATCCTAAGTACCGAATACAATTAAATTGCAAATAGTGGTAAAAGGGGTCGATCCACGGGGATTGGACGATATCGTGACTCTTAATATGCCAAGGAACGAAAACAAATAATTAAAATGGGAGTTTTTTGAGATTTTCTAATTAAACTAAAGACAAAGACGACCAACTAATCAAAAAAATTATAGGTAAACTAAAATAAAAACTATGGATTACACTTAAAAAAATTCAACAATGATAAATGGTCGGGATTTCCCTACGCAGGCATCAGACTGTGATCACGGATTGGGTGATTAATTCCAGATTAGGCTAGCTATAGTTACCAGTTACCTTAGGCTCCCTCGTTTCTACGTATTTTTAGAATAATCTAAAGAAACTCCTAAAGAAAATTCCCTAACTAGTTAATAACCCTATCAGAAACTCCTTCAAAGATTCAATTAACTAGTTGCTTTACGAGCTAAAGAAACACTAACCCTAACTGACTTAGTAAGATCTCCTACTTCGTCTAATTAGACTGAATTATTCCACAACACGAATTCAGACAAGCCTTATGCCCTAGTGTTGATTGCTACTACGTTAATCATCCGGTTAACACCATCAAATAAATTAACTAGTTGTAGGTGTGTGATAATCTTAAGATTTTGGGCCCTAAATCAAAGAATTAAAACAACACCCAATAACGTGAAATCAGAAATAAAACAGATAACCTTGAATTAATCAACCTAAATTAGTAGTCTCACAAAGTCTACCACATACTTGGAAAATCCCAACCAAAGAAGAACTTAGAAACTCATAATAATTTCAAACGAATAAAACTGTAAAACTAACATGATGTTCCAAGAAGAAAAAAAAAAAGGAAAGACACGATAAATAAACTAATGTTGCTTGAAATCTCTCTTCCCCCTGGTACTCCCCTGCTGCTGCGTTCTTGTACTTTTTCTGTCTGTCCTCTCTCTTTGTAACTGCTGCTCTCCTCCAGAGTAAGTATTCCAAAGGGGTCTTTGAATTCATGCCCCAGTTCTCCCTCCACGTTCTGTAGAATCTCACCCCACTAGCTAATCACGTAATCTCCAGACTTGAAGTCTTCTTTTTTATTATTTTCCTTCTTTCCAAAGTGGTTGAGTGGGCTTGGACTCCCAATCTAAGATTCAAAGGATATTAATGGGTCACTCTAATATGTGAATTTAAATCCCAATAGAAATTGGAATTAAAGAGATTGGGTTTTTCTGGCTAGTGATGCACGTGAGAATTGCTCCAGATTTGTCCAAGGAAACTGAACAACCCTTATTTATACTCAAGAAGCGCACGTGGCCCAATCTCACCCAAATTTCATATTAATTTGATCAATTTCCCACATTAAATCTTCTGGATTATTTTCCTGTAATAAAATATAAAATTAATTAAGAATCCACAATAAAATTAAATCACGGGGCAATCTATCACAAGTTAAGCTCAGAAATCGGGCAAATAGACAACTTATCAAATCCGCCCACACTTAGACAATGCTTTCCCTCAAGCATAACATTGAATCAAGGCTACAATCATATTCTATATCCTAATAACAGGATTCCGGTGCGTAAACTAGGAAAAATTTCGTTGTCACCAAAGATCACCCGCAACAAACACAACACAAAGCTAAGTTCGAAATCAACTATCCAATGTAAGAACATACGAGCTCAAGTTCCAATTATCATGCACAATTAGTTGGAGTTTGTTAGGCCTATGCAATACAAAAGAAGCAAGTATAAAGCAACTAATCAATCGAATATCAATAAATTTCACGCATATGTTAAAAATACCAAAGATACGGTGAAGAGCTAAGTTTCATCCTCTTAGACAAGCAACCTACAATCCCTAGAGAGCTTTTACACAACACCTCTCTCAAAAAGTACTTTTTCTGTTATTATTATTTTTTTCTTGATAGCCCTTACTCTTTTTTTTTTTTCTACTCACCCTCTTTGCTCTTTTTTTTTTTCCGACAAATCTCGTTTCTTTTCTGAGTTTTTCGCAAAGCAAGGCAAACTCCAGTTGTTTGTCCCTTTAAGTGTTGGGAAAACAATTTTGAGAGTGGCTGAATTAGCAAGATACAACCCTACTCATGGCGCTTAATTGATTTGGAATTCTTCCAAGGCCAGAGGAGTAGTCGCGCGAGTTCTACTGACCAGCCTTTCTCTAGCTGGCCCCTCGCAAGCTCCCTCTCACATCTAAATGCTTATCAAATCAGACTTAGCTTAGCTCGATCACCAATCTACCGTTTCTCAACATACTTGCAAGATTCAATAGATATTAAACCAATTAACCACATTAGACCAGATTCATTCATAGCACGGCGTCAATTAAGCACACACAACTTTTAAGTTTATTCCATTATCTTGAGCTCATAATATTCTTGCACTATCAAGCATCAATCAAACTCTACGCTACATCATGCAAGTCATAAATAATCATCAGTTTCAACTCAATTTCCTTTTCAAATTAATCCACCAACAACCAAGAAGCTGTAAGAAGTTTATAGAAGGGATATCATGCCACAGTGAACAATTCCATGCTACACACATCAAATTTTCAAAAGTTCAGTCCAAGCGGGCAACCCTAACATCAAATTTTCACAGCCAAGACACACACTAAAAATGCGCAGCAAATCAGTCCCAATGCATAATATACACAGCAAAACCAAAGCTCAAAATTATCAACCCTTGACGACCCACTAATACGCCCCACACTTAGATCACATGTTGTCCTCAACATAAAAATAAATAAGAATGGAGAACTGACGACTTCCCTGAACCCGGGGGGTGTGATGGCCCAGAGTCAGACTCGGGGAATTCTGTCTATGATCACGGTTAGCTTCCCATCAGTAGAATTCTGCCACTTTATCCATTTTATTCGGACTATTCGTTGGCCTTGAATGCTATGAGAGATTTCAGCCTGGCGTAGTCGTGGGTAGGCATGGTTTGGGAGGGTGCGGATTAGGTTGGCGGACTTGGGTTGGTTTGGCGGGTCCGATCCATGGCCGTGACCTCAGGCAGGTTTCCTCACAGTAGCTTCATTCCAAATTCCACCAACTCTTATGTGTCACCTAAATTTGATGATCAGTCAATCTGGAGCGCTCCCCCATACTTATCCTGGTATATCAGCCGGATAATCCCCTGAAAAACATGAGGAGAGGGAATATTACGACGTAACGAGAAAACCAAGCAAGATAAGGAAACGAAAAGCAAAGAAACAAAAGCAAGGTAAAGAAACATGGGTTGCCTCCCATGGAGCGCCCGTGTTTAACGTCATGGACTCGACAAGTTCTCGTTTGTACACTCAAGCTCCTAGAGGAGGATCCTCTAGATTCATTCCTTCGACCGTGTGTGGCTCGAATCCCTCATAAAACGACTTAAGTCTATGCCCGTTCACCTTGAAAGTCTTATCCGTACCAATTTCTCCTATTTCCACAGCTCCATGTGGATAAACTTTGCTCACCACGTACGGACCTGTCCACCTTGATCTCAATTTACCCAGAAAAAGCCTCAACTTGGATTGATATAGCAACACCTTTTGACCAACCTTGAAACTTTTTCTAGACAATATCCCATCATGAAAAGCCTTCGCCTTAGACTTATAAACTTTAGAGTTTTCATACGCATCATTCCTAATCTCCTCTAGCTCTTGCAATTGAAGCTTCCGATGCATCCCGACCTCTTCCATTCCAAAGTTGCACTTCTTGATCGCCCAATAAGCTCGATGTTCTAGTTCCACCGGAAGGTGGCAAGCTTTCCCAAATACCAATCTATACGGTGACATACCGAGTGGAGTCTTGTAAGCCGTCCTATAAGCCCAAAGTGCATCATCGAGTCTCAAACTCCAATCTTTACGGTTCGGATTAACCGTTTTCGCCAAAATTGACTTGATCTCCCTGTTCGAGACTTCCGCGAGGCCATTAGTTTGTGGATGATAGGCCGTGGAGGTGCGATGGGTCACATGATACTTCTTGAAAAGTGCCTCGACCGTTCGGTTGCAAAAGTGAGTTCCCCTATCGCTGATTATGGCTCTAGGAATGCCAAACCTGACAAAAATATGAGACCTAACAAAATCCACAACAACTTTAGAATCATTAGTCTGGGTGGCTTTTGCTTCCACCCACTTCGACACATAATCAACGACAAGAATAATGTACAAATTACCATAAGAAGAAGGAAAAGGACCCATAAAATCCATACCCCACACATCAAAGATTTCACAAACAAGTATAGGATTAAGAGGCATTTGATTCCTAGGACCTATGTTGCCCGTCTTTTGACAATTCAATCAACTTTTACAACACAAGTATGCATCTTTAAAAAGTGTAGGCCAGAAAAATCCACTCTCTAACACTTTATGAGTCGTTCGTTTAGGACCGAAGTGACCACCATAAGCATGATAAAACTCAAGTATAGAATTAATTTCATTTTCACCTACAAATCGCCTTATAATCTGATTCGGGCTTATTTTCCACAAATAAGGGTCATCCCAAATATAATATTTCGAATTAGTCTTGACCTTATCTTTTTCAGACCTAGACAAATAATCAGGCAGGGCACCAGTAGCTAAAAAGTTAACAATATTAGCATACCAGGGCGTTTGGAATCCTATCCGTGACCTCGGATAAGCTCCCTGAGCAGCAAAAAGCTATTCGTCTGGAAATTCATCATTGATAGGCTGGGAATCTGGTTTAAACATAGGAATTCTGCTGAGATGATCAGCTACCAGATTCTCACAACCCTTCTTGTCCCTTATCTCCAAGTCGAACTCTTGCAAGAGTAGAATCCATCGAATGAGCCTCGGTTTCGCATCCTTCTTAGTGAGAAGATACCTCAAAGCTGCATGATCAGAATACACAATAACTTTAGTACCAAGTAAATAAGGACGAAATTTATCTAATGCATAAACAATTGACAAAAGCTCCTTTTCGGTGGTAGTGTAGTTGCTTTGAGTGTTGTCTAGCAATTTCGAGGAGTAATAGATCACATGGGAATTTTTGTTGATCTTTTGTCCAAGCACAGCTCCCATGGCGTAATCACTTGCATCGCACATGATTTCGAATGGATACTCCCAATTTGGTGGTTGAATGATTGGGGCCGAAACTAGCTTCTGTTTCAACAAGTCAAAGGCAACTTTGCATGCATCATCTATCTCGAACTTCACATCCTTTTGAAGCAACTTGCACAATGGTTTGGTGATCTTGGAAAAGTCTTTGATGAATCGCCTATAAAAACCTGCATGCCCAAGAAAGGAACGCACTTCCCGCACACTCACGGGGTAAGGTAAAGACTTAATGACATCAATTTTAGCCTTATCAACTTCAATACCAGGTGAAGAAACAATATGACCCAAAATTAGACCCTTATCAACCATAAAATGACACTTCTCATAGTTCAAAACCAAATTCGTTTCAATGCAATGTTTCAATATCGTAGCCAGATTAGTGAGGCATTCATCAAAAGAATTTCCATGAACCGTGAAGTCATCCATGAACACCTGAATAATATGCTCGACATATTCAGAAAATATGCTTACCATACACCTTTGGAAGGTAGCCGACGCGTTGTATAGTCCAAATGGCATTCGCCTAAATGCAAAGGTCCCAAATGCACACGTAAAGGTTGTCTTCCCTTGATCTTCGGGTGCCACGGGAATTTGATAGAATCCTGAATAACCATCAAGGCAACAATAGTGAGTTTTCCCAGCTAATTGTTCGAGCATTTGATCAATAAAGGGGAGGGGAAAATGATCTTTCCTAGTTAGAGCATTAAGACCTCTAGAATCCATACACACCCTCCAGCCATTTTGAACTCTAGTAGGAACGAACTCACCATCTTTGTTCTCAACAACCGTAATACCCGTTTTCTTGGGCACAACTTGAACGGGACTTACCCACTCGCTATTGGATATCAGATAGATTATACCTGCATTAAGGAGTTTGATGATCTCTTTTTTCACTACCTCCATCATTGGTGGGTTTACTCTTCGTTGTGCTTCCCGACGTGGCTTGACACCTTCTTCCAAGATAATTTTGTGCATGCACGTGGAGGGACTGATGCCTTTCATATCAGCAATGGTCCAGCCTATCGCCTGTTTGTACTCTCGAAGCACCCTGATCAATTTCTCCTCTTCCAGACTGTCCAGCGTGCTGGCTATGATCACTGGCAGTGTCTCATCATCTCCCAAGTAGGCATACTTCAAATGGTCTGGTAGTGTCTTGAGTTCCAGCTTTGGGGCCTGTAAAATCGAAGGTAACAGTTTAGTTTCAGACCTAGATATCTCAATAGGTACAAATTTCGAACTTGTAGCATGAAGAGCTTCCAAAGCATAAACCTCATCAAGTATATCATCTGAAAGATCAAAATTATCACCAAATTTTCTCATTTTGTCTATGGACATGCTATGCCATAAAGCATAACTCAATTCATCATCATGGTGCAAAGCAAACATTTTGTTAGTCAAGTTATCAATGATATCAATATTGTAGACACAAGATACATCATCAACATGTTTCATAACATCATATATATTAAACTTGACCATCTCTCCATCAAACTCTAAAGTCAAAGAACCACTATGAACATCAATTTTAGCTTTAGCCGTACTAAGAAAAGGCCTACCTAACAAGATATCCGAATATTTAGTAGAACTATCCTTTTCCATATCAAGAATAAAGAAATCAGCGGGGAAAATCAATTCATTCACTTGAACCAAAACATTTTCCAAGATACCCTCGGGACAAATAATCGACCGATCAGCTAATTGAATAATTACCCCAGTACTAGCTAATGGACCAAGACCCAAAGAAGTATAAACCGACAAAGGCATCACATTGATAGAAGCTCCTAAATCACACATAGCCTTACCAATACCAATATTACCAATCTTGCAAGGGATAGAAAACATACCTCTATCGCAACACTTAGGTGGTAATTTCCTTTGTAAGACAGCTGAAACATTTTCACCAACACTCACTTTCTCATTATCTGTCAACTTACGCTTATTTGTGCACAATTCCTTAAGGAATTTGGCGTAGCGTGGAACCTGTTTGATGGCCTTGAGGAGTGGAATGTTCACTTCAACTATTTCAAAGAGCTCCATAATACTCTTATCCTCTCTGTCTTTCTTGTTGTGGGCCAGTCTCTGAGGGAATGGTGGTGGTACTACCAGTGGCTTAGGCTTCTGAGTTATTTCAGCCTGTTTCGATGTCTGTCCGTGATCACTGTCAGGATTCTTCTCAATCTCTTTTTCAGTTTCTGCATCAGATCCCTGCAGCTGATCACATTTTGAAATCCTGTCCACTGGAGGCTGTAATTCCTTGCCGCTTCACAACACAATCGCGCTCACATTGTGTCGAAGGTCATGTGTTTGCGACGGTAGTTTACCTTGGGTCTCCAATTTACTCACCGAAGAGGCAATTTGTCCCATATGAGTCTCCATGGTCTTGATAGTGTCCTCTATCTTTTGAATCCGGTTCGTCGTATCCTGTTGATATTTCTCGGAATTAGTGGCCAACAAACGAACAATTTCACTAAGAGGCGTACCTGAACCCTGAGGGTGTTGTGGTCTTGGTTGCGGCGGAGGTGGTGGGTGGAAATTCTGATTATTTGGTTGATTGTTGGCGTAGCTTAAATGCGGGTGGAATTTCCATCCGGGGTTGTAAGTGTTCGAATAAGGATCGAACTTTCTCTGCTAAAAATCCATGGCATTTACATCCGCGGGTGTCTCCTCTTGGAGTGTAGGTCACGCATCGGTTGGGTGCTCGAGGCTAGTGCAAATGCCACATACTCGTGCGGAAGCATTAGTACTTACATTCATTTTATGCACCAAAGTTGTTAGCAAAGATTTAATTTCATCAAGTGAATTTCCATTTACCTCATTTACCCTACTTTGTGTATCCTGTCGAGTTCTGAATTATTGGGAATTTGCTGCCATAGTTGAAATAAGCTCTCTAGCTTCGGCCGGTGTCTTGCTAACAATAGCTCCACCACTCGCGGCATCCATCATCCTACGTTGTTGGAAAACACGAATCAGAAAGCAGCGGAATTTAAAAATTTTTTCCAACAAAAGGATCTAGGACTCGCAATCGTGTAACCAAATTCGTAAAGATAGAAAACTTACTTTTCTTTTATTCTTTCTTGAAGCGTTTCAAGCCACCCAAGAACGCTCTTCACGCGGCTTGATCCCCTCTCCTTGGTAAAGCTCGAATCTTCAAACTTCTAACTTGAAGTCTCTAGAGAAAGTCCACCAACTTGATCACAATCTAACTAGTAAGGATGCTAGTTCTCTAGTTAGTGTTTGGGCTTAACCTAGGGTTTAATTTAATCTTGGAGAAAGGAAGGTGTTCAACACATGAACCAAGAATTGTCTATTAGCTCTAAAGGGGAGCTCGAGCTCCCCTATATATAGGCAAGGGAGTGCCGAAATTCCTAGTCCTTTATGGGCTAGGATTTTGGTCCCTCTCTCCTATTACTTGAGGATCAAGTATTTTCAACCTTGACTTTGAATTCTAATTCTAGTCAACTTTGAAGAGAGCTTAAAAAATATCCAAACTATTTTTGGATAATTTTATACTTTATTTATTATAAAATAAATAACTTATTTTATCTAATTAATTAATTCATAATTAATTAACTAGATTATTTTCTCCAAAATTAGACTTTCTTTTTAATTCAAAATTAAACCAAAGTCTATTAAATAATTAACTAATTAATTATTTAATATATATATAATATATATATATATATACACGTGTGTGACACGTGTCACAGTGACACGTGTCACTCACGTGATCCACACGTGTGAATTCACACGTGTGGAACCCTCTTGGTCCGATTAACTCGTTTAATCATTTTCAAGCCTCAACTCATGTAACCAAGTTGTTGTGTGTGACCCTCTAGGTTCTCAATTCAATTAGCAGTGACCCCAATTAATTAATTCACTAATTAATTAATCAGTCCACAGATTAAACGACCATAGTCTAGCAACAGGTGTTTAACCCCTAGCTGAATTGGAATGTTCGGATTCGACAGAACCTTTAAGTCATTGAATCATGTGAGATACAATCCTCCTACTTACTATCTCTCAACCAAGATCTAGGGCAAGGGAATAATCAGAACCCTAATAATCCGGTCTTAAAGCTAAGTGCATTTCATATCCATTTGATCTCAATCCAAGAAACCCTTTTCTTGATGTCTTGATCTACTGCCTTGGCCAAGGACTCCATATGGCATATGAATGACTTACACAATAAGAGATCACCTTGCAAATGCAAGTGTAGGTCCTTTCTTGATTCTCATTCACTTTCATGAATCACTTGTGCAGCCCCAGCATAAGCCTTGAATCAGTTGTCTAAGGCGACACCCTTTAAAGCTTATACCTAAGACTACAGAGTTAACTCATAAAGTGACAAGGAACCTCAAGTCTAAGGATCAATTAATCACATCAATGACTCGTGAGATATTTCCTAATCTGGAAGTTTCCATTTCCTGAAATAGAAACTTCCTTTCCCATTTAGGAATGTTCTCACACGGGGCACCTCAGTGAACTTACTTTTTAAAGTAAGCACCCTCATGTATCACGCACGTATCAACTATACACTTTGCACCTCCATGAAACAAGGTGGTCCTTCTTAAGGGCGTGATCCCACAAGCAAGCCTTAGAGGAGTCAGGTTGACACTCCCACTGTCTGTAGGACTCATCGGCTTGGAGTATTTTACTAATCATGACTTATGTGATATAGGGCTCGTTTCATGAACCATTTCACCTAAATGGTAGAGTCCTATAGTCATCAGGATTAGGGGAGTTCTCATACATGCACAGCTAAAGTAAACGCATACCAAACAAGAGCATATAAAGAAGTGTTGCCTCAATTCGTTATTTCATTCAAAGATTGTCTGTGATTACAATAAGGAAAAGCACAAAGCGGATATACAATCGGCTTTTTAGGGCACTATTCCTAACAATCTCCCACTTGCCCGTCAAAGCCATTCTAAAGCTACTCTAAGTCCCATCTTCTGAAGATGACCTTGGAAAGCTTCTCGACTAAGGGGTTTAGTAAGTGGATCTGCCACGTTCTCTGCTGATGTGACCCTCTCAATTAGCACATCTCCTCTTTTGATAATATCACGGATTAGGTGATACTTCCTCATAATGTGCTTGGTCCGTTGGTGAGATCTTGGTTCTCTTGCTTGAGCAACCGCCCCAGTGTTGTCACAAAACACAGTAATGGGGTCTTTCATGCTAGGAACAACATTCAATTCTTGAATGAAGTTTCTAATCCAAACACCTTCCTTAGCTGCATCATTTGCAGCTAAGTATTCGGCCTCAGTGGTCGAATCAGCAGTGGTAGTTTGCTTGGAACTCTTCCAACTCACTGCTCCGCCGTTTAGGCAGAAAATGTATCCTGACATTGACTTAAAATCATCTAAGTCAGATGCAAAGCTTGCATCGCAGTATCCTTCGATAGTAAGATCTTTCTGACCTCCGTAAACTAAGAATAAATCTTTAGTACTTTTCAAGTACTTAAGAATATTCTTCACGGCAGCCCAGTGACCATCTCCAGGGTCAGATTGGAAACGACTTGTTACACTAAGTGCATAAGCCACATCCGGTCGAGTACATAACATTGCATACATTATGCTACCTATTGCTGATGCATAAGGTGTATGAGTCATTCTTTCCTTCTCAAGGTTAGTCTTAGGACACATCTTCTTTGAAAGACATGTTCCTACACTCATAGGAAGGTTCTTAACCTTTGCTGACTCCATATTGAATCTCTTCAATACTTTGTCAATGTACATCGACTGTGATAGTCCTATTAACCTTCTAGATCTATCTCTATAGATTTTAATTCCAAGGATATAGGACGCATCACCAAGATCTTTCATCTCGAATTGGTTCGATAACCATAACTTAGTCACTTTCATGTCATCCTTCGAATTCCCAATAAGAAGGATGTCATCAACATAAAGTACTAAGAATTGCACTGAGGTCTCCAATTCCTTTCTATACACACATGACTCATTCGAAATTTGGATGAAGCCAAACGCTTTGACCGATTCATCAAATCGAATGTTCCAATTCCTAGAAGCCTGTTTCAATCCATAGATTGACCTTTGGAGTTTGCAAACCTTTTGCTCACTCCCACTGAATGTGAAACCTATGGGTTGCTCCATATAAATGTCTTTGTCAATGTCACCATTGAGAAAGGCAGTTTTCACATCCATTTGCCATATCTCATAGTCATAATATGCAGCAATGGCAAGCATGATTCGAATGGACTTTTGCATTGCAACTGGTGAAAAGGTTTCGTCAAAGTCCACGCCGGGTCTCTGAGTGAATCCTTTTGCAACCAGTCTTGCTTTGTAGGCTGCAACGCTTCCATCAACTCCAAGCTTTCTCTTAAAGATCCATTTGCAACCTATGGGTTTGACCCCATCAGGCAAATCTACCAAGGTCCAAACTTGGTTGGAGTTCATGGAATCCATTTCGGATTTCATGGCTTCTATCCACTGTTCAGAGTCAGAATCTGAAAGTGCCTCCTTATATGTCAAAGGATCATTATCCTTTTGAGAGATTTCATGGAAGAATCCATACCATCTCTCCGGCTGTCTAGGAGTACGTTCAGAACGCCTTAGAGGAGGATTTACATGTGTATCGAAATTCGTGATTGGTTGTAGTTGATCAGAGTGGGACGTTTCTTCAGTGGGTGGTATGGGGTCACTTTGTACTTCTTCTAATTCTATGATCTTGCCTTTCTTTTCTTTAAGGAACGGTTCCTCAAGAAAAGTGGCATTTCTGGAAACAAACACCTTTTGTTCAGATTGATCATAGAAGTAGTATCCTATGGATTCCTTAGGATAACCTACAAAGTAGCATAAGTTAGAACGAGATTCTAACTTATCTCCCACTGTCCTCTTCACGTAAGCAGGACAACCCCAAATTCTTAAGTAAGAATAACTAGGGATTTTACCATGCCACATTTCATAGGGCGTTTTAGGGACTGACTTAGAGGGAACAAGATTCAAAATCTTTGCTGCACTTTCTAGGGCATAACCCCAGAAAGAATGCTGTAAGTCAGTGAAACTCATCATGGAACGAACCATATCAAGTAGGGTTCGATTCCTTCTCTCAGAAACTCCATTAAGCTGAGGAGTTCCCGGAGGAGTCCACTGAGAGATAATCCCATTACCTTTGAGATGATTAAGGAATTCTTCACTAAGATATTCGCCTCCTCGATCAGATCGAAGTGCTTTGATCTTGTGACCAGTTTGGTTCTCAACCTCCTTTTGAAATTCTAAGAATTTCTCAAAAGCTTCAGATTTATACTTCATTAAGTATACATAACCATACCGACTAAAGTCGTCAGTGAAGGTTATGAAATACTGATGATTGTTTCTTGTGCTTACACTAAGCGGTCCACAAACATCAGTATGGATCAAATCCAGAACCTTAGAGGCACGTTCCACAGTTCCTTTAAAAGGAACTTTGGACATTTTTCCTTTGAGACAGGATTCGCAAGAAGTTAACTCTTTGAGATCATTTTCAGAGAATGATCCTAAAGTGTTTATCTTGCTAATTCTGTTCTTGGAAATGTGTCCTAATCTAGCGTGCCATAAGGGAGCTGAAACTTTGTCATCTCTCTTACGCTTTGTTTCTCGTTGTATATTCATAATATTGATATTTTGAGTTAGGTAAAGTCCATTACTTAGAGTACCGATATGAACGGAAGAGTTGTTCCGTTTGATAAAGTATTTACCATTCTTAATATAAGTTTCATAACCTTCGCAATCTAATATTGGAACTGAAATTATATTACGAATAATGCTCGGTACATAAAGGACTTTGTTTAATACTAACTCAAAACTACCTAAATCTAATCTAATTGTGCCTAAAGCTCGAGCTTCAACGTTTGAGCCATCGCCGATCTTCAAGACACATTCTCCTTCTTTGAGTTGTTGGACTTCACTTAGCATCTGTACATCATTACAGATATGAGTTCCACAACCGGTATCAAGTACCCAAGAACTAGAATTAATAGAAAGATTTACTTCAACGAGAAAGATACCTTTCTTTAGAGTAGCCTTGTACTCTGGGCAGTTTCTCCTCCAATGTCCCGCTTTGCCACAATGGAAGCAAACATCCTCTTTCTGATCACGCTTCTTCTTTTGGGCCTTCCCCTTCGAAATGCCACCAGTGGGCCTAAGGGGTTTCTTCTTCTTCTTTTGGGCTTTCTTGCCCTTACCTTTAGAAGGCCCAGAAGAGGAAGATGGAGCATTCACCATCAAAACCTTATTGTCCTTCTTGATCGTGCTTTCAGCAGTCACAAGCTGACTAATCAGCTCAGCTACAGTAGCACCAGCATGATTCATGTTGAAGTTAAGGACAAATGGGTTGAATGATGGTGGGAGCGAAGCTAGCAACAGATCCACTGAAAGCTCATCTTTCAGCGGCATGTCCATGGAGGCAAGTTTCTCAGTAAGGGCAAGAAACTTGAGTCCATATTCATGGACACTTGAACCTTCCCTCATTCTCAAGTGGAATAATTCCTTTGAAGTGTTATACCTTGTAACACGTTCATGAGGGCGGTAAAGTTGCTCTAAGTGGTCGTAAATCTCCCAAGCAAATTCCATGGCCTCATGTTGTCTTTGCAAGTCCGGAGACATGTTAGCCAACATAAGACAACGGGCTTGGAGATTATCATCCTTCCACTTCTGAATCGCGTCCCGCTCGGCCCGAGTGGGAGCCTCCCCTTCAGGAGTAGGCTCCCCTTCGAAGAGAACATAAGTTCTCTTCTCAGAATCTAAAATGATTTTTAGATTCCTCAGCCAATCAGAATAGTTGGGACCAGTCAACTTGTTTGACTCGAGGATCGATACAAGAGGGTTTTTGGTTGCCATTTCAAAACACGTAGAGAATCACAGAATCTACGACCTAAATGGTGAAACAGAGAACTAGTGAGCATGCTGAATTATAACGATATACAAAAGATAAGGTCTTTAATCTATTGTAGCTCCCACTGTTTTTCAAAGATCTAGAATTCCCAAAGATCTAAGAGGAACACGTTTCCCAATGGGTACTAAGATCCTAGGCATTTTACCTCGAACCCACGACTCGCGGACATTCTAAGTAAGAACCCTAGGTAGGTACAACTTACCAATTCTAACACCTTTAGAACTCTCAGTAATTGTTTTTGCATCACCTATCTTTCAATATGGACCCACGACTCGTGCGACATCCATATTTACTTAGGTGTTAAGCTAGACCCATCAATCATAAGATCATGACCAAAACTTAGTTCGAACGACCCACGACTCGCGGACATCGCCCTTGCCAAAATTGACCACGAAATATTGATCATTTAAAATGATCAATTAGGTAACTAAGAACTAGTAAGCTCCACTAGCTATCCCACGACTCGCGGACAATAACTAGCTTTACTTACTAAACTTAAAACCTATTGATGGAATGCTAGGAATTTAATTCAAAACTTGCATCTCGAATTAAACACCTATTTGTTCGAAATTAGCTTAATATTTAATGGGAATTTTCGAATCAACCGGAGAGTTGTCCGGTTCGACCTCACCAACATATATGTTATCCAATTTTATTAGTCTTGATTAATGCAAGTACACTTAAATGCATTTCAAACAAGCACATAAACAGATAACATGTCCTAGCATGATACTAACATGTAATGATCATGGGTTCTACCTATCTTATGCGTGATATGTGGGAGCCACTCCACAATCACAAGTTCTAACATACATGCCACATAAACAGTTCAAATCACATAAGGGAAAGCGGTAACAAAATACGAGCCCTATCTCTATTACATTTAACAATTGAGATTCCCCTCCCTAACATTTTGAGGGGTCTTCACTTATGGCCTCCTTGTTACTTGAATGTGGTCCATCTTACTCCATGGGTGCATTGTCTCCAAAATGAAAATAAAACCTCACCACCTATCTCTACTCTCAAATTACAATAAAAAGAAAAAGACATAAAGTAATAAGGCTCAATCTTCATATTGGCCTTAGACAATTACACGGGGCATACCCCGGCCTCAAAAACAGTAATATGGAAAGCCACATAATAAATCACATAACAGTACGCACATAAGTGAGGCTCCAACCTCAATTGAAAAACGCAACTATAGGGCTCCAACCCCAATTGAAACCATTCATGTGCATAAATTAAAACCATACATAGATCTAAACCCATGATCACCTAACATGCTTTTGCGAGAATTTAAATTTAGCCAATAAATTAAAATTCTCGTTTCAAGTCCTAATGACTCAAAACACGACTTAGATGCAATTCTTGTTCAAGAGCCTTTTCAATAAAACCCGAAAAACATTAAACTAATAAAATTCCAATTAATTTCCAAAATTAATAATTTTATTCTTTCATTATTTTCAGAAAATAATATTCATAATTTTTCCAAAAACCAAATCGCTTTAATTTCTCAAAAATCCCAATTTAATCAAAATTTTAAAATAATTTTATTTCACCAAAACTGATTTTAAAAGATAAAATTAAAATAAAATTAAATCGGGATTTTTCGGACCGAAAAACACGAAACACGAAAACACGAATGCACGGGCCCGGGATGACGCGGGATCGCCCGCCCGCCGCGCAGGAGCGCGCGCTAGGCGCGCACCAGCGCTGCGCACAGCCGGCAGCGATTGCCGCCAGCGTGCGCGCGCCAGGCGCGCCCTTGCGCGCAGATGTGCGGCGCGGGCAGGCAGTCCCGACCATCCCTGGGCGGGCGCTCCCGCGCGGTTGCGGGAGGAGCAGGCGGCTGTCCCGCACGGTTGCGGGACAGGCGAGCAGGGCGCCTAGGCGGGCGGGGAGGCCTCCCGCGCGGATGCGGGAGGGCTGGGCGGCGGTAATGGGGTTTGGGCGTGCGACGTGCTAGCACGCCCAATCCCATTCTTTTCGTGTCCCGTTTCGTATTTCCGGGTTTCTCCAAAACCCGTTTCAATCCAAAATTAAAAAATTCGATTTAAACAAATTTCAACTAAAACAATTTTTCAAAAACACGATTTGAGAAAACAGTTTTAGAAATTCAGGAAAAATTACAGTTTCGTAATTCAGGCTTTCTAAAAGAACTCATGAATACCTAATTCGCATCTAAGCCTAAGAATTTCTACCAAATTCAGAATAATTGAGACGAATCAGAAACACGATTAACGAGGTGGCTCTGATACCACTTGTTGGAAAACACGAATCAGAAAGCAGCGGAATTTAAAAATTTTTTCCAACAAAAGGATCTAGGACTCGCAATCGTGTAACCAAATTCGTAAAGATAGAAAACTTACTTTTCTTTTATTCTTTCTTGAAGCGTTTCAAGCCACCCAAGAACGCTCTTCACGCGGCTTGATCCCCTCTCCTTGGTAAAGCTCGAATCTTCAAACTTCTAACTTGAAGTCTCTAGAGAAAGTCCACCAACTTGATCACAATCTAACTAGTAAGGATGCTAGTTCTCTAGTTAGTGTTTGGGCTTAACCTAGGGTTTAATTTAATCTTGGAGAAAGGAAGGTGTTCAACACATGAACCAAGAATTGTCTATTAGCTCTAAAGGGGAGCTCGAGCTCCCCTATATATAGGCAAGGGAGTGCCGAAATTCCTAGTCCTTTATGGGCTAGGATTTTGGTCCCTCTCTCCTATTACTTGAGGATCAAGTATTTTCAACCTTGACTTTGAATTCTAATTCTAGTCAACTTTGAAGAGAGCTTAAAAAATATCCAAACTATTTTTGGATAATTTTATACTTTATTTATTATAAAATAAATAACTTATTTTATCTAATTAATTAATTCATAATTAATTAACTAGATTATTTTCTCCAAAATTAGACTTTCTTTTTAATTCAAAATTAAACCAAAGTCTATTAAATAATTAACTAATTAATTATTTAATATATATATAATATATATATATATATACACGTGTGTGACACGTGTCACAGTGACACGTGTCACTCACGTGATCCACACGTGTGAATTCACACGTGTGGAACCCTCTTGGTCCGATTAACTCGTTTAATCATTTTCAAGCCTCAACTCATGTAACCAAGTTGTTGTGTGTGACCCTCTAGGTTCTCAATTCAATTAGCAGTGACCCCAATTAATTAATTCACTAATTAATTAATCAGTCCACAGATTAAACGACCATAGTCTAGCAACAGGTGTTTAACCCCTAGCTGAATTGGAATGTTCGGATTCGACAGAACCTTTAAGTCATTGAATCATGTGAGATACAATCCTCCTACTTACTATCTCTCAACCAAGATCTAGGGCAAGGGAATAATCAGAACCCTAATAATCCGGTCTTAAAGCTAAGTGCATTTCATATCCATTTGATCTCAATCCAAGAAACCCTTTTCTTGATGTCTTGATCTACTGCCTTGGCCAAGGACTCCATATGGCATATGAATGACTTACACAATAAGAGATCACCTTGCAAATGCAAGTGTAGGTCCTTTCTTGATTCTCATTCACTTTCATGAATCACTTGTGCAGCCCCAGCATAAGCCTTGAATCAGTTGTCTAAGGCGACACCCTTTAAAGCTTATACCTAAGACTACAGAGTTAACTCATAAAGTGACAAGGAACCTCAAGTCTAAGGATCAATTAATCACATCAATGACTCGTGAGATATTTCCTAATCTGGAAGTTTCCATTTCCTGAAATAGAAACTTCCTTTCCCATTTAGGAATGTTCTCACACGGGGCACCTCAGTGAACTTACTTTTTAAAGTAAGCACCCTCATGTATCACGCACGTATCAACTATACACTTTGCACCTCCATGAAACAAGGTGGTCCTTCTTAAGGGCGTGATCCCACAAGCAAGCCTTAGAGGAGTCAGGTTGACACTCCCACTGTCTGTAGGACTCATCGGCTTGGAGTATTTTACTAATCATGACTTATGTGATATAGGGCTCGTTTCATGAACCATTTCACCTAAATGGTAGAGTCCTATAGTCATCAGGATTAGGGGAGTTCTCATACATGCACAGCTAAAGTAAACGCATACCAAACAAGAGCATATAAAGAAGTGTTGCCTCAATTCGTTATTTCATTCAAAGATTGTCTGTGATTACAATAAGGAAAAGCACAAAGCGGATATACAATCGGCTTTTTAGGGCACTATTCCTAACATACGTTCCATCGGGAGTTAGGCCCTCGTAAAAGTACTGAATAACCAATTGATCCAAAATCCCATGTTGGGGGCAACTCGCTAGCAACCTCTTGAACCACTCCCAATACTCATAAAGGCTCTCATAATCTTTTTGCTTGATACCGCAAATCTCTCGCCTAATGTTTGTGGCACGGGAAGCTGGAAAGTATCTCTCAAGGAATTGTCTAGACATCTCCGCCCAAGTATTGACTGTCCCGGAAGGTAAGTACTATAACCAATCCTTAGTTACATCTTGTAAAGAGAAAGGGAAGGCTCACAACTTAATCTGATCCTCCGTGACATTGTGTGGTTTCATGGATGTGCACACAAGATGGAACTCCTTCAAATGTTTGTTTGGATCCTCATTCTCTAACCCACAGAAGGTTGGCAACAAATGGATGAGTCCCGACTTCAGTTCGAAGCCTTCCTGCAGGCCTGGGAAGGTAATACATTGTGGCTGTTGTGCTTCAGTAGGTCGGGCAAGGTCCCGAAGTGTTCTGTTCTGAGCCATATCCTGACCGTGATCAGTGTCAGGTTTCTCGTCAGTCTGCTCTGCACCTGTTAACTCCTGTTCAGACTCAGTATCTGCATCCAGTTCAAACAAACTCGATGATTCACCAATTGATGTTTGCTCTTTCCTTTTTCTCGTCCACTTTCGAATCTTCTTAGCAGTCTTTTCGATCTCGGAATCGTATGTAACAAGCTGTCCCGAGCGAAGGCTCCTAGGCATAAGAAAAATAAACAAAATCAGTTAAAACCAAATCCCCGGCAACGGCGCCAAAAATTGATGGGTGTCGAGGCCACCAATAATAAATCCTAAGTACCGAATACAATTAAATTGTAAATAGTGGTAAAAGGGGTCGATCCACGGGGATTGGACGATATCGTGACTCTTAATATGCCAAGGAACGAAAACAAATAATTAAAATGGGGGGTTTTTCAGATTTTCTAATTAAACTAAAGACAAAGACGACCAACTAATCGAAAAAATTATAGGTAAACTAAAATAAAAACTCTGGATTACACTTAAACAAATTCAACAAAGACAAATGGTCGGGATTTCCCTACGCAGGCATCAGACTGTGATCACGGACTGGGTGATTAATTCCATATTAGGCTAGCTATAGTTACCAGTTACCTTAGGCTCCCTCGTTTCTTCGTATTTTCAGAATAATCTAAAGAAACTCCTAAAGAAAATTCCCTAACTAGTTAATAACCCTATCAGAAACTCCTTCAAAGATTCAATTAACTAGTTGCTTTACGAGCTAAAGAAACACTAACCCTAACTGACTTAGTAAGAATTCCTACTTCGTCTAATTAGACTGAATTATTCCACAACACGAATTCAGACAAGCCTTATGCCCTAGTGTTGATTGCTACTACGTTAATCATCCGGTTAACACCACCAAATAAATTAACTAGCTGTAGGTGTGTGATAATCTTAAGATTTCGGGCCCTAAATCAAAGAATTAAAACAACACCCAATAATGTGAAATCAGAAATAAAACAGATAACCTTGAATTAATCAACCTAAATTAGTTGTCTCAGAAAGTCTACACATACTTGGAAAATCCCAACCAAAGAAGAACTTAGAAACTCATAATAATTTCAAACGAATAAAACTGTAAAACTAACATGATATTCCAAGAAGAAAAAAAAAGGAAACAAACGAGAAATAAACTAATGTTGCTTAAAATCTCTCTTCCTCTTGGTACTCCCCTGCTGCTGCGTTCTTGTGTTTTTTCTATCTGTCCTGTCTCTCTGTAACTACTGCTCTCCTCCAGAGTAAGTATTCCAAAGGGGTCTTTGAATTCATGCCCCAGTTCTCCCTCCACGTTCTGTAGAATCTCACCCCACTAACTAATCACGTAATCTCCTGACTTGAAGTCTTTTTTTTTATTATTTTCCTTCTTTCCAAAGTGGCTGAGTGGGCTTGGACTCCCAATCTAAGATTCAAAGGATATTAATGGGCCGCTATAATATGAGAATTTAAATCCCAATAGAAATTGGAATTAAAGAAATTGGGTTTTTCTGGATAGTGATGCACGTGAGAATTGCTCCAGATTTGTCCAAGGAAACAGAACAATCCTTATTTAAACTCAAGAAGCGCACGTGGCCCAATCTCACCCAAATTTCATATTAATTTGATCAGTTCCCCACATTAAATCTTCTGGATTATTTTCCTGTAATAAAATATAAAATTAATTAATAATCCACAATAAAATTAAATCACGGGGCAATATATCACAAGTTAAGCTCAGAAATCGGGCAAATACACAACTTATCATCTCGATACTTGTTAACCATCCTTCTGAAATTGAATCATCAATGGAGCCTGAAAACCAAGGGGGATTATAACTCAAGAGAAACCCACGAGGATCCCGATTCATAGATGGAGATGGTGCTGGTTGCTCAGCCGATTGTGGTGGTGGAGCTTGGGCCCTTCGGTGCTCAACATAATTAAAGACCGCATTCATAAAGTTCTTCATATTGATAGGAGGTGGTTGTGGTTATTGTGGCTGCGGTTGTGGAGTAGGAAAATGATCACAGGATGGTGCTGGTTTAGGGATTGATCCCTATGTCTTCGGGGAGGCATCCTGTCAAAGAAACACTGAAATACGTGATATTTTAGTTCATGCATGATAGTGTAAATAATTCAGCCAAAATCAAGAATTAAGGTACATAAGCACATAAAAATGCATAAGAAGCACATTGACAAGTAGTTCCTAAAGCCGTACGACTTAGACTGACTCAACACGACACAAGAGCCCGGGTTTTGTAACCCTAAGCTCTGACACCACTTAAGGATGTAGCGGCTGAGCGCGTAATGCCAAATCCCCCGCCCCAAGACCCGACCCGTATATGAAATGGGGAATCCATACAGGTGCCAAATCAAGGCAAACGCGGACACAACTCACTCTCTATGCTAGGTGGGAGCTAACCCTTAAACCAATCATGAACCAAGATCCAACAATAATAGAGTAATGCAATAAAAGTGGAATCTATACATAATCATAACATTTACAATAAACCTTCAAGCTCCAAGTATCAAAATAATACAAGTATCAAGGCCTATCAAAACAAAAGGCGCTCAAGCGTTCATAATCATAATACAAACCATAATAATATGGGTGTAAGTGTGACTTAAAAGAATGCTAGACCCGAATACAAGACACAACAAGACTTAAATTCCCGCCTAGCACTCCCAACCTGCACCAAAATCACTGAAAACAACACGGGTTCAGTCTAAAGGAGACTTGTGTGTACAAAATTGGGCATAATATAATATATGGCGAAATTTAGACACATACGTACATGTCATAATCCCGTATGAGGTTTTTATACCATTTCCTGAGCGAGTAAAACAAAGAAAAGCATCAAAAAGGACTATAACCATCATATTATTCATTTTGTGAGCCTGCGAGAGGGCTAGGTCTCCAACCTTCACCTTGTGCAATCATTAACATTGTTCATTAGTTACCACACACATAATCTTTCGTACACAATCATTCGATCATTCATAATCGTTCATTTACACCTTTTTCCTTTGATTGGTGGACTGGTTTGCACGGTCCGGCCACCCATTCATTATGGATAGTGGGGTACATGAATCCCCAAGAGCCTGGTTCCCATTCTTCGCTAATCTCCTACTGAGGGCCGGTATCGCTGTAGTTTTTGGTGGAACTAGCATACGGGGTTCACCGTCAGCCCAAGCTTTCCCAGATAGCCACGTACACTAAGTCCTAGGGCCCCCATTCATTCTGATCAATCAATTCTCGCCAAAAAAATAGGTGGGAATACTTTAAAAGAAAAGGCTTTATGTTGGAAATCATTTACTCTTGAAAAGACTCGATATATACATATTATAAGTTGGCTTAAAGCTTTATACATTGGGTATATATCGGGTTAACTTTATCTAATAGAAGAATAACCCACCTTAGAAGCAAAAGGAACGGCACAAGAGCCTCACCGACCGGCCTCGTCTCCGCCCGGACCTAAATCTGTGCAAAAGAAGTGAAGTGAGACTCAATATGACTACAATTGATACACGACAATGCAATGAACATTGTATGAAATGTATAAGAGATAAAATCATGTTATAAAGATGTTCATATGCACAATTAATGCCTTAAAGACACATAAACAAGCAATTCATTCAAGTACATTCAATGCATGAAGGCTTCGTGTTCATTCGTTGTATATCTTTCGTAAATCATAGCGATTCAAGTCATCAGCCTCACATAACGAACATAACACATATAGTAACATGTTAACGATGCATAAAAGTCATAAAAGAAACAAGAAAGCAACCAATAAAACGAATAAACGAAGCGCAAACTAAGTGCATAAGAGAACAGGGGAGACACGGGGGTGTCACCTTCTTAGGCAAAAAGGGGACACGCCCGTGTCCAAGTACAGACGCCAAAAGAGCAGGTGATACGGGAGTGTCTCATGCCAAGGCATTTTAATAACACCCCCGTGTCTGGGTGCAGACACGAAAGGGCAAGGGGATACACCCGTATCTCAAAAATGACCCGGGGGTGTCCCTTCTTTGGAACAACACAAACATGAAGGAAAAGAGCAAAACACCCTTGTTATGAATCCTTCCACCAAGAATCAACAACAACTCAAAGCCAAGGTTCTAAGGCATCAATCCATGTAAGAATTAACAAAAGATCATGCGAAAGAAGCCACCAATTCACTCCACAACAACGTTTCAAGTGCAAACACTTCATACTCCAAGAATCAACCAAATAGCTATTCATTTCTTTCAAGTCATTAATGATAACTCATAAATTCCTCAATTACCATGAATTATAAGTCATAAATTGGAGTCATGGGTTCAAAAGATCAATAAATATGCATCAATTCATCTAAAAACTCAAGCAAGACAAGAATTCCAATTTTGAAGCCAAACCCTCACTATAAATGTATATTCTCCAAATCTAATCAAACCAAGCTCAAATCAAGAAATTTATGGATTAAAAGAAGCATAGAACAGTGAAGAATCCAAAAATGCAATTACCTTCAAGAGATGGTGATATATGGAGGTGAAAGGAGCTCAAAAGGCCAAGGAAGAAACTGAGGTAGGGAGAGAGAGAGGAGTGGTCTTGGGTGCATAGGGTCAAAATGTGGGGCTTAGAGGTGTTAGCATGGGCCCACAAGCTCAAGAGTAGTCAAAGGGTGTCATTTAGTACAAGGTGCTCATTTCGGTGGAATTTTGGAGGTCTAACTGAGCTTAGAAAAATGTGAGGCCTGTTCCATTGAACCCGAATCGTCAAAACGACTCCAATAGTGGTGATGGAATTTGAATCCGAATTCTCGAGTTCAAGTTATGTCGCCCGTAACCCAAGGTGCGCTAAATGCGCTTTAGCCCCCATTTGGTCTCGTTCACAAAACGGTCCAAACACATATGTCACACCTATACGACCGAAAAGTTTGGGCGTCACTGGTCAAAGCTAGAGAGAACCGGGGAAGAGTTCAGTTATATTGGGACAGCTTCATCCAGGAGTTCCATGATAAGTACATTCATCCTAGTGCAAAGGAAAGAAGATTTCAAGAATTTTTGGATTTCAATCAAGGTTAGAGGACTGTGGATGATTACATGTTGGAGTTCGAGAGATTGGCCTCTTATGCTACTCATATCACCGACAATGATCGACTTAAAGCCCGAAGCTTTGTACATGGGCATAGGGTGGATATCCAAAAAGCTCTCTAAGTTTCAATGGTGAATACTTGGGCCAAGGCTACAAGGAAGGCGCAAAAGCAACGGTTAAAGTCTCAATCCTTTCACTCGGGGTAAGGATCCTATTCAAGATCAAACTTGGGTAAGAGACACGTACCTCAAGATGAGCCTTCAGTTTTCACACCCCAAGGATTCCATGATATCAACAAGAAGCCTCGACTTTCGATATTGGCTCCAATGCCCGCTCTACCGGCACCAATTTATTGCTCCTATTTCCAAGGTCTGAATTCTATGGAGGAAACTTGTTGGAAGAAATTGGGTAGATGCTTTGGATGTGGAGAGTTGGGACATAAGGTGGGAGCTTGCCCGACCAATAGGAATTTGAGACCTTTAAACGTCGTGGCTTTGTGACCCCCGGTACAAGCCTGAGCCTATGCATTAGAAAGTGAAGAACTTGATGCCGAGGTCGATTCTACCGTTTTGGTGCAAGGTACAATACGCATTCACGGTATCTCAGTTCATGCATTGTTTGAATGCTTCTTTTTTGTGCTTGCCCATTGCGTGCGTGTGATGCATGTTGGGTTCTTAGTTGTCCCGAGAGGCAACTCCTAGTGTACTTGTCTTGCTTTCTAACGAGCTTCCGAGCGAATCAACAAACCATGGGAAGGTGCGAGTGGTGGGAGTTCGGTAACTACGTCACTCATGGATCACCGAGCTTTTGAGTTAGCTTGGAATGAATCAAACAGTGGGTGATGAATATCAGTTAGACCCTCCTATCGTGCGAGATATTCGAGCTGCTCCTAGCTCGCAACCAAGTTCGTGAAGGATTCGCACCATCAACACTTTGAAGGAACGATCAAACGCCTCATGCTACAAGACCTTACCTAGAAAATCCTAGTCAGGACGTCACGAACCTCGAACATGGGATGAATACAAAAAGTTGTTCGTGCTTTAGACTCCAGCGGTAGAATCTGGGGGCCCGGTTCTCTTAAAGGAGGGAGATTGTGATGCCACGTTCATTTAGTCTTACAGGTATGACTTCACGTGTGGGCTAGATGCGTATTTAAATTATTTATTTTCTTAAATGCTTAACTTGTGAAATATGTGACAATTAAATGATCTAAATGCTTGAACTTGATTTATTTGCACTACGACTTTGAATATGAGCCTTTGCCCCTGAATTTGATTTTCGAATTTGATAATAAGTGAACTATTTGAATTATATATCTTGTAAACTTTATTATATGGTGTTTATATGTTTTGGGATTTATTTGAATGAGGTTTTAGACCTATTTGGCAATTTTTGGAAATGTTGGGCCTAAAATGCAATTAGGGTATTTAGGGCCCTTTTCGGATAACTTGAGCTCGGGAACTCGGATTCAAATTTTTACTCCATCATTGGATTTGTTTCGATGATTCGAGTCCAACGAAACTATCCTTGCATTTTTCTGAAGCTTGGTAATTTTTGGAAGTTTTATGCCTAAAATGCATTTAGGGCATTTTTCGAAAAATTTGAGCTCGGGAATTCGGATTAAAATTTCAACTCCACCATAGGATTCATTTTGATGATTTGAGTCCAATAGAACTAGCCTTGCATTTTTCTGAAGCCGTTTGGACCCCCTTTGATTTAAAATCCGATCCGAATGGACTGGATTACTTGAACCTACCTGTTTTGTCAAACCCCGACCTGTTTCAGTACCTGAAAGGGCTGAAACTGTAGCACCCCATACGGTGGGTCACCATATCCCCAACACCTAAGCCTAATCCACATACGAGATGGGAAACCCGTACATGAACCAAGCAGAGGTGAACGGGAGACAGACAGCCACACACTTAAGCTAGGCGGAACATAGACCCGGTAAATTAAACCAACCAACAAAATGAAAGCGTATGCGGAAGCAATTCACAGAATCAAACTTAAATTACAAGCAACAGTTGACTGGTTCAACTAACCTAGATCCCTAATCCTGAATATAACATAAATCATAATGCAAACGGGTTCAATCTGTTCCTAGAAGCCTGTCCCGAAATATAATATATCAAAATAATCGTATGGTATCCATACAAACGTTCAAACTTATACAAATTCAGAAGTGCAATGCAAGGACTAAACTCGGCAAAAGAGTTGACAGACTCCGCTTAGCTCTAACTCCACGCAAACCTGCACACTAAAAACAAAAGGGGAGAGGGGTCAGTCACACAGACTGAGTGAGGGGCTACCCACGCACGCTACATATATATAAGGAGAAAAGCACACATAAACACACAGTTCGTGAACTCAGGGATAGTTTTTGCACGCCAAACTTTGCCCGTGATATATACACATAGGGATTCGTAACAAAACAGATCAAAACTTAACTTAATAGATTCTTACATATCAAACATTTCCAAAACATACCTTAACATATCAAATCTTTAGCTTATACTTTCAAAAGATCCGTATTTTATCTTAATTAAGAGTTTATCCTCGTTTCACGAATTTTAACAGAACATACATACAAAACTCGACGGGCACGAGCCCCAAATCCAATCCTGGGCTCCTGATACTAAAGCATAACATATCAGACATATCAAAGCAAAACAGATATATCAAACAAACCTCCTTTCTATGGAGATGGAAGGGTTGCGCGACCCTAACCATCCAAACAAGTGAGGGGAGTGCAAGCTACTCCAAAACCTCAGGATCTCCATCACTCACCAAACTTCCTGGTGAGATCAGGGGTAATCTGAGTCAAACTGTGGAGATGTGCACAAGGGTGATAACCAGCGACCCCATGGCCATCCGGGGTCTCCCTTACCCACAACTATGGGGCCCAACATACCAAAACATATCATATCAGAGCATAAAATAACCCGCTACAGAACTTAACGTATCAAAACTTATAAACATACCTTACCTTGCAACAACTGTGCTATACATACCTCTCCATGTCAAATCCATAGTATCTCCATAGCTCATAGCTCTCAGCTCATGAGAGGCACACGGTTTGAAGCATAGTTACCATTGCAAACATAACAAACCAGAACAAACCAAAACAAACATACATAGGCTCGTACATAGCGTACCGTACTTGTAAAGTCTTAGCAAATTCATAAACTTACATATTTCGCACATATTTACTCATAGGGTTTAGCTATAACCTAACCTTACCTTACCTTATACCAATGGAACCGAGAACGAGATGATTGATCCACCCCGGAATCAACACGGCTAACGAAACACCACCCCGGGTTCACCAGAACAAACTGAAGGCAAAACACAAAGCTTAGACCCAAGGATGAACCACATAGATGCAAGGTGTATGCATAGTCACTTAAAAGAGGTAAATACGTAGGTAAGATTCATACTCAAACTCATTTCACACAAAGGGATGCATTTCACAAGGTGGAGACACGTAACAAGGTGCATATGTGCTTCGTGCAAACAATTCACATTACTTAAAAGACATAAAAATGCAAATAAGAACAAATACATGCACATAAATAAGTTATAACAAGTTAGGAACGTGTTCGGAGGTGAAAAAGTGCAAGAAAAGTGGAAGAAAAGCATAAAATATGGTTCCGAACAAAAACGGGCAAAAGCTGGAAATTTTCCGAAATGGACAAGCTATAGGAAAATGACCATAACTTCAGTTTGAGAAGTGTGAATTAAGTTTTGTTTCTTGGGAATGAAATTAGACTCATAGATATTTCAAATGGTATATGGTTCGAATCATGTTTCAAAGCGAGGCGAAAATGGCGTAGGTTTGAAGTTGGGCTAATGTAGGATTCCGGCGAAGTAGCGACACAATTTTCAAATGGTTATATCTCACAATCTAGAACGAATTATGATGTGATTTCAATTGGAGAATGTTCTAGACTCAAAAAGGTTTCTACTATCCAAAATTCAGACAAAATTGAGCACAAACGAATGCTGCACGACCGTGTCAAAATTAGCCTGCGAGCTGATACGACCGTGTCAGAATAAAGAAAATCCAACTCGAAGGTCTAACATGGCCGTGTTGGGAATGAACTGAGGGTTGACACGGCTGTGTTGGGTCATCTTCTCCCAAAAAAAGAGCAAAAAAGTGGGGGATCGACGGGGGTGGTTCCCAAACCTCCCCAAATCACATACCAATCAATATTCAACCCAAAAACACTCAAATTCAAGGTATATCACATATATATAACACATTAGAACACAAATTGGACTTTGAAACGAGCCCGAACACCCAAAAGAGGAAACCTATACTGTTCATCATCACTCCCAAATAGCCACTTAGACACGGAATCATACCACGAAATGCACGTAGAATTGAAGTACGTAATGAGAGGAATACATTGGTTACCTTGGTTCGTTGATTGGGAGGTCAGACGAGGCAAGCTCGAGCCAAAGCTTGGAATGGCCAAGTGGGGTGTTTTTCTCGTCTCTTTTCCCTCTTGCTTGTGTTGATCCAAAATGATGAGTGGAAAGGGTATTTTCAGCTTTTAAGGCTGAAATGGGTTGGGTAAATCGGGTAGGGTCAAACGGTATCCGGTCCATTCGGATCGGATTTTAAAACGATAGGGCGAACAAACAGTTTTAGAAAATAAAGTTTAATTCATTGAATTCGAATCATCGAAACGAACTCAATGACAAGGTTAGAATTCGAATTCGAATTCGAATTCTCGAGCTTAAGTAGCCACGAAGACTAAAGCACCCTAATTAGAATTAGGTCCCTAATTTGTAAATATTGGACAATTGAGTCCAAGTACATTTAATTAAATTCTATTGCGCACATAATATATAAAATACAAATTGACAAGTAAGACATGCGAATTCACGTAAAATTATCAAATTAAACTCTCTTATGACGACATACCTGGATTGTCGAGAAGACCGGGTATCACGAACTCCCCCCCTTAAGAGAACCTGGTCCCCAGGTTCGCCTGATCTAGTTTCAAGCTCGAACAAATTTCTCTATTCACCCAACTTCGAGGTTCATGACGTCCCAACAAAGGTTAGCTCGGCAAGGTCTTCAAGCACAAAGGGTTTGAATCTTCAAATCGATCCGGTCATTTGAATTGCTCGATCAACTGACATGATAAAGAGGGTCTAAAGTAGATTCAACTCTCACCGTTTGAGTTTATTTGAGTCAACTCCCAAGCTTGGTGTTCTCTCGAAGGGCTTAGCTACAACTCACGCCACTACACAACCAAGCTCAAACCGAATTTCCTTCTTGTCCACGATCTAAGGTTCTAAGTGTCTAACATCCGAACCCTCTTCTTACATCTTCAACTCTTCAAGAGACTGGTTGAATTGTTGCAAAGCTCGACCCTCATCTTACCAAAACAACACTCTCGAACACTCAAAACATAAAACAAAATTAAAATGCTTGATGCACTTGATATGCATGTTCAAGTGTACCGTTCACCGAAGTAGTAAATTGATCTTGTGATGATATGCTCAAAGCTGAAATCTTCTAGCCCACAACCATACCTTCAAATTCCCAATGCGTCTCGTGCGACAAGCATCATTCCGGTCTTCATCCGTAATTGTTGCCTATCCTCGGAATTTTCTCTAACCCAATCTTGCACTCTTAAATGTTCTCTTGGTCTTATTATTGGTCCCAAGAATTAAATCCCTCGAGCTCTAATTCATCACCAACGGCCTTAATCCAGATTCCTTCACTCGAACACTTGCTCGTAGAATTCCTAAAGAAGAGGTATTGTCTTGTAATCATAGTTCCTCTTTGTTAAGGTGCTCCAAAGTACCGCTTCGATTTTCCTATTTAGCACCAATCTTTTCCTGGAATATAAGAGAAGTGCATCCAAAGCCTCTTTATCCGAGCACCTTTCTTCATTGCCGAATTGCCTCGCTCATAACTGTAATCATTTCTCGCTTAAGTTCCTTCGGGCGTGGAATTATTTCCCCACAGTTAGTACTCATCTTCCTTGTTAAATTTGTTTTCCATCATCTTGTTCTTAACCCATGACTTCATTCAAGAGTTTACCTCAATCCATTGAAGTCCCCCAAAAGCCCGACCAAAACCTTCTTTTAATTCTCTTCAAACTCCTTTTTTAAAGGCACGGTTGAAGAGAGAATCAATCTCCATGCCATGACATTTTGGTTAACCCTATTTTGTGCCCATAATTAGGATTCTCCCTAATATCCATCGCGGATTAATCATTCACTCTTCAACACTTCCATCACGATACCTTATCAAAAATATTAATTCTCCTTCAAAGTGGGTTTCCAATTTCCTTAAATTTTCAATCTCATTTGTAGACTTTCCAAACCAATACCCTTCAACACCTTCTTCATAACATCCTACAACCTTCAACCCGATCTCAAGAAGGGGTCTTCAATTCTGGCCCTTTCTCTAACCATCCTTTCTAACTTCCTCGGGCACTAAACTTGGAGATTGAAAGAGACGACATCCTATCAAACAAACACTAAATATGCATGTTGGGTTACATATGCCGATGCCATGCATCACATAATTTCACTTAAACACATAAAATGTTACAAGTAACAATTTGGATACTGTAGCACCCGAGCACAAGGTACCACATCCCCCGCACCGAGTCCCGACCCGCATATGAAATGGAATCCATACACGAGCTAAATCACGGCGAACGGGGACACTACAAACACACTAAGCTAGGCGGGCTAACGCTTAAACCAAACAATACAAAAACTAAATGAAATAGAGTATGCAATAGTGGAAGCAACACACGATCAAGATATATATACATTGAGCATTCAAGCTCCAAAATAGAATATTTACAATGCTAACATGTCGTCACGGCTCAAATATGTACGCACAATTCATAGATAATACATAAGAGTCATAAATATAAAATGAGTGCATTAGAGACCCAAAAGAGAAGCTAGAAACAAATACGAGACAGACACCAACTCGAATTCCCGCCTAGCTCCACTCACACCTGCGCAACACAACTGAAAACAAACCGAGTTCAATCTAAAGGAGACTGGAGGGTATTAAAACAGGTATAATAGATAATTAATACGGAATTAAATCACATTCATGCATGTTATAATCCCGAGAGAGGTTTTAGAGTAGTTTCCTAAGTGGGCAAACAAGAAGTCATCAAACAGGATTATAACTCTCATTTTCAATCAATAGGTTATTCGTGAGCCCGGCGAGAAGGCTAAGTCTCCAACCTCCACCTCGTGTAACCATTAAAGTGTTAATTTAAGTTTTCATGCAGACATTCTTTCGTGCTCAATCAATCGATCAATCATAATCATTCGATCATTCATAATCATTCATATAATCCCCTTCTTCCTCCGGGCGGTGGACGGGTTTGCAAAGCCTAGCCACCTCAATCATTGGCCAGAGGGGTTTCATGAGTTCCCCAAAGGCACTCAGCTTCCTTTTCTTACTAATCTCCTAGTGAGTTCCGGACTCTGTAGTTTGGTGAAACTAGTGTACAGGTTCACCGTCAGCCCGTGCTTCCCCGGTTAGCCACGTACACTAAGTCTCGGGCCCCAATTAGTGCAATCAATCAATACTCGCCAAAACATTTAGGTAGGGTGTTTAAATAAAGAACCGACTTAACATTAAAATCATAGACTCTTTGAAAGACTCGATATAGGTATATAATAATTTGGCTTAAAACCTTTCACATTGGGAATATATATAGGGTCATTTATCTAAATAGAAGAGAAACCCACTTGAAAGACAAAAGAACTAGCAAGAAGAGCCTCACTGCTCATCCTCATCTCCAACTAGACCCGAATCTGTGCAAAGAAAGCTAAGTGTAACTCAAATGACCATATAAGACGATCGGCAATGTAATGAACATGATATGAATGCATAAAAGATGATATTATGTCATGAACACGTTCATGTGCACTATTAATGCATTTAAATCATATAGAGACAAGACATTTATTCGTTCAAGGAAGAGTTCATAATTTCACATTTCATATCAATTCAATCCAAGAATTTCATATAAAAATCATAACACGTACTATTTCACGTTTACAATTAGAAAATAGACAAATAGAGGTATTCAAGTCATGAACGGAAATTAAATGACGCGAAATAGATAACAATTAAATTCTACAATTTAAATAAATTAAACCATACCTAATATATATATATTGTAGTGTTGTAGTGTGTTTGTGCATGATAATTCCTTATTAATGCATGCATGTTATTTATAATGCACAAACACACTACAATATATATATATATAATGTTACGTACCTCTTTTGGTTATTTATTTATTTATTATATATATATATATATATATATATATATATACAGACAGATAGATATATATAATCACGCACACACACATCCCATGCATGCATCACATGAAATATATATTATATACACACATATATATACACTACACGTCCACACACACACACCCCATGCATGCACATATATATAATTAACCACTCACAATCACACTACATAAAATATAAACATACACTCATTACAGCAATTAATTAGCAACAAAGGAAGATGACAGCAGCTCCAGGCAGCAGTTCGAACAGAAAACAGAGCAACACACACGCCCAACTCAAGGTGCAGAAGAAGAAGAAGGTAACGACTGTTAATCTAAACAAGAAGAAAAGAGTTAACGGGTGTTAAAGGCTACAGGTTATCTTCACTCCATGGTAACGGGAGTTACCAATTGCACAAGGAATCGGGGTAACTGGCGTTACCCCGTGAATCTCCCAAATTTGCAGCAGTTCGAACTCCCCTGTTCCGAACCTCCATGGCAGCAGCAGCAACAGCAGCAGTAGCAACAGCAGCAACAGCAGTTGAGGGGAAGGAAATGGAAAAACAACAGTAGCACAAGCTCACAAAAACTCAAGGAAAAAAAAATGGACTAAAACTTTCCAAAACAAACCCGCAACAACGCAGCAACACCAACGAGGAAGAAAGAAGAAGAAAAGCTTGAAAATTCACAACCTCCATTAATGGCAACTCACCAAACTCTTAACCACCAACTAATACAAGTATACTCAGCAATAAGTAAGGGAAAAGGATCACATATAAGGCATCAAAACAAGTTATAACTCATAGGAATTCAAAGAATTCAACATAACTCCATTCAACCTAACTATTCATAACCACAAATTATAACATAACCACAAATGAATGTATAACACAACCCTAAACTCACCTTGTTGATTTGATGAAGGTTGGAAGAGATTTGAGCTCCAAAATCTCCTAAAATGGCAAAGTGACGGGAAAACTGGAAAGCAGGGGTTTGTGGCTGAAATTCTTGCTTGTGTGAGGGTTGGTTCGGTTAGGAGAGAGTATGGGGTGATAGTGGGCTGAACTAGGGTTACAAGGACTCCAACCAAGGTTAATTTGGTTAAGGTTTGAAAAAGTTATGGCCATTTTAGTAAAGTGTGCCAGTTTTAGCACCGTTTCGTTTTTCGATTAGATTTTGGAGGTTCAAACGATTTTCGAAAAATATGAGGCTAAGTTCATTAAACTCGAATCTTTGATACGAGTTCAACAAAGTTGATAGAAATCGAATCCGAGTTCCCGAGCTCAAGATATCACATACGGAACCAAAGGTGCGCTAACTGCTCGTTAGCCACCGTTTTGGATGCCAAGATCAAAATAAATTCGTTACTAGGGGTGTCAATTCGGGTGGGTCAGGTGGGTTCGGGTAGGGTTAGGATAGGGGTATTACACAAAAAAATCTAAACCCGAACCCCGAATTGAACCCGAAACCCCCAACCCTAACCTGAACCTATCAGGTTCGGGTTGGGTTCGGGTTGACCTATTTTTTTTCAGGTCACCCGATGACCTGACCTATCCGATTTAACCCGACCCGACCTGAATTTAATTGCAGAATGTGGGGGAATTGTCTGCCAAAAAATGAAGCAAATACCTACATTTTAAATGGCATGAAACAAACACAACACCACTAAAATTCAATAACCTAACAAACATCACTATAATCCCATTACAATCCTCCTATGAAACAAACATCACAAATGCAAAGACATAAAACAAACAGCACGAATACGAAGCCATTACAGTCCTCCCATCAGACAAACATAACAAATGCAAAGCAATAAAAGAAACAACACAAATACAAAGCCATTACAATCTTCCCATGAAATAAATATCATAAAAGGTAACTTCAAAACACTTAAAATTCTAGCTCAAGCACTTCTGTTCCACCTAGCAAGCTCTTCCTTTAGCCATCCTATATAAAAATAATAGGCAAAAATAGCATAACATCAGATTAATATGTTTTGATATGTTCTAGCATCAGATTTAACATCCTGCTTTTATGCTAATTAAATAACTGAACTATTCATCTTAACCTTGTTCTATACATATTAATCTTGTTCGATATTGATACTTTCTGCTGCATAATAGCTGAAATAACTAATGTCTCAGAAAGACTTCGCTCAGATCCAATCTTCATCAAGGAATTCATAAAGTTCATAATAAATTTAATTCAGAAAATGCATGTTGTTTTCCAGACATATATACACAAATATTATTATGCAGATTTTCGGCAAAAACAAGAAACAAGTATATAAGAATGGGGTCAAACTTTGGAGAATAAATCTTAAAAAAGGATAACTATATATGATTAATTATTAATTATAGTTGTATTTTCTAGATCTAAATTGTTGAGCTAGCTGCAAACAGCTCACGTTACCAAGATTGGATTCCCTCGAAGTTTGAGGACATCGTTGTCTAAAATACCCTTTGAGTAGATCAATGATAACATTTGCTTCTCGGTATTACCAACCTATGAGAAGAAGTATCAAAAGTTATCAAATCAAGTTTTTAACAAAAAGTGATTTATGAATGGAGGTATTTTAGCTAAAAATGCAGCATCCAAGAAATTACCTCAAGGAAGGAATTCTGCCATTCCATCTTGTACAGATCAAAATAAATTACTTAGTCTGAAAATAATACATGTCCTTCAGTTCAATCAAAAAATTATATAAACAAGAAACCTATATGACAAGAGTTACAAACCTTGCTCCCACTCTCTTGGCAAGCCCCAACATGTTTAGTGTTCCAATTACATTTGTCTTAAATGTTTGTTCCGTATCACATCACAAATAAATTAATCAACACTCAGTTTCACTCTATTATACTCTGCCAATGATTTTTAACTTTTCGATAATGATAATCAACTAAGAATAATAAAAGAATAATTTCCTAGTCACACACCTTCACGGGGTTATATTTGTAAAAAATGGGGGAGGCAGGGCAAGCAAGATGGTAGATTTGATCAACTTGTACTAACAATGTCTCCGTCAAATCTGAAAAACAAGTAGAGATAAAACAATTGAGAAATTTCTTACAGAACCATCTCGAAGCAAAAATATATGAAAATCAAGGGGAAGAAAAATATACCATGGCGAATAAGCTTAAATCTTAGCATATTTAAAAAAGAAAGAAAAAGAAGAAGAGCTTGAATGAACTACCTATTGCCGATGGTGGGAAGGTGGCGACGAGATGGGGCGGCGGCGAGTGGTGGGTGAGAATGGAAGCATCGCCGCTGTTGGGATCTGAGTAAAAATGGAAGAAACCTTAGCATATTTAAAAAAGAAAGAAGAAGAAGAAGAGGAGAGGAAGAACTTACCTGTTGCCGGCGGGGAAGAGGCGACGGCGAGTGGTGGGTGAGAATGGAAGCACCGTCACGCTGGATCTGAGTAAAGATGGAAGAAATCTTAACATATTTAAAAAAGAAAGAAGAAGAAAAGAAGAAGAAGAGATGAAGAAATTACCTATTACCGGTGACGAAGAGGCGGCGGCGAAGAGGCATGGGTGAGAATCGAAGCGCCGCTACTGGGGGCGAAGAGGCGTGGGTGAGAATGAGAGTGCCGCTGCTGGGATCTTAGTAAAAAGGGAAGGGAAAAATGAATGAAAAGGTTAGGGTTTCATCTTATATACTATCCATTCTTATTTTTTGGGGCAAACCGGGTCAACCCGAAACCCACCCAAACTTGCTCTTTTATTCCCGGGTTAATTTTGGGTCTGTGACGCCCCGTTTTCTCGAAGGGCGTCCTTACGGCATCAACAAGTAAGTCTCTACACTTATGTGTGTTTAATTTAAGAGTTCTTGAATTATGTTATTTAATGTAAATCCAATTTAATATGTGATCATTCGGATTATTCTAAAATTTATGGTTAAGTTGATTTTAAATCCATCATGTTACGTAACTTGTTTAATTTCGGTTTACTTGAATTTCTTGAGATTAATTGTCAATTATGTGTTTACAAAGTGTCGTTAAATTGTATGAATGGTTTCTAAAATTAAATTGAATTAAACTCTAATTGGTAAATCTCTCTCTTTCATTGTAATTTATAAAATTTATGCGGAGCTTGAATGTTTAGTCGTAACTTTACCGATTTTATTTACGATTATTTGTACGCGATATTTCTCTTTGCAACGCGATAAGGATACCCAGTTGTATATAGCTTGTGCACAAGACACATTTCTCCCAATCCCTTTTCTCTCTCTCTCTCTCCTCTCCCACTCTCTCTCTCCGCGGGTCACTATGCGCGGCTTCGGTTACGAGCCCATAAATCGATCGTTTCTCGATGGAATACAACAAACGAATAGTCCATTTCGATTATCTCGGTGAGACCGACGCAAGAGTACCAATTTCACGGCCTAAAGATGAACGGTGGCGGAGTTACGGTTGGATTTCAGTAGCAGCGGCGGAGCTGTCAGACCTCCGCCACTTCACCGGCCTTCGCGGCGGTTTCCGGCCATCTACTTGTTACACCCGGCACATGCCCAGAAAGAGGACTTCCGGGCCGCGACGGCACCGCACGCGCCGCCTGAAGCCCGCGGCGATGGCGGCAGTTACTGTAGCGGCGGGTTTCGCCGCCTTCGGGTGGGGTTTTTTGACGGGGCTTGATGGTTCCCAAGGTTTTTAGATCTCCTGAGTCCATTTCCGGCATCAATTTCACCAGATCTTGGCCGTAGGTGGTGGTTCCGGCGACGTGGGTGGCGGCAGAAACTTCGGCGGCCAACGGGGGCCTTTTTCGGCCATCTTTTGGCCTCGGGCTCTTCACGAAAGTTGTTCGAAACGACGAGAACTAGTGGACTATGATTACGCGACTCCAGATTCTGTTGTTTGGCGATGGATCGCGGTGGCAAAGTGCCGGTCCAACGGCGGCGCTAGCTCCGAGGATTTTTCCGGCGAGATACCTTAGGGCTTTCGAAGAGCTCATCATGGGTAAGACAATGGCTTTTACGGATCGCATTTTGGCTCACCGGTTTGGAAGTAATTTGAGTTTGAAGATTTAGGGTTTTCGTGTTCGTATATCTGAAATTGGAGGAGATTGACTTGGAATTTACAGAAATTGATCGAGGATTCAGAACTGGCACGAAGACTTCATTCAGGAATGATTTTTTGGGATTTTTCCGGCGACCTTCGGCGGCGGGCCGGCGATGGCCCGACCAAATTCCGGTAGCTACAGTGGTGGCGTTCCGGCGGCGTCTGGTTAGAATATTCGTCTCGTTGTGGTGAGTTCAACGCCACCTTCCGTTCGTTAATCGGACACTCGATCTATTTATTATGAATTATTTTGCGTAAATGTGATTATTTGAATTAATTGTTTTAAGTGCAAATAAATTGGTTATTGTTGGTTTGTTGATCGAGATGTATTCCAATCGTATACGAAAACATGTATTGAATGGATTGTGATATGCATGAATGTTTCGATTTACAATTTGAATCTGATGTGATGAATTTACGCTATTTGTTAAGTACGAAGGGGTGTTAGTGTAATATTTAGAAACTAATCTTTTATGTGACTAAATGAACTTGAATGATATTTTAGAAGAACGAACATGTTGTGATTTCTCCATATGGATTTGAGACGTTCTCAATGTTATGTTTGTTGTAAATTGTGTTTCAAATATAAATTTAGATACATGAAGGATGCTTGAACAACTTAAGACTTGATGCATGATAGGAGTTACAATTGTAATATCTTGATTTACTCTTACTACTTGAAAATGGTATATTATGAATTACTATAAATTGATAATTGTCATGTTTGTAAGTAATTAATTCCTAGCCGAATAATTGTATAAACACTTTAAACGAACAATTATGCTTAGTAATCAACTAAGGGGATGTAAGTGTAATATTTATGAAACTATGAATGTGACTTGAGGTTGTGTACCCAACATGTTGTGAAGTTGTAAAGTATGATCTTAAGTCAATTAAATGCACTCTTTATTTATATTAAGCATGCCATCCAGGTACAACGACTTTGTATGTTTATATGATCAAGTTGCTCTTATTTATGCACTTTATAACTCGACATGAACTTGATGCTTAATTCTAATATTATAATTGAACCCTGTGACATTGGATGATTTAATATGCATTTCGTGAATACATTGACTTCCTAAATTGATCTTGTATCTTTGGATATGGAATTGCATGATGGTTTCTTGTAAATTTGATCTTGTTGAGCATTTATATGCCTTGATTGACCACGACACCTTATCCAAGCACAACATGAACACTTATGCATAACCACGATAATGTTGAGCAACGCCGTACGTCTAGTTTGGTTCATATAGAGTCTAAGTCTGAGCTTCTGTATGTCTTGTCACAGAGTTTGGTGGTGCCGGTGGGCCCGAGGTTTAGAGTGTTTGGCCCTTCACACTCTCAGACTCTACTTTCACGAGGTGAGGTTTAGGATTTTTTATAGTTACGCGACCTATGGCCTTAATATGCTGATTTCAACCCTTACATGCGAGTATATCTATTATAAATACGTATGTGTTGGATATGATATGTTTATGACCTTCTGAATCAACTCTGTTTGGAAAATTAAATATGAAAGCATATGTAAGCTGTTTTGAAAAGTACTTTACGTTATGTTCTGTAGCGAGCTTGCCATGAAAGATTGGCGTATGTGATCCACTGTGATCTGTTCTGTTCTGATCCGTTGTGATCTGTATTTGGATCGATCCTGGTGAGCTGCGGAATGGGTACCCCCGGGGACGGTTAGGGCCGTCGGGGCATTTATCCATTGCGTAGTTCCATTTGAGATATCATTGTGCGACCTTAGGGTGATGAGGGAGGCGTGGTATCTTGAGCCTTCGGCTAAGGCCGGGGAGGACTCTTGTGGGTTCGCAACCCCTTGAGGGTGAGTCTATTTTAGATGGTTTATTCTCGATGGTATGGGGACGGTACATCTCCTCCATCATTGGTGTAGAGGTTGGATTGATTTTGATTTATGTTATGAGAAGTTGAGGTTGGAAGCTCGTACTCACCGAGCAGTTGATTATGTTATGTTATGGAATTATGAATCGGGATAGAGTCTTTCTGGAAAATAGTTTCTAAACTTATATCTATATCTTATTCGGGTTCTTTCAAAACGTTTTGGTATGTAACACCTATCCCCGGTTCATGAGTCCATCCTTTTTATTCTGTGCTATGCTCCTTATATAAATATATTGTGGGTGTGCGTTAGCCCCCTCACTCGGTCAAGTTGACTGACCCCTCATTTACACTTTTAGTTGCAGGTTGTTGGCGTTTGCTAGGCAGAAGTGAGTCCTTTGAATTGCACTTCGTCAGTCTAGTCTTTCTATTTGCATTTGTCGTTTCACACACTTCACTTATGCTTTGATTTGTAGACTTGAGATTATACTTTACTATTCGGTAGCCCTGCGTGGCACTCTCATTCGGCCCTTGTGGTACTTGATGATTATTACTTTATGTTGATATTCGAGACTAGGGATTTATGCTAGTTGAACCCGTCAGTTGTTATGTTGTTGATCTGTTATTGGGGATTAGGTATCTATGCTCGTTGAACCCGTCACCTGCTTTGCATGTTTTGTTTTAAATGCTTCCGCTATCTATTGTTGATTGGTTTTATTTGCTTCCGCACTCTCAGTTTTGGTCAAGTTAGATCCGCCTAGCCTAGTGTGTGAGTTGGTGTCCCGTTCGCTCTGATTCGGATTCGGGCATGGACTTCCATTTCATGTCTGGGTCTGGGTCACAATGCGGGGGATGTGGCACCTCTCCGTTTGGGGTGTTACATCCTTAAGTGGTATCAGAGCTCTAGGTTGCAAAACCGAGCTCTTGAGTAGTGTTGCGTCTGTCTAGGTCGTACGGCATATGAATAACTGCGCATCGCATTCGTTTGACTTGATATTTTGTTCCTTCGCATGAATTGTTTCGTGATTATATGATTATGTGCACATTATGACTTTGATTATGCAATATCTTATTTTATATGCTTTATAAATTACAACTAATTGTTACATTTACGTGATATACTTGTTACATTTCATTTGCACTTTAACCCCCATGCATCGAATTTAGTGTTTGAATTTCAGGTTGCCCTATGAGTCAACACTAAGATTTCCCTCCGTCAACACTACCTATTAGCACTACAATGAAAACATACCATAATTCTATGATGAAAGGACTCTTTACCAAGATCAATGCCCATGAAAAGGTTCAGAGTTGAAGGAATGAGAATTGGTATATTGACTTACTATCTTAAAGTCAATTGAAAGATGATGTTTGACGAATTTTAACCTTGAGGATTCGTTAATCTGAAAGTAGTCACCTTGTTCAGGAAATGAGTCAATGGAGGAGAGTCTGACCAAGTAGAACCGTTTTGAAGGAGTTTGATGTGCTTTCGCCTTGATGATTCGTTTATTTGGGAGTGGTTACCTTGTTGATGGAAACGAGTTGGTGTAGAAGAATCCGATCAAATAAGATCCGATCAAGTTCAAGGGATGTGGATAGGTAACCATGTTACATAAGCAACGAGCTACAAACCCTCGGTGAGTGTTGAAGGTTTTAGTGCCGTTTAGAGTTAACGAACGACAAGACAAGATTGGTTGTTAGCTCTTTGGGTGTTTCTTCAAGATGAGATGGAAGACATTGTTGATGTGGGAATAGAACAGTTAGATGCCGAAAGACTTCTTCCAAGTTTCAGAATCATATACCATGGATTGCTTTGGGAAGTGCTTAGCACCACGATCATCCAACGAAACTCTGAGGTAAATATCTGATTGACAAACGAATCATGGACAACTCCTTGAAGATGAGCAGACCAAGATTTAACACATAAATGAGAAACTCTTGGTAGAAACTAAGGATGATTCTAGTTGAGCAAGTATTACGGTCTAGTAAAGGGTTTGGTGATAAACGAGCTTTGTTGAGTTACCACTTTATGAAAAGATTTAAGACGAGAGGTTCAGATAACGAGGGTTGCATCATTGTCGGCTTAATCAACTCCTACTGCTTCATCTCGACTTTCTTGTCAAGACTTTTACACTTTGGTTAACGGTACGCCAAGCATTCATGGCATTTGCATACATGCATCGCTTAAATACTTTTACCTTGTTTTGCTTGATGTGGGTGATGACTATTGTTGTTTAATTGTGATAACTTGGATACCTGATGTGACACCCCGACTTTCAGACAGTACAGGTATGACGTATGTGCGCAATTTATATTATTTAAATTCATATTCTTTACTCTTTTAATTCTTATTCTAAATACTTCTTATGAATTCTATATGATTTTGAATGCTATTTGTTAAGATTTGATTCGTTGATGCTTGATTTGATTTCGGAATTTCTCGTTGTTTGAATATGTTGGAGATTTACTTGTTATGAACTTTGATTATGCTCGTTATATGTTTTCAAATTTGTTTGTTGAACTTTTGAATTTATTGTTCGTTCGGAACCTAAAGGAGGTTAAAACGCTTTTAGCGCACCTTGGGTTCCAATGTGTGTATTTTGAGCTCGGGAATTCGTATTCGAAATCCGTCACCACCATTGAACTCGTTTCGATGATTCGGGTTCGATGGACTAAGCCCCATAATCTTTTAAGCTCATTTGGTATTCCGAAATTCGACCGGAAACTTACCTCGCTCTTATATGACTACCTTTCATCTATTTGCTTATTAGTCCCTCAATTCATGACATATTACCCTCAAGATTGGCCCCACAATCCACCACAAACTCAGCATATTCATCCCTCTCCCTCTCATTATCGGTTTAGGCAAGAAGAAAGGGAGAAAAGTGTAGCAACTTGGAGCTACACCCTTCGACCCGTCACTATTCACACCAAGGAGGTTTTGAGCTCTAATCTCCATTTTCTTCCAACATCATCAAGGGGTAAGTTAGTATTTGATATATACATGATATTATGAGTATTTTGAGCTATTGAATCCATGCTTGGAGCTAGGTTTGACATAGTTATGGAGCATAACATGAATTATAAGGGTTTGATGATCTTCCTTGTTTCTTGGACTTAAGCTTTGATTTGAAGTTATATATGTGACCTCTTATGCCCCTAACATGATAATTTGGTCTTGCTTCTGAATATGGTTGAGCATGGTGGAAGTTGCCATTAATGAAATTCAAATTCTTGCATTAGAATTCTTGTGATATATAATGATTCTTGGGCTTTTATGATGATTGGATGATTATATGAGGATTATGAAGTGATTTGCTAGGATTTGCATGAGTTTTGTGGCTTGGGATGACTGTTTGATGTTGTTGCGTGCTTGCCCTGCTCACTCCCCTATTTTTTTCCGCAGAGTTACTGTTGCTGCTGGTATTTTTTTTCGAAGACGAAGGGCCAACACGGCCGTGTCAGCTTTGTACATGTTTTGGACACGGCCGTGTCAGCCTCTCGACTTGGGGTAATTTATTTTTATAAAACCGGACACGGCCGTGTCAGCCCCTCGAATTAAGCCTCTGAATTTATTTTAACCGGACACGGCCGTGTCCACTTTGAACTAAAACCCAACACGGCCATGTCATTTGAACATATGGCGGCGGCAATTGCTCGTTTTATCGCTTCGTTGTTTTTCGTTGTGTTCTCTTTCTTCGTTTATAACTCGTATGCCTTGTTAGCTCGTTATATTATGCATGATGTACCTTGTTTTGAATTTATGATCTTATTTGATATGAATTTTATGAGTATGAATTGGTAGGATTTAATTGGCACATTCATGCATTCCATTGGTATTCATAAGCATTGCCGAGCGTCTATTTGGTTCATATTTGAGTCTAAGTCTCGGGTCTTTCTTTCTTTTGTGTTTCAGAGCCTCTTCCGGTCGCGCAAGAGCCCGAAGCTTAGGTGGTTGGTTGTCGTTGTGATCTTCCTTTTGTCTCTTTTGTTAAGGTGAGGATAGGAATTAGTAGCTAAAATACCCTATGGCCTATAATATGATGAATTTTCCCTTGAATGCGGATATGGTACATATATCTAGATATGCATGCTTAAATTATGTTTATGATCTTATGGAATAACTTTGGTCTCTTGGAAATGATATATGTACGAGTATATATAAACTTGATTTTAAATCTCTTTTGGTATGTTTTGTTATGTTGAGCGAGTGTGCCCTGAAAGATGGGATTTTGGTTTGAATTGGTTTGTGGGCCCTAGACACGTGGGTAAGGACGGCCCGGGGCGACCACGGGGTCGCCGGGTTTACCCCTGTGCACGTTCTCATTTGAGATATTCACGTGCGACCTTGGGAGGTTGGGAAGGCGTGGTATCTTGAGCCTTCGGTGGATAACCGGAGAAGGCATGACGTGGGTTAGCTACCCCGTATGTTTTTGGTAATGTAGGTGCTAGGGTTTGATTCCCGACACACCATGGATGTAAGGGCGGATTTATGATTTGATATTTATGATTAGAGGAGTAAGGGATAGTCCGTTCTCGCCGGGCTTTTAGTTATGTTTTGATTGATGGATTATGAATCGAGATAGATGCTTTTATTACTATATATATTACTTTCGGGAGTTGGTTTGGTGTGCAAAACTCTAGCCTCGATTCATGACTATCACGTTTGATTTATGCTCTGCTCTATACGTAATTAATGTGTGGGTGTGTCAAGCCCCTCACTCAGTCGAGTTGTGAGACTGACCCTCTCCTTTCCCTTTTCAGGTGTGCCGAGCTAGGCGGGGAAGTGCATCGAGTTGAGTCGTACTTAGCCGTTTAGGTCGAGTAGCATTGCATCCCTTTTGTTTTAGCATCTTATATGAAATATAACCTTGGCACATGAATTCTAATCTATTTTTGGGTTGTGAAGCCATGTATATGATATGTATGGTTATGCTTATTTGTCGAGCTCTTTTGGATCCTGTTTTTGGCTTCCGCGTATTTGTTTGGTGTTTGCGTACTCTGGTGTGGTTTAGCCCCGCTTAGCCTAGTGTGTGAGTGTAGGTCACCGTTCGCTTAGACTTGGGTTCATGTATGGAAACCCATTTCATATGTGGATTCGGGTTTAAGTGCGGGGGATGTGGTGGCCCGCCGCTCCGGGCGTCACATCCTTAAAGTGGTATCAGAGCTCTCGGTTGCAAAACCGGAACTCTTGAGTCGAGTCTGGTGAGTCTAGGTCGTTCGGCTTAGGACAACGTGGTTATATGCCTCTATGTGATTACTTGTCTATTTTCTTGTTAATAGTGCACATGAACATGCACTAACCCCCACGCATATGAATTTGAATCTCTTGTTTTGTAGAAATATGCCTCCCCGAAGACACCATCACCGAGATAGATCTCCGGAACATCATCATCACCGAGATCATTCTCCACAACATGAAACCAACAATCCACCACCACCACCTCAAATGGATCCCGGAAACTTTATGGAAAGATTGGCCATATTTTTGGAACAAAGGGCTCAGGAAAGGAATAATGCACCTCCGGTCGGGAATCATGGAGGAAATGCTATCACTGCTCTTCTTTGGGAATTTAAAAATCAGAATCCACCGGTTTTCATTGGTGGGAATGATGGGCAGGCAGAGGAGTGGCTAATTCAGACAAATCGGGTATGGCGCCTCATTCCTTGTGACCCGATGGACAAGCTACAGTGCACTCTTAGCATGATACAGGGACAGGCCTACAGTTGGTGGGCTAGCACTCAGATTAAGTTGGAAGCTTCTGGGGAAGAGATTACATGGGATATCTTCGAACAGGAATTTAAGAACAAATATATCCCTAAGGCTACGAGAAACCGAAGGTTGAGAGAATTTATGGATTTGAAACAAGGGAGTATGTCTGTTACTGATTATATCAACGAGTTTGAGAGACTCTCCCGCTATGCCCCTAATATCGCTAATGATGATGAAGCGAAGGCCTCTCAGTTTCTCCAAGGATTACGGGAGGATATCAAAGATGCTTTGGAAGCAGCCAACACGAGCACGTGGGCGAAAGCAGTTGATAAGGCACTCAGGGTCGAAGAGAGAGTGGTTCTGAGGAGGAGGACTTCATACTCAGGGCAAGGGTCCGGTTCAGGGACTATGAATAAATTTGGAAAGAGGCCAGCCTTTTAAACTTTTCAACAGGCTAAACCTCAGAACAAATCATTCAAACCAGCGGGACCAATTCAAGCCAAGCAACCATTAGCACTTCCGGCACCACCTAAAGTGCAATGTACCTATTGTAAAGGCTCTCACCACGTGGACAACTGCTTCAGACTCCATAAAAGGTGTTTCCTTTGTGGAGCATCGGATCATATGATGAACACGTGTCCGAAGAAGAAAGACAACCCGAGGCCTGCAATTCCGGCTAGGGCATATGCGTTGGGAGCTGAGGAGGAGCAAGCTGTAGATGTCGACCCAAACGCGGTGATTGAAGGTACTATAAGCATCCATGGCACTACATTACATGCATTGTTCGATCCCGGGGCTACTCATTCATTTATTTCCCGGGATATTGCTGCTTCTATGTGCTTGCCTGTTTCTTTATATGCGCATGACTACGTGGTTAGTTCCCCTCTTGGTGGTAGTTTAGTATCTTGCAGGGTTTTTCGGGGTTGCCCAATTGGCTTTGAAGACCGAGTCTTTCTGGCAGATTTGATTAAGATGCCTATGCAGAGGTATGATGTTATTTTGGGGATGGATTAGTTGTATGAGTATGGGGCTCAGATGGATTGTCGGGAAAAGAAAGTTTCCTTTGGTTCAGTGGTGTTTAAGGGCGAGAAGGTTAAGTCAAGCCCGTTTATTTCTTTCATGGAGGCTAGTAAACTGGTCCGGGACGGAGCAACAGGTTTTGTGGTCTATCTTTTGAATAGACCGAAGGATCAGGCCAAACTTGAAGAGACGGAGGTCGTGCGAGAGTATATCGATGTTTTCCCTGAGACTTTGGGTTCTCTTCCGCCTGATAGGGACATCGAGTTCGTAATTGACCTTTATCCCGGAGCAGAGCCTTTCTCGAAGACTCCCTACAGAATGGCTCCTGCAGAGTTGAAGGAATTGAAGTCGCAGCTTGATGAATTGTTAGCTTGCGAGTACATCCGTCCGAGCACTTCTCCGTGGGGTGCTCCCATTCTATTTGTAAAGAAGAAGGATGGAACGTTGCGCATGTGTATAGATTACCGTGAGCTGAATCGGATGACCGTGAAGAATAAGTATCCGTTGCCTCACATCGAGGAGCTATTTGATATTTTGCAAGGGTCTAAGGTTTATTCTGAGTTGGATTTGAGGCAAGGTTATTATCAGCTGCGGATAAGGGAGGAGGATATCCCTAAGACTCGATTCAAGACTCGCTATGGGTACTTTGAATTCGTGGTTATGCCTTTTGGATTAACTAATGCTCCAGCCGTATTCATGGATATGATGCACCGAGTGTTCAGGCAATTCCTTGACAAGTTTGTGGTAATTTTTATAGACGACATTCTGGTGTACTCTAAGTCGGCTGAAGAGCATGCTCAGCATCTCCGGATTGTTATGGAAACCCTAAGGGAGCATCAATTGTACGCCAAGTTTAGTAAATGCGAGTTTTGGATCGACAGGGTTGTATTTTTGGGTCATATCATCTCGGGTAGTGGAATTGAAGTAGATCCGTCTAAGATTGAATCCGTGCTTCGTTGGGAGAGACCGAGGAATGTATCAGAAATTCGGAGTTTTCTTGGATTGGTCGGTTACTACAGAAGGTTTGTTAAAGATTTTTCTAAGATTGCTGCTCCGTTCACTCAGTTGACTAAGAAAGAAGTGAAGTTTGAGTGGGATGATAAGTGTGAAGCAAGTTTTCAGACTTTGAAAGTGAAATTGACGTTAGCACCAGTTCTCACCCTACCCGAGGGCACCGAGGGTTATGCAGTTTACACGGATGCTTCTAAGGAAGGTTTGGGTTGTGTTTTAATGTAGCACGGTAGAGTGGTAGCTTATGCTTCGAGAAAATTGAAGGAGCATGAGAAGAATTTCCCTACCCATGATTTGCAATTAGCTGCTGTGGTGTTTGCTTTGATGAAGTGGCGACACTACCTCTACGGTACAACGTTCGAGGTGTTTACGGATCACCAAAGCCTCAAGTATCTCTTTTCTCATAAAGATCTGAATGTAAGACAGAGGCGTTGGATGGAGTTATTAGAGGACTACGACTGCAAGATTCAGTACCATCCGGGTAAAGCGAACGTGGTCGTGGATGCTTTGAGTAGAAAGGCGAGTGTGGTTAATTTGGAAGTAGGTTCTTCAAATTCGGGTTCAGAGATTCTGGCTTCAGGGACTTGGTTGGCTAACCTCACAATTATACCAGATTTGAAACAGCAGTTATTGGAGGCTCAAGCCTTGGATGCTGAGATTCAGAAGTTGATAGCACATTCTGGAAAGGATCCAAATTCTAAGTTTGGATTGGATGATTCAGGTTTGTTAAGGTTTGGATCGAGAGTTTGTGTTCCAACCGAGCTCAGGAGGTTGATTTTAGAAGAAGCACATCGCTCGGGGTACTCGATTCATCCGGGAGGTACTAAGATGTATCGAGACCTGAAAGAGAAATTCTGGTGGAATGGCATGAAAAGGGACGTCGCGAACTTCGTTAAGCGATGTCTGACATGTCAAAAGGTGAAGGCAGAGCACCAGAAACTGGGAGGAACTCTCTAACCACTCCCTATTCCCGAATGGAAGTGGGAGCAAGTGACAATGGACTTTGTGTCCGGCTTGCCTAGAGTCAAAGGAGGGTTTGATGGAATTTGGGTGGTTATCGACAGGTTGACTAAGTCTACCCATTTTCTTAAGGTTCGGATGTCTGATAAGGTGCCGAAATTAGCAGGGTTGTACGTGCGGGAAATTGTAAGGTTACACGGAATTCCAGTTAGTATAGTTTCAGATCGAGATCCGAGGTTCACTTCGATCTTTTAGTAGAATCTTCAGAGATGTTTGGGTACCAAGCTCAAGTTTAGCACCGCTTCGCATCCTCAAACAGACGGTCAGTCGGAAAGGTTAATTCAGTATCTGGAGGATATGCTTAGGGCGTGTGTTTTGGATTTTCAAGACAAGTGGGACGAACATCTGGCTTTGGTTGAGTTTGCGTATAATAACAACTATCAGGGTTCAATTGGAATGGCTCCATATGAGGCACTTTATGGGAGGGAGTGTAGAACCCCCCTATTTTGGGATATAGAGGATTGGAGATGGACTAAGGAGCATAAACTCGAGAGAGAAGAACCTAAGGAAAATATTACCGCTACGATTGAGAAGGTTCATCAGATTAGGCAGAGAATGAAAGCGGCTCAGTCTCGTCAGAAGAGTTATGCTGATAAGAGAAGAAGGCCTTTACAGTTTGAGGTAGGAGATAAGGTCTTTCTGAAAACATCTCCGAGAAAAGGATTCACGCGGATTGGTAAAGGTGGGAAACTCAGTCCCCGATATCTTGGACCGTTTGAGATTTTAGAAAGAATCGGAGAAGTGGCATATAGATTGGACTTACCGCCGAATTTGACCGGGATACACAACGTGTTTCACGTTTCTCAACTCCGTAAACATTATCCCGATGAGGCCACCATTCTCCCAGTTGAAGAAGTTCAGTTAGGGCCGGATTTGACGATTGAGAAACATCCAGTTGCAATTCAGGATCGAAAAATGCAAGAGTTAAGAAACCGACAGATTCCTTTGATCAGGGTACTTTGGAGAGATCAGAAATCAGAGGAATCCACCTGGGAAACTGAGGAAAAGATGAGAACTTTATATCCAGAGTTGTTTAAGAACTCGGTTCGGATTTGAGGACAAGTCCTTTTAAGGGGGAAGGATTGTGACACCCCGACTTTCAGACAGTACAGGTATGACGTATGTGCGTAATTTATATTATTTAAATTCATATTCTTTACTCTTTTAATTCTTATTCTAAATACTTCTTATGAATTCTATATGATTTTGAATGCTATTTGTTAAGATTTGATTCGTTGATGCTTGATTTGATTTCGGAATTTCTCGTTGTTTGAATATGTTGGAGAATTACGTGCTATGAACTTTGATTATGCTCGTTATATGTTTTCAAATTTGTTTGTTGAACTTTTGAATTTATTGTTCGTTCGGAACCTAAAGGAGGTTAAAACGCTTTTAGCGCACCTTGGGTTCCAATCTGTGTATTTTCAGCTCAGGAATTCGGATTCGAATTCCGTCACCACCATTGAACTCGTTTCGATGATTCGGGTTCGATGGACTAAGCCCCATAATCTTTTAAGCTCATTTGGTATTCCGAAATTCGACCGGAAACTTACCTCGCTATTATATCACTACCTTTCATCTATTTGCTTATTAGTCCCTCAATTCTTGACATACTACCCTCAAGATTGGCCCCACAATCCACCACAAACTCAGCATATTCATCCCTCTCCCTCTCATTATCGGTTTAGGCAAGAAAAAGGGGAGAAAAGTGCAGCAACTTGGAGCTAAACCCTTCAACCCGTCACTATTCACACCAAGGAGGTTTTGAGCTCTAATCTCCATTTTCTTCCAACATCATCAAGGGGTAAGTTAGTATTTGATATGTACATGATATTATGAGTATTTTGAGCTATTGAATCCATGCTTGGAGTTAGGTTTGACATAGTTATGGAGCATAACATGAATTATAAGGGTTTGATGATCTCCCTTGTTTCTTGGACTTAAGCTTTGATTTGAAGTTATATATGTGACCTCTTATGCCCCTAACATGATAATTTGGTCTTGCTTCTGAATATGGTTGAGCATGGTGGAAGTTGCCATTAATGAAATTCAAATTCTTGCATGAGAATTCTTGTGATATATAATGATTCTTGGGCTTTTATGATGATTGGATGATTATATGAGGATTATGAAGTGATTTGCTAGGATTTGCATGAGTTTTGTGGCTTGGGATGATTGTTTGATGTTGCTGCGTGCTTGCCCTGCTCCCTCCCCTGTTTTTTTCCGCAGAGTTACTGTTGCTGCTGGTATTTTTTTTCGAAGACGAAGGGTCAACACGGCCGTATCAGCTTTGTGCATGTTTTGGACACGGCCGTGTCAGCCTCTCGACTTGGGGTAATTTATTTTTATAAAACCGGACACGGCCGTGTCCATTTTGAACTAAAACTCAACACGGCCGTGTCAGCCCCTCGAATTAAGCCTCTGAATTTATTTTAACCGGACACGGCCGTGTCCACTTTGAACTAAAACCCAACACGACCGTGTCATTTGAAAATATGGCGACGGCAATTGCTCGTTTTATCGCTTCGTTGTTTTTCGTTGTGTTCTCTTTCTTCGTTTATAACTCGTATGCCTTGTTAGCTCGTTATATTATGCATGATGTACCTTGTTTTGAATTTATGATCTTATTTGATATGAATTTTATGAGTATGAATTGGTAGGATTTAATTGGCACATTCATGCATTCCATTGGTATTCATAAGCATTGCCGAGCGTCTATTTGGTTCATATTTGAGTCTAAGTCTCGGGTCTTGCTTTCTTTTGTGTTTCAGAGCCTCTTTCGGTCGCGCAAGAGCCCGAAGCTTAGGTGGTTGGTTGTCGTTGTGATCTTCCTTTTGTCTCTTTTGTTAAGGTGAGGATAGGAATTAGTAGCTAAAATACCCTATGGCCTATAATATGATAAATTTTCCCTTGAATGCGGATATGGTACATATATCTAGATATGCATGCTTAAATTATGTTTATGATCTTATGGAATAACTTTGGTCTCTTGGAAATGATATATTTACGAGTATATATAAACTTGATTTTAAATCTCTTTTGGTATGTTTTGTTATGTTGAGTGAGTGTGCCCTGAAAGATGGGATTTTGGTTTGAATTGGTTTGTGGGCCCTAGAGACGTGGGTAAGGACGGCCCGGGGCGACCACTGGGTCGCCGGGTTTACCCCTGTGCACGTTCTCATTTGAGATATTCACGTGCGACCTTGGGAGGTTGGGAAGGCGTGGTATCTTGAGCCTTCGGTGGATAACCGGAGAAGGCATGACGTGGGTTAGCTACCCCGTATGTTTTTTGTAATGTAGGTGCTAGGGTTTGATTCCCGACACACCATGGATGTAAGGGTGGATTTATGATTTGATATTTATGATTAGAGGAGTAAGGGATAGTCCGTTCTCGCCGGGCTTTTAGTTATGTTTTGATTGATGGATTATGAATCGAGATAGATGCTTTTATTACTATATATATTACTTTCGGGAGTTGGTTTGGTGTGCAAAACTCTAGCCTCGATTCATGACTACCACGTTTGATTTGTGCTTTGCTCTATACGTAATTAAGGTGTGGGTGTGGCAAGCCCCTCACTCAGTCGAGTTGTGAGACTGACCCTCTCCTTTCCCTTTTCAGGTGTGCCGAGCTAGGCGGGGAAGTGCGTCGAGTTGAGTCGTACTTAGCCGTTTAGGTCGAGTAGCATTGCATCCCTTTTGTTTTAGCATCTTATATGAAAGATAACCTTGGCACATGAATTCTTATCTATTTTTGGGCTGTGAAGCCATGTATATGATATGTATGTTTATGCTTATTTGTCGAGCTCTTTTGGATCCTGTTTTTGGTTTCCGCGTACTTGTTTGGTGTTTGCGTACTCTGGTGTGGTTTAGCCCCGCTTAGCCTAGTGTGTGAGTGTAGGTCACCGTTCGCTTAGACTTGGGTTCATGTATGGAAACCCATTTCATATGTGGATTCGGGTTTAAGTGCGGGGGATGTGGTGGCCCACCGCTCCGGGCGTCACACCTGATCTAGTAGTTGTAACTTGAAAATTCTACTCGTTATGAACCGTTGTTGAGATGATGAATGAGTTATGTACTTATGTGAACTATTCATGCCTATGTGATTTGAAACTCTCTTGATTGCTCAATAACTTCCCATATAACATACATACATATTATAACCTTATTTTAAGTGATTCCATCGCGATATCCCCCTTGAGTTGAGGTATGAGCGTTGAATCTATACTCAAGGGACACCGATATCAGTTGTATAAGGTACACCAAACATGCATCGCATACTTTTCGTCAAGTGTTACTATGATGTGTGTATGAATGAATAACTGATAAGTGGATTTATGTGTAAGAGAGGCCTTAGGTCCCCTCTTTTTACGTGTTGGAGAGATGTAGGATTCTCTTTATTTACGTGGTAGAAAGATGTTGGAATCTTTCTAAGTTTTGTGTGTGAGAGATGTTGGATTCTCTTGTACTTAGATATTCAGAGATGCTGGATTCTCTTGAATCTAGGGGTTTGAGGAATGCTGGATTTTCTCAAACTAGAATGTTGGGAGATGTTGGAATCTGCCCGACTTAGGTTGAGAGACGGGGTTCTCTCAATTATGTGCTTGAGAGACGGGGTTCTCTCTTTTATGTGTGCTCGGGAGACGGGGTTCTCTCTCTTGTGGGTGCTGAGGGACGGGGCTCTCTCTCTTACGTGTTGAGAGATGGGATTCTCTCTTGTTTGTTGTGGTTGCGTTACGCGTTGATTTGACTATGGGTTGCAATGGAAAGTCTGAGACGACATCGAGGTTGGGTGCAGTTGCAGCTATCCGATCATGGGAATGACCGACCGAGTTCGAAACCACTAACCGATCAAGTAGTCGCACGGACCTCGACGATAACAAGACATCCTAAAGGAGGTTCGGTGTAGATGACAGGAGTAAGCCTCACCATTAGAGTTATGTTCTTACGTGAGTTCCGGAGAAGGGTTGGAGCACTACTACTCGAGGATCTACATTTTTGCAGTGGAACCTGGGGACCAGGTTCTCTTAAGGGGGAAGGTTGTGACGCCCCGTTTTCTCGAAGGGCGTCCTTACGGCATCAACAAGTAAGTCTCTACACTTATGTGTGTTTAATTTAAGAGTTCTTGAATTATGTGATTTAATGTAAATCCAATTTAATATGTGATCATTCGGATTATTCTAAAATTTATGGTTAAGTTGATTTTAAATCCATCATGTTATTTACCTTGTTTAATTTCGGTTTACTTGAATTTCTTGAGATTAATTGTCAATTATGTGTTTACAAAGTGTGGTTAAATTGTACGAAAGGTTTCTAAAATTAAATTGAATTAAACTCTAATTGGTAAATCTCTCTCTTTCATTGTAATTTATAAAATTTATGAGGAGATTGAATGTTTAGTCGTAACTTTACCGATTTTATTTACGATTATTTATACTCGATATTTCTCTTTGCAACGCGATAAGGATACCCGGTTGTATATAGCTTGTGCACAAGACACATTTCTCTCAATCCCTTTTCTCTCTCTCTCTCTCTCTCTCTCTCCTCTCCCACTCTCTCTCTCTCCCGTGGGTCACTATGCGCGGCTTCGGTTACGAGCCCATAACTCGATCGTTTCTCTATGGAATTCAACAAACGATAGTCTATTTCGATTATCTTGGCAAGACCGACGCAAGAGTACCAATTTTACGGCCTAACGACGAACGGTGGCGGAGTTACGGTCGGATTTCAGTAGCAGCGGCGGAGCTATCGGACCTCCGCCACTTCACCAGCCTTCGCGGCGGTTTTCGGCCATCTACTTGTTACACGCGCCAGATGCCCAGAAAGAGGACTTCCCGGTGCAGCTTCTGACGTCGGCAGCGCGGCCATCCGGGCCGCGTAGGCTCCGCACGCCCCGCCTGAAGCCCGCGGGGGCGGCGGCCGTTACCGTAGCGGCGGGTTTCGCCGCCTTCCGGCGGGGTTTTTCGACGGGGCTTGATGGTTCCCAAGGTTTTTCGACCTCCTGAGTCCATTTCCGGCATCAATTTCACCAAATCTTGGCCGTAGGTGGTGGTTCCGGCGAAGTGGGCGGCGGTAGAAACTTCGGCGGCCAACGGGGGCCTTTTTCGGCCATCGTTTGGCCTCGGGCTCTTCACGAAAGTTGTTCAAAACGACGAGAACTAGTGGACTGTGATCAGGCGACTCCAGATTCTGTGGTTTGGCGGCGCATCGCGGCGGAAAAGTGGCGGTGCAACGGCGGCGCTAGCTCCGAGGATTTTTCCGGCGAGATACGTTAGGGCTTTCGAAGAGCTTATCATGGGTAAGACAATGGCTTTTACGGATCGTATTTTGGTTCACCGGTTTGGAAGTAATTTGAGTTTGAAGATTTAGGGTTTTCGTGTTCGTAGATCTGAAATTGGAGGAGATTGACTTGGAATTTCCAGAAATTGATCGAGGATTCGGAACGGGCACGAAGACTTCATTTAGGAATGAATTTTTGGGATTTTTTCGGCGACCTTCGTCGGCGGCCCGGCGCCGGGCCAGCCAAATTTCCGTAGCTATAGTGGTGGCGTTCCGGCGGTGTCTGGTCAGAATGTTCGTCTCGTTGTGGTGAGTTCAACGCCACCTTCCGTTCGTTAATCGGACACTCGATCTATTTATTACGAATTATTTTTCATAATTGTGATTATTTGAATTAATTGTTTTAAGTGCAAATAAATTGGTTATTGTTGGTTAGTTGATCGAGATGTATTCCAATCGTATACGAAAACATGTATTGAAAGGATTGTGATATGCATGAATGTTTCGATTTACAATTTGAATCCGATGTGATGAATTTACGCTATTTGTTAAGTACGAAGGGGTGTTAGTGTAATATTTAGAAACTAATCTTTTATGTGACTAAATGAACTTGAATGATATTTTAGAAGAATGAACATGTTGTGATTTCTCCATATGGATTTGAGACGTTCTCAATGTTATGTTTGTTGTAAATTGTGTTTCAAATATAATTTAGATACATGAAGGATGCTTGAACAACTTAAGACTTGATGCATGATAGGAGTTACAATTGTAATATCTTGGTTTACTCTTACTACTTGAAAATGGTATATTATGAATTACTATAAATTGATAATTGTCATGTTTGTAAGTAATTAATTCCTAGCTGAATAATTGTATAAACACTTTAAACGAACAATTATGCTTAGTGATCAACTAAGGGGATGTAAGTGTAATATTTATGAAACTATGAATGTGACTTGAGCTTGTGTACCAAACATGTTGTGAAGTTGTAAACTATGATCTTAAGTGAATTAAATGCACTCTTTATTTGTATCAAGCATGCCATCCAGGTACAACGACTTTGTATGTTTATATGATCAAGTTGCTCTTACTTATGCACTTTATAACTCGACATGAACTTGATGCTTAATTCTAATATTATAATTGAACCATGTGACATTGGATGATTTAATATGCATTTCGTGAATACATTGACTTCCTAAATTGATCTTGCATCTTTGGATATGGAATTGCATGATGGTTGCTTGTAAATATGATCTTGTTGAGCATTGATATGCCTTGATTGACCACGACACCTTATCCAAGCACAACATGAACACTTATGCATAACCACGATCATGTTGAGCAACGTCGTGCGTCTTGTTTGGTTCATATAGAGTCTAAGTCTGAGCTTCTGTATGTCTTGTCACAGAGTTTGGTGGTGCCGGTGGGCCCGAAGTTTAGAGTGTTTGGCCCTTCACACTCTCAGACTCTACTTTCACGAGGTGAGGTTTAGGATTTTGTATAGTTACGCGACCTATGGCCTTAATATGCTGATTTCAACCCTTGCATGCGGGTATATCTATTATAAATACATATGTGTTGGATATGATATGTTTATGACCTTCTGAATCAACTCTGTTTGGAAAATTAAATATGAAAGCATATGTAAGCTGATTTGAAAAGTACTTTACGTTATGTTCTGTAGCGAGATTTCCATGAAAGATTAGCATATGTGATCCGCTGTGTTCTGTTCTGTTGTGATCCGTTGTGATCTGTGTGTGGATCGATCCTGGTGAGCTGCGGAATAGGTACCCCCGGGACGGTTAGGGCCGCCGGGGCATTTATCCATTGCGTAGTTCCATTTGAGATATCATTGTGCGACCTTAGGGTGGTGAGGGAGGCGTGGTATCTTGAGCCTTCGACTAAGGCCGGGGAGGACTCTTGTGGGTTCGCAACCCCTTGAGGGTGAGTCTATTTTAGACGGTTTATTCTCGATGGTATGGGGACGGTACATCTCCTCCATCATTGGTGTAGAGGTTGGATTGATTTTGATTTATGTTATGAGGAGTTGAGGTTGGAAGCTCGTACTCGCCGAGCAATTGATTATGTTATGTTATGGAATTATGAATCGGGATAGAGTCTTTCTGGAAAATGGTTTCTCAACTTATATCTATATCTTATTCGGGTTCTTTCAAAACGTTTTGGTATGTAACACCTATCCCTGGTTCATGAGTCCATCCTTTTTATTCTGTGTTATGCTCCTTATATATATATATATTGTGGGTGTGCATTAGCCCCCTCACTCGGTCAAGTTGACTGACCCCTCATTTACACTTTTAGTTGCAGGTTGTTGGCGTTTGCTAGGCGGAAGTGAGTCCTTTGAGTTGCACTTCGTTAGTCTAGTCTTTCTATTTGCATATATCGTTTCACACACTTCACTTATGCTTTGATTTGTAGACTTAAGATTATACTTTACTATTCGGTAGCGCTGCGTGGCACTCTCATTCGGCCCTTGTGGCACTTGATGATTATTACTTTATGTTGATATTCGGGACTAGGGATTTATGCTAGTTGAACCCGTCACTTATTATGTTGTTGATCTGTTATTCGGGATTAGGTATCTATGCTCGTTGAACCCGTCACCTACTTTGCATGTTTTGTTTTAAATGCTTCCGCTATCTATTGTTGATTGGTTTTATTTGCTTCCGCACTCTGAGTTTTGGTCCAGTTAGATCCGCCTAGCCTAGTGTGTGAGTTGGTCTCCCGTTCGCTCTGATTCGGATTCGGGCATGGACTTCCATTTCATGTCCGGGTCTAGGTCACAATGCGGGGGATGTGGCACCTCTCCTTTTGGGGTGTTACATCCTTAAGTGGTATCAGAGCTCTAGGTTGCAAAACCGAGCTCTTGAGTAGTGTTGCGTCTGTCTAGGTCGTACGGCATACGAATAACTGCGCATCGCATTTGTTTGACTTGATATTTTGTTCCTTCGCATGAATTGTTTCGTGATTATATGATTATGTGCACATTATGACTTTGATTATGCAATATCTTATTTTATATGCTTTATAAATTACAACTAATTGTTGCATTTACGTGATATACTTGTTACATTTCATTTGCACTTTAACCCCCATGCATCGAATTTAGTGTTTGAATTTCAGGTTGCCCTATGAGTCAACACTGAGATTTCCCTCCGTCAACACTACCTATTAGCACTACAACGAAAACATACCATAATTCGAACATGAAAGGACTCTTTACCAAGATCAATGCCCATGAAAAGGTTCAGAGTTGAAGGAATGAGAATTGCGATATTCACTTACTATCTTAAAGTCAATTGAAAGATGAGGTTTGACGAATTTTAACCTTGAGAATTCGTTAATCTGAAAGTAGTCACCTTGTTGAGGAAATGAGTCAATAGAGGAGAGTCTGACCAAGTAGAACCGTTTTGAAGGAGTTTGATGTGATTTCGCCTTGATGATTCGTTTATTTGGGAGTGGTCACCTTGTTGATGGAAACGAGTTGATGTAGAAGAATCCGATCAAATAAGATCCTATCAAGTTCAAGGGATGTAGATAGGTAACCATGTTACATAAGCAACGAGCTACAAACCCTCGGTGAGTGTTGAAGGTTTTAGTGCTGTTTAGAGTTAACGAACGACAAGACAAGATTGGTTGTTAGCTCTTTGGGTGTATCTTTGAGATGAGATGGAAGACATTGTTGATGTGGGAATAGAACAGTTAGATGCCGAAAGAGTTCATCCAAGTTTCAGAATCATATACCATGGATTGCTTTGGGATGTGCTTAGCACCACGATCATCTAACGAAACTCTGAGGTAAATATCTGATTGACAGAAGAATCATGGACAACTCCTTGAAGATGAGCAGACCAAGATTTAACACATAAATGAGAAACTCTTGGGAGAAACTAAGGATGATTCTAGTTGAGCAAGTATTACGGTCTAGTAAAGGGTTTGGTGATAAACGAGCTTTGTTGAGTTACCACTTTATGAAAAGATTTAAGACGAGAGGTTCAGATGACGAGGGTTGCATCATTGTCGGCTTAATCAACTCCTACTGCTTCATCTCGACTTTCTTGTCAAGACTTTTACACTTTGGTTAACGGTACGCCAAAGCATTCATGGCATTTGCATACATGCATCGCTTAAATACTTTTACCTTGTTTTGCTTGATGTGGGTGATGACTATTGTTGTTTAATTGTGATAACTTGGATACCTGATCTAGTAGTTGTAACTTGAAATTTCTACTCGTTATGAACCGTTGTTGAGATGATGAATGAGTTATGTACTTATGTGAACTATTCATGCCTATGTGATCTGAAACTCTCTTGATTGCTCACTAACTTCCCATATAACATATATACATACTGTAACCTTATTTTATAGGGATTCCATCGCGATATCCCCCTTGAGTTGAGGTATGAGCGTTGAATCTATACTCAAGGGACACCGATATCAGTACACCAAACATGCATCGCATACTTTTCGTCAAGTGTTAATATAATGTGTGTATGTATGAATAACTGATAAGTGGATTTATGTGTAAGAGAGACCTTAGGTCCCCTCTTTTTACGTGTTGGAGAGATGTAGGATTCTCTTTATTTATGTGGTAGAAAGATGTTGGAATCTTTCTAAGTTTTGTGCGCGAGAGATGTTGGATTCTCTTGTACTTAGATATTCGGAGATGCTGGATTCTCTTGAATCTAGGGGTTTGAGGAATGCTGGATTTTCTCAAACTAGAATGTTGGTAGATCTTGGAATCTGCCCGACTTAGGTTGAGAGACGGGGTTCTCTCAATTATGTGCTTGAGAGACGGGGTTCTCTCTTTTATATGTGCTCGGGAGACGGGGTTCTCTCTCTTGTGGGTGTTGAGGGACGGGGCTCTCTCTCTTACGTGTTGAGAGATGGGATACTCTCTTGTTTGTTGTGGTTGCGTTACGCGTTGATTTGACTACGGGTTGCAATGGCAAGTCTGAGACGACATCGAGGTTGGGTGCAGTTGCAGCTATCCGATCATGGGAATGACCGACCGAGTTCGAAACCACTAACCGATCAAGTAGTCGCACGGACCTCGACGATAACAAGACATCCTAAAGGAGGTTCGGTGTAGATGACAGGAGTAAGCCTCACCATTAGAGTTATGTTCTTACGTGAGTTCCGGAGAAGGGTTGGAGCACTACTACTCGAGGATCTACATTTTTGCAGTTGAACCTGGGGACCAGGTTCTCTTAAGGGGGTAAGGTTGTGACGCCCCGTTTTCTCGAAGGGCGTCCTTACGATATCAACAAGTAAGTCTCTACACTTATGTGTGTTTAATTTAAGAGTTCTTGAATTATGTGATTTAATGTAAATCCAATTTAATATGTGATCATTCGGATTATTCTAAAATTTATGGTTAAGTTGATTTTAAATCCATCATGCTACTTAACTTGTTTAATTTCGGTTTACTAGAATTTCTTGAGATTAATTGTCAATTATGTGTTTACAAAGTGTGGTTAAATTGTACGAAAGGTTTCTAAAATTAAATTGAATTAAACTCTAATTGATAAATCTCTCTCTTTCATTGTAATTTATAAAATTTATGCGGAGCTTGAATGTTTAGTCGTAACTTTACCGATTTTATTTACGATTATTTGTACTCGATATTTCTCTTTGCAACGCGATAAGGATACCCGGTTGTATATAGCTTGTGCACAAGACACATTTCTCCCAATCCCTTTTCTCTCTCTCTCTCTCCTCTCCCACTCTCTCGCTCCCACGGGTCACTATGCGCCGCTTCGGTTACGAGCCCATAACTCGATCGTTTCTCGACAGAATTCAACAAACGAATAATCCATTTTGATTATCTCGGCGAGACCGACGCAAGACTACCAATTTCACGGCCTAACGACGAATGGTGGCTGAGTTACGGTCGGATTTCAGTAGCAGAGGAGGAGCTGTCAGAGCTCCGCCACTTCGTCGGCCTTCGCGGCGGTTTTCGGCCATCTACTTGTTACACGCGCCACATGCCCAGAACGAGGACTTCCCGGCACAGCGTCTGACGTCAGCGGCTCGGCCATCCGGGCCGCGACGGCGCCGCACGCGCCGCCTGAAGCTCGCGGCGGCGGTGACCGTAATTATAGCGGCGGGTTTCGCCGCCTTCCGACGTGGTTTTTCGACAGGGCTTGATGGCTCCCAAGGTTTTTCGACCTCCTGAGTCCATTTCTGACATCAATTTTACCAGATCTTAGCCGTAGGTGGTGGTTCCGGCGATGTGGGCCGCGGCAGAAACTTCGGCGGCCAACGGGGGCCTTTTCCGGCCATCTTTTGGCCTCGGGTTCTTCACGAAAGTTGTTCGGAACGACGAGAACTAGTGGCCTATGATCAGGCGACTCCAGATTCTGTGGTTTGGCAGTGGATCGCGGCGGCAAAGTGGTGGTGCAACGGCGGCACTAGCTCCGAGGATTTTTCCGGCGAGATACCTTAGGGCTTTCGAAGAGCTCATCATGGGTAAGACAATGGCTTTTACGGATCGCATTTTGGTTCACCGGTTTGGAAGTAATTTGAGTTTGAAGATTTAGGGTTTTCGTGTTCGTAGATCTGAAATGGGAGGAGATTGACTTGGAATTTCCAGAAATTTATCGAGGATTCGGAACGGGCATGAAGACTTCATTCAGGAATGATTTTTTGGGATTTTTCCGGCGACCTTCTACGGCGGGCCGGCCAAATTCCGGCAGCTACAGTGGTGGCGTTCCGACGGTGTCTGGTCAGAATGTTCATCTCGTTGTGGTGAGTTCAACGTTACCTTCCGTTCGTTAATCGGACACTCGATCTATTTATTACAAATTATTTTGCGTAATTGTGATTATTTGAATTAATTGTTTTAAGTGCAAATAAATTGGTTATTGTTGGTTTGTTGATCGAGATGTATTCCAATCGTATACGAAAACATGTATTGAATGGATTGTGATATGCATGAATGTTTCGATTTACAATTTGAATCCGATGTGTTAAATTTACGCTATTTGTTAAGTACGAAGGGGTGTTAGTGTAATATTTAGAAACTAATCTTTTATGTGACTAAATGAACTTAAATGATATTTTAGAAGAACGAACATGTTGTGATTTCTCCGTATGGATTTGAGACGTTCTCAATGTTATGTTTGTTGTAAATTGTGTTTCAAATATAAATTTAGATACATGAAGGATGCTTGAACAACTTAAGACTTGATGCATGATAGGAGTTACAATTGTAATATCTTGATTTACTCTTACTACTTGAAAATGGTATATTATGAATTTCTATAAATTGATAATTGTCATGTTTGTAAGTAATTAATTCCTAGCTGAATAATTGTATAAACACTTTAAACGAACAATTATGCTTAGTGATCAACTAAGGGGATGTAAGTGTAATATTTATGAAACTATGAATGTGACTTGAGCTTGTGTACCAAACATGTTGTGAAGTTGTAAACTATGATCTTAAGTGAATTAAATGCACTCTTTATTTGTATCAAGCATGCCATCCAGGTACAACGACTTTGTATGTTTATATGATCAAGTTGCTCTTACTTATGCACTTTATAACTCGACATGAACTTGATGCTTAATTCTAATATTATAATTGAACCCTGTGACATTGGATGATTTAATATGCATTTCGTGAATACATTGACTTCCTAAATTGATCTTGCATCTTTGGATATGGAATTGCATGATGGTTGCTTGTAAATATGATCTTGTTGAGCATTGATATGCCTTGATTGACCACGACACCTTATCCAAGCACAACATGAACACTTATGTATAACCACGATCATGTTGAGCAACGTCGTGCGTCTTGTTTGGTTCATATAGAGTCTAAGTCTGAGCTTCTGTATGTCTTGTCACAGAGTTTGGTGGTGCCGGTGGGCCCGAAGTTTAGAGTGTTTGGCCCTTCACACTCTCAGACTCTACTTTCACGAGGTGAGGTTTAGGATTTTGTATAGTTACGCGACCTATAGCCTTAATATGCTGATTTCAACCCTTGCATGCGAGTATATCAATTATAAATACGTATGTGTTGGATATGATATGTTTATGACCTTCTGAATCAAATCTGTTTGGAAAATTAAATATGAAAGCATATGTAAGCTGTTTTGAAAAGTACTTTACGTTATGTTCTGTAGCGAGATTGCCATGAAAGATTGGCGTATGTGATCCGCTGTGATCTGTTCTGTTGTGATCCGTTGTGATCTGTGTGTGGATCGATCCTGGTGAGCTGCGGAATGGGTACCCCCGGGACGGTTAGGGCCGTCGGGGCATTTATCCATTGCGTAGTTCCATTTGAGATATCATTGTGCGACCTTAGGGTGATGAGGGAGGCGTGGTATCTTGAGCCTTCGACTAAGGCCGGGGAGGACTCTTGTGGGTTCGCAACCCCTTGAGGGTGAGTCTATTTTAGACGGTTTATTCTCGATGGTATGGGGACGGTACATCTCCTCCATCATTGGTGTAGAGGTTGGATTGATTTTGATTTATGTTATGAGGAGTTGAGGTTGGAAGCTCGTACTCGCCGAGCAGTTGATTATGTTATGTTATGGAATTATGAATCGGGATAGAGTCTTTCTGGAAAATGGTTTCTAAACTTATATCTATATCTTATTCGGGTTCTTTCAAAACGTTTTGGTATGTAACACCTATCCCCGGTTCATGAGTCCATCCTTTTTATTCTGTGCTATGCTCCTTATATATATATATTGTCGGTGTGCATTAGTCCCCTCACTCGGTCAAGTTGACTGACCCCTCATTTACACTTTTAGTTGCAGGTTGTTGGCGTTTGCTCGGCGGAAGTGAGTCCTTTCAGTTGCACTTCATCAGTCTAGTCTTTCTATTTGCATTTGTCGTTTCACACACTTCACTTATGCTTTGATTGGGAGACTTGAGATTATACTTTACTATTCGGTAGCGCTGCGTGGCACTCTCATTCAGCCCTTGTGGCACTTGATGATTATTACTTTATGCTGATATTCGGGACTAGGGATTTATGCTAGTTGAACCCGTCACTTGTTATGTTGTTGATCTGTTATTCGGGATTAGGTATCTATGCTAGTTGACCCCGTCATCTGCTTTGCATGTTTTGTTTTAAATGCTTCCGCTATCTATTGTTGATTGGTTTTATTTGCTTCCGCACTCTGAGTTTTGGTCAAGTTAGATCCGCCTAGCCTAGTGTGTGAGTTGGTCTCCCGTTCGCTCTGATTCGGATTCGGGCATGGACTTCCATTTCATGTCCGGGTCTGGGTCACAGAGCGGGGGATGTGGCACCTCTCTATTTGGGGTGTTACATCCTTAAGTGGTATCAGAGCTCTAGGTTGCAAAACCGAGCTCTTGAGTCGTGTTGCGTCTGTCTAGGTCGTACGACATAGGAATAACTGCGCATTGCATTTGTTTGACTTGATATTTTGATCCTGCGCATGAATTGTTTCGTGATTATATGATTGTGTGCACATTATGACTTTGATTATGCAATATCTTATTTTATATGCTTTATAAATTACAACTAATTGTTGTATTTAGGTGATATACTTGTTACATTTCATTTGCACTTTAACCACCATGCATCGAATTTAGTGTTTGAATTTCAGGTTGCCCTATGAGTCAACCCTGAGATTTCCCTCCGTCAACACTACCTATTAGCACTACAACGAAAACATACCATAATTCGAACATGAAAGGACTCTTTACCAAGATCAATGCCCATGAAAAGGTTCAGAGTTGAAGGAATGAGAATTGCTATATTCACTTACTATCTTAAAGTCAATTGAAAGATGAGGTTTGACGAATTTTAACCTTGAGAATTCGTTAATCTGAAAGTAGTCACCTTGTTGAGGAAATGAGTCAATGGAGGAGAGTCTGACCGAGTAGAACTGTTTTGAAGGAGTTTGATGTGATTTCGCCTTGATGATTCGTTTATTTGGGAGTGGTCACCTTGTTGATGGAAACGAGTTGATGTAGAAGAATCCGATCAAATAAGATCCGATCAAGTTCAAGGGATGTAGATAGGTAACCATGTTACATAAGCAACGAGCTACAAACCCTCGGTGAGTGTTGAAGGTTTTAGTGCTGTTTAGAGTTAACGAACGACAAGACAAGATTGGTTGTTAGCTCTTTGGGTGTTTCGTCGAGATGAGATGGAAAACATTGTTGATGTGGGAATAGAACAGTTAGATGCCGAAAGACTTCATCTAAGTTTCAGAATCATATACCATGGATTACTTTGCGAAGTGCTTAGCACCACGATCATCCAACGAAACTCTGAGGTAAATATCTGATTGACACACGAATCATGGACAACTCCTTGAAGATGAGCAGACCAAGATTTAACACATAAATGAGAAACTCTTGGGAGAAACTAAGGATGATTCTAGTTGAGCAAGTATTACGGTCTAGTAAATGGTTTGGTGATAAACGAGCTTTGTTGAGTTACCACTTTATGAAAAGATTTAAGACGAGAGGTTCAGATGACGAGGGTTGCATCATTGTCGGCTTAATCAACTCCTACTGTTTCATCTCGACTTTCTTGTCAAGACTTTTACACTTTGGTTAACGGTACGCCAAGCATTCATGGCATTTGCATACATGCATCGCTTAAATACTTTTACCTTGTTTTGCTTGATGTGGGTGATGACTATTGTTGTTTAATTATGATAACTTGGATACCTGATCTAGTAGTTGTAACTTGAAATTTCTACTCGTTATGAACCGTTGTTGAGATGATGAATGAGTTATGTACTTATGTGAACTATTCATGCCTATGTGATTTGAAACTCTCTTGATTGCTCACTAACTTCCCATATAACATACATACATACTGTAACCTTATTTTATAGGGATTCCATCGCGATATCCCCCTTGAGTTGAGGTATGAGCGTTGAATCTATACTCAAGGGACACCGATATCAGTTGTATAAGGTACACCAAACAAGCATCGCAAACTTTTCGTCAAGTGTTACTATAATGTGTGTATGTATGAATAACTGATAAGTGGATTTATGTGTAAGAGAGACCTTAGCTCCCCTCTTTTTACGTGTTGGAGAGATGTAGGATTCTCTTTATTTATGTGGTAGAAAGATGTTGGAATCTTTCTAAGTTTTGTGTTCGAGAGATGTTGGATTCTCTTGTACCTAGATATTCGGAGATACTGGATTCTCTTGAATCTAGGGGTTTGAGGAATGCTGGATTTTTTCAAACTAGAATGTTGGGAGATGTTGGAATCTGCCCGACTTAGGTTGAGAGACGGGGTTCTCTCAATTATGTGCTTGAGAGACGGGGTTCTCTCTTTTATATGTGCTCGGGAGACGGGGTTCTCTCTCTTGTGGGTGCTGAGGGACGGGGCTCTCTCTCTTACGTGTTGAGAGATGGGATTCTCTCTTGTTTGTTGTGGTTGCGTTACGCGTTGATTTGACTACGGGTTGCAATGGCAAGTCTGAGACGACATCGAGGTTGGGTGCAGTTGCAGCTATCCGATCATGGGAATGACCGACCGAGTTCGAAACCACTATCCGATCAAGTAGTCGCATGGACCTCGACGATAACAAGACATCCTAAAGGAGGTTCGGTGTAGATGACAGGACTAAGCCTCACCATTAGAGTTATGTTCTTACGTGAGTTCCGGAGAAGGGTTGGAGCACTACTACTCGAGGATCTACATTTTTGCAGTGGAACCTGGGGACCAGGTTCTCTTAAGGGGGGAAGGTTGTGACGCCCCGTTTTCTCGAAGTGCGTCCTTACGGCATCAACAAGTAAGTCTCTACACTTATGTGTGTTTAATTTAAGAGTTCTTGAATTATGTGATTTAATGTAAATCCAATTTAATATGTGATCATTCGGATTATTCTAAAATTTATGGTTAAGTTGATTTTAAATCCATCATGCTACTTAACTTGTTTAATTTCGGTTTACTTGAATTTCTTGAGATTAATTGTCAATTATGTGTTTACAATGTGTCGTTAAATTGTACGAAAGGTTTCTAAACTTAAATTGAATTAAACTCTAATTGGTAAATCTCTCTCTTTCATTGTAATTTATAAAATTTATGCAGAGCTTGAATGTTTAGTCGTAACTTTACCGATTTTATTTACGATTATTTGTACGCGATATTTCTCTTTGCAACGCGATAAGGATACCCGGTTGTATATAGCTTGTGCACAAGACACATTTCTTCCAATCCCTTTTATCTCTCTCTCTCTCCTCTCCCACTCTCTCTCTCCCGCGGGTCACTATGCGCGGCTTCGGTTACGAGCCCATAACTCGATCGTTTCTCGACGGAATTCAACAAACGAATAGTCCATTTCAATTATCTCAGTGAGACAGATGCAAGACTACCAATTTCACTGCCTAACGATGAACGGTGACGGAGTTACGGTCGGATTTCAGTAGTAGCGGCAGAGCTGTCAGACCTCCGCCGTCCACCACTTCGCCGGCCTTCGCGGCAGTTTCCGGCCATCTACTTGTTACACGCGCCACATGCCTAGAACGAGGAATTCCCGGCGAGAGTCTGACGTCGGCGGCGCGGCCATCCGGGCCGCAACGGCGCCGCACGCGCCGCCTGAAGCTCGCGGCGGCAGTGACCGTTACTATAGCGGTGGGTTTCGCCGCCTTCCGGCTTGGTTTTTCGACTGGGCTTGATGGCTCCCAAGGTTTTTCGACCTCCTGAGTCCATTTCCGGCATCAATTTTACTATATCTTGGCCGTAGGTGGTGGTTCCGGCGACGTGGGCGGCGGCAGAAACTTCGGCGGCCAACGGGGGCCTTTTCCGGCCATCTTTTGGCCTCGGGCTCTTCACGAAAGTTGTTCGGAACGACGAGAACTAGTGGCCTGTGATCAGGCGACTCCAGATGCTATGGTTTGGCGGTGGATCGCGGCGGCAAAGTGGCGGTGCAATGGCGGCGCTAGCTCCGAGGATTTTTCCGTCGAGATACCTTAGGGCTTTCGAAGAGCTCATCATGGGTAAGACAATGGCTTTTACGGATCGCATTTTGGTTCACCGGTTTGGAAGTAATTTGAGTTTGAAGATTTAGGGTTTTCGTGTTCGTACATCTGAAATTAGAGGAGATTGACTTGGAATTTCCAAAATTTGATCGAGGATTCGGAACGGGCACAAAGACTTCATTCAGGAATGATTTTTCGGGATTTTTCTAGCGACCTTCTGCGGCGGCCCGGCCAAATTCCGGCAGCTACAGTGGTGGCGTTCCGGCGGCGTCTGGTCAGAATGTTCGTCTCGTTGTGGTGAGTTCAACGCCACCTTCCGTTCGTTAATCGGACACTCGATCTATTTATTACGAATTATTTTGTGTAATTGTGATTATTTGAATTAATTGTTTTAAGTGCAAATAAATTGGTTATTGTTGGTTTGTTGATCGAGATGTATTCCAATCGTATACGAAAACATGTATTGAATGGATAGTGATATGCATGAATGTTTCGATTTACAATTTGAATCCGATGTGATGAATTTACGCTATTTGTTAAGTACGAAGGGGTGTTAGTGTAATATTTAGAAACTAATCTTTTATGTGACTAAATGAACTTGAATGATATTTTAGAAGAACGAACATGTTGTGATTTCTCCATATGGATTTGAGACGTTCTCAATGTTATGTTTGTTGTAAATTGTGTTTCAAATATAAATTTAGATACATGAAGGATGCTTGAACAACTTAAGACTTGATGCATGATAGGAGTTACATATGTAATATCTTGATTTACTTTTACTACTTGAAAATGGTATATTATGAATTACTATAAATTGATAATTGTCATGTTTGTAAGTAATTAATTCCTAGCTGAATAATTGTATAAACACTTTAAACGAACAATTATGCTTAGTAATCAACTAAGGGGATGTAAGTGTAATATTTATGAAACTATGAATGTGACTTGAGCTTGTGTACCAAACATGTTGTCAAGTTGTAAAGTATGATCTTAAGTGAATTAAATGCACTCTTTATTTGCACTCTTGATTGACCACGACACCTTATTCAAGCACAACATGAACACTTATGCATAACCACGATCATGTTGAGCAACGCCGTGCGTCTTGTTTGGTTCATATAGAGTCTAAGTCTGAGCTTCTGTATGTCTTGTCACAGAGTTTTGTGGTGCCGGTGGGCCCGAGGTTTAGAGTGTTTGGCCCTTCACACTCTCAGACTCTACTTTCACGAGGTGAGGTTTAGGATTTTGTATAGTTACGCGACCTATAGCCTTAATATGCTGATTTCAACCCTTGCATGCGAGTATATCAATTATAAATACGTATGTGTTGGATATGATATGTTTATGACCTTCTGAATCAACTCTGTTTGGAAAATTAAATATGAAAGCATATGTAAGCTGTTTTGAAAAGTACTTTACGTTATGTTTTGTAGCGAGATTGCCATGAAAGATTGGCGTATGTGATCCGCTGTGATCTGTTCTGTTGTGATCCGTTGTGATCTGTGTGTGGATCGATCCTGGTGAGCTGCGGAATGGGTACCCCCGGGACGGTTAGGGTCGTTGGGGCATTTATCCGTTGCGTAGTTCCGTTTGAGATATCATTGTGCGACCTTAGGGTGATGAGGGAGGCGTGGTATCTTGAGCCTTCGGCTAAGGCCGGGGAGGACTCTTGTGGGTTCGCAACCCCTTGAGGGTGAGTCTATTTTAGACGGTTTATTCTTGATGGTATGGGGACGGTACATCTCCTCCATCATTGGTGTAGAGGTTGGATTGATTTTGATTTATGTTATGAGGAGTTGAGGTTGGAAGCTCGTACTCGCCGAGCAGTTGATTATGTTATGTTATGGAATTATGAATCGGGATAGAGTCTTTCTGGAAAATGGTTTCTAAACTTATATCTATATCTTATTTGGGTTCTTTCAAAACGTTTTGGTATGTAACACCTATCCCTCGTTCATGAGTCCATCCTTTTTATTCTGTGCTATGCTCCTTATATATATATATTGTGGGTGTGCGTTAGCCCCCTCACTCGGTCAAGTTGACTGACCCCTCATTTACACTTTTAGTTGCAGGTTGTTGGCGTTTGCTAGGCGGAAGTGAGTCCTTTGAGTTGCACTTCGTCAGTCTAGTCTTTCTATTTGCATTTGTCGTTTAACACACTTTACTTATGCTTTGATTTGTAGACTTGAGATTATACTTTACTATTCGGTAGCCCTGCGTGGAACTCTCATTCGGCCCTTGTGGCACTTGATGATTATTACATTATGTTGATATTCGGGACTAGGGATTTATGCTAGCTGAACTCGTCACTTGTTTTGTTGTTGATCTGTTATTCCGGATTAGGTATCTATGCTAGTTGAACCCATCACCTGCTTTTCATGTTTTGTTTTAAATGCTTCCGTTATCTATTGTTGATTGGTTTTATTTGCTTCAGCACTCTGAGTTTTGGTCAAGTTAGATCCGCCTAGCCTAGTGTGTGAGTTGGTCTCCCGTTCGCTCTGATTCGGATTCGGGCATGGACTTCCATTTCATGTCCGGGTCTGGGTCACAGTGCGGGGGATGTGGCACCTCTCCGTTTGGGGTGTTACAGGTCCAACCCGATTTCAACCGGGCCCGAAAATCCCAACCCTAACCTGTTATTTTATCGGGTGGGTCGGGTTGGGTTTTCGGGTGGGGTTGTGTTTTGACACCCCTATTCGTTAAGAAACGAGCATATACACATGTTCATAACACATAAATCTACAACATAGAAAATTTTCACGAATTTTCGATATTAAATCATATAAAAACGAATCGCGTTAAAATCACTCAAAAACAATGCTTTTAACAATTCCTAACATTTCAAATTAAATAAACAAATTTAAATTCTATTTTTAAATAATAAAAGTCAACGATTTAATTAATATAATGAAAGGCATAATTAATATAATTAAAACATGATTACTTAACATTAACACTTAATTATTTAATTTAAAATACTAAATTAACGAAATGAAATAACATGAAATAAAATAAAATAAAATAAAATAATAACAATTACAATAAAATTAAATTTAAAACACGTATAAACAATTAATTCGCACGAATTGGTAAACACATACGTCATAAATGTACGACTGAAAAGTCGCGGCGTTACAGATACAAAGAATAAATAAGAGCAAAATTGAATATGTCATGGATGCACGTGCCATGAGTGCAAATATCTCCATCTTCGGATGCATGTTGGCTCCCAAACTTAACCCTTTGCTCACGTACCCTTTGTTTATTAGCTCTCGATTGCTCACGATAGGAAACCATATGTTCCAATGATCCACAGGTGTAGCATCTTTTCAACCTATCTCGGCACGCCTCATAGGTATTGTTGTCTCCTCCACAATAGGCACATGATCGAGACTCTCTCTTTGATTTTGGATAATCTCCGGTCTTATGTTTTTTCCCACGGACCCTTTTAGCTCGTGTACCACGTTGATGGAATCTTTCTTCTACTTGTAGATTCGAGCATAATCCCGATTCATCTCTCAATCCCGAATTCTCTTCCTCCTTGCCTTTTATTATTCATCGATTCCCAACCCTTAAAGCTCTCGTTGTAGCTTTGTCCCAAGTGCTCGTATCCTCCGCAATTAAGGCCTCCTTGAACTCATCCCGAAGTCCTTCCATGAAGTACCAAGTCTTCAACTCCTCATCGTTCATGATACGAGGCACGTAGGTGCCTAACCTCTCAAACTCTTCAAGGTACTCCATGACCATTTTATCTCCTTGTTTTAGGGTACGGAACTCCTCAAATCTTCGGTCCCGTAAAATAGCCGGTGAGTACCTTATTCTAAACTCTTAAACGAAGGTATCCCATGCCAATCCTTCGTTCGTGGCTTCAATTTGTGGGGCAACTCTTTTCCACCACTGTCTTGCTTGTCCTTGCAAAAGTAGTAAGGCAAGGCTAGCCTTATCTTGTGAGTCGCACGGGCATACCTCGAATATACTTTCAATCTCGGAGAGCCACTCTCCCCCCTGATATCATTGCCTTCTCTAAATTGGGGAGGGTTGAATGTTCTGAAGTCTCGATACAATGTTGCCACCCGACTTATAGGTGGCAATTCGGTCATTGTTTATTCTCGATGATAAGGATATTGATGTGATGATGGACCGAAATCTTATCATCGAGGCGGCCTCCTGAAAATCTCACAACTACAACATAGATATATGCATGTCGGTTAGTACGTGGTAATCGCACATAATTAAATCAAGTAAGAGCAATTAGATAAATGCAATGCATCACGAAATGTAAAATCACCAAAGTGTTAAGAATTCAAACACATATCACAGCAAATCATGATGCACATGCAAGCACATAGGCACATTATCCTATGCCACTCGACCTAGACTGACGCAACACGACTCTGAGCTCAGGTTTTGCAACCTAGAGCTCTGATAACACATTAGGATGTAGTACCCCGTACGGTGGGTCACCACATCCCCCCAACTAAGCCTAATCCACATACGAGATGGGAAACCTGTAAATGAACCAAGCCGAGGCGAACGGGAGACAGACAGACACACACCTAAGCTAGGCGGAACGTAGACCCTGCAAATTAAACCAACCAACAAAACGAAAGCGTATGCGGATGCAATTCACACAATCAAACTTAAATTACAAGCAGCAGTTGACGGGTTCAACTAACATAGATCCCTAATGCCGAATATAACATAAATCATAATGCAAACGGGTTCAACCTGTTTCCTAGAAGCCTATCCCAAAATATAATATATCAAAATAATTATATGGTATCCATACAAACGTTCAAACTTATACAAATTCAGAAGTGCAATGCAAGGACTAAACTCCACAAAAGTCTCGACAGACTCCACCTAGCTCGAACTACACACAAACCTACACACTAAAAACAAAAGGGGAGAGGGGTCAGTCACACAAACTGAGTGAGGGGTTACCCACGCATGTTACATATATATAAGGAGCAAAGCACACACAAACACATAGTTAGTGAACTCAGGCATAGTTTTTGCACGCCAAACTTTGCCCGTGATACATATATATAGGGATTCGTAACAAAACAGATCAAAACTTAACTTAACAGATTCTTACATATCAAACATCTCCAAAACATACCTTAACGTATCAAATCTTTAGCTTATACTTTCAAAAGATCTGTATTTTATCTTAATTAATAGTCTATCCCCATTTTACGAACTTTAACAGAACATACATACAAAATTCGGCTATAAGAGCCCTAAATCCCATTCAAGGCTCCTGATACTAAAACATAACATATCAAAGCAAAACAGATATATCAAACAAACCTCCTTTCTCCGGTGATGGAAGGGTTGCATGACCCTAACCATCCAGACAGGTGAGGGGAGTGCAAGCTACTCCAAACCCTCAGGATCTCCATCAGTCACCAAACCTCCTGGTGAGATCAGGGGTAATCCGAATCAAACTGTGGAGATGTGTACAAGGCCATCCCGAGCCTCCCTTAGCCACAACTCCGGGGCCCAACATAGTAAAACATATCATATCAGAGCATAACATAACCCGCTACAAAACTTAACGTATCAAAAGTTATAAACATACCTTACCTTGCAACAACGATGCTATACATACCTCTCCGTGTCAAATCCGTAGTATATCCATAGCTTGTAGCTCTCGGCTAATGAGAGGTATACAGTTTGAAGCATAGTTAACGTTGCACACATAACAAACCAGAACAAACCAAAACAAACATACATAGGCTCGTACAAAGCGTATCGTACTTGAAAAGTCTTAGCAAATTCATAAACTTACATATTTCTCACATATTTACTTATACTTAAGGTTATAGTTCTCATGCATAGAAAACGAGCACATTTCATAGGGTTTAGCTATAACCTAACCTCACCTTATACCAACGGAACTGAGAACGAGAAGATTGATCCACCCCAGAATCAACACGGCTAATGAAACACCACCCCGGGTGCACCTGAACAAACTGAAGGCAAAACACAAAGCTTAGACCCAAGGATGAACCACATAGACGCACGGTATATGCATAGGCACTTAAAAGAGGTAAATACGTAGGCAAGATTCATACTCAAACTCATTTCATACAAAGGGATGAATTTCACAAAGTGGAGATACGTAACAAGGTGCATATGTGTTTCGTGCAAACAATTCACATTACTTAAGTCATATAAAAATGCAAATAAGAAAAAATACATACGCATACATAAGTTATAACAAGTTAGGAACGTGTTCAGAGGTGATAAAGTGCAAGAAAAGTGGAAAAAAAGCATAAGAAATGGTTTCAAGGAAAAACTGGCAAAAGCTAGAAATTTTCCGAAATGGACAAGCGGTAGGAAAATGATCATAACTTGAGTTTGAGAAGTGGGAATTAAGTTTTGTTTCTTGGGAATTAAGCTAGACTCATAGATATTTCAAATGGTATATGGTTCGAATCATGGTTCAAAGCGAAGCGAAAATGGCGTAGGTTTGGAATTGGGCGAATGCAGGATTCCTACGAAGTGGCGACACAATTTTCACACGGTTATATCTCACAATCTAGAACGAATTTGAGGTGATTCCAAATGGATAATGTTCTAGACTTAAAAGAGTTTCTACCGTCAGAAATTCAGACCAAACGGAGCACAAACGAAGGCTGCACGGCCGTGTCAAAATTGGCCTACAAGCTGACATAGCCGTGTCGGAATAAAAAAAATCCAATTCGAAGGTCTAACACAGCCGTGTTGGAAATGAACTGAGGGTTGACACGGCCGTGTTGGGTTGTCTTCTCCGAAACAAAAGAGCGAAAAAGCAGAGGATCGACGGGGGTGGTTCCCAAACCACCCCAAATCACATACCAATCAATATTCAACCCAAAAACACTCAAATTCAAGGTATATCACATATATATAACAAATTAGAACACAAAATGGACTTTGAAACGACCCCGAACACCCAAAACGCGAAACCTACACTATTCATCATCACTCCCAAATAGTCACGTAGACAAGGAATCATACCATGAAATGCACGTAGAATTAAAGCACGTAATGAGAGGAATACAATTGTTACCTTGGTTCGTTGATTGGGCGGTCGGACGAGGCAAGCTCGAGCTAAAGCTTGGAATGGCCAAGGGGGTGTTTTTCTCTACTCTTTTCCCTCTTGCTTGTGTTGATCCAAAATGAGGAGAGGAAAGGGTATTTTCAGCTTTTAAGGTTGAAATGGGTCAGGCAAATCGGGAGGGTCAAACGGTATCAGGTCCATTCGGATCGGATTTTAAAATGATAGGGCGAACAAATGGCTTTAGAAAATAAAGGTTAATTCATTGAATTTGAATAACCGAAACAAACTCAATGACAAGGTTAGAATTCGAATTCGAATTCTCGAGCTCAAGTAGCCACGAAGGTTAAAACACCCTAATTAGAATTAGGTCCCTAATTTGTAAATATTGGACGATTGAGTCCAAGTACATTTAATTAAATTCTAATAATATATAAAATACAAATTATCACGTAAGACATGCGAATTCACGTAAATCTCAAAATTATCAAATTAAACTCTCTCGTGACGACATACCTGGATTGTCGAGAATACGGGGTGTCACAAACTCCCCCCCTTAAGAGAACCTGGTCCCCAGGTTCACTTGCTCGAGTTTTAATCTCGAACAACTTTCCGTATTCACCAATGTTCGAGGTTCATGACGTCCCGACAAGGGGTTTGAATCTTCAAATTGTTCCGGTCATTTTAATTGCTTGATCGACTCACGCGATAAAGAGGGTCTAAAGTAGATTCAACTCTCACCGTTTGAGTTTATTTGAGTCAACTTCCAAGCTCGGTGTTCTCTCGAAGGGCGTAGCTACAACTCGCGCCACTTACACAACCAAGCTCAAACCGAATTTCCTTCTTGTCCACGATCTAAGGTTAGAAATGTCTAACATCCGAACCCTCTTCTTACATCTTCAACTCTTCAAGAGACTGGTTGAATTTTTGCAAAGCTTGACCCTCATCTTACAAAAATAACACTCTCAAACACTGAAAACATAAACCAAAATTAAAATGCATGATGTACGTGATATGCATGTTCAAGTATACCGTTCACCGAAGTGGTAAATTGATGTTGTGATGATATGCTCAAAGCTGAAATCTTCTAGCCCACAACCATACCTTCAAATTCCCAATGCATCTCGTGCGATGAACATCATTCCGGTCTTCATCCCGTAATTGTTACCTATCCTCGGAATTTTCTCTAACCTAATCTGGCACTCTTAAATGTTCTCTTGGTCGTATTATTGGTCCCAAGAATTAAATCCCTTGAGCTTTAATTCATCACCAATGGCCTTAATCCGGATTCCTTCACTCGAAGACTTGCTCGTAGAAATCCTAAAGAACAGGTATTGTCTTATAATCATAGTTCCTCTTCGTTAAGGTGCTCCAAAGTACCGTCGATTTTCATATTCAGCACCACTTTTTTCCTGGAATATAAGAGAAGTGCATCCGAAGCCTCTTTATCCGGGCACCTTTCTTTATTGCCAAATTGCCTCGCTCATAACTGTAATCATTTCTCGCGTAAGTTCCTTCGGGCGTAGTATTATTTCCCTATGGTTAGTACTCATCTTCCTTGTTAAATTTGTTTTCCATCATCTCGCTCTTAATCCACGACTTCATTCAAGATTTTACCTCAATCCATTGAAGTCCCCCCAAAAGCCTGACCAAAACCTTCTTTTAATTCTCTTCGAACTCCTTCTTTGAAGGCACGGTTGAATAGAGAATCAATCTCCATGCCATGAGATTTTGGTTAACCCTATTTTGTGCCCATAATTAGGATTCTCCCTAATATCCGTCGTGGATTAATCATTCCCTCTTCAACACTTCCATCACGATACCTTATCCAGAAAATTAATTCTCCTTCAAAGTGGGTTTCCAATTTCCTTAAATCTTCAATCTTGTTTGTAGACTTGCCAAACCAATACCCTTCAACACCTTCTTCATAACATCCTACAACCTTCAACCCGATCTCCAGAAGGGGTCTTCAATTCTGGCCCTTTCTCTAACCATCCTTTCTAACTTCCTCGGGCACAAAATTTGGAGATTGAAAGAGACGACAGCCTATAAAACAAACACTAACTATGCATGCTGGGTTACGTATACCGATGCCATGCATCATATAATTTCACTTAAACACATAAAATGTTCGAAGCAACAATTTCGATACAAAGAATAAATAAGTGCAAAATTGAATATGTCATGGATGCACGTGCCATGAGTGCAAATATGTCCATCTTCGGATGCATGTTGGCTCCCAAGCTGAACCCTTTGCTCACGCACCCTTTGTTTATTAGCTCTCGATTGCTCACAATCGGAAACCATATGTTCCTATGATCTGCAGGTGTAGCATCTTTTCAACCTATCCCAGCACGCCTCATAGGTAGGTTGTCTCCCCCACAATAGGCACATGATCAAGACTCGCTCTTTGATTTTGGATAATCTCTGGTGTTATGTTTTCTCCCATGGACCTTTTTAGCTCGAGCACTACGTTGATGGAATCTTTCTTCTACTTGTAGATTCGAGCATAATCCCGATTCATCTCTCAATCCCGAATTCTCTTCCTCCTTGACTTTTGTTATTCTTCGATTTTCAACCTTTAAAGCTTTCATTGTAGCTTTATCCCAAGTGCTCGTATCCCCCGCAATTAAGGCCTCCTTGAACTCATCCCGAAGTCCTTCCATGAAGTACCAAGCCTTCATCTCCTCATCGTTCATGATATGAGGCACGTAGGTGCCTAGCCTCTCGAACTCTTCAAGTTACTCTGTGACCATTTTGTCTCCTTGTTTTAGGGTACGAAACTCCTCAAATCTTCGGTCTCGTAAAATAGTCGGTGAGTACCTTCTTCTAAACTCTTGAACGAAGGTATCCCATGTCAATCCTTCGTTCGTTGCTTCAATTTTTGGGGTAACTCTTTTCCACCACTGCCTTGCTTGTCCTTGCAAAAGTAGTAACGCAAGGCGAGCCTTATCTTGTGAGTCGCACGGCCATACCTTGAATATACTTTCAATCTTGGAGAGCCACTCTCCTGCCTGGATATCATTGCCTTCTCTAAATTGGGAAGGGTTGAATGTTCTGAAGTCTCGATACAATGTTGACATCCGACTCATGGGTGGCAATTCGGTCATTGTTTATTCTCGATGATAAGGATGTTGATATGATGATGGACCGAAATCTTATCGTCGAGACGGCCTCCTGAAAATCTCACAACTACAACATAGATATATGCATGCCGGTTAGTACGTGAGAATGACACATAATTAAATCAAGAAAGGGCAATTAGATAAATTCAATGCATCACGAAATGTAAAATCAACAAAGGGTTAAGAATCCAAACACATATCACAGCAAATCACGATGCACATGCAGGCACATAGCCACATTATCCTATGCCGCTCGACCTAGACTGACACAACATGACTCTGAGCTCAGGTTTTGCAACCCAGAGCTCTGATACCACTTTAGGATGTAGCACCCCGCACGGTGGCTCACCACATCCCCCGCACCTAAGCCCAATCCACATACGAGATGGTAAACCCGTACATGAACCAAGCAGAGGCGAACGGGTGACAGACAGACACACACCTAAGCTAGGCGGAACGTAGACCCTGCAAATTAAACCAACTAACAAAATGAAAGCGTATACGGATGCAATTCACACAATCAAACTTAAATTCGAAGCAACAGTTGACGGGTTCAACTAACATAGATCCCTAATCCCGAATATAACATAAATCATAATGCAAACGGGTTCAATCTATTTCCTATAAGCCTATCCCGAAATATATTATATCAAAATTGTAACATCCCGCTCATCCGATAAATAAGGTACGTCACCTTCCAACCTTTTTATGTGTTTAATTATGTGATTTGTGCACTGTGTGGCCCTCTTATGAACTCTTTTAGAGTTTAGGGTCCTTTTGTAATTTTCTCCTTTTAAGGGGGGTTTTCCAGTCACGTCTCGTTCGGTCAAGATTTTGACCTCTTTGACCCCTTTAACTCGTTCGGGGCAGTGAAACGAGTCCGTAGACTCTAAGTTTGCCCAATTCTGACTTCGTTAGCCCGTTCTTCCGATCATTTTTACGTACGAGGACCCGAGTTAAATACTCCGGATCCTCGTTTTGCGTGCCAGATCTCAGTCTCTCTCCCCTCTCTCCCGTTCCAGGTGTTTCACACACATCACCAAACTCGGTCGTTTCTCGATGGATTTTGACAAACCAATAGTCGAAATTCATCAGCTCGACGTGCCCGTCACAACCGTACCAAGATCGCGGCCAACCAATGACCCACGGCGGAGCAACAGCGGCCTGAAAGTGGCGGGTGGCGCCACCACTTCGCCGCCGGCGATCCGGCGACTTTTGCCGGCCAACTACAACCCTACCCTACGTTTTTGGACCCTCCCGTGTCGATTCCGGCCTCCGTTCAGCACGAAAACCACCGCAAGTGGTGGTTCCGGTAGCCGCGCTGTTAGGTGGAAAAAGGGCCTCTTTTGGGCCGACGATTGCGGCCTTCTCCGGCGGGATTTCGATGATATGCACGGCGGCCCTGGCAAGAAAAAGAAGAGACGCAGCGGATGGCGTTTGCAGTGTGGCCAACGGCCGCCGGACTGCGGCACGTCACTGTAGCCGCCGCGTTGGCCGTTCCCCGGTAGTGTTTTCCGATGAGTAGGAACGGTTTCCGACCTTTTTCGACCCCCTGAGCTTGATTCAGGTATCATATTGGTCAAAAGATGGTCGGAGACGGACGTACGGCGGCTGTGCAACGGCGGTTCAACGGCGGTGCCACCTCCGGGGATTTTTCCGGCGAGAAACCTTAGGGCTTTTGTAAAGCTCGTCACGAAAATTGATCGAGGATTCGGATTGAGAACGAGGAATTCTTGCACGAGGGAATTTTCAGGATTTTTCTGGCACGTTCCGGTGGCGGCCGAGCGGTGGCCAGCCACTATTCCGATGGCTCCGGTGGCGGCGATCCGACGGGCTTCGGACAGAATGTCTGTTTCGTTATGGTGAGTCCGTTGCCGCTTTCCGTTCGTTAATCGGACACTCGGTTTATTTTCTGTGAATTTATTTGTATAATTGTGAATATTTAATTATTTGTTCTAATTGTAATTTAAAAGCGATATAATTGATTTGCCTATCGAATTGTACTTCAATGTATATGAAATGATTATATGAAATATAATTTGATATATTTGAACGTCTTGATTTTCAATTTGATTCTGGTTTGTTGAATTTGTTAATTGTTTAATTTAAGAGGGGACGTTTGTGTAATTTCTGGAAAAGTATGAATTGTTTAATTTGAATTGGTAAACCTTAGTAATTAAATTTAATATGTAATACATGAATTGAATATGTAAAATATGAATTGTATGAATTGAGTAGGGTTAGAATTTGATTTGTAACCTCGTGAAATTTGTATGAATATGGAAGCATGCTTTTATGATTTATCTGATTTATTAATATGTGTCAATTGGTATGAAAGGTTCTACGTGAATTTGCATGAAGTGAGTTAAGTAAACTTTGTTAATTAAATTTGTTATACAATCCATGATTTGTTTGTGTGATAAATGAATAATATGATTTGATTAAATTATGTAATGTTTCTTCTGCAAATAATTGCAATACATTTGATCCCTGCTTGTGTGATTGCATTTGTCGTGCGTTTCTATGGGGTGTTTAAGTCTGAGTCTGAGTCGTGTGTTGTGTTTTGTGTGTCCAGTTGGTACAGAGGCACCCGGGTGGTGACTTGTGGTCGTGTAGGTTCCGGGGTGGACCTTCTGCTTGGTGGTCTGCAGTGTTTGCTACCAGGTGAGGTTAGGATATAGTTATACCCTATTGCAATGTGCCGGTTTTCATATGCATGTGACTTATAAGCCTTTATGTATATGTAGATATGTTTAAGATACGTATTATGTTGGCTTTGCTATCAGTTTGAAAGTATGAAGCTATGTATAAGCCTATGTACCCTTAGCTTTGATTTCATTATGATTTCGAGGTCAGTCTGCGTGATATGTACGTACGATATGATAAGTACGATATGCATGAGTTATGTCTGTCTGTGTGTCTGTCTGTTGCGGGTTAAGCTTCCGATTTCTGTAATCTGTGTAAGTGTGGGGCCCCAATTTTCGTGTAAGGGATGTACCAGAACCCACCTGACCGTAGGTTGGGGAATGGAGTCCGAGGGTTTGAGCAGCAGTGAGCACTCCCCTCTTCCGCTTTAGGATGGTTAGGGTCGCGCAACCCTTGTAACGCCCCGACTTTTCGGACGTAAAGGTAGAGCGTATGTGTTTACCTAATTGCGCGAATTAATTGTTTTTACGTGTTTTATATTTAATTTTATTATAATTGTTATTATTTTATTATATTATATTATAATATTTTATTCTAATACTAATAATTATATATATATATTTCGTATTATATGTATATATATATATATAAATACGTTTAATTATTTTATTAATTGTTTAATGATTATGCTAATTATATATTATGTTAATTAACCATGTTTTAATTAATTAATTATCTATATATATATATTTACGTACAATGTATACTTATGCATGAGGATTTTATTTTTGCATGCAACTAATATATTTTTGCATGAAATCATAATTATGCATGAGATTTTAATTATGCATGCAAATTAATATGTTTTGCATGAAAATCATATGTTGCATGGGAATTATGCATGAATTGCATGATTAAGTTTGTTCGTGTATTTTGTGCTTCGTTCTCTTATGATATGATATCAAATTGCCACGATTTTGTAATATGTTGTACATATATGTGTTATGAACATGATTTTATGCTTAATTTATGTTTTTGAATTCATTTGATATGTTAACTAATTTAATTTCATTTGAGGAACCAAAACGGGAGCTAACGAGCACTTAGCGTACCCTTGGTTCCGGATTTAATATCTTGAGCTCGGGAACTCGGATTCGAGTTCCGTCAACTCCGCTGAACTCGTAACGAAAATTCGAGTTTAGTAAACTTAGCCTTATAATTTTCCTAATTCATTTGAATCTCCGAAATCCAACCGAAAAACGAAACGGAGATCAACTTGACCTTGTTGCACTAATTGAACCATATCTCACCCAAACCACAACCAAATTAACCATGGTTTGATTCCTTTAAACCCTAACTCAACCATCTATCAGTATATTTCAAGCCTTGACCGAGATTATCATCACACAAACCCCAAAACTCAGCCAAAGCTTCTGTCTCTCTCTCCAGTCCCGAAACCCTTCTTCCCTTGGAGATTTTGGAGCTCAAATCTTCTCCAAACTTCAACCAATCATCAAGGTAAGCTTAGGGTTGTAATATATGATTAATTCTGAGTAATTTCATCCTTTCATTCATGATTTTGAGCATGGTTTCATCCATTTCTGGCCATTTTACCGAAAAATGGAGTTTTGTACAAATTCTTGATCTTCCTCGTTTCTTTACGGTTTTGATCAATTCCAAGCCTGAGATTAATTGTTTTAACATCCTCATATCAATTATGATCTTTGCTTTCATGTTTGTTGAGATATATATGAGATATCACTTATGAAATTTTCAGAAATTCCACGGGAAGGTCACGTATGTTTCCATGCTTTGATTGATCACTCTTGGAACTGAATTTCCTTGTTGAATATATGGTATTTTGCTGCATATTTGATGGACTTTTGGACTTGAATGAAATCGGATCGAATGAGCTCAAGCATGCCCTGTTTTTCTTCACGTTTTACCCTGTTTTTCACGCTGAAATTTGGCTGTCAATTTGCTGTTTTTCCTTCTCCTTCTTGCTGTCATCTTTCCTGGCTTTTTAGTGTGTATTTGTGGTTGAGTTGTTGCAGCAATTTGTGCCTTGTAATGTTGCCGATCTTGCTCGTACATGGCTGCCGTTTTCTTGCTCTGTTTCTGCGTCTTTTTCTGTCAAAACTGGGTTGCTGCTGCTGCTGTCACGGGCGTGCCTTTCCTGCCCGTTCCAGCGAGGAACGGGGGTGCAGCAAAGCTGGGAACTTCTGTACCGAGACACGGGGGTGTCTCGGTCCAGGCTTTGAGGGTGACACGGGGGTGTCACCCCGTTTTTCTTGGACGATTTCTGCTTCCTTCTGTGACTGTTGCTGCTGTTGTTTTGTGTCCTTGGTTGCTGCTGTGTGCTTGTGCATGCAAGGTTGTGAGTTGTGTGAGCTTGGAGTGTTGCATGTGTAGTATATAGGTAATATTTGTGTATATATGCATGCATGTTTGTTTGGGGTGTGTGTACGTGATTATGTATATATATATATAAGGTGTGTGTTGTGTTTATAGTGCATGCATGGTTTGTGAAATATGCATGTAAAATATATTTTGCATGCATGTGTGAAATATATAGTATATATTTATACATTTTTGCATGCATGTGTGTGTGAGTGTGTACGTGAGTTATATATATATATGTAATATGTATATATGTTATTATATTATATGATTATATGTATATATATTATATATAATGTATATTATTATATATATGATTATATATATATGTTATATTGTATGTATATTTATTATATATTTTGAATATTATTTGATTTAATTTAATTATTGAAATGAATTGAATTCTATTTCGCGCATTTATTCTACCGACTATTGATTGAACGTTTTATTTGTTTATTCCTAAGTGTGAATTGGAATAATATGTGTTATGCTTATTAAATGAATTTTAGATTAATTGTTATGTACTATGAATGATTTGAATTTATGGAATTTATATGAATTTATGAAATTATGAAATCAAATGAAACATATGAATGAATGATTTGAATTATATGTTTTAAATTCCTTAATCGTGCACATGAACATTATTATAATATACCATGATCATTTATGCATTCATGTCATATTCACCTCATTACCGAGCGTCATATGTGGTCATTGAGTCTCATACCTTTTCTTTTGCACAGATTCGGGTTTGGTCAGAGACGTGGACGAGCATTGAGACGCTTGTGTCTTTATTTTGCTTTGGTAAAGGTGGGTTTTTCTTCTATTAGTTAAAACAACCTTATATATTCCTTATGTACAAAGTTTTAAGCCAAAATCGTATATATATTTATATCGAGTCATTTCGGGTAAATAATTTCAAACGTATGACCCCTTTTTAATTATGAAACCCTACCTTATGTTTTGGCGAGATTGTATGGATGTTATGTTCACGGGCCCCGGGACTTAGTATATGTGGCTAACCGAGGAAGCAAGGGCTGACGGGGATCCCATATACTAGTTCCAACCAAACTACGGTGATACCGGCCCTCGCTAGGAGGTTTAGCGAGGAATGGTGTAACACCCCGGAGCGAAGGGCGCCACATCCCCCGCACCATAACCCAACACGTGAAGCGAAATGGGAACTCCGTCCACGTATCAAGCCACGGCGAACGGGTGACAAACAAAAAATCCAACCTAAGCTAGGCGGTCTAGACCCTACTCAGAGCACGCAATAAAACAAATAACGAATGCGGAAGCACCAGAATCTCATAAAGCAAATGAAAATACTCAAGACATATCAAACTTTCGATTCAATTTATACAAACTTTACAATTTCGAATTTGAGGCATAACTTATACATAATTCAGAATTAGCCAAAAAAACATAAAGAAAACAAAAATGCCATGCATGAGACTCAAGCTATCCTCAAACCCGACTCAAAGACAACCGCCTAGCTCCAACACCTCCGAACGGGTACCTGCAACTCAAATCAAAGGGGGAAAAAGATAGAAATAACGAGGGTCAGTCCTAGAGACTGGTGAGGGGGCTAACACACGCACCCATACATATACATAAGAGCAAAGCATATACAAAGCTTAAAGGGGTTCATGAACCGGGCACGGTTTTTGCATTCTGAAACATTTAACCCGTGGTAATATATATATAGAAAGAAGGTTGGGGCCGAAGGCCAAATTCAGTCAAGTTTTAGAGTTTAGAAATCCGCCCCCGTTTCACAACCATAATCGAAACATAACGAACTGAAAGCTTAAATCCAACTCACTTACTCCATACACCAAGGCGAAACGAAAACAAAACAAATCATATCTCAACTCCACCCCAACACCGTTTCGGGGAGAGAGGTGCCCCTCTCAACCCCTGCTGAAAGCTGAATGAGACGGGGGATCCACCCGCTCCTTCGACGGGTCACTAAGCACACCGCCGGCACAAGAAGACCCGCCTTCCCCTCGACCTCCCGAGGATGGGCGAAATCTCCCTTTTGTGGAGTCGTGTTGATGAGAGAGCCCGGCGACCCCATGGCCGACCCGGGATCACATACCACTTCTCCGGGGCCCAAACTTACACTTACACTTATACTTGCACTTATCACACTTACCAGGCGAAGCTTATCCACAAATCTTATCACGCTTACAAACACACACACACTTAACAACGCTTGTCAAAACAAAAGAAAATAGAGCTTATATACTTATAAAAGCATTTTCAAATTCTTAAGGCAAACGGGACAAATCCCACGAAATACGTATCCAAACACATATCTATATATATACATATATAAGTCGCATACGGGTTCGAAATTCAATTAGGGTCTTAGGTCATCATAACTAAAAGGAAAGAAAACCTCACCTGGACGAGCAAACCAACCAAAACGGACCAAAAGGAGTCAAACGAACCACTTCCTCAACAACGGAACAAACCTAAGAGCAAAACAAAGAGCAAGAGGCAAACTTAGACTCAAATGAACCATATTGACGCTCGGTGAATGCGATGATATTATGTTATGAACACGTTCATGTGCACTATTAAGGAATTTAAATCATATAATCAAATCATTCAATCCTTCGCTCACTTTCATTCGAATTCATAATTACATGTTTCCAATCAATTCAAGAAATTCAAGGCACAAGATTTAACATTTAGACAAATGAGAGCATTGAAGCAAATTAAGTTCGACACATATTCAAACGTATTCAATCTTACACAAAACTCTAATACATACACCCTATTACCTCATATAACATATCTCCAAAGTTTGAAAGCAAGAATAAATCACAAGATGAGGGAAAAGAGTTAAGGAAATCATCAATGCCACCAAAACACACATAAACGGCATTCAACAAAAGCATGCCTAAATCTGACCCAAATGTTATGAAATCGAACCACCATATTCCCAACACATATTAAAACAAGTTCATAGTTCATCACAAATGAAGATAAAGACAATAAAGAGGTGAAACAAACCAAAAACCGAAAAGGAAAACCAAGGGCTGCGCAAGGGGAGGGACACGGGGGTGTCCCTCAACTTAACTAAGCTGAGCCACGCCCGTGTCTCAGTCCAGACATGCCCAGGAAGCATGACACGCCCGTGTCTCACCTTTCAAGGCAAATGAGACACGGGGGTGTCTCGGTACAGCACCAAAAACGCATACAAAGTTTGCCGGCAAAGCTGACACTAAACAAAATCAGTCCAAAAGCATACCAAATCAACTCCAAATATTATGAAACTTGATATACAACATATTTAGCATGTTAGGAACATATTTCATTTAGAACTCAAAGGCTAAATCACGCGTTAAGGTCACCGAAATCATGCAGCAACTCAGGAGCGCCAAAAACGGACATATGAGCTCAATTGGTTCAATCATGCCATGATCAAGTACTTAGGGGCTGAAAAAGAAGCTAAAACTTTAGAGGATGAACACTAACATGATAATCAACTAATATACTCCATGTATATGCAAATTGACACGAATTGGAGCACATTAGAACCACCAAATAATCACAAAATGCAACAGCAGCAATTCGGTTCGCGCATAGCATACAAACAGGCCATCATGCTTCGATTAGGAGCTGAAAATGAATCTAAAAACTTGCAAGAGCAGGGCTAACATATAAACCAATTAGTATACAACATCTCCATGCAAATTCACACGAATTGGAAGTCATTAACTCAAGCAACAAAGCACAAAACGTCACAGCAGTCCCAAAACAGGGGAGCAGTTTTTAAGGTTCAAGAACTCAAGTTTGCAGCCATATTAAAGCATGAATTCCGGGCAAAACGAAGCACATTCATAGAAAAACATGTATACTACATTACCAAGCATTAGCATACGAAATTGGAGGCAAGAATTCATCCATTTGATCTCAAAAACGTGACAGCAGTTTGGTGGAAATGAGCAGATTTGCAGCAGTTCGGTTTTCAAGTTTCATGGCCAAAAACTCAAGGTTTCAATCATGTTATCAAAGAGAAAACAACCCTAACACATCTAGCATGAAGTAAGAATCAAGAATGGAAGCAAAGGAGTTCATATAATCAACAAGGAAACACCAAATCAGCCACAAACTCAAGCTAAGGCAAGGAAGCAACAAATGACCTCTAACCCTAACTATTCATGCAAGCTTCCAAACCCTTAATAAATCTGATGCATATCATGAATTTCAAGGATCAAATGAAGCATAGAAGAGAGGAGAATACATAAATATACTTACCTTTAAGAGTTCATGGATTATGGAAGAGATTGGCTTCAAAATCACAAGACATGGGAGAGGGCTTCTTTCTTCTTCTTCTCTTCTCTTCTCTCTCGATCTGTTGCTGCACAAAATTAGGGGGTTTCGCTCGTTTTTCAGCTGATAAGGGAGAGGGAGAGACTTAACTCAAGTCAAGTTATCAAGGGTTAGGCTTAGGTTGAGTTAAATTGGCCCCACAAGTACAAGACTAGTCAAAGAAGGTGGCTTAAGCACAAGCTGTTCGTTCCGGGCGAAAAACGAGGGTCTAAACGAGCTTAGAAAAATATCAAATCAGGTTCCTTGGCTTCATCTCTTCGTTACGAGTCCAACGCATCTTCCGGAATTCGAATCCGAATTCCCTAGCTCAAGTTATGGCCTCCGGAACAAGAGGCGCGCTAAAACTAGTTAGGCCCTCATGTCCCTCGTCAAATACTTAAGGTTTAAAACCTCGAAAAACGAACACGAAAACTTAAAAGGAGCATGCAAACACATTCATAACTCACGTATATCACGCATATCGAAATTTCACAAAAATCGGAATTGAATTCCGGCACATAACAAGCAAATTACGAGCATACGAAACTTAAACGTTTAAAATCAAAGTTCAAGAATATAAACAATTAATTTCATAATAATTCAAATAATCATATAAGCATTAAAATAACATTCAAATATGTAATTAAATAATTTAAAGCACATAAAACCCTCTCGTTAAGGCGTACCTGGAAATCCGAACGACCGGGATGTTACAAATGGGAGCTGCGTGCCCTTGGGGGATTCATGTACCCCCATTGGCCTATGAATTTACCGGTGGTCAGGTCTAGCTAACTTGTCCACCACCCGGAGGAAGAAGGTGTATATGTATGATTATGATCATTTTGTATGTGCACGAAAGATATGTATGACAATCACTAATTATGATATGATTACACGAGGAGAAGGTTGGAGATTGAGCACGCTCACTCGCCGAGCTTAAACCCTTATGAACAATTATGAATGAAAATGAACGTCGTAATCCCGTTGATGTTTTCTTTTGTTTTAACCACTTGGTAAATTCTTATCAAACTTCACACGGGATTAGGGCTTGCATGTATGTGTTTAATTTATGCGATATTATATATCTTATGCCCCAATTTTATACCCACCAGTCTCTTTTAGACTGAACCCGGTTGTTTTCAGTTGTTTTGTGCAGGTATAGGAGTGCTAGGCGGGAATACAAGTCGTCTAGGTCTTGCATTTATGTTTAGCACTTCTTTTCAGTATCATATTCATACCCTTGTTGCTACTTTTGTATTTGATTCTAGTATCGATTGGAGCGTTATGATTTTGTAGGCCGTGAGTGCCGTGCATATTTGAATGCTCTTGTATATTGATTTTTGGAGCTTGTTAGCTCATTGTATATATGCTATGTAGTTCTTGCTTCCGCAAATTTTCTTTTACTCTGATTTTATGATTCCTGCACTGATTGGTTTAAGGGTTAGTCCCGCCTAGCATAGCGTGTGTGTTGTGTCCCCGTTCGCCGTGGATTTGGCACGTGTATGGACTTCCATTTCATATACGGGTCGGGTCTCGGTACGGGGGATGTGGTACCTTACGCTCGGGTGCTACATCCTTAAGTGGTATCAGAGCTTAGGGTTGCAAAACCCGGGCTCTAGTGTCGTGTTGAGTCAGTTAGGTCGTTCGGCTTTAGGAACAACTTGTCAATGTGTTGCATATGCATTGTTTACGTGCTTGTGTGCTCTAAATCTTGAATTTTGATCGAATTAATTGCACTCGCATGCATGGACTAAAGATAGCATGCATATTAGTGTTTCTTGAACAGGATGCCTCCACGTAGACATCGTGAGAGATCTCCCGGACATCGTCGTCATCATGATCGATCTCCTACGCCTCCACCCCAACCACAAGCACCACCGATGGATATGGGGAATTTCATGGAAGCGGTTTTCAATTATGTAGAGCTTAGAAGGGCTCAAGCTCCCCCACCACAACAAGCAGAACAACAAGCTCCTCCACTAAACCATAACAATAGAGACCCGCATGGGGTGTTTCTGAGTTATAACCCCCCTCGGTTTTCTGGTTCTATTGACGATGCGGTCTCGGAGGGTTGGTTGATTCGACTAGAGAGGATATTTGGGGTCCGACAATTTACTACACAAGAGAAGGCTCAATTTGCTATATTCCAACTGGATGGAGATGCGTACGAATGGTGGGAACGAACAAGGGAGAAACTTGAGGTCGATGAAGAGGAAATAACTTGGGAGGTTTTTAAAAGAGAATTCCGGGAATGCTTCGTACCGAAAGTGGTAAGGGAAAGGAAGGAGCAAGAATTCATGGAGTTAAAGCAAGGAGCGCGTACGGTGACCCAATATCTCACAGTATTTAACAGACTTGGGAAATATGCTCCTCACGTCACCCGGGATGAGAAGAGAAAGTCAAGGAAGTTCATTGCGGGGTTAAGACAGGATTTGAGACACGGTCAGGCAGGTCACAATTTCGAGTCTTTTGCCGATACGGTACAAAGGGCTCTAGTCCAAGAAGAGGAGTATAAAAAGAAAGATCCGATTTTTAGGCCACTGATGGAGCGAGGTTCTGGAGCAAGTTCGGGAAAGCGACCTATGGTTCAAGCTACTTCCCCTCCTAAGATTCCATTTAAGAAGCCAAGAATGGGAGGACAAACTCCACCGGCTCTCAAAGCTTTGCCTGCACCAACCAGGGATCGACAAGGTCCGAGTGAAGCACGATCATCCAAGCCACCATGTACATATTGTGGAGGGCCAACTCACAACTATCACAACTGCTGGAAGAGGTTGGGTTTATGCTTAATATGTGGAAAAGCTGATCATAGGGCGGATATATGCCCCGACAAGAATCCGGGATTTAAAAAGGGAGTTCAAAGGCCAATGATTCAGGCTCGTGCTTACGCCCTCGAAGGTGAGGAGCAAGATGCAGGGATCGATCCCCCAGCAGCGGTAGAAGACAGATCAGTTGATTCGGGAGTGTTCAGTTTTGATTGAAGGAAAGAATATCCGGCTGCTTTATGGTATTTGGATAAGTTGTGGTAATTTTCTTCGATGACATCTTAGTTTATTTGAGAATTCTGGAGGATCATGTCAGGCACCTCAGGATTGTGTTGGATACCTTAAGAGAGCATCGGATTGTATGCTAAGTTTAGCAAAGGCGAGTTTTGGGATTGATCGGGTAGCGTTTCTGGGTCATATTATCTCAAGGAAAGTTGACCACCGCTCAGGTATTAGCACTTCCCGAAGGTACAGAAAGATATACAGTTCTTACGGACGCCTCAAAGGAAGGTTTAGGATGTGTATTGATGCAAAATAGAAGAGTGATCGCCTATGCCTCAAGGAAACTGAAAGAGTATGAACAGAACCACCTCACTCATGATTTGGAATTAATGGCAGTGATCTTTGCTTTGGGTAAGTGGAGACACTATCTTTATGGAGTTTCGTTCGAGGTCTTTTCCGATTACAAAAGTCTCCAATACTTATTCTCACATAAGGAATTGAACAAGGGACAACGACGTTGGATGGAACTTTTGGCGGATTATGAGGGTACAATCCGATACCATCCCGGCAAAGCCATTTTGGTCGTGGATGCACTTAGTAGGAAAACTAGTGTGTCCAATGTGAAAGTGGAAATTAGATGAGAAAGCTCGAGCTGATTCAGAATGTCCGTTTGGGTTTGATGATACGGGACTTCTAAGATTCAAGAATAGAGTTGTTGTCCCGAAAGAGTTAAAAAGGATTATTCTTGAAGAAGCTCATCGGTCAGGGTATTCGCTACATCCCGGAAGGAACAAGAGCGGTTAAGGCGGAACATCAAAAGCCATCGGGGCTACTTCGATCATTGTCTATCCTAGATAGGAAGTGGGAACATTCTATGGATTTTGTTTCGGGATTTCCAAGAGTGAGAGGAGGATTCGATGGAAATTGAGTTATTGTGGACAGGTTGACGGAATCCGCTCATTTTCTTGCGACCAGAATGTCCGATAAGGGAGTAAGTTGGCTAAGAGATACAATGATGAGATTATCAGGCTCCATGGTGTACTTGTTAGTATTGTCTCGGATCGGGATTCCAGATTTACTTCAAGGATATGGCAAGAATTACAAAAGTGTTTGGGAACGAGGTTTCAATTCAGCACAGCTTTCCATCCTCAGACCGACGGACAATCAGAAAGGTTGATTAAGTATCTGGAGGGATTTTGAGAGCATGTGCATTGGATTTTCAAGGCTCATGGAATGAGCAATTGCCGTTAATCGAGTTTTCTTACAGCAATAGCTATCAAGCCGCGATTGAAATGGTCCCTTATGAAGCTCTTTATGACAGAAATATCGATTACCGTTGTTCTTGGACTTGGAGGAATTGAATTAGACCAAGCAAGAAGGGATTAAAAGAGGGGAAAAGAAGGAAAAACCCTCTAAGATTGTACAAGAGGCTATTGATAAGATTCCGATAATTAGACAACGGATGAAGGCCGCTTAGGATCGACAAAAGATTTATGCAGGTCTACGGAGGAAGAAATTGGAGGTTGAGATTGGAGATAAGGTTTTTCTAAAGGCTTTCCCACGAAGAGGATTTTCAAGGATTGGACGAGGAGGAAAATTAAACACTTGCTCCGAAAGTATTCTCGAGATGAGTCCGAGGTTCTACTGGTTGAGGAAGTGGAATTAGAACCGAATCTCACCTTCGGTCAGAAGCCGATTAAGCTATTAGATCGAAAACTTCAGGGACTTGAGATCGGCGTATTCCACTAGTCAAGATTCTTTGGAGAAGTGGTATAACCGAAGAAACTACGTGGGAAGCGGAGGATAAGATGAAAAGGTTTCATCCTTAGTTAATTACGAGCGAGCAGTGAATCCGAGGACGGATTCTTTTAAGGGGGAGAGATTGTAACGCCCCGACTTTTCGGACGTAAAGGTAGAGCGTATGTGTTTACCTAATTGCGCGAATTAATTGTTTTTACGTGTTTTATATTTAATTTTATTATAATTGTTATTATTTTATTATATTATATTATAATATTTTATTCTAATACTAATAATTATATATATATATTTCGTATTATATGTATATATATATATATAAATACGTTTAATTATTTTATTAATTGTTTAATGATTATGCTAATTATATATTATGTTAATTAACCATGTTTTAATTAATTAATTATCTATATATATATATTTACGTACAATGTATACTTATGCATGAGGATTTTATTTTTGCATGCAACTAATATATTTTTGCATGAAATCATAATTATGCATGAGATTTTAATTATGCATGCAAATTAATATGTTTTGCATGAAAATCATATGTTGCATGGGAATTATGCATGAATTGCATGATTAAGTTTGTTCGTGTATTTTGTGCTTCGTTCTCTTATGATATGATATCAAATTGCCACGATTTTGTAATATGTTGTACATATATGTGTTATGAACATGATTTTATGCTTAATTTATGTTTTTGAATTCATTTGATATGTTAACTAATTTAATTTCATTTGAGGAACCAAAACGGGAGCTAACGAGCACTTAGCGTACCCTTGGTTCCGGATTTAATATCTTGAGCTCGGGAACTCGGATTCGAGTTCCGTCAACTCCGTTGAACTCGTAACGAAAATTCGAGTTTAGTAAACTTAGCCTTATAATTTTCCTAATTCATTTGAATCTCCGAAATCCAACCGAAAAACGAAACGGAGATCAACTTGACCTTGTTGCACTAATTGAACCATATCTCACCCAAACCACAACCAAATTAACCATGGTTTGATTCCTTTAAACCCTAACTCAACCATCTATCAGTATATTTCAAGCCTTGACCGAGATTATCATCACACAAACCCCAAAACTCAGCCAAAGCTTCTGTCTCTCTCTCCAGTCCCGAAACCCTTCTTCCCTTGGAGATTTTGGAGCTCAAATCTTCTCCAAACTTCAACCAATCATCAAGGTAAGCTTAGGGTTGTAATATATGATTAATTCTGAGTAATTTCATCCTTTCATTCATGATTTTGAGCATGGTTTCATCCATTTCTGGCCATTTTACCGAAAAATGGAGTTTTGTACAAATTCTTGATCTTCCTCGTTTCTTTATGGTTTTGATCAATTCCAAGCCTGAGATTAATTGTTTTAACATCCTCATATCAATTATGATCTTTGCTTTCATGTTTGTTGAGATATATATGAGATATCACTTATGAAATTTTCAGAAATTCCACGGGAAGGTCACGTATGCTTCCATGCTTTGATTGATCACTCTTGGAACTGAATTTCCTTGTTGAATATATGGTATTTTGCTGCATATTTGATGGACTTTTGGACTTGAATGAAATCGGATCGAATGAGCTCAAGCATGCCCTGTTTTTCTTCACGTTTTACCCTGTTTTTCACGCTGAAATTTGGCTGTCAATTTGCTGTTTTTCCTTCTCCTTCTTGCTGTCATCTTTCTTGGCTTTTTAGTGTGTATTGTGGTTGAGTTGTTGCAGCAATTTGTGCCTTGTAATGTTGCCGATCTTGCTCGTACATGGCTGCCGTTTTCTTGCTCTGTTTCTGCGTCTTTTTCTGTCAAAACTGGGTTGCTGCTGCTGCTGTCACGGGCGTGCCTTTCCTGCCCGTTCCAGCGAGGAACGGGGGTGCAGCAAAGCTGGGAACTTCTGTACCGAGACACGGGGGTATCTCGGTCCAGGCTTTGAGGGTGACACGGGGGTGTCACCCCGTTTTTCTTCGACGATTTCTGCTTCCTTCTGTGACTGTTGCTGCTGTTGTTTTGTGTCCTTGGTTGCTGCTGTGTGCTTGTGCATGCAAGGTTGTGAGTTGTGTGAGCTTGGAGTGTTGCATGTGTAGTATATAGGTAATATTTGTGTATATATGCATGCATGTTTGTTTGGGGTGTGTGTACGTGATTATGTATATATATATATAAGGTGTGTGTTGTGTTTATAGTGCATGCATGGTTTGTGAAATATGCATGTAAAATATATTTTGCATGCATGTGTGAAATATATAGTATATATTTATACATTTTTGCATGCATGTGTGTGTGAGTGTGTACGTGAGTTATATATATATATGTAATATGTATATATGTTATTATATTATATGATTATATGTATATATATTATATATAATGTATATTATTATATATATGATTATATATATATGTTATATTGTATGTATATTTATTATATATTTTGAATATTATTTGATTTAATTTAATTATTGAAATGAATTGAATTCTATTTCGCGCATTTATTCTACCGACTATTGATTGAACGTTTTATTTGTTTATTCCTAAGTGTGAATTGGAATAATATGTGTTATGCTTATTAAATGAATTTTAGATTAATTGTTATGTACTATGAATGATTTGAATTTATGGAATTTATATGAATTTATGAAATTATGAAATCAAATGAAACATATGAATGAATGATTTGAATTATATGTTTTAAATTCCTTAATCGTGCACATGAACATTATTATAATATACCATGATCATTTATGCATTCATGTCATATTCACCTCATTGCCGAGCGTCATATGTGGTCATTGAGTCTCATACCTTTTCTTTTGCACAGATTCGGGTTTGGTCAGAGACGTGGACGAGCATTGAGACGCTTGTGTCTTTATTTTGCTTTGGTAAAGGTGGGTTTTTCTTCTATTAGTTAAAACAACCTTATATATTCCTTATGTACAAAGTTTTAAGCCAAAATCGTATATATATTTATATCGAGTCATTTCGGGTAAATAATTTCAAACGTATGACCCCTTTTTAATTATGAAACCCTACCTTATGTTTTGGCGAGATTGTATGGATGTTATGTTCACGGGCCCCGGGACTTAGTATATGTGGCTAACCGAGCAAGCAAGGGCTGACGGGGATCCCATATACTAGTTCCAACCAAACTACGGTGATACCGGCCCTCGCTAGGAGGTTTAGCGAGGAATGGGAGCTGCGTGCCCTTGGGGGATTCATGTACCCCCATTGGCCTATGAATTTACCGGTGGTCAGGTCTAGCTAACTTGTCCACCACCCGGAGGAAGAAGGTGTATATGTATGATTATGATCATTTTGTATGTGCACAAAAGATATGTATGACAATCACTAATTATGATATGATTACACGAGGAGAAGGTTGGAGATTGAGCACGCTCACTCGCCGAGCTTAAACCCTTATGAACAATTATGAATGAAAATGAACGTCGTAATCCCGTTGATGTTTTATTTTGTTTTAACCACTTGGTAAATTCTTATCAAACTTCACACGGGATTAGGGCTTGCATGTATGTGTTTAATTTATGCGATATTATATATCTTATGCCCCAATTTTATACCCACCAGTCTCTTTTAGACTGAACCCGGTTGTTTTCAGTTGTTTTGTGCAGGTATAGGAGTGCTAGGCGGGAATACAAGTCGTCTAGGTCTTGCATTTATGTTTAGCACTTCTTTTCAGTATCATATTCATACCCTTGTTGCTACTTTTGTATTTGATTCTAGTATCGATTGGAGCGTTATGATTTTGTAGGCCGTGAGTGCCGTGCATATTTGAATGCTCTTGTATATTGATTTTTGGAGCTTGTTAGCTCATTGTATATATGCTATGTAGTTCTTGCTTCCGCAAATTTTCTTTTACTCTGATTTTATGATTCCTGCACTGATTGGTTTAAGGGTTAGTCCCGCCTAGCATAGCGTGTGTGTTGTGTCCCCGTTCGCCGTGGATTTGGCACGTGTATGGACTTCCATTTCATATACGGGTCGGGTCTCGGTGCGGGGGATGTGGTACCTTACGCTCGGGTGCTACAACCCTTCCATCACACATACCTGGTATGTTTTGTTTTGTTTAGTCTGTCTGTGTACTCGTACCCGCCGAGTTTCGTTATGTTTGTCGGTTATAAGTTCGCGAAACGGGGGTAGACTCTTAAGTTAAGATAAAATTGGATTTTCGATATCAAACTAATAAGTTATGTTCTGATACGTGTGCTAAGTCTGCATGAGTTTGAACGTATGTTCTGAGTTTTGTACAAGCTAAGTTTTGTTCGTTCTATTTTGATAAGTCTCCCTATATGTATACTATCACGGAAAATGTTTTGGCGTGCAAAAACTAACCCCGGGTTCACGATAGTTGCTTCTTCTACTTGTTGTGCTCTATATATATATAGGTGTGTGTGGGTAGCCCCTCGCTCAGTCTTAGGACTGACCCCTCCCCCTTTTATGTTTTTAGTTGCAGGTTCAGGTCGTTGGAGTTCGTGCTAGGCGGTGGTTTGTCGTGTCTGTTCAGTCTGTGTCTGTTTGTTTAAGTTTGTTAAGTATTTTTATTCTGCTTTATGAATCGTAAGTTTGGATTTATGAATTGAATGCTTGGAATTTCGGGGCAGGTTAGGACAGGTGCTTGGAATAGTTGAAGCCGTTTTGTTTTGTAAGTGTTCGGGACAGGTTAGGACAGGTTGGCTGGATTAGTCGAACCTGTGTAATGATTTTAGGCATGTTCTGCATTGTATGTTTGATGTATGAGAAGTTTTTGAAAAGTTGGTTTTATTTGGTACTGCTTCCGCTGTCATGTTTTGCATCGTTTCACTTGTACAGGGTTAGTTACCGCCTAGCTAGTGTGTGTGTTTTCGTTTGTCACCCATTCGCTGTGACTTGGCGCGTGTGCGGACTCTCCATTTCGTACACGTGTCTGGTCATGGTCCGGGGGTGTGGTGCCCCACCGCTTGGGGTGTTACATCTTAAGTGGTATCAGAGCTACCAGGTTCAGAACTGGTTCTCTGGGTCGTGTTGTGTCTGTCTAGGTCGTACGGCATAGGAATACGTGTGCATTGCATCCGTTTTGACGTGACATTTGACTTCTTTGCATGAATTGATTTGAACTTATGTGAGTGTGCGTATGCTATGATTATGATTATGCAATATTATACTTGATGCTTTTTAAATTCTAGCAGCTATGTATTGCAATTGCATTTATTTAGGTGCTCTTAATTATTTCCCTTACTTGACACGTCCACTCACTGACCAACATGCATAGATATTTGTTCAATTTGTGATTTGTAGGTGAATGCATGTAAGATAGAACGTTTGGTTGTGGTCAACTTCTTTGTACAATACGATGTTCGTAGCCTCATAAACGGTTTGATGGAAGTAGGTAGATAGGTGTGAAAGCTGCTATGGAACCTCTATCAGACTTGGCTAGCAAGGATGGTACGCTAAAGCAGGATTGACCAAGCAAGGCTAAGAGAACACTTAAGAATTTGACGAGCACTGCAGTTCTGAATTACAGGTCAGGATTCTGATCACTACGAGTGGGGACATTTGCCACCAAAGGAAATTGGAACTTTGACTCTGTTGCTATGGTGAACGGTACACTATGCATTCATGGCACGAGCATACATACATAACTTATTAACTTATTTGATTAATTTGTTATTTTGTGAGATACTCGCCGAATATGTTATGTGTTGATTGTTGAGCTTTCTGCTTTTTGCTTTTGCTTTTGCTTATGTGCTTGAGTGAAAGGGAGATTTGATTCTCTCTGATTACGTGCCAGGAAGATGTGGATTCTCCCTGTTTGTGTGATAGAAAGATGTCAGATTCTTTCTATAGTTTTGTGCACGAGAGATGCTAGATTCTCTTGTTCTTAGGTATTCGAGGGATGCTGGATTCCCTTGAATTTAGGGTTTGAGAAATGTCGGATTATCTCAAACTAGAATGTCTGAAGGATGTGGAATCTGACAGACTTAGGCTGAGAGACGGGGTTCTCCCAGTTTCGTGCTTGAGAGACGGGGCTCTCTCTTTTGTGTTTTGAGAAACGGGGTTTTCTCTTTTGTGTGCCGAGTGACGGGGGTTCTCTCTCTTGCGTGTTGAGAGATGGAACTCTCTCTTGTTTGTCGTCGTTGCGTTACGTGTGGCTTGATGGCAGTTAGCAAGTGGCGAGGATGCGACGGTGTCGAGCTTTGGTGCAGAGGCTTTGTGGGGATCGAATGAGTTTGAAGTGACCAATGATCAAGTGTGTAGACAGACCTCTGTGACTACGAGACTCAAAAGGAAGTGGATGCAAACAAGGGGAGTAAACTTCATAGCCAGGGCTAAGATGCTACGCAGTTTCGGGAGATAGATCGAGATATTTTAGTTCGAAGCTATTCGGTTCAGCAGTAGGACCTGAGGACAGGTCCTTTTGAAGGGGGGAAGTTTGTAACATCCCGCTCATCCGATAAATAAGGTACGTCACCTTCCAACCTTTTTATGTGTTTAATTATGTGATTTGTGCATTGTGTGGCCCTCTTATGAACTCTTTTAGAGTTTAGGGTCCTTTTGTAATTTTCTCCTTTTAAGGGGGGTTTTCCAGTCACTTCTCGTTCGTTAAGATTTTGACCTCTTTGACCCCTTTAGCGCGTTCGGGGCAGCGAAATGAGTCCGTAGACTCTAAGTTTGCCCAATTCTGAGTTCGTTAGCCCGTTCTTCTGACCGTTTCTACGTACGAGGACCCAAGTTAAATACCCCGGATCCTCGTTTTGCGTGCCAGATCTCAGTCTCTCTCCCCTCTCTCCCGCTCCATGCGTTTCACACACATTACCAAACTCGGTCGTTTCTCGATGGATTTCGACGAACCAATAGTCGAAATTCATCAGCTCGACGAGCCCGTCACAACCGTACCAAGATCGCGGCCATCCGACGACCCACGACGGCGCAAAGGCTGCCTGAAAGTGGCGGGTGGCGCCACCACTTCGCCGCTGGCGATCCGGCGACTTTTGCCGGCCAACTACTACCCTACCCTACGTTTTTGGACCCTCCCGTGTCGATTCCGGCCTCCGTTCAGCACGAAAACTACCGTAAGTGGTGGTTCCGGCAGCCGCGCAGTTAGGTGGAAAAAGGGCCTCTTTTCGGCTGACGATTGCGGCCTTCTCCGGTGGGATTTCGATGACACGCACGGCGGCCCTGGCAAGAAGAAGAAGAGACGCAGCGGATGGCGTTGGCGGCGCGGCCAACGGCCACCGGCGCACGCGCCTCCTGAAGATGACGTCGCGGCGGTGCGTCACTATAGCCGCCGCGTTGGGCGTTCTCCGGCGGTGTTTCCCGACAAGTAGGAACGGTTTTCGACCTTTTTCGACCCCCTGAGCTTGATTCCGGTGTCATATTGGGCAAAAGATGACCGGCGGTGGACGTACGGCGGCGGTTCAACGGCGGCGCCACCTCCGGGGATTTTTCCGGCGAGAAAGCTTAGGGCGTTCGTAAAGCTCGTCACGGAAATTGATCGAGGATTCGGATTGAGAACGAGGAATCCTTGCACGAGGGAATTTTCAGGATTTTTTTGGCACGTTCCGGTGGCGACCGAGCGGTGGCCGGCCACTATTCCGGTGGCGGCGATCCGGCGGGCTTCGGACAGAATGTCCGTTTCGTTATGGTGAGTCCGTTGCCGCTTTTCGTTCTTTAATCGGACACTCGGTTTATTTTCTGTGAATTTATTTGTATAATTGTGAATATTTAATTATTTGTTCTAATTGTAATTTAAACACTGTATACTTGATTTGCCGATCGAATTGTACTTCAATGTATATGAAATGATTATATGAAATATAATGTGATATATTTGAACGTCTTGATTTGCAATTTGATTCTGGTTTGGTGAATTTGTTAATTGTTTAATTTAAGAGGGGACGTTTGTGTAATTTCTGGAAAAGTATGAATTGTTTAATTTGAATTGGTAAACCTTAGTAATTAAACTTAATATGTAATGCATGAATTGAATATGTAAAATATGAATTGTATGAATTGAGTAGGGTTAGAATTTGATTTGTAACCTCGTGGAATTTTTTATGAATTAGGAAGCATGCTATTATGATTTATTTGATTTATTAATATGTGTCAATTGGTATGAAAGGTGCTACGTGAATTTGCATGAAATGAATTAAGTAAACTTTGTTAATTAAATTTGTTATACAATCCATGAATTATTTATGTGATAAATGAATAATATGATTTGATTAAATTATGTAATGTTTCTTCTGCAAATAATTGTTATGCATTTGATCCTTGCTTGTGTGATTGCATTTGCCGTGCGTCTCTATGGGGTGTTTAAGTCTGAGTCTGAGTCGTGTGTTGTGTTTTGTGTGTCCAGTTGGTACAGAGGGACCCGGGGTGGTGACTTGTGGTCGTGTAGGTTGCGGGGTGGGCCTTCTGCTTGGTGGTCTGCAGTGTTTGCTACCAAGTGAGGTTAGGATATAGTTATACCCTATTGCAATGTGCCGGTTTTCGTATGCATGTGACTTATAAGCCTTTATGTATATGTAGATATGTGTAAGATACGTATTTTGTTGGCTTTGCTATCAGTTTAAAAGTATGAAGCTATGTATAAGCCTATGTACGCTTAGCTTTGATTTCGTTATGATTTCGAGGTCAGTCTGTGTGATATGTACGTACGATATGATAAGTATGATATGCATGAGTTATGTCCGTCTATCTATCTGTCTGTTGCGGGTTAAGCTTCCGATTTCCGTGATCTGTATAAGTGTGGGGCCCCAATTTCAGTGTAAGGGATGTACCGGAACCCACCTGACCGTAGGCTGGGGGATGGAGTCCGAGGGTTTGAGCAGCAGTGAGCACTCCCCTCTTCCGCTTTAGGATGGTTTTCCATCACACCTACCTGGTATGTTTTGTTTTGTTTAGTCTGTCTGTGTACTCGTACCCACCGAGTTTCGTTATGTTTGTCGGTTATAAGTTCGTGAAACGGGGGTAGACTCTTAAGTTAAGATAAAATTGGATTTTCGATATTAAACTAATAAGTTATGTTCTGATACGTGTGCTAAGTCTGCATGAGTTTGTACGGATGTTCTGAGTTTTGTACAAGGTAAGTTTTGTTCGTTCTGTTTTGATAAGTCTCCCTATATGTATACTATCACGAAAAATATTTTGGCGTGCAAAAACTAACCCCAGGTTCACGAACGTTGCTTCTTCTACGTGTTGTACTCTATATATATGTAGGTGTGTGTGGGTATGTAACACCCCAAACGGTGGGGCATCACACCCCCGCACTATGACCCAACACGTGTACAAAATGAAGAGTCCGCACACGCACCAAGCCATAGCGAACGGGTGACTGACAAAAATACACCCACTAGCTAGGCGGTACCTAACCCTGTACGAATGAAAGAATGCAAAACCATCACAGCGGAAGTAGTACTAAATGCCAATTTTCAAAAACTTAACACATCAAGCATACAACGCAGTACATACATCAGAATCAAATACACGGGTTCAACTAGTTCAGGAACCTGTCCTATCCTGTCCCGAATAATTACACAACAAAACGGGTTCAACTAATCCAAGCACCTGTCCTAACCTGTCCCGAATTCCATACATTACAGACATAACATAAATTTGTTCAGAACAACATAACACAACGAATAGATTAAATTTATAAATTAAACAACTGAAATCAAACTCAAACGAATGTAAACCTACACAAATACAAAGACTGAACTCAACCCAAACAAAACGGAAGACTCGACTCAACCGCCTAGCTCGAACAAACTCCAAAGCAAACCTGCAACTCAAACAAAAGAAGGGGGAAAAAGAAACAACGAAGAGGGGTCAGTCCTAACGACTGGCGAGGAGGCTAACTCACGCACCCATACATATACGTAGGAGCAAAGCATTTATCACATTTTAAAAGATCATGAATCGGGGCGTGGTTTTTGCAATCTAAGGCATTTTTTTCACGTGATACTATATATAAGGAAAGTAGTTTAAGGCCAAGAGCCCAAAATTATCCAAGTTTTACAATTTAAAAGCCACTCCCGTTTCATAACCATAAACTAAAGCATAAACTTACCAACTCGGAGAGTTCACGCTTAACACACACTTGCTCAAAGCATAAGCAGAAGCAAAACTCATAAACAATCCCACCGCCACACCATTGGGGAAGAGAGGTGCCCCTGTCGACCCTCCACAGAATGAAACATGTGAACCGGAGGATCCCGCCCTGTTCCTTCGACGGCCAGCCAAAATGCGCTCCGTCGGCATAGGAGAACTAAGTCTCCCGTTGGTGGAGAAGTGCACAGGGGTCGTAACCGGCGACCCCGATGGTCGTCCCGGGTCTTCCTTACCCACAACTCAGGGGCCCAAACAGATCAAAACCAACAGAAAATCGGAGACTTGCTTGAATCCGATACAAACGAAACAAAGGTTAAACTTAACACACTTACCAGACGAAACTTATCCGCAAATCATGTCTTGCTTATACTCACATACACTCACACACACTCACACTTATCGAAGCTTTTCCAAACAAACGTAAAATAGCTTATATACATATACAAAACGTTTTTCAAGATCTTATAGCAAACGGGACAAATCCCACAAAATACGTATCAAGCATATATTTAAATACATATATATACATAGTCGCATGCAGGGCTCAAAATACAGAGAGGGTTGTAGGTCGATATAACTAAAACAAAGAAAACCTCACCTGACACTAAACGAAGCCGGAGACAACGCACTTGATTCACCCCGGAATCAACTTGACAAACAAAACACCACCCCGGGTGCACCTGAACAAACTGAAGGCAAAAGACAGGACTTAGACTCAAGAATGAACCACATAGACGCACGGCGTATGATCAAGCATGTAGGAGATGCAAACACGTAAGTACAACACATATTCGAATCAATTACACGCAATCCAAGACATTACATAGCTTAACATATTCATTTATAATCATATAACACATTCAAGTGCACAATTAATGCATATTACAAGGTGGAGGTCCATATCAAGGTGCATAGGTGTTTTGTGCAAATGATTCATATTACTCGAGCAACATAAAACATATATAACAACACACTCATACACATAAGCAAGTGAAAACAAGTTGGGAATGGGTTCGTAGGTGGAAAGCTACAAGAAAAGCGGAAGAAAAGCACAAGAGATTGTTCCGAGCAAAAAGGGGCAAAAGCTGGAAATTTTCCAAAACGGACAAGCTGTAGAAAAACGATCATAACTTAAGTTTAAGAAATTAGAATTGAGTTTTGTTTCTTGAAAATGAAACTAGACACACAGACCTTTAAAATGGTAGGTGGCTCAAAACGTGGTTCAAATTGAGGCGAAAATGGCGTACGTTTGAAGTTGGACGAAAGCGGAATTTCGGCGAGATGGCGACACAAATTTAAAACGGTTATATCTCATAGTATAGAATGAATTTTGAGTTGATTCAAATTGGAGGATGTTCTAGACTTCAAGAGGTTTCCGTGGGTTCAAAAATCAGGCCAATCCGAGTTCAAACGAGGTCAGCACGGCGGTGTCAAAATTGGCCTGGAAGCTGACACGGCCGCGTCCGAATAAAAAAAATTCAAAGTCGAGGGCTTGACACGGCCGTGTCGGAAATGAAATAGGGGCTGACACGGCCGTGTTGGGTCATCTTCTTCAAAAAAACATAGCAGCAAAGCAAGGGCTCGACGGGGGTGGTTCCCAAACCACCCCAAACCACGTTCCGATCAATTAATACACCAAAATGCATCAAAATACACATATATAACATATTAGCATCAAATTAAATCGCAAATAAGCACGTTGGGAGCAAGTTATCGTGTTTAGGCACTATTCATCTAATCACCAATCCAAGAAGTCAATCAAGAACAAAGAAATTCAATCGGTAGAAATGAAGTACGTAACGAGAGGATCACATTGCTTACCTTGGCTCGTTGATTGGGTGAAAGTTGGAGTCGAAACTTGAGCTCAAAGCTTAATGGCCAAAGGGGTTATTTCCATCTCTTCTCTCCCTCTTCTTGCTTGGACCGAACCAAAATGAGGAAGAAAGGGGATCCGGTTCCTCTTAAGGCCAAGAAACGGGTCGGGTTAACAAAACGGGTCGGGTCAAAAGATCCGATCCATTCGGATCAGATTTTAAAACGATAGGGCGATCAAACGGCTTTAGAGAATAAAAGGTTAATTCATTGAATCTGAATCATCGAAACAAACTCAATGAAGGGGTCGGAATTCGAATTCGAATCCCCGAGGTCAAAATTACCACAGAGGACAAAACACCCTAATTATAATTAGGTCCCTAATCTTTCAGATATTGGACATTCGAGCCCAAACAATTAATTTAATCTAAGGCGCATGTAATTTAAATAAATTACACGTTGACATTTAAGGCATACGAATCACATAAATACGGAATTAAACTCTCTCGTAATGCGTACCTAGAATTACCAAAGTAGCGGGATGTTACAGGGTAGCCCCTCGCTTAGTCTTAGGACTGACCCCTCCCCCTTTTATGTTTTTAGTTGTAGGTTCAGGTCGTTGGAGTTCGTGCTAGGCGGTGGTTTGTCGTGTCTGTTCAGTCTGTGTCTGTTTGTTTAAGTTTGTTAAGTATTTTTATTCTGCTTTATGAATCGTAAATTGTGTATAAGATATGTTCTGTGCAGGTTTGGATTTATGAATTGAATGCTTGGAATTTCGGGGCAGGTTAGGACAGGTGCGTGGAATAGTTGAACTCGTTTTGTTTTGTAAGTGTTCGGGACAGGTTAGGACAGGTTGGCTGGATTAGTCGAACCCGTGTAATGATTTTAGGCATGTTCTGCATTGTATGTTTGATGTATGAGAAGTTTTTGAAAAGTTGGTTTTATTTGGTACTGCTTCCTCTGGCATGTTTTGCATCTTTTCACTTGTACAGGGTCAGTTACTGCCTAGCTAGTGTGTGTGTTTTCGTTTGTCACCTGTTCGTTGTGACTTGGCGCGTGTGCGGACTCTCCATTTCGTACACGTGTCTGGTCATGGTGCGGGGGTGTGGTGCCCCACCGCTTGGGGTGTTACATAAATAATCATATGGTATCCATACAAATGTTCAAACTTATATGTCAGAAGTGTAATGCAAGGACTAAAATCGACAAAAGACTCGACAGACTTCGCCTAGCTCGAATTACACACAAACCTGCACACTAAAAACAAAAGGGGAGAGGGGTCAGTCACACAGACTGAGTGAGGGGTTACCCACGCATGTTACATATATATAAGGAGCAAAGCACACACAAACACAGTTCGTGAACTCAGGGATAGTTTTTGCACGCCAAACTTTGCTCGTGATACATACATAGAGGAATGCATAACAAAACAGATCAAAACTTAACTTAACAGATTCTTACATATCAAACATCTCTAAAACATACCTTAACGTATCAAATCTTTAGCTTATAGTTTCAAAAGAGCCGTATTTTATCTTAATTAAGAGTCTATCCCCATTTCACGAACTTTAACAGAACATACATACAAAACTCGGCGGGTACGAGCCCTAAATCCCATCCTGGGCTCCTGATACTAAAACATAACATATCAGACATAGCAAAACGAATATGTCAAACAAACCTCCTTTCTCCGATGATGGAAGGGTTGCATGACCCTAACCATCCAGACAGGTGAGGGGAGTGCAAGCTACTCCAAACCCTCATGATCTCCATCACTCACCAAACCTCCTGGTGAGATTAGGGGTAATCCGAATCAAACTGTGGAGATATGCACAGGGGTGATAACCGGCGACCCCATGGCCGTCCCGGGTTTCCCTTACCCACAGCTCCGGGGCCCAACATAATAAAACATATCATATCAGAGCATAACATAACCCGCTACAAAACTTAACGTATCAAAACTTATAAACATACCTTACCTTGTAACAACTATACTATACATACCTCTCCGTCTAAAATCCAAAGTATATCCATAGCTCGTAGCTCTCGACTCATAAGAGACACACGGTTTGAAGCATAGTTAACATTGAAAACATAACAAACCAAAACAAACATACATAGGCTCTTACATAGCTTATCGTACTTGCAAAGTCTTAGCAAATTCATAAACTTACATATTTCGCACATATTTACTTATACTTAAGGTTATAGTTCGCATGCATAGAAAACGAGCACATTTCATAGGTTTTAGTTGTAACCTAACCTCACCTTATACAGACGAAACCGAGAACTAGACGATTGATCCACCCCGGAATCAACAGGCTAACGAAACACCACCCTGGGTGCACCTAAACAAACTGAAGGCAAAACACAAAGCTTAGACCCAAGGATGAACCACATAGACGCACGGCGTATGCACAGGCACTTAAAAGAGGCAAATATGTAGGCAAGATTCATACTCAAACTCATTTCACACAAAGGGATGCATTTCACAAAGTGGAGATACGTACCAAGGTACATATGTGCTTGTGCAAACAATTACTTAAAAAGTAAGAACAAATGCAAATTCACATTATTTAAGCTACATAAAAATGCAAATAAGAACAAATACATACACATACATAAGCTATAACAAGTTAGGAACGTGTTCGTAGGTGAAAAAGTGCAAGAAAAGTGGAAGAAAAGCATAAGAAATAGTTCCGAGGAAAAACGGGCAAAAGCTGGAAATTTTCCGAAATGGACAAGCTGTAGGAAAATGATCATAACTTGAGTTTGAGAAGTGGGAATTAAGTTTTGTTTCTTTGGAATGAAACTAGACTCATAGATATTTCAAATGGTATATGGTTCGAATCATGGTTCAAAGCGAGACGAAAATGGCGTAGGTTTGAAGTTGGGCGAATGTAGGATTCCGCCTAAGTGGCGACATAATTTTCAAACGGTTATATCTCACAATCTAGAACGAATTTTGAGGTGATTCGAATTGGAGAATGTTCTACACTCGAAAAGGTTTCTACCATCTAAAATTCAGACTAAATGGAGCACAAGCGAAGGCTGCACGGCCGTGTCAAAATTGGCCTGCGAGCTGACACGGCCGTGTAGGAATAAAAAAAATCCAACTCGAAGGTCTAACACGGCCGTTGGATATGAACTGAGGGTTGACACGGCCGTGTTAGGTCTTCTTCTCTGAAAAAAAAATGAGCAAAAAATCAGGGTATCGACGGGGATGGTTCCCAAACCACCCCAAATCACATACCAATCAATATTCAACCGAAAAGCACTCAAATTCAAGGTATATCACATATATATAACGCATTAGAACACAAATTGGACTTTGAAACGAGCCCGAACACCCAAAACACAAAACCTACACTATTCATCATCACTCTCAAATAGCCACTTAGACACGGAATCATACCATGAAATGCACGTAGAATTGAAGCACGTAATGAAAGGAATACAATGGTTACCTTGGTTTGTTGATTGGGCGGTCGAATGAGGCAAGTTCGAGCCAAAGCTTGGAATAGCCAAGGGGGTGTTTTTCTCTTCTCTTTTCCCTCTTGCTTGTGCTGATCCTAAATGAGGAGAGGAAAGGGTATTTTCAGCTCTTAAGGCTGAAACGGGTCGGGTAAATCGGGTAGGATCAAATGGTATCCGGTCCATTCGGATCGGATTTTAAAATGATAGGGCGAACAATTGGCTTTAGAAAATAAAGGTTAATTCATTGAATCCGAATCATCGAAACGAACTCAATGACAAGGTTAGAATTTGAATTCGAATTCTCAAGCTCAAGTAGCCACGAAGGCTAAAATACCCTCAGTAGAATTAGGTCCCTAATTTGCAAATATTGGACGATTGAGTCCAAGTACATTTAAATAAATTCTAATGCGCACATAATATATAAAATACAAATTGACATGTAAGACATGTGAATTCATGTAAATCTCAAAATTATCAAATTAAACTCTCTCATGATGACATACCTGGATTGTCAAGAAGACGGGGTGTCACAGAAACTATTCCCTTTCTTCTTCATTTCCATCATTCAAACACAAGAGAAATAGGAGATGAGATAATTCTTCAAGCTCTATCCATTACACACCTTCAACACTCAAATTTGACACTTTCGTTCACTTCTCGGACGATCTGAGGTAAGATTCTGACCCTCCTTGACGTGCTCTTTCTTCTCATACCACTCTCTTTCCCCTAAATCCATATCTTTTTGCTCATTGAAGTAGAACATGAATAGTAAATTTTTGTGAAAAAATCGATATATGACTTGAATATGAATTCCTATGCCCAAAGTATGATATATGTTGCATATTGGTGGTAGTTTGATGTATTTATGATGTTCTTAGGCTTGGTGGTTGATATATTCATGAAACCCATTAAATAAGCTTCAAAATGCATTAATGGTATCTTACTTAACACTTGATTGTATGGCTTAACATTGAGATTAATTGATTAAGCATGCTTAGAAGGTCATAAATCCATTTTTAAGTGCTTAATTATGTATGAAAACATGTGGTAGCTTTGTTAGTGTTTTATTGCGTTACCTTTTTCTTTTCCCTCTCGATTTCCAGCACTTTTATGCAGGTTTGGAGGCCACATTTTGTACACAAGAATGGCCATTCACGGCTCAAGCTTTAAGCTTGAGAACAACCATTCTCATGGAGGGGATTTGGGGCCGCGCCACCGCAGAACGACCGTTTGCGAGGAAGCTTGTTCCTTGCAACGGTCGTTCGCATCTAAAGGGACTTTCTAACTTGTGGAACGGCTTTTCGGCCTGTGTATATGCCTTTCACCACTTCAGTGCTAGGTTGTGATCCATTTTGTTCGTTAACTTGTTCCTTTCGGCTTTTCCCTCCCCGATCTTGATCATAACGTGTTTAAGCTTATGCATGTAGCAACCCGCACGGTGGGTCACCACATCGCACCAAAGTCCGATCCACATACGAGATGGAAAGCCCGTACATGAACCAAGCAGTGTCGAATGGGTGACAGACAGACTCACACCTAAGCTAAGCGGGACGTAGACCCTGACTTCGAAATCAAACAACAAAAATAAGTGTGAAACCGAAGCACTCAGACCAAATTAAATCATGCAAGAACAGTTGACAGGTTCAACTATCATAGATACCTAATTCCGAATTCAAACGTAAATCATAAATCATAAATCAATGGGTTCCATCTATCCCTATAAGCATGTCCCGAATTCGTACATAACGTAAACAAAATATACGTACGTTCATTCGTACATACTTATACAACGTATCCAAACAGACTTATCTGAATACAAAATGCAAATGCAAGGACTCAAAGTTAAATGAAAGACTCAACAAGACGATCGACTCCAAGGACTCAAGTCAACCCGCCTAGCTCGAACTCCGAAGCAGACCTGCAAACTAAAACGTTGGGGAGGAAGAGGGTCAATCACACTGACTGAGTGAGGGGCTACCCACATATACCTACATATATATAAGAGCACAACACGTTCAAATCATAATGTTCATGAACCCGGGGATAGTTTTTGCACACCAAAATATTTGCCCGTGATACATACATATAGGGGTTACTTAACAAACAAAATGAAACATAACATATCTTAACTTATTCAAATCATAGCATACGTTTCACATCGTAACTTACCAATTCGTGACTTATCTTATCTTTTCCAAATATTATCATATTTTATCATATTAACGAATCTACCCCCATTTCACAAACCTTAGCATAACATACATACTTATAAGTCGGCGGGTACGAGTATCATAATCCATTCGCCTTCTCATATCATATCATATCATATCGAAAACAAAACAAAACATAAACGTGCATACTTAAGATACCTCCTTCACTCCAATGATGGAAGGGTGTATACCCCTTAGCCATCCATACGAGTAAGGGGAGCACGAGCACTCAAACCATCAGGGTCCTATCCCCCACCACCCTCCTGGTTGGTTCCAGGTTAGTCCTTTCATATGGAGACTATGCCCAGGCCTATCCCGATGGCCCGCTGCCATCCCGGGTGCCTGGCGCAATAAAAATCGGGACCCAAGATATAGAATAGATCATACCTTATCAGAACGTATCATACCTTATCAGAACGTATCATATCTTAACCTACTACATATCATATCATATCATATCTTACATATCATACCTTTTCTTGCAACAACTATGCTTTACATACCTCTCCGTGTAAAATCTATAACATTTCTTTAGCTCGTGGCTCCCGGCTCGTAAGAGGCACACGGTTTAAAACATAGTTTAATGTTGCAAAACTTAATAAATCAAATCAAGTCATAACAAGCGTACGTAGGCTTATGCATAGCGTATCATACTTGCAAACTTAAAACAAAGTTATAAAAATTCATATCACGCACGTATTTACTTATACTTAGGGCTATAATGTAACGCCCCGATTTTTTGACAGTCAGGTACGCTCGACACGTGTGGTTTGGAGCGCTAGGACTTTATTTTATTATTTTTGTTTATTTAATTTAAACGTGTTAGATTAATTTCTAATAATTGTGTTCAACATGATTACGTGAAAATTATATGATATTCATTTCATTTTGAGAATTCTTGTATAAATGGAATTTAATTGCTACATGAATTAATTGTCCAAATTGTATAATTTGCATAATTGTCCTTAAATGTTCATTTACATAAATTAGAGGACCAAATTGCATGAAAACCATTGAGGACTAGATTGATAATTTCCAAACCTTATATCCTCAATTGCATAACTTACGAAACTTTAAGGACTTGATCATAAATATTGCATGTTTTCCCCAAATATATCGGTATACACATCTCTTCCTCAATCATCATTTTTCATTTCATGCCAATCATCCCATATTTTCTTTCTTCTCTACCGAACCAATACCATGGAGAAGCAAGGAGGAAATCATCATCTTCAAGCTAGAATTTGCAAGGAAACTTCATGAATTCAGGCTCAAGCATCCATACACATCATCTTCTTCCACTTATTTTCATCTCAAGGTATATATGATCATATATGTGAATTCTTGATGATAATTCATGAAGCTATTGATGATAATTCATGAAGCTAGGGTTTGAGGTTAAATGGAATATTATGTGTTTTGGTTGTTAGAAACATGATTATAAGCTTTAGCCTTGAATTTCATGTATGAATCTTGAAGATTATGGAATTATATGGTAATTTGATATTTGAGCTTGAAGTGAGAATTGTGATGATCAAGGCATGAAACATGTGTTTATATTGGGTTTTATTACCTCTCAAGCATGTGTATATATGTTCCTTCATGAATTATAATGTTTCGAAGTGAATTATGATGATTATGGTGGGATTTGAGTGTGTTCGTGCTTCCCCTGTTTCTTCCCCTGTTCTTCTGCATCTTCTGCGTAACGGGAATGGCCCTTCCCGTTCCCTTTGTAATTGGGGAACGGCCGTTCCCATTGTTTAAATAATATGCATGGCGACGAGGACGGGAACGACCGTTCCCATCTTCGGGGATCCCGACAGGTGGGAACAACCCTTCCTATTTTTCACTAAAGCCTAGAACGGCCGTTCCCAGCTCTCTGGTAGTGCAGAAAGTTTCTGCACAAAATTACAATTTTAACCCCTCGATCCGATGGCTTATTTGACCCCAAATTGTTATTATATGAGTGATTACATGCCAAAACGTGATATTTACTTGCTACATTGTGTTTTGCTCGATGCCTCGTACGTGATCATGCCGTGCATCGTTATATGAGATAATATGCTTGAATTATAGTCTCATGCACGTATATTGTCCCGTTTCTTGTCCAGTTATTCTCCAGGGCGGAGATTGTGGATCATGAGCACGTTCACGCATTCACGAGTCGTGTGTCGCCTGTCAGGTGAGGTTTAATTTCTAGTTATATAGAACCCGTATAACCTTTACGTGATTTTTGGCCAAAGGTATTTATAGTTATAATTTCATGAAATCACTTATCATTTCAAGTATGTTATTATTCACGAATCAAGCATGTCATGTTCATGCAAGCAAGTAGTTGCGTTCTCCTGGCCAGGTCCTCCTTAGTGAGGGCGCTGGGCTGGTCTTCGGGCTGGTGATTGTCCATCCAATCACAGGAAGAGCATAGTCCTATCGTGTAAACGCGTTCTCTTGGCCAGGTCCTCCTTAATGAGGGTGTTGGGCTGGTCTTCGAGCTGGCGGTTGTCCGTCCAACCACAGGAAGAACAAAGCCCTATCGTGTACATGCATTCTCCTGTCCGGGTTCTCCTTAGTAAGGGCGCTGGGCTGGTCTTAGAGCTGGTGGTTGTCCGTCCAACCACAGGAGGAACAAACCTTATCGTGTTACAAGCAAGCCATGTATTGATTGCATGATTTCCTTTCCATGAATGTGCTAATTGAGTACACCTGCATGATTGCACGATAATTGAATTGCGTGATCACCTAATGATTAACAAGCAAGAAAGCATGTTTATCGATTGCATGAAAAGAACAAGTATTTAATATTGACCGTTGTATTCTCGGGCGAAACTATATTATTATTGAACTTGTATATTTACCTTATATAAATCTTTACCCGAGAATATAACTTGCATGTTATCTGCGCTAATATGTATGTAAACCCCTCACTCGGTCTTCACAGACTGACACCTCCACCTTTCAGGTTATTGCAGGTGCGTGCTAGGCGGGAAGTGAGTCGAGTCCAGTTGTTAGAGTTGAGTCATACACGGTGCATTTATTTGATTGTTTATATATTGTTCGAGAAAATCATGTTTACGGTTATATGTTATTTATTCTAGGAGATGATAATGTATTGATATGTAAGCTAGAATATATTTTATTTGGAAGATGAGAAATGTCATGATTGGATAAATGGAAATAGTTGATAATATTCTGTTATGCTTCCGCTTTATTATGTCGCATGTTCGAGTATCCCGCCTAGCTTGTCGTGTATTGCATTGTCACCCGTTCGCTATAGGTTGGTTCATGTACGAATTGGCCATTTCGTATGTGGATTGACCTATAGTGCGGGGGTGTGGTACCTCCACGTGTCCGGGGTGCTACATCTAAGGTGGTATCAGAGCCCGGTTGCAAAACCGAGGTTCTAGTGTCGTGTCGTGTCGAGTCTAGGTCGTACGACATAGGAATTACGTGACAATTTGAGAGTCTTGCATTTTATTTGAAATTACTTGGCTACTTGAAGTCTTTGAATTGATTGAAATACTTGATAACTTGTGCCTTGCTTTGATTTCTGCTATTAATTGCTAATTAATTGATTTTTTTGAATCTTTTGAAATTATTTGCTCGACGTGTTTTATTCCAAGCACTGATAAGTTAATTGTTGCATTTTATATTAAATTCTCGCTGGTATTAATTATGTGACAATTACGTGACATGAGCACGTTTCACCCACATGCATTTATTTTCAAAGTAAGTTGTGAGTGACAGGTTTTGGAAATATATGAATCAAGGCCGGAGGATTTTGAAATTTAAGAGACTGATAACTGTTTGAACCAAGCTTGCAATTCGGTCACCCAAGAATGGACACCGGAACCGAGCTCAACATTTCTACGGTGCCAGGTTCTTCAATGCATTCATAAGCACGTCCATCATAGTTGTTAATTAAATTGCTTCTCATTATAAATATCGTTATGAATACTCTTGAGATTATCTACTTGATGCATTACATATATGTTTGAATTAGTAGAAATATTTAATTTTCCTTGCTTATGAGTATTTCTGTAAATCAATATAAATGTTCCAATGTGTGGCATTTTAAATTGTTGGTAGGTTGCTACGTGCATTGACACTTTAACCATCATGCACTATTTAGTGTTTGTTGATTAATAGGCTTCCCCTATGCTCTGCACAATCCTTGCTTCTATTTCTACCAACTTGAACTTAAAGAAGAAATTCTGAATCATTGGGTATCAGGTTGGGAACCGGGGTATTTGATTTCGCTTGAAGATTAAAAATATTTGGGACTGTAAGAATTTATTGATCCAGGATATAGTAGGAGTGGGTATGACATAAATATATGGAAAATTTTGGAATATGGGGAAATGACGATAAGTTCAAGCAGATAAATGTTCAGTGGGTTCTTCAATCTTCAGGAATTGATCAGTATTTTGGGAATTCAGTAAGGGTAGGAGAAAGAACTTTTCTTGCTTTGGATCAGGGTGCTAACTTGACAGATATCAACTTTAGAAGCAGTAGAGGGTAAATACAGGATATGGCATTTTCATGAATAATAGAAGGGGTGTAGGATGTTGAAGAATTTTAACATCAAACCAAAGTGGTGACAGTCAGGGAGCTTCAAGTTGAGTATGTTGATAACAGAAAGAATTAAAAAAGGATCATCAATCAAAATTTTGATTAACGACCAGGGGAACGAGGAAAAGGTTACGGGAATGGAATCAGCAGAGAAGCTTGCAAGTGGAAAAGGACAGAATAAATCTAAACAATAAGAAAATTCTATTTTCTTAAGGGGGAGAGTAAGTCTGGGAATAAATTGAAGTCAGCAGTTAGATAGCACTCGGGAAAGTTGAAAACCTCAAGGAAACCGATTTTCCTAGAAACCTCTATCAGAACCATGTGAAAGAAGTTTCAATAACTTGAACTTTTCTCCCTTTTACACAAAGAAAAGTCCCATCATCGACAGTACCTTTGTTCTATTATCATTTGACGCAGTAAATAGAAAAGGATTCAGTTTGGGTGATATGCGGAATCAATCTCAAGTTTTGTTAGGTTAACTCCGACAAGAGTTTTGTTTTCTTATGAAGTTATTACTTATACCCTAGAGATGCCTGTGATAGCACACCGTGCTCTCATCCGTGCTGTCGCCGTCGCCTCCATAAATATACCAGGTTACCATGAACACTTCAGAAAGATGGAAGATTGATTTGATCCTCTCTTTCAAGATATTTCGCAGAGTGGGTAGGTATGTCATCAAATTTCAGGGGTCAAAGGAAGACATTTCACTGGGACCTGATTCTTTCGGTTTCTATATAAGTTTGCTTGCTGAATTACTCTCACGGGATGGCAACCTTGATTCTTCTGTAATAAATATCCGTCGTATTATTAACTAAGGGAGTAAGAGCTCAACTTTCAGATTGCAAACAAGGAGTCAAGAATGTTGCTTCGGGAAAATATTTGCTTTAATTACTGAGGTCAGGGAAATGGTAACGCCTGTTTTCTCTGTTTGTCGGATAAGAAGTTGCTTGAAGCACCAAGCCAGACTTTTAAGCTTAAATATACAACCACTCTTTGACCAGAAACTCAGGGTTACTTTCAATATTCAAAGTCTGGAAGTGAATGTGGGAATCGGCCTAGGAATAGTTCAACCGGTGAATCTAAGATTCAAACGGGTATAAAGACGTGGTGATTAATAATGATTTACAGATTATGTCAGAAAATAGCACAAGGGCAGAGATGATTATCAGAAATGGGAATATCGAACCGCAGTGGTACAAAGCGGGAAAATCTCAACTAAAGAATCAAGTATTCAACCGAATTAATTCAGTTCCAGAATTTCAATCCTCGGTGAACGGTACACTTAATCATGCATATCACGTGCATCATTATTTTATCATTATCATTATCTTGCTATTTCTATACATGAATCCTTGTTTGTTATTAATTGTTGATTATTATTTTATTATTATTATTCTTGTATATGATTCCTTGTTTACTATTAATTGTAATGTGAACAATTAATTGCATAAATGATAATTTTACTTGATCCTTGTGTGGTAAGTGCAAATATGTATCTAAGTGCTTACTTGAATTTTATTTCGGGTGCGTGGGAGACGGGGATTCTCTCAGGGTTGTCAAGAGACGGGGTTCTCTTGTTACTTGCTCGAGAGGCGGGGTTCTCTCGTTAATTGTTTGAGAGACGGGGCACTCTCAGGATTTTCAACTACTTGTCAATTTGTTCTAATGGAAGGCTAGATTTTCTTTCGAGTGTTAGACTCCGGAAAGTTGAGGGTCGTGAATTCACACATGGAAGGATATTGAAGATTGAAGATCTCTTTCGGACTAATCCCTGACGGGGAGTAGCTAACCCGCGTGGGATGAACATGTAAGAGCCAATTAAATTCCAGGAATTCAGGACATGGAATCCGAGGACGGATTCTCGTAAGGGGGAGAGAGTTGTAACGCCCCGATGTTTAGACAATCAGGTACGCTGGACACGTGTGGTTTGGAGCGCTAGGACTTTATTTTATTATTTTCGTTTATTTAATTTAAACGTGTTAGATTAATTTCTATTAATTGTGTTCAACATGATTACGTGAAAATTATATGATATTCATTTCATTTTGAGAATTCTTGTATAAATGGAATTTAATTGCTACATGAATTAATTGTCCAAATTGTATAATTTGCATAATTGTCCTTAATTGTTCATTTACATAAATTAGAGGACCAAATTGCATGAAAACCATTGAGGACTAGATTGATCATTTCCAAACCTTATATCCTCAATTGCATAACTTACGGAACTTTAAGGACTTGATCATAAATATTGCATATTTCCCCCAAATATATCGGTATACACATCTCTTCCTCAATCATCATTTTTCATTTCATGCCAATCATCCCATATTTGCTTTCTTCTCTACCGAACCAATACCATGGAGAAGCAAGGAGGAAATCATCATCTTCAAGCTAGAATTTGCAAGGAAACTTCATGAATTCAGGCTCAAGCATCCATACACATCATCTTCTTCCACTTATTTTCATCTCAAGGTATATATGATCATATATGTGAATTCTTGATGATAATTCATGAAGCTAGGGTTTGAGGTTAAATGGAATATTATGTGTTTTGGTTGTTAGAAACATGATTATAAGCTTTAGCCTTGAATTTCATGTATGAATCTTGAAGATTATGGAATTATATGGTAATTTGATATTTGAGCTTGAAGTGAGAATTGTGATGATCAAGGCATGAAACATGTGTTTATATTGGGTTTTATTACCTCTCAAGCATGTGTATATATTTTCCTTCATGAATTATAATGTTTGGAAGTGAATTATGATGATTATGGTGGGAGTTGAGTGTGTTCGTTCTTCCCCTGTTTCTTCCCCTGTTCTTCTGCATCTTCTGCGTAACGGGAACGGCCCTTCCCGTTCCCTTTGCAATTGGGGAACGGCCGTTCCCATTGTTTGAATAATATGCATGGCGGCGAGGACGGGAACGACCGTTCCCATTTTGGCTTGCAAGCCGGAACGGCGTGCCCATCTTCGGGGAGCCCGACAGGCGGGAACGGCCCTTCCCATTTTTCACTAAAGCCTGGAACGGCCGTTCCCAGCTCTCTGGTAGTGCAGAAAGTTTCTGCACAAAATTACAATTTTAACCCCTCGATCCGATGGCTTATTTGACCCCAAATTGTTATTATATGAGTGATTACATGCCAAAACGTGATATTTACATGCTACATTGTGTTTTGCTCGATGCCTCGTACGTGATCATGCCGTGCATCGTTATATGAGATAATATGCTTGAATTATAGTCTCATGCACGTACATTGTCCCGTTTCTTGTCCAGTTATTCTCTAGGGCGGAGATTGTGGATCATGAGCACGTTCACGCATTCACGAGTCGTGTGTCGCCTGTCAGGTGATGTTTAATTTCTAGTTATATAGAACCCGTATAACCTTTACGTGATTTTTGGCCAAAGATATTTATAGTTATAATTTCATGAAATCACTTATCATTTCAAGTATGTTATTGTTCACGAATCAAGCATGTCATGTTCATGCAAGCAAGTAGTTGCGTTCTCCTGGCCAGGTCCTCCTTAGTGAGGGCGCTGGGCTGGTCTTCGGGCTGGTGATTGTCCATCCAATCACAGGAAGAACATAGTCCTATCGTATAAACGCGTTCTCTTGGCCAGGTCCTCCTTAATGAGGGTGTTGGGCTGGTCTTCGGGCTGGCGGTTGTCCGTCCAACCACAGGAAGAACAAAGCCCTATCGTGTACATGCATTCTCCTGTCCGGGTTCTCCTTAGTGACGGCGCTGGGCTGGTCTTAGAGCTGGTGGTTGTCCATTCAACCACAGGAGGAACAAACCCTATCGTGTTACAAGCAAGCCATGTATTGATTGCATGATTTCCATTCCATGAATGTGCTAATTGAGTACACCTGCATGATTGCACGATAATTGAATTGCGTGATCACCTAATGATTAACAAGCAAGCAAGCATGTTTATCGATTGCATGAAAAGAACAAGTATTTAATATTGACCGTTGTATTCTCGGGCGAAACTATATTATTATTGAACTTGTATATTTACCTTTTATAAATCTTTACCAGAGAATATAACTTGCATGTTATCTGCGCTAATATGTGTGTAAACCCCTCACTCGGTCTTCACAGACTGACACCTCCACCTTTCAGGTTATTGCAGGTGCGTGCTAGGCGGGAAGTGAGTCGAGTCCAGTTGTTACAGTTGAGTTATACACGGTGCATTTATTTGATTGTTTATTTATTGTTCGAGAAAATCATGTTTACGGTTATATGTTATTTATTCTAGGAGATGATAATGCATTGATATGTAAGCTAGAATATATTTTAGGGATAAATACAGTCACCCCCCCCCCCCCATCCTTTGGGGGCATGTGCACTTTCCCCCCCATGCTTCAAATCGGTGCACATTGCCCCCTAACCTTTTCAAAATGGGGCACTTTACCCTTTCTAACAATTCCGGCGGAATATTCCGGGTATATTCCGAGTGGCATCAGCCACGTGATTTAAGCGTGAGGTTCCCAAGGGTGTTTTCGACAATTCAGGAAGCATCAGTCATTCCCGCCACTCTTGACACAACACTATGGTAAAAACCCCCAATTTACATAGGGTTAAAACTAAGGAACAGAGCATTTTGCCCATTCAACTTCTTCTTTCATGTGAATCGATTCATCCCGCTGAGAATGGAGTGGAGGGTGCGCGAAGATAATGGTGATATACCGCCCGGGAAGAATGCTCCCGCGTACGGTGAGTTAGAGACTTCAAAATTTTTGTTTTTATTTTGGAAAGATCTGAACTTTTTTGACTGTATGGTGGATGAGATCATTTTTATTTATGCATGTGGTACATAAAACACTATTTTATGGTCTGCGTTGTGAAAATTGATGAATATTGTCTCCTATGTTGGTGATATGTGAGTTTATTTTAACAATTTTGTGTTTCCATGGCAATAACTGAATTTTTGTATGGGATGGGTTTTTGTGTGTAGGTGGAAACTCTGACTTGTTCACCATACGCATGCATTATGGTGGTAAAATTTGTAATTTAGGGTGCAAGGTCTATGTGGGTGGCACATTTGGACATGTCGACTACTGTAGTGAGGATTTGATCTCAATGATTGAGATTCATGCCATGGCCGAAAAGTTTGGAGTATCAGTGGGGGACACCAATTTCTATTATAGCTTTGGTGGGATCAATGAATGTTACTCTATAAAACTGCTATCAAGAGATGTAGATGCAATGGATTTGGTGAATCATGTTGATGATGAGAGGATGGTTGGAGTCTTCTGTAATCCAATACCAGTTGAGGAATCTGAGTCTTCTAGTGAAGATGGTGAGGAAACAGGCAAAGTGAACGATCCTTTTGGATTTCTGGGCATTCTTGATAATGAGGAGAGCTCAGGGGATGAAGATATAAGACAGAGGATGTATGCCGAGAAAGGTAAAGCTGTTGCTAGAGAAATGAATGATGCACCTGTTGTAGCTGAAGCTGATCATAATGACCAAAATACAGGGGTAAATGCAGAGTCGTGCAATGAAATTCAAGAGCCTATTGTGGAGCAAGGGAAAGAGCATAATGCTTCAAATGCAGAACAAAGTTCATTTCCTTCTAAGCCAAATGTAGAGACAGTTGAACAGGTGGTTGCTGATGAACAAGAACCTCTTCTTGAGGGTGTAATTGAAGCAGAGCATGAATGGGGAAGTGATGATGAGCAGTCTTTGGGCGATGACTCTGTCTACTCTGACCAGTTGGTGGACAATGAGCATTTAGGTGATGAGAAGGTAGTGTTTGAACATGGTGTTAACACGGGTGGTTTAGAAGGATGGTCATTGATTCACAATACAGAGCAGGGGAAAATAAGGAAATCCATCGCATCAGTTAGAAGACATGATGGTTGCAGGGTCTTCAATCCTTTGGTTGACATGGAAAACCCACAGTTTGAGCTGGGCTTGTTATTTGAAGAGACTGAAATACTCAGAGATGCCATCAGACAACATTCTAGAATCAATGGGAGAGATATAACATGGATTAAGAATGATCCAGATAGAACCAGAGTTGGTTGCAAGGATGAAAAATGTCCCTGGTTCCTTTTTGCTTCTTTGAAATGTGGAGAGGACACTATGCAAATTAAGACCTTGCATGATCAACATAAGTGTGCAAGAGTTGAGAAGGTATCAACTGCTAACTCTAAATGGATTGCAGAGAAATACAAGGTCAAAATCAACAGTGATCCAAAGTGGCCAGTCTCTTCTATGGTTACAGTAATACAACATGAGCAACAACTGCAATTCAGCAGATTTCAAATGTACAGAGCCAAGAAGAAGGTAAAGGCATGGGCTGCAGGTACCACAATTGCTCAATATTCTCATTTATACAGTTATTTAGCTGAGATAGTTAAGAGCAGTCCTGATACAACTGTAAAACTTAAAACAAAAGTAGAGAATGGTGAAGATGTGTTCAAAAGACTTTACATTTGTTGGGGTCCATTAAAGAAAGGGTTGTTGGATGGGTGTAGACCTGTCATTTGCCTGGATGGATGTCACCTTAAAACTGAGTGTGGTGGGATATTATTAGTAGCTGTTGGTGTTGATCCTAATGACTGTATCTACCCATTTGCTTATGCAATAGTTGAGAAGGAAAAGAGTGCTACATGGAAGTGGTTCTTGGAGTTGCTAATGAATGATTTAGGGATAAGAGCTGATCACTCTGACTGGGTAATTATGTCAGATAAACAGAAAGGTATCATTGATGCAGTTGACTCTTTGCTTCCAAACTGTGAGCACAGGTTTTGTGTCATGCACTTATACAATAATTTCAAAGTTTCACACAAGGGATTAGCATTGAAACAGATTGTTTGGAGGGCTGCAAAAGCAACAAGGATATCAGAGTTTGAGACCATCATGAAGGATTTAAGAGATAGGGATTTAGAAGCTTTTAAATGGCTTGCCAAGAGACCAGCTGCACATTGGTCAAGATCATACTTCAGGTGCTTCTCTAATTGTGATTTGTTGTTGAATAATTTCTGTGAGAGTTTTAATGCTTTGATTGTTAAGGCTAGGGGTATGTCCATTATTGATATGCTAGAAAGTATTAGAATGACACTGATGAAGCGCATTTATGTTAAGAGGGATGAAATGAGAAATCATAACATAGAAATATGCCCAAACATAGACAAGATATTGGAAGAAAACAAAAAAAAAGTATGAATTACATGGTACATTGGAATGGGCATGACCAGTTTGATGTTATTGGTTGTTTTGGAGACAAATTCAAGGTACATTTGGGTGAGAAAACATGTGGATGTAGGGCATGGCAGTTATCAGGCATACCCTGCCCACATGCCATATCTTCCATATGGTTCATGCATAAGGATGCAGAGGATTATGTTAACGAATGCTACAAAAAGGAAACTTTCATGAGGGTATACAGTCATCTCATGGTTCCATTGAATGGACCTGATGAGTGGCCAACTGTCTTGAAGAAACTACACCCCCCTGTCAAAGAAATATTACCTGGAAGACCAAAACACCAAAAAAGAAGAAAAAGGACAGAGGAAATTGCAGAGGAAAGGGCAAAGAAGAAGCTAAAAAGGCTATCTGGAGTTGGACAGCAGTCTGGACGTTTAGGAAAGCAAGGACTAATTATCAAATGCAAATTGTGTAGTACTGCAGGCCACAATAAACGAGGTTGCAATCAAAACCCCAAGAATCAAAACATCCCAGAGAGATTAGAAGTACCACCGGGACCATCAAGATCAAAGAAAAAGGTGAGTGCTAGTTCAAAGTTCATGTGTCGGTATCCAATTCAATTTTCTGATCTTTGTTTTTATATTAGGTCCCAAAGAAGAGGCCCTCTGCTGCATCTACACAAACATGCTTCGTGCCCACGAAGAGAGTTACAAGAAGTTCAATGTCACTTCAAACTCAGCAACAAGGTGACCACGTGATTGCAAGCCAAAGATCAACCACACAGCCTGCAAAAAAGCTAACTCCACGCAGGAAGAAAACTGGAGCTTCATCAAACAATGCAAGCACCTCAAAGTCTAAACCAAATGCTCCATCAAGAACACCAACTAGGAAAATATATGCCTCAAAATTCAAGCCACCTGGACAATCAAAGAAGAAGCTTTACTAGTTGTTGATTGTAAATGATTTTTTTGTCTTTGAGCATATTGTGTAGATAGATCTTTTGGGTTGGAGAACAGTTTATTCCCATGTTTTTGTCCATAAACCTGTGGTTGTTAGTTTCCTGCTGTACACAAACATGCTTAGCCAATGGCAATAGAATGTCTATTTACATACATACTGATGGCCCAATTTGCATTACAATTTTCATATTCATATCATGGAAGAGGTACATTACAACAGTAGATACACCAAGCCGATTTAGACTATAAGTCTAAACAAAAAAAGATTGCATCATATCTAAACAAGATACAAATTGCCTACATAAAAACCATATAAAACAGAACAGCAATTACAAGAACCCACACAACTAGGGAAACAGGTAAGCCTTTTCCAATCTTTCTTTGCTCATTTTCAGCATCAATGCCATTCATTCTTTGCTCCTTCTCGGCTTCAAGGCTGTTGATTTTCCTAAGCAACCCTGGTATGATCTGCCTCGAACGCTCACACATTGGTGGGTCACTCCAAACGAAGAAATTGCATCCACCTTGAGACTACCAATGTTTGAGAAAAAATGGGAAATTCAGATTTGGGATGAGATGGATTTGAGAAAGAAATTTTTTTTTAGTAATGTTCTTACCCGAAAATTCTCGAAAGAAATATACCGTCTTCCAGGATTCAAGTCCATCCACGATGTTCTTTGAACAGCGTGCCTTCCACAGTAGCAATTGCCATCATCGCCTCTGTCCATGGTTGATGCCTTCTCCAAACTTGAAATGAGAAATTAGGGTACAAGTCTGAAAACATTGAACGACATTAAGGGGAAATGACTGATGCTTCCTGAATTGACGAAAACACCCTTAGGAACCTCACGCTTAAATCACGTGGCTGATGCCACTCGGAATATACCCGGAATATTCCACCGGAATTGTTAGAAAGGGGTAAAGTGCCCCATTTTGAAAAGGTTAGGGGGCAATGTGCACCGATTTGAAGCATTGGGGGGGGGGGGGGGGGGGGGGAAGTGCACATGCCCCCAAAGGATGGGGGGGGGGGGGGGTGACTGTATTTATCCCTATATTTTATTTGGAAGATGAGAAATGTCATGATTGGATAAATGGAAATAGTTGATAATGTTCTGTTATGCTTCCGCTTTATTATGTCGCATGTTCGAGTATCCCGCCTAGCTTGTCGTGTATTACATTGTCACCCGTTCGCTATAGGTTGGTTCATGTACGGATTGGCCATTTCGTATGTGGATTGACCTATAGTGCGGGGGTGTGGTACCTCCACGTGTCCGGGGTCCTACATCTAAACCACATGCATTCGATAACGAGCACATAAGGTAGGGTGATAACTAGAATCCTAACCTCATCTTACATTGACGAAGCCATAAACACAAAGATTGAACTACCCTGGAATCAACACGGCTAACGAAATACCGCCCGGGTGCACCTGAACAAACTGAATACAAACATGGGAATTAGACTAAAAAATGAACCACATAGATGCACGGCGTATGTTTATGCACTTAAGAGATGCAATCATGTATGCATGACTCATATTCTTATCACTTACATACAATTCAAGACGTTACACAACACATCATATTCATTCATAATCATAAAACACGTTAAGAAACGTTTATGAACACAATTAATGTAAATAAGTGTAAGTGGAAGGCCCACAGTAGCACTTATTCATTTACGAACTCATAACACATTTTAACACTTTAATAACATACCACACAATCACATAACATATCATATTATATCAATTCATGCTCATTTAAGTACATAAAACAAGTTGGAATCAAATTCGGGAAGGAAAATAAACACACGAAACATACCGAAGAGCGAAACATACGTATGGCCACAAAACAGGGGTCAAGGGAGTGACCCCTTTTCTTCACACCTTCAGCTATAGGGGTGGCTGAAGTCAGGGACTAAATCCTTTATATGAGTTACAGGAGTGACTCTTTAAAGAGGAAAGGGTGTTGAGTGTAGAATTCGCATGGATTTGTGCATTAATTAGAGCATATTTTTGTGTTGTTTGATGCGTTTATATGTTTATTTTGCTCCAATTAGGTGTTTTAGAGGTTAGAGTTAAGAAACGGCGAAACGAGGTGAATTAACATATTTTTGGAAGAATAAAGAGTAACCCCCGTTGCTCCTTGGAAGAGCAAAAGTGTTAACCCCCGTTAACACACCCAGGAGCTTCACTTTCAGCAAAGTATGGGAGTAACGCCCGTTACGCCCTTGAAGAATAACTCTGGTAACGCCCGTTACCAGAGGCAGAAGGAGAGATTTATGGCGCATGTAACGCCCCAGTTTTTTTTTTTTTTTTTAGTTGTACAGCATGACGTATGTCTTTACCAAATTGCGCTAACTAATTGTTTATAAGTGATTTGTATATTTAATTTTATATTAAATGTTAATTATCATATTTTAATGTTATTAATACTAAATACCTATATAAGTATATATATATTAAATGTAGTACAAGTTGTTTAATAAAAGATATATATGAATTCATGCAACCTCTTGTATTTAATATTAAATCATGCAACTGAATTTTCTTAAATTAAATGGGATTAGATCATGTATTTGGAATTTAAATTCTACTGTATTAATCGTGCATTTCCTAATTAATTAAATATGAGTTGAATTCTTGTTATCCTTATGAATTTAATTTGTGCACTTTTAATTTAAAAGTAATTTTAAATTCGTGCACTTCGTTTATACTTAATTATGAAATTTTAAATTTTGTTTTATATTATGAATTTCATTTTTATAATTTATTTCAATTGTTATGGATTTTTTTTTCATGTTTTGCTTATGAGTGACATTTGTGTGCTTCTTTTTTATATAAATTGATACCGAAATTTCGTAAAAATTTAATATGTTAGACTTATACGTGTCTTGAATATGAAAATATGTTCGTTTCATGTTTTCGGGTTCACTTGCATGAGTTTCGAATTTATTTTGATTTTGGAATCCAAATCGGGGGCTAACGAGCAATTAGCGTACCCTTGGTTCCGTATTTAATATCTTGAGCTAGGAAACTCGGATTCGAGTTTCGTCAACTTCGCTGAACTCGGAACGAAAATTCGAGTTTAGTGAACTTAGCCTTATATTTTTCCAAAGTCATTTGAACCTCCGAAATTCAACCGAAACACGAAACGGAAGCCAATCTGCCACAGTTTGATAAAATGACCATAACTCATCCAAACTTTAACCAAATTAACCATGGTTTGATGCTTTAGAACCCTAACTCAACCCTTTAACTGGAATTAATCACCCCAAACCGAGATAACCCTCATCCCGTAGATAATTTCAGTCATTTTTCCCCTGTTCCCCAGTTTTCCCGTAGCTCAAGCCAACCCTTGGAGATTCAAGCTCAAATCTCTTCCAACCTTCATCTAAACAACAAGGTAAGCTTAGGGTTGTAATATATGTTCATTCCTGGTCATTTTCATCCTTTCATCCCTGAATTTGAGTCAGTTTTCATGGAGTTTTGCTAGGTTAAATGAATAGTTAGGTATTTAGCATTTATGTAGCTCTCCTTCGATTCATGATGGATTTGAGTAATTCCAAGCTTGAATATGATTGTTTTGACATCTTCTTCTCATTTATGACCATTGATTACATGATAGTTGAAGTATTCATGAGATATCATTAATGGTATTTTGAGGAAAATTCATGAAATGGTCACGTATACCTGCATCTCACATCTGAGCATTCTTGGGGCTGATTTGTATGTTGATTTGGAGTGGTTTTACTGCATATTTGATGGCCTAACTTACCTGAACATGTTGAGATGAATGAGATCAGTTGTTGCTCTGTTTTTTGTCTTGTTTTGCCCTTTTGTGAATTGGTTATAGCTGCTGTCAAACTGCTGCATTTTCCTTGCGTTACTGCTGTGTTTTACGAACCTTTTGTGAGAGTTCTTGATGCATATTGCTGCTGCATTTCATGCCCTTGGTTGCTGCCTTTTTTGCTGCTGTGATTCATGCCTAGAAAATAGGGGATTCCTTTGTGTGTTGCTGCTGCCTCGTCGCTGGAATGGATCTCCCCGGGCGGGGAGATTTTGGCCGCGAAAAGGCCCGGCCGGGTAGCTTTTGTGCAGAAACTCTCTGCACCAAGCTCCCCGGGCGGGGAGATGATCTGGGACGTTTTTGTTGTTGCTGCTAGCCTTGTTCTTGTTCTCCTTTTTCAGCTCTACATATTGTTGAGTAGGTTTGTTTGCCTGCATGTTGGTTGGCAGTACGTGAAGGAGTATAAGGCATGCATCTGTTGTAATTAAATGTTTCATGCATGTTAATAAATGTGTGGGTATGTTTACGTGTAGTTATATATATATAAGTCTGTTTGCATGCATTTTGTGTTTTGTTAAATTACATGCATGAAAATGTTTGGTTGTGCATGATAAATTGCATGCATTTTTTTTTATTTGTTAGGTTGCGAATGCATGCATATTATATACGTATAAATATATATATATATATATATGTAATAATTGCATGCATGTTATATATATATACATATATTTAGATACATTTTCATGCATGAATAATTTGCATGCCATGTACGTACATATATATTATATATATAAATGTTTATTATATATTAAATATTATTTGATTTAATTGAATTATAGAAATTTAATTATTATCTATTTCATGTTATTTGATTTCCGATTATAATTTAAATGTAATTAAATGTTTATTTTCTAAGTGTTAACGTGTCATAATACGTAATATGATCCTTATTTGAAATTCTTGGATTAATTTGATTGGAAATGTGATATATGACTTGAATGAATATGAATGTTTCTAATGTCGAATGAAAGGCTCGTTTATATGATTTAAATGTATTAATTGTGCACATGAACGTGTTCATTACATAATATATTCTTTTATACATTCATATCATGATCATGACATTGCCGAGCGTCTTAATTGGTCATTTTGAGTCTCACTTCACCTTTCTTGCACAGATTTTGATTCCGTTGGAGACAAGGGCAGTCAGTGAGGCACTTGTGTTCTCCTTTTTGCCATTTAAGGTGGGTTTCTCTACTATTTAGTTAAATTGCCCTATATACTCCGAATGTGTAAAGATTTCAGCCAAAAGTATATATATATGTATATAGAGTCGTTTTCAAAGGTCAATGATTTTAAAAGTAAAGCTTTTCTTTTATGAACCTACCAAATGTTTTGGTGAGAAAAGAATGAATGTTATGCACAGAATGGGGCCCAGGGGCTTGGTGTGAATGGTGACCTGAGGAGGCATAGGCTGATGGTGAACCCTCACACTAGTCCCAGCAACAAACGGCGTAACCGGACCTCGTTAGGAGTTAGCGAGGAATGGACGTTGAGTGCCATCTGGGGAGTCATGTTCCCCTTTTGGTCAATGAATGGGTGGTCGGGCCTTGCAAACCCACCACCAACCCGGAGGAAGAAGGTGGAAATGTTATTGAATGTGCACGAAAGAATGTTATGCATGAAAAGAAAGAATGAATGAATGTTAACGAACTACACAAGGTGTTAGTTGGAGATAATGCACGCCCACTCGCTGGGCCAATGATGACCTAATGTAAATGAATTGTTATAATCCCTTTTGAGGATTTTCTATTCACCCACTTGGGAAATCCTCTTAAAACCTCACTTGGGATTATAGCTTGCATGTGATTGTTTAAATACCATCTTATATTATATTTATGCCCTGTTTTTATACCCACCAGTCCCTTTTGGACTGAACCCGTTTGGCTTTCAGTTGTGTTGTGCAGGTGTCAAGGGAGCTAGGCGGGAACTCGAGTCATAGGTCTTGCATTCGTCTCTAGCTCTTGTATTTTGGTCTTACACTTGCATATTGCACTTTTGATCATTGTATATGAATATTAATGGAGCGTACATGTTTTGAGCTTTAACGGCAATTGGCGATGTATATGGCTTATTTTTGGAGCTTTGATGCTCATGGTATATATATTAGTTATATATTCAGTTATGCTTCCGCTTTAATGTTTACTTTGATTTTATGGTTTAAGGGTTAGTCCCGCCTAGCATAGCATATGTGTTGGTCCCCGTTCGCCGTGATTTAGCTCGAGTATGGATCGTCCATTTCATATTCTGGCCGGGTCTCGGTGCGGGGGATGTGGTACCTTGCGCTCGGGTGCTACAGCGCAGGAGGGGTAACGCCCGTTACCCCTGGGCAGAAGTAAAGTGGTAACGCCCGTTACCACTTATAAAAGCGCAAGCACGATTTAAGGCCTGTAATGGGCGTTAATTGGAATTGTTCATGGAATGGTAACGCCCGTTACCTAGGGCGGCGAGGCAGATTTTTGGACGGCTATTTATAGTGTGTTTTGGAGTATTTTGAGGGACTCTTCTTCCGTTCTTGACCTAGCTTGGAGAGGAGATACAGAGCTTTGGAAGAGTTGTTCAGAGAATTTCGAGAAGACGAAAAGGATCAAGTTCTTAAAATATTTTCAATTTTTCTGGTTTTATTTATTGCTTAAATTATCAAACTAATTCCTCTAAGTTTTGTTTTAATTCGTTTTATATGTTAGATTTGTTTTCCAGAATTTATGAATGTTCAGAGTTTTGGTTTTGAGACTTTGTTTTGAATTGATGAACATGAATTTCTTTAATGCAATTTACTTTATTTTTATGAGTTTTGATTTAATTATGAGTAGCTAATTAATCCCTAGGGCTAGGAGAATGATAATGAATGCATGATAAGTGTTTGATATAATGTTTGAATGACTTGTGTTAATTCTTAGTTTGAAAACTGGTTCGAATTGAATTGCGACGGCCTGATCAACCTTACCAATAATCTAGGATTACCTGAGAATTGAGAAATTGATGGTAATTGAGATAGTTTTCATGACTAGTAGGTTTTAGAGTTCAAAGAGATTTGTTTCTTAATCTGTACAAAGGTAAACCTTATTCCATGCCAAGCCACTAGAACTTGATTTGCACTAGTCTTGATCGTATTGGTTTGATTACTTATTAATAATTGCGAGAGCAATGTTGAGCTTAATTGAACACTTGATTATACCTTAAGAGAGGATAATGCAAACTTAAGTGACTAGGTTGTAGAATTGCACTTGCTAAATGAGTATTATACTGAATCCTGAATGCATAGTCATTACTCCCCAGCCTATTTAGTCTATTGAGTGTAATCCACGTGAGTTTAATTATGTTCACTGTTTTATTCTAGTTAATTGTTTAGTTTAGTTTCAGTAGATCGATAACCAACTTGAATTTGTCCAGTCTCTAGATTAGAAAAGGATATTAAGTAGTGATTGATTTCCCTTCCCTGTGGGTACGATCCTGTTGTGCTACGCGTATATTTCACTGTACACTTGCACGATTGGTTTAACTTATAAAATCAGACAACAAGTTTTTGGCGTCGTTGCCGGGGAAGGCGTTTTAAATCAATATTACTTAAATATTTTGATCTAGTGCTTTAGACCATTACTTTACTTTGTGTTCATAGTCTTTTGACATTGTGGAATTGAGCTAAGGATTTTCTTTTCCTTTGTGCAGGTTCACAGTGCATGCGACGATCTCGATATCCGGAACTAGTACCTTACGATCCGGAGATCGAGAGAACACTTAGTGCTATTCAGAGGATGCGAAAGAAAGACAAGAAACCGATTACCACACTAATGGCAGACCCACCTCAAGATCCACCTCCACCTGCGATAAGAGATTACAATGTGCCGAATGTTGGGGCGATTCAGAATGCAACCCGCCCCCCGATTGCAGCAAACAACTTTGAGATCAAACCAACTATAATCAATCTTCTGTAGAATAATCCATTCTCAGGATTACCACTGGAGGATCTAACGTCACATCTTGAGTACTTCCTCAAGGTGTTTGATACCTTCAAGATTCACAATGTCACACCCGATGCCATCCGACTCAGGTTTTTTCCCTTTTCACTATGGGAAAGAGCTAAAACATGGTTGAGTACTGTACTGAATGAATCCTTTCAGACTTGGGATGCACTTTCTTAGGCCTTCCTAGCTAAGTTTTTCCCATTGAGCAAAACCACGAAGTACAGGAATGATATTCAAGGTTTCAGATAACCCAGGATAGAAGAATCACCCCCATTTTTCTTGGTCTAACAATCAGAATGTCCAACCACCACCACTCCAACCTAGACCACAATTTCAACCAAGGCCTCAGTTTCAACCGAGACCACCAATTCCATACCATGCCCCACCTCCTCAACAGGAACAAATGCAAGGATGGGAAGCAGCTCTTGAGAAGTTTATAAGTGTCTCTATTGATCGATATCAGAAATTGGAAACTCAAGTAAACAGGTGGTAAATTAGAACAGGAATTTAGAGAATCAAATTGGGCAGATTGCCCAATCTTTGAATATGAGGGGCCCGGGAATGCTGCCAAGTCAAACAAAAAATAATCCTAAGGAGCAATGTAAGGTCATCACCGTAGGAACTGGTAAGGAGTACGAAGGACCAATGTTGCCTGCAAATTCTGATATAGACAACTTAGTTGGTGAGAAGGTTGAAGAAGTAAGTGAGGTTGAGAAGGTGAACACAGAGGATAGAAAGGAAGAGCCTCCTCCAAAGCCAAAGGAGAATGTGGCACCCAAGGATTTCGTGCCACAGGCTCCTTTCCCTCGACGAATCCGGGAACAGGACATGGTGAATAATTTGAACAATTTCTCAAGGTATTCAAGCATCTTCACATTAACCTCCCATTTGCAGAGGCATTAGCTCAGATGCCCATATACTGGAAATTCCTGAAGGACTTGGTCTCGGGAAAAAGAAAGCCTGAAGAGTTATCCATTGTGGCACTCACCAAGGAGTGTAGTGCCATCATCCAAGGGAGGCTTCCTCCAAATCTCACGGACCCGGGAGTTTTTCTATCCCTCTAACTATTGGTTATTTACAGTTTCGTAATGTTCTATATGATTTAGGAGCTAGTGTCAATCTAATCCCTTTATCTACTTGTAGGAAATTGGGAGTGAAAGAGCTAACCCCGACTAATATGACGCTCCAACTAGCAGACAGATCGTTGAAATACCCAGTTGGTACTCTAGAAGATGTGTTGGTAAAAGTGGGTCAATTCTACATCCCCAATGTCTTTGTGGTTCTTGACGTCGAGAACGATGAGAGTACGCCATTGATTCTGGGGAGGCTATTTTTAGCCACGGCCGGAGCGAATATTGATGTTAAAAATGGACTTCTCACATTCAACATAGGGGAGGAAAGAATGAAGTTTAGGACTTTTAGTACCATGAAGCCACTACCGACTCCGGATGAGTGTTACCAGATCGAGGCTATTATTAAGCCTCCGGTGAGAATGGTGTAAATCCAAGAGAAATTAGATCTGGTTAAAAGGGAGAAGGAACCGAAGTGTCAACAAGCATGTAACAAGGATGCATTGGAATTAGATACGTGAGAATCAAGATCCGGTGTTGTGAGTAGTAAGAACAAGGTCACGCCATGTGACTCGTCGTGTTGGGAATGTTGATCCCTAATTCGGGCTTCAAAGTCAAGCTAACGACTATAACTTAGAACTAATTTTTCTTTTCTTTCTTTGTTTTCTTTGCTTTCGTTCTCATTTTTCTCGTGTTAATTTTCGTTTTTTCTCTCTCGAATGCATGTCAGTTGAGGCATTATCGGAGTTTGGAGTTAGAATGGATGCAAGGACCGTGATTTGAGTTTTAATGTGAATGTTGACGTCTATTTATTTTGTTCATATGCGTGTGCATGAGCTTGATTTATTTGTGTGGAGAATGAATCGATGTGAACCTTGTAAATTATGCTTTGACATGTTTATATATCTTCGAGATCGGTGCACTATGGTTTGATTGAATCTTCTAAGTTAATTTGTGTTAATTAACGTGATTAAGCATTCTCCGAATTGTGTTTATGTCTAACTTATTCTTTTGGGCGGAAGTTATAGGAAAGGGCATTACCTTAGTCTAGGTGTTCTTCAGTAACGCCCGTTAATGGAGTCAGGAGCCTTGGGCATGGTTAGTAATGGGCGTTACACTTTCGTTGGTTATTTTGAGTAACTCCCGTGAAGTGGTACAGGCGGTTTGGACGAGGGGAGTAACGGGCGTTACTCCTAGAGCGTATGAATCTGGTAATGCCCGTTACCAGTAGGAATCACGGACTATTAAGGGCATTGGAAAACACGTTTTTGCATTTAAAATTTCTAATCCTTCACAACTTAGTATTCCTCCTCCCCACACAAACCTATAAAACCCCCACTCTCTCTCCTGTCCCAAACAAACACAAGAGACATAACACCCACACCAAGAGCAGCAGTTCCTCCTTCCGGTAAGACACCACCATCAGCCACATACACTCACTCGTCTCTCGTTTTGAGTCTTGGTAAGTTTATCTCCCTCTCTCATATTAATCTAGAAATAACTCTTCCAATCTAAGTATTGACCTTTAGGGCTAATTGCATATTCTAGGATGAATCTTGAGATAGAATTGATGCTTATGGAGAAATTACACATGCTAGAATTAAGGTGAATGCTATGAAGTGAATTTAACTTGTATAGAGTGAATTTTAGTAGAACCCTAGTCTCTAATTGGCCCTTGAGTCCGAATTGTGAGGTTTATTGTGGACAACTTCGAGCTTAGATTGAGATACTCTAGGGTGGTATTGATTTAAGTTGGGTAGGTTGAAGAATTTTGGGTAAAACTCACACCCTAGGACTTTGCACATAAGGTGTTTGATAAATTGTCTAAGTGAATTGTGATTGATATTTGTGTGTTTTGCTTTGCCATATTTATTTAATTCAGGTATCATGGGACGTACTAAGCGTCGTCGACCCATTGAACCCTTCACTCCCTCATCCCCCCGAGGATCATCAACCGCAGGATTTGGTCAATGTAACAGTGAATACTTTGGGTAATCCATTTCAACGGAATTTAACAAGAAATATCGTATCTACCCAGTTCTTTAAAAAAGCATGGCTGGAGAAACTTGGGGTTTGTGAAGAGGTGAAGAGACTTTTTAAAAATATTGGTTGGTTGTCGTTTCTCACTAAGAAGGATATGACATATGCTGAGATGACAGCCGCCTTCTTCACCACGATGGACTTTAACACGGTGGATAACACATTGACCTTCACTTTAGATGACCGAGAAACTCAAACTTGCAGTAAGGATCGGATAAGGGAAATCCTACGTTTTCCGGGTCAGTCCACGTCTTCATTACCTAAGTGGGATACGGTTCAGAAAGAAGCGGTATGGAGGTCTTTTTTGTTGCGTGAGAGCGTCCCGAATTATTCCCCTCGGAACACAAAAGATAGCTACTTGGATTCGTTGGCTTGGGTGATGGTGCAGAGGATTTTAGCTATAGGATTCTGTGCCCGATACGGGAGCGACAGCCATATCAATGAGACAGAGTTGGGGATCATGTACATGATGAGAGCATCGAATTTGATGGCATGATTGAGTTCCTCTGGGGACTAAGAGAGATTGCGGAGAGAGCTACCGGGACGATTGCCCATGGTGCCTTTGTGACTATGTTTGCCCGTGAGATGGATTGGAGGCCTAGGGGATTATTGCCCATTGATATTGGTTTTTCTATTGATATGAAGTATTTCTTAGATATGGGGGTAGCCGTTGAATGGGAGAGTGGACGACTGCGGGAGCAAGTTTTTCCATGCTGGCCAATTCGGGACAGAGATAGGTTATTGTAGATGTATAATTGGGGTAAGGCTCGTTTTGAGGAGCTTTTATCTCAGATTCACGATAGGCCGGATAACGAGTTTGAAATCCTCCGTAATGTTGCGCCGGTTATTGTTGATGAGGCTAATGAGGAGGCCCCGACTAGTGTGAGAAGTCTTAGCACGGAATTGGCTGGACTACGAGCTGATGTGATAACCATACATGCAAGGATTGAGGATTTGGCGCATTATGTGGATGAGAGATTTGATGAATGGCAAGCTCATATAGATGCCAAGTTTGAGGGGTTTTATGCTCGTCTTGATCAGTATTTCAGAGGCCCCAGTAGCCCCCTCACCTTGATTCTGCCATCCCTTTTTTTTTTCCCCCTTACTTTATTGACATTTTATTTGTGCATGTAATCTTTGATATTCTGATACTTTTATACCGTTATTTCTTTGCTACTGCCTTTTGGACTCCTTGATTTTTATGCAATGTGCCCTTTATTTATTTGGATTTGTGACTTGTGTGTTATTTGTTAGATGCATGTTGATTGTCATTTGCCATTGCACTTGATTCGTGTTATCTAGTCACTTGTTCAGGTTTGGGAAGCTTTGTTAGCACGTTGCCGGGTCTTCGAATGATTGAGGGAGTTTTCTTTAATCTTTAACTCTTTATTTTTCATGTAGACATTGCAGAGTTTAAGTATAGGGGAGGAATACTTGTTATATGGATGCCTGTTGCTTTGAACCGTAAGTGTTGAACTTGTGAATTGTTAGGAATTGAGAAATTGTGAAAATTTTCCCCCATTTTGAACTTTTTCTTTGAGGTTTGATTGTTGAGCTTGTGCTAGAATGAGTTAGGAGATTCGAATTGAGGAAAATTTGCATGAGATTGGATAATTTAGTGTGTTAGTATGCCCTTTACATTTTGAGCACTTTTGAACGTGATAATGTACTTTGCTTAGAAAGGTGAATTGATGATTTTCAAATAAGTCTGAGATTTGATTAGGATGCACTTTAGTTCTATTGAGGCGAAATTTTGAGTTGAGGATAGATTCAGGAAGTGAAGTAGCCATTCGTTGTTGGAGGACGTTAAGCCTTTCTTTTTAGTCGCTTTTCACTAAATAACGTGATCTTATTGACCCCGCTGAGCCTAATTGTTGTGCAAAGATTTTTCTAGCCACATTATAAGCCTAAGGCACAAAAAAAGTATAACCCGCCTTATTAATTTTACACCAAGGCTTACTCGTTTGATTTGTAGTGAATATCTACCTTTGAAGTACCCTTTTGATTGTTCTTGAGATTGACATTTAGAGATGTATGTAAAGAGAAAAAAGAATGAGAGGAGGTTGTGAAGGGGGAAAAAAAAAGATATGAAAAAGTGAGGAAAGAGCAAAAGAAAAGAAAAGAAAAGGAAAGTTTATGCTAAGTGTGAAATTAAAAGAGTGGGATGTAAATGTCCAAGTATGGGGGAGGGTGTTTAATGGCAAACGAAAGTGTCGAGTTTTATATAGATTGAATGATGTAAGCTTGGTGAGTAGTCAGTTGTTCCAAAAATTTCATAACCTTACCTAAAGCCTACATTACAAGCTCGAAAGACCTACCGATCTTGAGTCTGGATTTAACTCCATTAGTGGAGATAGGTGCGAAGAGTGTATTCCGAAGTTGATGACTAGAACTTAGGCGAAAATTGTCAATTTTTCATTCTAGTCTTTGTACATTGTTTCCTTCGAACTCACACACTACACAAGGGTATACTTTTCATACTATGTTTCATGATCTTATGTTTATAAGTACTTGATTTAATGAGCTAGACTTGTTTAGGCGAAGGTTTGATAATTGCTTCTAAGTCAAAGTTTGATAGGGATGTGTTTTCTTTATTTTAGTATTTCTCGAGGACGAGCAATAAGCAAGTGTGGGGGAATTTGTTGAGTGTAGGATTCGCATGGATTTGAGCGTTAATTAGAGTGTATTTTTGTGTCGTTTGATGCGTTTATATGTTTATTTTGCTCCAATTAGGTGTTTTAGAGGTTGGAGTTAAGAAACGGTGAAACAAGGCGAATTCACGTATTTTTGGAAAAATTAGGAGTAACCCCGTTGCTCCTTGGAAGAGCAAAAGTGTTAACCCCCTTAACAGACCCAGGAGCTTCACTTTCGGCAAAGTATGGGAGTAATGGGCGTTACTCCCTGGAAGAAGAACTCTGGTAACGCCCGTTACCAGAGGCAGTAGAAGAGATTTTATAACGCAGGAGGGGTAATGCCCGTTACCCCTGGGCAGAAGGAAAGTGGTAACACCCGTTACCACTTATAAAAGCGCAAGCATGATTTAAGGCCTGTAACGAGCGTTAATTGGAATTACTCATGGTGTTGGAAAACTAGAGCAGAAACGCAGCGAAAATTTAAAATGTTTCCAAAATATTGATCATGGAGTTGCAATTCTTGTATCGTATCTTAGGGTGTTTAGAAACATACGTTGATGGAAGCTTTCTAGTGATGTCAATACCGCCTATTGAACACCCTTCAAGTGGAGTGTCCCTCGAACGGTTCTCGATAGATCCCAAAGCAGCGATCCTCTAAAGCTTATCCACACAAGTCCTAGAACACGATCAAGCAAATGAGAATGCTAGTTCTATAACTTGTGTTAATGGCTAGGGTTTTGCTTTTGAAAACTTTTCTTTTATTTTTCTAAAAAACTTAACACTTCGTGAGTGTTGGTCTAAATCATAAGAGAAGCCCCATCTTTGTATTTATGCAAGGGAGTTCGAACTCCCTAGGGTTTCCCTAAACCTAGTGGACTTCTTTTCTTGCTCACTAATTAACTAATTTAATTATTTATTTAATTGGAGTAAATAAGTTCCTAACTTATTCTCCAAGTCTAGCAAGAATAATCTTCTCTCTCTCCTATAATAGGAAGTTAGACTTTTCAACTTTCCTAAAGCTAAAAATCAAGATTCAATAAATTAATTAATTCTCAAATAATTATTTATTGGGTTAAGCTTGAGAAATAAAATCTTAATAATTAATTCAAAATTAATTAAAAGACTTAAATTAATTAATTACAATTTAATTAATTAATTCTAGAAAAGAATTCGTGTGTAATAAAATTACACGCCGAAACCACGTTACTATACGTGTACATTACACGTGCAGGCCACGTGTGCATGACAGGTGGCAGCCACGTGTGCATGACACGTGGTAGTCACGTTCCAAGCGTGACACGTGGTGGGGCGTGACTCGTCTCGCCCTCTTCGATCAACATTTTGATCCTTCATTAATCAAATTAACATCCTACCATAACCCTCATGTCCCGGCATTTGTGTGTGACCTTATAGGTTCATTATTCGAATAACAGTGATAGTAATTAATTAATTTACTAATTAATTAATCACTTCACAGATCACACTATCGTAATCTAGCAATGGATGTGTGACCCCTAGCCGAATAACGAAATGAATCGAAGAACCTTTCAGTCAATAACATACAGTGAACTACGATCCTCCGACAACTCCATCTCTCAATCAAGAACTAAGGCATGGGAATATTCTCAGAGCCTAAATATTCTTGATCTTTAAAGTTAAGTTCGTTTCATATCCATTTAGACCTCAATCCAAGAAAATCCCATTTTCTTGATGTCTTGATCTTTTATCCACCTTGGCTAAGGGTTTAAGTTAATGGACTACGAACAACTCAATCAGTAAGAGATCATTCTTGTTCTTGCAACAAGTGTAGGTCCTTTGTAGATTCTACTAATTCTACATATATCAGTTGTGTAATCCCAACATAGGTCGTGGTTCATGTGTTTATATGGCGACACCCTTTTGAGCCTATATCAAAGATTACAGAGTTCCTGTGAGATATTTCCTAATCTGTGAGACATTACAGAATCTCAAGTCTAAGGATTAATGAATCACGTTATTGACCTGTGAGATATTTCCTAATCTGGAAGTTTCTAGGAGACTTCCTTTCGCATTTAGGAATGTTCTCACGCGGGATATCTTAGTGATGAAGTTCTAGTAACAATCACCCTCATGTATCATGAACGCATCATCGTATGCACTTATCACCCCATGAAACTGAGTGATCCTTCAAAAGGACATAATCACATAAGCAAGTCTCAATAGAGTCAAGTTGTGACGCCCCGATTCTTCGGCCGTACAGGTTTAACGTCACGTGTGTGTTTCGTGAGCTTTACATTATTTATTTCATGCTTTTATATGTTATTATGATTGATTAATTGCTATACTTAGTTATTTGAATTTACTTGAAATTTGTTTGAATTTGGATATTTGCCCTAATTGCTCGTTTACTTGTATCTTGCTCGTTTCTTGTCCGTTTCGAGTTCTGTTTCTTGCGTATTTTTCCCGTGCATGAAATATGTGAGTTATTTATGTGTTAGCATGCTTACTTGTTAATTTGATGCTCATTTGATTCAGTTTTGAGTTCGGTTTTTGGAATCGGGACAATTAGGGTTTTTAAGCACTTTGTGCGTGCCTTGTGTTCCGGGCGGCGTATCTTGAGCTAGGGAACTCGGATTCGAGTTCCGTCACCTCCATTGGCTTCGTATCGATGATTCGGAGTCAATGGAATAATCCTCATGCCTTTTTGAATTCATTTAGACCTCCGAACCTCACCCGTAACGAACAGCTTGTGCAAATTCGTACCTTTGGGTTGACTAGTCTTGGTGGGACCCTTCTTAACCTAACCTTAACTTGACCCATACTTTGTAGCTTGAGTTAACCCACTCCCTAACCCTCCTAGATGCTGAATTTCGAGCCATAACCCTTCATCCTCATCCATTTGCTGCTCCAAACCCAGCTCCAAGAGAAAAGAGAAGAGGAAGAAGAGAGAACCTTGCCATCCTTGTTGATTTCTAGCTCAAATCAACTCCTTTCTTCTTCTAATCTTCAAGGTAAGTATATTTTGTTATTCTCTACTCTTTTAGATGTGTTTTGATTCTTTTTATATATGCTTTGATTGGTATTTGATTAGGGTTTGATATGAGCAAGTTTGTGAGTTTTGACCAATTTCTTGTTAAATGGCATGCTTGAAGTTTCGGGTTGAGTTAGGGACTTTAACCTGACATTTTGGTCCTATTTCTTCTTGTATTAGATGCCTAACATGTTGTAGTAGAACTAGGGTTCATGTGCCTTTGATGTTCTTCGGGAAATTTATGAGTTATTTGGCATGAAAGTTGAATTTAGAACAGCTCCCCTGTTTCGGTTAATTGCCCCAGCTTTTGCTTGCTTTGGTTGATCATTTGTGCTTCATTTTGTTCCAAATTTCATATACAGGTAGTATATTAGTCCCTTTGCATGTTAGGATTAAGTTCCCAAGAGTTTAGATTCATTCTCAGCCCCTAGAGCCTTGATCATGGCATGAATGTATTGATTTCTCAATTTTGACTCTAATTGCATTGCTTGTTTGATGAACCTTTTTGGATGCATTCTTGAATCTTTTTGTGTGATTCTTTGGTGTGTACTTTATGCTTGTTTTATGTGTTAGAATGCTTAGGTAGTTCCCTTTCTTTCAGCCCTTGAGTTGCTCTCTTTTTCTTCCCTTTTTAAACCGCAGCTGTCAGCCCTTTCCGCCCTTTTCGCCTCTGTACCGAGACACCCCCGTGTCTCGGTTTGTTCTTCTGGAGTGACACGGGCGTGTCACCCCCTTTTTGTAGCTTTGTTTCCCTCCTGTACTGAGACACGGGCGTGTCTCAGTTTAGGCTTCTGGGATGACACGGGCATGTCATTCCCCTCGGTTTGATTTTAAGTGTAACTCTTTTCCGTTCCCTTGCTTTTCGTTGCTTCTCTTTGCCTCGTTTCGACTTATATGTGTTATTATATTTGATTTATGAGCTTTTTACATCCCATATTTCATTTATAGTATGATTTACGTGCGTATATGCAAGCTAGGGTTTAATAGAACTTACGTGATAACTTGTCTCTTTCCATTTTGGTCATAAGCATTCATATGCATTGCCGAGCGTCTAAATGGTTCATGTTTGAGTCTAAGTTCGTATTCCTTTGTTTATTTTGTTCAGAGAACCCTCCCGTGGACGAGGAAGTCGCTCCTTAGACACTCTTTTCCCTCCTTTGTTTCGTCTTCGGTGTAAGGTGAGGTTTATTTCTTTTAGTTATTTGACCTACAACATTATGTGTTTTTGAAACCCGCATGCGAGTATTATATACGTAAATATATAATATGTCTCTTATTTGTCTCGCTTCCGTATTCATGTTTTGTTTGTGCACTCTGATGTAAGGGTCTAGTCCGCCTGGCTTAGGTTGGTTTTCGTTTGGTCACCCGTTCGCTAGAGTTGGGCATGTGTGCGGAGTCCGTTTCGTTACATGTGTTTGGCTTTGGTGCGGGGGATGTGGTGCCCACCGCTCCGGGGTGCTACACAAGGTCGACACTTCCACTGTCTTTCGGACTCTCAACTTGGAGAAGTTTCTAATCCTCGCCTATGGAGTTAAGAACTTCTTTCATGTTTCGTTCCCATAACAACAAAGTTCTTAACGGCCTCATCGGATTAGAGGAGTTCAATACATGCAAAAACACAGTCAACCCAAACAGACATAAATAAGCACATAAAGAAGTGAATGCCTATGAACAAAATCATCTCGTTTATTATTCAAAGACTGTTTGTGATATTACTAGGAATAGTAAAGCCAAAAGCTGCTTTAAGGGCACTATTCCTAACACATAGAACGGTAACTCCCGTTACCTAGGGCGGCGAGGTAGATTTATAGCGCGTTTTGGAGTATTTTGAGGGACTCTTCTTCCGTTCTTGATCTAGCTTGGAGAGGAGATACAGAGCTTTAGAAGAGTTGTTCAGAGAATTTCGAGAAGACGAAAAGGATCGAGTTCTTAAAACAATTTCAGCTTTTTCGGTTTTATTTATTGCTTTAATTATCAAACTAATTCCTCTAAGTTTTGTTTTAATTCGTTTTATATAATAGATTTGTTTTCCAGAATTTATGAATGTTTAGAGTTTTGGTTTTGAGAATTTATTTTGAATTGATGAACATAAATTTCTTTAATGCAATTTACTTTATTTTTATGAGTTTTGATTTAATTATGAGTAGCTAAATCCCTAGGGCTAGGGGAGTGATTATGAATGCATGATAAGTGTTTGATATAATGCTTGAATGACTTGTGTTAATTCTTAGTTTGAAAATTGGTTCGAATTGAATTACGACGGCCTGATCAACTTAGCAATAATCTAGGATTACCTGAGAATTGAGAAATTGATGGTAATTGAGATAGTTTTCATGACTAGTAGGTTTTAGAGTTCAAAGAGATTTGGTTCTTAATCTATACAACGGTGAATCTTATTCCATGCCAAACCGCTAGAACTTGATTTACACTAGTCTTGATCGTATTGGTTTGATTACTTATTAATGATTGTGAAAGCAACGTTGAGCTTAATTAAACACTTGATTATACCTTGAGAGAGGATAATGCAAACTTAAGTGACTAGGTTGTAGAATTGCACTTATCAAACGAGTATTATACTGAATCCAAAATGCATAGTAATTACTCCCCAGCCTATTTAGTCTATTGAGTTTAATCCACATGAGTTTAATTCTATTCACTGTTTTATTCTAGTTAATTGCTTAGTTTAGTTTCAGTAGATCGATAACCAACTTGAATTTGTTCGGTCTCTAGATTAGAAAAGGATATTGAGTAGTGATTGATTTTCCTTCCCTGTGGGTACGATCCTATTGTGCTAGGCGTATATTTCAGTGTACACTTGCATGATTGGTTTAACTTATAAAATCAGACAACAAAGGGTTGCCATGGGAGTTACCCAATGCATCGGGAAAAAACTCTTGAATTCCATGGCCATATACGGCCATGTCTTGCACAAAGGCCGTGACTCCCATCAGATTGGTAGCCCCGTTGCTCAGGCATTTCCATGGCTGAACAGGGAATAACGAAGGCACAACAGCACGCAGCAAGTAAGGCCACAAATCAGCCATAAATGCACCAAAAATCATGTTCTAACGCATGAAAATGATCCCTAAACTTGATTAAAAACTTAGGCACAAATTTAAAGCATGAATTCTAGTATTTAAAAAGTTTCCATTAAAGCTCATTTGAGGTTCATTAATGGTGTTTCAAGAAATAATCAATCAACACACAAAATTTCACCAAATATGTAACAATGAAGCTTAAGGAAGCAACATATATGAATCTTGGATCAAATAATTCAAGTATGGAGGCTAGAGATCAAATTTTCATGTATTTGCACTATTCATAATCTTCTTTAAGTTCAAAGAATCAAACAAGGAAAACAATATTCAATCGGGTAGAAACGAAAGTCGCGAAGAGAAGAATTCATAGCTTACCTTGGATCATTGATCGGGGTAAGAATCAAAGTCGGAACTTGAGGCTCGAAGTTGAGGTGTGGGGAAAACCCTTTTCTTCTCTTCTTCCTCTTGTTTGAAAATGCAAGAATGGGGAAAAGGAGGGAGTGATTCGGTTCTTAAGGCAAGATAAAAACGGTCCGATTCGGGTCCAAGAATGGTTAGGTTCAATCGGTTTGAATTTTAAAATGGTAGGTAGTTCAAATGGCTTTAGAAAAATGTGAGGCTTATTCCATTGGACCTGAATCACCGAAACGAATCCAATGGTGAAGTCGGAATTCAAATCAAAATCCCCGAGCTCAAGTTATCCGAAGAACTACTCAAAAACCCTAATAGCAATTAGGTCCTTAAACTTCGGACTTTTGAGTCCAATCACATGATAATTAAATTCTAGGGCGACAAATAACTTGAAATAAAATTCATGTTGACACGTAGGGTATGCGACGCCATGTATTTCAAATATTTGTAATTAAAACATTTATATTACGTAATTAAACTCGCTCGTGATGTCATACCTGGATTGCTGAAGAGACGGGGCATCACAATCTCTCCCCCTTAAGAGAACCTGGTCCCCAGGTTCTATTGCTCGAGTTAAACTACGAGAAACTCTCACATATTCACCCAAGTTCGGGGTTCGCGACATCCCTATAAGGATTATCCCTGTAAAGGTCTTCAAACATAAAGGGGTTCAATCGTTTACTTCAAACGCCAAAGTAGTGGTTCGAATCTCCCATTCAATCCAGTCATTTGAATTGCTCGGTCGACTCACACGATAAAAGGTTCTATAATAGATTCATCTCTCACCGTTTGAGTTCATTTAAGTCAACTCTCAAGCTTAGTGTTTTCTCGATTGGCGTAGTTAATGAACTCACGCCGCTCACACAACCAAGCTCAACCAAATCTCTTCCTTATCAACGATCAAAGGTTCGAAGTGTCTAACATCCGAACCTTCTTCTCACACCACCAAAATCCCTCGTAGATATTTGTTGAATCCGTTGCAAGGCACGACCCTCATCTTACCATGTGACAACGACACTCGAATGCTTTAAGCTACCCCGTAGGCAACTAACAACCCACAACAAACACACATATAACACTTTGAACCGATGGAGAGGGGAGGCCTCCCCTTTCTATCATTTGGAAGAGAGGTTGATTTATGATTTGGTTTTGAATATGAATATGTATATGATTTTGGAGTCGTTAGGACTGACCCGTCCTCGTTATCTTCTTTTTTGCCCTTGATTTTTGAGTTGCAAATACAGGTCTTGGTTCGAGCTACGCGACAAGTTGGTCTTTTAAGTCTTACTTGTAGTATAGCTCGAGTTTGCATTTCATTCGTAGCTTGATTTACATTTTGTACTTATGATACCTTGTTAGTTTGATCTTGGAAGTTTATGTTATATTCTTTTGGCCCGTGTCAAGAAGATTGATATATGATTTGTATGAAGGAAATGTATATGTTGATGATGATATGCTTATGTTTTTGTTTAATCGCTTCTGCACTTGAATGTTTATTGATGCGTACTCTGTTTGAGGGTCTAGACCTGTAGCACCCCGCACGTGAGGAACCACATCCCCCGCACTATGGCTCAATACGAGTAACGAAATGGGAAGTCCGCACCTGTATCAAAACATAGCGAACGGGAGACAAACAAAACAAACCTCCTAAGCTAGGCGGAACTTAGACCCTGCAATAAAACTAACTAACAAAACAGAACGCAGCGGAAGACTAAAAAAAAAATCCAAACACATGCACTGGCCACGGGCCTGCAGAAATTAAACATATGAACCACAAGCAGACATGGGCTCCTCAGGCCTCTTTTTAATTCATAACAAAGCCCGGCAAGGGCAATTCAATCACAAATGCATAAAGATTCAAATTTATAACTTACAAAGTTAAATCATACATAATTTAAATACATATGCGAATGCAGAGACTCTTCTAACTCAACTTGACCGACTGAAAGACTCAACACAACTCCGCCTAGCTCGAAACTCCAATGCCAAACCTGCACACTAAAAGTTGGGAAGGGAAAGGGTCAGTCTACAACGCAACTGAGTGAGGGGTTATCCACACACACTACATATATATAGGAGCAAAGCATATTCCAATCACACACAATTCGTGAACTCAGGGATAGTTTTTTCACACCCAAGTTTGGCCCGTGATATATAGATATAGGGGTTCTTAACCAAAACCGAACGAATTGAAGCTTCAAGGACCACTATCATACCAAATCATATCAAAACATACCGAGTCAAGTCAAATCAAATCAAATCGTAACCATTCATATCAAATCGTATCAATTCTTATCTTTCATACTCAAAAGATCCATATTTTATCATAGTTAAGAATCTATCCCTGTTTCACGAACTTTGGCAAAGCAAACATACAAAACTCGGTGGGTACAAGTAATAATTCCCATCCTGGGCTCCTCATACGAATTGTACAATCAGATATATCAATCAATCATGCATAAAAATCATATACCTCCTTCTCAGGTGATGGAAGGGTTGCGCGACCCAAACCATCCAATCAGACGAGGGGAGCGCGAACACTCAAACCCTCAGGTTCCCATCATCCAACCAAACCTCCTGGTGGGTTCCGGGTTAGTCCTATCAATCATGTGGAGAGTGTGCACAGGGGTCATAACTAGCGACCCCTATGGTCGTCCCGGGTCCCCCTTACCCATACCTCCTGGGCCCCATTCATTCAGTCAATCATTCAATCATATCCTAACCCGTTACTAATCAGAAACCTAACATACGCAAGATACATACTTTACCTTGCCACAACCACGCGGTACATACCTCTCTGTGTCAAATCCTTAGCATATTCCTTTGCTCGTTGCTCCCGGCTCATACGAGGCACACTGTTTGAAGCGTGGTTTAGCATTACCAATCATAATGCATCAAATCAAACTAAATCAAGCATACGTAGGCTTGTACATTTCTCATCATACTTGGAAACGTATTTTAGATTCATAAATTCATACTTCACACGTATATACAAATAATAGAGGCCATAGTTCGCATACCTGGAAAATGGGCACATTCATAGGGTGTAACTATAACCTAACCTCACCTTACACCGACGAAGCCAAGAACCAAACACGTGATTCACCCCAGAATCAAAACGGACTATGAAACCCCACCCCGGGTGCACCTGAACAAACTGAAGACAAGACACAAGGCTTAGACTCAACATGAACCACATAGACGCACGGCATATGTGCATGTACTCAAAGAATGCAAATACGTAGGCAAATCTCATTTTCAAACCAAATCCATGCAATTAAAGACATTACATAACCCATCATAATCATTTATAATCATATATCACGTTCATGTGCACAATTAAGGCATAACACGAGGTAGGGATACATAACAAAGTACAAATATGTTTTGTACAAACAATTCACACTACCTGAGTAATATAAAATACATAAGCATAAACATGATAAAACAAGTTAGGATCAAGTTTGAAGGTGGAAAGGTACGAGAAAAGTGGAATAAAAACACAAAAATGGGTTCCGAGTGAAAACGGGCAAAAGCTGACAGTTTTTTGAAACGGATAAGCTGTAGAAAAACGGGTATAACTTGAGATTGAGAAATGGGAATTGAGTTTTGTTTCTTGAAAATGAAACTAGACACATAGAGCTTTCAAATGGTATAAAGCTCGAATTGTGGTTCAAAGTGAGACGAAAATGGCATAGGTTCAAAGTTGGACAAAAGTAGAATTTCGGTAAAGTGGCGACACAATTTTCAAACGGTTATATCTCACAATCGAGAACGAATTTTAAGGTGATTTCAATTGGAGAATGTTCTAGACTCAAAACCGTTTCTACAGTCTAAAATTCAGCCAAAAAGGAGCACGTATGAGGGAGTAGCGACCGCGACAAAATTGCACTGAAACCCAGTCGCGGCCACTAATCCACAACTCGAAATTCCCTTAAAAACTGGTCGGGGGCGCGACCATTTTTACACAAAAATCGGTAGCGGGCAGGAACGAGCTCGCAGCAGCATATCCATGGCGTCGGGAACAGTAATAAAACACCAAAACACCCCCAAACAACCACGAAACACCCCGAAATTCATACCACGAAGCAAGTATAATACGTAGATCACATAATTACAAGTTAGGCCTCCCGAAACAAGCCCGAACATACAAAATCCCAAACCCGGTACTATTCATTATCTTTCCCAGTTAGCCAAATAACATAAATTCAAGATACGAAATGGATATTAAATTGAAGCACGTATCGAATAGAGCACAAATTTTACATTAGGTCGTTGATCGGATGGTTGGATCTCGAAAACCCGAGCTCGAAAGGTTCATGGCCAAAAAGGGGAGAAATCCTTCTCTTTTCTCTTCTTCCTTGCTGGTACATGAAAATAAAAGAGGGAGGAAGACTTGGCTCCTTTTTGGGGCTGAGTTAAACGGGGCGGATTATACCGGTAGGGTTAAACGGTATCCGGTCCCTTCGGATCGGATTTTAAAACGGTTGGGCTATCAAACGGCTTTAGAAGAATAAAAGGTTAATTCCAATAAATCCGAATCGTCGAAACGAATTTAATGGTAGGGTCAAAATTCGAATTCGAATTCTCGAGCTCAAAATAGCCACGAAGGCCAAAACATCCTAATTAAAATTAGGTCCCTTAATTTGCAAATATTGGGCAATTGAGCCTAAGAACATTTAATTAAATTCTAATGTGCACTTAATGAAATAAAATTCACGTTGACACATAAGCATGCGAATCACATAATTTACAAAAATTACGGAATTAAACTCACTCGTGACGTCGTACCTGGAAAGTTGAAAAGCAGAGCGTCACAAGACCGTCTAGGTTTGGTGTGGTTTTAATTTGTTTGTCTCCCGTTCGCTATTGACTTCCCATTCCGTTACATGTGTCGGACTCTAGTGAGAGGGATGTGGTGCCCACCGCTCGCGGTGCTACAATATATCTCGAATTTCAACTAATACATATTCTTCATGAAATAGATTTAATTTATAGTATTATATTAAGCGCAAGAGGGGATTTTGTTCTCTTTGACTCTTCCTCTCTTTTTTCCTTTTCTTATTTATAAATTTTTCTTCACCAGTCTCACACCGTACCGGTTTGTGACATACTCCAAGAATGTGTTAGCTCCCATTTTCTATTGCCTCCCTTTAATTTTTTTTCCCAACTAGTATTTACGCACACTCGACGCACATGTTAAAAAAATTATTATTACTAAATATATTAAAATTAAAAATTTTATATTAATATATTTTATAATTATTTTTAATATAATTATTAAATTATAGTAAATAAGTTTAATAATGTCATATTTGGTGGTGCAGGAATCTGAACTTCCTAAAATGCAACAACACTTTCAATATTTGTATGGAAAGGGAAAGACCATCACAGGCGTGAGAGCCTCAGGAACTGGGTTTCCTTTTGACCGTGGGTTCTTCCAGCTAGGATAACACCAAGAGTGCAAAATGTAGTGGTGATGCAACTGTGGTGAAGGTAGTGCGAAGCTTGAGAAGATGAGAAAAAATGGAGGAAAATGCCCAGAACTGGGAGTGCAGTATGAATTACGGAAGATGACTTAGGGGAGAATGCAGGTGTTCTCTCCTATTTATATGTTAGGGGTGAGGGTAGATTGGGTAATTTGACCGTGCGGCTTGTGATGGCATGAGAGTGATGGCTCCGAAAAGCAGGCGGCGTGCCAGGTACAAGGTGCACACTGCCATGGTGTCAGAGGTTGTTGGCGAGGGCCGTGTGTTGGGAAAGCTCAAGGTTAGTCTTACAGGAGTACGGACGCCCTACAAGGGAGAAGATCCTACGCGAGCGTTGGTGACGCTCGAAGAGCGCGCGAATGGGTCTCCCCCGGTAGATGATCCTTGAGCGTCAAATCTGCGAGCGTCAGAAAGCGAGTGCCCTCATGTGGGTGCCTCCCTGGGAAGGGTGGCCCTGAGGACCGGGGTGTGAGCGTCAGGTCTGACAGCCCGAACCCTTTACTTGAACAGTTGGCCGAGGCTCATGGGCCTATATTAGCCAGCAAGTGAGTGGGCTGGGTTGACCCCCGAGCCCATCAGTGCGAGCGTCCAGTCTTTAAATCGGTTGATGGCGACACGTGGACGGCTCTGATACGAGTGTGATTTTATGTCTCATCATTTTGCCGCCCCAAATTCTGTAGTATCGCTTGAGGGTACTGTAGAATTTAAGAGAAGCGAGCCATGAATTTTTGAATATCCGAGGGTCAAGCTTCTGCAAGAGAAGCGTCCGCTTAGCTTCCGTAACGGACATGTTCTGACATGGCCTTAAATGAAGTCATGTCCGCATTAAATGCGGAGTGGGAATGTGGGCACGTGCACTCCGGGAGACGTGAGGCGGTTACCAAAAGTGGTGGGCTTCCCCAGGTGGGAAATGATTACCATTTGAAATCTCAAAGCCTAATCAATACAAATCCTCCCCTATAAATAGGGATTTGCAAGGTCTTGGGATCTCTTTCACGCATTCAGTCTTCTTCAACCATACAAGCAGCAAGAACTCTCTGCAATTTCTACAGATTCCGGCGAGTTCTTTTCTTCAACCCTTAGGTAAAACTCCATAAACCCTTATTTTCAATACTAACTTTAGATTTAGGTTGTGTGTGAGCTATCCTTCTAAGTGAGGAACCCTTTTTGTCGTTGAATTCATTCCAGAATTCTTCTTCTCCACTGAACCTCTTGCGAGAAGCTTCATCTTCAAGAACCAAAAATAAGATATGGCGGACAATAACGCAGAGGCTTATGTGAGGGAAATAGACGAGATGTCAGTGGGGAGCTCTTCCCCTCATGGTAATGTGCCCACGGCGGTTCCAATGGCTAGAGCCTCTCTAGGCAATGAGATTCCAACTGCCATTCCAGTGGCTAGGGCTCTGATTGAAGCCGGGGATAAGGAGGTTGACGCCACCGTTCAAGCGATGAACGAGCGTGCTCCTGGAGGGGTAGATGATCTCTTTGAAGAGATGGGCAACGTGATGGACATGTAGAGGCAAGGAGAAAGAGTATTTCCCGTGTTGAATAGTGCCGTAAGGCCTCAGGATCACCGGATTACGATGGCAATCGCGGCTCCCGAGGGCACTGCAGGGCCTTCCGAACGTCTTCCTGAGGGTGAACCTCCCAAGAAGCGCCAAAGGAAAGGGAAAGAGCCCGCCACGCGAGTGAGGCATAACAACCCACATCAAACCGATAGGTCTCCAGATGAGATTGAGAGCATTCTGACGCTCGACGATCTGAGAGACCTGAAGGCAAAGGCATACTGGGATGAGGCTGTGTTCCCCATGCACCTTCCTGAGGAGGGAGAGAGAGAGCAAACCAACCGCCACCTGGGATGATGATAGTCTACTTGGATACAGTCCTGGCTGGGGGTCTGAGATTTCCAATCCCGCCCGCCGTAGCCACCATCTGCAACCACCTTAGACTCAGACATTCTCAGATCCTTTCGAACGGCATTGCACTAATAAATACTTTCATGATACTGATGAGGGCCTTAGGCCATGAGCCTTCTGTGAACAATTTTGATAGCTTCATTCAGGTGGCTCGCTCGCCTCGTTCATCCCCCACAGATGGGTTTCACTATGCCCAGGCCAAGTCTGGCTTTAAAATGATAGACTCTCCCTCCACCTCATATGGCGAGCATTGGTAGGAGAAGTATTTCTTCGTAGGAGCACCAGGGGGGATTTTCAGGGTCCATCGAGGGTGGTTGGTACATGGCGAGGGGCCATTGATTAAAGACAGGACCAAGAACAAAGTTTTCGAGGATTGGGCAAAGGGCTTGGCCCTCGTAATGAGGAATGAGAAAAATGGATCAAGGCTGAGGTGTTGATGAAGAATGAAGAGGTCTTATTCCGCTATGGCCTCTGAAGTCCCCCAAGCATGATAGCCACTCGTCCTACTCAAATCATGGCCCTCGATGGTTAGATTCTGGGAACTAACTGCTCTAACTCTTAGGATAGCATCACTGACTTTGTTTGGTTTGTAATATCTTTATATTTACCATCCAAATAGCCATCTTTTGATGCTCGTGATTTCTGTTTTGCAGATATTCAAATACTAAAAGCAGGGATGGACGCAGAGAGTGTTGCCCAGATGATGCGCGCTCAAAGGGCGGGCGCTAACCCGCAACCACAACAGCAGCGACAGGCACGTCCTCCCAATACCCCTAGGGGGAGAGGAGCCCGACGAGGAGCTGGGCAAGGCAAATGAGGTGCTCGCAGGGGCACCGGGAACGAAGTTCCAATTGTTGGTCCCATAGAAGATTTAACCGTAGACGGTGCTCGAGAGGTCACTCCTCCGCGGGCTGCTCCTGAGGGACCAATTGTGCTCAGTTCCAACAACTCTCATAACCGCTCGGGAGAGTTAGCCCGCTTCCTTGATGCAGTAAAGGCGGACTGCCAGGGGAAAAGAAAGAGGCTGCCGAATTCTATCCCCATTTCCGGGAAAGGGAAGGAGGTGGTCATGGGCCACCGTGGTGAAGGAAGTGACACCTCATCATCTGAAGATGAGGATTTTTGGAAGATAGGATGTCGGGGGGATGCTCGGTATAAGAGCCAGAGGGCAGATGGCCCTGTCCTCCTGAAGAAAAGTCCGGCCACCACCAACTTGGTTGCTGAGATCGTCGGGAAACTCCAATTTTCCGGCGATCATGATAAACTAAACCAGCATGACGCCGCTCGGTTTGCGGATGATGCATGTCATGCCCTCCTGACGGTAAACCATCAGTTCTTTCTGTACAGTTCCTACTTTTTCTTCTCTACCTCTGATGGTGACCCTCGTTTCTGGTTTTCCAGGAGTTAATCCCAAGGCTGAAGAACTTACAGGGTTGAGCGCAGGCCTATTCTGAACACAAGGCCAAATACAAGAAGTTATTACGCATCTCTAACCCCGGTCAGTTGCAGGAGGATTACAATACCGTTTACGCTCAATTGACTGACGCTAACCTTGAGAAGGATAGGTTGAAGGAAGACCTGAAAGGTCAGATGACGCCTATCTGGCCCTTGACCAGCGTCACAAGAAGCTTAAATAGGAGCGTGATCAGATGAGGGTTCAGAATGGGGAGCTGGGGCAGCAGTTGGCCGAGAGCACACGCCAGAATGAGGAAACCAAGAAGACGCTCGCTGAGTTGCAGCAAAAAGTGGCCGGCTTGGAGACGAAGGTGGCCTGGGATGCAGTGATGAAGTTTGTGCGCTCGAAGGCTTTTGTCTTCGCGGCCAACCTTCACTGCTTTGACAATGCTCGATGTTTCTTCTATAAAGCAATTAGGAAGATGGTAAAGCTGGGGTTGGCCCCTGAGAGCGCTCGGACCGACGATCACCTACACATGGACCTGGACGAGAACTGCGAGCCTATTGTCCGCGATAGGGATCCCTCGGAAAGCCTGGGGGAACCAGGATACCAGGAGCTTGTGACGGTGCTCCAGGGGGAGTTCATGGCCGTCAATCCCATAGACCCCGAGCCCCTTCAGATAGAGGACGAGGGTACCACCATGGACGCTCTGGCCGGCGAGGAACCTGGTGATGCTCAAACTTTTGACGCTAACGTGCTGGCCCCAGTTCCTATCTCAACTGCTCTTCCTGAACTCGAGAGCCAAGCTTAACAATGCCTTCTAATTGCCGCTTTAAGATTCCTCCAGCTTATTTTCCATTCCAATCTATGAACCTTTTGTCCCTGTACTTGATCTTCATACTCTCTTCAGTGTACTCAAACTTTTCCTTTACCGATTGAATGCTTATGTTTGATCCCTTCCGTTTTTGAATGTTGAGCATTGTTGTTACTTTGCGTTTGATGTTTGCATGCTTGTCTTTGTTGTTATTTGAATATCTGCGATGGGAGTGTATGCGCATGAGGGTGTTTCCTTTGAGGGTTCCCTGGTGCCTATCGCCATGCATTCTAAGTTTAGGATTTGGAAACGTCTGACAATTTGAGAGATGAATGTATGCGCTCGAGGGTGTTCCTTAAGAGGGTACCCTGGCCATATTCAGAATGAGGCTCGAATTTGAACTTAGAAACCCTCTAAGGATTTAACAAAGTATTTGCCTTAAACGTGTAACACATACTTCTAATTTAAGTGCTCCAGCAATTTGAGTGAACCTAGAAGTCAACTGTAGGATTTGCTAAGTATGGAATTAAAGCGAGCGTAGCTATAATGTTAGCTTCGTCCTTAGGTATTCGTGAAAGGATTAGCCCAAGGTCTGCCATTTACGAGCGTACTCTTACCCAAGAAGGTAACCTAAGAAGGTGAGGGTCATTGGGGATTTACGAGCGCGAACTGGCGTGGTGAGTATCCAGTTGGCGTAAATTAAGCGTTTAGCATCCCACCCTTTGACACGCTCATTCTTAGGGTTTATACGCTTATGAGCGTCAATGTATGCAGTGTGGGGTGTTCTCGACACACAGATAGCGTTGTTTTGAGATCAATGGGGTATTAACTAAGCCGTTCGACGTGGAAGACACTCAACACGGAGCAGGCTTTTTGCTACTTAGACCATTAATCAAAGGAAAAGCAAATAAATGACATAATAATGGGTAAAATACTTAATGTTATGCTTGCAATTATAAGATGATGACAACATGCTTTCTATCAAAAGAAAGTACAAAGTGCCGCGAGCGGGCAAATACAAAGGTTGATATTTACACATAGAACCGTCTAAGGTTACACCTATTCCACGGTCTAAGGAGACGCTCGCCTTGCAGAGTCTCTAGCAAGTAGGTGTTGTTCGCTCGTACTTGAATGACTTTGAAGGGGTCTTCCCAATTGGGATCCAACTTACTCCACAGGTATCATAGCCTCGGAGCCATATATGAGGGAGTAAGGGGTCTCCCCTGTTACGGCTCGTGGGGTAGTACGGTATGCCCAGAGGGCACCTTAAAGTTCTTCTGCCCACTCCCCTTTCTTACTTTCGAGCATCGTTTTCAAATGCTGGAGTATGGTTCGGTTGGTCACTTCAGCTTGTCCGTTGGCTTGAGGATGGCCCACGGAAGTGAAGCGTTGCTCAATCCCAAGTTCATAGCACCAATCCCGTGTGTCAGCAGCAATGAATTGGGAACCGTTGTCCAAGATGAGCACCCTCGGGATGCCATACCTGCAGATGATGTTCCTCCAGATGAAATCCCTCACAACTTTGAATGTTCTCTTTGCGACCGCTTCAGCTTCGGCCCACTTAGTGAAATAATCCACGGCGAGTATTACGAATTTCTTTTGCCCGACCGCCATTGGGAGGGGTCCCACAATATCAATGCCCCACTGGTCGAAGGGCCAAGAGACATCAACAGGGATCATTTAAGCCGCCGGCAGTTGAGGGGTGTTAGAATGAAACTGGCACTTAGGGCATTTCTTGGAGTAACTGATGGCATCCTGCAGTAGCGAGGGCCAGTAGAACCCACTCCTCAAGACTTTCTTAGCCAGAATTCGACCGCCGGAATGATTCCCGCAGCTTCTGTTGTGCACATGTACCAACACTTCCTTGGCTTGCGAGGGCCTCAGGCACCTCAACGGCGGTCCTTGGCAAGATCATTTGAATAGCCGTCCGTCGCTGTCAAGAGAAAAGCGAGGGGCCTTACTCCTAACCTTCCGAGCTTCTACTTTATTGCTCGGGCAGGTCCCATCCCTCATAAACTTAATGATGTCATCGAGCCAACAAGGTTCGGAGGGATCAATCGTATTCACCTCGCACGAGGGTTCCGTTTCGCGAATCAGCGGTTTCTCCGTTCTGAGGAATGTGACTGAATGCTCGTAAGAATCCTCCAGAGTCGATGCAAACTTGGAAAGAGCGTCTGAACGCTCGTTTTCCATCCTTGGGATCTGCAACAGATGGAATTCTTTGAATTTGGCGATCACTTCCTTAGCACTCGCCAAGTACTGCACTATAGTGGCTTCTCGAGCCTCTTAAGTGCCATCAATTTGACTTGCGATCAGCTGGGAGTCAACGTACGCAGTGACCCGAATGGCACCATTCTGGAGGGCTATCCTGAGCCCTTAGATTAGGGCCTCATATTCAGCCTCGTTGTTGGTGACCTGGAACGCCAGTTTAATAGCGTAATCCACTTCCACACCGTGAGGATCTCTGAGGGTCACCCCGGCTCCCCCCCTCCCCCCCCTTGTGAGGTCGAGGAGCCATCTGTGTGCAGAAGCCACAGTCCCTCTTTCACCGAGGGCCCAGTATCCAGATTGAAACGCTCTACCAACAGGTCGGCCACCGCCTGAGCCTATATCACGGTGCGAGGCTCGAAAGTGATATCAAATTGACTGAGTTCAATTGACCATTTGATTAACCTCCCTGAGATGTCCGGCTTTGCAAGCACCTGTTTGAGGGGTTGGTCTGTGAGCACTGTGATAGAATGAGCCTGAAAATAAGGCATTAGCCATCGAGACGCATTAACGAGCGTAAAAGCGAACTTCTCTATCTCCATATATCTCTTCTCCGCCCCCTGCAAGGTTTTGCTTAAATAGTATACCGGCATATGTTTACGCTCGCGGACCGCCACGAGGACAGCGCTCGTAGCCTCTGCCGAGATTGAAAGGTAAATGAACAAGTTTTCTCCAGGGCTAGGCTTGGTCAACCGCGGTGCGCTCGTGAGGTATTGCTTCATGTCCTGCAAAGCTTTCTCAGATTCCTTGCTCCAGGCGAAGTTGCGAGCGTTGCGCAAAATCTTGAAGAAAGTTAAGTTCCTGTCTGTCAAACGGGAGATGAACCTGTTCAATGAAATGATCTTTCCCACCAGCACTTGGACTTCCCTCACGTTCCGAGGGGAGGGAATATCAAGAAATGCTTTAATCTTTTCCGGCTCGCTGACTGACCATGTACCCCAAGAATTTGCCACCCCAAACGCCAAATGTACATTTGGAGGGATTCAATTTCATTCCATAATGACGTAGGCTATTGAAAGTTCGTTTGAGATCCTCCAGATGGGAATGTTGGCGCTCGCTCTTGACTATCATGTCGTCTACATACACTTCCATGGATTTTTCTATTTCGCGCTCGAACATCCTGTTGACTAGGCGTTGATAAGTTGCACCCGCATTTTTAAGTCCGAACGGCATGATTTTGAAACAGTAAATGCCTACATGCACCACGAATGAGGTTTTGGGGCAATCCTCGGGCGCCATGAAGATCTGATAATATCCCTGAAAGGCGTCCATCATACTCATGAGCTCACCCCCCGTTGTTGATTCTACCAATTGATCAATCCTCGGTAGGGGGTATGGGTCTTTGGGGCACGCCTTGTTGAGATCTGTGAAGTCATTGAACATGCGCCATTTGTTGGCGCTCTTGGGAACGAGCACCACATTACAGAGTCATTCCGGGTACAAAATCTCCTCAATGTACTGAACGTCAAGGAGTTTATTGACTTCTTCTTCGATGACTTGCCTCCTGAAACTATGGACGTTCCTTTTCTTTTGTTTGATGGGCTTGAAGGCCGGGTCCACGTTGAGCCTGTGAACTATGACACTCGGATCTAGTCCAGTGAGATCGGAGGCTTTCCAAGTGAATACGTCGAGGTTCTCTAGGAGAAAATCAATCATCATAATCTATGAGGGACCGTCGAGATTTGAGCCAATCTGGGTGGTTTTATCTGGGTTCCCTGGTTCCAACTCGATGGTCAAAAACTTTTCGACAGGCTCAATGTGAACTTCAGGCCGTGGAGCCTCGAGCGCTCGTTTTTTCCCAGTAAGCCTGCCGCCTTTCTCACCCGAGGGCCCGTCACCCTCGTCCTCCGAGGAAGATCCCTCGACGGTCCCAAACGGCCCATCCTCCGTGCGCTGGGCTTTGCTGGGGGTCTTCTTTTTGTTTTTCTTCTTGTAAAGTTTGGCCCTTTTATGTTCGGGGCCATCTTCGTCCAATTTGGGGAAGTCAACTGATTTTTTGGTGGATCCTGCCTGAATGGTTTGTTTGGGCTTGTGGCTTCGAAGGGAAAGGATGTAGCATTCCTAAGCCTCTTTGACATTGCATAGAACCTCGCCAGTGCCCTCGGGAGTGGGGAATTTGACTTTCTGGTGATAAGTGGAGATTACTGCTTTGGAGTCTACGAGGGCCGGGCGTCCAATGATGATGTTGTAGGGGAGGTCCACTTCAACAACTACGTAAAGGACACTCAAAGTTTTTCGCTGTGGGGCGCGACCAAAAGAGGTGGCCAAGCGAATCTGTCTGCGAGGGACAATCTCGGAACCCCCAAAGCCAACAAGGGCTGTTCTGAGGGGTTCGAGTGGAATGTTTGTTATATTCATTTTTTGAAACGTTGAGTAAGGGAGAACGTTCACAGAGCTTCCACTATCAATCAAGACCCTCTTTACAACGTGGTTATAAACGTCTAAACTAACCACCATGGGATAGTCAGAGGTTTCACCAATCCCATGGGGTGTTACAATGTGTTCCAAGTCTTTCTCAGTGAACCCTACAATGTCATTCTCTCTCGAGCGTGAAGAGCTATCAACGGAGAGCACAGGCCTGAGCTGGGATGATCTCTGGTCATAACTCCGACTGTGGCGGCACCGGGAAGCATTAGAATTGCCCCCCAAGGGTTCTCCAGCGATCATGTGAATGACCGCAAAGGGCTGGTTCTCCGTATCTGCAGCTTTTCCTTTGCCGCGGTCGCTTGTTTCGGGGTGATGGTGGCGGGGACTCCATGAGCGCGAGCGGCTTCTTCCTCTAGCACGCACTCACTCAGCGCAATGCTCATCATACCTCTCTAATACCTTTACAAACTCCTTGAGGTGCCCCCCTGCGATAAGCCTCTGGATCTCACTCTCGAGTTGGCGGCACTCGTTGGTATCATGTCCCTTCTGCTTATGTAATGCACAGTACTTTCCTGAGCGCTTTTAAGCCTCGGTCTCCCTCAACTTTGGCGGTCTCTTGAAGAGTTTCTTATTCGCCATGGAATACACTTCAGCAATTGGGCGATTGAGGGGAATCCCGAACTTACGCGGTGGCGAAGAGTTGCGGCGAGCGGGGATAGGACTCCGGCGACGACCCCTGTTAGAATCTCCTTTGTCCTCGGGGCTTTGCTGGGGCGAGGGGCGTTCGCCATTTTCTGATCCCTCGCAATATACATATCCTCGAGGGTGAAGAAAGAGTCAGCTATATCCCTGATCTCCATCAACGAGCGTGGATTTTTCTTGGCCACTTCCTCAATCGGAGGATGCCACATCCCCAGCACTGAGACCTAGACCCGGTCATGAAATGGAAGTCCATGCCTGAATCCAAATCAGAGCGAACGGGAGATAAACACACACGCTATGCTAGGCGGATCTAACTCGACAAACTCAGAGCGCGGAAGCAATTCAAACATTCAAACAAGATAGCGGAAGCATTTAAATCAACATTCAAAACAAGTGATGGGTTCAACTAGCATAGATAACTAGTCCCGAATATCAACAAGCAAAACAAGTGACGGGTTCAACTATCATAGATCCCTAGTCCCGAATATCAACATAAAGTAATAATCATCAAGTGCCACAAGGGGCCGAAAACGAGTGCCATGCAGGGCTACCGAATAGTAAAATATAATCTCAAGTCTACAAGTCAAAGCATAAGTAAAGTGTATGAAAGACAAATGCAACTAGAAAGGCTAGACCGACGAAGTGCAACTCAAAGGACTCACTCCCGCCTAGCAAACGCCAAAAGACCTGCAACTAAAAGTGTAAATGAGGGGGTCAGTCAACTTGACCGAGTGAGGGGGCTAACGCACACCCACAGTATATATATATAGAGCATAGCACATATCAGAAGGGTGGACTCATGAACCGGAGATAGGTGTTGCATACCAAAGACATTTTCAAAAGTACCTAAAAGATAGTTATAAGTATAAGTTTTGGAAAACATTTCAGAAACTCTATCTCGATTCATGATTCCCAGATAGAACAGATCACATGCTCGGCGAGTACGAGCTTCCAACCTTTACTCCTCAGAACATATCAAACCATAGAATACAAAAATCAATCCAACCGTCACATCAATGATGGAGGGGATGTACCGTCCCCAAACCATCCATAACAGACATACCCTCAAGGGGTAGCGAACCCATAAGAGTCCTCCCCGCCTGTACACCGAAGGCTCAAGATATCACCCCTCCCCTATCTCCCTGAGTCACGCAATGATATCTCAAATGGAACTACGCACAGGTATATCCCCGACGGCCCTAACCGTCTCGGGGGCTCCTTACACATAACTCCTCGGATCCACATACATACATACATACAGATGCCAATATTTCATGGCCAACTCGCTACAGAAACATAACATAACATAACTTTTCAAAACAGCTTACATATGCTTTCATATCTAATTTTCCAAAACAGAGCTGATTCACAAGGTCATAAACATATCATATCCAACACATACGTATTTATAATAGATATACTCGAATGTAAGGGTTGAAATTAGCATATTAAGGCCATAGGTTGCATAACTATACAAAATCCTAAACCTCACCTCGTAGTAGTAGAGTCTGAGAGTGTGAAGGGCCAAACACTCTAAACCTCGGGCTCACCGGTACCACCAATGTAATGCCCCGTGTTTTCACACGTGCAGGTAAGTGTTACGTGCGTATTTACATTTAATAATATGATTTTATGTTTTGATTTATTAATTGAATTCGTTTATAATTGGAATTATTTGTTTAAATTTCATATGAATTCCAATGTGAGATTTGAATATATGAATGAAATTGTGAGGATGTGAATTTCTTGAATTTGGTGTTAATTGAAATCTTTCGTGTTATATATGTGTGCCGTGGGCTTGATTATAACTTATTTGAATGTTTTGGACTCAATTGGAAATTGAGTTTGGGCTTAATTGCCACTTTTTGAAAGTTTACGGACCTATTTGAATAATAGGCAACCCTGAACGGTTTTCGCGATATCTTGAGCTCCGGACCTCAAAACCGAGATCCATAAACGGTGTTGAACTTGTTTCGACGATACCTATTCTTTAAACTTGACCTTGTACCTTTTTGATATTGTTTGAACCTTCGACAACGAACCCTTCCATAGCCTCGACTTTATAACTTGTTTTGAACCCTTTTCCTAAATGAATCGGACTTGGATCGACCCGACTCCTACCCATTTCTCCTCTAGATATCAGCATTTTCTCCCTCATGCTCCATTTCATCGATCATAGCAGCCAAGGGAGGAAGAGAAGAGAAGCTCCAAGAAACCCTCCTTTTTTATCAACCAAACTTTGAGCTCAAGAGTTACCAATCCTCCATCTTTTCCCAAGGTAATTAGTGATTTGTTATCTCCATCTTCTCCTCTATCTTTTCATCTATGAATAGCTTGGCTTGAGTGAAGGATTCATGTTGTTTGAATAAGGGCTTGGATAGCATATTTGGGGTTGGTTCTTGATCATTGGTATTCATGGTTTAAATTGAGAATTGATGTATCAAAGTTGATGCTTGAAGCTTCCTTACCATTTCTATATGCTTGAATTTGATGTTGGTTGATTATTGTATGATATGCCATTGAAGGAGCTTAAAGCTTCCATGTTTGAAAGCTTGATTTTGGGTGATCTTTTGTCAACCTTATGCATGAAGTCTTGTGAATATGAATGAGTTATGTGAATTGTATGAGTTTTGTGGCTTGAATACATGTCTAAGTGTGCCTAAGAGCTTCCTTGTTGCTGCCCCTGCTTTTTCAAGCTTTTCCTTCGCGAAACAGAGCTTATGCTCTGTTCTTTTTTTCTTGACGACGAGCTGACACGGTCGTGTTAGCTTTGAACTGAAAATGGACACGGCCATGTTGGGCTCTCGACTTGCGAAAAATATTTAAAGAAAATCGGACACGGCCATGTCAAGCCCTCGACTTGGGAATTTTAATTTTTTTACCTCGGACACAGCCGTGTCCAAATCCTTTGAAAATGTAACACGGCCGTGTCATTTGAATTGGCAACCTTGGGGAACCTCTTTTCTTGCTTATATCTCGTTTATTGTTCGTATTCGTGAATTATATGCAACGTGACTCCATTTAAGCTTCGAATTATGATTGATTTATGACCTTGAAAGTTATATGAATGAAAAGTATGAAAGGTATGAACGCTATGAACGTGAATGCATACGATTTTATCGTATATTGAACGAAACTTGGTGAATGATGTGTTTAATTGAATTCCATGGTATTCATGATCATATTTGGACATGTTATTATGTTTCAAGCATTCCATAACATGTCATTACATAGCCGAGCGTCAAATGTGGTCATATTTGAGTCTCACACTACCTTTGTCACGCAGATTTTGATCCAGTGGGAGACGAGGTTGAGCAGTGAGGTCTTTGTCGGGTTCTTTTGTCTACCAGGTGGGTTTTTTCTTCTATTAGCTAAAGATATGACCCAAAACACCTAATGTGCAAGATTTTGGCCAAAACTATATAAAGATATATATCGAATTTTCAACGAGTCAATGTTTTAATGTAAAGCCTTTAATTTGAATATCCTACCAAAAGTTTTGGCGAGAAATGAATGTTCACAATGAATGGGGGCCCAGGTCTTAGTGTATTTGGTGAACCGGGGAAGCTTGGGCTGACGGGAATCCACATAGTTCCATCAATTACGGTAAACTAGACTTCACTAGGAGATTAGTGAAAGAAAGGGAACCGAGCTTTTGGGGATTCATGTACCCCTCTAGCACCAATGAATGAGGGTTCGGGCCTTGCAAACCCGTCCTTGACCGGAGGAAGAAGGAGTATATGAATGATCGAATGAATGATCTAATGAATGTGCACGAAAGAATGAATGCATGAACGAACGAATGAATGAACGATTAATAAATTACACGAGGTGTTGGTTGGAGATAATGCACGCCCTCTCACCGGGCCACAAAGGACCTAATGAATGAAATGAATTGTTATAATCCTATTCATTGTATTTTACTTCCCACTTGGGAAAATTATTCTAAAACCTCGAATAAGGATTATAGCTTGCATGTATGTGCTTAAATTCCGCCATATTATGATATTATGCCTATTTTTATACCCACCAGTCTGTCTAAGACTGAACCCGGAGTTGTTTCAGTTCTTTTTGCAGGAAGTGATGCTAGGCGGGATACAAGTCTGGGAGAGTCTTGCATAGTGTCTAGCCTTTCTTTCTTTACACTCATATGTTTACATCTTATGATCTTATTCTATTTTTGGATATGGTATATGAATACAGAGCGTACATGTTTTGTATTAGACCTGTTGACCTTCCTTGAACTTAAATGTTGGTACCTAGAGCATATAGCTCAATATATGGAATATGAATTATTGCTTCCGCTTTTCTGTTACTTTGATTGTTGTTATTGTTGGGGTTTTAAGTGATAGGTTAGTCCCGCCTGGCTTAGCGAGTGTGTATGTCCCCGTTCACTATGATTTGGCACGTGTATGGAAACCCATTTCATATACGGGTCGGGTCATGGTGCGGGGGATGTGACGTCTCACGCTCGGACGTTACATCCTTGAGTGGTATCAGAGCCCAGGGTTGCAAAACCAGGGTTCTAGTGTCGTGTTGAGTCAGTTAGGTCGTTCGGCTTTAAGAATTGTTTGCTAATGTGAAGTGCTTGTCTTTTTATGTGATAGTGTGCCTTGATTCGTGATTCTGTAATTGAATGAATTCATTGCATTGTCACGCATGGACTAAGTCTGGCATGCATGTTAGTGTTTGATTGACAGGATGCCTCCTAGAAGACATCGGGAAAGGTCTCCGGGACGTCATCATAGAGATCGTTCTCCTAATCCTCCACAGCCGCCTATGAATATGGAACACTTTATGGAAGCGGTGTATAATTATGTTGAACATAGAAGGGCTCAGGACCCTCCAACACAACCTCCGGCTAAACAGCAAGCCCCTCCTCCTAATAACCCGATAGATCATCATGGGTTGTTTTTTAGTTACAATCCTCCAAGGTTTTCGGGTTCTGTAGATGATGCGATATCGGAGGGATGGCTCATAAGGATTGAGAGGATTTTTAATGTTAGACAATTTACATCTCAAGAGAAGGCTCAGTTTGCTATCTTTCAACTGGATGGAGAAGCTTATAATTGGTGGGAACGTACGCGAGAAAATCTTGAGGTGGAAGGAGAAGTGGTTAATTGGGAAGTCTTTGTAAGGGAATTCCGAGAAGCTTTTGTGCCCGAGGTGGTTCGGGAGAGAAAAGAACAAGAATTTATGGATTTGAAACAGGGAACTCGGACGGTGGCTCAGTATATTTTCTCTTTTCAATAGGCTTGGGAAGTATGCACCTCACATTACACGGGATGAAAAGAGAAAGGGGAAGAAGTTTATTGCTGGATTGAGACAGGATCTTAGACACGGACATGCAGTCCATAACTTTGAGTCTTTTGCTGACACTGTACAAAGGGCATTGGTGCTGGAAGAGGAATATAAGAAAAAGGATCCCATTCCTCGAATGCAAATGGGGCAAGGATCCGGATTTGGAAAAGGGAAGAGGCCTATGGTATCCCCCTCTCAGTCATTCCATGGACAGAATAAGAAGTTTCGAACTGCGGGAACTGCACCGCTGAAGCCACAAGTAACCCCAGCTCCCTCTGACCCACGAAAGGATAGGCCACCATGTTTGTATTGTGGAGGCCCTACTCACACCTATAACACTTGTAGAAAGAGGCTAGGTCAGTGTTTGATATGCGGGAAGGCAACACATATGGCCAATACTTGTCCAGATAAGACTCCAGGCTATCAACCGAGAGCTCAGAGGCCACTGATACCGGCTGGTGGGTATGCCCTTGCGGGTGAAGAGCAAGATGTGAAAGCTAACCCTAATACCATGGTGGAAGGTACGATATGCATCCATAACACGAACATACATGCATTATTTGACCCTGGCACTACTCATTTTTTTATTTCTTGCAAATTAATTGATACTTTGTGTTTGTCTGTTACGTGCTTAAATGCTTGTTATGTGGTGAGTTCGCCGTTGGGTGGAAGTCTCGAGACGGATCAGGCGGTTAGAGATTGTGTGATTGGGTTTGAAGGCAGAGAATATCAGGCAGATTTGGTGGTAATGCCGATGAACAGATATGGAGTTATTCTGGGAATGGACTGGTTATTTCGGTATCACGCCACGGTTGATTGTTTTACCAAGAAGGTTAAGTTGGGAGAAGAAGTGACAGTGGGGAAAGAATCGAAGATTGCTCCTCTCTTAGCGTTCACTGAAGCTCATAAGTTGATAAGGAACGGAGCTACGGGATATATTGCCTATATTTTGAATAAGCCAAAAGATCAGGCGAAACTGGAAGAGACAGAACTGGTGAAGGAATATCTTGAAGTGTTTCCAGAAGTTTTGGGTTCTTTACCTCCGGATCGAGAGATTGAATTTGTGATAGACTTATATCCGGGATCTGAACCTTATTCTAAGACTCCTTATCGGATGGCACCGGCAGAGTTACTGGAGTTAAAAGTTCAGTTGGAAGATCTTCTCAAGAATGGATATATTTGACCAAGTTCCTCACCGTGCGGCGCACCAGTTCTATTTTGTTAAGAAGAAAGATGGAACTCTGAGGATGTGTATTGATTACCGGGAGCTGAATCGGATGACTGTAAAGAATAAATATCCGCTGCCTCATATAGAAGATTTCTTTGATATGTTACAAGGGTCAAGGGTGTATTCTAAGCTTGATTTAAGGCAAGGATATTATCACTTAAAGATCAAGGAGGAAGATATTCCTAAGACAGGATTTAATACCCGGTATGGACATTATGAGTTTGTGGTGATGCCATTTGGATTAACTAATGCACCGGCAGCTTTTATGGACATGATGCATCGGATTTTTCGCCCCTACCTCAATAAGTTTGTTGTGATCTTCATTGATGATATTTTGGTATATTTAAGGTCGGAAGAGGATCATGCTCGTCATCTGAGATTGGTGTTGGAGACTTTAAGAGATAACCAGCTTTATGCCAAATTCAGTAAATGTGAGTTTTGGATTGACAGGGTGAGTTTCTTGGGTCATATTATTTCAAGCAAAGGATTGGAAGTAGATCCTTCGAAAGTAGAGGCAGTTTCTCACTGGCAGAGTCCTAAGAATATCTCCGAGATTCGAAGTTTCTTGTGTTTAGCCGGTTATTATCGACGATTTGTTAAGGATTTCTCTAAGATCGCGGCTCCATTGACCCGATTAACCAAGAAAGAGGTTCAGTTTAAATGGGATGAGAAGTGTGAAGCTAGTTTTCAGCTCTTGAAAGATAAGTTAACTTCTGCACCGATATTAGGCCTTTCGGACGGTATTGAAGGGTTTGTGGTGTATACTGATGCTTCTCATGAAGGCTTAGGTTGTGTTCTAATGCAGAACGGGAGAGTAATTGCTTATGCCTCTAGGAAATTGAAAGAGCATGAGAAAAATTATCCCACTCACGACCTTGAACTTGCAGCGGTGATTTTTGCTTTAGGAAAGTGGAGACATTATTTATATGGAACTTCTTTTGAGATTTTTACGGACCATAAGAGCCTTCAGTATTTATTTTCTCAAAAGGATTTGAATAGAAGGCAGCGGCAATGGATGTAAACTCTCGAGGATTATGATTGAGTGATTAGGTATCACCCGGGTAAGGCTAACGTGGTCGTGGATGCATTGAGCAGGAAGGCTAGTGTATCTAATTTAAAGGTAAATATTGGACAACCAATAGAGTTGGTGAAGATAAAAGCTCGTATTGGTGCTATCTCAGTACGACCAGGGTTAAGGCAACAGATATTTGAGGCACAAAGGACAGATAATGAGATTCAGAAGTTGATAGAAAAGGCTCGATCAGATTCTGAGTGCCCATTTGGGTTTGATGATACAGGGATATTTCGGTTCAAGAACAGAGTGGTAGTTCCAACAGAATTGAGAAAAGTTATTTTGGATGAAGCTCATAAAATTGCTTATTCAGTGCATCCTGGTGGAAACAAGACGTATCGGGATTTGAAACAGTATTATTGGTGGAACGGGTTGAAGAGAGATGTAGTGAATTATGTGAAGCAGTGTTTGACCTGTCAGTTAGTAAAAGCTGAGCATCAGAAGCCGTCGGGATTGTTACAGCCACTACCTATTCCCGAATGGAAATGGGAACAGATAGTACTGGATTTTGTATCGGGTTTACCTAGAGTGAAGGGTGGATTCGATGGCATCTTGGTAATTGTGGACAGATTGACCAAGTCAGCGCATTTTCTTGCTATTCGGATGTCTGATAAGATAGGTAAGTTGGCTAAGAATTATTGTGATGAGATTGTTCGGTTACACGGGGTGCCGGTTAGTATTGTCTCAGACAGGGATCCGAGGTTCACTTCCAAATTTTGGCAAGAATTACAGAAGTGTCTGGGGACCAAGCTTCAGTTCAGTACAGCCATTCATCCACAGACTGACGGGCAATCTGAGAGATTAATCAGATATCTTGAAGATATGTTAAGAGCGTGTGCATTGGATTTCTCGAGTTCATGGAATGAACAATTACCCTTGATTGAGTTTGCTTACAATAACAGTTATCAAGCTTCTATAGAAATGGCACCGTATGAGTTTCTCTATGGGAGAAAGTGCCGATCCCCGTTGTTTTTCGATTTAGAAGAATGGAAGTGGAGTAAGCAAGAAGGGGTAAAAAGGGGTGAAAAGAAAGAATAACCTTCCAAAGCTATTCAGGATGTTATCGAAAAGGTTCAGATTATTCGGCAACGGATGAAAGCAGCTCAAGATCGACAGAAAAGTTATGCAGATAAGCGAAGGAAAGATCTTGAGTTTGAAGTTGGGGATAGAGTGTTCCTGAAAGCTTCACCTCGAAAAGGATTCACCAGAATTGGAAAGGGAGGAAAACTGAATCCACGGTATTTCGGACCTTATGAGATTCTGGAGAGAATCGGGGATATAGCCTACAAATTGGATTTACCTCCAAGTTTAACGGGTATCCATAATGTCTTCAATGTGTCACAACTTCGGAAGTACTACCCCGATGATTCAGTGATCATACCATTTGAAGAGGTTGAGCTTGAACCGAATCTCACTTTCGTTCAGAAACCAGTTAAGATTCTGGATCGGAAATTTCAAGAACTTCGAAACAGACGATTCCCTTTGGTGAAAGTATTGTGGCCAAGTGATAAGACGAAAGAAGCCACGTGGGAAACGGAAGAGAAAATGAAGAAGTTCTATCCCGAATTGTTTCTGAACGAGCAATGAATCCGAGGACGGATTCTCTTTAAGGGGGAGAGGTTGTAACGCCCCTTGTTTTCACACGTGTAGGTAAGTGTTACGTGCGCATTTACATTTAATAATATGATTTTATGTTTTGATTTATTAATTGAATTCGTTTATAATTGGAATTATTTGTTTAAATTTCGTATGAATTCCAATGTGAGATTTGAATATATGAATGAAATTGTGAGGATGTAAATTTCTTGAATTTGGTGTTAATTGAAATCTTTCGTGTTATATGTGCGTGTCGTGGGCTTGATTATAACTTATTTGAATGTTTTGGACTCAATTGGAAATTGAGTTTGGGCTTAATTGCAACTTTTTGAAAGTTTACGGACCTATTTGAATAATAGGCAACCCTGAACGGTTTTCGCGATATCTTGAGCTCCGGACCTCGAAATCGAGATCCGTAAACGGCGTTGAACTTGTTTCGATGATACCTATTCTTTAAACTTGACCTTGTACCTTTTTTATATTGTTTGAACCTTCGACAACGAACCCTTCCATAGCCTCGACTTTATAACTTGTTTTGAACCCTTTTCCTAAACGAATCGGACTTGGATCGACCCGACTCCTACCCATTTCTCCTCTAGATATCAGCATTTGCTCCCTCATGCTCCATTTCATCGATCATAGCAGCCAAGGGAGGAAGAGAAGAGAAGCTCCAAGAAACCCTCCTTTTTTATCAACCAAACTTTGAGCTCAAGAGTTACCAATCCTCCATCTTTTCCCAAGGTAATTAGTGATTTGTTATCTCCATCTTCTCCTCTATCTTTTCATCTATGAATAGCTTGGCTTGAGTGAAGGATTCATGTTGTTTGAATAAGGGCTTGGATAGCATATTTGGGGTTGGTTCTTGATCATTGGTATTCATGGTTTAAATTGAGAATTGATGTATCAAAGTTGATGCTTGAAGCTTCCTTACCATTTCTATATGCTTGAATTTGATGTTGGTTGATTATTGTATGATATGCCATTGAAGGAGCTTAAAGCTTCCATGTTTGAAAGCTTGATTTTGGGTGATCTTTTGTCAACCTTATGCATGAAGTCTTGTGAATATGAATGAGTTATGTGAATTGTATGAGTTTTGTGGCTTGAATACATGTCTAAGTGTGCCTAAGAGCTTCCTTGTTGCTGCCCTTACTTTTTCAAGCTTTTCCCTCACGAAACAGAGCTTATGCTCTGTTCTTTTTTTCTTGACGACGAGCTGACACGGTCGTGTCAGCTTTGAACTGAAAATGGACACGGCCGTGTTGGGCTCTCGACTTGCGAAAAATATGTTCAGAAAATCGGACACGGCCGTGTCCAAATGCTTTGAAAACTCAACACGGCCATGTCAAGCCCTCGACTTGGGAATTTTAATTTTTTTACCTCGGACACGGCCGTGTCCAAATCCATTGAAAATGTAACACGGCCGTGTCATTTGAATTGGCAACCTTGGGGAACCTCTTTTCTTGCTTATATCTCGTTTATTATTCGTATTCGTGAATTATATGCAACGTGACTCCATTTAAGCTTCGAATTATGATTGATTTATGACCTTGAAAGTTATATGAATGAAAAGTATGAAAGCTATGAACGCTATGAACGTGAATGCATACGATTTTATCGTATATTGAATGAAACTTGATGAATTATGTGTTTAATTGAATTCCATTGTATTCATGATCATATTTGGACAAGTTATTATGTTTCAAGCATTCCATAACATGGCATTGCATAGTCGAGTGTCAAATGTGGTCATATTTGAGTCTCACACTACCTTTGTCACACAGATTTTGATCCAGTGGGAGACGAGGTTGAGCAGTGAGGTCTTCGTCGGGTTCTTTTGTCTACCAGGTGGGTTTTTTCTTCTATTATCTAAAGATATGACCTAAAACACCTAATGTGCAAGATTTTGGCCAAAACTATATAAAGATATATATCGAGTTTTCAACGAGTCAATGTTTTAATGTAAAGCCTTTAATTTGAATATCCTACCAAAATTTTGGCGAGAAATGAATGTTCACAATGAATGGGGGCCCGGGACTTAGTGTATTTGGTGAACCGGGGAAGCTTGGGCTAATGGGAATCCACATATACTAGTTCCATCAATTATGGTAACCTAGACTTCACTAGGAGATTAGTGAAAGAAGGGGAACCGAGCTTTTGGGGATTTATGTGCCCCTCTAGCACCAATGAATGAGGGTTCGGGCCTTGCAAACCCGTCCCTAACTGGAGGAAGAAGGAGTATATGAATGATCGAATGAATGATCTAATGAATGTGCACGAAAGAATGAATGCATGAACGAACGAATGAATGAACGATTAATGAATTACACGAGGTGTTGGTTGGAGATAATGCACACCCTCTCGCCGGGCCACAAAGGACCTAATGAATGAAATGAATTGTTATAATCCTATTCGTTGTATTTTACTTCCCACTTGGGAAAATTATTCTAAAACCTCGAATAAGGATTATAGCTTGCATGTATGTGCTTAAATTCCGCCATATTATGATATTATGCCTATTTTTATACCCACCAGTCTGTCTAAGACTGAACCCGGAGTTGTTTCAGTTCTTTTTGCAGGAAGGGATGCTAGGCGGGATACAAGTCTGGGAGAGTCTTGCATAGTGTCTAGCCTTTCTTTCTTTACACTCATATGTTTACATCTTATGATCTTATTCTATGTTTGGATATGGTATATGAATACGGAACATACATGTTTTGTATTAGACCTGTTGACCTTCCTTGAACTTAAATGTTGGTACCTAGAGCATATAGCTCAATATATGGAATATGAATTATTGCTTCCGCTTTTCTGTTACTCTGATTGTTGTTGTTGTTGGGGTTTTAAGTGATAGGTTAGTCCCGCCTGGCCTAGCGAGTGTGTATGTCCCCGTTCGCTATGATTTGGCACGTGTATGGAAACCCATTTCATATACGGGTCGGGTCATGGTGCGGGGGATGTGACGTCTCGTGCTCGGCCGTTACAACCAAACTCTGGGACAAGTCATACGAAAGCCCAAACTTAGACTCTACATGAACCAAGTAAGACGCACGGCGTACAAAGTATGAATGACATGCGAAATGGAATGATGTTTATCAAGTTGGTCACAAAGGTCAATTCAATTATTCAAGTAAATCATACAAGTAATAAGGGAATAAGGTTTAGAGATGCATTCCAAGTCATATCGGAAGTCAAGTAGCAACTCAAACGAATCAAATACGCACGAAAAAGCAAGTAGAAAAGGTCACAGATGCATGGGAACGGCCATTCCCACGCACAACATAGCATGGTAACGGGCCTTCCCACGCCCAAAGCCAACGAGACTGGGAACGGCCATTCCCAGGCCAAGCACACATGGGAACGGGTGTTCCCATGTTCGCCGCCAAAACTCGAACCCTAGCCCGGAAGGGCCGTTCTGGGCTCAAAGCACAAACGGGAACGGCCGTTCCGGCCATAGATCTGGAGTAGAAATTGGACAATTTCGGGAAGAACAAGGGGAACACCAAAAATCATCTAAACAACACGAAATCTGCCATAAAACATCACGAAATTCAAGTATATCATCATATAAATCATGCTTAGCATCAAAACATCAATTAATCCAAGTTTAGAAAGGTTTTGCCCAAAATCTCAAACACCCATTTCATGAATTTCAAGCCCTAACATGAAGATATGAACCCCTAATCTTCCATACATGAATTTCCAGCAACTAAGACACATAAGGAGCACTCAAATCATCAAAGCTTACTCAAGGAATTCAAGATCTCATCATTCAAGTTCATGTTAACAATTCCATGCTTCAATCCAAGAATAGAAATGAAATACTCATCAAAAGAGATCCAAAGCTTACCTTGTCTTGTGAAGGAATGAGGAATCAAAGAATATGAGCTCTTAGAATGAAACATAGTTCAAGTCTTGATCTTCTCTTGAAATTTCTCCATGATTCTCTTTGAAGCTAGCTTGTGTGGTTTGAAATGAAATGAAAAGGGAATAAAGCTATTTATATGGTGGCTAATAGTTTTAGGTCAAGGTTAGGGTTTCCAAGATATAATATGAGGCTAAAGGCTTGAATAGGATTTGGGCTCAAATAAATGACTTTCGCTCCAATAAGTCAAGATTAAAAGGTTTAAGGTCTAAACGGTTTCCAAAAAATATAAAGTAAATTCCGTTGTACCCGAATCACCGATTCAAGTCCAATGGTGGTGTCGGAATTCGAATTCGAATTCCCGAGCTCATATTGGTCCCGAATGACCCAAACTCACCTAATTCAAGTTAGGCCCAAAACACACAAATAGGTCCAAGTCCTATTTAAATCCAATTCCAACAATTAATTTAAATCCATCCAAGTTCCATTCTTAAGTTGTCATGCAGGAATTCATATTTTTCCATTTTAAGTTTTGTCAATTAAGTCACATTTTCAATCAAAGTTGGAATTAAACACATAAAAAGGAAATTAAATCACATAAGTCCATAAGGTAAACTCTCTCGTGGCGCATACCTGTACGATCTATCGGATGGGGGGTCACAACCTTCCCCCCGTTGGAGAACCTGTCCTCAGGTTCGCTGCTTGGAACAACTCCGGATACAACTTCCTCATCTTCTCCTCAGTCTCCCTAGTCGATTCCTCATATTTATGATCTCTCCACAACACTCTGACCATGGGAATCTGCTTGTTTCTCAACACTTGTACTTTCCGATCCTGAATCTCAACTGGGTGCTTCACAATCGTCAAATCGGGCTCAAGCTGTACCTCTTCAACCGGTAAAACCGTCGACTCATCGGGGTAGAACTTCCGAAGCTGTGAAACGTGGAACACATTATGAATCCTAGTCAAACTCCACGGTAGGTCCAACCTATACGCCACCTCTCCAATCCTCTCTAGAATCTCAAACGGTCCAAGATATCGAGGGCTAAGCTTCCCTCCTCTACCAATTCGAGAAAAGCCCTTCCTAGGAGATGCCTTCAAGAAGACACGATCTCCGACCTCAAACTCGAGGGGCCTTCTCCTCTTATCCGCATAACTCTTCTGTCTATCCTGAGCCGCTTTCATTCTCTGCTGAATCAACTTAACCTTCTCAACCATCTTCTCAATCTTAGATGAAACCTTAGCTCTCGTGAGCTTACCATCCTTAGTCCATCGCCAATCCTCTATATCCCAATATAGTGGCGACCTACGCTTCCTCCCATAAAGTGCCTCGTAAGGGGCCATACCAATCGAAGCCAGGTAACTGTTGTTGTAAGAGAACTCAACCAAGGTCAAGTGTTTATCCCATTTATCCTTAAAATCCAATGCACATGCCCTTAACATATCCTCGAGATACTTAATCAGCCGCTCTGATTGTCCATCAGTCTGAGGATGTGATGCGGTGCTAAACTTAAGCTTTGTACCCAAGCACTTCTGAAGATCTTGCCAAAAACTAGCTGTAAACCGAGGATCCCGATCTGACACGATGCTAGCCGGAACTCCATGTAGTCTCACTATGTCATTACAATACAATTCAGCCAACTTAGGTACCTTATCCGTCATCCGAACCTTAAGGAAATGGGAAGACTTCGTCAAACGGTCTATCACTACCCAAATCCCATCGAATCCTCTCCTAGACCTCGGCAGGCCGGACACAAAGTCCATAGTCACCTGCTCCCACTTCCACTCCGGTATCGGAAGTGGTTGGAGAGTACCTCCCGGTTTTTGATGTTCTGCCTTAACCATTTGGCATGTCAGACATCGCTTCACAAAGAATGCGACATCCCTCTTCATACCACTCCACCAATACAACTCTTTCAAGTCCCGGTACATCTTCGTACCTCCTGGGTGAATGGAATAACCGGAGCGGTGTGCCTCCTCAAGTATTACCCTCTTGAGCTGGTTAGGCACACACACTCTTGCCTTAAACCTGAACAAACCAGAATCATCAAACCCAAACTTAGTCTTTGGATCATCTCTAGAACGAGCAACCAATCTCTGAATCTCGGGAACCGTAGACTGAGCCTCCAACAAACTCTGCTTCAAATCAGGCTGAATCGTGATATTGGCTAACCTAGCCACCGAAACCATAACAGTCGAACTCTGCTCAGAAAACTCAGCCACTAAACTCGAAATACTGACCTTCCTGCTCAACGCGTCGGCAACCACATTTGCCTTACCCGGATGGTACTGAATCGTGCAATCATAGTCCTCTAAGAACTCAACCCATCTCCTCTGTCTCAAGTTAAGCTCTTTTTGCGTGAACAAGTACTGAAGACTCTTATGATCCGAGACTACCTCAAATGTAGCACCATAGAGGTAGTGGCGCCACTTAGACAATGCAAACACGACTGCTGCAAGCTCTACATCATAGGTAGGGTAATTCTGCTGATGCACCTTCAACTTCCTAGAGGCATAAGCTACAACCCGACCATTCTGCATCAACACACAACCCAGTCCTTCCTTAGAAGCATCTGCATAAACCGCATAACCATCAACTCCCTCAGGTAGGTTAAGAACCGGTGCTGTAGTCAACCTTTCCTTTAAAATCTGAAAACTCCTCTCACAACTATCATCCCATTCAAACTTGGTTTCCTTCTTGGTCAACTTAGTTAACGGGGTTGCAATCTTAGAGAAATCCATCACAAATCTCCTATAATAACTTGTCAAGCCCAGAAAACTCTGTATCTCTGAGGCGTTCCTAGGCCTCTCCCAATGTAACACCATCTCAATCTTAGAGGGATCGACCTCAATTCCATTGCCTGAGATGATGTGACCCAGAAAAGTGACTCGATCAATCCAAAACTCGCACTTACTGAACTTAGCATACAACTTGTGCTCTCTAAGCGTCTCCAACACAATCCGGAGATGTTGTGCATGCTCCTCAACAGATCTCGAATAAACCAAGATGTCGTCTATAAAGATCACCATGAACTTATCAAGGAACGGTCTAAACACCCGGTGCATCATATCCATAAACACTGCAGGTGCATTCGTCAATCCAAACGGTATAACCACAAACTCAAAGTGTCCATATCTCGTGTTGAATCCAGTTTTAGAGATGTCCTTCTCTCTAATCCTCAACTGATAGTATCCCTGCCTCAAATCCAACTTTGAGTACACTCTCGAACCCTGCAAGCTATCAAACAACTCCTCAATATGGGGCAATGGATACTTGTTCTTAACTGTCATCCTGTTCAGCTCACGGTAGTTTATACACATCCTTAACGTCCCATCTTTCTTCTTAACAAACAGAACGGGAGCACCCCACAGAGAAGTGCTCGGACGAATGTATCCACTAACCAAAAGCTCATCCAACTGCTTCTTCAACTCCTTCAACTCGACAGGAGCCATCCTGTAGGGGGTCTTCGAATAGGGCTCAGCTCCAGGATAGAGGTCCACTACAAACTCAATATCCCTGTCTGGTGGTAAAGACCCCAAACTCTCCGGGAACACATCCAGATACTCTCGAACGACCTCCATCTCCTCAAGCTTGACCTGGTCCTTGGGTTTATTCAGAAGTTAAGCAACAAAACCTGTAGCACCATCCCGGACTAACTTACTAGCCTCAACAAAGGATATAAACGGGCTGGATCCTAAACCCTCTCCCGAAAACACCGCAGAATCAAAAGAAATCCTCTTCAAATGGCAATCCATAACTGCACCATGTCGGGAAAGCCAATCCATCCCAAGAATCACCTTAAACCTCCCCATCGGCATCACAATCAAATCAGCAGGAAAAACTCGACCCTCAAAACTCACCGGGCACTCACGAAACACTCTGTCCGTCTCCAAGCTCCCCCCCAAGGGAGAACTCACCAAAAACACATGCGCAGATATCTCAGCAAGTAAAGGCAAAGAAGTAATAATATCCCGGGTAATAAAAGAATGAGTAGCCCCGGGATCAAACAATGCATGTAATGATATGACATGAATATGTATTGTACCTTCCACTACAGCATTCTGATCAATATCTGTTATCTCCTCCTCGCCATCCAGAGCATATGCACGAGCCTGAACTACCGGCCTCTTCTTCGGACAAGCATCCGCCAAGTGATCAGCCGACCCACACACAATGCATCTACCCAAATACCTCCAACACTTCTCCAATGGATGAGTACCCTGACAGTGAGAGCAACGAGCTGGAGCTGGTGCCAGTAATGCTGGTGGTCTTGTAGGAGCAGCGGGACGAGGCATCTTGTTAATGAAGCCCTGTGGACGGAAAACTGGTGTAGCAGTAGCAGAAGTATGAGTAACGGGCTTCTTACCCGATCCAGAACCCGAACCACGCCCCGAAGAGAATGATGGGGGCCCCAATCTCCTCTCTGAGCCTCGACCTGAATAGCCCTCTTGGTAACCTCATCCCAAGTGCTAACATCGACAACCTGAAGGGCTCTCTGAATATCCTCTCGAAGCCCATGAAGAAAGTGATGGGCTCTGTGCGCATCAATATCAGTGATGTGGGTAGCATAGGGAGCAAGTCTCTCAAACTCCAGAATGTAGCCCTCAACAGATCTGGATCCCTGCTTCAGCTCAGAAAACTCCTGAAGTCTGCGCTCTCGTGCACTATAAGGTATATACTTCTCGTGGAACTCATGCACAAAAGTCTCCCAAGTGAGCTCCATACCACTCCTCTCAAGTCTGGATCGAACTCCCTTGAGCCAGTTAGCTGCCTGCCCCTGAATGAATCGAGCAGTACAAACAGCCCTATCCTGAGAACTCCCTGGGCAAATCTCCCAAATACCATTGATCTCAGATAGCCACTCCTCAGCCTTGATGTCATCTCCTCCAAACCACTTAGGAGGGTTGTTGTTCCGAAACTCCCTATATGCAGCTGAGATAGTACCATCCTGACCATCAATTGGTGGTGTTTGTTGTCTCTGATTTTGTTGCACCTGATTGAGAAGTGCCTGAACAATGTTCTCCGCATTCAGTGGTGGTGGCGGAGGTGGATTAGGCGCATATGGTGAAGCCTCTCGGTCACGGCGTCTAGGAGGCATCCTGAAATTCAAAGATTCAGGCAATATTGATGCATGTGGGTTAGTACGTGTGGATGTATACAAGTATTAGAATTAAACAAGTATTCAAGTAAATGAGTCACATAATCATATTGTCCTATGCGTACCAACTAGACAGACACGAAACGACACTAGAGCTCGGTTTTGCAACCTAGAGCTCTTATACCACTTAAGAATGTAACACCCCAATCGGAGGATGCCACATCCCCCGCACTGAGATCCAGACCCGGTTATGAAATGGAAGTCCATGCCCGAATCCGAATCAGAGCGAACGGGAGACAAACACACACGCTATGCTAGGCGGATCTAACTCGACAAACTCAGAGCGCGGAAGCAATTCAAACATTCAAACAAGATAGCGGAAGCATTTAAATCAACATTCAAAACAAGTGACGGGTTCAACTAGCAAAGATACCTAGTCCCGAATATCAACAAGCATAACAAGTGACGGGTTCAACTAGCATAGATCCCTAGTCCCGAATATCAACATAAAGTAATAATCATCAAGTGCCACAACGGGCCGAATACGAGTGCCAGCAGGGCTACCGAATAGTAAAGTATAATCTCAAGTCTACAAGTCAAAGAATAAGTAAAGTGTATGAAAGACAAATGCAACTAGAAAGGCTAGACCGACGAAGTACAACTCAAAGGACTCACTCCCGCCTAGCAAACGCCAAAAGACCTACAACTAAAAGTGTAAATGAGGGGGTCAGTCAACTTGACAGAGTGAGGGGGCTAACGCACACCCACAGTATATATATATAGAGCATAGCACATACCAGAAGGGTGGGCTCATGAACCGGAGATAGGTGTTGCATACCAAAGACATTTTCAAAAGTACCCAAAAGATAGTTATACGTATAAGTTTTGGAAAACATTTCAGAAACTCTATCTCGATTCATGATTCCCAGACAGAACAGATCACATGCTCGGCGAGTACGAGCTTCCGACCTTTACTCCTCAGAACATATCAAATCATAGAATACAAAAATCAATCCAACCGTCACATCAATGATGGAGGGGATGTACCGTCCCCAGACCATCCATAACAGACATACCCTCAAGGGGTAGCGAACCCACAAGAGTCCTCCCCGGCTGTACACTGAAGGCTCAAGATATCACGCCTCCCCTATCTCCCTGAGTCACGCAATGATATCTCAAATGGAACTACGCACAGGTATATCCTCGACGGCCCTAACCGTCCCGGGGGCTCCTTACCCATAGCTCCTCGGATCCACATACATACATATATACATATGCTAATATTTCATGGCCAACTCGCTACATAAACATAACATAACATAACATAACTTTTCAAAACAACTTACATATGCTTTCATATCTAATTTTCCAAAACTGAGCTGATTCACAAGGTTATAAACATATCATATCCAACACATACGTATTTATAATAGATATACTCGCATGCAAGGGTTGAAATCAGCATATTAAGGCCATAAGTTGCATAACTATACAAAATCCTAAACCTCACCTCGTAGTAGTAGAGTCTGGGAGTGTGAAGGGCCAAACACTCTAAACCTCGGGCTCACCGGTACCACCAAACTCTGTGACAAGACATACGAAAGCCCAAACTTAGACTCTACATGAACCAAGTAAGATGCACGGCGTACAAAGTATGAATGACATGCGAAATGGAATGATGTTTATCAAGTTGGTCACAAAGGTCAATTCAATTATTCAAGTAAATCATGCAAGTAATAAGGTATTAAGGTTCAGAGATGCATTCCAAGTCATATCGGAAGTTAAGTAGCAACTCAAACGAATCAAATACGTACGAAAAAGCAAGTAGAAAAGGTCACAGACGCATGGGAACGGCCATTCCTATGCACAACATAGCATGGGAACGGGTCTTCCCACGCCCAAGGCCAACGAGACTGGGAACGGCCGTTCCCAGTCCAAGCACACATGGGAACGACCGTTCCCATGTTCGCCACCAAAACTCAAACCCTAGCCTGGAAGGGCCGTTTCGGGCTTAAAGCACAAACGGGAACGGCCGTTCCGGCCATAGATCTGGAGCAAAAACTGGACAGTTTCGGGAAGAACAAGGGGAACACCAAAAATCATTAAAACAACACGAAATCTACCATAAAACATCACGAAATTCAAGTATATCATCATATAAATCATGCTTAGCATCAAAACATCAATTAATCCAAGTTTAGGAAGGTTTTGCCCAAAATCTCAAACACACATTTCATGAATTTCAAGCCCTAACATGAAGATATGAACCCCTAATCTTCCATATATGAATTTCCAGCAACTAAGACACAGAAGGAGCACTCAAATCATCAAAGCTTACTCAAGGAATTCAAGATCTCATCATTCAAGTCCATGCTAACAATTTCATGCTTCAATCCGAGAATAGAAATGAAATACTCATCAAAAGAGATCCAAAGCTTACCTTGTCTTGTGAAGGAATGAGGAATCAAAGAATATGAACTCTTAGAATGAAACATGGTTCAAGTCTTGATCTTCTCTTGAAATTTCTCCATGATTCTCTTTGAAGCTAACTTGTGTGGTTTGAAATGAAATGAAAAGGGAATAAAGCTATTTATATGGTGGCTAATAGTTTTAGGTCAAGGTTAGGGTTTCCAAGATATAATAAGAGGCTAAAGGCTTGAATAGGATTTGGGCTCAAATAAATGACTTTCGGTCCAATAAGTCAAGATTAAAAGGTTTAAGGTCTAAACGGTTTCCAAAAAATATAAAGTAAATTCCGTTGTACCCGAATCACCAATTCAAGTCCAATGGTGGTGTCGGAATTCGAATTCGAATTCTCGAGCTCATATTGGTCCCGAATGACCCAAACTCACCTAATTCAAGTTAGGGCCAAAACACACAAATAGGTCCAAGTCCTATTTAAATCCAATTCCAACGATTAATTTAAATCCATCCAAGTTCCATTCTTAAGTTGTCATGCAGGAATTCATATTTTTCCATTTTAAGTTTTGTCAATTAAATCACATTTTCAATCAAAGTTGGAATTAAACACATAAAAAGGAAATTAAATCACATAAGTGCATAAGGTAAACTCTCTCGTGGCGCAAACCTGTATGATCTATCGGACGGGGCATCACAGACATGGGGATTTTGCCCTTCCCCGCGTGGGTCATCAGAACCTCGTCAATGGGGGGGAAGCGCTCGTCAAGGTTCTGTAATCCTTGTCTTCAGGATCGTATTCTTCGTAGTCTGCTTCTTTCCGGTGGTGGGAGATTTGGCTGCGTGGGCGGCGAGCGTCTCTGCCCTGGACCTCTCACCCCCACCGTCGGGGGCTTGAGTCCGTGCTCGAGAGAGCTGCTCCACTACATTCTGGAGTCCCTTGAGCTGATCCTGTACCGCAACAAGTTGAGGGTCGTCGACATTTCTACGGCTTGTCCTCTCTGTGGCCCTCGATTGGACCTCTTCGTTATTTTCAACCCTCTCATTCTGAGGGGCCCTTTCGTTTCCAGCGGGTTGTTGTCCTTGCTGGACCCTCGATGGGGCTTCATTTCCCTGAACAGTTGGCGGCGGAGCCCTCAACACATTTTGGGCAGCTATCAAGGGATGAACTGGGAGTCCTCCTATGGGTGGAGCCGCTCGAGCGCCTACCATTGAGGGGAAATAAGCAGCGGTGAAGTATTCCCAGGCGTTCTGTACCACCTGCTCCTCGAATTGCGCATAAAGTGCCTGAAGTTGTTGGGTGGTGATTTGGGGCATTTCCACCCCCTGTACGTCTCTCGGAAGTGACATGGGGAGATGTAATGTTCCCAGCTGATAGGGCTGAACCATGGGCATCATCCCGGGTTGCACATAAGCATATCCTGGCGGTGGCATGGCCATGGAATATACACCGGGATGGGAGGCTGGAACATTGTGAACGAGGGCCGAAGGAGGAGGAACAGAGCCAGATCCCCCTGCATCGTTTCCACCAGGGGGAGAGTTGCAGCGGCGGTCTCTGTGTTTTCGGCCCCATTTCCGGTAGTAGGTGGGGGCGTACCTCCGGTGGGGGCTGTAACATCCCGATCGTTCGGATTTCCAGGTACGCCGTAACGAGAGGGTTTTATATGCTTTAAATTATTTAATTACGTATTTGAATGTTATTTTAATGCTTATATAATTATTTGAATTAATATGAAATTAATTGTTTATATTCTTGAACTTTGATTTTAAACGTTTAAGTTTCGTATGCTCGTAATTTGCTCGTTATGTGCCGGAATTCAATTCCGATTTTTGTGAGATTTCGATATGCGTGATATATGTGAGTTATGAAGGTGTTTGTATGCTCGTTTTATGTTTTCGGGTTCGTTTGTCGAGGTTTTAAACCTTAAGCATTTGACGAGGGACATGAGGGCCTAACTAGTTTTAGCGCGCCTCTTGTTCCGGAGGCCATAACTTGAGCTAGGGAATTTGGATTCGAATTCCGGAAGATGCGTTGGACTCGTGACGAAGAGATGAAGCCAAGGAACCTGATTTGATATTTTTCTAAGCCCATTTGGACCCTCGTTTTTCGCCCGGAACGAACAGCTTGTGCTTAAGCCACCTTCTTTGACTAGTCATGTACTTGTGGGCCCATTTTAACCATGCTTAAACTTTAACCCTTGGTTTATTTGATCTTTAATCACTCCTATATCTTCCCTACCTCTCCATTTCGGACCACACACCCCAAGGAGAAGGAAAATCTGCTGCAAATGGAGAAAAGAAGAAGAAGAAAGAAGCCCTCTCCCATGTCTTGTGATTTTTGAAGCCAATCTTCTCCATACTTCTTCATATCTTAAAGGTAAGTATATTTATGTATTCTCCTCTCTTCTATGCTTCATTTGATCCTTTAAATTCATGAAATGCATCAGATTTATTAAGGGTTTGAAAGCTTGCATGAATAGTTAGGGTTAGCTCATATTTTTGAATCCATGGCTTAGCTTAAGTTTGTGGCTGATTTGGTGCTTCCTTGTTGTTTATATGAGCTTCTTTGCTTCCATTCTTGATCTATACTTCTTGATAGATGTGTTAGGGTTGATTCCCCATTGATAACATGATTGAAACCTTGAGTTTTTGGCCATGAAACTTGAAAACCGAACTGCTGCAAATCTGCTCATTTCCACCAAACTGCTGTCATGTTTTTGAGATCAAATGGATGAATTCTTGCCTCCAATTTCGTATGCTAATGCTTGGTAATGTGGTATACATGTTGTTCTATGAATGTGCTTCGTTTTGCCCTGAATTCATGCTTTAATATGGCTGCAAACTTGAGTTCTTGAACCTTAAAAACTGCTCCCCTGTTTTGGGACTGCTGTGAAGTTTTGTGCTTTGTTGCTTGAGTTAATGACTTCCAATTCGTGTGAATTTGCATGGAGATGTTGTATACTAATTTCTTTACATGTTAGCCCTGCTCTTGCAAGTTTTTAGATCCATTTTCAGCTCCTAATCGAAGCATGATGGCCTGTTTGTATGCTATGCGCGAACCGAACTGCAGCTGTTGCATTTTGTGACTATTTGGTGGTTCTAATGTGCTCCAATTCGTGTCAATTTGCATATACATGGAGTATATTAGTTTCTTATCATGTTAGTGTTCTTTCCCTAAAGTTTTAGCTTCATATTCAGCTCCTAAGTACTTGATCATGGCATGATTGAACCAATTGAGCTCATGTGTCCGTTTTTGGCGCTCCAGAGTTGCTGCATGATTTCGGTGACCTTAATGCGTGATTTAGCCTTTGAACTCTAAATGAAATATGTTCCTAACATGATAAATATGTTGTATATCAAGTTTCATAATATTTGGAGTTGATTTGGTATGCTTTTGGACTAATTTTGTTTAGGGTCAGTTTTGCCGGCAAACTTTGAATGCGATTTTGGTTCTGTACCGAGACACCCCCGTGTCTCAATTGCCTTGAAAGGTGAGACACGGGCGTGTCAGGCTTCCTGGGAATGTCTGTACTGAGCCACGGGCGTGGCTCAGTTTAGCTAAGTTGAGGGACACCCCCGTGTCCCTCCCCCTGCGCAGCCCTTGGTTTTCCTTTTCGGTTTTTGGTTTGTTTCACCTCTTTGATGCCTTTATCTTCATTTGTGTTGAACTATGAACTTGTTATACTATGTGTTGGGAGTATTGTGGTTCAATTTCATAACTTTTGGATGAGATTTAGACATGCTTTTGTTGAATGCCGTTATGTGCATTTTGTGGCGTTTGTGTTTCCCGTAACCCATTTCCCTTATCTTGTAATTTGTTCTTGTTTTCAAACTTTGGAAATATGATATATTATGTAATAAGGTGTATGTAGTAGAGTTTTGTGAAAGATTGAATACGTTTGAGTGTGTGTCGAACTTAATCTACTTCAATGCTCTTATTTGCCTAAATGTTGAAGCTTGTGCCTTGAATTTCTTGAATTGATTGGAAACGTGAAATTATGAATTCGAATGAAAGTGAGCGAAGGATAGAATGACTTGATTATATGATTTAAATTCCTTAATAAGTACACATGAACGTGTTCATGACATAATAACATCTCTTACGTATTCATACGCATTCGCCGAGCGTCAATATGGTTCATTTGAGTCTAAGTTTACCTCTTGCTCTTTGTTTTGCTCTTAGGTTCGTTCCGTTGTTGAGGAAGTGGTTTGTTTGTCTCCTCTTGGACCGTTTTGGTTGGTTTGGTCGGCAAGGTGAGGTTTTCTTTCCTTTTAATTATGATGACCTAAAACCCTATTTGTATTTCGAACCCGCATGCGATACATATATGTATACATATGTAGATATGTGTTTTGATAAGTATTTTGTGGGTTTTGTCCCGTTTGTCAAGAAGCTTTGAAAACGCTTTTATAAGTCTATAAACTCTATTTTCGGTTGTTTTGATAAGCTTTGATAAGAGTGTGTGTGTGTAAGCGTGGTATGATTTGCAGAGGAGCTTCATATGGTAAGTACGATATGCACAAGTTATGTATGTCTGTCTGTGTGAGTTATGTGATCTGTTTGGGCCCCGGAGTTGTGGGTAAGGGAGACCCGGGACGACCATCGGGGTCGCCGGTTACGACCCCTGTGCACTTCTCCACCAACGGGAGACTTAGTTCTCCTATGCCGACGGAGCGCATTTTGGCTGGCCGTCGAAGGAACCGGGCGGGATCCTCCGGTTCACACGTTTTGTTCTGTGGTGGGTTGAGAGGGGCACCTCTCTTCCCCAAATGGTGTGGAGGTGGGATTGATTTATGATTTGTTTTGTGTTTCGCTTCGCCTTCGTTTCTGGAGTAAGTGAGTTGGTTTTAAGCTTTCGGTTCGTTATGTTTCGATTATGGTTGTGAAACGGGGGCGGGTTTCTAAACTCTAAAACTTGACTGAATTTGGCCTTCGGCCCCAAACTTCTTTCTTTATATATATTACCACGGGTTAAATGTTTTAGAATGAAAAAACCGTGCCTGGTTCATGAACCCTCTCTGCTTTGTATATGCTTTGCTATTATGTATATGTATGGGTGCATGTGTTAGCCCCCTCACCAGTCTCTAGGACTGACCCTCATTATTTCTATCTTTTTCCCCCTTTGATTTGAGTTGCAGGTACCCGTTCCGAGGTGTTGGAGCTAGGCGGTTGTCTTTGAGTCGGGATTGAGGATAGCTTGAGTCTCATGCATGGCATTTTCGTTTTCTTTATGCTTTTTGGCTAATTCTGAATTATGTATAAGTTATGCCTCCAATTCGAAATTTTAAAGTTTGTTTAAATTGAATCGATAGTTTGATATGTCTTGAGTATGTTTATTCGCTTTATGAGATTCTGGTGTTTCCGCATTCGTTATTTGTTTTATTGCGTGCTCTGAGTAGGGTCTAGACCGCCTAGCTTAGGTTTGAATTTTGTTTGTCACCCGTTCGCCGTGGCTTGATACGTGGGCGGAGTTCCCATTTCGCTTCACGTGTTGGGTTATGGTGCGGGGGATGTGGCGCCCTTCGCTCCGGGGTGTTACAGGGGCATTGTTCCCTGTGTTTTCCTCATTGACAGGGGGGAAGAACACCCCTGTTTTCTAGAATCCCAGACCTTGTCGCAGTCACCATGTTTAGAGCAAAAGGTGTTACAACTCAACTAGCTTAAAGAAGAATCAGATGAAGTTGAAGATGGTGATGGATTTCCCACAGACGGTGCCAAAAATGATGGTGCAGGAATCTGAACTTCCTAAAATGCAACAACACTTTCAATATTTATATGGAAAGGGAAAGACCATCACAGGCGTGAGAGCCTCAGGAACTGGGTTTCCTTTTGAGCGTGGGTTCTTCCAGCTAGGATAACACCAAGAGTGCAAAATGTAGTGGTGATGTAACTGTGGTGAAGGTAGTGCGAAGCTTGAGAAGATGAGAAAAAATTGAGGAAAATGCCCAGAACTGGGAGTGCAGTATGAATTGTGGAAGATGACTTAGGGGAGAATGCAGGTGTTCTCTCCTATTTATATGTTAGGGGTGAGGGTAGATTGGGTAATTTGACCGTGTGGTCCCAAACCTGTGTTGCCCTAACACGTGGCGGCCTGTGATGGCATGAGAGTGATGGCTCGGAAAAGCAGGCGGCGTGCCAGGTACAAGGTGCACATTGCCATGGTGTCAGAGGTTGTTGGTGAGGGCTGTGTGTTGGGAAGGCTCAAGGTTAGTCTTACAGGAGTACGGACGCCCTACAAGGGAGAAGATCCTACGCGAGCGTTGGTGATGCTCGAAGAGCGCGCGAATGGGTCTCCCTCGGTAGATGATCCTTGAGCGTCAAATCTACGAGCATCAAAAAGCGGGTGCCCTCGTATGGGTGCCTCCCTGGGAAGGGTGGCCCTGAGGACCGGGGTGTGAGCGTCAAGTCTGACAGCCCCCTTTACTTGAACAGTTGGCCGAGGCTCATGGGCCTGTATTAGCCAGCAAGTGAGTGGGCTGGGTTGACCCCCGAGCCCATCAGTGCGAGCGTCCAGTCTTTAAATCGGCTGATAGCGACACGTGGACGGCTCTGATACGAGCGTGATTTTATGTCTCATCAATATTATTCAAAACAATAATTGAAATAGAAATTACAAAATATGAAGAAAATAATAATTATAATATAAAAGTGAGAGAAAAAAGGAGTTAAAGACATAATACGTCCCTATAATAGTAAAAATAAATAAATAAATAAATAATCAAGAGACAAAGCTATTATTATAAGGGCAAAACAGAAAAAAAAAATTCAAGAATCGAAAGATAGAAAAGAAAAGAGTTTAAAAGTCGAAAACACCAAACAGTTTCTACCTATGACGCTTAATATAATAGTATAAATAATTATTTTATATTCTTTTCTTTTTTCCCCCTATTTTATAATCTATATTGTAATTATTATTTTATTAATAATAATATTATCACATTTATTTATTATAATTTGATGGTCATATTAAAAATATTTATAAAAAATATATTAATATAAAGAATTTAATTTTAATAAATATAAATAATAATAATAACTTTTCGTTGCACACGTATGTAGTATTCGAAAGTTATCAATGTAATATTAAATCCCAATGCTATATGCTTGAATAAATATGTAATCTAACCGGAGCATATGTTACACTCATCCGAACCCAATTTGATTAAAATAATATGAGCATTAAATTATTTTATATTTACTATATAATTAATATAAAATTTGATAAAAGTGTCAATCAAATAATTAATGTAATTAATATATTATATCTATAGAAATCGTTTGGTTCGCTTACTAACCCACATATATACAAGCTAGGAACCTTAATTTTCCGTTTGGTACTGGTATTAGGTGATATGGGCCAAGCCAACTTTGTATCCGGCCCGCTGAAGCCCGGAACTGTTCACGCATTAAGTCTTCTTGCTCATCTCTAATTTTAGGCGATATTAAGTCACGTTAATGTTGGACGCAAGTAGCTCTGGCACTGTACACTTCTTCCCTTTCCATTATTTGCCCCGCTTCCAAGCTTCTCAGTCTTATGCAGTGCTTAGGGTTTGTATATTTGGGTGAAATCTTGCATCAACGAGGCGAGTAAGGTGAACAAGCGTTTGGTATGCTGCACTAGGGTTTTTTTTGTGAAATTCACCGTTTGTTAGACACAGTTGCTTCAAGGGTTCTAATGGGTGTTACACGATTTGCCAGATCCGAGCGTGGGTGCGTCTGTAAGGGGTAATCGTTGATCGCCTAGAGGTGGCAGGGCGTGACCTGAGGATGAGGACGGTGAGGAGGTTTGTGAAGTATCTCGGATCTATGGACGAGGAGACAAGGAGGTTTATTGAATCGGTGATTGGGAATATGTACTCACCGGATCTGAGATCTGGTTGGGGGATCCATGTGGTGCAGGAGGTTAAGCTTTTGGCGTGGAAGGAAGATCGGAGGGATTGAATTTCGCCATCAATGAGCTTGTGCAGCTAGGTATGCAGAGGTATGGATCTAGATTTTTCTTTTTTTATTTTTTCCAAATCTGGTAGTGGCTGGTTCATTTCTTTGGATTGTTTTAATTTTTCTGGGTTGTTTTGGGATCTTCCAACTGATAGAATTTAGGGAAAATTCGTTGTCGTAGCCCCCTGCTTCATTGATTCAAGATTCTGCCTTTCCAAATTTTTAGAAAACTAAAAATTATAAAATTAAAATTTTTTTGTTCTTGGGAAAATGTTGTGGTGGGAATATTAGATTAATTTTCTTTGATGCATGCATTGGATATAAGTATTTGATTGATGCTAGTATCAATTGGCTTTCCATTAAGTAATTCTGTAATTCTAGAACTTGTTTGCAGGATTTGGAATGGGGCATTTGCTACTGGATTTGGAGAAAGTGATGTTAGAGGATGGAAGAAGGTTTAAAGATAGTATCTTTTCTTTTCATTTTTTCTTTTTCCATAGCTGCTAACTTAGTTCCCTACCCAAGAATCCACTTCATGCTTTCCTCGTATGCCCCTGTGATCTTTGCTGAGAAGGCCTACCACGAGCAGCTGTTTGCTGCTGAAATCACCAACATCGCATTCGAGCCATCATCCATGATGGTTAAGTGTGACCCTCGCCATGGCAAATACATGGCTTGCTGGCTAATGCACAGGGGTGATGTTCTCCCCAAGGATGTTAATTCAGTTGTTTCCACAATCAAGACAAAGAGGACAATCCAATTTGTCGACTGGTGCCCAACAGGTGTCAAGTGCGGTATCAATTACCAGCCACCAACTGTTGTCCTAGGTGATGATCTTGCTAAGTTGCAGAGTGCTGTGTACATGATTTCCAACTCCACCAGCGTTGCCGAGGTGTTCTCCAGAATTAGCCACAAGTTCGATCTGATGTACGCAAAGTGTGCCTTTGTTCATTGGTATGTGGGTGAGGGTATCGAGGAAGGAGAGTTCTCTGAGGCTAGAGAGGACCTTGCTGTACTTGAGAAGGATTATGAGGAAGTCGGGGCAGAGTCTGCTGAAGGAGAGGATGATATTTTTTAAAAAATTGTAATGCCCATGATTAGTTGGGTGAATCATTTGAATAGTGGTTGATACATTATTGGACAATGTTTAGGATTCTATGTTTTGTATATATTTATAGAGGGTTGCGAATGGGTTTAGCTGATTTATGAAATTGTGGTATGTAGCAAATTATCTGATTCATGGATGTTGAGTGAGCAGCCAATGAATTGCCCAACATTGAATAAAATTTTAGATAAATTGAGGGTAGTTTAGGAAACTTTCAAGTTAGTACTAGTTATATGAGCACATACCAAACGCAATATTAGAGGACACAACCCCTTGTTATGGGCTAATATCTGCTACCAAACACAAAATTAGGTACTACTAAAGTTACCTAATTTTAGTTAATAAGCCCGAATTATATTAAATGAAATTAACTTCAAAAACATATCAAACGCTCTCATACTATATTATATTAAGTGAGAGGGACAGATAACAACCGTTTTGGTCTCTTGGACTCTTCACTTTTCTACCCCTTCACTCTTCAATCTTTTTTCTTTTCTGCCATTGTTTTGTATTTAAAACTCTTTATTTATTTATTTGTTTGTTTTACCATTGTATGTATTGTTTCTAAACTTTATTTTCTCTCATATCTCCATAATTTTTTTCTTTTAATAATTTTTATAGATTCTTATAATCTTTTTTTTTTTTTTTTTTTTTTTACTAATATGTTATTATCAAATTTATTTTTCATAATTTAGTACTTATTTAATTTTTATTAATATAAAAAAATTAATTTTAATCTAATATAATAATAATATTTTATTTTTTAACACACACACACATCGAACGTGTGTAATTACAAATTATTAATTAAGTTTGATCTAGCTAAAGGTTGAAATAGACTTTTCGATGAGAACATAGCAAGCTCGAATACTAAAATGATAAAGCCCAAGTTACTTTCTCTTTTATTCAAGCTATTTCCCTATTATTTATATATATATATATTATTTTATTTTTGGTTAAAATATATTTATTCATTTACCGACACCACAAAATGACTCATCCAAATGCTGAATTACGTGTCGTGACCAAAAATGTGTTCAACCTGGACCAATAACACTCCTCCACTTACCCTAAATACAGGCATATTTTTCACTATATATAATTGAAGTATCATCCTCCTATCTATTCCGTCAAAAACATCAATATAATTGCACAGATCGTCTCCTTCTCAACAAGTTTCCATTTTATCAGCAACTCCATGGACACCTCCAAGGTACGATTAATCGTGCAGCCGTCCATATGTTCAGTTTTCTAGTCCAAATATTAGATACTAAAAGAATTATTGCATTTAAAAGCTTCATTTAGTAATATTTGTAATTTGTATGATGTTAAGTAAACATTAGTTTATCGTTGATTCAAACCTTTCTAAGAGTTTCCATAACGTTGGTTTCAGGGCACTGAAAAAGTTAACGAGGAAGGTGCTGTGGAGGTAAAAGTGGAGACAGTGGACTATCGAAATCCTCCAGGCAAAGATGAAGAGCCCGTTAAAGAGAAGGTGGAAATTACACATTTAACCCCTAAAAACGAGAAACCTGTAACCGGCAACGTTGTATCGGACGCCGCCGGAAAAGTGGCTGAGAAAGTACTGTCGGCTAAAGAAGCTGTCTTTCCGTCCGGTGACGATAAGAAGACGGAGTAATGAAATTTTAGTCGTCGTTTCTGAGCATTTTGGACTTGAGTTTTGTGCATTATATATGGTTTGAACAAGTAACTTACGAGTGTCCTGTCTTTCAAATTTATTAAGTGCCGTCGGTGAAATTGTATCCGTATCGGACTGCACGAATACGGATATATCTTAGATACGATTGATTTGTCGGATACGGTTGAAATATGATCGAAATTTAAAAAAGAAAAAAGGAAAAAAGAAAGAAGAAGAATAAGGTGTCAATCATGTGGGTGAAGTGTCCGAACATGGTGGGATAAATTTTATATTATATAAAGTTTTTAATGTGTTTTTTAATGTTTTTAGAATTTTTTAAGAAGAAAAATAAAATTTATTTTAGTTTTTAATTATTTATATATTTTTAAATATTTTATTTTACTTAAATTATATTTATAAAATAATTTTATTTTTATATAAAATATTTTTATTTATATATAAAATATATTTATTTATATAGAATATCGTCGTGTCGGAATGGTATCGTGTTTTAAATTTAAAAAAAATTCGTGTTATCATATTTGTATCGTGTTATATTCATATTATCGTATTACATAGCATATTAGAAACTCTAATATGCTCAAATAATTCTAGTTTAATTCAGATTTAGTCCGGTGGAGCTAATTATGTAAGTAAATGTATTATGTCTATTATTTTAATTTTAATTATTGTTATTAATTATGTGAGTAAATATATTATATTTATTATCTTAATTTTAAATTTTTTTTAAACTCACATGGTGTAAAATATAATTCTATCGTTATATTATAGTTTTATTGAATTAGGTTAAAAGGTTGGTTTTGAAGTTTGATGAATTTAAAGTTTGAATTTAGATCGATCCGACTAAATTTAATCAATTATATTATATTTATTATTTGTTTAATTACTTATTTTAAATTTATACTTTTTATTATGATCGTAGGATATGTTCAAAATATTTATTCTCAGTTACTTTTATGTTGTATAAGAATGGATGGGAATGTTAAGTTACCGTATTAGATAACTAGGTGGAACATACAGTTTTAAAAGTAATGTAATAATCACAATCGATTGTAGGTTGCTAATGTGAACGGTAACAAAAGCACAAAAGCAAAATAGAGAGCATAAAAAGCTACCAACTGCACACGGGCATGGAACGCCACTTGACGACATTATAGTAGTTATTGGTAGCAATGTTTTTAAAAGCGTACCGGAGGTCAAAACGGTAACCTTATTGGTTATCGATTCAACCGATTCGATCGGTTCAACCAGCAGTCGAACCGGTATGATCTCATAAATATTTAATTATTATTTTATTAATAAATTATATAATATTATAAATATATAAAAATAAATTTATAGTTTTCAATATTTAAATCGCAAAATTATAGATCCTAACATAACATTTGAAAAAATAGAATTGAACAATTACCATAAAAAATAATATCTATTATAATAATTAACCTTTATTTTTAAGTTTAACCCTAAAAAAACCCAAAATCCCCAAAGCCCAAATACAAGTTATATTGGAAAGTTGAAAACTTGAATTGTCAATTCATCTTTCGCCGTACTCACTTCGTCTTCCTCTTCCTTTCTCATACAAAAATCTTTTCAAAGTTTTGATAGCTAAAATGTTAAATATATCAACTATCCGTGCTCTCTCTCTATGAAACTTCAAAAGGGAAGAAAAGAAGATAAATCGTTAACTGAAGCCTGAACATGAAGGTCTGCAAAAGAAATCCCAAAAGGGGAGGGGAATTATTATTATTTTTTTCCTCGGAAAAACACTCCTTATTTCATGAACCGACGATCCGGTCCGGTTTCGACGACCGAAACCGCCGGTTAACCGCCCGATTTTTCCGATTCCAGCCTGGTCCGGTTCCTAGTGGTTTGATAGGGTGATTCGAACCGAACACGCCATCAGTCACCGGTTGAACCGGCCGGTCCGATCCGCTTTTGAAAACACTGATTGGTAGGTATAAGAATTTTTTTTTTTTTTCCCCCCTCCCTAAAGTTTATCTATACTATTATATTAAGAGTCAGGGGTGGGGAGAAACCGTTTTGGTGTCTTCGACTCTTGGACTCTTTTTTTCCAACCCCTAAACTCTTTTCTTTTCTTCTTTTCTACGTGTGCACTCTTTTCTTTTCTTATTATTATTTATTTATTTTATCTTTGCAATAACGTATTATTCTCAATTTCTCTTTTCTCTCTCATTATATTAATTTTTTTAATAATTCTTTTATATTCTTATTATTATATTTAATTTTTATTAATATAAAAAACTTAAGTTTAATATAATTTTTTTCAACTCTCATTTTCTCTTACAATGAGTGTATTATTCTTTTAATTTTTTTATATATTCTCTAATTTTTATTTTAATTAATTTTCATTTATTCCATGTACTTCTATATTTTTTATATCTTTTTTCTCACACTTTAATTTTTTTTTTTTTTTTCATTTATATAATTCTGTCACTTTTTTTGGTATTTTTAATTTAGTGTAAATAATTACAAATAGTTAAACTTGCCCACGTTTTCTCACGGTTATTTGCTTAAACTCCACGTTCAAGTTTATTGCTGTTGTAATTTTCAGAAAGAGCTCCAGTCACAGAATTATCTCAGATATAATTTGTTTAGATATGCGGGCACTGTGACGAATGATGATGAACAAATTTCTTTTCCACTGAAGTATCTGTTTTTTTCTCCGGGTTCAATCGTAGTAATCGGTTTAAGCAAACTATTGGACAATATATCTTCGACAGTAGATTCCTGTGCATCAGTTTGTGGAGTAATAACTTGGATGGCCTTCGAGTTTCGTTTTTACAGGTGTGTCTTCGATTTCTGAAAATTTTGGGCGTTGGTTTGGGTTATGAAGAAATTTTTTTCAGAGAATTAGATGTTCACGATTCCAAGACTTTGTTTGGTTTTTATTGGTTTTCTTTCCAGTTTTCTCTAGCTTTGACGAGTTCTGAAGTTATGAGATCAATGTGGCTAATTTGGAGATTAATCATTAGTGGGTTCATGCTGGTTGAGTATCATCCACCAACTGTTTGTTGAGTTTACTGAATGATTTGTGTACGGTTTTTATTTTTTTAAAAAAAATTTATTTCATCTTTCAGTGAGATAATCCCGTTAAAGCCTACTCTCAAAAAAAAAAAATTTTAATTATATTCACTGATTTAGTAAGAATGTCCCTTAAAGCTATGAAATAGGATACTTTTCACAAAGTTCTCATAAATAATAGTATAGAAGAGACAAAATTCACCATGTTAAAAAAATAATAATAAAATTAATGATTAAAAAATACTTGAAACTTATATGAAAGTTAAAATATACACTTGAGTTTCACGACCACTAGATTGCGACGCGTTTTGTACACTTGAAGCAAATGTCAAAATGGCTCATAGTATACAAATTAACACATTTTCAAATGTATTATATGCAATTCGATAACTAAACTGAGATTACTCCTAATTGAGAGTAGTTCTATTTTTCTCTAATTTCAACGTGGATGGTTCTGATGTGGTGAGTTCAATGTTGGTGTATATTAATGATTATAGCGTGTGTTGCTTTATACCGCGGACAAGACTTTCTCAATCACAATTATATGATGCATGGGATTTTAATGTCAACAATAGGACATATTTATTTTACATGCTGGCATTTTCAGCTTAGCCACCACCACAACAGAACAAGATTTAGTGCATTGGAAATTCTCCGTCATGGCAATGACCACAATAACAAATCCGTTATTATTACGTGCACGACTATTATATTGCATTTCAACCTTCTCATTTGCTTGGTACATTAATTAGGAACTGATCATCCTTCCACGGAACTTTATCGCAAATTTACTGGATATATTATAATTTATTTATTTTTTTTAGAAAATACAATCATTCTTAGTTTTTTTATTGTTAGCATGTATGCCGGCGTATTGATTTCATTTTTTTTATTCATTCAAATTGAATTAATGATTGCATTTTCTGTAATATGATTCATCTAGGTTTCAATTTTAATTTTTGTAGGTAGATATATGGATCAAACACTTCCACCTCGAGAAACAATAGTTTATGAAACTTCATCAGACATTATCACTCAACAGCAAGAGCAATGGAGAATAAATGATCGGCAACGTCGTCATGCCATGAATGAAGAACAAAGATCTGCTCACCTAGCTCAACGAAGGAGAAATTACCAGTGTAGGAGAACACAAATTATTTCCGAAAATAGAAACACAGGTACAATACAATTTTCTAAAGAGTATTCTCATACTTACTGACAAATTTTGAACTCTGTGCATGAACACAATCATACAAATGAAAAGATTAGGTAAATTTAGTTTAAAAATAATAGAAAAGTTACGATAGTTAGAACATGATCCTAATAAAATTTCATTCAGATGGATAGATTACACAAAGATAGTTTAAAAATATTGGAAAAATTACGATAGTTAGAATATGGGCCTAATAAACTTTTGAAATTTTGTTTAAAATATTTAATTTGGACTTATGTAAAACCGTTTAAATATTGTACGTGTTTAAACCTATTTCATTATTTGCAGAAGTGCAAGAGCATTGGAGATCAATGGATCATCACCGACGCAATGGGATGAACAACTATCAAAGGGTTGCTCATTTAGCTCAATGTAGAAGAAGCTATCAACGTAGAAGAATGCAAATTGTTGCAGAAGGGGGAAATATGGGTACTACGTAAATCTATTTAAATTAAAGTCAAGTAGTATTATATCAATATCTATTTAAATTTTCTTTTAAAAAAAATAATATTATTTTAAATGTTATAGTTAACGTATTAAATCATAAATCTTAATAAGTTTTTTATGATTTACATCAAAATTATCTTTATTAATTAAAAAAATAATAACATCAAGCCCATTAGAATAATAATTTACTATTAAAATGTACTATATGTAAAACTTCTTAATTGTTTTTAATTTATAATTTACGTCGCTTTTTTCATTTAACTATGATTTATTTACTGTAGAGGTTCGAGAGGAATGGAGAACAATTCAACGTGCACGACGCAATTCCACGACAGAAGAACGAAGAGAAGCATATTTGGCTCAACGGCGAAGATGTTATCACAATAGAAGAATACAAAATAGTACAACAATTGAGAATACAAGTGGTACATATATACACTTTATTATAATATACTGATTAAATAGAGATGACATAGATCGATTAGTGTCATTAGCTAAAGTTGGAAGTGTAAAGGATTAAAAGCATACATGTCGACAAAGATTCCATGTTTTCGTATATTGTAAAAATATTTATTATAATTTAATATGCTCACAAATTTATGATTGCAAGTTTTATAAAATATTCTACAAAAATGATATTTTGTTTTTATTATGCAAATCTTTTTAATCATTTTTATTTATTTATTTGTGCATGATTGACGTATATTTCTCTAAATAATTTGATGGTGCACAAATTAAAAATACTCTCAAATTCTATTGTTAAACAGGTAACGAGTTGACTTCATTGAACCAAACTATAAATGTCCATCCCGACTCAAGTACTACCAATACAAATCTTTTTCATGGTGATAGTACAATTTGTGACAATATCAATGAAGAACAACCAGGTAAAACTAAATTCTTCTAAATAAATTGCAATTAGTAATATTCATTGCAAACACGATTTAATTCTTATTAAAAAATTAATAATTAAACATAGTTACTAACTTCAAACAATTTTAATACTTGCTTCTAATTGAAACTATTTACTACACTATAGTGAAAATTATGAACTATATAATCCAATATGAAATTAACAAAACTAATTTGCTGGTGTACGAAATTAAACAGATCTTCATTCAATTGTTCGACAAACATGCACCTTAGCACCAATAACTTATGACCGAGGTATGTCTACACATGAACGAGGTAGTACGAGCTACAATGAGCCCATTCCTAATCAAATTCCGGGTAAGACAAATTTGCACATTGAAATCCATTTAGTTATGATATTTTCATTTGCTTATATATATGCGGAATAATTCTAATATGTGTGCTCTCAGGAATTTTACTTTATATGCTCCCCCATAATTTGATTTATATGTATGTGTGTTTTAAGATGTTGAATTTATGTAAATTAATTTTAGTTCAAGTTTTCTGAATATAGATTATCTAAAAAATTAAAAATTAAACATAGTTACTAACTTCAAACAATTTTAATACTTGCTTCTAATTAAAACTATTAATTACTACACTATAGTGAAAATTATGAACTATATAATCCTATATGAAATTAACAAAACTAATTTGTTGGTGTACGAAATTAAACAGATCTTCATTCAATTGTTCGACAAACATGCACCTTAGCACCAATAACTTATGAACGAGGCATGTCCACACATGAACGAGGTAGTACGAGCTACAATGAGCCCATTCCTAATCAAATTCCGGGTAAGACAAATTTGCACATTGAAATCCATTTAATTATGATATTTTCATTTGTTTATATATATGCGGAATAATTCTAATATGCATGCTATCAGGAATTTTACTTTATATGCTCCACCATAATTTGATTTATATGTATGTGCGTTTTAAGATGTTGAATTTATGTAAATTAATTTTAGTTCAAGTTTTCAGAATATAGATTATCTAAATATAGATATTTATTAAATAATGGTGACAAGGCAATATATTCTATTTTGTTCACGATTTCATGATATAGATTATTTTCAAATAATGTCTAAAGAAACAATATAAAAACATACTAACAAAAGAATATTATTCAATATATATCACAAAGTAATTCAATATTTAATGATTTTAGTGTAATTATCATTCAAAAATTATACTCTAAACATATTTTGTAAAGGATGAATACATATATCAACGTTTGGAATCAAGAAAAAATTCTATCGTTAATGATATTATTGAAATTTGTCTTTCCCTCATTATATTGTCCGAATAATTCAACAAGGAACAATATATACACATCAATATACTAATAAAATAAATTCTATAGTTAATGAAATCAGTGAACTTTGTTTTTCCAACCATTTTACTCTCCAAATAACTTAACAAGAAACAATATATAGACATCAATTTACTAATAAAATATCACAACTTAAACTATTATTTATTTAATAGAAGGATTATAGTCTTGAGATATCTACCCAGAAAATATTGTTAGTTAGTTAATTATAGTTTAATATATTAAAAATAATAATTTTTAATAGTATTATTATATATAATTTATTAATATTAAGAAAAATATTTATGAGTACGTACTACAAAGGTTTTAAATTTACTAAATTCTACATTGAATAAATAATAAATAAATAATTGAAAGTACAGTAGAGGTGATAATTAATATATTTTAATAAAATTATCAAAATAAATATTTTAAACACTTATTTATTGTATGTAAATACCATAACAATAAGAAATGACATCAAGAGCATCAATTTTGTCATTTTCCTTTTCACTCCAACTTATATACACCACGAATTTAATAAACAAGATTTTTTTAGGAGAACGCCAATTCAATGGTCAATCTCTTCACAATGCAACAATCAACAATATTGGCGAAAGAAATGGAAGAACTAATCCCCAACACTATTCGTTCCATCCACGTCGATATTATAATGTGGTAAGAAATTTCACTGAAAATATAGGATATGCAAGGTATATATTGTCTACGCCCAGATTATGTAAATACTGTCAGGCAAAATTATTTCATGGTGAAACATCGCAACTTTGTTGTCGGAATGGAGGAATATCATTGGAGCCAATACCAACACCAATTGCATTACGTGAAATATTTACTGCACAAACGTCAGAAGGAAGACATTTTAGACAGTATATTCGAGCTTACAATCATGTGTTGTCATTCACATCCATGGGCGTTCACATAGACGAAGATCTCATGCACGGTGGCCAAGGGTTGTATACATTTCGTGCTCACGGGTCAATTTATCTTCGTATCGGAAGCTTGCTTCCAATTCCCCATCATAGACCTAGGTATCTGCAGGTGTGGATAGTAGATTCCGAACATGACTTAGATAATCGACTATTAGAGAATCAAGAGTTGGATCGAAATTTACTTCTGAAGCTGCAAAAGATACTTGATGAGTGTAACCCATTTGTGCATGTCTTCAGACAACTGGGCAAACGTGCAGATATACCCCAATGTCGGCTTATCCTGAAACAACAGTCACCTAACCAGCATCAATATAGTCTTCCGACGACATCTCAGATTGCAGCTGTGATAGTCGATAATGAGGATATTCAGAACTTGAATAATAGGGATATTGTTATCCAATCTGTAGATGGACGTCTTACGAACATCCAAGATGTTGTTGGGTATTATGATCCTTTACAATATCCTCTACTTCTTCCTTACGGTACATATGGTTGGGACATCAATACGCGTACTATTGATGGAAGACGCTTAACATGTCGAGACTTCTGCGCTTATATGCTTCAGGTAATATTCAAGTATCTATGCTCTATATGAGTATTACATAGTATAAATCATAGTATTGAAAACAAAAAGATAAAATTAAATTAATTTGGTAGTTTAATAATTTTAAAGAATTTCTTTTCAGATTCGAGAAAACGACCAATCTCTTTTACTTTATGGAGGTCGATTGTTGCAGCAATATGTGGTGGACAATTATGTTAAAATTGAAACTCATAAATTGAGATGGATACGCCAACACCAACAAAATATTCGTTCTGAACTATACCAGGGGATCCAAGATTGCTTAGATGGTGGAGAAAATAATGCAGGTACATAAATATACTCAATATAAATTGAGTAATAAATAATACTTTTTTAATATTAATTAGGGAAATATTTCTTCTCAGGAAATATTGGGCAAAGAATTGTACTTCCGTCGTCCTTTACAGGTGGCCCCCGTGATATGTACCAACGCTATCAAGATGCCATGGCTTTGGTGCAAACATTTGGAAAACCTGATTTGATGATCACAATGACTTGCAATCCGAATTGGATTGAGATAAAAAATGAGCTTAAGGCAGGCCAAATTCCTCAAGATCGTCCGGACTTGCTAGCACGAATCTTCCGAGCAAAGTTCGAGGAGTTTAAGAAAGATATAGTTGACAGAGGAGTTTTAGGAAAAGTTCGTGCTTACTCATATGTAATGGAGTATCAAAAACGAGGTTTGCCACATGCTCATCTCATAGTCATATTTGAAAACAGTGACAAGTTGCGAACACCTGAGGACTTTGACAGTGTTGTGCGGGCTGAAATCCCTAAAAAAGACCAAGAACCTGCTTTGTATGAAGCTGTTTTAAAGCATATGATTCATGGACCATGTGGTGATCATAACAAACAAAGTGTGTGTATGAAAGACGGTAAATGCAAAAAAGGCTTCCCAAAGCCATTTACATCGCACACTGCCCGGGGAAATGATTCATATCCATTGTACAGAAGGCGGGAGGGTATGTCTGTAACACTAAATGATACATCTGGAACAATGATTGACAATGGGTGGGTTGTACCTTACAATCCGTGGCTTCTTGTGAAGTATGATTGTCATATTAATGTTGAAGTTTGCGGAGGACTAAAAAGTGTCAAGTACATATATAAATACATCCATAAGGGTTCAGACCGAGCATCTATGGAGTTGCGTAGAGAAAGACATGATGAAATTCAACAATTTGTAGATGGAAGGTGGATTTCTGCACCGGAAGCGTTTTGGCGAATATATGAATTCATTATGTATAGGATGTATCCTTCAGTAATAAGATTACAAATACATTTACCGAATCAACAGTCAATTCACTTCACTGCATCACAAAGTGTACGGGATATCTTGGAAAATGAAAACAACTCCAAGACTATGCTGACTGAGTTTTTCAAAATGAATTGTGATCCTGCCTTGGCTGGAAAGTATTTGTATCAAGAATTTCCACAATACTATAGATGGATTCCAACACAAAAGAAATGGATTCCACGCGTGAGCAGAAATAAAGTTATTGGAAGGATATATATTGTGGCACCTTCTGAAGGCGAAAGGTTTTATCTACGCATACTTCTTAATCATGTTCGAGGTCCAAGATCTTTTGAAGATTTGCTTACTGTAAATGGAATAACGTACAACACGTTCAAAGAGGGCGCCTTAAAGCGAGGACTTTTAAAAGAGGATGACTATGCACGTCAATGCTTGCAAGAAGCATGTTATGTTAGGATGCCGTCATCATTAAGAAGATTATTTGTTTCAATTTTGGTCTTTTGTGAACCAACTGGGATTCGAGAACTATGGGACGAATTTTATCCTTACATGCTTGAAGATTTTACACGATCAAGCTCTGCAAATCCTCATACTATAATCAACAGACTGTTGCTCGCTATAAGACAACTATTGCATTCTTACAGTAAACATCTTTCAGATTTTGATCTACCACCAATTAGCGATGATTTTGCGGGTGATACCCCACTTCCAAGGATAATTGAAGATGAGCTCTCCGTTGAGATACCAGAAGAAGATTTGCAATATGTAGAGAAATTGAATGATCACCAAAAAAATGCATTTGATGATATCATGAGAGCTATATCGCATAATCAAGCTGGGATCTTTTTCATAGATGGTCCTGGGGGATCTGGAAAGACGTTTCTATATCGAGCTTTATTAGCTTATTTGAGAAAAAATGGTCACATTGTTATTGCAACAGCAACATCGGGAATAGCTGCTACTTTATTACCGGGTGGAAGAACTGCACATTCACGATTTAAGATTCCACTAAAACCATTAGCTGGGAGCTATTGTAAACTCAAAAAGCATACTGATCTTGCAGAACTAATTCGTCATGCTAAAGCTATAGTGTGGGACGAAGCACCAATGGCAAACCGTTATGCTTTTGAGGCTACTGATAGGTCTTTCAGAGATATCACCGGGACTGACTTGCCATTTGGTGGTAAAGTTATGATTATGGGTGGAGATTTCAGACAAGTGTTGCCTATTGTCAAAGGAGGATCAATCGGTCAACAAATATCATCAAGTATTTCAAGATCACCAATTTGGGACTGTGTTAAGATTCTACGTCTACAACAAAATATGCGATCTCAACATGATTCTGAATACTCACAATTTATTTTGGGTATAGGCAACGGTACAGAACATTCAATTAATGGTAATTTCATAAAATTACCGCAATCAATGGTCATACCATGGGAAGGTGAACAATCACTTTATGATTTGATCGATTCTGTTTTTCCAAATATGATTGATCATGCAAATGAGGCCAGTTACATGGTTGGAAGAGCTATTATAACGCCAAAGAATGTTGATGTGGATAAGATCAATGAGATGTTGATTGGAATGTTTCCAGGTGAAGAGATGGTGTACACGTCTTGGGATTCAGTTGATGGTGATAATAATAATCTTTTCTCAGATGAATTTTTGAACTCGCTCAGTCCGAGTGGTTTGCCACCACACAGAATTGTTCTTAAAAAGGGGTCCCCTATCATGCTTCTGAGAAACGTTGCCCCTGAGCTGGGACTTTGTAATGGAACTCGATTAATATGTCGCAATCTTGCTAGGAACTTCATTGATGCTGAAATAATGACGGGTCCACATCAAGGCACGCGATACTTCTTACATCGAATGCCTCTGAAAACTGAAGAAAACTCTGGGTTACCATTTGTCATGATACGTGCACAATTTCCAATAAGGCTGAGTTTTGCTCTTACCATAAACAAATCACAGGGTCAAACAATTCCAAATATTGGTATATATTTGTGTAATCATGTCTTCAGTCACGGACAATTATATGTTGCACTATCTAGAGGAGTTTCACAACAAACAACCAAAGTTTTGGTAAAGAATGGAAAGCAAGAGCGACGATCGGGCATATACACTAGAAATGTAGTGTATCGGGATGTTTTACTGACATCCGAACAGTGAATCATATAATCTTCCTCATGTGACAAAATGTATGTATTTAAAAACATCTATATATGTATCTATGTCTATTTTGTCTACATTAATTAAGAAATTATTTACTTTTAGAGTAAAAAATTAGTTACTTCCCTACTTTAAAGTCGTCTAAAGTAATGGTGATAAATTTACACTGTTTTTACAGGTAGATATTTTCCCTTCAGACAAATGAATATTCCCATTGACTTGGCTAATGCAGAATTGAATGAACAAATGGAAGCTTGGTATATGTGGAAGGAGTCTCGAACGCGAATCACTTCTCAAAGAGTAAATATATAATTAAGAATTTTATGTCATCTAACTGTTAAGTCCTTATCTACAAGTTCGTAACTATGATAAACTATGATCTATGTTGTGTTTTTGTAGCCTTCAAAATTGCAGATACTCAGTCCTGGTTGGAAGATGATTGTCGGCATAAATGGAAGGGATTTAGGAAGATGGATTTTACGAGTGTTACGAATACAGAGAACACATAAGTATGTGAGCATATTAAATTATAATTTTGTGTGTAAATAATTTTTGAGACTATACAAACTATATATTCTAATTGCTTTCTTTATCAGTGGGTACACATGGAGTAATAGTGATGCAGAAATTGATGTGGTATAATCTAATGAAACATATATGTATTTCCATGTATATATATGTGTAGAAATCTAACTTAACTTATTCAATTGTAGTATTTCAAGTACCGTTATCGAAAGTGGTGCATGGACGTCAAGGAATATAAATGTGCTTGCAGAGCTATCACCGAGTAATAACATTAACTTAGTATTAATACCTTTATGAATTTTTAGAGTTTCACTACTTATATATTTCTTTTTAATCTCGAAAATGCAGGTCTATAGCTGGAGTTAGTTGTAGTAATTTATAATCATTTGATCAGATCGGTTTCTCTACATTTTGTAATGCAACATTATTGGAGTACAATATTAGATTTATAGTTTTTTTTTAAATATGAAATACATTATCCTATGTATACTTTGTAAGGGTTTATGGATAAATTTTTTAAACTTTTTTTCTATTTTTTTTAAGTGTATTAGATGATTTCGTTGAAAGATTTTATATTAATTTAATAATTTTCACTATTTTAGGAAATATTTTTAATAAAACGAACTATTATTTATTGCATACCGTGTAGAAAATAACCTACAAATCATATATATAGTGAATAACATTTTTTGCTTACGTTGCACACGCAACGAGTGTGCCCCGGTTGCTAGTTTATTTGAATTGAGACTATTAAGTCATCAAGATTTCTCTACTAATAATAGTTATGTACTTAAAAAGCTCGAATATAAATTTTTTTGTTAAATTAACATAACATCATACCATTAAGGTACACCATTTTGTGGTGCAAATATGTTATCTTATACCTGAGTAAGATGACGATTTGTATAACCTTTGAGTTAAAGAATATGGCCAAATTGTGTATAAAAGAAGCACTACAACCTACGTAAAAGAAGTTCAATTGAAAAGGAGTACAAATGCATCATAGACTGTCGCAATACATTTGTCTTCCCCTGAACTCCCCAGGAGAGCATGTCTTTGCCCATCACACCAATGCCATTTTTCAGCACAATCCTAATCTAAACATTAACCATGTCAGGAAAAGCTCGAGCTTAGGGTCGACTGAGCTCGAGCCATTTCGATAGTTTGGGTATTTCAAAGGTAAAATGCAGGGTTAGTCCCATAGGGAAGAGTTCGTCTAAGAAATAGAAAAGAACACCCCGAAAGTTAAAATAACTACAATTATTTTGTACTGTTTAAGCTAAAACCGGGCACCAGGGGTGTGCGGGTTACTTAAGTATAAATCACTTACGCTTAGTGTGCATCTATAGAATGAAATAAAGGATCCATAGCGTCATCTATGAATATAACATTGTAAGCCCAATGAAGAACTTGTAGCAGTAATGCTTGGTCATAATTCATAGCCTTACTTTCAATATAAACAGCAGAAGAACCCCTCTTCTACGAAGATTCATCAACTGCCACGTTTAAAATGCTCTTTTATAAATCTTTCTGCATAAGAGGGGTACTTATTTCGGAGATAAGCTCGAAGACATTTCTGGTAAGAGAAATCTATCCATCCACCATCTGTTCTTACAACAAACAGGCACCTTGAATTTCTGAACTGAGGATGTCGATCCACCTACATAAAAGAAGAGAGCAACAAAGGGACTTTAAGATAGATAGTTATTTTGAATGAAGTAAATTCGTTCCCTGTATATTTGAGAGAAGTACATAATCGAATTTAAAGGGGAAAATTCTTGCATGCACTGTGTTATTGGGCCTGTCAAAGGCCTACTTGTTATCGCCAGATTTATCATGGCAAGAGCTTTTGTTCAAAATATATTTCTTCAAATAATTGTGGCTCACGACATAGTACATGGAAGACTTGTCCATATAAAGGTACTACCCTTAGTTCAAAAAATTATCACCAACAATTGTATGAAATAAGAGATGTAATAAAACTTTGTGTATATGCAAAAGTTGAATAAGACAGTTTAAAGTCGAAGTGCATTACTAACACCTAAGTTCTCAACTTGATCATTGGTTCTTCAAGAACGTGACTGATATAAATTGGCATGATTGAGCCAGATTACTACATTCCAACCGTTAATTTTATAAGCAAATTATTGAATTAGCAAATTGTGAGTAAAAAGAAAACGAAAATTCACCATAATTGAATCAAGTCCGCAACCAATCTTATCTTCGGAATGAGGATGATGTGAAAGAAGCCTATCTACCACAGCTTTCTCATCTTCAGGTGTAAGGCGTTCTCCATCCATGTATCTGCCATAAACAACATCCATAGAAAGAATATAACACAACAAATAAGATTAAGTAAACGATTTACAATTATCTTTCCCATTTAATAATTACTATTACAGCCTTCCTCTTTTCTAATTCAAACCACCCTGATAGTTCAGCAGAGAGATGTTTAGATTATATCCAGAACTCACTCAGGCAGGTTACATAAAATCAACTATTCTAAAAAGTTCCACCCTCACTCCCCCTCCGCAGATTTAGTCGGATGCAAACTTATAAGTCTAAATTATTAAAAGAAAGAATCCCCAACAGTTTAGTATTTTCGTTCTTCTTTTTCTCCACTAGAGTTTTAAAAGTCCTCTTATTTTCAATCTCAACCACCCTCTATTCAAAAATTTTGGCTTAGCCGTGCTTCTAAGCCAAGCGATTTTTCGTGCGTGTTTTATAATAATTCAAACTTTAAATGACTAAAAGTTCAAATGAGAAATATATAGACCAAGTAATATCCGCATGATCTCACGTAAATACATAATGATGACTCTTCTGAATCATTTCATATCATCAGATGGCAAGTCCAATTATAACTTAATCTTCTCTGTTTCATTTATCTAACACAAAATCATCTAGCTACACTTCTTGCTCAAGGCATAACACAATCTCTACATATCGCAATATGTGCATATTTTGTCACCGAACGTTGCAGTATTTGCAGCATAACAAATTCACAATTCAAAGAGAAACAGAACTACCCCAACAACTACTACTGTACGAGCAAACTAGTCCCCTGCCAAACATGAGTATTTAATAGCAAATAACGGTAATATTTGACAAAATAACTAAAATTCAAGAAAACGAAAGAGAGAAATGAGGTTACCTATTAGAGTGAAGTATTTCCTTGGTAAGGCAAATAATTGGTTCAATATCTTCAAGTATCTCTGTTTCCTTGTCTTTCCACTTCCGAAAATCAGGCTCGTCCCATCGCGGATATCGGGGAGGGTCTCTAAGAGGTTTTGAGTTGAAAATTTGACGAAGGGAAGAGGGGTTATCGCCGTCATCACCAGTTGACTCTGCGGCGGCGCTGTACAAGGCTCGGTGAGTTATTGAGCCATTGAAGTGGCGGAGATGGCGGTGGTGTTGGGCGAGACGAAGACGGCGGAGGGGCAGAGCTCTGAGTAGGGGCTGAGCAGCCATTGATTGTGAACCGGTGCGAGTGAGCTAAAAATGTATGCAATCCCTTCCGGAGAAACCACTTCTTTTCCTATTTAGTCCTCCATTTTATATGGAATTGCACTTTTGGCAGTTTTTTTTTTGTGGTCAAATGAAACTTAAACCTCTCCAACTCGTTAGATTACATATTACTTTTTTTTTTAACTCACTAAGTGGGATTTGAAATCCAAACCTTTCCCTGAAAAATAAACTCATTAACCACTTGAACCGATTCCTATTAACTTAGATTACAGATTATTTGAATCACTTGAACCAACCCATATTAGCTTAGGTTACATATTACTTGATGCTTAATAATATGAATATATGATATTAATATATTAGTTAATTTTTGTTTCTTTACTGTCTTCATACATAGCACACATGGATATTTTTTTCTAAAAAATAAAAGGAAAAATATCATTTTTGTCTCACAGTGTAGGTCCTTTTCGGAGTTTGGTTTCAATGTTATTGACCAGGATGTAGCACCCGGAACGCTAGGTAGCCACATCCCCCGCACTATAGTTCAATCCATATATGGAACGAGCACCCATACATGAATCAAGCCTATAGCGAACGTGAGACAATAAAAAAAAACGACTCACTAGCTAGGCGGGACTAACCCTCAGTTGAATACAAACATGCATAATCAATAAACGGAAGCATAATATACATTCATGTTCTTAGCATCGTTCAAGGCCATTTCCATCAACTCCATATATACAATATCAATTCTCCAAAGACAAGTCATAATATACCTAGGTACCATAACAATTCATAAGTAAAGTAATAGATATGCATCAATAAATACATAAAAGTGAGAAGGACAAGTGCTAGACCCAAAGTAAAAGACCGACTCAATCTCGCCTAGCATGCACCCTGCAAACCTGAAAATGTGAGGTGTCAATCTATGAAAGACTGAGTGAGGGGTTTAAATAAATATAAGCGCAATTACCATGCAAGCTATAATCTCGGGTAAGGTTTTATAAAAGAAGGCAATATAAGTTCAATAATAAAGTAGAACTCGCCCGAGATTACAACTAATCAATTAACAATTCAATCATGATCAATTCAATACGTGGCCCGACGAGTGAAGGCAATTCTCCAACCTTTCTCCAAAAGTGTACAGTCATGCGTATCTCAATTTATTAGGTTATCATGCGAGTAGTTATGTGCGATCAATTAGCAATTTCATGAACCCTTTTACCTCCGGGTGATGGTGGGATTGCAAGGCCCTACCACCCAATCATGGTGTACGTCAGGAACATGACTCCTACGCACGGGATTTCTTCCTCCACCAAACCTCCTGGTGGATTCAGAGGTGATCCCAAAATGGTGAGGATAGTGCAAGAGTTACCCGTCAGCCCTTGCTTTCCCGGTTGGCTCAATACACTACCCTCGGGGCCCAACGTGAACATGCTTACTCGCCAAAACAATCAATCAATCAATCCATTCATTTCATGAAATCCGTTGAGAATCATATAAGTTTGGAAAACTATAGATATGTAGATATATTTTGGCCGAAAACATCACATAGGGGTTGTAAGGGTTCTATATATCTAGAATTAAACCTCACCTGACGAGCGACGGAACAAGACAAGGATACAAGAAAGTGCCCAAACGATCAATGATCTCCACCCTGGAGAAAAACTGGACAAGAAAGGAAATAATGGAAACTCGTGAGCCGAGACTCAATATGAGACCAAGTATGACGCACGGCCATGCTCATGTAAATAAATAAAACTAGAAATCAAGTGACACTTAGCATGTATAAAAACCAATTAACACCTAAGAGGTGAAATTCATATCAAGGAATCATGTATTCATATCATTCAATTATTTCAAGTTCAATTCATATAGGGCATGGAGTCACACAATCATGTTTGAGCAATTAAGTTCCAAGAAGTGTCAAGTAGGAGAATACTTATCAATTAATCAAGTATATATATCATATAATTCACATATGGGAGGCAAGTGAGTGAAAGGAATGCAATAAGAAAGGTTTTGGTGAAGTTTGGCAAAAATGGACAATTTTAGGAAACGCACACGCTGTAGGAAAACTGGAATATCTTTAATTCTAGAAGTGGAAATTGAGTTTTGTTTTTTGAGAATGAAACTAGACACAAAGACCTTTCCGGTGATATATGGCTCGTTTTTTGGTTCAAAGCGAGGAGAAAATGGCGTACGCTCGAAGTTAGGTGATTGCAGATTGTCGGTGAAGTGGCGACACCAAAAATAATTGATTATAACTCACAAATGGGAAAAGATTTTAAGGTCATTCCAATTGGAGATTGTTCTAGACTTCAATAGGTTTCCAACAATTGAAAAATCAGGCCAATCGGAGTTTGTTTGAGGGGTAAACAAAACAAAACAAAACAAAACAAACTCAAGCTGAAAATAGGGGAAGATCCACGGCCGTGGATTTCTCCATGTACAAAAATCCACGCCCGTGGATCACTCTCCAGCAGCATAACAAAGGGAAAACAGGGCAGGCTCGAAATTTGGCTCCCAAATCATACTCACATTAAACCAATGCAAGAATTCAACTCTAAACTAACATATAACATGTACATGATCATATATATATCAATTAAGCAACATTTAATCCATGGAAACATGCTTTGATCATCCAAAACTCATCCAACAAACCCATATAATTTCGATGCCATCAACTTCTCATTTCCTCAAGAATTCATGCAAGCTTTGAAGGTTAAAGATCATGATCATGCTTCTAATCACTTGTAAACAAGTTATCATACCAAAATCATCAAACCCTACACCTATAAGATTCGAGAGATCAAGCAATTCCTCCATTTATACCTTGAAATGAAGAAAGAAAGGATGAAATGATGGTGATGCTTCCAACTTATGCAACTTCTTCCTTGAATTAAAGCTTGAAATATGATGAAATCCTTCCCCTTCCTTCTATTGTGTTTGGATCGGTTCTTGGGGTGTGTGTGTGTGAAACTCTAGTATGAAATGACGAATGAAATGTGGTAGAGATGATATATATATATAATATATTATAATCCCCCCACTATACTACAAGAATCATTACATTTGCACTTAAGTCCCTCAATTAATGAATTAATGCAAATAAGTTCTAATCGATGAAACATAATCATCAAACTCCCAAATTATGAAATACAATTAGATCCATATATTTATGAAATGGTCAAATAAGGTCACATATTAGCAATTAATGTACGTATCAATTAGAAATAAATCATGCAATAATTTTCGAGTTGACATATAAATCACATTCGGGAAATTAACTCACGTCTGACATAGGAACAAATCATACAATAATTTCCAAATTTAACACGTATTTCATATAATCACTTAGAATCATAACTCACGTGATGTCACATAATACATATAATGTCATGAAATTTATAATAATTTCACGTAAACACTTAGTAATGTAATTCACATAATATCACGTAAGTTATAATTGAAAACGGGGTGTTACACAATCAATTAAAGTTCTACTTTTCAAACTTGGCAGAGTCGATCCCAATTACACTTCTCCATTAGTTGTTGACTATTAAAACTAACAGAATCGTTAGTAGGTCATATTAGAAGGAAATTATGTTAGAACTATATATATATGGCGCCATATTTGCTGTTTTTTGCATTTTCATGTATTTTATCCTAAGTAACGAAGTTTTATGCTTAGTCTACCTGCTGTGCAGTACAGAATAGCCAGCACATTTAGCAAAAGAGACACCATTACGAGCTGAAATATATATTAACAAAATACCATAATATTGTTCAATACATCCAAAGAAAACACCATAAGCAAAAGACAAGCGTTTGTTTAATACTTCCTAAGGTTTAAACACAAGCAACAAAAACATGAAGCAATATCACATAGTGTTGTTTCATATAAACCAAAAAAGGGGGTATTCAATTCTTTTTTGTCTTCTGTTTCTTCTTGCTTGTAGCAACAACAGTAGCTCCCAAATTTGTCATGGTCACAAAATGTCTGCCACCTTTCTGTAATACTGGAAAAGAACGTCTATAGTACCCGTGATGTCAGGCACCATATCCCCTACACCAAGTGTCCAGTCCATATATTGTTTGTGTATCAAATTATGTTTTTAATGTTTTTATTTGTCCTTTGTAATTAACTGAGTGTCTGCTTAATTATACTTAAATTTAGCTTTGAAGGTCTACTGGTGCTGAAACGAAGGATTAAAACAAAATCTGAATTAAAAGAAGCAACTGTTGGGAAAACGAGACAGAAACGCAGTGGAAATTTAAAAATTTTCCCAATAAGTTAGAATCGAATCTTGCAATTCCTATTCCCAAATTCGTAGAGATCAAGAAACTTACTTAGTTAGTAGCTTTCTTGACACGTTCTAGCCACCCAAGAACGCTCTTCACGCAGCTTGATCCCCAAAAGCTCCTTCGAATCTTTCAAGACTTCACAATAGTAACCGTCTAGAGAAATAGTCTACCAACCACGACCACGATTCGAATAGGGAGGATGCTAGTTCTATATTTGGTGTTTAGGCTCTAGGGTTTAGTGTATAATTATGGAAAAGGAGAATTTGCTATCATCATCGCATGGGGTTCGAACCCCTCTATTTATAAGGCTAGGGTTCAAACCCCTAATCCTAGCATTTCGAGACGGGAGTTCATGACACTTACCCGCTCCTTCAATGGTTAAAACCACCGGCTCAAGAATAACTAGCCTTCTTATCTCCTAGGTCGAATGAGAGATTCCCACGTTTTTCTGGGCCCAATTAGTACAGTGCAGTTTCTCACCAAAACAGTTCAGTCATTAAAACATTTCATTTCAAGAAAAAGGGGTTCATTTTGTAAAGAGTTTTCATTTTTAGAAAACTACATATATATAGTACATTTTAGCTAAAACAAACACATTTGGTTGTATGGGTTCTAAATAGCTAAATGAAAATCGCACCTGGAACGACAAAAGAAGAAAACGGCAGCCTATAGGGCCTGCTCCTCTACCACCAAGTCAAGTTCTGTGCAAGAAGGACAAGTGCACGTAAGACTCGATACTATGAACCAATTAAAGATGAATGCCATGGTTATGAGATGATATGATATGAATTATAAGCATTAAATGTCATGAGTATGGTTATATGCACGAACTCACTTAGAGTTAAACATATACAATTAAGAATTAAAACTTAGGCTAACATGTTACTAAAGAAGGCATATAACACATCATAACATATTTACAACAATTAAGCATGCTCGGGAATTGGAAAAAGAAAGTAAACGCAAAATTAAAACATTACAAGAAATTACGTGATACAAGGCAAAACAGGGGACTATTCCCAGCAGGAAGGGTTATTGAACGGTTTGGATCTCGGTCGGGACAGCACTCCAGAAATTTGTTGTCCAGGCATTCCTGGCCAGGATAGAAAATATTTTCAGTTGGGATAGCTATATAGAAAACTGCTCTGAAGGCATTCCCCGCGAGGATAGATTTTACACTAAATGCATTCCCGGCCAGGACAACACCTCAGAAGCAAAACTGAATTGCACTCCCGGCTATGACAGGAATCATTCTCGGCAGGAATAGTTTATCAGAAAGTAACCTGTAAGGCATTCCCGTCCAAGACTAGTTTTACACTAAATTCATTCCTGTACAGGAACCTTTTGTAAAAAACAGGGCACAAGCAGCAAAGTTGCGGGAAAAAACTAGAAAACCCAAACCAACACCAAATCAATGCAGCTAATACAACCAAAACCAACATACAACACATTTAAACACATTATGCATCATTTATGCAACTTACAACACATTATTCTTGTATTTGATCATTAAGAAATTCATCATAAAACATTCAATCAAACAGACTCAACTAAAACTCAAACAAAGCTAAATAAATTGCATAAATTTCAACCCAAAACAAGTTCTCATGCATTGATTATTTATTTACACAAGTTATCAACCCCAGTTTCAAGATTTCAAAAAATACCAACATATAACACATTTTCACAAAACTCACCTAAAAAAAATAAAGAAAGAAAGAAGAAAGAGATGAGTGGAAGTTGTGGTGGTGCTCTGGTGGCTTCGCCAGTTACTGAAGTTGCTGGCCGTTGGGGACTTCCTTCCTTCTTTCTCCTCTTGAATCAGCCAAAGAGGTGTGTGTGTATGTTTGTGTATGTTGTAAAATGTGAGTGAATAGTGCATGGCTGCACTTTAATTAAAGTTTAAGTTTTAAAATTACAATTAGGTCCTTTAGGTTTCAATTTAGTCAATTAGCCCCACAAAGTTTTTAATTAAAACAATTAGGTCCAATCATATAATTCATTTATGCCCACAATTAAGAATAAGTTTCAGTTAGGGTCAATTAGTTAAATACAACATGCTCGACATTTAATTCACAAAATATTTTATTCATGCATTATACATTAGATATGAATTGAAATTAAAATCATATAATTCAAATTATTCAAAGAATTATATTAAACACATAACTCAAATAACAATTAATAAAGTATAAATAATTAATTAAATAACCTAACTCTTGAAAAACCACATGCGTGGCGCGTATACCTGTACGACGGGAACACCGGGCGTCACAATGTCCTGATATTGTATTGATCATTGTACTTCGTTGAGTGTTATTTTCACAAAAGCTCTTCATAGGAACCTGCAAAGGTGTAGGATTACAACTGGATTGGAGCTTGAAGGTTTTGTTTGTTGGGTAGCTTGAGTGAATGTTCTTTTGTAGTTTATAAAGCAAAACAACAGTAGAAAATTAACATACCATAAAAATCTTCTTAGAAATTAATACAATGTAACAATACTGAAAGCAAAAGCTACTTATAGGAACCTGCAAAGGTGTAGGATTAACAACTGGATTGGATTTGGTAGGTTGTGTCCCTTATGTAGCTTCAGTTAATGTTCTTTTTCTAACCTGTAAAGCAAAACAACAGTCACAACTTAACATACCATGGCAATGTTCTAACAGAGTAACACACTGTAACAATACTGAAAGCAAACTCATAGTGAACTTGGTGGAATGTTTTGTTACTATTTTTTGAACCTTAGTTGCATTCACCTTGGGATTATCAGCTGTGTTTTGTCCAGTGAGCATAATTCCTTCTTTGCTTTATATCCATTTTAGTTATAACCCTACTCTCCAAGGTAGTGACGTTTGACTTTTTGTTTTTGTGGCTCCATTCAAAAAATCTTCTTCCCACCTTGCCCTTTTTTTGTGGCTCTTATGTTTCCCTTCTTCTAACCTTCTTTGGTCTTCCAACTTGTCTTCAAAAATTAGGAGGAAATGGCGGAATGTGACCTTTTCTGTCACAACTTAGGGTATTCATTGGAAGTATTGCATGTTCCTAAGCTTTCATGAATGTGTCCACACTGTAGTACCATTGACATAATCTTGTGGATCCAGGTTCTGACTTTGGAAAGTTGAAACACTATGAGTGCAAGGAATCCCTAATAATTCTCATTTTTTACAAATACATGTCTGATTCCTCAAATTTACAATATGCATTAATGCATCATACCCATGCACTTCATAATTTCAATAATTAGACTTCAGTGAATAGAAAGTGTTTTCTCAATGTTACTGTCTAAAATTTTTCTTATTTTAGAACATATCTGTTAGGAATAGTGCCCCTAAAGCCTACTTGTAATGTCCTCTTTATCTATTCCCTTGTAAAACACAGATAATCTTTGAATAATAATAAGTGAGATGATTTGATCAAAGACAATCACTTCTTTATATGTGCTCTTTGTATGTTATGGGTGTTTAATTTATGTGCACATGTATTAGAGCTCTCCTAATCTATAAAACTTTTAAGGTTTTGTCATTATGGAGTAATGTAACATCCCGCTCGTCCGGCCGTACAGGTACGTTGTAACGAGAGGGTTATTTGCACTTTTAAATTATTTAATTATGTGATTAAATATTTATTTTATTATTTAATTGATATTCTTGAATTATTTGAAGTTTTATTTGAACCTTTTATGCATTATTTGAAAGTATTTGCCCTTTTGGCCTCGTTCTTAATCCGTTGAACCCGTGTTGTTGAGTTATGTTCTACTCAAGTTAAAACCAATCGTGCAAGTGTACACTAACATACGCGTAGCACAATAGGATCGTACCCACAGGGAAGGGAAATCAATCACTACTCTATATCCTTCTCTATTCTAAAGACCTAACGAAATCAAGTGGTTGTTATCTATTAATCTACTAAAAACAGAATTAACAATTAACTAGAATTAAACGCAAGTAATACTAAAACACACGGATTAGAAATCAGTAAACTAAGCAGGCAAGGGAAAGTAACGAATCATACAATCAAGAGTCAATATAATACTCGTCTGACAAGTGTAATTCTACAACCTAGTCACTTATATTTGTATTACCCTCTCTCAAGGTGTAACCAAGTGCTTAATTAGTGTTCCATGTTGCTCTTGCAATCACCAATAGTTAATTAAACCATAGGAACAAGACTAGTGCAATTCAATATTCTAGTGGCTCGGCATGGAACGAGATTACAGTTGTATACGCTAGAACCAAATCTCTTTGTATTCTACAACTTACAAGTTATGAAAACCATCTAAATTACCATCAATCTCTCGATTTATAGGCAATTATGAAACATGCTAAGGGTGATCAGGCCATCGCAAGTCAATTCAAACCTGTTTTCAAACTAAGAATTAACACGTCATTCAAGCATCATATCAAACACTTATCATGCATTCATCATCACTCCCCTAGCCCTATACTCATAATTAAAGTAAAACTCATAAAACTAAAGGAAATTGTATTAAAAGAAATCATATTCATCAAATCTAAATAAAGTCTAAAAATCAAACTCATAAACATTCAGTAAAATCTGAAAACGAATCTAACATACGAAAACTAAACTTAAAGGAATTAGTTTGATAAATAAAACAACAATAAAACCGGAAACGAAAATCGTTCTAAGAATTCAATCCTTTCATCTTCTCGAATTCTCTGAAAAAAATCCTTTAAACTCTGTGTCTTCTCTTCAAACCCTAGGTCAAAGCCCGGAAGAAAAGCTCTCTGAAAAAGACTCCAAAATGCACTTTAATAGCAGCCCCAATTGTTCTCTCGCCGACTCTGGAAACGGGCGTTACCTCTCCATGTGCATTTATCGTTAACGCCCGTTACAACTTGAAATCGCCATAACGCTTTTATTAGTGATAACGGGCGTTACCACTTTTCTTCTATCCTAGGGTAACGGGCGTTACCCCTCTTCTCTCGTAAAAGCTTTGCTCCTGTGTATGTTAACGGGGGTTACTGAATTTGTACTCCTAAATGGTAACGGGAGTCACCACAATTTCCTCCGAAAATGCGTGAATTCACCTTGGAACGCTGTTTCTCATCTCCAACGCAATAATTACCTAACTGGAGCAAAATAAACACATAAACACATCAAACGGCACACAATTATAGTCTAATTAACGCTTAAATTCATGCAATTTCTACACCCAACAAACTCCCCCACACTTGACTATTGTCGTCCCGAGTAATACAGAAATCAAGAAAACACATCCTCGTCAAACTATCTCCTCAAAGCAATCATCGAACCATCGCCTAAACAAGTCTAACTAATCAAATCAAGTAATCATAAATAGAAGATAATCAAAACTTAGTATGAAAGGTATACCCTTGTGTAGTGAGTGAATCGAATGAAATAATGCACAATGACTAGAACGACAAATTCACAATTTCCTCCTAAGTTTTAATCATCAACTTCGGAATACACACTTCGCACCTATCTCCACTAATGGAATTAAATGAAGATTTGGGATTGGTAGGTCTTTCGAGCTTGTAATGTAGGCTTAGGGTAAGGTTATGGAAATTTGGACCAAGTGACTACTCACCAAGCTTACATCATTCAATCTTTAAACTCACGACACTTCAATTTCACCATTAAACACGAAAAAAACCCCCTCATATTTTTCGAAAATTGTATACCACACTCTCAATTTCACACTTGCATAATTTTTTTTTCTTGTCTTTTGCTCTTTCTTCTCTTTTCCATATCTTTTCTTTTCACACTTTTTCTCATTCTTTTCCTCTTTTTTTTTTTTTTTTTTACAATAATCTCACAAATTCAAACACAAGAACAATCCAAGGGGTCAAAAGATAGATATTCACCATAAAAAAAATCAAACGAGCAAGCCTTGGTGTAGAATTAACAATGTAGGTATACTTATGTTGTGCATTAGGCTTATAATGTGGCTACAAAAATTGTGAACAACAATTAGGCTCAGCGGGGTCAATAAGATTACGTTATTTAGTGAAAAACGGCTAAAAATTTAAACGCTTAATATCCTCCAACAACGAATGCCTACTTCACTTCCTTAATCTTTCATTAACTCAAAATTTCACCTCAATAGGACTAAAATGCATCCTAATCAAATCTTAGACTCATTCGGATTCATTAATTCACCTTTCTAAGCAAAGTACATTATCTCCTTCAAAAATGCTCAACATATAAGGGCATACTAACACACTAAATCATCAAATCCCATGTCAATTTTCCTCAATTCAAAAAGCTTAACTTATTCTAGCAAAAGCTCAATAATCATACTTAAGGAAAAAGTTCAAAACGAGGGAAAAATTTCAAAATTACTCAATTCTTAGCAACTCACAAGTGTAACTACATCTAATCATGCAAATATTCAATAAAAGTTATAACAAGCATGCACTTCCTCCCCCACACTTAATCTTTGCAATGTCCTCATGCAAGTAAAAGAATTATAGTTCAAGAAAACTCCTTGATTAAATGAAGAACCGACAACATGCTAGCAAAGCTTCCAAAACCTGAATAAGTGACTAGAAAACACGGATCAAGCGCACAGGTAATTGACAATCAACATGCATTCAACAGTCAACACACAAGTCACAAATTCACGTAAAGAAGAGCACAACTGCATAAATAAAATTCTCGGAGTTCAAACATATGCAAAGATCTAAGTGTAGCAAAAATATCCAAACATATCAACGAATAAGCCTAGAAAGAATGTCTAGAAATCAGGGGAGAAAAATAAAATAACAGAATCAGGGTGATGGGGGTCCTCCAAAATACTGATCAACACGAGCACAAAACCCTTCAAACCTAGCCTCTAACTGAGCCTCCCACGTATCAAATCGCTTATCCACATAATTTGCTAGATCCTCAACTCTCACGATCACGGTGGTCAAATCAGCACTTAATCCTGCCAACTCTGCACACAGGCCTCTCACAGTAACAGGAGCTCCATCACTAGCTTCATCAACAACCGGCGTGGCACTGCGGAGAATCCCAAATTCGTTATCCGGCTTATCAGGAATCCGAGCTAAAAGCTCCCTCTGCATCTCTGAAAGCTCATCAAACCGGGCCTTACCCCAGCTATACATCTGCCAGAGCCGATCTCTATCCTGTATTGGCCACCATGGAAAATTGCACTCCTTTAGTTGTCCACTCTCCCAAGCAATAGCCAAGCCTATATGCTCCAAGTACTGTGGACCAATATCATAGCCAAAATCAATGGGCAATGACCCCCGAGGTCTCCAATTCATCTCTCGAGCAAACATAGTTACGTATACACCGTGAGCAATCGTCCTAGTGGCTCGTCCTGCAATCTCCTGAAGCTTCCATAAAAACTCAATCATACCATCAAACTTGATACCTTCCTTCATCATATATATTATACCCAACTCAGTCTCATTAATGTGGCTATCACTTCCATATCTAACACAAAATCCCGTGGCTAAAATCCTATGGACTAGCACCCAAACCAATGAATCAAGATAGCTATCCTGTGTGCATTGTGGGGAATAATTAGGAACACCCTCTCGCAACGGGAAGGATCTCCATACCGTCTCTCTCTGAGTATCACTCCATTTAGGCAACGAAGTAGTGGCACTAGCTGGAAAATGAAGAATCAATCTTATCCGGCCCGTATTCCATGCTCGAGTTTCCATGTCATCTAGAGTAAAAGTTAAGGCATTGTCCACCGGATTGAAGTTCATTGTGGTGAAAAAAGCGGCCGTCATCTCGGCGTACGTCAAATCCTTCCTAGTCAAGAACGGTAACCAACCTATGTTGTCAAACAATCTTTTCACTTCTTCCCAAGCCTCAAACTTTTCCATCCACATGTCCTTGAAGAACCTAGTAGACACAATGTTCCTCGTCAAATTCCTTTGAAAATGATTACCCATAGCATCACCGTTGTATTAACCGATTCCGATGGTTGATGATCCAACCGGATGAAGTATTGAAGGGCTCATTGTGATGCCCCATCCGATAAATCGTACAGGTATACGCCACGAGAGAGTTTACCTTACGTACCTATGTGTTTTGATTCCCGTTTTATGTGTTTAAATCCAACTTTGATTGAAAGTGTGACTTAATTGACTAAAATCCAAAACGGTAAAATATGAATTCTTTCATTACAGCTTAAGAATTGAACTTGGTTGAATTTAAATTAATTGTTGGAGTTGGATTTAAATAGGACTTGGACTTATTTGTGTGTTTGGGCCTAACACTGAGTTAAGTGAGTTTGGGTCGTTCGGGACCAATATGAACTCGGGAATTCGAATTCGAATTATGACACCACCATTGTGTTTGTTTCAATGATTCGAGTCCAATGGAATTTATTTCACAATTTTTTGATACCGTTTTGGCCTTTATCCCTTTTATTGACCGGTTCACTTGAACCAGGAGTTACTTAAACCGGTTTTCTTATCTTGACCTAAAACTATCAGCCACTACATAACCTAGATCCCCTTTTCATTTCATTTCAAACCACACAAGTTAGCCTCAAAGAGAAACTCATGGAGAAGCTTCAAGAGAAGATCAAGACTTGAACCATCTTTCATTCTAAGAGCTCATATTCTTAGATTCTTCATTCCTTCACAAGACAAGGTAAGTTTTGGATCTCTTTGATGAGTATTTCATTCCTATTCTTGGATTTGAGCATGAAATTGTTGGTATAAACTTGAATGGAGAAATCATGTGAAAATTAGTGATTTATTCCCAACTTGAAGATTATGATGAACTCTTGAATCCTTAAGCAAGCCTTGGTGATTTAAATGCTCCTTATGTGTCCTAGTTTCTAGAAATTCGTGTAAGAAAGGCTAGGAATTCATATATTCTTGTTTAAGCTTGAAATTCATGAAAATGGGTGTTTGAGAAATTGGGCAAAAACCTTCCTAAACTTGAATTAATTGATGTTTTGATGCTAAGCATGATTTATATGATGTTATACTTGAATTTCGTGATATTGTATGGTTGATTTTGTGTTGGATTGATGTTTTTGGGTCTTCCCCTTCTTCTTCCGGAAGCTGTCAAGCTTCTGCTACAGATTCATGACCGGAACGACCGTTACCTTTTGTGTTTTAAGCTTGGAATGGCCCTTCCGGGCTAGGGTTTGGTTTGGGGGACCGAACATGGGAAGATGATGCTACTGCCAATCTTCGTCTTTTCATATTTCGTGTTTTCGGTCCTTAAAAATCCCGATTTAATTTTAATTTAATTTTATCTTTTGAAATCAGTTTTATTAAAATAAAATTAATTTTAAAATTTTGATTATATTGGGATTTTGAGAAATTAAAATCGATTTAAATTTTGGGAAAATTGCAAGATTTATTTTATGACAATATTGAAAGAATAAAATTATTAATTTTCAGAAATTAATTGGAATTTTATTAGTTTATAGTTTTTTTTTTTGGGTTTTATAGAAAAGGCTCTGGAACAAGAATTGCATCTAAGTCGTGTTTTAAGCTATTATAGCTTAAAGCGGGAATTTTAATTTATTGGCCAAATTTAAATTCTCGCAAGTTGCATGTTAGGTTATCATGGGTTTAGACTTATGTATGGTTTTAATTTATGCACATGGATGGTTTAAATTGGGGTTGGAGCCCTATAGTTGCGTTTTTCAATTGAGGTTGGAGCCTCACTTATGTGCGTACTGTTATGTGATTTATTATGTGGCTTTCCATATTACTGTTTTGAGGCCGGGGTATGCCCCGTGTATTTGTCTAAGGCCAATATGAAGATTGAGCCTTATTACTTTTCAGTACTTTTTCATTTTTTTGAGAGTAGAATAGGTGGTGAGGTTTTATTTTCATTTTGGAGACAATGCACCCATGGAGTAAGATGGACCACATTCAAGTAACAAGGAGGCCATAAGTGAAGACCCCTCAAAATGTTAGGGAGGGGAATCTCAATTGAAAATGTAATAGAGATAGGGCTCGTATTTTGTTACAGCTTTCCCTTATGTGATTTAAACTGTTTATGTGTCATGTATGTTAGAACTTGTGATTGTGGAGTGGCTCCCACATATCAGGCATAAGATAGGTAGAACCCATGATCATCACATGTTAGTATCATGCTAGGACATGTTATCTGCTAAGTGCTTGTGTGAAATGCATTTAAGTTGTACTTGCATTAATCAAGACTAATTAAAATTGGATAACATATATGTTGGTGAGGTCGAACAGGATAACTCTCCGGTTGATTCGAAAATTCCCATTAAATATTAAGCTAATTTCGAACAATAGGTGTTTAATTCGAGATGCAAATTTTGAATTAAATTCCTAGCATTCCATTAATAGGTTTTAAGTTTAGTAAGTGAAGCTAGTTATTATCCGCGAGTTGTGGGATAGCTAGTAGAACTTATTAGTTCTTAGTTACCTAATTGATCATTTTAAATGATCAATATTTCGTCGTCAATTTTGGCAAGGGCGATATTTGCGAGTCGTGGGTCGTTCGAACTAAGTTTTGATCATGATCTTATGATTGATGGGTCTAGCTTAACGCCTAAGTAAATATGGATGTCGCACGAGTCGTGGGTCCATATTAAAAGATAGGTGATGCAAAAACAATTACTAAGAGTTCTAAAGGTGTTAGAATTGGTAAGTTGTACCTACTTAGGGTTTTAGTTAGAATGTCCGCGAGTCGTGGGTTCGAGGTGAAATGCCTAGGATCTTAGTACTCATTGGGAAACGTGTTCCTCTTAGATCTTTGGGAATTATAGATCTTTGAAAAACAGTGGGAGCTACATTAGATTAAAGACCTTATCTTTTGTATATCGTTATAATTCAGCATACTCACTAGTTCTCTGTTTTACCATTTAGGTCGTAGATTTTGTGATTATCTACGTGTTTTGAAATGGCAACCAAAAACCATCTTCTATCGATCCTCGAGTCAAACAAGTTGACTGGTCCCAACTATTCTGATTGGCTGAGGAATCTAAAAATCATTTTAGAGTCTGAGAAGAGAACTTATGTTCTCTTCGAAGGGGAGCCTAGTCCCGAAGGGGAAGCTCCCACTCGGGCCGAGCGGGATGCGATCTAGAAGTTGAAGGATGATCATCTCCAAGCCCGTTGCCTTATGTTGGCTAACATGTCTCCGGACTTGCAAAGGCAACATGAGGCCATGGAATTTGCTTGGGAGATTTACGACCACTTAGAGCAACTTTACCGCCCTCATGAAAGTGTTACAAGGTATAACACTTCAAAGGAATTGTTCCACTTGAGAATGAGGGAAGGTTCAAGGGTCCATGAATATGGACTCACGTTTCTCGCCCTTACTGAGAAACTTGCTTCCATGGACATGCCACTGAAAGATGAGCTTTCAGTGGACTTGTTGCTAGCCTCGCTCCCACCATCATTCAACCCATTTGTCCTTAACTTCAATATGAATCATGCTGGAGCTACTGTAGCTGAGCTGATTAGTTAGCTTGCGACTGCTGAAAGCACGATCAAGAAGGACAATAAGGTTCTGATGGTGAATGCTCCATCTTCCTCTTCTGGGCCTTCTAAAGGTAAGGGCAAGAAAGCCCATAAGAAGAAGAAGAAACCCCTTAGGCCCGCTGGTGGCGTTTCGAAGGGGAGGGCCCAAAAGAAGAAGCGTGATCAGAAAGAGGATGTTTGCTTCCATTGTGGCAAAACGGGACATTGGAGGAGAAACTGCCCAGAGTACAAGGATACTCTAAAGAAAGGTATGTTTCTCGTTGAAATAAATCTTTCTATTAATTGTAGTTCTTGGGTACTTGATACCGGTTGTGGAGCTCATATCTGTAATGATGTACAGATGCTAAATGAAGTCCAACAACTCAGAGAAGGAGAATGTGTCTTGAAGATCGGCGATGGCTCAAATGTTGAACCTCGAGCTTTAGGCACAATTTGATTAGATTTAGGTAGTTTTGAGTTAGTTTTAAATAAAGTCCTTTATGTACCGAGCATTATTCGTAATATAATTTCAGTTCCAATTTTAGATTGTGAAGGTTATGAAACTTATATTAAGAATGGTAAATACTTTATCAAACGGAACAACTCTTCCGTTCACATCGGTACTCTAAGTAATGGACTTTATCTAACTCAGAATATCAATATTATGAATATACAACGAGAAACGAAACGTAAGAGAGATGAAAAAGTTTCAGCCCCCTTATGGCACGCTAGATTAGGACACCTTTCCAAGAACAGAACTAGCAAGATAAACACTTTAGGATCATTCTCTGAAAATGATCTCAAAGAGTTAACTTCTTGCGAATCCTGTCTTAAAGGAAAGATGTCCAAAGTTCCTTTTAGAGGAACTGTGGAATGTGCCACTGAGGTCTTGGATTTGATCCATTCTGATGTTTGTGGACCGCTTAGTGTATGTTAGGAATAGTGCCCTAGAAAGCCGATTAGTCATAATCCGTTTTGGGACTTTCCTAGTATCACAGACAATCTTTAAATAATATACGATTGATTAATATCATAGGCAAACACTTCTTTATATGCTCTTGTTTGGTATGCGTTTTGTAGCACCCTAGACCCCAAGGCGCCACATCCCCCGCACTGTAGCCTCAATCCACATATGAAATGAACAGTTCATACATAAACCAAGACCACAGCGAACGGGTGACAACAAAACGACGCTCTAGGCGGGACACTCTCCCCAACATAATCAAACAAACATGAATAGAAAAGCGGAAGCAGTAAAGTCATTCATATATATATAGGTACCGTATTTATTACATAGATACATATAGGTACCAATTATCTATCAATACATTATCATATCTTCAATAATATACATCAGTACGTATCCAAAAGATGTTAATCGTGAACATAACATGATATCCAATCTAATATGTACATGAAAGGTGCAATACTAGACTCGTGATAATGCAGGACACGACCAACTCCCGCCTAGCACAACCACGCTCAAAAGGTACCTGAAAAGTGAAGTATCAGTCTACCGAAGACTGAGTGAGGGGCAATAAATATATATAACACACGTCACATGCAAGTTGTAGCCTCGGGTAAAGACTTTTAGAAAACAATAATTATATAGTCCAAGAAATCTCATCCTTTGCCCGAGATTACAACTATCCATTTTAACACATTTAATTAATCATGCTTGTCAATATCATGAACATGTGGCCCCGGCGAGCAAGGGCAATCTCCAACCGAACTCCCAATCGTGAACAATACGTGATCATGCTTGCTTGCTTGATAATTAAGTGATCATGCAATATATTTAGTGCTCACATAGACAATTCCATACTTGAAAACATGCAATAACCCGAGGATAACCCGACATTCCGGATTAATCCCCAGTCTCCTTCTTCCTCCGGGTGATAGCGAGTTTGCAAGGCTCGACTATCCACGACATGGTGTGTGTAGAGGACATGACCCTCTAGACACGGAACTCCTTCCACCACTAATCTCCTAGTGGCTTTGGGGGTGATCCCAACAATGTGAGGATAATTCAGGAGTTACCCGTCAGCCCTTGCTTTCCCGGTTGGCTCAAGAATTACCCTCGGGCCCACGTGCAATCATGTACTCGCCAACATGCTTGAAATCATGACAATCGATACATTCTTGCTTGAAACATTTATCCCTTTGAAAACGTTTATAAGTATAATAGGTTTTGGGCCGAAAATTAGCACATAAGGGTGGTAGGGTTCATTTTACCAACACAAAACCTCACCTTTCTTGCAAAATATAATAAAGTTGCGTTCTAAGGAGCTTGCTCCCCGTCCACGCCCTCGTGACCTGTGCAAATTCGACGTATGAACATGAGACATGGACTAATATGACCAAAATAGGACGAACGGCGAAAACGTGTCGAGACGACCATGAAAATGCAATGTGGTATTATAACTTTTCATTTCACATCATATTAACACATATTATAGCAATTCGGGGTCAAAGAAGTCGTTGGATCGAGGGGTCAAAATCGTAAATTTATGCAGTGAATTTTGTTCTGTCAGCCCCTTGGGAACGGCCGTTCCAGGCTTCCTTTGAAAACTGGGAACGGTCGTTCCCGTTGCCCAGAAAACGCGGCAACGTTTTTCCATTTTAAAAGCGCGCCTAGCCGGGAACGGCCCTTCCGGCTCTAAGGCCAAAGTGGGAACGACCGTTCCCATAGTCGGCCGCGCACATTTGATTCAAAAGAAGGGAACGCCCGTTCCCACAAAGCCTTGAGGCTGGGAACGGTCGTTCCCAGTTCTGCAACTGGGAAAAACAGAGCAAAACAGAGCATGCTCTCGGGAAGAAAGCAACAAAGCAACCAAAATCCATTTTTGAACCCCAAATACTATAATTTCTGGAAATATGATGCAAACAACTTCCATAAATGATAATATAACATTTAAACCTATAAAACATGCAATATCCTCAAAGTTTCAAGGTATCATGTTCATGATCATACTTGCTCATTCAAGCCAAATATTCAAGGAATCAAGCTAGAAATCAAGCAAGAATTCATGTTATCATCATTTAATCATGCTTCCTATTCTAATTCAATCATCTAGCATGTATCATCCAAACCCTAGCATGTCAAACACAATCAAAAATCATCCTTTTCCATGCAACCAACCTTGAAATGGAAAGAAATGAAGAAAGTGGATGATGATGATGATGATCTCCTAATTCCTTGAACACTTCTTGAAATCTTGATGATTGATAGAAAATTATCTTCTTCCCTTTTCTTCCTTGAAATACCGAGAGAGGGATGAATGAGTTGGGGAAATATTTTTGCTAGAAATGATCAAGGAAGAACCTTGGGATGATATTACGTGATTCATCCCTTGATTTTTGTGAAATTTGCCAAATTGCCAATTAATCCTTGAAGTCTATAATTTATACAATTAGGTATGCTACAATTTAAAATATGCTCAATTTGGTCCTTAGAAATCATGCAATTAGGTCCCTAATATTTTAGAAAGTATTTAACTAGGGACAATTTGGTAATTTAAACTACTCTCGGTAATAATTTCATGCAAGAAATATTTTTCGTGTCATGAAATAATATTTTGAACGATATGAAATCAAATGATTTAAGATAAATAATGTTTCATAAATTTTATAAAATATGAATGCCACGTAAGAATATTATAAAATAAAAAGAAATAAAATAAACGTACGCTCAAAACACACACGTGGCGTGCTTACCTGTTCATCCGGAAACTGGGGCGTTACAACTCTCCCCTCCTTAGAAGAATCTGGTCCCCAGATTCTCTAGTCTCGCTCGAACAACTCCGGGTGGAACCGTTTCATTTTATCCTCTGTTTCCCAAGTGGCTTCCTCGGTTTTATCGCTTCTCCACAAAACTTTAACCATGGGAATCCTCCGATTTCTCAACTCCTGAAATTTCCGATCCATGATCTTAACCGGCCTCCGAACAAACGTCAAATTCGGTTCCAACTCAACTTCTTCCACGGGGAGAATCGTAGTCTCATCGGGGTAATATTTCCTTAATTGAGATACGTGGAACACGTTATGAATCCCCGTAAGACTCGGTGGTAGGTCCAGTCGATAGGCTACCTCGCCTATTCTCTCAGGAATCTCAAACGGACCTAAGTAGCGAGGATTAAGCTTTCCTCCTTTCCCGATCCGGGTAAAACCTTTCCTTGGTGACACCTTCAAGAATACCCGGTCACCAACTTCAAATTCTAGATCCCTTCGGCGCTTATCAGCATAGCTTTTCTGTCTATCTTGCGCGGCTTTCATCCGTTGTTGAATCACTTGAACTTTCTCAATCATAGCCTGAACGACTTTGGAAGGCCTTTCGAATCTTTCACCTCTTTTTACTCCTTCCTGTTTTGACCATTTCCATTCTTCCAAGTCGAAAAACAACGGAGATCGGCACTTTCTTCCATAAAGTAACTCGTAAGGAGCCATCCCGATCGAAGCCTGAAAGCTGTTATTATAAGCAAACTCGATCAAGGGAAGCTGTTCTGACCACGAGTTCTGAAAATCCATCGCGCAAGCCCGAAGAAGATCTTCCAAATACCTGATTAACCTTTCAGTCTGGCCGTCTGTTTGAGGGTGAAATGCTGTACTGAACTTAAGTTTCGTTCCCAAGACGGCCTGTAATTCTTGCCACAACTTCGAAGTAAACCTCGGGTCTCGATCCGATACTATGCTCAGCGGAATACCATGAAGTCGAATGATCTCTCTGTTATAGATTTCAGCCAACTTCGGGATTTTATAGGACATCCGGACCGGTAGAAAGTGAGCAGACTTTGTGAATCTATCCACGATCACCCAAATTCCATCAAACCCGCCTTTAACCTTCGGTAATCCGGAAACAAAGTCCATCGTTACTTGTTCCCACTTCCATTCGGGAATAGGTAACGGTTGTAGAAGTCCCGCGGGTTTTTGGTGCTCGGCTTTCACTTTCTGGCAAGTCAGGCAATGTTTCACGTACTCTGCCACGTCTCTCTTCATCCCGTTCCACCAATAGTATTGTTTCAAATCCTTGTACATCTTATTTCCTCCTGGGTGGATCGAGTAAGCTGACTTGTGAGCTTCTTCGAGTAGGACCCGTCTCAACTCTTCAGGTACCACTACTCTGTTCTTAAACCGAAGCAACCCGGTCTCATCAAACCCAAACGGACTCTCCGGGTCATTCTTAGCTTTACTTGCAAGTTTCTGTACTTCCGGATCCCTATTCTGAGCCTCAAATAACTGATTCTTCAATTCCGGCTGAATTGTGATATTAGAAACCCGAGCCTTTAACACAATCGGGACAACTTCCTCACTTTCCTTTATTTCCAAACTTGATACACTCGCCTTCCTGCTAAGTGCATCGGCGACCACATTGGCTTTCCCGGGATGATACTTAATTGTACAATCATAATCTTCCAACTTTTCCATCCAACGCCGTTGCCTCATATTCAAATCCTTCTGTGTGAATAAATACTGGAGGCTCTTGTGGTCGGTATAGATCTCAAAGGAAGTCCCGTAAAGATAATGTCTCCATTTCCCGAGCGCAAAGATCACGGCTGCAAGCTCTAGGTCGTGTGTCGGATAATTCCTTTCATATTCCTTTAGCTTACGGGAAGCATAGGCAATCACTTTTCCTTTCTGAGTCAAAACACAACCTAAGCCTTCTTTAGAAGCATCTGTATACACTGCATATTCTTCTGAACCCTCGGGAAGCGTTAACACCGGAGCTGAGACTAACTTTTCTTTCAAAAAGTTGAAACTTTGATCACACTTCTCGTCCCAGATAAACTTAACATCCTTCTTTGTCAACCGGGTTAACGGTGCAGCAATCTTGGAGAAGTCCTGCACGAATCTCCTGTAATATCCAGCCAATCCCAGGAAACTCCTTATCTCCGAGGCATTCTTTGGTTTCTCCCACTTAAGCACGGCCTCAATTTTCGAGGGATCGACTTCCAACCCTTTTCCTGAAATCACGTGCCCCAAGAAGGAAACTCGATCTATCCAAAATTCACACTTGCTGAACTTGGCAAATAACTGATGTTCTTTTAGTGTCTGAAGAACGAGCCTGAGATGTCTCGCGTGCTCCTCGGCTGATTTTGAGAAAACCAGAATGTCATCAATGAAAATCACCACGAACTTGTCGAGGAAAGGCCTGAATATCCGGTGCATCATATCCATGAAAGCTGCAGGGGCATTAGTCAACCCGAAAGGCATAACCACGAACTCATAATGCCCGTACCGAGTATTGAATCCTGTCTTAGGAATGTCCTCTGCTCGGATTCGCAGCTGATAGTATCCCTGTCTTAAATCCAATTTCGAATACACTTTAGAACCCTGGAGTATATCGAATAACTCCTCGATATGTGGAAGGGGATACTTGTTCTTGATAGTCATCCTGTTCAATTCCCTGTAATCGATGCACATTCTTAAAGTCCCGTACTTTTTCTTTACAAACAAAACCGGTGCGCCCCACGGCGAAGAACTCGGCCGAATGTACCCAACTTCTAATAAAGCCTCAAGCTGAATCTTTAATTCCTTTAATTCGGCTGGAGCCATCCGGTAAGGAGTCTTTGAATACGGCTCGGCATCCGGGAAAAGATCAATCACAAATTCGATCTCCCGTTCAGGAGGCAAAGAATCCAATTTCTCTGGGAATACCTCGGGGAATTCCTTTACTACCTCGGTGTCCTCTAACTTCACCTGATCCTTGGGCTTGTTCAAAATGTAAGCAATGAACCCTGTAGCCCCGTCTCTGACTAACTTCTGAGCCTCTGAAAACGAAAGTAGTGGCACGGTCTTCGAAGTACAACCCGTAACAACTTCTGCACCCAACTGAACCTTCTTAGCCCGACAATCCACAGTAGCACAATGCCTGTATAACCATTCCATCCCCAAAATAGCTCCGTATCTCTCCATTGGCATCACAATAAAGTCTGTCAGAAATTCCCTGCCTTCAATCACAACTGGAACCTCCCTGTAAACCTGATCCGTCTCTCGCCTACTACCGAAAGGAGTGCTGACTATATAGCGCACATAAGTACACATAGCAGGCAAAGACAAGGTAATAGCAATAGAATGCGCAAGAAAGGAGTGTGTAGCTCCTGGATCAAATAATGTATGGATGTTCGTGCCATGGATGCAAATAATACCTTCAACTACTGCAGCGGGGTCAATATCGGCCTCCTGCTCCTCTCCCGCGAGTGCATAAGCCCGAGCTCTCACCAGTGGTCTCGGTCCTGCAGGGGGTGGATCCTGGCGATCCGGACAACCGTCAACCAAGTGCTCGTTACTCCCACAGATCAAACATAGGCCCAACCGGCGCCTGCAGTTATCATAGGTGTGTGTAGGATGTCCACACCATGTACATCTCGGTCTCTGAGGTGGCTGGGGTGGTGCTGGAGCTCTCGGACCGCTCAGTAACGGCCCTGCACCCTTCTGTGATGATCCTGCAGTCTTAAACTTCTTCCCAGAGTTCCTCTGTGCTGGAGGTGCAGAGTAAACCATCGGCCTTTTTCCTGCGCTCGATCCCTGGCCTGATCTCGAGCCTGAAGCCTGTCCTGCTCGCTGAGTAGCCCTCCGAGCTATATCAGAATCCTCAACCTTCAGGGCCTTTGCAGTAGCCTTTGCCCAGGTGCTCGTATTAGCCGCTTTCAGTGCATCCTGAATGTCCGGTCTCAACCCCTGAACAAACTGCATCGCCTTGTGAAAGTCATCGTTCGCTATGTTGGGTGCATAGCGAGAAAGCCTCTCGAACTCGGCGATGTACTGACCCACGGACCTGCCTCCCTGCTTTAGCTCTGTAAACTCCCTCAATCTGCGGGTACGGGAAGCTGGCGGAATATACTTGTTTCTGAACTCCCGTACAAAGACCTCCCAAGTAATCTCTGTCCCTGCTGCCTCCAGAACAATCTGAGTGCTCTCCCACCAGGAGTAGGCCTCGCCCTGAATAAGAGTGAGGGTGCAACGAGCCTTCTCCTGACTGTCACAAGGGATAAGCTACCAAATCCTCTCAATCTCCTTCAACCACATCTCTGCCTGTATGTCGTCTCCCTTATAGAACTTCGGGGGACGCTGATTCTGGAACTCTCGCAAGATAGCAGAAATGGGATTCTCTGGAGGTGCTACCTGCGCTGGTGGTGGTGGTGGAGGTACCCGTTCCTGTAACCTCTGATCAATTAGCCCCACTACTGCGTTCATAAAGTCCTGGGGCTGTGCCTGGGCAGGTGGAGGAGGTGGTGATCTCTCGCGGCGATGATGTCGGCGATGATGATGCCTGTGCCTCGAGGATCGATCACTGTAATGTCTATCGGGCTCCATCCTAAAATTAGATCACTAAACATGCGTGGCTTGATCAATGAATGCAAATGTGTGCATAGAATTTCCATAATATCAAGTAACACATATTCAAGAAAGATCAAGTAGTGCAACTAATGCGAATAAGGGAGTAAATCAAGTAAATCAGCCCAATGCAGACTCCCAATTACCACATAATCCTATGCCGTGCGACCTAGACTGACTCGACACAACTCGAGAACCTCGGTTTTGCAACCGGGCTCTGATACCACCTGTAGATGTAGCACCCTAGACCCCAAGGCGCCACATCCCCCGCACTGTAGCCTCAATCCACATATGAAATGAACAGTTCATACATAAACCAAGACCACAGCGAACGGGTGACAACAAAACGACGCTCTAGGCGGGACACTCTCCCCAACATAATCAAACAAACATGAATAGAAAAGCGGAAGCAGTAAAGTCATTCATATATATATAGGTACCGTATTTATTACATAGATACATATAGGTACCAATTATCTATCAATACATTATCATATCTTCAATAATATACATCAGTACGTATCCAAAAGATGTTAATCGTGAACATAACATGATATCCAATCTAATATGTACATGAAAGGTGCAATACTAGACTCGTGATAATGCAGGACACGACCAACTCCCGCCTAGCACAACCACGCTCAAAAGGTACCTGAAAAGTGAAGTATCAGTCTACCGAAGACTGAGTGAGGGGCAATAAATATATATAACACACGTCACATGCAAGTTGTAGCCTCGGGTAAAGACTTTTAGAAAACAATAATTATATAGTCCAAGAAATCTCATCCTTTGCCCGAGATTACAACTATCCATTTTGACACATTTAATTAATCATCCTTGTCAATATCATGAACATGTGGCCCCAGCGAGCAAGGGCAATCTCCAACCGAACTCCCAATCGTGAACAATACGTGATCATGCTTGCTTGCTTGATAATTAAGTGATCATGCAATATATTTAGTGCTCACATAGACAATTCCATACTTGAAAACATGCAATAACCCGAGGATAACCCGACATTCCGGATTAATCCCCAGTCTCCTTCTTCCTCCGGGTGATAGCGAGTTTGCAAGGCTCGACTATCCACGACATGGTGTGTGTAGAGGACATGACCCTCTAGACACGGAACTCCTTCCACCACTAATCTCCTAGTGGCTTCGGGGGTGATCCCAACAATGTGAGGATAATTCAGGAGTTACCCGTCAGCCCTTGCTTTCCCGGTTGGCTCAAGAATTACCCTCGGGCCCACGTGCAATCATGTACTCGCCAACATGCTTGAAATCATGACAATCGATACATTCTTGCTTGAAACATTTATCCCTTTGAAAACGTTTATAAGTATAATAGGTTTTGGGCCGAAAATTAGCACATAAGGGTGGTAGGGTTCATTTTACCAACACAAAACCTCACCTTTCTTGCAAAATATAATAAAGTTGCGTTCTAAGGAGCTTGCTCCCCGTCCACGCCCTCGTGACCTGTGCAAATTCGACGTATGAACAGGAGACATGGACTAATATGACCAAAATAGGACGAACGGCGAAAACGTGTCGAGACGACCATGAAAATGCAATGTGGTATTATAACTTTTCGTTTCACATCATATTAACACATATTATAGCAATTCGGGGTCAAAGAAGTCGTTGGATCGAGGGGTCAAAATCATAAATTTATGCAGTGAATTTTGTTCTGTCAGCCCCTTGGGAACGGCCGTTCCAGGCTTCCTTTGAAAACTGGGAACGGTCGTTCCCGTTGCCCAGAAAACGCGGCAACGTTTTTCCATTTTAAAAGCGCGCCTAGCCGGGAACGGCCCTTCCGGCTCTAAGGCCAAAGTGGGAACGGCCGTTCCCATAGTCGGCCGCGCACATTTGATTCAAAAGAAGGGAACGCCCGTTCCCACAAAGCCTTGAGGCTGGGAACGGTCGTTCCCAGTTCTGCAACTGGGAAAAACAGAGCAAAACAGAGCATGCTCTCGGGAAGAAAGCAACAAAGCAACCAAAATCCATTTTTGAACCCCAAATACTATAATTTCTGGAAATATGATGCAAACAACTTCCATAAATGATAATATAACATTTAAACCTATAAAACATGCAATATCCTCAAAGTTTCAAGGTATCATGTTCATGATCATACTTGCTCATTCAAGCCAAATATTCAAGGAATCAAGCTAGAAATCAAGCAAGAATTCATGTTATCATCATTTAATCATGCTTCCTATTCTAATTCAATCATCTAGCATGTATCATCCAAACCCTAGCATGTCAAACACAATCAAAAATCATCATTTTCCATGCAACCAACCTTGAAATGGAAAGAAATGAAGAAAGTGGATGATGATGATGATGATCTCCTAATTCCTTGAACACTTCTTGAAATCTTGATGATTGATAGAAAATTATCTTCTTCCCTTTTCTTCCTTGAAATACCGAGAGAGGGATGAATGAGTTGGGGAAATATTTTTGCTAGAAATGATCAAGGAAGAACCTTGGGATGATATTACGTGATTCATCCCTTGATTTTTGTGAAATTTGCCAAATTGCCAATTAATCCTTGAAGTCTATAATTTATACAATTAGGTATGCTACAATTTAAAATATGCTCAATTTGGTCCTTAGAAATCATGAAATTAGGTCCCTAATATTTTAGAAAGTATTTAACTAGGGATAATTTGGTAATTTAAACTACTCTCGGTAATAATTTCATGCAAGAAATATTTTTCGTGTCATGAAATAATATTTTGAACGATATGAAATCAAATGATTTAAGATAAATAATGTTTCATAAATTTTATAAAATATGAATGCCACGTAAGAATATTATAAAATAAAAAGAAATAAAATAAACCTACGCTCAAAACACACACGTGGCGTGCTTACCTGTTCATCCGGAAACTGGGGCGTTACACGTTTACTTTAGCTGTGCATGTATGAGAACTCCCCTAATCCTGATGACTTTAGGACTCTACCATTTAGGTGAAATGGTTCATGAAACGAGCCCTATATCACATAAGTCATGATTAGTAAAATACTCCAAGCCGATGAGTCCTACAGACAGTGGGAGTGTCAACCTGACTCCTCTAAGGCTTGCTTGTGGGATCACGCCCTTAAGAAGGACCACCTTGTTTCATGGAGGTGCAAAGTGTATAGTTGATACGTGCGTGATACATGAGGGTGCTTACTTTAATAAGTAAGTTCACTGAGGTGCCCCGTGTGAGAACATTCCTAAATGGGAAAGGAAGTTTCTATTTCAGGAAATGGAAATTTCCAGATTAGGAAATATCTCACGAGTCATTGATGTGATTAAGTGATCCTTAGACTTGAGGTTCCTTGTCACTTTATGAGTTAACTCTGTAGTCTTAGGTATAAGCTTTAAAGGGTGTCGCCTTAGACAACTGATTCAAGGCTTATGCTGGGGCTGCACAAGTGATTCATGAAAGTGAATGAGAATCAAGAAAGGACCTACACTTGCATTTGCAAGGTGATCTCTTATTGTGTAAGTCATTCATATGCCATATGGAGTCCTTGGCCAAGGCAGTAGATCAAGACATCAAGAAAAGGGTTTCTTGGATTGAGATCAAATGGATATGAAATGCACTTAGCTTTAAGACCGGATTATTAGGGTTCTGATTATTCCCTTACCCTAGATCTTAGTTGAGAGATAGTAAGTAGGAGGATTGTATCTCACATGAATCAATGACTTAAAGGTTCTGTCGAATCGGAACATTCCAATTCAGCTAGGGGTTAAACACCTGTTGCTAGACTATGGTCGTTTAATCTGTGGACTGATTAATTAATTAGTGAATTAATTAATTAGGGTCACTGCTAATTGAATTGAGAACCTAGAGGGTCACACACAACAACTTGGTTACATGAGTTGAGGCTTGAAGATGACTAAACGAGTTAATCGGGCCTAGAGGGTTCCACACGTGTGAAATCACACGTGTGGGTCACGTGAGGTGCACGTGTCCTTGGGACACGTGCCTCACACGTGTATATGTATATATATGATATATATTAAATAATTAAATGTGTTAATTATTTAATAGACTTTGGTTTAATTTTGAATTAAAAAGAAAGTCTTATTTTGGAGAAAATAATCTAGTTAATTAATTACGAATTAATTAATTAGATAAAAATAAGTTATTTATTTTTATAATAAATAAAGTATAAAAATTATCCAAAAATAGTTTGGATATTTTTAGCTCTCTTAAAAGTTGACTTGAATTAGAATTCAAAGTCAAAGTTGGAAAATACTTGATGATCAAGTAATAGGAGAGAGAGGAACCAAATCCTTGCCCAACAAGGAATAGGATCGGCGCCCCTCTCCCTTTCCTATATATAGGGGAGCTCATGCTCCCCTTTAGAGCTAATTGACAATTCTTTTGGTTCATGTGTTGAACACCATCCTTTCTCCAAGATAAACGAAACCCTAGGTTAAGCCTAAACACTAACTAGAGAACTAGCATCCTTACTAGTTAGATTGTAGCCAAGTTGGTGGACTATCTCTAGAGAGCTTCAAGTTAGAAGTTTTGAAGATTCGAGCTTTACAAAAAAGTGGGGATCAAGCAAAACGATCAGAAGGGATGATGAAACGATTCTGAACCCGACATGAAACGAATGAAAAAATCGAACCAAAGAAGATGGCGAAAACCGTTCGTCCATATCCTGAAGGATGAATTTTTTCACGAGGGTTTTGTGACTGGCAGTTTTCTACTTTCGCGAAACTGGTTTTCGAAGGGAGTTTCAATCCTGCTTTTCTCGTTTCATGTTTCTTTCTTTATGTTATATTGTTAAGAACTTCCCTAACATGAATTGAATCTAGGTTGGTTTGGATTGCTATCCCGACAATGGATTCTGAAGTAGAAAGAGACTTTCGAGGGACGGGTTGTGAAGCCGCGAGAAGAGCGTTCTTGGGTGGCTTGAAACGCTTCAAGAAAGAATAAAAGAAAAGTAAGTTTTCTATCTCTACGAATTTGGTTACACGATTGCGAGTCCAAGGTCCTTTTGTTGGGAAAATTTTTAAATTCCGCTGCTTTCTGATTCGTGTTTTCCAACAAGTGGTATCAGAGCCACCTCGTTAATCGTGTTTCTGATTCGTCTCAATTATTATGAATTTGGTAGAAATTCTTAGGCTTAGATGCGAATTAGGTATTCATGAGTTCTTTTAGAAAGCCTGAATTACGAAACTGTAATTTTTCTTGAATTTCTGAAACTGTTTTCTTAAAGTGTGTTTTTGAAAACCGATTTAATTCAAATCTGTTTAAATCGTATTTAAAATTTTGGATTGTTGTTGGTTTTGAACTGAAACACGAAACACGAAAATCGCGTTACGAAAACGCGAGCCTAGGCGTGCTAGGGTGTCGCACGCCCAGGCCCGCGTGACCGCGCACCATCGCCGCGCGCCTGTCCTAGGTGCGCCCGGACTGACCCGACAGCTCCTCCTGCAACCGCGCAGGAGCGTCCCGCACCACAGCCCCGCAACCGCGCGGGGCCTTCCGCCATCGCCTCCCGCATCCGCGCGGGAGGGTGTCCGCTCAGCGCCGGCCTGATGGCCTAGGCGCCTGCGCCCGATACGCGCGAGAAGGCGCGCGCCAGGCGTGCGCAAGCCGGCAGCACTGCTGCTGGCATGTGCGCGCGGGCTCGTGCGCGACGCGTGCGGGCGGCCTGTGCCGTTAGGCGGGCGTGGCGGGCACTCCAATCCGTGGCTGTCTCGTTTTTCGTGTTTAGTCCAATCCGATCCCGATTTAATTTTTTCCTAAAATTTTATTCTATTAAATTTGAATTATTTTTGAAATAATTGTTTAAATTGGGATTTTGAAAATTTAAGCGATTTAAATTTAAAAAAAAAAATTACAAACTTTATTTTCTGAAAATAATGAAAGAATAAAATTATTAATTTTGGAAATTAATTGGAATTTTATTGGTTTATTGTTTTTCGGGTTTTATTTAAAAGGCTCTTGAACAAGAATTGCATCTAAGTCGTGTTTTAAGTCATTAGGACTTGAAACGAGAATTTTAATTTATTGGCTAAATTTAAATTCTCGCAAAAGCATGTTAGGTGATCATGGGTTTAGATCTATGTATGGTTTTAATTTATGCACATGGATGGTTTAAATTGGGATTGGAGCCCTATAGTTGCGTTTTTTAATTGAGGTTGGAGCCTCACTTATGTGCGTACTGTTATGTGATTTATTATGTGGCTTTCCATATTACTGTTTTTTAGGCCGGGGTATGCCCCGTGTAATTGTCTAAGGCCAATATGAAGATTGAGCCTTATTACTTTATGTCTTTTTCTTTTTATTGTAATTTGAGAGTAGAGATAGGTGGTGAGGTTTTATTTTCATTTTGGAGACAATGCACCCATGGAGTAAGATGGACCACATTCAAGTAACAAGGAGGCCATAAGTGAGGACCCCTCAAAATGTTAGGGAGGGGAATCTCAATTGTTAAATGTAATAGAGACAGGGCTCGTATTTTGTTACCGCTTTCCCTTATGTGATTTAAACTGTTTATGTGGCATGTATGTTAGAACTTGTGATTGTGGAGTGGCTCCCACATATCACGCATAAGATAGGTAGAACCCATGATCATTACATGTTAGTATCATGCTAGGACATGTTATCTGTTTATGTGCTTGTTTGAAATGCATTTAAGTTGTACTTGCATTAATCAAGACTAATTAAATTGGATAACATATATGTTGGTGAGGTCGAACCGAACAACTCTTCGGTTGATTCGAAAATTCCCATTAAATATTAAGCTCATTTCGAATAATAGGTATTTAATTCGAGATGCAAATTTTGAATTAAATTCCTAGCATTCCATCAATAGGTTTTAAGTTTAGTAAGTAAAGCTAGTTATTGTCCGCGAGTCGTGGGATAGCTAGTGGAGCTTATTAGTTCTTAGTTACCTGATTGATCATTTTAAATGATCAATATTTCGTGGTTAATTTTGGCAAGGGCGATGTCCGCGAGTCGTGGGTCGTTCGAACTAAGTTTTGATAATGATCTTATGATTGATGGGTCTAGCTTAACGCCTAAGTAAATATGGATGTCGCACGAGTCGTGGGTCCATATTGAAAGATAGGTGATGCAAAACAATTACTAAGAGTTCTAAAAGTGTTAGAATTGGTAAGTTGTACCTACCTAGGGTTTTACTTAGAATGTCCGCGAGTCGTGGGTTCGAGGTAAAATGCTTAGGATCTTAGTACCCATTGGGAAACGTGTTCCTCTTAGATCTTTGGGAATTATAGATCTTTGAAAAACAGTGGGAGCTACATTAGATTAAAGACCTTATCTTTTGTATATCGTTATAATTCAGCATGCTCACATTTTCTCTGCTTAGCATTTAGGTTGTAGTTCTGTGATTCTCTACAATATGAAATGCAAACCCATTCGTATCCATCCTTAAGTCAAAAGAGTTGACTAAGTCCTAACTAACTCTAAATTGGCTTTGGATCCTAAAATTCGTTTTAGATTCCGAATAGAGAAAGGTGTTCTCTAAAGGGCGAAGTTTTCAATTATGAAAATTCGACCCGGGCCAAAAGAGAAGTAATCTGAGGTGAATGGATTTCTCCAAACCACTTAAGAGCAATTGAACTACCTCATAGAAATGTTACAAGGTATAACATTATGGAATTATTCAATATTCTAAATGAGGAAACAAGTGCACACGAACAAGGTCTAAAGATCTTATTTGAAGATCTTATGGTCTCGATCATCAACCGAGAAAAGAGTTCTCTATGCACTGATTGCTTACATTGCTTCCACCATCATTCAAACCCTTTATGCTCAACTAGAATGATGCTAATGTAGCATAGTTAATCATTTAGTTGATAATGGATTGAGAGCATCCTTAAGAAGGAGTAAAAGGTTGAGATGGTTAATTCTTCTTCTAAACTCCCTAAGTTAAACGCTTGAACTCTAAAGAAGAAGAAACCCTTAAGAGCCCAATGGTGGGGCATGTAAGGGGTGCGCCCAAAAGACACTAGAGATCAAATAGGACGTTTGCTTCTATGGTAGCAAATAAGGACTTTGAAAGGGAACTGCGAAGAGTATGAGTACTCTGAAATGTTACCTCGTTTAGTAATTCTACTAGGAATAGAATTCACTAGTCTTGAGTCAATTCTGCATAATCCGTTGTGCATAGACTCAAGGCACTAATGTTCTGAACATACAACGAGATAACAAAAGTAAGTAAGATGACAAAGCTTCGAATTACTTTGGAACGTTGAGATATAAAAGGATTAGCTAGTCAGACACCTTAGGATCATTCTATGAAAATGAACCTATAGAGTTGACTTCCTGTGAATCCTGTCTTGAGGGAAGCGTTCCTGAATCCCGTTTATAAGAAACGTGGAACGTTCCAAAATTATACTGGATTTCGATCCATGCTGATGAGTGTAAGATGCTTAATGTAAGCACTAGATACAATCGTCAGTTTAATCATTATGAATGAATGTACTTGTTGAAGTACAAATTCGAAACTTATATGAAATTCTTAGAATTTCAAAAAGGAGGTTAGGAACCAAAGTAGTCATAAGTTATAGGCAAATCGATATGATCCAGATAGCTAATATCTTATCAACTAATTCCTTAGTCATCTTAGAAATAATAGGATTATCTCTCAGTAAACTAATTCGAGAACACCTTAGTGTTTTCGAATGAGGGAATGAAACCTTATAGGGTATGGTCCATTCCATAGCAAGCTTTACTGACTTATAATCATTCTAGGAATAAACTCCCAGAATATGCAGTTAGAGACTTTGAATTTTGCACCTTCCAAAATCAGTCCTTTAGATGCACTATGCAATGTGGCACACTAAATTCCCTAATTATTCTTGTCCAAGAATTTAGTGGAATCCTCTTAAGTAAAGAGGATAGTGGGAGATAGGCTTGAAATGAGTTCAAGTTTATGCAAACAATATTGGATATCATTTCTGCGATTCCCTTAGACAAAGGTTGTTTGTCTCAAGGAATGTATCTTTCTTAAGGAATCGTTCCTATAGAAGAAGAAAGACAAGTAAGCAGACCTCAAAGAAATTTGAGAATAAATATCCACGCCACATATAGAAGAAACGAGCCCAGCTGATAAAACTTAGCCAAATATTAGAGCATGTACACGTGTGAAACCCTTCTCTTAAGACGTGTTTAGAACGCGTTCCTAGATAGCCAAGGAATTACTTGAAGAGGAGACACTGTCGGATTTGGAATCTGAGTAGTGTAAGCAAGCCTTGAAATCCAATATGGATTCCATATACTCAAACTAAGTTTTGACCTTGGTTGATCGACCTGATAGGATCAAGCTCGTGGAGCTTCGAGTAAATGGAAAGCATTACAACCTTCTTGACGGTTGAAATGCAAAAGTCCATTTGGATTGTGTTTATCACATCCTCATATTCTGACTATGAGATATGATAAATGAATATGAGAACTATCTTGTTCAATATGAGATTGAAAGAGACTGAAATAAGGTATTTCTATAAATCTCATATTCAGTGGGAGTATGCATAAGGTATGCAAATCCTTAAAGTCAATCTGTGGATTGATAAAGGCTTCTAGGAGTTAGACAATTCGATTCCATAGGATAGTCAAATCGTTTGGTACAGATGGAAGTCGAATAAGTCTTAAAAGTGTACATATGAAAGTTAGTGATGTAAGAGTCAATTTTTGGTTCTTTAGAAGACGACATCCTTCTCATTAGGAATGTCAAGGACAACGTGAAAGTTACCAATTCTTGTTTAAGAAACAATTTGACATGAAAGATCTTAGTGATTATCCTATATTCTCGACATTCAGATCTATAGAAGATAGATCTAAGAGAATAAAAGGATTACCACAAAACGAGTGCATAACCATAATACTAAAAGGAGTTTAGTATGGACAATGGAACATCTCTTTTGAAGAGTATGTGTCCTAAGATAACTTTAAGAAAGTTAGAATGTCCAAAATCCCTTTAAGTGAAAGGGTGCATAATGTATGAAAAGTTATGTACTAAATTAGATATGGCGCAACAATAAGCGTAGTAGGCCGAATCTAATATGACCTCAGAGAAGGTCATTAGATTTCTGTAAAGGATGTCCTCAGAGTACTTGAGAGGAAATGAGGATATGTATTAATTTACAGAGCCCAAAAGATCTTGTTGTTAGAAGGATACTTGATGTAATTGTTTCATCAAACATAGATGATTATGAAATCATTGAAAGGGTACAACTTCTACCAGAATGGTAATGCAATGTGTTGGAAAGGGTTCCAAGGACGGACATTGCAAAACTCGACTATCGTAGTTGAGAACTTAGTCGTATTATATAACGCTAAGTTAAGTGTTTGGATAAGAAACTCCATCTAACCGTTTAGATGAAGTTCCTAGCATGAAACAACTCCTTTATCATATTGTATGATAAAATGGATGGTTGCTCAAGTAAGAGAACCAAGACCTCACCAAGAGACTAAACACGTGATTACGAATCACTTTATAAGGAAAAGGTGTTTCCTAAGAGATGTGTAAACAAGAGGGTCACATCAGCTGAGAATATAGCAGATCCACTTTGGAAACGCCCAAAGTCAATAGGCTCTCAAAGTGCATCTTGAGTAGATGGGACTTAGAGTACCTAAATGGCTTTTACGGGTAAGTGGGAGATTGTTAGGAATAGTGCCCTAGAAAGCCGATTAGTCATAATCCGTTTTGGGACTTCCCTAGTATCACAGACAATCTTTGAATAATATACGATTGATTAATATCATAGGCAAACACTTCTTTATATGCTCTTGTTTGGTATGCGTTTACTTTAGCTATGCATGTATGAGAACTCCCCTAATCCTGATGACTTTAGGACTCTACCATTTAGGTGAAATGGTTCATGAAACGAGCCCTATATCACATAAGTCATGATTAGTAAAATACTCCAAGCCGATGAGTCCTACAGACAGTGGGAGTGTCAACCTGACTCCTCTAAGGCTTGCTTGTGGGATCACGCCCTTAAGAAGGACCACCTTGTTTCATGGAGGTGCAAAGTGTATAGTTGATACGTGCGTGATACATGAGGGTGCTTACTTTAATAAGTAAGTTCACTGAGGTGCCCCGTGTGAGAACATTCCTAAATGGGAAAGGAAGTTTCTATTTCAGGAAATGGAAATTTCCAGATTAGGAAATATCTCACGAGTCATTGATGTGATTAAGTGATCCTTAGACTTGAGGTTCCTTGTCACTTTATGAGTTAACTCTGTAGTCTTAGGTATAAGCTTTAAAGGGTGTCGCCTTAGACAACTGATTCAAGGCTTATGCTGGGGCTGCACAAGTGATTCATGAAAGTGAATGAGAATCAAGAAAGGACCTACACTTGCATTTGCAAGGTGATCTCTTATTGTGTAAGTCATTCATATGCCATATGGAGTCCTTGGCCAAGGCAGTAGATCAAGACATCAAGAAAAGGGTTTCTTGGATTGAGATCAAATGGATATGAAATGCACTTAGCTTTAAGACCGGATTATTAGGGTTCTGATTATTCCCTTACCCTAGATCTTGGTTGAGAGATAGTAAGTAGGAGGATTGTATCTCACATGAATCAATGACTTAAAGGTTCTGTCGAATCGGAACATTCCAATTCAGCTAGGGGTTAAACACCTGTTGCTAGACTATGGTCGTTTAATCTGTGGACTGATTAATTAATTAGTGAATTAATTAATTAGGGTCACTGCTAATTGAATTGAGAACCTAGAGGGTCACACACAACAACTTGGTTACATGAGTTGAGGCTTGAAGATGACTAAACGAGTTAATCGGGCCTAGAGGGTTCCACACGTGTGAAATCACACGTGTGGGTCACGTGAGGTGCACGTGTCCTTGGGACACGTGCCTCACACGTGTATATGTATATATATGATATATATTAAATAATTAAATGTGTTAATTATTTAATAGACTTTGGTTTAATTTTGAATTAAAAAGAAAGTCTTATTTTGGAGAAAATAATCTAGTTAATTAATTACGAATTAATTAATTAGATAAAAATAAGTTATTTATTTTTATAATAAATAAAGTATAAAAATTATCCAAAAATAGTTTGGATATTTTTAGCTCTCTTAAAAGTTGACTTGAATTAGAATTCAAAGTCAAAGTTGGAAAATACTTGATGATCAAGTAATAGGAGAGAGAGGAACCAAATCCTTGCCCAACAAGGAATAGGATCGGCGCCCCTCTCCCTTTCCTATATATAGGGGAGCTCATGCTCCCCTTTAGAGCTAATTGACAATTCTTTTGGTTCATGTGTTGAACACCATCCTTTCTCCAAGATAAACGAAACCCTAGGTTAAGCCTAAACACTAACTAGAGAACTAGCATCCTTACTAGTTAGATTGTAGCCAAGTTGGTGGACTATCTCTAGAGAGCTTCAAGTTAGAAGTTTTGAAGATTTGAGCTTTACAAAAAAGTGGGGATCAAGCAAAACGATCAGAAGGGATGATGAAACGATTCTGAACCCGACATGAAACGAATGAAAAAATCGAACCAAAGAAGATGGCGAAAACCGTTCGTCCATATCCTGAAGGATGAATTTTTTCACGAGGGTTTTGTGACTGGCAGTTTTCTACTTTCGCGAAACTGGTTTTCGAAGGGAGTTTCAATCCTGCTTTTCTCGTTTCATGTTTCTTTCTTTATGTTATATTGTTAAGAACTTCCCTAACATGAATTGAATCTAGGTTGGTTTGGATTGCTATCCCGACAATGGATTCTGAAGTAGAAAGAGACTTTCGAGGGACGGGTTGTGAAGCCGCGAGAAGAGCGTTCTTGGGTGGCTTGAAACGCTTCAAGAAAGAATAAAAGAAAAGTAAGTTTTCTATCTCTACGAATTTGGTTACACGATTGCGAGTCCAAGGTCCTTTTGTTGGGAAAATTTTTAAATTCCGCTGCTTTCTGATTCGTGTTTTCCAACAGTGTAAGCACAAGAAACAATCATCAGTATTTCGTAACCTTTACCGATGAATTTAGTCGGTATGGTTTTGTATACTTAATGAAGTACAAATCTGAAGTTTTTGAGAAATTTCTAGAATTTCAAAAGGAGGTTGAGAACCAAAATGGTCACAAGATCAAAGCACTTCGATCTGATCAAGGAGGCGAGTATCTTAGTGAAGAATTCCTTAATCATCTCAAAGATAATGGGATTATCTCTCAGTGGACACCTCCGGGGAACTCCTCAACTCATTGGAATTTCTGAGAGAAGGAATCGAACCCTACTCGATATGGTTCGTTCCATGATGAGTTTCACTGACTTACCACCTTCTTTCTGGGGTTATGCCCTAGAAAGTGCAGCAAAGATTTTGAATCTAGTTCCCTCTAAGTCAGTCCCAAAAATGCCCTATGAAATGTGGTATGGTAAAATCCCTAGTTATTCTTACTTAAGAATTTGGGGTTGTCCTGCTTACGTGAAGAGGACAGTGGGAGATAAGTTAGAATCTCGTTCTAACTTATGCTACTTTGTAGGTTATCCTAAGGAATCCATAGGATACTACTTCTATGATCAATCTGAGCAAAAGGTGTTGGTTTCCAGAAATGTCACTTTTCTTGAGGAACCGTTCCTTAAAGAAAAGAAAGGCAAGATCATAGAATTAGAGGAAGTAAAAAGTGACCCCACGCCACCCACTGAAGTAACGTCCCCTTCTGACCAACCACAACCAATCACAAATTTCGATACACATGCAAATGCTCCTCTAAGGCATTCTGAACGCACTCTTAGACAGCCGGAGAGATGGTATGGATTCTTCCTTGAAATCTCTCAAAAGGATAATGATCCTTTAACATATGAGGAGGCACTTTCAGATTCTGACTCTGAACAGTGGATAGAAGCCATGAAATCCGAAATGGATTCCATGAACTCCAACCAAGTTTGGACCTTGGTAGATTTGCCTGATGGGGTCAAACCCATAGGTTGCAAATGGATCTTTGTAACGCCCCGTATTCTCGAAGGGCGTCCTGACGATATTAACAAGTAAGTCTCTACGCTTGTGTGTGTTTAATTTAAGAGTTCTTGAATTATGTGATTTAATGTAAATTCAATTTAATATGTGTTCATTCAAATTATTCTAAGATTAATTGTCAACTTGATTAATTACATGCATATTTAACCCTAACTGTCTAATTTGATTTAATTCAAATTTATTCCATGAAATAATTGTCAAGTTGATTTTAAATCCATCATGTTACTTAACTTGTTTAATTTCGATTTACTTGAATTCCTTGAGATTAATTGTCAATTATGTGTTTACGAAGTGTCGTTAAATTGTATGAAAGGTTTCCAAAATTAAATTGAATTAAACTCTAATTGGTAAATCTCTCTCTTTCATTTTAATTTGTAAAATTAATTCGGAGCTTGAATGTTTATTCGTAACTTTATCAATTTTATTTACGATTATTTGTAAGCGCTATTACTTGCTACGCGATAAGGATAGCCGGTTATATATAGCTTGTGTACAAGACACATTTCTCCCAATCCCTTTTCTCTCTCTCTCTCTCCTCTCCCACTTTCTCTCTCCCGCGGGTTACTATCGCAGCTTCGGTTACGAGCCCATAACTCGATCGTTTCTCGACTGAATTCAACAAACGAATAGTCCATTTCGATTATCTCGGCGAGATCGACGCAAGAGTACTAATTTCACGGGCTAACGACGAACGCTGGCGGAGTTATGGACGGATTTCAGTAGCAGCGGCGGAGCTGTCAGACCGCCGCCACTTCGCCGGCGTTTCGTGGCGGTTTCCGGCCATCCCCTTGTTACACGCACCACATGCCCAGATAGAGGACTTCCTGGTGCAGCGGTTGACGTCGGCGGCGCGGCCATCGGAGCATAGACGGCGCCGCACGCGCCGCCCAAAGCTCGCGGCGGCGGCGCGAGTTACTGTAGCAGCGGCGACAGAAACTTCGGCGGCCAACGGGGGCCTTTTCCGGCCATCTTTTGGTCTTGGGCTCTTCACGAAAGTTGTTCGGAACGACGAGAACTAGTGACCTATGATCAGGCGACTCCAGTTTCAGTGGTTTGGCGGCGGATCGGCGGCGGCAAAGTGGCGGTGCAACGGCGGCACTAGCTCCGAGGATTTTTCCGGAAAGCTACCTTAGGGCTTTCGAAGAGCTCGTCATGGGTAAGACAACACCTCTTTCGGATCGCATTTTGGTTCACCGGTTTGGAAGTAATTTGAGTTTGAAGATTTAGGGTTTTCGTGTTCTTAGATTTCAGATCTAGGACAATCGGCTTGGAATTTCCAGAAATTGATCGAGGATTCGGAACGGGCATGAAGACTTCATTCAGGATTGATTTTTCGGGATTTTTCCGGCGACTTTTGACGGCGGCCCGGTGGCGGCCCGGCGACTTTCCGGCGGCTCCGGTGGCGGCACTCCGGCGAATTTTGGACAGAATGTTCGTCTCATTGTGGTGAGTTCAACGCCACTTTCCGTTCGTTAATCGGACACTTGATCTATTTATTATGAATTATTTTGCGTAATTGTGATTATTTGAATTAATTGTTTTAAGTGCAAATAAATTGGTTATTGTTGGTTTGTTGATGGAGATGTATTCCAATCATATATGAAAACATGTATTGAATGGATTGTGATATTCATGAATGTTTCGTTTTACAATTTGAATCCCGATGTGATGAAATTATGCTATGTGTTTAGATTTGAAGGGGTGTTAGTGTAATATTTAGAAACTAATCTTTTATGTGACTAAATGAACTTGAATGACAATTTAGAAGAACGAACATGTTGTGATTTCTCTATATGGATTTGAGACGTTCTCAACGTTATGTTTGTTGTAAATTGTGTTTCCAATATAAAATTGAGATACATGAAAGATGTTTGAACAACTTGAGGCTTTATGCATGATAGGAGTTAGAATTGTAATATCTTGATTTACTCTTACTACTTGAAATTGGTATATTATGAATTATGATAAATTGATAATTGTCATGCTTGTAAGTAATTACTTCCTAGTTGAATAATTGTATAAACACTTTAAACGAACAATTATGTTTAGTAATCAACTAAGGGGATGCAAGTGTAATATTTATGAAACTATGAATGTGACTTGAGCTTGTGTACCAAACATGTTGTGAAGTTGTAAAGCATGATCTTAAGTGAATTAAATGCACTCTTTATTTGTAACAAGCATGCCATCTACGTACAATAACTTTGTATGTTTATATGATCAAGTTGCTCTTACTTATGCACTTTATAACTCGTCATGAACTTGATACTTAATTCAAATATTATAATTGAACCCTGTGACATTGGATGATTTAATATGCATTTTGTGAATACATTGACTTCCTAAATTGATCTTGCATCTTTGGATATGGAATTGCATGATGGTTGCTTGTAAATATGATCTTGTTGAGCATTGATATGCCTTGAATGACCACGACACCTTATCCAAGCACAACATGAACACTTATGCATAATCACGATCATGTTGAGCAACGCCGTGCGTCTTGTTTGGTTCATATAGAGTCTAAGTCTGGGTTTCTGTATGTCTTATCACAGAGTTTGGTGGTGCCGGTGGGCCTGAGGTTTAGAGTGTTTGGCCTTCACACTCTCAGACTCTACTTTCACGAGGTGAGGTTTAGGATTTTGTATAGTTATGCGACCTATGACCTTAATATGCTGATTTCAACCCCTGCATGCGAGTATATCTATTATATACGTATGTGTTGGATATGATATGTTTATGACCTTGTGAAACAACTCTGTTTTGGAAAATTAGATATGAAAGCATATGTAAGCTATTTCGGAAAGTTAAGTTATGTTATGATTATGTAGCGAGATTGCCATGAAAGTTGGTATATGTTATGTTATGTTATGTGGATCCAGGAGCTGGTACGAGTGGAGACCAGCACGGCATAGGGCCGTCGGATAAGCCACTGTGCTAGTTCCATTTGAGATATCATTGCGTGACCTTAGGGCGATGAGGGAGGCGTGATATCTTGAGCCTTCGGTGTACAGCCGGGGAGGACTCTTGTGGGTTCGCTACCCCTTGAGGGTTTGTATGTATGTTATTGATGGTTAGGGCCAACGCGTGGCTCTTCCATCATTGGAGTAGAGGATGGATTGATTCTGCTTTATGTTCTGTTCAGTTATGAGGAGTAAAGGTTGGAAGCCCGTACTCGCCGGGTATATGTTATGAATGTCTGGGATTTGTGAAACGGGATAGGTTTCTCTAAATGGTTTTCCAAACTTATACTATTTTGGGTATTTCAACTGTTTTGGCGTGCAAAACCCTAATCCCGGTTCATGAGTCCACCCTTATGATATGTGTTGTGCTCTATATATATATTGTGGGTGTGCGTTAGCCCCCTCACTCAGTCAGTTGACTGACACCTCATTTTATCTTTTAGTTGCAGGTTCTTTTGGCTTGAGCTAGGCGGAAGTGAGTCTTCTGAGTCACACTTGTCAGTCTAGTAGGTGTTAGGATGCATTTATCGCATACTCTACTTATTTTATGTATTTATGTTTCACATTTGCAGATTATGTTTATGTTCTATTTAGACTTCAACCCGTATGGGGTTAGTAAACTAGTATTTGGTTGTTACTAGATATTGATGATATTTATGTTGTTTATTATGTTGGATTATGTATGTCGATATTCGGGATTAGGTATCTATGCTAGTTGAACCCGTCACCTGCTTTGCATGTTTTGTTTTAAATGCTTCCGCTATCTATTGTTGTTGGTTTTAATTGCTTCCGCACTCTGAGTTTGTCAAGTTAGATCCGCCTAGCCTAGTGTGTGAGTTGGTCTCCCGTTCGCTATGATTCGGATTCGGGCATGGACTTTCCATTTCGTGACCGGGTCTGGATCTTAGTGCGGGGGATGTGGCAACCTCCGTTTGGGGTGTTATAATCTTTAAGAGAAAGCTTGGAGTTGATGGAAGCATTACAACCTACAAAGCAAGACTGGTTATAAAAGGATTCACTCAAAGGCCCGGCGTGGACTTTGATGAAACCTTTTCACCAGTTGCAATGCAAAAGTCTATTCGGATCATACTTGCCATTGCTGTATATTATGACTATGAGATATGGTAAATGGATATGAAAACTGCCTTTCTCAATGGTGACATTGATAAAGACATTTATATGGAGCAACCCATAGGTTTCACATTCAGTGGGAGTGAGCAAAAGGTTTGCAAACTCCAAAGATCAATCTATGGATTGAAACAAGCTTCTAGGAATTGGAACATTCGATTTGATGAATCAGTCAAAGCGTTTGGCTTCATTCAAATTTCGAATGAATCATGTGTGTATAGAAAGGAATTGGAGACCTCAGTGCAATTGTTAGTACTTTACGTTGATGACATCTTTCTTATTGGGAATTCGAAGGATGACATGAAAGTGACTAAGTTATGGTTATCGAACCAATTCGAGATGAAAGATCTTGGTGATGCGTCCTATATCCTTGGAATTAAAATCTATCGAGATAGATCTAGAAGGTTAATAGGACTATCACAGTCAATGTACATTGACAAAGTATTGAAGAGATTCAATATGGAGTCAGCTAAGGTTAAGAACATTCCTATGAGTGTAGGAACATGTCTTTCTAAGAAGATGTGTCCTAAGACTAACCTTGAGAAGGAAAGAATGACGCATACACCTTATGCATGAGTAGTAGGTAGCATAATGTATGCAATGTTATGTACTCGACCGGATGTGGCTTATGCACTTAGTGTAACAAGTCGTTTCCAATCTGACCCTGGAGATGGTCACTGGGCTGCTGTGAAGAATATTCTTAAGTACTTGAAAAGTACTAAAGATTTATTCTTAGTTTACGGAGGTCAGAAAAATCTTACTGTCGAAGGATACTGCGATGCAAGCTTTGCATCTGACTTAGATGATTTTAAGTCAATGTCAGGATACATTTTCTGCCTAAACGGAGGAGCAGTGAGTTGGAAGAGTTCCAAGCAAACGACCACTGCAGATTCAACCACTGAGGTCGAATACTTAGCTGCAAATGACGCAGCTAAGGAAGGTGTTTGGATTAGAAACTTCATTCAAGAGTTGAATGTTGTTCCTAGCAAGAAAGACCCCATTACTGTGTTTTGTGACAACACTGGGGCGGTTGCTCAAGCGAGAGAACCAAGATCACACCAATGGGCCAAGCACATTATGAGAAAGTATCACCTAATCCGCGATATTATCAAAAGAGGAGATGTGCAAATTGAGAGGGTCGCATCAGCAGAGAACGTGGCAGATCCACTTACTAAACCCCTTAGTCGAGAAGCTTTCCAAGGTCATCTTCAGAAGATGGGACTTAGAATAGCTTTAGAATGGCTTTGACGGGCAAGTGGGAGATTGTTAGGAATAGTACCCTAGAAAGCCGATTGTATATCCTCTTTGTACTTTTCTTTATTGTAATCACAGACAATCTTTGAATAAAATAACGAATTGAGGTAACACATCTTTATATGCTCTTGTTTGGTATGAGTTTACTTTAGTTGTGAATCGATGAGAACTCCCCTAATCCTAATGACTTTAGGACTCTACCATTTAGGTGAAATGGTTCATGAAACGAGCCCTATATCACATAAGTCATGATTAGTAAAATACTCCAAGCCGATGAGTCCTACAGACAGTGGGAGTGTCAACCTGACTCCTCTAAGGCTTGCTTGTGGGGTCACGCCCTTAAGAAGGACCACCTTGTTTCATGGAGGTACAAAGTGTATAGTTGACACGTGCGTGATACATGAGGGTGCTTACTTCCATAAGTAAGTTCACTAAGGTGCCCCGTGTGAGAAGATTCCTAAATGGGAAAGGAAGTTTCTATTTCAGGAAATGGAAACTTCCAGATTAGGAAATATCTCACGAGTCATTGATGTGGTTAATTGATCCTTAGATCTGAGGTTTCATGTTACTTTATGAGTTAACTCTGTAGTCTTAGGTATAAGCTTTAAAGGTTGTCGCCTTAGACAACTGATTCAAGGCTTATGCTGGGGTTGCACAAGTGACTTATGAAAGTGAATGAGAATTAAGAAAGGACCTACACTTGCATTTTCAAGGTGATCTCTTATTGTGTAAGTCATTCATATGCCATATGGAGTCCTTGGCCAAGGCAGTAGATCAAGACATCAAGAAAAGGGTTTCTTGGATTGAGATCAAATGGATATGAAATGCACTTAGCTTTAAGACCAGATTATTAGGGTTCTGATTATTCCCTTACCATAGATCATGGTTGAGAGATAGTAAGTAGGAGGATTGTATCTCACATGAATCAATGACTTAAAGGTTCTGTCGAATCGAGACATTCCAATTCAGCTAGGGGTTAAACACCTGTTGCTAGACTATGGTCGTTTAATCTGTGGACTGATTAATTAATTAGTGAATTAATTAATTAGGGTCACTGCTAATTGAATTGAGAACCAAGAGGGTCACACACAACAACTTGGTTACATGAGTTAAGGCTTTAAAATGATTAAACGAGTTAATCGGGCCAAGAGGGTTCCACACGTGTGAACCACACGTGTGGCTCACGTGAGTGGCATGTGTCCTTGGGACACGTGTCTCACACGTGTGTAAATATATTTGTTAAATAATTAATGTGATTAATTATTTAATAGACTTTGGTTTAATTTTGAATTAAAAAGAAAGTCTTATTTTGGAGAAATTAATTAATTGTGAATTAATTAATTAGATAAAATAAGTTATTTATTTATTAATAAATAAAGTATAATATCCATAAGGGTTTTGGATATTTTAGCTCTCTTAAAAGTTGATTTGAATTAGAAATTCAAAGTCAAAGTTTGGAATTACTTGGTAATCAAGTAATTAGAGAGAGGGACCAAATCCTTGCCCCAAAAGGACTAGGGTTCGGCATCCCCCTCCCTTTCCTATATATAGGGTAGCTCATGCTCCCCTTAGAGAGTGATAAAATTCTTTTGGTTCATGTGTTGAACACCATCCTTTCTCCAAGATAAAATAAACCCTAGGTTAAGCTTAAACACTAACTAGAGAACTAGCATCCTTACTAGTTAGATTGTAGTGAAGTTGGTGGACTATCTCTAGAGAGCTTCAAGTTAGAAGTTTTAAAGATTCGAGCTTTACCAAGGAGATGGGATCAAGCCTCGAGAAGTGCGTTCTTGGGTGGCTTGAAACGCTTCAAGAAAGATTATTGAAAAGTAAGTTTCTAATCTCTAAGAATTTGGATTCACTATTGCGAGTCTAAGATCCTTTTGTTGGAAAATTTTTAAATTTCTGCTGCTTTCTGATTCCTGTTTTCCAACATATAATTCATAAAAGAAGCAAGGACTAACATATGATGCAAATAAACGAAGCCAATAATTCATGCGTGCAAACAAGGAGCATTTAGATCATACTAAATCACGTTATAAATTAAAAACATAATTTATAAGACATCATATAACAAGTTAATATTATAAACAAATCAATTCATAAAATTAAAATTAGGCTGATAACAATTATCATTCATTTAATTCAAATTCATAAGTTAAAATAAGGTTCATAATTATACTATGTATTAAATTAACATAATATACACATTATTACACAAGATTAACATATTATATAATAGGTTAATATTAACATAACCATTAAATAAATTGGAAAAGAAAGGAAACCAAATTAAATGTCATAACATATATATATATACATGCACGTATACAACACACACAACACATGGATGCACAAAATTGATAAAGGAAATGAAATTAATAATGTAAGAAGGCATGCATGCAGCCCTACGTACTCACATGCACAACACCTGCACCCTTATTCATGAAATGCAGCAAATAATTTCGTGAAGCTCAAATAATCTATAAACACATGGTAACGGGGGTTACAATATTAAGAAGAAAAAGTGGTAACGGGAGCTAAGTCAGGAAGAAGCTTAAGTTATTTTCAAATAATATGGTAACGGGGGTTAAGGTTTCCAAGAATAAAATTGGTAATGGCCGTTACGGGTCACAGGAGTGCAACTCCGAATTTACAGCACAAGCAGTCCTTTATCAGCTCAAAAAACTCAACCAAATAGCAGCTAAAATGTGGTTTAAATGCAAGGAAACAACAATCTAAAACGGGGCATCAAATAAACCATGAATTCAGGCCATTCCAAGCATCACTTTTCCTGAGAAAATGCACAAACAACAACAACAACATGCAGCAACATTAGCACCAGGCATGCAGTCACTTTTCAAGCCTAAAACTCATCCAATTTGCCTCTAACTTATGGTTAAATGCAAAGAACATGATCATGAAACAGATCTAGAGATGTACATGTAAGTTAGGCCTTAAATCATGCAAGAATCAAGCTCAAAACTTCACAAAACTGACAGCAAATGAGTAATAAGAAGTAGCAGCGTGCAGCAGTTCGTTTCATGCTCAAAACTCAATCATAGTACATCCAAAATGAATGAAAACAGGGCAACAACATCATGTAACAGGGCACCACGAAATCTGATCATTTTCCATGCATTTCAGGCAAAACTTCATTAAAACAACAGCATATTGACAGCAACTAAGAACTATGACAGCAGTTCGGTTTTGAGCCCAAAATCCCCCATTTTTCTTTCACAGGGTCAAGTTCACTAACGGTAGAAGTTAATACACACAACAACCATGTATTAAATGCAAAGAAACAAGATGTATAGGCATAAATGAACTCATTTTAGTCCATAAAACTCAAGAAACATACAAGTAGAGCAAGTGTTAAAAATTTGAAGAAAACCTAACTTTTCATGCCTTTCTTCAATCATGCATAAAACCTTAAGTAAAAGACACAAAATGGAGCATATATTAAATCACAAATCATAAGGAATACGGATCTTACCTCGGATTGTTGAAGATCGAAGAAAACTAGAAGATCTTTAAAAAAACTGGAGGTTGAAGTTGATGAATAGTGAGAATCTCTCTTCCTTACTCTTGTGGTTGCTGATCTCATGTGAGGGAGGAAGAAATGAGAGAGATATATGGCTAAAAATGGCTTAAGTTCAAGGAAATGATGAAGGATGGGTTATAGCTCATATATATAGGTCATAGGGGAGTTTTAGGATATGAATGGCTGAAAATTGCTTCGTCGGGGGTCGAAACGGCATCGAAAAATTACGAAACTTATTTCATTGCGTCCGAATTGTCGAAAGGAGTCCAACGCCGAAGATGGAACTCGAATCCGAGTTTCGTAGCTCAAGATACGAATTAAAACGTACATAAGTGTACTAAAATGACTTGTTTTTCAAACAAGTCCAAAACTTTCAAAAAGTTGCAATTAAGTCCAAGAACCAAGTTTTCAATGAAGTCTAAAAATTTTAAAGTCATACAATTACATCCTTAAATCACGTATATCACATACCAATCCCTATGACTCTAGTGGTTCATGATGCTTTGCCATTTAATGACTAGAAGGTCTTGAGAACAACTCAAATCACGTATATCACATAACTCATGATTAGCATGCTCAGGATTAAAATTCGTATTTCATAAATTCACAATTCTCAAGAATTCATTTCATAATTTCACTTAGGGCATATTCTTGACATTTAAATCACATATTTTAATTATTTTCTTATAATCACATAATCATTAAAATAATACATAATTGCATAATTAAATAATATAAAAACATAAATAATACTCTTGTTACAATGTACCTGTACGGCCGGACGAGCGGGATGTTACAAACTCCCCTCCTTCAAAAGGACCTGTCCTCAAGTCCGAAGCGAGGTCTTGAATGCCTCTGAAGACAAACCAAACTCCCACCACATCACTCTAATCTCGGAGGACGGTAGATTCCTCGGGACATTACCTCTTTAATTAGCAAACCGAACATAAAGTCCTACTCGTTTGCCCCCACTTCCCAAATAAAGATTTGGGAGTAGTTGAAGAATCCTCAACCGTTAGCATATAGACGTTATTACACGAAGTCTATAACATCTTTCTTATGCTGCTACATCAGAACTGGTCTCCCGAAATTTCGAACAACTTCAAAACATAAGCAGGATAAACTCGTGACCTTTCACTTCTTAAGGTGTAGGCTATAATTCTTCTGCAAGCAACAAACACCAAAGGCCTTCCTTTCTGCCTCAGTTGGAAATGAAGTAGCCTTTCGTACCTCCGGTTAGGCAAAAGCCGATACCGAGGGCAACTCTCTTCAACCACCTCTTCCCACTCAAAACCGTGCCTCTTATTCGTCATACATGTAAATGGGTTGGCATTTTTAAAGAAGATTGCCTAGTGTTCCCCACTAACACGAGAGATACTTCTTACTCTGAGGCAAGTCTCGATTCTTCTACGAGAAATATCAACGGGGTTAGCCTTCTATCTATCACCCCGTAGATACCGTTGAGCCCAAACAGACCTCTCGAAAGCAACCACCACCCTAACCAAGAACAAAATGCCTCCAAACAAGTCCACCAGAAGCAGCTCGACCCTCACAACTCACCCAACACTCACGAACACTCCACGCCACCAAACTCTCTCCAAAAGAGAGTTGACGCAAAAGGAAAAGAAAGCACACAACAAGCAAGAACTAAGAAGGAAAGGTAACACATAAGCAAACAAGAGCCAAAAGCACCAAGGAACAAGAAATAAAGCAATAAACACTTGGGTTTTCTCGAGAATAATATATGCATGAGATGAAATGCTATGAATGCTTCGTATACCTTTCACCAATGCGATAGTGTCAAGCTTGGCATGCACTTTTGATTGAATCAGGGACTCAGAGCCACAGTTCTTCAGAGGTCTTGGATTCAGGTTCGTTAGACAAGTACTCACCATGTGCCCCGTTTCACCACATCCATAACAAGTACCCAACCTCTTCCGACATCCTTCCATTGAGTGGTTCGGACCTTTGCAATAAGTACATCAGATCGGGGTCATTAGAGCAGGATCCGACATCGATTTCAGTATTCGGGATTTCTTCTTCTTCTTCTTGGATGGATTAACATCTTGAGAGCTTGGGAGTTGTTCTTGTGGAAAGGGTCTCTTGCCCAAATTCGAACTTATACCGGAGCCTTGTCCCAATTGGAAAGTGTGGGACTTTAAATGTAGCTTATCCATCTCACATTTAACCACCTTTCTCATTGTCTCAGACCCTTGATTCACCGTTGAAGTAGAGAGGGCTTGTTGGATCTCACTCTGAAGTCCTTGCATAAAATTTAGGGCTTTAAGTCGGTAGTTGTTAACAACTTGTGTAGTATAAGGGCCCGATCTTTCAAGCTCCACTAGATAATCTTCCGTCATCTTTAAGTCTTGTTGGAGGTCTAGAAATTCTTAAAATCTCTTAATTCTCGCACTAGAAGGAATGTACTAGTTGTGAAATTCCCAAACAAAGTCCTCCCATGTAAACTCTTCCCCGGACCTCTTGAACCACGATCTTACCTCCTTAAGCCAAATTGAAGCTTGGAATTGAATTAACCGGGAGGTGCAAATCTCCCTATCTTGTGATGTCCCCGATAGAGTATTCCATATCCATGAAATTTCGGTAATCCATTGTTTGGCCTTCACATCATCACCTCCAAACCAAATCAGAGGGTTGTAATTTTGGAATTCTCGATAAATGTAACGCCCCGATATTTCCATTCAATCATTATGTGATATTATATGAATTTTATAATTTTCATAACATTATATGCATTATGTTTATATAGATTTACTTGAATTAGCGTTAACGTGAAATTTATGTGAATTATTTATTAATGTGATTAAATGTTCTTATATGTTCTTATTTGATCATTTCCTGAATTCATGGACTAAATTGCATTTCATGATTTGGGAGTTAAATGTTTATTTGTTAGAAATGATACTTGTGTGCATACATTTAAATACATAAGGGACTAAAATGCAAATTGTGGTGATTCATCTAATTCTTGGAGACCTACACTCACACATGCATTGTATATATATATACATTAATAGAACACTAAGGATTTATATATATATAATATGCATAATATCTAACTTTATACATATATAATCTATATCTCTAATTATGTTACATTACATACATTATATACAATATAACATATATTCAAGATATACACACATTCCACTCATCCATTCTTATCAAGACTTCACACATTCACACACTAAAAACCGATTCAAACACCATCAAGGGAAGGAAGAAAGGTTTCATCAAATTCAAGCCAAATTCAAGGAGGAATTATACAAGTTAGAAGCATCATCTTCATCATCTCATCATTCCATCCATTTCTTCTTCCATCTTGAGGTATATGGAGAATTTGATTGAATCCCTTGAGATATATTTGAGTTGGGTTTGATAAATATGATATGATTCCTTGGTTATAAGTGCTTAGAAACATGTTTAGGATCATTATATCTCATAACTTGCATGAATTCTTGAATAAGAGGAAAGTTGGAAAACATGAGTTTATATGGGATTTTGATGATGAATTCTTGATGATTTGATGCATGTTTCCTTGGATTATATGATGATTAATTGATATATATGATCATATACATGCTATATGTTGGTTTTCAAGTGTTTATTTGATGTAGTTTGGTGATTGAGTGGTTTGGGAGCCTTTTCCCGCGACCTCCCCTGTTTTCTTGCCCTGTTTTTCGGTTCTGTACCGTGACACGGGGGTGTCACGGCTTAGTGTATTTTGGTGACACGGGCGTGTCACCTTTTCCTGCATTTTGTCCAACTTCGAACCAACGCCATTTTCACCTCGGTTTGAATTAGAAAACGTGCCATATAGCGTTAGAAAGGTCTATGTGTCTACTTTCATTCACAATAAGCAAAACTCAATTCCCACTTCTAGAATTTAAGATATTCCAGTTTTCCCACAACATGTACATTTCCAAAAATTGTCGGTTTTGGCCAAACTTCACCAAAACCTTTCTTATTGCATTTCTTTCACTTCCTTGGCTCCCATATGTGAATTATGTGATATATATACTTGCTTAATTGATAATCATGCTCCTATTTGACACTCCTTGATTGTTGTTGCATAATATCTTGATTATGACTTCACCGTGCGTCTTAATTGGTTCATTCGAGTTGAGTCTTATGTACACTTATCCTTGTTGCACAGATCTTGGTCCCGGAGACGAGGAGCACGGTCCGTAGGGTGCTTCCTTGCTTCTTTTGGTTGGTAGAGGTGAGGTTTAATTACTAGATATATATATAGAACCCTTACAACCCTACGTGATGTTTTCAGCCAAAATGTATATATATATATGTATATATCTTTCCCACAATCTCTACCGATTGCAAATGATTTCGTGATCTAATGAATAATCGTGTTATCGTGATTGATCGTGTTTTGGCGAGTAAGCATATCGTGTTCACATGGGCCCGAGGGTAGTGTATTGAGCCAACCGGGAAAGCAAGGGCTGACGGGTAACTCTTGCACTATCCTCACCAATTTTTGGGATCACCTCTGAATCCACCAGGAGGTTTGGTGGAGGAAGAAATCCCGTACGTGGGAGTCATGTTCCCGACGTACACCGTTCATGGATGGTTGGGCCTTGCAATCCCACCATCACCGGAGGAAGAAGGAGTTCGTGAAAATGCTAAGTGTGCAGTAATGATTGTATGATAATTATTGAAATAAAACCTAAAGATGGTATTGTTCACTAATTGGAGTAAGGTTGGAGATTGCCCTCACTCGCCGGGCCACTGAATGAATTGAATTGAACTGATAAGGTTTATATTGATTGAATGGATTAGTTGTAATCTCGGGCGAGATCTATTTTAATATTGAACTTATATTGTTTCTATTTTATAAACCCTTACCCGAGATTATGGCTTGCATGGTAATTGCGCTAATATTTACTTATAAACCCCTCGCTCAGTCCATGTTGGACTGACACCTCAACTTTTCAGTTTTGCAGGTTCGTGCTAGGCGGGAATTAGAGTCTCGTGTCTTTTATTCGGGTCTAGCACTTCACCTCCATACTTTGTTCTTGTATTAATACTAGTTATTTTGTAGCATGTTTTGGATTTATACTTGGAGATGATATTGTATTGATATATATAAATGTTGGTATCTATAAATAAATATGTAAATATGGTACCTAATAGTATTGATTGCTAGTGCTTCCGCTTTTATTGCTTTGAATTGTTTATTGGTAGTATTTGAGGGTACCCGCCTAGCTTTTGAGTTTTTGTTGTCACCCGTTCGCCATGAGTCCGGTTCATATATGGACTACCCATTTCATGTGTGAGCTAGACTTATGGTGCGGGGGTGTGGCATCTCGGCGTTCCGGGTGCTACATCTTAGGTGGTATCAGAGCCCGGTTGCAAAACCGTGGTTCTAGTGTTGTGTCTTGTGAGTCTAGGTCGTACGGCTTAGGGACTACTTGACAATGTGTTGCATATATACCTCTCCTTTGTGCTTAATTGATTTAAATTTTGAATTCTGATTGAATTATTTGCATTAACATGCATAGACTAAAAATAGCACGCATTTTAGTGTTTATTGATAGGATGCCTCCACGAAGACATCGGGATCGATCTCCAGGACGACGTCATCATCGTGATCGTACTCCTACACCTCCACCTCCACAACCACCGCCGGCAGAGGCCTTTGTTAACTCAGTTATCAATATTATAGATCAAAGGCTACGAGATTATGTACCACCGGCACCTCCAGCACCACCTGCACCTGTTGTACCGCCTGAAGCACCGCTTTCTGTTATACTTAGGGAGTTTCAGAATCAAAGACCTCCCAAGTTCTTCAAGGGAAATGATATACAGGCGGAAATGTGGCTGAAAGAGGTAGAGAGGATATGGGAGCTCATTCCATGTGAGTCCCGAGAGAAGGCTCGATGCACCATCACTTTAATACAAGGGGAAGCCTACTCTTGGTGGGAAAGCACGCGGATTGTATTGGAGGCAACTGGAGAGGAGATTAATTGGGAAATATTTACAAGAGAATTTAAGAACAAGTTCATCCCTCCCTCATCACGTACTCGAAGGTTGAGAGAATTTACCGAATTGAAGCAAGGATCGAGGTCTGTGGCCGAGTATATTTCAGAGTATGAAAGGTTATCTCGCTATGCACCCAATATAGCGAGTGATGATTTTCACAAAGCTATGCAGTTCGTACAAGGACTCCGACCGGACATACAGAGAGCCTTGGAAGCGGTTAACACGAGTACTTGGGTCAAGGCTACCACGAAAGCTTTGAAAGTTGAAGACTCGGTGAATGCGAGAAGGCCTGTACCTCACTCCGGACAAAATTCTAATAATGGAAAGAGGCCTATTTCTTATCAATCCTCGCCACCTCAGGAAGGATCTCAGAAAAAGGCTCAATCAATAGGATCGGCCTCGAAAGCTCCAAGTGTACCAACTTCAACATCATCTTCGGGAAAACCTCTTTGCACCTATTGCGGACGTGATACACATACTTATGAGGCTTGTAGGAAACGTTTGAATCTATGTCTGCGCTGTGGAAGCAATGAGCACCTAGTAGACACGTGTCCGAAGCGACGAGAGTTGTCTGCCGGGGGACAGAGGCCACTTGTTCAGGCTCGTGCATATGCTCTGGAGAGAGAGGTGCACAATATGAATGCTCATCCGAATGTGGTAGCCGAAGGTATCAACTATATTTATGGCATAATCAACGGTGAACGGTACCCTAACCATGCATATCACGTGCATCATGAAATCTATTGCTATTGTATTTAATTCTTATTAGTTGTAATTTTGGTTGTGTAAAAGCACTAGTTATGTGATTAACGTGATGCTACCTGCTTTATGTGACATATACGTGAACGTTTCTACAATTTGCCTTCTTGAATCGTTGTTTTGGCGTGTGTGTGAGAGACGGGGTTCTTTCATTACTTGTTTGAGAGACGGGGTTCTCTCATTACTTGTTTGAGAGACGGGGTTCTCTCGTTGTGTGTTTGAGAGACGGGGTTCTCTCGTTGTGTGTTTGAGAGACGGGGTTCTCTCGTTGTGTGTTAGAGAGACGGGGCTCTTTCTCTACTTGTTTGAGAGAAGGGGCTCTCTCATGGCTTGTCTAAGAGACGGGGTTCTCTTATTGCCTATGCATCATTTTAAAACACGGCAGTGGACCTGGGGACCAGGTCCTTTTAAGGGGGGGAGAATTGTAACGCCCCGATTTTTCCATTCAATCATTATGTGATATTATATGAATTTTATAATTTTCATAACATTATATGCATTATGTTTATATAGATTTACTTGAATTAGCGTTAACGTGAAATTTATGTGAATTATTTATTAATGTGATTAAATGTTCTTATATGTTCTTATTTGATCATTTCCTGAATTCATGGACTAAATTGCATTTCATGATTTGGGAGTTAAATGTTTATTTGTTAGAAATGATACTTGTGTGCATACATTTAAATACATAAGGGACTAAAATGCAAATTGTGGTGATTCATCTAATTCTTGGAGACCTACACTCACACATGCATTGTATATATATATACATTAATAGAACACTAAGGATTTATATATATATAATATGCATAATATCTAACTTTATACATATATAATCTATATCTCTAATTATGTTACATTACATACATTATATACAATATAACATATATTCAAGATATACACACATTCCACTCATCCATTCTTATCAAGACTTCACACATTCACACACTAAAAACCGATTCAAACACCATCAAGGGAAGGAAGAAAGGTTTCATCAAATTCAAGCCAAATTCAAGGAGGAATTATACAAGTTAGAAGCATCATCTTCATCATCTCATCATTCCATCCATTTCTTCTTCCATCTTGAGGTATATGGAGAATTTGATTGAATCCCTTGAGATATATTTGAGTTGGGTTTGATAAATATGATATGATTCCTTGGTTATAAGTGCTTAGAAACATGTTTAGGATCATTATATCTCATAACTTGCATGAATTCTTGAATAAGAGGAAAGTTGGAAAACATGAGTTTATATGGGATTTTGATGATGAATTCTTGATGATTTGATGCATGTTTCCTTGGATTATATGATGATTAATTGATATATATGATCATATACATGCTATATGTTGGTTTTCAAGTGTTTATTTGATGTAGTTTGGTGATTGAGTGGTTTGGGAGCCTTTTCCCGCGACCTCCCCTGTTTTCTTGCCCTGTTTTTCGGTTCTGTACCGTGACACGGGGGTGTCACGGCTTAGTGTATTTTGGTGACACGGGCGTGTCACCTTTTCCTGCATTTTGTCCAACTTCGAACCAACGCCATTTTCACCTCGGTTTGAATTAGAAAACGTGCCATATAGCGTTAGAAAGGTCTATGTGTCTACTTTCATTCACAATAAGCAAAACTCAATTCCCACTTCTAGAATTTAAGATATTCCAGTTTTCCCACAACATGTACATTTCCAAAAATTGTCGGTTTTGGCCAAACTTCACCAAAACCTTTCTTATTGCATTTCTTTCACTTCCTTGGCTCCCATATGTGAATTATGTGATATATATACTTGCTTAATTGATAATCATGCTCCTATTTGACACTCCTTGATTGTTGTTGCATAATATCTTGATTATGACTTCACCGTGCGTCTTAATTGGTTCATTCGAGTTGAGTCTTATGTACACTTATCCTTGTTGCACAGATCTTGGTCCCGGAGACGAGGAGCACGGTCCGTAGGGTGCTTCCTTGCTTCTTTTGGTTGGTAGAGGTGAGGTTTAATTACTAGATATATATATAGAACCCTTACAACCCTACGTGATGTTTTCAGCCAAAATGTATATATATATATGTATATATCTTTCCCACAATCTCTACCGATTGCAAATGATTTCGTGATCTAATGAATAATCGTGTTATCGTGATTGATCGTGTTTTGGCGAGTAAGCATATCGTGTTCACATGGGCCCGAGGGTAGTGTATTGAGCCAACCGGGAAAGCAAGGGCTGACGGGTAACTCTTGCACTATCCTCACCAATTTTTGGGATCACCTCTGAATCCACCAGGAGGTTTGGTGGAGGAAGAAATCCCGTACGTGGGAGTCATGTTCCCGACGTACACCGTTCATGGATGGTTGGGCCTTGCAATCCCACCATCACCGGAGGAAGAAGGAGTTCGTGAAAATGCTAAGTGTGCAGTAATGATTGTATGATAATTATTGAAATAAAACCTAAAGATGGTATTGTTCACTAATTGGAGTAAGGTTGGAGATTGCCCTCACTCGCCGGGCCACTGAATGAATTGAATTGAACTGATAAGGTTTATATTGATTGAATGGATTAGTTGTAATCTCGGGCGAGATCTATTTTAATATTGAACTTATATTGTTTCTATTTTATAAACCCTTACCCGAGATTATGGCTTGCATGGTAATTGCGCTAATATTTACTTATAAACCCCTCGCTCAGTCCATGTTGGACTGACACCTCAACTTTTCAGTTTTGCAGGTTCGTGCTAGGCGGGAATTAGAGTCTCGTGTCTTTTATTCGGGTCTAGCACTTCACCTCCATACTTTGTTCTTGTATTAATACTAGTTATTTTGTAGCATGTTTTGGATTTATACTTGGAGATGATATTGTATTGATATATATAAATGTTGGTATCTATAAATAAATATGTAAATATGGTACCTAATAGTATTGATTGCTAGTGCTTCCGCTTTTATTGCTTTGAATTGTTTATTGGTAGTATTTGAGGGTACCCGCCTAGCTTTTGAGTTTTTGTTGTCACCCGTTCGCCATGAGTCCGGTTCATATATGGACTACCCATTTCATGTGTGAGCTAGACTTATGGTGCGGGGGTGTGGCATCTCGGCGTTCCGGGTGCTACAATAAATAAAAGGCATTCGTTCTCCCACCACGGACGTATGTTGAGATGACCTCCTGAATAAGAAACAAAATTCAAGGAAATATTGATGCGTGTAAGGGTTTAGTGCATGTTCATGTGAACAATTAATACAAATATGGCAAATAATTCACGTAAAAGTGAAAATGAATGCAAACAAATACATAATCCTAGACAGACCTAGACAGACCCGACACGATGCTAGAGCTCCGGTTTTGTAACCTAGAGCTCTGATACCACTTTAGGATGTATCACCTCGGAGCGCAAGGGCACCATCCCCTGCACCATACCCCGACACGTGTAACGGAATGAGAACTCCGCACACGCACCGAGCCATGGCGAACGGGTGACAAACAAAAAAACCAACCCAAGCTAGGCGGTCTAGACCCTTAACCGAATGCATAATATTACAAGATCAGCAGAAGCAATTTAAACAGTTCATATCATAAACCCAAGATCAACATATTTACCAAAGAAGTGAGAGCTAACATGCTAGGTAATAAACAAATATGCACTGCCCGTCGGGGCTAAAAGTAGTAATTCAGGTAACATAGTATTCATAATACATATCCTCAAAAGTTTATATGTATGTAAAGTAGAAATAGATCACTACAATGCGAAATGAAGACTCGAGGTAAGAAACAAGTGAGACTCGAAGATAGACTTGCCGCCAAGCTCAATTTCGATGATACTTGCAACTCAAAGTAAGGGGAAAAGGGAAAACAACAACGAGGGTTAGTCCTAATGACTAGTGAGGGGGCTGACACAAGCACCCATAATACGTATAGAGCAAAGCACTTAACGAAATTCATAAAAGAATACATGAACCAGGGATGGTTTTTGCAAGCTAAAACGTTTCCCGTGATAATAAGTATATATATTTAAAAGAAGTTAAAGACCCAAGGCCAAAACAACCAATTTTAAGTATTTAAGAGTCCATTCTCATTTCATAGATTTGTTCCTAATCACATTAACTCGGCAACCACGAGTTCTCCTTCACAACTCCTCATAATCAAAGGCATAAACATAATCAAAACATAAATCATAAACCATCATTCTCCGGGTGATAGAGGGTAGCAAGCCCAAGCTATCAGCAAAATGCACACGGGACAAGGCTTAGTCACTTCCTTGCACCTTCGGCAGTGGCTCCCGCCGGCTCAAGAGAACCACCCTTCCTCAACCTCCTATGGTTAGGTGAGAACTCTAAAAAAGAAAGTGTTGATGGAAGAGCTCGGCGACCCCACAGCCGTCCCGAGATACCATACCACTCTCCGGGGCCCATTGCATAACTGAAAAAGCATAATTTTCACAAAGCTTAACTTTAAAAGCTCAAAGCTCGCTTACACACATACACTTATCAAAGCGTTTCAAAACAAACGAAAATAGAGCTTATATACGTATAAAAGCGTGTTTTTTTTCAAAGTTTTATAACAAACAGGGCGAGCCCTCAAAGTACATATCATACATATATCTATCATATAATATACGTAATTCACATACGGGCTCCAAAACACGTAGGATTGTAGGTCATATTAACTAGAAGAAAGAAAACCTCACCTTTCCAACATAGCGGGGACAAAAGAGAGCAAAAGGACACCTACGGAAGCACCTCGTCACCAACGGGAAGATCCTCTGAACAAACCAAACAACAAAAGACACTCTTAGACTCAACATGAACCAACTAGACGCTCGACAATTGCATATGCGTGTAGATGATGCGAATGAAATGAAATGGAATAGTACTTAGGGCATATAAGGTCATATCTTGCATAAATCACATCAAATAAATTCATAAATTTAGTAAAACGGTCATAACACATAATTCATCATGTTAACAATGCATATAATTCATAAAAGAAGCAAGGACTAACATATGAAGAAAATAAACGAAACCAATAATTCAAGCGTGCAAACAAAGAGCATTTAGATCATACTAAATCACGTTATAAATTAAAAACATAAATTATAAGACATCATATAACAAGTTAATATTATAAACAAATAAATTCATAAAATTAAAATTATTCTAATAACAAGTATCATTCATTTAATTCAAATTCATAAATTAAAATAAGGTTCTTAATTATACTATATAATAAATTAACATAATATACACATAATTACAAAAGATTAACATATTATGTAGTGCCCCAAATGGAAGGCACCACATCCCCCTCACCGAGACCCGACCCGTATATGAAATGGAAAATCCATACACGTGTTAGGAATAGTGCCCTAGAAAGCCGATTCGACGTAATCTGCTTTGGGACTTTTCTTGTATCACAGACAATCTTTGAATAATATACGATTGATTATAGGCAAACACTTCTTTATATGCCAATACGTGTTTTGTATGTTTCCATTATGTGCACATGTATGAGAACTCCCCTAATCCTGATGACTTTAGGACTCTACCATTTAGGTGAAATGGTTCATGAAACGAGCCCTATATCACATAAGTCATGATTAGTAAAATACTCCAAGCCGATGAGTCCTACAGACAGTGGGAGTGTCAACCTGACTCCTCTAAGGCTTGCTTGTGGGATCACGCCCTTAAGAAGGACCACCTTGTTTCATGGAGGTGCAAAGTGTATAGTTGATACGTGCGTGATACATGAGGGTGCTTACTTTAATAAGTAAGTTCACTGAGGTGCCCCGTGTGAGAACATTCCTAAATGGGAAAGGAAGTTTCTATTTCAGGAAATGGAAACTTCCAGATTAGGAAATATCTCACGAGTCATTGATGTGATTAATTGATCCTTAGACTTGAGGTTCCATGTTACTTTATGAGTTAACTCTGTAGTCTTTGGTATAAGCTTTAAAGGGTGTCGCCTTAGACAACTGATTCAAGGCTTATGCTGGGGCTGCACAAGTGACTCATGAAAGTGAATGAGAATCAAGAAAGGACCTACACTTGCATTTGCAAGGTGATCTCTTATTGTGTAAGTCATTCATATGCCATATGGAGTCCTTGGCCAAGGCAGTAGATCAAGACATCAAGAAAAGGGTTTCTTGGATTGAGATCAAATGGATATGAAATGCACTTAGCTTTAAGACCAGATTATTAGGGTTCTAATTATTCCCTTACCCTAGATCATGGTTGAGAGATAGTAAGTAGGAGGATTGTATCTCACATGAATCAATGACTTAAAGGTTCTGTCGAATCCGAACATTCCAATTCAGCTAGGGGTTAAACACCTGTTGCTAAACTATGGTCGTTTAATCTGTGGACTGATTAATTAATTAGTGAATTAATTAATCAGGGTCACTGCTAATTGAATTGAGAACCTAGAGGGTCACACACAACAACTTGGTTACATGAGTTGAGGCTTTAAAATGATTAAACGAGTTAATCAAGCCAAGAGGGTTCCACACGTGTGGCTCACGTGAGTGACACGTGTCATTGTGACACGTGTCACACACGTGTATAAATATATGTGTATATTTATTTATGTATTAAATAATTAATGTGATTAATTATTTAATAGACTTTGGTTTAATTTTGAATTAAAAAGAAAGTCTTATTTTGGAGAAAATAATCTAGTTAATTAATTACGAATTAATTAATTAGATAAAATAAGTTATTTATTTTAAATAAATAAAGTATAAAATTATCCAAAAATAGTTTGGATATTTTTAGCTCTCTTGAAAGTTGATTTGAATTAGAATTCAAAGTCAAAGTCAAAATTACTTGATGATCAAGTAATAGGAGAGAGAGAGACCAAAATCCTAGCCCATTAAGGACTAGGAATTTCGTCCCTCCCCTTTCTTATATATAGGGGAGCTCATGCTCCCCTTTAGAGCTAATTGACAATTCTTGGTTCATGTGTTGAACACCTTCCTTTCTCCAAGATTAAATTAAACCCTAGGTTAAGCCTAAACACTAACTAGAGAACTAGCATCCTTACTAGTTAGATTGTGATCAAGTTGGTGGACTATCTCTAGAGACTTCAAGTTAGAAGTTTTGAAGATTCGAGCTTTACCAAAAGTGGGGATTAAGCAAAACGATCAGAAGGGTTGATGAAACGATTCTGAACCCGACGTGAAGCGAATGAAAAAATCGAACCAAAGAAGATGGCGAAAACCGTTCGTCCATATCCTGAAGGATGAATTTTTTCACGAGGGTTTTGTGACTGGCAGTTTTCTACTTTCGTAAAACTGGTTTTCGAAGGGAGTTTCAATCCTGTTTTTCTCGTTTCATGTTTCTTTCTTTATGTTATATTGTTAAGAACATCTATAACATGAATTGAATCTAGGTTGGTGTGGATTGCTATCCCGACAATGGATTCTGAAGTAGAAAGAGACTTTCGAGGGACGGGTTGTCAAGCCGCGAGAAGAGCGTTCTTGGGTGGCTTGAAACGCTTCAAGAAAGAATAAAAGAAAAGTAAGTTTTCTATCTTTACGAATTTGGATACACGATTGCGAGTTCAAGATCCTTTTGTTGGAAAAATTTTTAAATTCCGCTGCTTTCTGATTCGTGTTTTCCAACAAGTGGTATCAGAGCCACCTCGTTAATCGTGTTTCTGATTCGTCTCAATTAAACTGAATTTTGAGAAATTCTTGAATCTGAATTACAGTTAGGTATTCTTGAATTTGTATCGTAATCTGAGCTTTTGAATCTGAGAGGTTTCTTGATAAATTGAGAAAATCGTTTTCTGAAAAAAGGGTTTTATTTTAGATTTATTAAAATCGCGATTTTGATTCCCGAATCGAGACGAAAATTTTTCTGAAAAATTTTATACGGAAAACGGTGTGGGACGACGAGGACCAAGCGAGTTTGTCGCTCGTCGTCGCCGCACGCGGACGGGTCCGGACGAGGGCGGAACAGCCTGTGCAGGATCGCCCGCACACCCATGTGCGGGACTGCCCGCACGCGTCCGCCCAGCCCTGTCACGCGTCCGCCAAGCCCTGTGCGGGATCGCCCGCACACCCCTGTGCGGGACTGCCCGCACGCGTCCGCCCAGCCCTGTGCGGGATCGCCCGCACACCCTGTGCGGGACTGCCCGCACGCGTCTGCGCGGGGCTGTGCGGGATCGCCCGCACGCTTTCGGGCGGATGTGACGCGATGCGATTTTTCGTGTTTTTGGCCCAAATTTTATTTTAAAATTATTTTAAAAATCTTTTTTACTGAAAATATTTTAATTTTGAAATAAAATTATAATTTGGGAATTTCGGGAATCAAAGTCAATTTTAATTTTTCGGGAAAAGTATAATTATTATTTTTTAAAATAATGATTTTAATAAAATTGTTAATTTTTGAATTAACTTGAATTTTATCAGATTCTAGCTTTTGATTTTGAAATTATTCTTGAACAAGGAACTGTTTTTCAGATTACTTTGAGTTAGTCGAACTTAAAGTTAAAGGAATTTTAAATTTATTGGTAAATTTAAATTCTTGCAATTTAAGCATGTTAGGTGATCATGGGTTTTAGATCTATGTATGGTTTTAATTTATGCACATGGATGGTTTAAATTGGGGTTGGAGCCCTATAGTTGCGTTTTTCAATTGAGGTTGGAGCCTCACTTATGCGTACTGTTATGTGATTTATTATGTGGCTTTCCATATTACTGTTTTTGAGGCCGGGGTATACCCCGTGTAATTGTCTAAGGCCAATATGAAGATTAAGCCTTATTACTTTATGTCTTTTTCTTTTTATTGTAATTTGAGAGTAGAGATAGGTGGTGAGGTTTTATTTTCATTTTGGAGACAATGCACCCATGGAGTAAGATGGACCACATTCAAGTAACAAGGAGGCCATAAGTGAAGACCCCTCAAAATGTTAGGGAGGGGAATCTCAATTGTTAAATGTAATAGAGATAGGGCTCGTATTTTGTTACCGCTTTCCCTTATGTGATTTGAACTGTTTATGTGGCATGTATGTTAGAACTAGTGATTGTGGAGTGGCTCCCACATATCACGCATAAGATAGGTAGAACCCATTATCATTACATGTTAGTATCATGCTAGGACATGTTATCTGTTTATGTGCTTGTTTGAAATGCATTTAAGTTGTACTTGCATTAATCAAGACTAATAAAATTGGATAACATATATGTTGGTGAGGTCGAACCGGACAACTCTCCGGTTAATTCGAAAATTCCCATTAAATATTAAGTTAATTTCGAATAAATAGGTATTTAATTCGAGATGCAAATTTTGGATTAAATTCCTAGCATTCCATCAATAGGTTTTAAGTTTAGTAAGTGAAGCTAGTTATTGCCCGCGAGTCGTGGGATAGCTAGTGGAGCTTATTAGTTCTTAAATGATCAATATTTCATGGTCGATTTTAGCAAGGGCGATGTCCGCGAGTCGTGGGTCGTTCGAACTAAGTTTTGATCATGATCTTATGATTGATGGGTCTAGCTTAACGCCTAAGTAAATATGGATGTCGCACGAGTCGTGGGTCCATATTGAAAGATAGGTGATGCAAAAATAATTACTAAGAGTTCTAAAGGTGTTAGAATTAGTAGGTTGTACCTACCTAGGGTTCTTACTTAGAATGTCCGCGAGTCGTGGGTTCGAGGTAAAATGCCTAGGATCTTAGTACCCATTGGGAAACGCGTTCCTCTTAGATCTTTGGGAATTATAGATCTTTGAAAAACAGTGGGAGCTACATTAGATTAAAGACCTTATCTTATGTATATCGTTATTATTCAGCATGCTCACCTAGTTCTCTGCTTAGCATTTAGGTTGTAGTTCTGTGATTCTCTACAATATGAAATGCAAACCCATTCGTATCCATCCTTAAGTCAAATAAGTTGACTTAGTCCTAACCAACTCTAATTGGCTTCGGACCCTAAAATTCGTTTTAGATTCCGAATAGAGAAAGGCGTTCTCTAAAATGCGAAGTTTTCAATTATGAAAATTTGACCCGGGCCAAAGAGAAGCAATCTAAGGTGAATGGATTTTTCCAACCACTTAAGAGCAATTGAACCACCTCATGAAAATGTTACAAGGTGTAACACTATGGAATTATTCAATATTCCAAATGAGGAAACAAGTGCACACGAACAAGGTCTAAAGATCTTATTTGAAGATCTTATGGTCTCGATCATCAACCGAGAAAAGAGTTCTCTATGCACTGATTGCTTACATTGCTTCCACCATCATTCAAACCCTTTATGCTCAACTAGAATGATGCTAATGTAGCATAGTTAATCATTTAGTTGATAATGGTTGAGAGCATCCTTAAAAGGGAATAAAAGGTTGAGATGGTTAATTCTTCTTCTAAACTCCCTAAGTTAAAGGCTTGAACGCCTAAAGAAGAAGAAACCCTTAAGAGCCCAATGGAGGGGCATGTAAGGGGTGCGCCCAAAAGACACTAGAGATCAAATAGGACGTTTTCTTCTATGGTAGCAAATAAGGACTTTGAAAGGGAACTGCATAGAGTATGAGCACTCTGAAATGTTACCTCGTTTAGTAATTCTACTAGGAATAGAATTCACTAGTCTTGAGTCAATTCTGCATAATCCGTTGTGCAAAGACTCAAGGCACTAATGTCCTGAACATGCAACGAGATAACAAAAGTAAGTGAGATGACAAAGCTTCGAATTACTTTGGAACGTTGAGAGACAAAAGGATTAGCAAGTTAGACATCTTAGGATCATTTTACGAAAATGAACCTAGAGACGTAATTTCCTATGAATCCTGTCTTGAAGGGAAACGTTCCCGAAACATAGTTTGCGTGAAACGTGGAACGTGCCAAAATTCTAGTGGATTTCGATCCATGCTGATGAGTGTAAGATGCTTAATGTAAGCACTAGATACAATCGTCAGTTTAATCATTATGAATGAATGTACTTGTTGAAGTACAAATTCGAAACTTATATGAAATTCTTAGAATTTCAAAAAGGAGGTTAGGAACCGAAGTAGTCATAAGTTATAGGTAAATCGATATGATCGAAATAGCCAATATCTTAGCAACTAAATCCTTAGTCATCTTAGAGATAATAGGATTATCTCTCAGTAAACTAATTCGAGAACACCTTAGTGTTTCCGAATGAGGGAATGAAACCTTATAGGATATGGTCCATTCCATAGCAAGCTTTACTGACTTATAATCATTCTAGGAATAAACTCCCAGAATATGCAGTTAGAGATTTTGAATTTTGCACCTTCCAAAATCAGTCCTTTAGTTGCACTATGCAATGTGGCATACTAAATTCCCTAATTATTCTTGTCCAAGAATATAGTGGAATCCTCTTAAGTGAAGAGGATAGTGGGAGACAAGCTTGAAACGAGTTCAAGTTTATACAACGATATTGGATATCAGTTTTGCGATTCCCTTGCACAAAGGTTGTTTGTCTCAAAGGAATGTACCTTTCTTAAGGAATCGTTCCTATAGAAGAAGAAAGGCAAGCAAGCAGACCTCAAAGAAATTTGAGGAAAAATATCCATGCCACATATAGAAGAAACGAGCCCATTTGATAAAACTTAGCCAAATTTTAGAGTATGTACACGTGTGAAACCCTTCTCTTAAGATGCGTTTAGAACGCGTTCCTAGATAGCCAAGGAATTACTTGAAGAGGAGACACTGTCAGATTTGGAATATGAGTAGTGTAAGCAAACCTTGAAATCCAATATGGATTCCATATACTTAAACCGAGTTGTGACCTTGGTTGATCCACCTGATAGGATCAAGCTCCTAGAGCTTCGAGTAAATGGAAAGCATTACAACCTTCTTGACGGTTGAAATGCAAAAGTCCTTTTGGATTGTGTTTACCATATCCTCATATTCTGACTATGAGACATGATAAATGAATATGAGAACTATCTTGTTCAATATGAGATTAAAAGAGACTGAAATAAGGTATTTCTATAAATCTCATATTCAGTGGGAGTATGCATAAGGTATGCAAATCCCTAAGTCAATCTGTGGATTGATAAAGGCTTCTAGGAGTTAGACAATTCGATTCCACAGTCAAATCGTTTGACACAGATAGAAGTCGAATAAGTCTCAGAGTGTACATATGAAAGTTAGTAATGTAAGAGTCAATTTTGGTTCTTTAGAAGACGATGTCCTTCTCATTAGGAATGTCAAGGATGACGTGAAAGTTACCAATTCTTGTTTAAAAAACAATTTGACATGAAAGATCATAGTGATTATCCTACATTCTCGACATTCAGATCTATAGAAGATAGATCTAAGAGAATAAAAGGATTATCACAAAATGAGTACATAACCACCGTACTAAAAGGAGTTTAGTATGGACAATGGAACATCTCTCTTGAATAGTATGTGTCCTAAGATAACTTTAAGAAAGTTAGAATGTCCAAAATCCCTTTAAGTGAAAGGGTGCATAATGTATGAAAAGTTATGTACTAAATTAGATATGGCGCAACACTAAGCGTAGTAGGCCGAATCTAATATGACCTCAGAGAAGGTCATTAGATCTCTGTAAAGGATGTCCTCAGAGTACTTGAGAAGAAATGAGGATATGTATTAGTTTACAGAGCCCAAAAGATCTTATCGTTGAAAGGATATTTTGATGTAATTGTTGCATCAAACATAGATGATTATGAAATCATTGAAAGGGTACAACTCCTACCAGAATGGTAATGCAATGTGTTGGAAAGGGTTCCAAGGACGGACATTGCAAAACTCGACTGTCGTAGTTGAGAACTTAGTCGTATTATATAACGCTAAGTTAAGTGTTTGGGTAAGAAACTCCATCTAACTGGTTAGATGAAGTTCCTAGCATGAAACAATTCTTGATCATATTGTATGATAAAAAGGATCGTTGCTCAAGTAAGAGAACCAAGACCTCACCAAGAGACTGAACACGTGATTACGAATCACTTTATAAGGAAAAGGTGTTTCCTAAGAGATGTGTAAACAAGAGGGTCACATCAGCAGAGAATATAGCAGATCCACTTTGGAAACGCCCAAAGTCAATAGGCTCTCAAAGTGCATCTTGAGAAGATGGGACTTAGAATACCTAAATGGCTTTTACGGGCAAGTGGGAGATTGTTAGGAATAGTGCCCTAGAAAGCCGATTCGACGTAATCTGCTTTGGGACTTTTCTTGTATCACAGACAATCTTTGAATAATATACGATTGATTATAGGCAAACACTTCTTTATATGCCAATACGTGTTTTGTGTGTTTCCATTACATGCGCATGTATGAGAACTCCCCTAATCCTGATGACTTTAGGACTCTACCATTTAGGTGAAATGGTTCATGAAACGAGCCCTATATCACATAAGTCATGATTAGTAAAATACTCCAAGCCGATGAGTCCTACAGACAGTGGGAGTGTCAACCTGACTCCTCTAAGGCTTGCTTGTGGGATCACGCCCTTAAGAAGGACCACCTTGTTTCATGGAGGTGCAAAGTGTATAGTTGATACGTGCGTGATACATGAGGGTGCTTACTTTAATAAGTAAGTTCACTGAGGTGCCCCGTGTGAGAACATTCCTAAATGGGAAAGGAAGTTTCTATTTCAGGAAATGGAAACTTCCAGATTAGGAAATATCTCACGAGTCATTGATGTGATTAATTGATCCTTAGACTTGAGGTTCCATGTTACTTTATGAGTTAACTCTGTAGTCTTTGGTATAAGATTTAAAGGGTGTCGCCTTAGACAACTGATTCAAGGCTTATGCTGGGGCTGCACAAGTGACTCATGAAAGTGAATGAGAATCAAGAAAGGACCTACACTTGCATTTGCAAGGTGATCTCTTATTGTGTAAGTCATTCATATGCCATATGGAGTCCTTGGCCAAGGCAGTAGATCAAGACATCAAGAAAAGGGTTTCTTGGATTGAGATCAAATGGATATGAAATGCACTTAGCTTTAAGACCAGATTATTAGGGTTCTAATTATTCCCTTACCCTAGATCATGGTTGAGAGATAGTAAGTAGGAGGATTGTATCTCACATGAATCAATGACTTAAAGGTTCTGTCGAATCCGAACATTCCAATTCAGCTAGGGGTTAAACACCTGTTGCTAAACTATGGTCGTTTAATCTGTGGACTGATTAATTAATTAGTGAATTAATTAATCAGGGTCACTGCTAATTGAATTGAGAACCTAGAGGGTCACACACAACAACTTGGTTACATGAGTTGAGGCTTTAAAATGATTAAACGAGTTAATCAAGCCAAGAGGGTTCCACACATGTGGCTCACGTGAGTGACACGTGTCATTGTGACACGTGTCACACACGTGTATAAAAAACGAAAGTCTTATTTTGGAGAAAATAATCTAGTTAATTAATTATGAATTAATTAATTAGATAAAATAAGTTATTTATTTTAAATAAATAAAGTATAAAATTATCCAAAAATAGTTTGGATATTTTTAGCTCTCTTGAAAGTTGATTTGAATTAGAATTCAAAGTCAAAGTCAAAATTACTTGATGATCAAGTAATAGGAGAGAGAGAGACCAAAATCCTAGCCCATTAAGGACTAGGAATTTCGTCCCTCCCCTTTCTTATAAATAGGGGAGCTCATGCTCCCCTTTAGAGCTAATTGACAATTCTTGGTTCATGTGTTGAACACCTTCCTTTCTCCAAGATTAAATTAAACCCTAGGTTAAGCCTAAACACTAATTAGAGAACTAGCATCCTTACTAGTTAGATTGTGATCAAGTTGGTGGACTATCTCTAGAGACTTCAAGTTAGAAGTTTTGAAGATTCGAGCTTTACCAAAAGTGGAGCAAAACGATCAGAAGGGATGATGAAACGATTCTGAACCCGACGTGAAGCGAATGAAAAAATCGAACCAAAGAAGATGGCGAAAACGGTTCGTCCATATCCTGAAGGATGAATTTTTTCACGAGGGTTTTGTGACTGGCAGTTTTCTACTTTCGCAAAACTGGTTTTCGAAGGGAGTTTCAATCCTGCTTTTCTCGTTTCATGTTTCTTTCTTTATGTTATATTGTTAAGAACATCTCTAACATGAATTGAATCTAGGTTAGTGTGGATTGCTATCCCGACAATGGATTCTGAAGTAGAAAGAGACTTTCGAGGGACGGGTTGTCAAGCCGCGAGAAGAGCGTTCTTGGGTGGCTTGAAACGCTTCAAGAAAGAATAAAAGAAAAGTAAGTTTTCTATCTTTACGAATTTGGATACACGATTGCGAGTTCAAGATCCTTTTGTTGGAAAAATTTTTAAATTCCGCTGCTTTCTGATTCGTGTTTTCCAACAACACGTGCCAAGTCACGACGAACGGGGACTCACTCACTCACTAGGCTAGGCGGGAACTAGAATCTCGAAACCCCACAAGCCAAACAATAAGATAAAATGCACGTGCGGAAGCATTTCATATAATCAATCATGAATATAGGTAGCAATTGACGGGTTCAACTAGCATAAATACCTAGTCCCTAAATTTCAAACATAAATCATAAGTCATAAACTCTGCATTTAAACATGTTTCAATATGACTTAAACAAAGTACAATGTGCGTATAGAAAGACTCTGACTTAACTACAGAACTTAACTGACACAAAATCCCGCCTAGCACTCCAAAACCGGCAAAAGAACTGAAAACAAAGCCGGGTTCAGTCTATAGGAGACTGGTGGGTATAAAACAGGGCATACTATATTTATATTTCAGAATATAAACACCCTCACATATAAGCTATAATCCCGTGCGAGGTTTTAAAACATTTCCCCAAGTGGGGTGAAAACAAAGGAAAACAACGCTCGGGATTACAACGATCAATTTCATTCATTCATTAAAAACATGCGGTCATTTCGTGAGCCCGGCGAGGGGACGAATTCTCCAACCTTCTCCTCGTGTGTGCATTTATTCATTCGTTCATTCATTCATTAGTGATCATACCACAATCATTCAGCCATTCGTTCATAAACATTAACATTCATAACATTAACATTCATAACATTAACACTTACACCTTTTTCCTCCGGGTGGTGGACGGGTTAGCAAGACCCGGCCACCTCATTCATTGACCAAAAGGGGTTACATGACTCCCCAGATGGCGCTCAACGTCCATTCTTCGCTAACTCCTAACGAGGTCCGGTTACGCCGTCATTGTTTGTTGGGACTAGTGCACGGGGATCACCGTCAGCCCGAGCTTCCCCGGATAGCCATGTACACATAGTCCCGGGCCCCATTAAACATTGTGTTCACTGATCTCGCCAAAACATTGGGTAAGGGTTCATGAAAGAAAGGCTTACGTTTGAAATCATTTACTCGAGAAAAGACTCTATATACGTAGTAAATACATTTTGGCATAAAACTTTGCACGTTGGTTTATATAGGGTCATTTTAGCTAATAGAAGAGAAACCCACTTTTACACCTTACCGACCAATACCAAGAAGAAAACAAGAGGACTTGAAAGTGTCCTATGAACCCAGAATATCTCCGTCCTGGAGAAAACTGTACACAAGACGACATGGTGCATTGTAGCACCCGAGCACAAGGTACCACATCCCCCGCACCGAGACCCGACCCGCATATGAAACGGATAATCCATACACGAGCTAAATCACGGAGAATGGGGACACTACACACACACTAAGCTAGGCGGGCTAACCCTTAAACCAAACAATACCAAAACTAAACCAAATAGAGTATGCAATAGCGGAAGCAACACATGATCAAGATATATATACATTGAGCATTCAAGCTCCAAAATAGAATATTTACCATACTAACATGTCGTCATGGCTCAAACATGTACGCTCAATCCAAAGTTAATACATAAGAGTCATAAATAAGAGTATGAGTGCGTGTAAGACCCAAAATAGAGAGCTAGAAACAAATACAAGACCCAACGACTCGAATTCCCGCCTAGCTCCACTTACACCTGCACAAAACAACTGAAACAATCCGGGTTCAGTCTAAAGGAGACTGGTGGGTATTAAAAACAGGGCATAATATATATAGAATGCAGAATTTAAACACATTCATGCATGTTATAATCCCGAAAGAAGTTTTATAACAGTTTCCCAAGTGGGTAAAATAAGAAGTCATTCATCGGGATTATAACTCTCATTTTCATATTCAATCAATAGGTTATACGTGAGCCTGGCGAGAGGGCTAAGTCTCCAACCTCCACCTCGTGTAATCATTAAAGTATTAAATAGGTGATCATGCATACAATCTTTCGTGCTCAATCAATCGATCAATCATAATCTTTCGATCATTCATATAATCATTCATATAATCTCCTTCTTCCTCCGGGCGGTGGACGGGTTTGCAAATCCCGGCCACCTCAATCATTGGCCAGAGGGGTTTCATGAGTTCCCCAAAGGCACTCAACTTCCTTTCCTCACTAATCTCCTAGTGAGTTCCAGACTCTGTGGTTTGGTGAAACTAGTGTACGGGGTTCACCGTCAGCCCGTGCTTCCCCTGTTAGCCATGTACACTAAGTTTCGGGCCCCAATCAGTGCAATCAATCAATACTCGCCAAAACATAAGGTAGGGTGTTCGATAAAGAAAAGGGTTTAACATTAAAATCATAGATTCTTTGAAAGACTCGATATATATATATATATATATTAATTTTGGCTTAAAACCTTCACATTGGGAATACATATAGGGTCGTTTATCTAAATAGAAGAGAAACCCACCTTAAAAGCCAAAAGAAGTAGCAACAAGAGTCGTACTGCTCGCCCTCGTCTCCAACTAGACCCGGATCTGTGCAAAGAAAGCAAAGTGTAACTCAAATGACCATATAAGACGCTCGGCAATGCAATGGATATGATATGAATGCATAAAAGATGATATTATGTCATGAACACGTTCTTGTGCACTATTAATTCATTTAAATCATATAGAGACAAGTCGTTCAATCGTTCAAGGAAGCGTTCATAACTTTCACATTCCATAACAAATAAATTCAAGAATTTCACGTAAAGATCATAGCACGTACTAAATCACGTTTACAATTTAGAGAATAGGATAGATAATAAAACATTCAAGTCAAGATTGAAATTAAAAAGGAACATGAAATAGATAACAATTTAATTTCCATACTTTAAATAAATTTAAATAATACTTAAATATACATATTTAATTATGTCTTAAATATATATATATATATATATATATATATATATATATTACGCAAGGCATGCATGTATACATTTAAATCAAACAAATGCATGCAACCATTTAAATTAAATAAATACATGCAACACATATTATAAATATATATATATATACGTACTAAGTGCATGAATTCTTAAATAATTAAACAATTTATACCTACATATTATATATATATATATATATATATATATATATATATATATATAGCCCGTAAACATAAACACACACACTACTACAATGCATGCATAAATGCATTACACCCTACACTTCATGAAGAAAAGAATGGCAGCAACAATAGCGGTACAGAAACAATCTCCCCGCCCGGGGAGATTTTTCACGCAAAAGTCCCCGCCTGGGGATTTAATGCAGCGGAGTTTCTGTAAGAAGGCTCCCCGGCCGGGTACATTCAAGCACAAACTCCCCCCGGCCGAGGAGATGCAACACAGACACAACGCAGCAGCAAAACAAGCTTAAGTCCCTGTTTTATCTCATGAAAATCAGCAGCAAGTCACAACAACAATTAAGGTAATAGCTCAGCAGCGAAAAGACAACAAAAGCTCCCATAACTGACTGATAATGAGCGGCAAATAAGGAAGGCAAATGAGCATCAGCTGACAGCAACCAATCGCAGCAAAAATAGGGCCAAAAACAGGGGAAAACTCCACAAAGCTTCAACCAACCTTAAACCAACATGATCAGGCATGAAATAGCAATGAAAGATCAACAAATTCCAGCAAATTCAGTCCCTAACATAGCAGCAGCAGTACCATATGTGAGGAAGTAAAATTTCAGTTAAGTTTCATGCATTTCCTTAGCAAATTCATTAATGATATCACACCCACTCTCAACTACCACAAAATAAATGTTCATAAATGAAATAAGGAAGCTAAGATATTCACTTTCAAGCTTTAAAATCAACAAAAGCATCAGGTAATCCAAGAGATCAAAATTTTCAACTTAAACCTAACTATTCACTCATGCCTTCAAATCTCCATGAATTCAAGCTTAAATTTAGGGATGAATAGATCAAAATGACCAGAGATGCATGTATAACATATCCCTAACTCACCTTGTTGATTGGATGAAAGTTGGAAGAGATTTGAGCTCTAAAATCTCCAAGGATAGCAAGGTTACGGGATGAACTGGAAGTCAGAAGGTTTAGGCTGAAATTTCTCTTTGTGTGAGGTATGGATCGAAATGGGGTTGGTTAAGGTTGAAAGAGGGTTGAGTCAGGGTTCTAAAAAGTCCAACCATGATTAATTTGGTTAAGTATGGTGAGAGTTATGATTAAAATGGTAAAATGTGGCAGTTTGGCAGCCGTTTCATTTTTCGGTTGGATTTTGGAGGTTCAAATGATTTCGAAAAAATATATGGCTAAGTTTATTAAACCCGAATCTTTGATACGAGTTCAACGAAGTTGACGGAACTCGAATCCGAGTTCCCGAGCTCAAGATATCACATACGGAACCAAGGGTGTGGTAATTGCTCGTTAGCCCCCGATTTGGTTCCACAATTCAAAATTACAAACATGTTCATAACACATAAAATTACAACATACTAAATTTTCACGAAATTTTGAATTCAATTCGAATAAGAACGACACTCAAACATGTCACAGATACGCATATAGTTCAAGAATTCAATTAAATTCAAATAATTTAAATATTTATAAAATAAACTAAAATTATAGTTCAAGAATTCAATGAAATTCAAATAATTCAAATATTTATAAAATAAACTAAAATTAAAGTAAATAAGTAAAACTTAACATTATAAAATAAGAAAATAACATAACCATTAATCTTATAAAAACGAAACAACTAATTCCATTTCAATTAAATTAATAGTCACAATTTAGGTTAAATTTAATATTAGAAAAATTAAAGATATACTTATTTAATATTTCAACATTTAATTATGAAATTAAATATAAGAAATACTTATAAACAATTAATCAACACAAATTGATAAACACGTACGTCATACCTGTACGGCCGAAATATCGGGGTGTCACATGCATACGTGAGACTCAAGACTCCAAATGAACCATATATGACGCACGACAATGCAATGAATACGTTATAAAAGCATAAGAGATGATATTATATCATGAAAACGTTCATGTGCACAATTAACAGTTTAAAGACATATAACCAAGTCATCCATTCATTTCAAGAGATATTCATATCCGTTCGACTTCATAACTACCATATTTCATATCAAATAAATCTGAGAAATTCAAATAACGGTCATAACATATGGTATAACATGTATACATATCATACAGGCCTTAAAATAAAAGTTACATAAGCAATTAGGGTTCACATTGAGAGCAAAGATCCATGTATGCGCATATGAGGAGCAATGATGACACCTTGAGGTATAACTCGGAAAATATTCCACAAAAAATATCATGAAACTTCATAACACACAAGGTAACACATTATAAAACATGTTAGTATCTCAAAGAAGTCATAAAAGAGTTGAAGGAAGATCAAACGAGCAACGAAAAACGGAACCGGAGTCATGAGGGTAGGCTGGACAGAATCCACCCCACCCCCATGGATCTGGTCCAGAAGCCCACTGACCCAAATCCACCACCGTGGATTTGGCTCAGTAGCTAAAAAAAACACAACAACAGGGCAACACGAAAGGGAAAGGAAAAGAAGCATATTACCAACTTATAACTCAATAAAAAGCATATAAATATACAGAGATTCATGTCCTAATTCATACAAAAACCGAAGCTAAATCATGAGAGTGGAAGAGATGCTCACAAAGGTTCATATTCTTCAAGTTTCAAGAGAATCCATTAATGGTAACTTGCAAATAACTCATTTATCATGCAATATAAGTTCAAGGAAACTCAAATGGAAGTCTTAGACTCATATACCATGCTTCATACTAAAAGAAACCACAAGAACTCATGCAAGATTCATTAAAGTTTCACAAACCCTTACTATTCATCATCTTCTCCAATACTTGATCAAATCTTGGTGAAATCATGTAATATAGGACTTAAAAAAACCACAATGAGATACACAACATAAAAATGGGATTACCTTTCAAATTGGAGAAGAAATGAAAGGAGTATGATCTCAAATACCCCAAGGTTGAATAGTTTCCTTCTTCCCCCTTTCTTATCTCTTTCTTTCTCTTCTTTCTCTCTCTTTTGGCTGAATTGATTGAATGAGAGAGAGAGTGGTTCGGTTTGGGGCTGAAAAGGGGAGAGAGAGAGGTACTCCAAGTGGGTATAGGTCAAGGGTTAGGGTCTAGGGGTGTTATTTAGGTCCGTAGGCTCATAAATTGTCATTGGTTGTCATTTTAGGCGTGAGATGCTCGTTTCGGTTGAAATTCGGGAATCTAAGTGGTCTTATAAAAATTTGAGGCATATTCCATCGGATCTGAATCGTCAATACGAGTCCAATGGAGGTTACGAAACTCGATTCCGAGTTCCCGAGCTCAAGGTATCACATACGGAACCAAAGGTGCGCTAATTGCTCGTTAGCCCCCGTTTTGGTTTCCAAAACTCGAAATAAATTCAAAACTCAAACAAAAGAATCCGGAAACATAAAACAAGTAAAAATATATGGTCATAATACACATAATTCACTCATACCAAGTTTTCACAAAAAACGAAAATCAAATCGAATAAAAACGACACTCAAACACAATCACATAGGCATAAACGTTTCAAGAATTCATTTTCAAAATCAAACTACTAAGAGAAATAATAATTGAAAATATACAAAACTAATTTAATTACATATATTGTTAAACATATACATCATACTCTGAATAACGGAAAAACTGGGGCGTTACATATTATGTAATAGGTTAATATTAACATAACCATTAAATAAATTGGAAAAGAAAGGAAACCAAATTAAATGTCATAACATATATATATATATATATATATATATATATACATGCACATGCACGTACACAACACACACAACACATGCATGCACAAAATTGATAAAGGAAATGAAATTAATAATGTAAGAAGGCATGCATGCAGCCCTACGTACTCACACACATGCACCCTTATTCATGAAATGCAGCAAATAATTTCTTGAAGCTCAAATAATCTACAAACACATGGTAATGGGGGTTACAATATTAAGAAGGAAAAGTGGTAACGGGAGTTAAGTCAGGAAGAAGCTTAAGTTATTTTCAAACAATATGGTAACGGGGGTTAAGGTTTCCAAGAATAAAATTGGTAACGACCGTTACGGGTCACAGGAGTGCAGCTCCGAATTTACAGCACAAGCAGTCCTTTATCTGCTAAAAAAACTCAACCAAATAGCAGCTAAAATGTGGTTTAAATGCAAGGAAACAATAATCTAAAACAGGGTATCAAATAAACCATGAATTCAGGCCATTCCATGCATCACTTTTCCTGAGAAAATGCACAAACAACAACAACAACATGCAACAACATTAGCACCAGGCATGCAGTCACTTTTCAAGCCTAAAACTCATCCAATTTGCCTCTAACTGATGGTTAAATGCAAGGAACATGATCATGAAACAGATCTAGAGATGTACATGTAAGTTAGGCCTCAAATCATGCAAGAATCAAGCTCAAAACTTCACAAAACTGACAGCAAATGAGTAACAAGAAGTAGCAGCGTGCAGCAGTTCGTTTCATGCTCAAAACTCAATCATAGTACATCTAAAATGAATGAAAACAGGGCAACAACATCATGTAACAGGGCACCACGAAATCTGATCATTTTCCATGCATTTCATGCAAAACTTCATTAAAACAACAGCATATTGACAGCAATTAAGAACTATGACAACAGTTCGGTTTTGAGCCCAAAATCCCCCATTTTTCTTTCATAAGCTCAAGTTCACTAACGGTAGAAGTTAATACACACAACAACCATGTATTAAATGCAAAGAAACAAGATATATAGGCATAAATGAACTCATTTTAGTCCATAAAACTCAAGAAACATACATGTAGAGCAAGTATTAAAAATTTGAAGAAAACCTAACTTTTCATGCCTTTCTTCAATCATGCATAAAACCTTAAGTAAAAGAAACAAAATGGAACATATATTAAATCACAAATCATAAGGAATATGGATCTTACCTCGGATTGTTGAAGATCGAAGAAAACTAGAAGATCTTTAAAAAAACTGGAGGTTGAAGGTGATGAATAGTGAGAATCTCTCTTCCTTACTCTTGTGGTTGCTGATCTCATGTGAGGGAGGAAGAAATGAGAGAGATATATGGCTAAAAATGGCTTAAGTTCAAGGAAATGATGAAGGATGGGTCCCATAGCTCATATATATAGGTCATAGGGGTGTTTTAGGATACGAATGACTGAAAATTGCTTCGTCACAAGTGTACTAAAATGACTTCTTTTCCAAACAAGTCCAAAACTTTCAAAAAGTTGCAATTAAGTCCAAGAACCAATTTTTCAATTAAGTCCAAAAATTTTAAAGTCATACAATTACATCCTTAAATCACGTATATCATATAACTCATGAAATTAGCATGCTCGGGATTAAAATTCGTATACCATAAATTCATAATTCTCAAGAATTCGTATCATAATTTCACTTAGGGCATATTCTTAACATTTAAATCACATATTTCAAGTAGTTTCATATAATCAGATAATCATTAAAATAATACCCAATTACATAATTAAATAATTTAAAAATACAAATAATACTCTCGTTACAAGGTACCTATAAGGTCGGACGAGCGGGATATTACAAAAACTCCCCTAGTCCATCAGGTTGCTAAAGACTTCTTCATTAGGTGAATGACACATGAAACAAGCCTTAACTCAAGCCGGATTATAAACTACTCTAAGTCGATGAGCCCAATGAACAACGAGAGTGTCAATTATGCTCGATTGAGACTTGCTTGTAAAGGGCATAATAGATGCGTACATAATAAACAAGGTGCTCGTTATGAGAATGAGTACACTGAGTTGTCCCGCGTGAGAAGACTCCTAAATGGGGAAGGAAGTTTTCACTTCCAGAAGGGGAAACAATTCACAGGTTGTTTCTGCAATTCTCTAGAACAAAGGTTGTTTGTTTCAAGGAATTTCCTTTGTTTAGCAATCGTTCCTAAGAGAGAAGAAAGGTAAGCAAACAAATCTCAAAAAAATTTGAGGATAACATCCTACACCACAAATGGAAGAAACAAACCATCTAATAAAACACAACCAATTTTTAGAGATAGTAAACGAGTAAATACTCCTCCCTTGATGCATTCAGAATACATTCCTAGATAGCCTAGGAGATAGTATGATGTTCTCCATAAAACATCTCAAGTGGATATTGAGCCACTCGCCTATGAGGAGGCGCTGTCAGATTTGGGATCTGAGTAGCGTAAACAAGCCTTGAAATTCAAAATGGATTCCATACACTCAAACCAAGTTTGAAATTTGATTGATCCACCTAATAGGATCAGACCCATAGGATCTACAAGCGAAATCTTAGAGTAATGGAAATGTTACAACCATTAGAACAAACTAAGTTGCTAGAAGGTTTCACTTAAAGACTAAGAGTAGACTTTAATGAGACCTTCTCACTGGTTGTAATGCAAAGCCCATTCAGATTATGCTTAGTATATCTGCATATTATGACTATGAGATATGATAAAGAATGTAAAACTGTCTTTTTCGATAAGAGATGGATAAAGACGTACGCATGGGACATCCCATGGATCTCACATTCAGTGGGAGTATGCAAAAGGCTTGCAGACCCCTAAGGTTAATCTATAGATTGATGAAGGCTTCTAGGAGTTGGAGCATTTGATTTCATTATACAATCAAATTGTTTGACTCATGTAAAGTTCGAATAAGTTCTAAGTGTACAAGTAAGAGTTAGAGGCGTTAGTTCGACTTTTGGTACTTTAGAAAATGACATCCTTCTCATTACAAATGTGAAGGAAGATATAAAAGTCACCAAAGTCTAGTTGACCATCTTGAGATGAAAGATCTTGGTGATTATCTTATATTCTCAGGATAAAGAGCTATAGGGATAGATCTAAGAGAATACCAAGATTATCACAATCAAGTACGTAGACAATATAATAAAAGAGTTTAATATGGAAGATTCATAAAGAAGGATTTCCAAAAAATGATAATGAAACATCTCTTTTGAAGAGTATATGTCCTAAGATAACTTTAAGAAAGCTAGAATGTCCAAAATCCCTTAATTAGCAGGGAGCATAAAGTTTGAAAAGTTATATACTCGATAGGATATGGTGTAACACTTAACGTGGTGAGACAATTCTGATTTGACCTTAGAGAAGGCCACCGAACTGCTGTAAAAATATCCTCGAAGTACTTGAGAAGAAATAAAGATATGTTTTAAGAGCCCAACAGAATCTTGTCATTAAAGGATATTTTGATGTAATCATTGCATAAAACATGGATGATTGTAAATTTACTTAAGGATACATTTTCTGCTTGAATGGCAGAGCAGTGTGTTAGAAAGAGTTCCAAGCAGAAGACACTGCAAATTCGACCACGAGGTTGAATACTTTAGTCGTATTGAATACCGCTAAGTTAAGTGTTTAGGTAAGAAACTCCATCTAACAGTTAGATGAAGTTCCTAGCATGAAACAACACCATTTTTATATTGTATGACCAAATTATTTGGTTGCTCAAGTCAGAAAACCAAGACCGCACGAAGAGATCAGACACGTGATAAGAACAATGTGTTTCCTTAATGATTTGGAAATTAAAAGGGTCCACATATGCAGAGAACATAGCAGATCCACTTTGGGAACGCCCAAAGTCAATAGGCTCTTAAATTAAATCTTGAGAAGATGGAAATTAAAGTATACCTGAATAGCTTTTACGGGCAAGTTGAAAATTATTGGGAATAGTGCCCCAGAAAGTCGATTCGTTGTAATCTGCTTTGGGACTATCCATATATCACAGACAATCTTTAAATAATAGATGTATGATTTATATCATGGGAAAACACCTTTGAATGTGCAATTGAATGTTTTGTGTGTTTCCTATTAAGTGTGCATGTATTAGAACTCCCCTAATCCATCAGGCTGTTAGGGACTTTGTCATAGGTGAATGAAACATGAAACAAGCCCAAACTCAAGCCAGATTGTAAACTACTTCAAGTCGATAAGCCCAACGAACTGTGGGAGTGTCAATTAGGCTTGATTGAGACTTGCTTGTGGAATTGTGTCCTTAAGAAGGAACACCTAGTTTCATGGGGTGTAATGTGTATAGTAGATGCGCACATAATACACAAGGGTGCTCGTTATGAGAATAAGTACACTGATTTGTCACGTTTGAGAAGATTCCTAAATGGGAAAGAAAGTTTCCACTTCTAGAAGGGGAAACCTATAGATTAGGAAACATCTCACAGATCAATGGTGTGAGTAAGTAGTGAGTAATTAATCCTTTGACTCAAGATTCCATCGATATCTAGTGTGAGCAAACTAGGTAATCTTAGATATAGGTCAAAAAGAGAGACACCTAAATTATGACTTACGTTGGGGTTACAAAAGTGGCACATGGAGGCATGTGAGAATCAATAAAGGACCTACACTTGCTTAAGGATAGATCTTGTTGGAAAACACGAATCAGAAAGCAGCGGAATTTAAAAAATTTTCCCAACAAAAGGACCTTGAACTCGCAATCGTGTAACCAAATTCGTAAAGATAGAAAACTTACTTTTCTTTTATTCTTTCTTGAAGCGTTTCAAGCCACCCAAGAACGCTCTTCACGCGGCTTGATCCCCTCTCCTTGGTAAAGCTCGAATCTTCAAACTTCTAACTTGAAGTCTCTAGAGAAAGTCCACCAACTTGATCACAATCTAACTAGTAAGGATGCTAGTTCTCTAGTTAGTGTTTAGGCTTAACCTAGGGTTTAATTTAATCTTGGAGAAAGGAAGGTGTTCAACACATGAACCAAGAATTGTCAATTCACTCTAAAGGGGAGCATGAGCTCCCCTATATATAGGAAGGGGAGGGGCGGCCGAAACTAGTCCTTATTGGACTAGGATTTGGTTCCTCTCTCTCCTATTACTTGATGATCAAGTATTTTCCAACTTTGACTTTGAATTCTAATTCTAGTCAACTTTGAAGAGAGCTAAAAATATCCAAACTATTTTTGGATAATTTTATACTTTATTTATTATAAAATAAATAACTTATTTTTATCTAATTAATTAATTCATAATTAATTAACTAGATTATTTTCTCCAAAATTAGACTTTCTTTTTAATTCAAAATTAAACCAAAGTCTATTAAATAATTAACTAATTAATTATTTAATATATATAATATATATATATACACACGTGTGTGACACGTGTCACAGTGACACGTGTCACTCACGTGAGCCACACGTGTGATTTCACACGTGTGGAACCCTCTTGGCCCGATTAACTCGTTTAATCATTTTCAAGCCTCAACTCATGTAACCAAGTTGTTGTGTGTGACCCTCTAGGTTCTCAATTCAATTAGCAGTGACCCTAATTAATTAATTCACTAATTAATTAATCAGTCCACAGATTAAACGACCATAGTCTAGCAACAGGTGTTTAACCCCTAGCTGAATTGGAATGTTCGGATTCGACAGAACCTTTAAGTCATTGATTCATGTGAGATACAATCCTCCTACTTACTATCTCTCAACCAAGATCTAGGGCAAGGGAATAATCAGAACCCTAATAATCCGGTCTTAAAGCTAAGTGCATTTCATATCCATTTGATCTCAACCCAAGAAACCCTTTTCTTGATATCTTGATCTACTGCCTTGGCCAAGGACTCCATATGGCATATGAATGACTTACACAATAAGAGATCACCTTGCAAATGCAAGTGTAGGTTCTTTCTTGATTCTCATTCACTTTCATGAGTCACTTGTGCAGCCCCAGCATAAGCCTTGAATCAGTTGTCTATGGCGACACCCTTTAAAGCTTATACCAAAGACTACAGAGTTAACTCATAAAGTGACAAGGAACCTCAAGTCTAAGGATCAATTAATCACATCAATGACTCGTGAGATATTTCCTAATCTGGAAGTTTCCATTTCCTGAAATAGAAACTTCCTTTCCCATTTAGGAATGTTCTCACACGGGGCACCTCAGTGAACTTACTTATTAAAGTAAGCACCCTCATGTATCACGCACATATTAACTATACACTTTGCACCTCCATGAAACAAGGTGGTCCTTCTTAAGGGCGTGATCCCACAAGCAAGCCTTAGAGGAGTCAGGTTGACACTCCCACTGTCTGTAGGACTCATCGGCTTGGAGTATTTTACTAATCATGACTTATGTGATATAGGGCTCGTTTCATGAACCATTTCACCTAAATGGTAGATTCCTAAAGTCATCAGGATTAGGGGAGTTCTCATACATGCACAGCTAAAGTAAACGCATACCAAACAAGAGCACATAAAGAAGTGTTGCCTCAATTCGTTATTTCATTCAAAGATTGTTTGTGATTACAATAAGGAAAAGCACAAAGCGGATATACAATCGGCTTTCTAGGGCACTTTTCCTAACAGATCTCTTATTGCATAAGACGTTCATATGCAAACCTAAAATGCTCGGCCGTGGTGGTGGATCAAGATATCAAGAAAAGAGTTTCTTAGATTGAAATCAAATGGATACGAAACGAACTGAGCTTTAAGAATAAGATTATTGGGGCTCTCATTATTCCCATGCCCTAGGTCTTAATAAGATTAGTGGGGGCTCTCATTTTTCCCATGTGGTTATCATCCTAATTATTTATTTATGAAATAAATAAAAGGATAATATCATAAAATATTTATTTATAAAATAAATAATGAATAAATTTAAGATTGATTTATTATGAAATAAATAAATATAAGATAATATCCTGAACTTGTTAGGGTAATTTTATTAATTAATAATAGGATTATTAATTAGTTATATAGTATTATCTTATGACATAATTTAAAAAAAGATAAGATCTTTTTCTTAACAAAAAAGAGATTGTTATTTTTTTTTTTAAGATAAAAGAGAAGAGGCTTCTCTTAGATCGTAATTCGTGAAGTGCTAGGATAACAGGTGGCATTATCTGCGTGGATGTTCATCTTTTATTGAAGTAGCTTGTCACAAAAGAAACTTCATAAAAAATCAAAAATAAAAAGATTATCCGTTGAAACCATTTTCATATAAAACAAGTTAAACTAAAATAAAATCATAAAAAAAATCACAAAAAAGGCTTAAACTAAAATAAAATCAGAAAAATAAAAATACCTGATGTAGCCGCTTTCCCAAAGCAGCTTAAACTAAAATTAAAATATTTATACAAAGTACACCAAAAGTAAAATATACACATAAAAAGCCCACTAATTTTAAAAAATCCTCTCAAGGTTCAATTAGAAGACTGATCCTTCTCCAAAAGAATTGTCAAATCATCACCCTATCCATTTCGGGCCCACAACATGAACGATTAATTTTTCCAAAATATTCAATGCACATGTTCCTTCACTAGATTCGGGCCCACAACATGAAAAAAAAAATTGTAAGGTACTCAGCACACATTTTCCCTTCGCACTATGTACGAGTAATTCTCGCTTTTTAAGAACAAGCAATGATCTACAATCCACAATCAAATTATTTCAAAAGTGTTAATCCAAATAATGTTATAATCATGAATAAGAGAAATTGTCATGATAATATGACATGTATATTAGTCGTTTTGTATTTTGAAGAGGGGGATGGAGAAACTAATTGTTGGGAATTTTATTCAAACTCTATATGCGCGCAAGCGTACACTTGTCAGGTGTAGCACATAAGGTGTCAAACCCATAGGGAAGGGAAAACCAAACAATCACCTCGTATATTCTCAAATCGATAGACCAGACCAAGACTCAGAGGGGGTTAACTAACTACTACGAAACTGAACAGAAAACAACTAAAGACTCAACAAACAAGATGACAAATAGACTAGGGAGATAACAATATAGTAGTTTAGTGATCGGATCAATGCCAAACAAATACTCAAATTATCACAATCCTAATCACAAATTTTTATGCCAGCTTCTCTCGAAGTCAAGCACTCATGCTCAAGTGTTTGTGTAAGCCACTCTCGTAGTCAGACATACAAAAACAGTTTAAACAATATGAACAAGATTAGTGTAATTAAATAACAGTGGCTTGTCATGTATCATTTAATCACTAATTTCTTAGAGAAAGACCGAATTTCTTCATCTCTTTAACCTTAAGTGCTTAGGAATTAATTAATCCAAATTAACCAACAATCTCTCGATTAGAAAGCCAATTCTAAGTTCATGTTAAAGGCGTACCTTCTCTAACATGCAATTAAAATGTAATTCCTTCACATAATAATTATAAGAATTCATTCAAGCATATCATTGGACACTCAATCTACAAAATCATTGTTCCCATGGCTACCAAACTAACAACACATAAACATAATAAACACAAGAACCAGACTAATAATAAAACTACTAATATTCATACTTAAAGAATCATTCACAATCATCCCAACATTAGTTTTTAACATAACACTAATTAAAACTGAAATAAAAGAGAAAAGAAAAGGCTTATGAAAGTCTTCTCCGAAGGCTGACGAGGTTCCTCCGTGGAAGATGGAGTTCTAGCCTTTCGGCTAGATTTTCTTGTTCGTCTCCAAGGCTATGTTCTTCTTCTCCTCTCCTTCTCTAGGTCAGAATAATGGGGGCCAGGGTTTAGAGCCTCAGAATAGCTCTTTTATTACCACAAAATCGAGTTCCCACTGGGCTTCGATGACTCAAAAGGTGAAATAATGAGTTTAGGCCCGAAAATATGTCTCTGGATAGCCGAGACGCCCACGTGATGCCATCATGCCCGTGACGATGCTTCGACTTTGAATTTGTGATTAACTAGCCATCACAGCCGTGATGGTTTTCTATGCAAACTCATGACGCCCGTGACGAGGTATAGAGACTTTTCCTTTGGCTGTTTTCGCTCGTTTCGTCTCCGTTTCATGCATTTTTTTCACCATTTCTTTTATCTTTGACTCCAACATGAAATATGAACTGAAATAGAGCAAATTAGACATAATTAGGCACGAAAATGGTATGAAAATTTATGCAATATAGGCTAAAAACATTGAACATTTTAGGCCTAACACTAATGAACACTTAAATCTTCCATCACACAACGAAAAACTAAATCATGGAGCACAAAGTTCCCATAACAAATATTAAGAGCTAAACGAGCAAGAGTGTACGCCGCCTTGTTACCCCTGTGATGAACAAAAGAGAATGACACATCTTGAACAATGGAGAGAAGTTGTCTTATATCATCTAAGTTAACTCCCATATTTGATAAATCTGTTTCGAAGGATTGAAGTTTGCTGACTAACTCCAAGTAATCACTCTCTAATACAACCTTCCGCACTCTTTGTTGTTGAACCAATTTTTCCGCCTCTTTCATTGCTAGAGTTTCAACTACTTCCAGCTCAACCCTTTCAGTTGTATAACGGTTCGCCCAATAAATGAAATTTCCTTGAAATTTCTACAAATTACTCTAAATCTATTCTTTTTCTCCCAATCAAATATTGAACCATCAGAGTTAATCTTTAATGTACCTTCTGTAGGAGATGTCCACTCTGAGTTAAAAAGCTTTCCTCCGCGGGAACTTCAACTCGATACTCACCATACTTAATGTAAATATGTGCTGAGCATAGGAGATTATCTTGGCCAAATTAGAATGTTCATCATCAACCCATTTCTTATTCCGTCTACGCCAGAAAGTCCACATAAAGGTAGCAAATCTGTCTCCCTCATCACTACTCAAAATCTCAAAGACATGCCTCAACCATTCTTCTCCATTTCCACTCCAAATATGTAATATGTCCCACTGGAAGTGAGATAAAGCCCAAACTGTCGAGCCACATTACCACTAATAAATTTATGCTCAAGGGTTTCCAGGGACTTCTCGCACTAGGGGCAAACTGTTGGGAATAGTGCCCTTAAGATTCAATTTGTTAGATTACTTAAACTGAATTTACAACAAGTTGTGAGTATTTCACCTATTGATAATTAATGGCGTGTGGTGGTATTCTTATATGAAATGTGTTTAATAGGAAAAGACTTTGAATACCAGAATCACATGTTATTAAAGTTCTAGTCGGTGCGATAAGAATATGTTCTTATCAAGACTATAACGTGGTTATATATGATGACTAGTCTTTCGTCATAGGGAATGGTGATTCCGATTATAACACGTTGATGATTTTCAATAGGATTGGAGACATCGAACTGGACCACTGAGATTATTCATTTTATACTGCTATCTAAAATGAATAAAATCTCAGGAAGCATTGTACTCTTAATCCTGGTAATATTTCGGCTTTAGGCATGTAGTGTTAGTCACTGTAATATACTCGAAGTGAGGTCTCGGTAACGGGTGGCCAAAATACTTTGTACGTTCGGTGACTGCATGAAATGTGCTAAAGAGTTATATTGATCAAGGAATCTGTGGCCTTGCTGGAAGGTAAAAGATATCCCTGAAATAGATTTGCAAAAGTTCGAATTAAGCCTTTGGCCAAAGCACTTCGCGTGATACGTCACCGAAGTTGTATGATGAATGTGTTCCACATACAGAGAATTTGAACTTAAGGCGAATCAATAAAAAATAAATGATAGTAGTTGCAATTTATTTTTCATGGATATCTACACGGAGGAGTAAAATGCGAAATTATTCTAGATCGAGAAATTCGTGAATAATTTAATTAATTTTAGAGTGCAACAATATTTATTTAGTGAAATTAAATATTGTTAAATGGTAATTAATTACTATCATGAGATGATAATATACTAACCCGTTTGGAGCTAAAATTAATTAGTCCTGCAGGTCCCCCTGCAAGCCCCAATTGAAAACCCGAAGAGAAAATATTGAAGGGAGAAAGAGAAATGAATTTTCAAAGTGTTTGAAAATAGCCAAGGGATTTATTTTAAGAAAATAAATCAAAGTTCCAAAGATTTGGAAATGTCTGAAATTTCATTTTGGAGAAAATGAAAAATTTTATTTAAAAAAAAATTGCGGACGTGGTATGTGCTGACGTGGCATCTGACGTGTCATGCCACGTTAGCAGGTTAGGGCCCAGTTAGAACTGACATAGCGCGCGCGTGGCGCGCCGCGTGTGCGTGTGAGATCGCGCCTCGCCAGCGCAAGCAGGCGGCCCAGATTGAATGTTGACCGGGCAAGTCAACGGGTCATCGGATCGGGTCAAATCCGATTCAAAAGGATAGGGTCGGACCGGGTCCGGTCCGGGTAGGACCAGACCCGGACATGTGTCAAGACCTGGTGAGGTTACATGTATGCACACGCACCAACCACTTGGCCAGCTTATGGCGGCGCGTGGTTGGCGGCGTTATGTCAGCGACGGAGAATGCTACAACGTGGTATATTCGGATTGGCCATCCAGGACGCGGTTTATACATGGGATGGTAAAATTACCGTTTTACCCTCATAAATTTGGCTATAAATAGGCTAACCCTTGCCTCATTTTTATTCATTCAATTTTTAGAGTTCTTTTGGCATTTTTAGCCGAGATTCTTTCCTTTTTAATTAATCCAAATTATGGATTAATTAATTATGTAATTAGGTGGTTATATAATTAATACATAAACTACTTAATTATTAGAAAATAGGTATTTTCTAGTTTTAGAAAAATGAGTTTTTCTAGAAAAATATTTTCTCGAGTATTTAGGGAAATACTCGGGGAGCCCACACTCCGAGGGTCGAGTAGGGAATATTACGGGGAAGCTCTGTCGATTTCACGAAAAGGAAAGCAGCTGGAAAAATTCCGTTAGATAGCCATATTTGGAGTACGGTAATATTTTACAGTTATATTTTTTTAAGCATGATAAACTATATGCTCTTAAGTGTTAATTGCATGTTTGAAATTTATTTGCTTAGTGATTTAAAATTTATTATCAATTGCATGTATATGCTTGAGTAGGTCCGGCTAGTCTTCCACTATTGTATTAAAATGTTTTAGAAATATTTTAATATTATATTGTAAGAAAAATTTTAAAATGTGGTCCCGTACCGCTATTGTTTTGGGCCCACCACCCAGCAACTGGTATCAGAGACGTGCTCTAGATATATACATGCATTGATATGATGCATGCAATGTATAATTTTAAATCTGCTACTGTGCACGTAAATTTTGTCAAAGGAGATTGGTTTTTAAGTGGGACCGTTGTGACCCCTCTAGTGTTTCCTGGGAATTTACGTGGAATGGTATTTCTTTGGGAAACAATTTAATTATTTTTCATGAATAATTACCGAATCAGTAAACATGATTTAAATTATGTGATAATTTATTTATAGCATGTTTACTTTATGCCATTTATTTTAAGCATGATAATTATGTGATAATTATATACAAGCATTCTTAATTTTATGGCATGATCATGATAATATGAGATATTATGTTATTTAAAATTATGCATATTTTATTTAATGAGATTAAATGATATTGTTTAATAGAGATTGGAAGTGATGCATAATTGGATTAATATTTTTCGGCCTAATTAATAAATAGTTATTAAATTGCCTTAAAATATTATTAGGATTTTAAATATGATTTAGTAATCCTAGTGGGAGCGTATTAATAAGATTAATCACTTCTAACAATAAGACGCCAAAAGTGATTATATGATAATCAATAAAATAATCCACACTTTCTAAAAATTCAAGTGGGAGCGAAATGAAAAGAGTTGAATTCTCACGGCCTCCGTTACTGGTCTATAGTATAGTGGATATATACTACTCCCTTCGGCGGGTATGTATCCGCGGTATACAAGATTAGACTTCTTCGGATAGAATGAAATACGGGAAAGTCAGCTCGACCACGCCTCCGTGGATTGTCTTGACCTACTCTTACGGACATCTAGGTAATGGTGCATACTTGACTAAGTAATGTATTAACCTCCCTTCGGAGCTCTGTGACATTTACTTAGAGGTCAAGTGTTGACGTGGTGGATTAACATTGTTTGGTAAGAGTTACATAGATGACATGTTAATTAAGAATAGTTCCTGCTTTTCTAAGCGGTTTTCGACCTCGCCTACCAGGAGTCAACTACGGTTACTTAAGTCACCATTGCATAAATCTAAATGTTTAAGTGGATTTCATTTATTGGTTAGACGTAAAAGAAAGTGAAATGCATAATCATAATTTGCTTTTATTTATTTATGTCAGTTTTATAATAACGATCTCTCTTAATCCACTCCAAACTATATGTCTATAAGGAAATAGGTTAGTAAGGGTTCAACTATGCTGACTAGGAAATGAATCTTTACATAGTGTTGAGACACGAAAGTTTACGTACTTACTGAACCTTATCCGAAAATTCCAGAAACTACAACCAGTCAGGATTAGAAAGACGCTTATTCCAAATGGATCAAGTGTGATGATCTGGCTAGTCTTATATCCTGACATCTGTTTTAGATGTTCTTGAGCATCAGATGTATGAGATACCTACTGATATGAACATAATTTGAAAACATGACTGTACGAATGTACGAGTTAATGAAAAAGGTTGTTAGTTAAAGATGTTTGAAGGATCACTGGTTCAGAATCATATTATGAATATGATAACTAATCTGAACGAGATTGAAAGTCTCTGTACTTAAAGAGAGAATCTTAAAGGATAGGATACGATCCTATACTCTCTGCCTAAGTCGTTTGAACGTTCAAGATTAATTGTAAATAATTTTTTTTTAAACTCAACCTGAACCAATGACCGACCTCAATATGGCAGAAAGGGTGATATAGACTAAGGGAAAAGTTCTCTTAAATCTGACATCAATATCCACGGCCTAGAAAGGCAGTGAGTGGAAGAAAAAGAAAAGGAATGGTTCTCAATCTTAAGGTTCAAAAGAAGAAAACCAGATCCGATAATGAAAAATGTTGTATTTCGATGGTGACGAGTATTGGAAAAGAAATTATCCAGAATACTTAATCTGTCTATTTGCTACGCCCTTTAGATAAGATATGAAGATATCTTACTTGTTGAAAGTATGTTTAGTTAGAAATTCACCAGACTCCTGGTGTGTGGATTCGAGCTCAACTAATCATATTTGCAATTCGTTGCGAAGATTCAAACTAACCAGGAAGTTTGAAAAATGGATAACATACAACTACTGCTCGGGGATAATACCAGTGTAATTATATTAGCAGTAAGGACTATAAAGTCGTATTTTGACAATAGGGTTTTAATATTAAACGTGCCATATAAACAGAAATTTGATTTCTGTGAGTTATTTGATAATTAATGGTCTAACAGTTTATTTTGAATAAAGGTTTACCATTAAACAAAATAAAAGGTTTATTTGCTCTGACACAATAAAAGATGGTCTTTTATATCTCGATGAAACCCTAATTTCAAAATTAACACTAATAAGTTTGACTTACCATCTAAAGGGAAAAAAACTTCCACGCCTATCGAGGCACACAGTGGCACCTAAATATTGGTCAATTTATTTCGAATAGGATCCAAAGATTAATTGTTGAGTCCTATTGACTTGAAAATAGTATCAATCTGCGAATCCTATTTAGAAAGTTAAAATAACCAAGAAGCCTTTTTGAGACAAAGGGTACTTAAGCCATGAACTTGCTTGAGTTAGTTCATACGGACGTATGATATTATGAGTGTTCAAGCAAGAGACATGAGACTTAAGTCTGTATTTTTGAAGAGTTCAAAGAATATAAGACTAAAGTCAAAGAGTCAAATTAGAAAACATATCAAGGCGTTTTGATTAGATCAAAATGGTGGTAAGTATCTATGTTCAAGAATTGAACAGAGTTTCTCTATGCAAATGAGATTGTATCTCAGCTATCTACATGGGGTATATCTCAGAAAGGAGAAATAAAACTCTGATAGAGATGGTAAAAATTCATGAAGAGTCATGCTACCCCACGAAGTTTGTTTTGGAGTCTTGTGCTCAAAACGACAAACACACTAAACCTGGTTCTATCTAAGCCAATTCCTAAAACACTGATGGATCTGTAGCTAGGGTGGAAACCTTATATCTCTTATCTTCGGATTTGAGGTAGCCTGGTCCACATGTTAAAGATGGATCCTGACGAGTTAGAATAAAGAACAAAGGTTTACTTGTTCTAAGGTTATCCTAGAAGAACAAGAGGAGGTATATTTTGTAATTTGAGAAATCAAAAAAGATGTTTGTGAATATTTCAAAGATGATTGCATAAATAACCACAAAGGGTGGAAGTAAAATAGTGTTTCAAAGAAAATAACAGTATTTGATACTAATTTCCATAAACCCGTGATAACTGAAAATGTATTAGATACATGTGATGTACCAAATACAACATGTGATGTAGAGACGTGTACACGAGAGCATCATTGTAGTGGAAGGATTGTCAGGACACCTGACAAGATACCTAAGATTAACCAAAGTGGTTAAATCTAACATATTTGATCCTGTCATGTTTAATAAAGCTATGGAAGATATAGACGCTGACCGTTTGGTCAAAAGCCATTGAATCATAGTTAGAATCTTAGTATTCTAACAAAGTCTTGAATTTGTAAAGGCGCCTGAAGGCATTAAACCTATTAGATGCAATTGGGTTCTACAAGAAAATAAAAGGAGAAATGGACGAAAACTAGAGACTCTAGAGCAAAGCTTATGGCAAGGGATTTTACCCAGAAAGAAAAAATCATTTATGAGGTCTTCTCGCCTATAGCAATGCTTAAGTCCATAAGAATTCTCCTCTCCATTGTTTCTCACTTTAATTATGAGATTTGACAAATGGATGTCAAGATTATGTTCTTGAACGGGCATATTCAAGAAGAAGAGATACATGGCACAACCTAAAGGCTTCACAGCCAGAAATCAGGTGCATATGATGCAAGCTTAATAAATCGATTTATGATCTTAAACAAGCGTCTAGATCATGAAACATCAGAATTAAAGAGGCAGTTTAAATTCTTTGGATTTGTGTAATTGTCTGATGAACCATGTGGGTACAAATGACATCATGATAATACTGTAACATTTTAGTACGTAATTGATATTCTGCTCATTGGGAATGATGCAAGAATATTGTTAGTAGTCAAGATTCGATTGTCAAATCAATTTGACAAGTAACGACCTAAGTGAGACAAATAATATTCCAAGGATCAGACTTTTATCGTGATCATAGGAATAAGGAGATTGGTTGATCACAAGAAGCATATATAGATATGATACTGGCAAGGTACAATATGACGAATTCCAAGAAAGGATCATTACCTTTCGAATATGAAATTCATCTATCTCGGAATCAGTGTCTTGAGACAATTGAAGAGATAGAATACATAATCAGAGTTCCATAGCGGAAGCTTTATATATGTCATATTGTGTATAATACCAGATGTCTATTATGCAATAGTCTAAGTCAGCAGATATTAGTCAAACCCTAGAATCTGACAGTGGGTAGTAGTGAAAGCATATATTGGAGTACTTGAGAAGGACTTGAGATTATATGCTTGTCTGCCACAGTGGTGAGTTCGTCTCTATAGAGCACGCTAATTCGGATTTTGAATCTGATTTCTATTCTAAAAATTAGACTTATGAATACGCCTTTACTCTAAAAAGTGCAACTACCAATTGGAGGAGTATTAAGCAGACTCACATCGCTTACTTCGCCATAAAAGCAAAATACATGGTCGCTTGAGAAGCAGCCATTTAGAAGTATTGGCTTTATGATTTCCTAGTTGCTGGCTCGGAGAAACATCTAAAAGATTCCTTCACTAAAGTATTGGCGTAAAAGAGTGCAAAACGAGTTTTGATGCTCATGTGAAAGAAATAAGACTTAGATGTGTGGCCAAATTGAATTTAGGGCAAGTGGGAGATTGTTGGGAATAGTGCCCTTAAAATTCAATTTGTTGGATTACTTAAACTGAATTTACAGCAAGTTGTGAGTATTTCACCTATTGATAATTAATGGCGTGTGGTGGTATTCTTATATGAAATGTGTTTCATAGGAAAAGACATTGAATACCAGAATCACATGTTATTAAAGTTCTAGTCGGTGCGATAAGAATATGTTCTTATCAAGACTATAACGTGGTTATATATGATGACTAGTCTTTCGTCATAGGGAATGGTGATTCCGATTATAACACGTTGATGATTTTCAATAGCATTGGAGACATCGAATTGGACCACTGAGATTATTCATTTTATACTGCTATCTAAAATGAATAAAATCTCAGGAAGCATTGTACTCTTAATCCTGATAATATTTCGGCTTTAGGCATGTAGTGTTAGTCACTGTAATATACTCGAAGTGAGGTCTCGGTAACGGGTGGCTAAAATACTTTGTACGTTCGGTGACTGCATGAAATGTGCTAAAGAGTTATATTGATCAAGGAATCTGTGGCCTTGCTGGAAGGTAAAAGATATCCCTGAAATAGATTTTCAAAAGTTCGAATTAAGCCTTTGGCCAAAGCACTTCACGTGATACGTCACCGAAGTTGTATGAAGAATGTGTTCCACATACAGAGAATTTGAACTTAAGGCGAATCAATAAATTTCAGATTGGAGATGAAAAATAAATGATATTAGTTGCAATTTATTTTTCATGGATATCTACACGGAGGAGTAAAATGCGAAATTATTCTAGATCGAGAAATTCGTGAATAATTTAATTAATTTTAGAGTGCAACAATATTTATTTAGTGAAATTAAATATTGTTAAATGGTAATTAATTACTATCATGAGATGATAATATATTAACCCGTTTGGAGCTAAAATTAATTAGTCCTGCAGGTCCCCCTGCAAGCCCCAATTGAAAACCCGAAGAGAAAATATTGAAAGGAGAAAGAGAAATGAATTTTCAAAGTGCTTGGTTGGCTGCGTTGTGTCCTCGTCGGAGAATGCTACAACGTGGTATATTCGGATTGACCGTCCGAGACGCGGTTTATATGCGGGGATGGTAAAATGACCATTTTGCCATCATAAAATTGGCTATAAATAGGCTAATCCTTGCATATTTTTATTCATTCAATTTTCAGAGTTCTTTTGGTATTTTTGGCCGAGATTCTTTCCTTTTTAATTAATCCAAATTATGGATTAATTAATTATATATTAGGTAGTTATATAATTAATATATAAAGCACTTAATTATTAGAAAATAGGGATTTTCTAGTTTTAGAAAAATGAGTTTTTCTAGAAAAATATTTTCCCGAGTATTTAGGGAAATACTCGCGGGGCCCACACTCCGAGGGTCGAGTCGGGGATATTACGGGGAAGCTCTGCAGGTTTCATGAAAAGGAAAGGAGCTGGAAAAATGACGTTAGATAGCCATATTTGAAGTACGTAATAATTTACAGTTATATTTTTTTAAGTATGATAAATTATATGCTCTTAAATGTTAATTGCATGTTAGAAATTTATCTGCTTAGTGATTTAAAATTTATTATCAATTGCATGTATATGCTTGAGTAGGTCCGACTAGTCTTCCGCTATTGTATTAAAATGTTTTAGAAATATTTTAATACTTATATTATAAGAAAATTTTTAAAATGTGGTCCCGTACCGCTACTGTTTTGGGCCCACCACCCAGCACGAGCAATCTACTTGTTACATTTCTTCTTGGCCAGGTTCTCTCCCGTTGGGAAAGTGTTTCGACAAAAATGCCACAAGAACACCTTAACCTTAGGAATAACTTTCCTGTGCCAAATGAACTTCCAATCGCGCTTATATAAGGACTGTCCCATTTGACATTTTGTAACATCCCGCTCGTTCGGCCGTACAGGTACGCACTTTCGAGAGTGTTCCGTACGTGTTTTATTTATTTATTTATGCTTTTACATGCTTATTAAATAGTTTATATGCCTAATTGATTACTTGAATAATTATTTGTTACACTTTGTTATGTATTTGTTCTTTTTAACCCTCGTTCGATTCCCCGTTCGATCCGTTTGACCCCGTATTTGTTCCCAATTACGTGACTATGTGATATGCATGAAATATGTTTGTTATGAACTTGCCTATGTGTTCGTTTTATGTTTTTGAGTTTGTTTGATACGGTTTTTTTTTTTGAACCGTTTTGATTGTTAGGGACACGAGGGCCTAACTCGTTTTAGCGCGCCTTGTGTTGTAGAAGACGTAACTTGAGCTCGGGAATTCGGATTTGAATTTCGGAAGAGGTGTCGGACTCGTTATGAAGAATGGAAGCTAAGGAACCTACTTTTGTAATTTTTTAAGCCCGTTTGATCCTTCGAATTTCACTCGAAACCCGACCCGCGTGACAGCTTTGCTACCTTTGTCCGTTTTGATCATATCCGACCTTTTGCTTAACCGAATCACCCCAAACTTGAACCCATATGACCCTAATTAAACTCCCTCTCACCTCATAAGCTCCTCATTCGGATCCCCACCTAAAAGAAAAAGAGAAGCATCAGTTCACCCAAGAGAGAAGGAGAAAAGGGGAAAGTACTATTCACATTCCAAGTTTTGAGCTCGATAATCATCCGATTCGCCTCAAATTCGAAAGGTAAGTCCAGAATTTTGTTTTCCATCTTCTTATATTTCTTTTAAGTGCTCATTGGCTGAATTACATGGAGAATTGATTGAGTTATGACTTATGTGATGAATAGTAAGGGTTTGTTAGAATTTGATGAATTTGGCATGAAAACTCTTGATTCTTATTTGATTGATGCATCATAAATGATCCTAGTGTTAGGAATAGTGCCCTAGAAAGCCGATTAGTCATAATCCGTTTTGGGACTTTCCTAGTATCACAGACAATGTTTGAATAATATACGATTGATTAATATCATAGGCAAACACTTCTTTATATGCTCTTGTTTGGTATGCGTTTACTTTAGCTGTGCATGTATGAGAACTCCCCTAATCCTGATGACTTTAGGACTCTACCATTTAGGTGAAATGGTTCATGAAACGAGCCCTATATCACATAAGTCATGATTAGTAAAATACTCCAAGCCGATGAGTCCTACAGACAGTGGGAGTGTCAACCTGACTCCTCTAAGGCTTGCTTGTGGGATCACGCCCTTAAGAAGGACCACCTTGTTTCATGGAGGTGCAAAGTGCATAGTTGATACGTGCGTGATACATGAGGGTGCTTACTTTAATAAGTAAGTTCACTGAGGTGCCCCGTGTGAGAACATTCCTAAATGGGAAAGGAAGTTTCTATTTCAGGAAATGGAAACTTCCAGATTAGGAAATATCTCACGAGTCATTGATGTGATTAATTGATCCTTAGACTTGAGGTTCCTTGTCACTTTATGAGTTAACTCTGTAGTCTTAGGTATAAGCTTTAAAGGGTGTCGCCTTAGACAACTGATTCAAGGCTTATGCTGGGGCTGCACAAGTGATTCATGAAAGTGAATGAGAATCAAGAAAGGACCTACACTTGCGTTTGCAAGGTGATCTCTTATTGTGTAAGTCATTCATATGCCATACGGAGTCCTTGGCCAAGCCAGTAGATCAAGATATCAAGAAAATGGTTTCTTGGATTGAGATCAAATGGATATGAAATGAACTTAGCTTTAAGACCGGATTATTAGGGTTCTAATTATTCCCTTACCCTAGATCTTGGTTCAGAGATAGTAAGTAGGAGGATTGTATCTCACATGAATCAATGACTTAAAGATTCTGTCGAATCCGAACATTCCAATTCAGCTAGGGGTTAAACACCTGTTGCTAGACTATGGTCGTTTAATCTGTGGACTGATTAATTAATTAGTGAATTAATTAATTAGTGTCACTGCTAATTGAACTGAGAACCTAGAGGGTCACACACAACAACTTGGTTACATGAGTTGAGGCTTTAAATGATTAAACGAGTTAATCGAGCCTAGAGGGTTCCACACGTGTGAAACCACACGTGTGGGTCAAGTGACTGGACACATGTCATTGTGACACGTGTGCCACACGTGATTGTTTAATAATATATTAAATAATTAATTTGTTAATTATTTAATAGACTTTGGTTTAATTTTGAATTAAAAAGAAAGTCTTATTTTGGAGAAAAATAATCTAGTTAATTAATTATGAATTAATTAATTAGATAAAATAAGTTATTTATTTTAAATAAATAAAGTATAAAATTATCCAAAAATAGTTTGGATATTTTTAGCTCTCTTGAAAGTTGATTTGAATTAGAATTCAAAGTCAAAGTCAAAATTACTTGATGATCAAGTACTAGGAGAGAGGGACCAAATCCTTGGTCCATAAGGACTAGGATTTTCGGTCCTCCCTTCCTATATATAGGGGAGCTCGAGCGCCCCTTAGAGCTAATCGAGAATTCTTTTGGTTCATGTGTTGAACACCATCCTTTCTCCAAGATAAACGAAACCCTAGGTTAAGCCTAAACACTAACTAGAGAACTAGCATCCTTACTAGTTAGATTGTGATCAAGTTGGTGGACTATCTCTAGAGAGCTTCAAGTTAGAAGTTTTGAAGATTCGAGCTTTACCATAAAGTGGGGATCAAGCAAAACGATCAGAAGGGATGATGAAACGATTCTGAACCCAACATGAAACGAATGAAAAAATCGAACCAAAGAAGATGGCGAAAACCGTTCGTCCATATCCTGAAGGATGAATTTTTTCATGAGGGTTTTATGACTGGCAGTTTTCTACTTTCGCAAAACTGGTTTTCGAAGGGAGTTTCAATCCTGCTTTTCTCGTTTCATGTTTCTTTCTTTATGTTATATTGTTAAGAACATCCCTAACATGAATTGAATCTAGGTTGGTGTGGATTGTTATCCCTACAATGGATTCTGAAGTAGAAAGAGACTTTCGAGGAACGGGTTGCCATTACCGCATGAAGCACGTTTGAGGGCGGCTCAAAACGTGTCAAGAAAGCTACTACCCAAGTGAGTTTCTTGATCTCTACGAAATTGGATACACGATTGCGAGTCCAAGATCCTTTTCTTGGAAAAATTTTTAAATTTCCGCTGCTTTCTGATTCCTGTTTTCCAACAAGTGGTATCAGAGCCACCTCGTAAATCGTGTTTCTGATTCGTCTTAATTATTCTGAATTTGGTAGAAAGTCTTAGGCTTAGATGCGAATTAGGTATTCGTGAGTTCTTTTAGAAAGCCTGAATTACGAAACTGTAATTTTTCTTGATTTCTGAAACTGTTTTCTTAAATTGTGTTTTTGAAAAACGTTTGGATTCAAATCTGTTTAAATCGTGTTTTTTGAATTTTGGATTGAACTGGGTTTTGGAGAAACCCAAAATTCGAAACGGAACACGAAAAGGACGAGCCTAGGCGTGCTAGCACGTCGCACGCCCAGACCCGTCGCCGCTGCCTAGCCCTCCCGCAACCGCGCGGGAGGCCCTCCCGCCCGCGCCTAGGCCAGCCTAGGCGCGCCAGCTCGCCTGTCCCGCAACCACGCGGGACAGCCGCCAGCACGCTCCCACAACCGCGCGGGAACACCCGCCCGGCATCGCCCGCACGCGAGCAGCAAGCTGTGCACAGGCTGGCAGCGCGAGCTGCCGGCACCGTGCGAGGCTGGTGCGCGTGGCGAGCAAGTGCTCGTTCCGGGCGGTTTCGGGCCCGGTTTTGGCGTTTTCGTGTTTTCGGTCCTTGAAATCCCGATTTAATTTTTCTGTAAAATTTTATTTTATTAAATTTGAATTATTTTTGAAATAATTGTTTAAATTGGGATTTTAAAATTTTAAGCGATTTAAATTTTAAAAAAAATTACAAACTTTATTTTATGAAAATATTGAAAGAATGAAATTATTAATTTTTGAAATTAATTGGAATTTTATTGGTTTATAGTTATTCGGGTTTTATTGAAAAGACTCTTGAACAAGAATTGCATCTAAGTCGTGTTTTAAGCTATTAGAACTTAAAGCGAGAATTTTAATTTATTGGTTAAATTTAAATTCTTGCAATTTATGCATGTTAGGTGATCATGGGTTTAGACTTATGTATGGTTTTAATTTATGCACATGGATGGTTTAAATTGGGGTTGGAGCCCTATAGTTGCGTTTTTCAATTGAGGTTGGAGCCTCACTTATGTGCGTACTGTTATGTGGTTTATTATGTGGCTTTTCATATTACTGTTTTTGAGGCAGGGGTATGCCCCGTGTAATTGTCTAAGGCCAATATGAAGATTGAGCCTTATTACTTTATGTCTTTTTCTTTTTATTGTAATTTGAGAGTAGAGATAAGTGGTGAGGTTTTATTTTCATTTTGGAGGCAATGCACACATGGAGTAAGATGGACCAAATTCAAGTAACCAGGAGGCCATAAGTGAAGACCCCTCAAAATGTTAGGGAGGGGAATCTCAATTGTTAAATGTAATAGAGATAGGGCTCGTATTTTGTTACCGCTTTCCCTTATGTGATTTAAACTGTTTATGTGGCATGTATGTTAGAACTTGTGATTGTGGAGTGGCTCCCACATATCACGCATAAGATAGGTAGAAGCCATGATCATCTCATGTTAGTATCATGCTAGGACATGTTATCTGTTTATGTGCTTGTTTGAAATGCATTTAAGTTGTACTTGCATTAATCAAGACTAATAAAATTGGATAACATATATGTTGGTGAGGTCGAACGGAACAACTCTTCGGTTGATTCGAAAATTCCCATTAAATATTAAGCTCATTTCGAATAATAGGTATTTAATTCGAGATGCAAATTTTGAATTAAATTCCTAGCATTCCATCAATAGGTTTTAAGTTTAGTAAGTAAAGCTAGTTATTGTCCGCGAGTCGTGGGATAGCTAGTGGAGCTTATTAGTTCTTAGTTACCTAATTGATCATTTTAAATGATCAATATTTCGTGGTTAATTTTGGCAAGGGCGATGTCCGCGAGTCGTGGGTCGTTCGAACTAAGTTTTGATCATGATATTATGATTGATGGGTCTAGCTTAACGCCTAAGTAAATATGGATGTCGCACGAGTCGTGGGTCCATAGTGAAAGATAGGTGATGCAAAAACAATTACTAAGAGTTCTAAAGGTGTTAGAATTGGTAAGTTGTACCTACCTAGGATTTTACTTAGAATGTCCGCGAGTCGTGGGTTCGAGGTAAAATGCTTAGGATCTTAGTACCCATTGGGAAACGCGTTCCTCTTAGATCTTTGAAAAACAGTGGGAGCTACATTAGATTAAAGACCTTATCTTTTGTATATCGTTATAATTCAGCATGCTCACATTTTCTCTGCTTAGCATTTAGGTTGTAGTTCTGTGATTCTCTACAATATGGAATGCAAACCCATTTGTATCCATCCTTAAGTCAAAAGAGTTGACTAAGTCCTAACTAACTCTGATTGGCTTCGGACCCTAAAATTCGTTTTAGATTCCGAATAAGAGAAAGGCGTTCTCTAAAGGGCGAAGTTTTCAATTGTGAAAATTCGACCCGGGCCAAAAAAGAAGCAATCTAAGGTGAATGGATTTTTTCCAAACCACTTAAGAGCAATTGAACCACCTCATAAAAATGTTACAAGGTATAACATTATGGAATTATTCAATATTCCAAATGAGGAAACAAGTGCACACGAACAAGGTCTAAAGATCTTATTTGAAGATCTTATGGTCTCGATCATCAACCGAGAAAAGAGTTCTCTATGCACTGATTGCTTACATTGCTTCCACCATCATTCAAACCCTTTATGCTCAACTAGAATGATGCTAATGTAGCATAGTTAATCATTTAGTTGATAATGGTTGAGAGCATCCTTAAGAAGGAATAAAAGGTTGAGATGGTTAATTCTTCTTCTAAAACTCCCTAAGTTAAAGGCTTGAACGCCTAAAGAAGAAGAAACCCTTAAGAGCCCAATGGAGAGGCATGTAAGGGGTGCGCCCAAAAGACACTAGAGATCAAATAGGACGTTTGCTTCTATGATAGCAAATAAGGACTTTGAAAGGGAACTGCAAAGAGTATGAGTACTCTGAAATGTTACCTCGTTTAGTAATTCTACTGGGAATAGAATTCACTAGTCTTGAGTCAATTCTACATAATCTGTTGTACAAAGACTCAAGGCACTAATGTTCTAAACATACAACGAGATAACAAAAGTAAGTAAGATGACAAAGCTTCGAATTACTTTGGAACGTTGAGATATAAAAGGATTAGCAAGTCAGACACCTTAGGATCATTCTATGAAAATGAACCTATAGAGTTGACTTCCTGTGAATCATGTCTTGAGGGAAGCGTTCCTGAATCCCGTTTATAAGAAACGTGGAACGTTCCAAAATTATACTGGATTTCGATCCATGCTGATGAGTGTAAGATGCTTAATGTAAGCACTAGATACAATCGTCAGTTTAATCATTATGAATGAATGTAATTGTTAAAGTACAAATTCGAAACTTATATGAAATTCTTAGAATTTCAAAAAGGAGGTTAGGAACCAAAGTAGTCATAAGTTATAGGCAAATCGATATGATCGAGATAGCCAATATCTTATCAACTAATTCCTTAGTCATCAAATAATAGGATTATCTCTCAATAAACTAATTCGAGAACACCTTAGTGTTTCCGAATGAGGGAATAAAACCTTTTAGGATATGGTCCATTCCATAGCAAGCTTTACTGACTTATAATCATTCTAGGAATAAACTCCCAGAATATGCAGTTAGAGATTTTGAATTTTGCACCTTCCAAAATCAGTCCTTTAGATGCACTATGCAATGTGGCACACTAAATTCCCTAATTATTCTTGTCCAAGAATTTAGTGGAATCCTCTTAAGTAAAGAGGATAGTGGGAGATAGGCTTGAAATGAGTTCAAGTTTATACAAACAATATTGGATATCATTTCTGCGATTCCCTTAGACAAAGGTTGTTTGTCTCAAGGAATGTATCTTTCTTAAGGAATCGTTCCTATAGAAGAAGAAAGACAAGCAAGCAGACCTCAAAGAAATTTGAGAATAAATATCCACGCCACATATAGAAGAAACGAGCCCATCTGATAAAACTTAGCCAAATTTTAGAGCATGTACACGTGTGAAACCCTTCTCTTAAGACGTGTTTAGAACGCGTTCCTAGATATCCAAGGAATTACTTGAAGAGGAGACACTGTCGGATTTGGAATCTGAGAAGTGTAAGCAAGCCTTGAAATCCAATATGGATTCCATATACTCAAGCCAAGTTTTGACCTTGGTTGATCCACCTGATAGGATCAAGCTCGTGGAGCTTCGAGTAAATGGAAAGCATTACAACCTTCTTGACGATTGAAATGCAAAAGTCCATTTGGATTATGTTTACCACATCCTCATATTCTGACTATGAGATATGATAAATGAATATGAGAACTATCTTGTTCAATATGAGATTGAAAGAGACTGAAATAAGGTATTTCTGTAAATCTCATATTCAGTGGGAGTATGCATAAGGTATGCAAATCCCTAAAGTCAATATGTGGATTGATAAAGGCTTCTAGGAGTTAGACAATTCGATTCCATAGGATAGTCAAATCGTTTGACACAGATGGAAATCAAATAAGTCTCAAAAGTGTACATAAGAAAGTTAGTGATGTAAGAGTCAATTTTGGTTCTTTAGAAAACGACATCCTTCTCATTAGGAATGTCAAGGATGACGTGAAAGTTACCAATTCTTGTTTAAGAAACAATTTGACATGAAAGATCTTAGTGATTATCCTAAATTCTCGACATTCAGATCTATAGAAGATAGATCTAAGAGCATAAATGGATTATCACAAAATGAGTACATAACCACGGTACTAAAAGGAGTTTAGTATGGACAATGGAACATCTCTTTTGAAGAGTATGTGTCCTAAGATAACTTTAAGAAAGTTAGAATGTCCAAAATCCCTTTAAGTGAAAGGGTGCATAATGTATGAAAAGTTATGTACTAAATTAGATATGGCGCAACACTAAGCGTAGTAGGCCGAATCTAAAATGACCTCAGAGAAGGTCATTAGATTTCTGTAAAGGATGTCCTCAGAGTACTTGAGAAGAAATGAGGATATATATTAGTTTACAGAGCCCAAAAGATCTCATCATTAAAAGGATATTTTGATGTAATTGTTTCATCAAACATAGATGATTATAAAATCATTGAAAGGATACAACTTCTACCAGAATGGTAATGCAATGTGTTGGAAAAGGGTTCCAAGGACGGACATTGCAAAACTCGACTATCGTAGTTGAGAACTTAGTCGTATTATATAACGCTAAGTTAAGTGTTTGGGTAAGAAACTCCGTCTAACTAGTTAGATGAAGTTCCTAGCATGAAACAACTCATTTATCATATTGTATGATAAAATGGATTGTTACTCAAGTAAGAGAACCAAGACCTCACCAAGAGACTGAACACGTGATTACGAATCACTTTATAAGGAAAAGGTGTTTTCCTAAGAGATGTGTAAACAAGAGGGTCACATCAGCAGAGAATATAGCAGATCCACTTTGGAAACGCCCAAAGTCAATAGGCTCTCAAAGTGCATCTTGAGAAGATGGGACTTAGAGTACCTAAATGGCTTTTACGGGCAAGTGGGAGATTGTTAGGAATAGTGCCCTAGAAAGCCAATTAGTCATAATCCGTTTTGGGACTTTCCTAGTATCACAGACAATGTTTGAATAATATACGATTGATTAATATCATAGGCAAACACTTCTTTATATGCTCTTGTTTGGTATGCGTTTACTTTAGCTGTGCATGTATGAGAACTCCCCTAATCCTGATGACTTTAGGACTCTACCATTTAGGTGAAATGGTTCATGAAACGAGCCCTATATCACATAAGTCATGATTAGTAAAATACTCCAAGCCGATGAGTCCTACAGACAGTGGGAGTGTCAACCTGACTCCTCTAAGGCTTGCTTGTGGGATCACGCCCTTAAGAAGGACCACCTTGTTTCATGGAGGTGCAAAGTGTATAGTTGATATGTGCGTGATACATGAGGGTGCTTACTTTAATAAGTAAGTTCACTGAGGTGCCCCGTGTGAGAACATTCCTAAATGGGAAAGGAAGTTTCTATTTCAGGAAATGGAAACTTCCAGATTAGGAAATATCTCACGAGTCATTGATGTGATTAATTGATCCTTAGATTTGAGGTTCCTTGTCACTTTATGAGTTAACTCTGTAGTCTTAGGTATAAGCTTTAAAGGGTGTCGCCTTAGAAAACTGATTCAAGGCTTATGCTGGGGCTGCACAAGTGATTCATGAAAGTGAATGAGAATCAAGAAAGGACCTACACTTGCGTTTGCAAGGTGATCTCTTATTGTGTAAGTCATTCATATGCCATATGGAGTCCTTGGCCAAGGCAGTAGATCAAGACATCAAGAAAAGGGTTTCTTGGATTGAGATCAAATGGAAATGAAATGCACTTAGCTTTAAGACTGGATTATTAGGGTTCTAATTATTCCCTTACCCTAGATCTTGGTTGAGAGATAGCAAGTAGGAGTATTGTATCTCACATGAATCAATGACTTAAAGGTTCTGTCGAATCCGAACATTCCAATTCAGCTAGGGGTTAAACACCTGTTGCTAGACTATGGTCGTTTAATCTGTGGACTGATTAATTAATTAGTGAATTAATTAATTAGGGTCACTGCTAATTGAATTGAGAACCTAGAGGGTCACACACAACAAATTGGTTACATGAGTTGAGGCTTTAAAATGATTAAACGAGTTAATCGAGCCTAGAGGGTTCCGCACGTGTGAAACCACACGTGTGGGTCACGTGACTGGACACGTGTCATTGTGACACGTGTGCCACACGTGATTGTTTAATAATATATTAAATAATTAATTTGTTAATTATTTAATAGACTTTGGTTTAATTTTGAATTAAAAAGAAAGTCTTATTTTGGAGAAAAATAATCTAGTTAATTAATTATGAATTAATTAATTAGATAAAATAAGTTATTTATTTTAAATAAATAAAGTATAAAATTATCCAAAAATAGTTTGGATATTTTTAGCTCTCTTGAAAGTTGATTTGAATTAGAATTCAAAGTCAAAGTCAAAATTACTTGATGATCAAGTAATAGGAGAGAGGGACCAAATCCTTGGTCCATAAGGACTAGGATTTTCGGTCCTCCCTTCCTATATATAGGGGAGCTCGAGCTCCCCTTAGAGCTAATCGAGAATTCTTTTGGTTCATGTGTTGAACACCATCCTTTCTCCAAGATAAACGAAACCCTAGGTTAAGCCTAAACACTAACTACAGAACTAGCATCCTTACTAGTTAGATTGTGATCAAGTTGGTGGACTATCTCTAGAGAGCTTCAAGTTAGAAGTTTTGAAGATTCGAGCTTTACCATAAAGTGGGGATCAAGCAAAACGATCAGAAGGGATGATGAAACGATTCTGAACCCGACATGAAACGAATGAAAAAATCGAACCAAAGAAGATGGCGAAAACCATTCGTCCATATCCTGAAGGATGAATTTTTTCACGAGGGTTTTGTGACTGGCAGTTTTCTACTTTCGCAAAACTGGTTTTCGAAGGGAGTTTCAATCCTGCTTTTCTCGTTTCATGTTTCTTTCTTTATGTTATATTGTTAAGAACATCCCTAACATGAATTGAATCTAGGTTGGTGTGGATTGTTATCCCTACAATGGATTTTGAAGTAGAAAGAGACTTTCGAGGAACGGGTTGCCATTACCGCATGAAGCGCGTTTGAGGGCGGCTCAAAACGTGTCAAGAAAGCTACTACCCAAGTGAGTTTCTTGATCTCTACGAATTTGGATACACGATTGCGAGTCCAAGATCCTTTTGTTGGAAAAAAATTTAAATTTTCGCTGCTTTCTGATTCCTGTTTTCCAACACCTAGGACATCCATTAATACTTATATGAACTCATTTCAGAGGTAGGTTGCATTTAATGTAGGTTTACATTAATGCATTTGGATGAAATGGAATAGGAGGCATGTTTGATCCTTCTCCCCCTTCCCTTGCATAGTGCTTCGATTTTGGCATGGAATTTGGCATGAATTTGATGTGTTTTTATTGCATGAACTTGCCTTTTCATGCTAGAAGGATTTAGGATTGGTTTTGGGTTGGTTTTGCCTATTGTTGCTCAGCGTGGCCGCGACCGCGCAAGGGTCTTTCCTTGTCGCGGCCGCGACGCTGCTCTTGTTTTGTTGCTGTTGTGGTGTTGTGGCCGAAACCCTTTTGTGTTGTGGAGGTATCACGGACACGACGGTCCTCAAGTGGAGGTTCTGGAGTGGTGGTGCGGCCGCTACCTCTCCATGCATGAGAGGTGGCGCGGCCGCGACGCTGCTCTTGCGTGGGTGTGTTTGCCTTGTGTTTCTTTGCTTGTTTTATGTTCGTTTGCTCTTGTTTTTGACCTGTGTACTTTGTTAACTCTATTTATTAGGTGTTACGTGCTACATTATGAATTTATGGCTTACTTTACGTGCTCGTTTTTTATTTATGCTCTCATACGTGCAATATGCTACTTCAACGTGCATATATGACTTCATGCTTCGTTTAAGTGCCTCGCATGATTTTTCTTTGCTCTTGTATGATACGAAGTACTTTCTTACTATGATGTTTGATATTTTATGCATGTTATATGAAACTTATGAACTTATTTGATATGATTTATAAGACTTATGATTAGATATGAACATGGATGTGTTATATGTTAGTTCGTTGCATTTCTTATGCATCTCTTGCATCCATATGCATATGCCGAGCATCTATTTGGTTCATATGTGAATCTAAGTCTGTCTTTCATCCTTTGTTTTGTTCAGAGCTTTGTCTCGGGGAAAGGAGATGGTCTCTTAGGTGTGTTCCGGTTCGTTTTGTTCGGTGTGGTCGACAAGGTGAGGTTTCTTTCTTTTAGTTATTACGACCTACAACCCTTGATGTGATTTAAGCCCGCATGTGACCTATGTATATGTATAAGTATTAGATTTGTGTTTGATACGTATTTTGTGGGATTTTGGCTCTTTTGTTATGAAATATTTAGAAGTTCATTAATGTATACGTAAGAAATATTTTCATTCATTTGTTTTGAAAAGGGTTGGTCTGAGTATGTTTTGAAACCGCAAGCTATGTTGGATTTTTGAAAATTAAGAACTTCTGAACTTTTGAACAATTAGATGGGCCCCGGAGATTTGTACGAAGGAGACTCGGGACGGTGTGGGTCGTCGGGTAGTCCATAGTACGGTCTTCAACTTAAGGATCAACCCTGGACCCACTAGGAGGCTTGGTGGGGGAAGGAGTCCTCGGGCGTGAGCGTCATGAAACTCACGACCCATACTGTGTGTCCGATGGTTGGGGTGGTGCCACCCTGCCTGTAACACCCCGACTAACAGTCGGTACAGGTAAATTATGTGATTTAGCAATATTTGCGTTTTAGATTATTTGTATATGACTTATTGGAATTAATTGAACTTATATGGATTATTTGAATTAGTGTTGCATGTGTTTTATTTGTTTTAATTTGAGTGGCCATATTTGAAACCGTATTTGTTAAACCGAACCAACTTGAACCGGAAACCTTGAACCGAACCCGTGAACCGAACCGGTTCAGCCCTTAAAGGCTGAACCATTCTTCCTTTCTCCTTTCTTACGTTCAACAACAGCAACATCAAGCCAAGAGAGAGCCATAAACCCTCAAGTTTGATCATCCAACTTTCCAAGCCGATATCTCTCCCGTTTCTTCGCCTTTTCTCGAACTTAGGTAGGTTTCGGAATCCTCTCGTCGTGCTTGTCGTTTCCATGGTTTAATCTCTGAGTTTGGAGTGAGTTTTGCATGCCTTTGCTTCCCTACGTGAATAGTAAGGGTTTATCTAAAAACTTGGATATGTGCTCTTTGCTTGCTATTCTTGATTCCTAGCTTCATTCATGAGTGGTATATGATGTAGGTGTTGTATTTATTGCATAAAAGCCATGGTTGGTGGAGTATTGATTGTTGATCATGATTTTAGCTTGAAGTTTCAATCCTTTGATCATGCCTTTTTAGTCCGTTTTATTGAGTTATTTGAGTGTTTAATTGTCAAGCATGAATTATGTGATTTGTTTGTGCATTTTGGGAGGTTGTGGCAACTCTTGGGATTGAATTTTGGCCATTTTTGGCTCTTAAATGAGCTTCCCCTGTTTCTGTGAGAAAATTTTCTGTTCCAGCTTCGAACCAGGCCGGAACGGCCGTTCCCGCCCAGTTTTAAACTGGGAACGACCGTTCCCAGGCTCGGTACTGTTCATCCCGAGAGTGGGAACGACCGTTCCCAGTTTGTACTGGGAACGGGAACGGTCGTTCCCAGGGCCGGAACCCCTCCTTCTGGATCAAATCCGCGATCGTGGATTTTTCCTTAAGGAAAAATCCGCGAGGGTGGATTTGAGGCAGTAGCTTGGGAAAAATCCATGGGGGTGGATTTTTCCCTTTGGAAAAATCCGCTAGGGTGGATTTTGCCCTTTCTTCTCTTTGCTTTACTTATGCATTTGTATGATTTTAAAAGCTTTTCTTTTGCATATTAATTGTATAATTTGATTGTTTTGCATAATTAAATTGTAATTAAGCATGTGTGATATGATTTTTGTGAATTTTATGAATTAGTCGTGACATTTTATCTTGAATATGAACCATGCATTTTGCCGAGCGTCCTATTTGGTTCATATAGAGTCTAAGTCTTGGGCTTTCGTGTTTTCTTTACAGAGGAGGTTCCAGTTGACGAGCCCGAGGCGTAGGTTCACGTCTGCTCATATTTTGATCACGCACAAGGTGAGGTTTAGGATTTTTATTAGCTAAAGTGACCTAAAGCCTTATGTGATGTTTTCAAGCCGTGCATGTGACTATATATTATATATATAGATATGTATGTGTTGATTAGAATATGTTTATGATCTTGTGAACAACTTTGCTTTGGGGAAAAGATATTAAGTAAGCCTATGTAAGCTATATTTTGGAAAAGCTTTACGATTCTGTTAGCGAGATCGCCATGAAAGATTTGGCATGTGATATGATATGATTTGTATGTGTGGATCCAAGGAGCTACGGGTAAGGAACCCTCGGGACGGTTCGGGCCGTCGAGGTTCGGCCTGTGCGTAGTCTCCATCCGATATATCACACGCGACCCCTGGGAGTTTGGGAAGGTGTGATATTTCGATGCCTTCGGCGTAAAAACCGGGGAGGGCACGATGTGGGTTCGCTACCCCTCGTGAGTCTGTATATGTATGGATGGTTAGGGCCGCCGGTGGCTCTTCCATCAACGGAGTAGAGGTTGATATGTATGATTTCTGTTTTGTTTGTTCTGAGGAGTAAAGGTTGGAAGCTCGTTCTCGCCGAGCATTATGTTTGTTGTGTATGATTGAGAAGTATGAATCGGGATAGTGTTTATGAAATGTTTTAAAGTATATGTATTTGTTTTGGAAAGTTTTAGCTTGTAAAACCTATTCCGGTTCATAGTTTCGCCTTTGCTTTGTGCTCTGCTCTATATATATGTAGGGTGTGGGTGTGCGTTAGCCCCCTCACTCAGTCAGTTGACTGACTCCTCGTTTACTCTTTTAGTTGCAGGTTTTGGGAGCGTGAGCTAGGCGGAGAAGTGTGTCTGCTTTATGCACTTGTCAGTCTAGGTCTCGTTAGGTGCATTTACCTTCTTGCACTTTATTATTTTGTAGTTATGCAGCTGTGATTTGTATATACCTACTGATACATTATTTTGTTCGAGCCGGGATGGCTTTTGTAAGTGATGCGTTGGTACTTATATGTAAATACTATATGGATAGGTGTGAGTTGGTACCTACGTATATATATGTGATGATTCTGTTTATGGTTTTATTTATTGCTTCCGCGCACTCTGTTTCGTTGTTGGTTTAGCTCCGCCTAGCCTAGTGTGTGTGTTTGGTCTCCCGTTCGCTATGATTCGGATTCGGGTGCGGACATTCCATTTCGTATTCGGGTTCGGATTATGGTGCGGGGGATGTGGCCCTACGTGTGGGTGCTACATCCTTAAGTGGTATCAGAGCGCGGTTGCAAAACCGGGCTCTAGTGTCGTGTGGGTCTGTCTAGGTCGTACGGCTTAGGACAACGTGATTGTGTGATTATGTGCATCTATGATTTGAATGTGTGATTACTTGATTACTTGATTATTTCCTTAAATTGTATACATATTCATACACTAATGTACATGCATCCATATTGCTGGAATTTGTGAATTTCAGGATGCCTCCAAGAAGACATAACAACCGTGAACAAACTCCTGATTTGAATGAACCGGCTCTACATAACGCACCTCCGCCACCACCTATGAACGCGGAAAATGTTGTTCAAGCCCTACTCAATCAACTCCAACAAAATCAAAGGGGTAATGCCAATCTGGGTGAAGGACAAGATATTTCTGCTGTATATCGGGACTTCAGGAACAACAACCCTCCAAAGTGGTATGGAGGAGATGATATTAAGGCAGAAGAGTGGTTGTCGGAAATTCGAGGTATTTGGGAAATATGTCCAGGGACTTCTCAGGACAAGGCTATTTGCACCGGGCGAATTATTCAAGGGCCAGCGGCCATTTGGCTAAGGAGTGTGAGATCCAAGTTGGAGAGGATGGGTATGGAATTTAACTGGGAGACGTTCGTGCAGGAATTCCATGAGAAATACATCCCTCATAGTGCACAAGAACGTCGCCTTCAAGAGTTCACTAATTTGAGGCAAGGCAACCGGACGGTGGAGGATTACTTATTGGAGTTTGAGAGGCTAGCTCCGTATGCTACTCACATCACCGACCATGATGACCATAAGGCCCGAGCTTTTCTTCATGGACTTCGCCGGGATATTCAAGAAGCTTTACAAGCGGCGAATGTGAGTACCTGGGCCAAGGTTACCAAGAGGGCAATTCAAGTTGAGGCCCAAATGGCTCGATTGAAGCCTCCACCTTTCTCTTCTACACGGGTTGCAGGATCCGGTTCTGGATTGGGTAAGAGGCCCATTTCTTTTGCTCCACGAGCTCCTGTCCCACCGGCTTTTCGTCCCCAGGGTCTAGGGAACAAGAAGCCCCGTATTACCGGTCCCGTGGCACCTCCTGTTGCTCCAGTTCGACCGGCTCTAGCTCAGGGACCACCTGTTTGTGCTCATTGTCAGGGGAGACATCCGGTGGAGAGGTGTTGGAGACTTCAGGGCAAATGCTTTGTGTGTGGGTCCTCTGATCACTTGGTGAATGCTTGCCCGAATAAGAGGCCGGTTGTGCAGGCACGTGTTTATGCTTTGGACGGAGAGGAGGAAGCTGCTGATGTCGACCCGAATGCCGTGATAGAAGGTACAATAAACATTCATGGCATATCACTACATGCATTGTTTGATCCCGGGGCTACGCATTCATTTATTTCCCGGGATATTGTTGCTTCTTTGCCTGTACTTGATGATTTATCTGCGCATGTGTATGTGGTGAATACTCCTTTGGGAGGATCTGTGGAAGCGGACAGGGTGTTTAGGGAGTGTCCGGTGGTGTTTGAGGGCCGAGTTTTTCCTGCAGATCTGATAGTTCTACCGTTGAAGAAGTATGGGGTTATTCTTGGTATGGATTTTCTCTTCAGATACCGAGCTCAGTTGGATTGTCGTGAGAAGAAGGTTTCGATGGGGTCAGTGGTCTTTACGGGTGAGAGGTTGAAGTCCAGCCCGTTTGTGTCTTTTATGGAAGCAAGTAAGCTCCTCCGGGACGGCGCGACAGGTTTTGTGGCCTATCTTTTGAATAAACCGAAGGATCAGGCCAAACTTGAGGAGACAGAGGTCGTGAGTGAGTTTCCCGATGTTTTCCCTGGGAATTTGGGTTCTTTGCCACCTGATAGGGACATCGAGTTTGTAATCGACCTTTATCCTGGAGCTGAGCCTTCCTCTAAGACACCGTATCGGATGGCTCCTGCTGAGTTGAAGGAGTTGAAAACTCAGCTGGATGAACTCTTGACTTGCGGTTACATCCGTCCGAGTACATCCCCGTGGGGTGCTCCTGTGTTATTTGTGAAGAAGAAGGATGGGACTTTGAGGATGTGTATAGACTACCGCGAGTTGAACCGGATGACAGTGAAGAATAAGTATCCTTTACCTCATATCGAAGAGTTGTTTGACATCTTGCAAGGGTCGCAGGTGTACTCTAAGTTAGATTTGAGGCAGGGGTATTACCAACTTCGTATCCGGGAAGAGGATATCTCCAAGACAGCGTTCAATACCCGTTATGGACACTTCGAGTTTGTAGTGATGCCGTTTGGGTTAACTAATGCTCCAGCCGTGTTCATGGATATGATGCACCGAGTGTTCAGGCAATATCTTGACAAGTTTGTGGTCATTTTCATAGACGACATCTTGGTGTATTCTAAGTCTGCAGAAGAGCACGCATCTCACCTCAGGATTGTTTTGGAGACCCTTCGAGAGCACAAGCTTTATGCCAAATTTAGCAAGTGCGAGTTCTGGCTCCACAGAGTGTCTTTTCTGGGTCACATAATTTCAGGTGAAGGGATTGAAGTTGATCCTTCCAAGATTGAGACTGTGGTTCAGTGGGAAAGACCGAAGAATGCCTCCGAGATAAGAAGTTTTCTCGGGTTAGCGGGTTACTATAGGAGATTTGTGAAGGATTTCTCCAAGATTGCTTGCCCGTTGACTCGATTAACCAAAAAGGAGGTGAAGTATGAGTGGGATGATGGGTGCGAGAGAAGTTTCCAAGCTTTGAAGGAAAGACTAACTTCAGCACCAGTGCTTACCCTACCCGAGGGATCCGAGAGTTATTCGGTTTTTGCAGATGCTTCTAAGGAAGGACTCGGATGTGTATTGATGCAGAATGGCCGAGTGGTGGCCTATGCTTCTAGGAAGTTGAAGGAACACGAGAAGAACTACCCCACTCATGATCTTGAGCTTGCAGCGGTTGTGTTTGCTTTGAGGAAGTGGCGTCATTACCTCTATGGAACGACTTTTGAGATATTCACGGATCACAAGAGCCTCAAGTATCTTTTCACTCAGAAGGAACTGAATAATAGACAGAGGCGTTGGATGGAATTCTTAGAGGACTATGACTGCACGATTCAGTATCATCCGGGCAAGGCTAATGTCGTGGCAGATGCTTTGAGCAGAAAAGCAAGTGTTTCAGGTTTGAGTGCAGGGTCTTCAGGACAGGATTCGACAGTTTTGGTTTCAGTGGCTCGGTTAGCTAACATCTCAGTTCAGCCGGATTTGAAACAGAGGTTATTGGATTCTCAGGCTTCGGATGCAGAGATTCAGAGACTAGTGGTTCGGTCTAGGATAGACCCCGAGACGAAGTTTGGGTTTGATGACTCCGGTTTGTTCAGGTTCAAGACTAGGGTTTGTGTCCCAGAAGATCTCAAGAGGTTAATACTTGAGGAAGGACATCGTTCTGGATATTCCATTCACCCCGGTGGTACGAAGATGTACCGAGATTTGAAGGAATACTTCTGGTGGAATGGCATGAAGAGAGATGTCGCGAACTTTGTGAAGCGGTGTCTCACGTGCCAAGTGGTAAAGGCAGAACACCAGAAACCGGGAGGAACTCTCCAACCACTTCCGATTCCTGAATGGAAGTGGGAGCAAGTGACTATGGACTTCGTGTCCGGCTTGCCGAGATCAAGAGGAGGTTATGATGGAATTTGGGTGATAGTCGACCGATTGACCAAGTCTGCTCATTTTCTCAAGGTAAAGATGTCTTACAAGACTCCAAAGTTGGCCGAATTGTATTGTAACGAGATTGTGAGACTTCATGGGGCGCCTGCTAGTATTGTCTCAGATCGTGATCCAAGGTTTACAGCTAAGTTTTGGCAGGACCTTCAGAGTAGGTTGGGTACGAGGCTTAATTTCAGCACCGCTTTTCATCCTCAGACAGATGGACAATCAGAGAGACTGATTAAGTATTTAGAGGATTTGTTGAGGGCGTGTGCTTTGGATTTCCAGGAGAAATGGGATAAGCATTTAGCTCTGGTTGAGTTTGCCTATAACAACAGTTTTCAGATTTCTATTGGTATGGCTCCCTACGAGGCACTATATGGAAGGAAGTGTAGATCGCCTCTATTTTGGGACTTAGAAGATTGGCGGTGGACTGAGGAGAACAAGCTCGAAAGAGCTACACCTCAAGAGAGATTAGATAAGACCACTGCCAAGGTTAAGTTGATTCAGCAGAGAATGAAGGCAGGTCAGGACCGTCAGAAGAGCTATGCGGATAAGAGGAGAAGGCCCCTTGAGTTTGAAGTCGGAGATAAGGTGTTCTTGAAAGCATCTCCGAGGAAGGGATTTTCTCGAATAGGTCGAGGTGGGAAGCTTAACCCAAGATACCTTGGACCTTTTGAAATCCTTGAGAGAGTTGGAGAAGTGGCGTATAGGTTGGACCTACCGCCGAGACTGACCGGGATACATAATGTGTTTCATGTCTCGCAGCTCAGGAAGTTTTATCCCGAAGAATCAACTATTCTCCCTGTGGAAGAGGTACAACTTGAGTCGGATTTGACGATAGTAAGACATCCGGTTGAGATTCAAGACCGGAAGATTCAAGTGTTGAGGAATAAACAGATTCCCTTGGTCCGAGTTCTTTGGAGAGATCAGAAATCTGAAGAGTCTACTTGGGAGACTGAGGAGAAGATGAGACAGTTGTACCCAGAGTTGTTCTCAGGTCAGACAGTTAACCTGGGGACCAGGTTCTCTGAAGGGGGGGAGGTTGTAACACCCCGACTAACAGTCGGTACAGGTAAATTATGTGATTTAGCAATATTTGCGTTTTAGATTATTTGTATATGACTTATTGGAATTAATTGAACTTATATGGATTATTTGAATTAGTGTTGCATGTGTTTTATTTGTTTTAATTTGAGTGGCCATATTTGAAACCGTATTTGTTAAACCGAACCAACTTGAACCGGAAACCTTGAACCGAACCCGTGAACCGAACCGGTTCAGCCCTTAAAGGCTGAACCATTCTTCCTTTCTCCTTTCTTACGTTCAACAACAGCAACATCAAGCCAAGAGAGAGCCATAAACCCTCAAGTTTGATCATCCAACTTTCCAAGCCGATATCTCTCCCGTTTCTTCGCCTTTTCTCGAACTTAGGTAGGTTTCGGAATCCTCTCGTCGTGCTTGTCGTTTCCATGGTTTAATCTCTGAGTTTGGAGTGAGTTTTGCATGCCTTTGCTTCCCTACGTGAATAGTAAGGGTTTATCTAAAAACTTGGATATGTGCTCTTTGCTTGCTATTCTTGATTCCTAGCTTCATTCATGAGTGGTATATGATGTAGGTGTTGTATTTATTGCATAAAAGCCATGGTTGGTGGAGTATTGATTGTTGATCATGATTTTAGCTTGAAGTTTCAATCCTTTGATCATGCCTTTTTAGTCCGTTTTATTGAGTTATTTGAGTGTTTAATTGTCAAGCATGAATTATGTGATTTGTTTGTGCATTTTGGGAGGTTGTGGCAACTCTTGGGATTGAATTTTGGCCATTTTTGGCTCTTAAATGAGCTTCCCCTGTTTCTGTGAGAAAATTTTCTGTTCCAGCTTCGAACCAGGCCGGAACGGCCGTTCCCGCCCAGTTTTAAACTGGGAACGACCGTTCCCAGGCTCGGTACTGTTCATCCCGAGAGTGGGAACGACCGTTCCCAGTTTGTACTGGGAACGGGAACGGTCGTTCCCAGGGCCGGAACCCCTCCTTCTGGATCAAATCCGCGATCGTGGATTTTTCCTTAAGGAAAAATCCGCGAGGGTGGATTTGAGGCAGTAGCTTGGGAAAAATCCATGGGGGTGGATTTTTCCCTTTGGAAAAATCCGCTAGGGTGGATTTTGCCCTTTCTTCTCTTTGCTTTACTTATGCATTTGTATGATTTTAAAAGCTTTTCTTTTGCATATTAATTGTATAATTTGATTGTTTTGCATAATTAAATTGTAATTAAGCATGTGTGATATGATTTTTGTGAATTTTATGAATTAGTCGTGACATTTTATCTTGAATATGAACCATGCATTTTGCCGAGCGTCCTATTTGGTTCATATAGAGTCTAAGTCTTGGGCTTTCGTGTTTTCTTTACAGAGGAGGTTCCAGTTGACGAGCCCGAGGCGTAGGTTCACGTCTGCTCATATTTTGATCACGCACAAGGTGAGGTTTAGGATTTTTATTAGCTAAAGTGACCTAAAGCCTTATGTGATGTTTTCAAGCCGTGCATGTGACTATATATTATATATATAGATATGTATGTGTTGATTAGAATATGTTTATGATCTTGTGAACAACTTTGCTTTGGGGAAAAGATATTAAGTAAGCCTATGTAAGCTATATTTTGGAAAAGCTTTACGATTCTGTTAGCGAGATCGCCATGAAAGATTTGGCATGTGATATGATATGATTTGTATGTGTGGATCCAAGGAGCTACGGGTAAGGAACCCTCGGGACGGTTCGGGCCGTCGAGGTTCGGCCTGTGCGTAGTCTCCATCCGATATATCACACGCGACCCCTGGGAGTTTGGGAAGGTGTGATATTTCGATGCCTTCGGCGTAAAAACCGGGGAGGGCACGATGTGGGTTCGCTACCCCTCGTGAGTCTGTATATGTATGGATGGTTAGGGCCGCCGGTGGCTCTTCCATCAACGGAGTAGAGGTTGATATGTATGATTTCTGTTTTGTTTGTTCTGAGGAGTAAAGGTTGGAAGCTCGTTCTCGCCGAGCATTATGTTTGTTGTGTATGATTGAGAAGTATGAATCGGGATAGTGTTTATGAAATGTTTTAAAGTATATGTATTTGTTTTGGAAAGTTTTAGCTTGTAAAACCTATTCCGGTTCATAGTTTCGCCTTTGCTTTGTGCTCTGCTCTATATATATGTAGGGTGTGGGTGTGCGTTAGCCCCCTCACTCAGTCAGTTGACTGACTCCTCGTTTACTCTTTTAGTTGCAGGTTTTGGGAGCGTGAGCTAGGCGGAGAAGTGTGTCTGCTTTATGCACTTGTCAGTCTAGGTCTCGTTAGGTGCATTTACCTTCTTGCACTTTATTATTTTGTAGTTATGCAGCTGTGATTTGTATATACCTACTGATACATTATTTTGTTCGAGCCGGGATGGCTTTTGTAAGTGATGCGTTGGTACTTATATGTAAATACTATATGGATAGGTGTGAGTTGGTACCTACGTATATATATGTGATGATTCTGTTTATGGTTTTATTTATTGCTTCCGCGCACTCTGTTTCGTTGTTGGTTTAGCTCCGCCTAGCCTAGTGTGTGTGTTTGGTCTCCCGTTCGCTATGATTCGGATTCGGGTGCGGACATTCCATTTCGTATTCGGGTTCGGATTATGGTGCGGGGGATGTGGCCCTACGTGTGGGTGCTACACTGCCATCACCCGGAGGAGAGGTATGTTTATTTGATTCTGAATTATGTTTTGCTTTTAATTTAGATCTTTGAAGTATGAACGGAGTTAGGGTGGTCTCAGGCTCGTGCTCGTCGAGTCGTGTGTGTGATTCTGAAAATGGTTTGTGAAACGGGAGTGGATTCATAATTAATAAAATTTGGTAGATTTTGGCCTTCGGCCTTAACTCTTTTTCCTTGTACTTATTATCACGTGTTAAATGTTTTGGATTGTAAAAACCACGCCCCGGTTCATGAACCCTCTAATTTCGAATATGCTCTGCTCTATGTATACGTATGTGTGAGTGTGTTAGCCCCCTCGCCAGTCTTTAGGACTGACCCCTCCTCGTTGTCTTCTTTTTCCCCTTTTGGTTTGTTAAATTTGTAGGTGCAGGTTGGTGCGTGCTAGGCGCCGGTCCTTTGTTTAGTTTTGTTCGAGTTTGTTAGTCGAGTCCTTGCATCTTTACATTTTCGCATTTGTATTATGTTTAAGTTATGTCTGAATTTGTATAAGTTATGATTCTTATTCTGATTTCAAGCTTTGATCCATGTATGAATTATTTGACCTTGGATGGGCATAATATGTATTAATTTGAGCATGTATGTTTGTATTTGAATCGTGGGCTTCCGCTTTTGATTTCAATTTTGTTATGCGCACTCTGTATTAAGGTCTAGACCGCCTAACTAGTGTGTGTGTTTTTGTTTATCACCTGTTCGGTGTAGCTTGGTACGTGTGCGGAGTTTCCATTTCGTTACACGTGACGGGCTATGTAGCACCCACACGTAGGGCCACATCCCCCGCACCATAATCCGAACCCGAATACGAAATGGAATGTCCGCACCCGAATCCGAATCATAGCGAACGGGAGACCAAACACACACTCTAGGCTAGGCGGAGCTAAACCAAACGGAAACAGAGTGCGCGGAAGCGAATAAATAAAAGCAACAAGCAAAATCATCACATATATATATGTATAGGTACCAACCCACACCTATCCATATAATAATTACATATAAGTACCAACACATCCTATACAAAAGCCATCCCGGCTCGAACAAAATAGTGTATAAGTATATACAAATCATAACTATACAACTACAAAATAATAATATGCAGGTATGTAAATGCACCTAACGAAACCTAGACCGACAAGTGTATAAAGCAGACACACTTCTCCGCCTAGCTCACGCTCCCAAAACCTGCAACTAAAAGAGTAAACGAGGAGTCAGTCAACTGACTGAGTGAGGGGGCTAACGCACACCCACACCCTACCTATATATAGAGCAGAGCACAAAGCAAATGGCGAAACTATGAACCGGAATAGGTTTTACAAACTAAAACTTTCCAAAACAAATACATATACTTTAAAACATTTCATAAACACTATCCCGATTCATACTTCTCAAACATACATAACAAAATATAATGCTCGGCGAGAACGAGCTTCCAACCTTTACTCCTCAGAACAAACAAAACGGAAATCATACACTCTCCTCTACACCAATGATGGAAGAGCCACCGGCGGCCCTAACCATCCAGACAGATACAGACTCACGAGGGGTAGCGAGCCCACATCGTGCCCTCCCCGGTTTTTACGCCGAAGGCATCGAAATATCACACCTTCCCAAACTCCCAGGGGTCGCGTGTGATATATCGGATGGAGACTACGCACAGGCCGAACCTCGACGGCCCGAACCGTCCCGAGGGTTCCTTACCCGTAGCTCCTTGGATCCACACATACAAATCATATCATATCAAATGCCAAATCTTTCATGGCAATCTCGCTAACAGAATTGTAAAGCCTTTTCCAAAACATAGCTTACATAAGCTTATTTAATATCTTTTCCAAAACAAAGTTGTTCACAAGATCATAAACGTATTCTAATCAACACGTACATATCTATATATATAATATATAGTCACATGCACGGCCGGAAAACATCACATAAGGCTTTAGGTCGCTTAGCTAATAAAATTCCTAAACCTCACCTTGTGCGTGACAAAAATATGAGCAGACGTGAACAACCTACGCCTCGGGCTCGTCAACTGGAACCTCCTCTGAAAAGAAAACACGAAAGCCCAAGACTTAGACTCTATATGAACCAAAGAAGACGCTCGGCAAAATGCATGATTCACGTTCATAGATAAAATGTCACAATTAAATCATAGAATTCACAAATCATAGCATAACATATTTATTTACAATTTATTATGCAAAACAATCAAATTATAACAATTAATATGCAAAAGAAAAGCATTTAAAATCATACAATTGCATAAACAAGGCAAAGAGAAAAAGTGCCAAAATCCACCCCCATGGATTTTTCCAAAGAGAAAAATCCACCCTCGCGGATTTTTCCAGAGCTACTGCCTCAAATCCACCCCCATGGATTTTTCCAAAGGGAAAAATCCACCCTCGCGGATTTGACCCAGTAGAAGGGTTCCGGCCATGGGAACGGTCGTTCCCACTCTCGGCATGAACAGAATTTGGCCTGGGAATGGTCGTTCCCAGTTTAAAACTAGGCGGGAACGGCCGTTCCGGCCTGGTTCGAAAGCTGGAGCAGAAAAAAATTTTACAGAAACAGGGGAAGCTCCAAAATGGTGCCAAAATGGCCAAAAATCCAACCCTTAAAATTGCCACAACTTCTCAAAATGCACAAACAATACACATAAATCATGCTTGACATATAAACACTCAAATAACTCAAGAAAACGGAATTAAAAGGCATGATCAAGGGAATGAAATTTTCAAGCAAAAATCATGATCATTCTTAAATGCTCAACCAACCAAAGATTAAATGCAATAAATACAACATATACAACCTATACAACTCATAAATGAAGCTAGTAATCAAATACATCAAGCAAAGGGCAAGTATCCAAGTTTTTCATTAAACCCTTACTATTCACGTAGGGAAACAAAGGCACACTAAACTCACTCCAAACTCAGAAATTAAACCATAGAAACGACGAGCACAACGAGGGGATTCCGAAACATACCTAAGTTCGAGAAAAGACGAAGAAACGAGAGAGAACTTGGCTTGGGAAGTTGGATGATCAAACTTGGGGTTTTGGTTCTTGCTTGGACAAGGGCTGCTGCTGTTGTTTCACGTAAGAAAGGAGAAAGGAAGAATTGTTCAGCCTTTAAGGGCTGGACCGGTTCGGTTCACGGGTTCGGTTCAAGGTTCCCGGTTCAAGTTGGTTCCGTTCAACAAATACAGGTTCAAATAAGGCCAACTCAAATAAAACGAATAAATCACATGCAACATTCATTCGAATAAATTCACATAAATTCATATAAGTTCAAATAATTCATATAAGTCGTAAACAATTAATCCAAAATGCAAATATTGATAAATCACATAATTTACCTGTACCGACTGTGAGTCGGGGTGTTACAACCTCCCCCCCTTCGGAGAACCTGGTCCCCAGGTTAACTGTCTGACCTGAGAACAACTCTGGGTACAACTGTCTCATCTTCTCCTCAGTCTCCCAAGTAGACTCTTCAGATTTCTGATCTCTCCAAAGAACTCGGACCAAGGGAATCTGTTTATTCCTCAATACTTGTATCTTCCGGTCTTGAATCTCAACCGGGTGCCTTACTATCGTCAAATCCGTCTCAAGTTGTACCTCTTCCACAGGGAGAATAGTTGATTCTTCGGGATAAAATTTCCTGAGCTGCGAGACATGAAACACATTATGTATCCCGGTCAGTCTCGGCGGTAGGTCCAACCTATACGCCACTTCTCCAACTCTCTCAAGGATTTCAAAAGGTCCAAGGTATCTCGGGTTAAGCTTCCCACCTCGACCTATTCGAGAAAATCCCTTCCTCGGAGATGCTTTCAAGAACACCTTATCTCCGACTTCAAACTCAAGGGGCCTTCTCCTCTTATCTGCATAGCTCTTCTGACGGTCCTGAGCTGCCTTCATTCTCTGCTGAATCAACTTAACCTTAGCAGTGGTCTTATCCAATCTCTCTCGAGGTGTTGCTCTTTCAAGCTTATTCTCCTCTGTCCACCGCCAATCTTCCATATCCCAAAATAGAGGCGATCTACACTTCCTTCCATATAGTGCCTCGTAGGGAGCCATACCAATAGAAGTCTGAAAACTGTTGTTATAGGCAAACTCAACCAGAGCTAAATGCTTGTCCCACTTTTCCTGGAAATCCAAAGCACACGCCCTCAGCAAATCCTCTAAATACTTAATCAGTCTCTCTGACTGTCCATCCGTCTGAGGATGAAAAGCGGTGCTGAAATTAAGCCTCGTACCCAACCTGCTCTGAAGATCCTGCCAAAACTTAGCTGTAAACCTCGGATCACGATCTGAAACAATGCTAGCAGGCGCTCCATGAAGTCTCACGATCTCGTTACAATACAATTCGGCCAACTTCGGAGTCTTGTAAGACATCTTCACCTTGAGAAAATGAGCAGACCTGGTCAATCGGTCGACTATCACCCAAATTCCATCATAACCTCCTCTTGATCTCGGCAAGCCTGACACAAAGTCCATAGTCACTTGCTCCCACTTCCACTCAGGAATCGGAAGTGGTTGGAGAGTTCCTCCCGGTTTCTGGTGTTCTGCCTTCACCACTTGGCACGTGAGACACCGCTTCACAAAGTTCGCGACATCTCTCTTCATGCCATTCCACCAGAAGTATTCCTTCAAATCTCGGTACATCTTCGTACCACCGGGGTGAATGGAATATCCAGAACGGTGCCCTTCCTCAAGTATTAACCTCTTGAGGTCTTCTGGGACACAAACCCTGGTCTTGAACCTGAACAAACCGGAATCATCAAACCCAAACTTCGTCTCGGGGTCTATCCTAGACCGAACCACTAATCTCTGAATCTCTGCATCCGAAGCCTGAGAATCCAACAACCTCTGTTTCAAATCCGGCTGAACTGAGATGTTAGCTAACCGAGCCACTGAAACCAAAACTGTCGAATCCTGTCCTGAAGACCCTGCACCCAAACCTGAAACACTTGCTTTCCTGCTCAAAGCATCTGCTACGACATTGGCCTTGCCCGGATGATACTGAATCGTGCAGTCATAATCCTCTAAGAATTCCATCCAACGCCTCTGTCTATTGTTAAGCTCCTTCTGAGTAAAAAGATACTTGAGGCTCTTATGATCCGTGAATATCTCGAAAGTCGTCCCATAGAGGTAATGACGCCACTTCCTCAAAGCAAACACAACCGCTGCAAGCTCAAGATCATGAGTGGGGTAGTTCTTCTCATGTTCCTTCAACTTCCTAGAAGCATAGGCCACCACTCGGCCATTTTGCATCAATACACATCCGAGTCCTTCCTTAGAAGCATCTGCAAAAACTGAATAGCCCTCGGATCCCTCGGGTAGGGTAAGAACTGGTGCTGAAGTTAATCTTTCCTTCAAAGCTTGGAAACTTCTCTCGCACCCATCATCCCACTCATACTTCACCTCCTTTTTAGTTAATCGAGTCAACGGGCAAGCAATCTTGGAGAAGTCCTTCACAAATATCCTATAGTAACCCGCTAACCCGAGAAAACTTCTTATCTCGGAGGCATTCTTCGGTCTTTCCCACTGAACCACGGTCTCAATCTTGGAAGGATCAACTTCAATCCCCTCACCTGAAATAATGTGACCCAGAAAAGACACTCTGTCGAGCCAGAACTCGCACTTGCTAAATTTGGCATAAAGCTTGTGCTCTCTAAGGGTCTCCAACACAATCCTGAGATGCGATGCGTGCTCTTCTGCAGACTTAGAATACACCAAGATGTCATCTATGAAAATGACCACAAACTTGTCAAGATACTGTCTAAACACTCGGTGCATCATATCCATGAACACGGCTGGAGCATTAGTTAACCCAAACGGCATCACTACAAACTCGAAGTGTCCATAACGGGTATTGAACGCAGTCTTAGAGATATCCTCTTCCCGGATACGAAGTTGGTAATACCCTTGCCTCAAATCTAACTTAGAGTACACCTGCGACCCTTGCAAGATGTCAAACAACTCTTCGATATGAGGTAAAGGATACTTATTCTTCACTGTCATCCGGTTCAACTCGCGGTAGTCTATACACATCCTCAAAGTCCCATCCTTCTTCTTCACAAATAACACAGGAGCACCCCACGGGATGTACTCGGACGGATGTAACCGCAAGTCAAAAGCTCATCCAGCTGAGTTTTCAACTCCTTCAACTCAGCAGGAGCCATCCGATACGGTGTCTTAGAGAAAGGCTTAGCTCCAGGATAAAGGTCGACTACAAACTCGATGTCCCTATCAGGTGGTAAAGAACCCAAGTTCTCAGGGAAAACATCGGGAAACTCACTCACGACCTCTGTCTCCTCAAGTTTGGCCTGATCCTTCGGTTTATTCAAAAGATAGGCCACAAAACCTGTCGCACCGTCCCGGAGGAGCTTACTCGCTTCCATAAAAGACACAAACGGGCTGGACTTCAACCTCTCAGCCGTAAAGACCACTGTCCCCAACAAAACCTTCTTCTCATGACAGTCCAACTGAGCTCGGTATCTGAAGAGAAAATCCATACCAAGAATAACCTCATACTTCTTCAACGGTAGAACTATCAAGTCTGCAGGAAAAACTCGGCCCTCAAACACTACCGGACACTCCCTGAACACCCTGTCAGCTTCCACAGATCCTCCCAAAGGAGTATTCACCACATACACATGCGCAGATAATTCATCAAGTAAAGGCAAAGAAGCAACAATATCCCGGGAAATAAATGAATACGTAGCCCCGGGATCAAACAATGCATGTAGTGATACGCCATGAATGTTTATTGTACCTTCTATCACGGCGTTTGGGTCGACATCAGCAGCTTCCTCCTCTCCCTCCAGAGCAAACACGCGAGCCTGCACAACCGGTCTCCTATTCGGGCAAGCATCAATCAAGTGATCAGAAGACCCGCACGCATAGCATTTACCCTGAAGCTTCCAACACCTCTCCACCGGATGTCTCCCCTGACAATAAGAACAAACGGATGGTCCCTGAGCTGGAGCCGGTCGAGCTGGAATAGCAGGAGGTGCCACGGGACCGGTAATACGGGGCTTTTTGTTCCCTAAACCCTGGGGACGAAAAGCCGGTGGAACAGGAGCTCGTGGAGCATAAGAAATGGGCCTCTTACCCAATCCAGAACCTGATCCCGATCCTCGAGTCGAAGAGAAAGGCGGAGGCTTCAACCGAGTCATTTGGGCCTCAACTTGTATTGCCCTCTTTGTAACCTTGGCCCAAGTACTCACATTAGCAGCTTGTAAAGCTTCTTGAATATCCCGACGAAGTCCATGAAGAAACTTTCGGGCCTTATGATCATCGTGATCGGTGATGTGAGTAGCATACGGAGCTAGCCTCTCAAACTCCAAAATATAATCCTCCACCGTCCGGTTGCCTTGCCTTAAATTGGAGAACTCTTGGAGGCGACGTTCTTGTGCACTATGAGGGATGTATTTCTCATGGAATTCCTGCACAAACGTCTCCCAGTTGAATTCCATTCCCGTTCTCTCAAGCCTGGACCTCACACTCCTGAGCCAAATAGCCGCTGGCCCTTGAATAATACGCCCGGTGCAAACAGCCTTGTCCTGGGAAGTCCCTGGACATATCTCCCAAATACCTCGAATCTCAGACAACCACTCTTCCGCCTTAATGTCATCACCTCCATACCACTTTGGAGGATTGTTGTTCCGGAAGTCCCTATATACGGCGGAAATATCTTGTCCTTCACCCGGATTTGCATTACCCCTTTGATTTTGTTGGAGTTGATTGAGTAGGGCTTGGACAATATTCTCCGCATTCATAGGTGGTGGCGGAGGTGCATTCTGTGGAGCCGGTTCATTCAAATCAGGTGTCCGTTCACGATTATTATGTCTTCTTGGAGGCATCCTGAAATTCACAAATTCAAGCAATATGGATGCATGTAAATTAGGGTATGAATATGTATACAATTTAAGAAAATAATCAAGTAATCAATTAGTCAAGTAATCACATACTCAAATCACATATGCACATAATCAAAAGTCACATTGTCCTAAGCCGTACGACCTAGACAGACCCACACGACACTAGAGCCCGATTTTGCAACCGCGCTCTGATACCACTTCAGGATGTAGCACCCACACGTAGGGCCACATCCCCCGCACCATAATCCGAACCCGAATACGAAATGGAATGTCCGCACCCGAATCCGAATCATAGCGAACGGGAGACCAAACACACACTCTAGGCTAGGCGGAGCTAAACCAAACGGAAACAGAGTGCGCGGAAGCGAATAAATAAAAGCAACAAGCAAAATCATCACATATATATATGTATAGGTACCAACCCACACCTATCCATATAATAATTACATATAAGTACCAACACATCCTATACAAAAGCCATCCCGGCTCGAACAAAATAGTGTATAAGTATATACAAATCATAACTATACAACTACAAAATAATAATATGCAGGTATGTAAATGCACCTAACGAAACCTAGACCGACAAGTGTATAAAGCAGACACACTTCTCCGCCTAGCTCACGCTCCCAAAACCTGCAACTAAAAGAGTAAACGAGGAGTCAGTCAACTGACTGAGTGAGGGGGCTAACGCACACCCACACCCTACCTATATATAGAGCAGAGCACAAAGCAAATGGCGAAACTATGAACCGGAATAGGTTTTACAAACTAAAACTTTCCAAAACAAATACATATACTTTAAAACATTTCATAAACACTATCCCGATTCATACTTCTCAAACATACATAACAAAACATAATGCTCGGCGAGAACGAGCTTCCAACCTTTACTCCTCAGAACAAACAAAACGGAAATCATACACTCTCCTCTACACCAATGATGGAAGAGCCACCGGCGGCCCTAACCATCCAGACATATACAGACTCACGAGGGGTAGCGAGCCCACATCGTGCCCTCCCCGGTTTTTACGCCGAAGGCATCGAAATATCACACCTTCCCAAACTCCCAGGGGTCGCGTGTGATATATCGGATGGAGACTACGCACAGGCCGAACCTCGACGGCCCGAACCGTCCCGAGGGTTCCTTACCCGTAGCTCCTTGGATCCACACATACAAATCATATCATATCAAATGCCAAATCTTTCATGGCAATCTCGCTAACAGAATTGTAAAGCCTTTTCCAAAACATAGCTTACATAAGCTTATTTAATATCTTTTCCAAAACAAAGTTGTTCACAAGATTATAAACGTATTCTAATCAACACGTACATATCTATATATATAATATATAGTCACATGCACGGCCGGAAAACATCACATAAGGCTTTAGGTCGCTTAGCTAATAAAATTCCTAAACCTCACCTTGTGCGTGACAAAAATATGAGCAGACGTGAACAACCTACGCCTCGGGCTCGTCAACTGGAACCTCCTCTGAAAAGAAAACACGAAAGCCCAAGACTTAGACTCTATATGAACCAAAGAAGACGCTCGGCAAAATGCATGATTCACGTTCATAGATAAAATGTCACAATTAAATCATAGAATTCACAAATCATAGCATAACATATTTATTTACAATTTATTATGCAAAACAATCAAATTATAACAATTAATATGCAAAAGAAAAGCATTTAAAATCATACAATTGCATAAACAAGGCAAAGAGAAAAAGTGCCAAAATCCACCCCCATGGATTTTTCCAAAGAGAAAAATCCACCCTCGCGGATTTTTCCAGAGCTACTGCCTCAAATCCACCCCCATGGATTTTTCCAAAGGGAAAAATCCACCCTCGCGGATTTGACCCAGTAGAAGGGTTCCGGCCATGGGAACGGCCGTTCCCGTTCCCAGTACAAACTGGGAACGGTCGTTCCCACTCTCGGCATGAACAGAATTTGGCCTGGGAACGGTCGTTCCCAGTTTAAAACTGGGTGGGAACGGCCGTTCCGGCCTGGTTCGAAAGCTGGAGCAGAAAATTTTTTTACAGAAACAGGGGAAGCTCCAAAATGGTGCCAAAATGGCCAAAAATCCAACCCTTAAAATTGCCACAACTTCTCAAAATGCACAAACAATACACATAAATCATGCTTGACATATAAACACTCAAATAACTCAAGAAAACGGAATTAAAAGGCATGATCAAGGGAATGAAAGTTTCAAGCAAAAATCATGATCATTCATAAATGCTCAACCAACCAAAGATTAAATGCAATAAATACAACATATACAACCTATACAACTCATAAATGAAGCTAGTAATCAAATACATCAAGCAAAGGGCAAGTATCCAAGTTTTTCATTAAACCCTTACTATTCACGTAGGGAAACAAAGGCACACTAAACTCACTCCAAACTCAGAAATTAAACCATAGAAACGACGAGCACAACGAGGGGATTCCGAAACATACCTAAGTTCGAGAAAAGACGAAGAAACGAGAGAGAACTTGGCTTGGGAAGTTGGATGATCAAACTTGGGGTTTTGGTTCTTGCTTGGACAAGGGCTGCTGCTGTTGTTTCACGTAAGAAAGGAGAAAGGAAGAATGGTTCAGCCTTTAAGGGCTGGACCGGTTCGGTTCACGGGTTCGGTTCAAGGTTCCCGGTTCAAGTTGGTTCGGTTCAACAAATACAGGTTCAAATAAGGCCAACTCAAATAAAACGAATAAATCACATGCAACATTCATTCGAATAAATTCACATAAATTCATATAAGTTCAAATAATTCATATAAGTCGTAAACAATTAATCCAAAACGCAAATATTGATAAATCACATAATTTACCTGTACCGACTGTGAGTCGGGGTGTTACAGGCTACAGTGCGGGGGGTGTAGTGCCCTGCGCTTCGGGGTGCTACATATCTCGGAGCAAGCCACCGAATAGTCATTCCTCACCGTGTAACATCCATTCCTATTAAAATGCCATATCCGCCTATCCAAGTTTCTCGACTCACCTATTGGGATGGCTAATATATCATCTGCATCATGAACTGCAAAAGCTTCCCGAACAAGTTCCTCATCCCACCTGCCCTCTATTTTGAATAATTGACGAACATAGACCAAATCCCTTCACTCATCCAGTCTTAGCAATGTTTAAACTGCTTAGGCCTAGGGATCCACCTATCGTCCCATATCCGAATCAAAGCACCATTCCCCACATGCCACCAAACTCCTACTTCTAACAACGGCCTCACTGAAATGATGCCCTCCAAGTCAGAGATGGCCTTGCACCAATCTTAGCCTCGAAAAAATCATTGTAGGTGAAGTAATTTGCACGCAACATCCGTGAAAGAAGACTATGTGGTTCAGTAATAAGATGCCACCCTTGCCAATAGAGCCATATTGAAGGGTTTTAGACTCCGAAAATCCATTCCTCCTCCTTTATGCATACACAACTTCTCCCAACTCAACCAACAGATCTTCTTCCCATTACTACCATTCCACTAAAACGAAGCCAACATAAATGAGATTTCATCCAAAAGAGTCTCTGGTAGCTTAAAATAGCTCATTGCATAAGTCGAAATTGCCTGAAGAACAACTTTAATTAATATCTCCCTTCCAGCTTGAGAAATTGCCTTGTCACTCCAACCTTGAATCCTTTTCCACTCTCTATCCTAAATGCTTGCAAAAATCTCCATCTTCGAAGTACCTACTAGGGCCAGAAGCCCCAAGTCCTTGTCATTCTTTTCAACATGTCTCATATCCAGCTGTGTCACAAGAGATCTCACCACGTTACCATCCACATTGGGGCTGAAAATGACTATAGACTTTTCAAGATTTACTAATTGACCCGAAATGCTTCCATATTGTTTAAGAACTTCCAAAATTCCATCCACTGCCTCCTCGGTAGCTGGGTAAAAAACCATATTGTCATCAAAAAACAACAGATGCGAAATAACTGGTGTCTTATTGCAAATACGAATCTCTTGTATCCTATGCTCCTGGTAAAAAAGGTAACTAAGTATCTCCTCACATATAAGAAATAGATAAGGAGATAAAGGGTCTCCTTGTCGAGATCCTCAACCCGATGAGCATTTACCAATGCAGTTACCATTAACCACAAACGAATACTCCACAAGTGAAATACATCTCATAATTAATGCAATGAACTATGTATTAAAACCTAACCTCAACATAGTTCGTTCCAAGAATCGCCACTCCTCTTTATCATAAGTTTTGCTCATATCTAGCTTAAGAGCTAGAAATCCCTTTTTACCCTCCTTTTTGTGTTTGATAAAATTGTTTATTTCAAAAGGACATAACACATTATCAGTAATAAGTCTCCCCGGGATGAAGGCACTTTGAGCTGGGGAAATTATAGTTTTCAAAATTGGTTTCAGACGATTAGAAATTGCCTTCGAAGCTACTTTATACATAACATGGCAGAGGCTAATGGGGCACAGTTGAGACATGCTAGTCGGATTGTCACATTAAGGTATTAAAAAAATGTTTTTAGAAGGTATATAGTTCTCGAACCGCCCGAAATTAAGAAATTCAGTGGTACAATCAATGATACCATTTTTCACGAAAAGCCAAAACTTTTTTAAAAAAATAGGAGGCATACCGTCGGGTCTGGGGGCCTTCAGCGGGAACATGGATTCCAATGCCTTCTCGATTTCTGATGTGTTGTATGGAGCCAGTTGTCGCTCATTTATTTCCGGTGACACTTTCGAATGTAAACTGTCAATTACACTATCAATCTCCTCATTTGGGCCCAGATTTGAAGAAAAGATATTATCAAAATATTACTAAATTATGGCCTGGATTTTCTCTGGTTTAGATTGTTCAACCCCGCTAATGTCTTTAAGTTTTGAAATTTTGTTTCTTTTCTCTCTGCTCTTGGTACGGACAAAGAAATATATGGTATTACGATTACCTTCTCTCATCTAATGCTCCTTCGCCCTTTGACGCCACTAAGTTTCCTCACAGTCATACCATTCTGCTATTTCGGCCCTAAGTGACTACTCGGTCAATTTGGCTTCTGTCGGATAACATCACTCCAAATAACTTTTAATTTTTCCTCTAACTTATGGATATGATTTCTTGGATTACCAAATCTATCCAACTTCCACGAAAGTAATGCTTCCTGATACGCCTCTGTTTTTCTCTATACTTTAGTTACTCTGTTTTCACTGGAACACTTCTCCTAACACAACTTCACCACTTCCTCACAGTCTCCATCCCTTAAACAAGCCGATTAGAACTTAAAAGGTGATGGGCTACATCCAGGGGCCTTACTCCTTCTTGTGTTTATTTTAGGCACCAACGAGAGAAGAAGTAGAGAATGGTCTATAGTACATACACTATAAAAAATTTGCTGAAAACCGACCAAAAAAACCAACGGAATTTTCAAAAATTTCATTGGTTTTCCATTGGAAAAATAGATTTTCGATGAAAAACTGACAGAATGGGGTCCTTCGGAAAAACCCTCGTTGGAATTGGGTACCAACCGGTCCGTTCCGTCGATTTTCTGTCGAAAATATATTTCCAACAGAATGGATTTCCAAGGGAATTTTCCATCGGTATTCCATCACAAAAAAGAATAAAAATAATTAAATTAAAAAAATTAAAAATTTCATTTGTGAGATCCTATTTCCAATGGAACAGATTTCTAACGAAATTTTCATTGGTATTCCATCACAAAAAAGAATAAAAATAATTAAATTAAAAATTTTAAAAATTTCATTTATGAGACTGGAACCACCCCCGGAATGAGCAGAATTCTAACAACTTTTCCATTGGAATGCAATTATTTTTTACCGTGGGTATTCTGTTGGTTTTTCATCGGAAAATTGACGGAATTTTTCATTGGTTTTTTATATTCAATCCTTTTTTTTTTTTTTTCATTATTTAATGTACAATTTTTTACAGGACATTCAGCGAGATGTTGTGATCAGGGATAAAGGATTCCCTTACTATGACGCCCTTAGGTTTATCTTCAAAGTGCGTCAGGCATACCTTTTGGAGGGAGAGCAGGAGCACCTCCATGCAGACAACATTGAGAATAAGGACTCGGAACCCGAGTTCGATGACGACGAGGAGTACCCCAAAAATGAACACTCCATGGAGAGTGTTAATTCCAACCTCCTGCAGGATGATCCGAATGAGGTTGATCAGTGTAGCGCCCAAATGCGAGATGCCACATTCCCCGCACCAAGACCTGACCCGTATATGAAATGGAAAGTCCATACACGTGCCAAATCAAGGCGAACTGGGACACAACGCACTCACTATGCTATGCGGGAGCTAACCCTTAAACCATTGAACACCAAAATGCAATAGGAACAGAGTAATACCATAAAAGCCGAAGCTATACATGATCATCATATACCATGAGCTTTCAAGCTCCAAAAATAATTACAAGTATTCCAAAAAGGCCATCTCGGCACAAACTATCAAGTACGCTCAAAATGAAAATATTCATAATCATAATACAAAAGGTAAGATATGAATCTATGTGAAAAAAAGAAATGCTAGACTCGAATACAAGACTCAAACGACTTGGATTCCCCCCTAGCAAATCCCAAAACCTGCACAAACAACTGAAAACAAAACGGGTTTAGTCCAAAGGGGACTGATGGGTATAAAAACCGGGCATAATATATAAATATCGTAGTATTTAAACACATTTATGCAAACCATAATCCCGTAAGAAGTTTTATAACATTTCCCAAGCGGGCAAAACAAGAAAAAGCATCAAACGGTATTATAACTAGCATATTCATTCATTAGGTTATTCATGAGCCCGGCGAGAGGGCTAATTCTCCAACCTTCACCTTGTGTAATCATTAAAGTGTTCATTAGGTTTTCACACACATAATCTTTCGTGCAAAATCAATCGATCAATCATAATCATTCGATCATTCATAATCATTCAATAAACACCTTTTTCCTCCGGGTTGTGGACGGGTTTGCAAGACCTGGCCACCTCAATCATTATGGCTAGTGGGGTACATGAATCCCCAAAAGCCCGGTTTTCATTCCTCGCTAACCTCCTAGCGAGGGTTGGTATCACCGTAGTTTTGGTGGAACTAGTATACGAGGTTCACCTTCAGCCCATGCTTCCCTGGTTAGACACATACACTAAGTCCCAGGGCCCCCATTCAGTGTATTCGTTCAATCTTTCCAAAACATTAGGTAGGGCTTTCAATCAAGAAAGGGCTTTACGTTCAAAATCATTTACTCTTCAAAAGACTCGATATATACGTATAATAATTTGGCTTAAAAATTTACGCATTGGGGATATATCGGGTCATTTAACTAATAGAAGAGAAACCCACCTTAGAAAACCAAAGAAACGGAGCAAGAGTGTAACGCCCCAGTTTCCGGATGAACAGGTAAGCACGCCACGTGTGAGTTTGAGCGTAGGTTTATTTTATTTCTTTAATTTATAATATATTCTTACGTGGCATTCATATTTTTATAAAATTCATGAAACATTATTTATATCAATTCTTTAAATTCACATCATTGCAAATATTATTTCATGACACGAAAAATATTTATGGCATGAAATCAATTACCGAGAGTGATAAAATTGCCAAATTGTCCCTAGTTAAATACTTTCTAAAATATTAGGGATTCAATTGCATAAAGTTGTAGGGACCAAATGGAGCATAATTGAATCATGGCATGCTTAATTGTATAACTTAAACAATTCAAGGATTGATTAGCAATTTGGCAAATTTCACAAAAATCAAGATGATGAATTACGTATCATCTTTTCTCCCATCTTCCTTGATCATTTCTAGCAAAAATATTTCCCAACTCATTCATCTCTCTCTCGGTATTTCAAGGAAGAAAAGGGAAGAAGATAATTTTCTATCAATCATCAAGATTTCAAGAAGTGTTCAAGGAATTAGGAGATCATCATCATCATCATCATCCACTTTCTTCATTTCTTTCCATTTCAAGGTTGGTTGCATGGAAAAGGATGATTTTTGATTGTGTTTGACATGCTAGGGTTTGGATGATATGTGCTAGATGATTGAATTAGAATAGGAAGCATGATTAAATGATGATAACATGAATTATTGTTTGATTTCTAGCTTGATTCCTTGAATATTTGGCTTGAATGATCAAATTGATCATGAACTTGAAAGCATGAATTCTTGATGCTATTTTATGGTTTAAGTGTCTAAGTGTTATATTATCACTTCTTAAATGGGTATGCATCATATTCCCATAGATTATAGCTTTTGGGGTTCAAAAATGGATTTTTGTAGCTTTGTTGCTTTCTTCCCGAGAGCATGCCCTGTTCTGCTCTGTTTTGTTCCAGTTGCAGAACTGGGAACGACCGTTCCCAGCCTCAAGGCAAGGCGGGAACGGGCGTTCCCTTCTTTCAAAAGGAAACCGCGCGGCCGACCATGGGAACGGCCGTTCCCATTTTGGCCTTGGAGCCGGAAGGGCCGTTCCCCGGCTAGGCGCGCTTTTAAAAATGGAAAAACGTTGCCGCGTTTTCTGGGCAACGGGAACGACCGTTCCCAGTTTTCAAAGGAAGCCTGGAACGGCCGTTCCCAAGGGGCTGACAGAACAAAATTCACTGCATAAATTTACGATTTTGACCCCTCGATCCGACGACTTCTTTGACCCCGAATTGCTATAATATGTGTTAATATGATGTGAAACGAAAAGTTATCATACCACATTGCATTTTCGAGGTCGTCTCGACACGTTTTCGCCGTTCGTCATATTTTGGCCATTTTAGTCCATGTCTCATGATCATATGTCGTATTTGCACAGGTCACGAGGGCGTGGACGAGGAGCAAGCTCCTTAGAACGCTACTTTATTTTATTTTGCAAGAAAGGTGAGGTTTTGTTTTGGTAAAACGAACCCTATAACCCTTATGTGCTAGTTTTCGGCCAAAACCTATTATACTTATAAACGTTTTCAAAGTGATAAACATTTCAAGCAAGAATGTATCGATTGTCACGATTTTCAAGCATGTTTGGCGAGTACATGATTGCACGTGGGCCCGAGGGTAATTCTTGAGCCAACCGGGAAAGCAAGGGCTGACGGGTAACTCCTGAATTATCCTCACATTGTTGGGATCACCCCCGAAGCCACTAGGAGATTAGTGGTGGAAGGAGTTCCGTGTCTAGAGGGTCATGTCCTCTACACACACCATGTCGTGGATAGTCGAGCCTTGCAAACTCGCTATCAACCGGAGGAAGAAGGAGACTGGGGATTAATCCGGAATGTCGGGTTATCCTCGGGTTATTGCATGTTTTCAAGTATGAAATTGTCTATGTGAGCACTAAAGTATATCGCATGATCACTTATTTATCAAGCAAGCAAGCATGATCAAGTATTGTTCACGATTGGGAGTTCGGTTGGAGATTGCCCTTACTCGTCGGGGCCACATGTTCATGATATTGACAAGCATGATTAATTAAACGTGTTAAAATGGATAGCTGTAATCTCGGGCAAAGGATGAGATTTCTTGAACTATATAATTCTTGTTTTCTAAAAGTCTTTACCCGAGGCTACAACTTGCATGTGACGTGTGTTATATATATTTATTGCCCCTCACTCAGTCTTCGGTAGACTGATACTTCACTTTTCAGGTACCTTTTGAGCGTGGTTGTGCTAGGCGGGAGTTGGTCGTGTCCTGCATTATCACGAGTCTAGTATTGCACCTTTCATGTACATATTAGATTGGATATCATGTTATGTTCACGATTAACATCTTTTGGATACGTACTGATGTATATTATTGAAGATATGATAATGTATTGATAGATAACTGGTACCTATATGTATCTATGTAATAAATACGGTACCTATATATATGAATGACTTTACTGCTTCCGCTTTTCTATTCATGTTTGTTTGATTATGTTGGGGAGAGTGTCCCGCCTAGAGCGTCGTTTTGTTGTCACCCGTTCACTGTGGTCTGGGTTCATGTATGAACTGTCCATTTCATACGTGAATCGAGGCTACAGTGCGGGGGATGTGGCGCCTTGGGGTCTAGGGTGCTACAAAGAGCCTCAAGGATCGGCCTCGTCTCCATTCAAACCCAAATCTGTGCAAAAGAGGTGAAGTGAGTCTCAAAATGACCAAATACGACGCACGACAATGCAATGAAGATGGTGTGAGAGATATAATCATGTTTTGAACATGTTCATGTGCACAATTAATGATTCAAAGTCAGATAAACGAGCAAAGTCACTCATTAACGCTCATTGCTTTCAATATCATATCAAGTCGATCCATAATTTTATATAATGATCATCACACGTAATTTAATTAGTTCATGTTGCATATAAGTCATAAATAAGACGGGAAAGGACAACGAGAAGCAACGAAAGAATACCTCGAGGCTGCCAACACGTGTAACAGGGCCGTGTTACATTTTTAAAAGGATTGGACACGACCGTGTCAGGTTTTCTTTGTAAATGGACACGACCGTGTCTGAATTTTGAAAAATAAAATTCAAGTTCCGAGAGATCAACACGGTCGGATCCATTTTTAAGGCAATCATGACACGGCCATGTCGAGCCTTCGTGCTCAAAAATCTGGAGCAGAGTTTGCTCTATTTCACGAGGGAAAAATGGCAAGAAATAGGGGCAGCTCCAAAACATCCTTAAATTACAACTTACGACTCCAAATGCATATAAAAACTTAGCAAATCCACCCCACATACACATGCATACAACCGGGCAAGAAAGGAAAGCAAAGGAATGATCATCAAGCATCTATATCTCCAGGAATTCAAAACCCCATTAATGGTATCTCATTCAATGTTCAACAACCATGAAAAGTGAGTTCATAAATGCATTAAGGATGCTAAAGTGATCATTAAACATGCTTCAAACCAAACCAAACTCAAAGGAATGTATATGATCAAGAAATGCATCAAAACTCAACTATTTAATCAATTCATCAAGATATCATCAAATCTCCATGAAAACATGCAAACTATAGCTTCAAATGACCACAAGGAAGTGGTGATCACAAATATATGCTTACCTTCCGGATTGGTTGAAGTTTGAAGAGGTTATGAGCTCAACTTTGGGGATGGGTGAATAGTGACAGGAATGGAGGGTTTTCTTGGCTTTGGCTGAACTTTTCTCTTCTCTCTTGTGCTTTGAACGAAATGAAAGGGGTGGGATCAAGTAGGGGTGTAAATTCTGAGCTTGTGGGGCCAAACCTTGGTTAATTTGGTTAAGTATTGAGCAAACTATGGCTAAAATGGCTAAGGGTGACAAATCTGTGGACGAAGCTTCTTTCGGTTAAATTTCGAAGGTTCAAACGGGCTTAGAAAAATATAAGGCTTGTTCCATTGAACCTGAATCTTCGATACGAGTCCGAAGAGGTGACGGAATTCGAATCCGAATTCCCGAACTCATGTTATGATGCCCGGAACCTAAGGTGCGTTAAATGCCCTTTAGCCCCCATTTGGTTCCGTTAAACAGAGTAAATCCGAAACTAACTCAAACAAGTTCGAAGTCAAGCAACGAGCATCAAAACATAATCATAATACACATAACTCATGCATACCAAGTTTTCACGAAAAACGGAATTCAAATAATTCATAACAAATATTCATATAATTAAAAGATTAACGAATTAACATACAAATAATAACATAATTACATAATAAAATGTGCACTTACGTAAACACATACGTCATACCTGTACGGCCGAAAAGTCAGGGCGTTAGAATCAGCCTCGTCGGACATAATATACTTCTACTTCTCCAAAACACGCTCCTTCCGCATAATTCCAACCTTCCCCCTGGAAGACGATTTGTTGTTTTTAGATTGTTTATATATTATAGTTAGTTTGATTGTTTATATATTACTGGTTCTGTAATGCAATATTTATTATTACTGGTTGGAAAGAAATAAAATTTTTGGTTGTGGTTGGATTGAAATCTTTGTCTGATCAGAGTGATAAACTGATGTTTTGTTGTTTTAGTTGGAAGAATTCGAATTAGAACTAAATACGCAGCTTATAGAGTAATGGAGTGGTATTGTGTAACTTAATGTTTGATCTGTAGAGTAAATACAAATTCAAGTTAGAAGTAAATGTGCAGCTTATAAAGTAATGGAGTGGTATTTTGTAATTAAATGTGCAATTTGTAGAGTAAATACGAATTCAAGTTAGAAGTAAATGTGCAGCTTATAGAGTAATGTTGTGGTAACGTGTAACTAAATATGCAGTCTGTAGAGTAAATAAGAATTCGAGTGAGAAGTAAATGTGCAGTTTATAGAGTAATGGAGTGGTATTATGTAACTAAACGTGCAGTCTATAGAGTAAATAAGAATTCGAGTGAGAACTAAATTTGTAGCTTGTAGAGTAATGGAGTGGTATTGTATATCTAAATGTGCAGTTTGCCGAGTAAATAAGAATTTGAGTGAGAACTAAATGTGTAAGTTATAGAGTAATGATGTGCTAATATGTAACTAAATGTACAATATCTCAAGTAAATTCAAAGGTGACTAATCCTTTACTAGCATTTAATAACAAGGAATCTTTATTTTTTGAGTAAATATCATCATAAAATTGTATGACATGATAGAGCTCGCGGACGTCATTTACCGGTTATGTCTCCGTTTTGATGCGATCACTAAGCTCGGACTAAAATGTGATCGCAGATCTGTTAGAATTTGCGATGATTCCTTTATTGTAATTTCTCACAATTGCAGGAACCTACCGAGATTGAACCTCCGGGACTGCCGCAAGCTCACCGATGATGGGATGTCTGCTTTCGTCAAAATTTGCAATAATTTACAGAAATTCTTATGTGGGTCGTGCAGTTTATGGCCAAAAGGTATGAATTCGTTGCTGAAAAATTGTGGGTTTTTGGAGGAATTATCAGTAAAACGATTAGGTGGAATTACTGATGGTCCTGCAACAGAAACAATCGTGCTAGGCAAGCCAGCTGGCTCTTTGAGAATCATTTGTTTGAAAGACCTTTACAACGGGCATTGTTTCGGGCCATTGATTTTTGAGTCCAGGAATTTGAAAATTTTGAAGCTTTTTAGATGTTCGGGTGATTGGGATAAATTGCTTCAAGTTATTGTTGATAGAATTAAAGGGCTTGTTGAAGTTCATCTCGAGAGGCTTCAGGTTAGTGATAACGGGCTATCGGCCATTTCGAACTGTGCAAATCTCGAAATACTGCATATAGTTAAACTCCCTAAGTGTACAGATATTGGCCTTATGACCATCGCCGAGAAATGTAGGCAACTTAGGAAGCTCCACATTGATAGATGGAAAACAAATAAACCAAGTGATGATGGTTTAGTTGCAATTGCTACCTGTTGTTCTAATCTGCATGAATTGATCTTGATTGGTGTGAATCCGACCTGTTGAGTTTTAGAGAAATTAGGAACAAATTGCCGAAATCTTGAAAGATTAGCCCTTTGTGGGTGCGAAACCGTTGGGGATGCTGAATGCAAGATGTGTTGCTTCGAAGAAGCTGCGCGCGGGTTCACAGATGTTCTGATTTCTGTGTTTGTCTCTCCACCAGACCAGATGTTCCGATTTCCGCACTCGGGGCTTTAGACGTGACGAGGGTGTGTTAAGTATCCCACATCGAATAATCAATGATTTGGTGTTCAATATATAATGGTTTGACAACTCTCCCCTTAACAGCTAGCTTTTGGGGTGAGTAAAGTCAATCACATTATTAAACAAGTTGTCCTATTTCGGACCATGGGATTGAGGCATTGGTGGATGGTTGTCCTAATCTAGTGAAGTTTAAGGTTAAGAAGTGTAGAGGGGTGACTCGTGTGAGAGTTGACTGGTTGAGGGCGAATAGGGCTTCCCTTTTGGTGAATTTTGATGTTGCTGAGGTTGCATTGCCCAATGCTAGCATTAGCGCAGGGGTTTTGACGGTGATGATGGATTGTCGATAGGTGATGGAAGTAGGGCCATTGATATTGAATCGAACGATAATGGGAGGTCTAATTCATTTAACAGAAGGAGGGGGCTGGTGTGCCGTTTTAGGAGGAGGTCGAGCTCTGGGGGCAGGACGAGGGGTAATTTGGGAAATTAAGGTATTCTGATGGAGTTCACGACCGAGTTTTTCTGCAACTTATATCTGAAAAGTGAAATGTAGGATTCATGAGGTGCATGGCTTTTGATATTGCGATAGTGGTGAAGTGGTACAGTTGGTATTTGGTTATTGATCATATAGCAAGAATTAGAATGTTGAATCTTGTAAATATTTTGTAATAATTTTAACTAGGGTTATACATAAACCAGTATAATCCGCCTAATTTGTTCTAGTTGAATTAATTTGCTTGAAAATTACTGGTTGAAATTCTTTAAAAAAATTCATGGTTAAACAAATAGATGATACATAATAAATTATTATATAGGTATTATACGAAATATATATTTAATATACTTTTGTATTGAACTAATATTATATAAATTGTTATTTTTGCTCGTCTCCACTTAGTGAGTTACAATGTAAATTATTCGTAATTGTATTTTGAACTAAAAGGCATTCCCTATCTTAAATTATGGTGTGATTTCTTAACCTAAAATGTGTCTTTTATCATTTTATATAAGTTGCTATTTAATATACAGCCAAGTTATATTACATCACATTTATGAAGTTATATTATTCATTTAGTTATATATAAATTATCTTGAGATAAAGATTTTCGCCCATCCGAACTATGACCCTTTTAGCATTTCACCATCCCAACTATTTTTCACCCGAAACCGCCATCTAAACTTTCAATTCTTGACAAACCACCATTCCACAACGGTTTTGATTATTTTTTGAACGATTTTGATTCTTTTTTCAGCGGTTTTGGATAAAGAAATTGAAAGTTTAGATGACGATTTCAGGTGAAAAATAGTTTGGATGGTGAAATGCCAAAAGGGTCATAGTTCGGATGGGCGAAAATCTTTATCTCAATTATCTTTTCCTCATTCTTAGAAATTATTTTATATTAATATTGTAATAGATTATAAACAAGAATAAATTCTCATATCCTTTAAAGTTTTTTATTATTAAATTAAAATTAAAAATATAAAAACTTTTATAACAAAAAATATACTGTCTACTATATAATCATACCCACCCAATCCGAACCACTCGATTTGAAAAAGTTATTATGTATCTAGTATCTTTATAAATCAACATATTTCGGATTTAGTAATATTTTACTCATAAAACTGTCCGCACCCGACATGGTAAACCCCTAATTCTAAAACTTGGCTTGATTACACATAATTTTTCTGTTTCAAGATAAATATAACTGCAAATCACACTTCACCCTCTAAATTTTTTTAATATTAGCACTTTACCTCCTCAAAACAGAAGGAAAAAAAAAAAAACTTCAGAACAACAATATCTTCAGCACTTTGTCCAAATTTGGTGTAGAAGGCTAACATTTAATAATTTTTGGGGAGGTAGGTCTCTTTTTTCCTATTTTGAAGGGATTAAGTGCCAGAGCTGAGAACATGTAGGAGCTAGAGAAATTTGCCCGAAATATAAACTTGTACTAAATTTTGCAAATTATCTGAAAAATCACAATGTAAGATATTGCAATAAACTTGTACTGATTTGACTTCTATGCATTGTGATTATCTAAATCAAAGTACAATTTCGAAACTCTGGATCCTACGAGCATTAAGGTCTAAGAATTCATTTACTTCAATAGTTAAGCCTGGTTTGTCTATTTTGTCTAGCCTAAACTTAGCTTTACTTTGATTGGTACATTTTTGAGGGGGTAAACCCGGAGCCCCGGTTCCAAGCTTGAGAAACCTGGGGTAATTTTTCTTGCCAAAATCTTGTTGTTAAATAAACCATTGCCATTGGTTTAGCCGAAATTACTATGTTACCCCTGGGCTTTTTCCTTTATTCCATGTGATGCCCCCCAATTGTGATGAATATATTCTGGCAAAGTGGTGAAGATAACCTTTGTGCACACATTTCCATAAAGGGGCAAATTTGACATTTACACAACTAACCACTTGGCTACTGTCCATTAAAGTAAAGAGATATTAATGGTGGTCTATTTACCCTAAATCACAAACAAGCAAAGTAAAAAGGTCACTAGATAAAATAACCAAGATTTCTCAAAAATTTAAACCAACCCCGTTGGATAGCTAACAAGTAAAGTAAACGAACTCTAAGCATTAAGGGCTAACTCAAATCCTATGATGACGTATGAGTTAAAGCTTTTTAACTTAACTGCCATGGGAGGTAGTAAAAAATATGCAGTAGTGACCAGCCCCACGCTTCTCTACTCATTTTTCTTTTCTTTCTTTGCAGCTGGTTTTTGGTATATGATTATTTGACTTAAGATTGTACCGTTTGTGACAATCCCGATCACCGAGCCCAAAACCACTGACACGAAAAAAACATGAATCAAAACACAACCCATGATGATAAAAATAGGTGCAATTACACCGACATACCTTGAGGTTTGTCCTAATTACACTAACTCCCCTATCAAAGAATTTAAATCACATTTGGATCGACGATTTTGTTAATGTCAATCTCTAATGTTTCATGAATACACTAATTTGCGCTTAACAACGGTCAATATTTGACTATATATCATGACTAATATTCATACCCATTCGTTAGGTCAAGTTTCAGGTTATGCAGGGGAAGTTGTGTAATTTCTCAATCCTCAAGGGAAGTTTCTGTAATGTGGTCAAACCTCATGGTATGTTATTGTAATTATCACTAAGAAATGAATAATAATCAAGCACTGGGAAATCTTTTATGGCAAAAAATCTAATCAAGAATTGCTAAAATACCACTCATTGGTGCCTTTTCTTGGATGCTGGTGAAGACCCTCACTGCCAAACAGAGGATAGTTATATATAAGAGAATCTACAAAATTATTTCGAATCTGCTTATGCTAATACAAGATGATAACACATAAATTCCTTACCCATGGAACCTCCAAAATTCATGAAGGAGGTTAAAAAGCTAAGCTCCCCAGTGCTTTTATTCTGTTCAAACAACCACCATTGTTAACAGATGAGCCATCTAAAGCACAAGATTTACTTTAGCAGCTTAGAAAATCAATTAATGCCGCTAATCCCCTTTTTTTGTTGGGGGGGGGGGGGGGGGGGGGCGCTAAACTGGTCGGTCATTTCTTGATCCATTTTCGGTATTATTGTTTTAAAACCAGTACGATTCCATCGAAAAGATTGACACCTCGGGGGGTAATGGTAATTTCCAAACCAACAGGGTTCTTTCTGTAATTACATAAATAACCCTTACCTTGAAGTTTGCCAAAATCTGTGGAATCCTGGCAAAGAAAAATATTGCATGCTGGGAAGCCTGTTGAATTAAGTAAAATTTAAACCTCACATATTTCACAAAAAAATGTAACAACTAAAATAGGTAAAATGCAGACCAATGCATAAAGAAATGTTTGTGAGTGATGTACAGAAAAGAGAAAACTGATTAGAGACTCACATATAGAGCTTCAAAAAGAAGGGGATCGATTTGACCAGCCAATATTGTTGGTGCTAGCGCACAGTATCTATGTTACATTATTAAGGGCTAAGGAGATGCATACTTATTTTCATGGCAACAAAAGTTTTGATATGTACATATATATATAGACATGAGAGATGCTATATATCCATGGAAATGCAGTGCAGAAAAAGCTTAACAATCAAAGGATACAATAACGCTCTTATCCACGTCATGGCACCGAGTGGTTGAGAAAAATAGTAGATGATTGCTACAAGAATTATCGCTGCAAAAATCAGAGAGAAATATATTAGAATGTGTAACCAATCCAACAAAATTACTAAAATAAGATCGTAGTTGAAGTTGTCCATTTAGAAATTAAAATTAAGCTGAAAGACAAATGTCGAGATTGTGAGGTTCTTGCCTTGAATCAAAAGGAATGCCAACTCTCCATATGCTGAAAAAGGAAGCCCTTGGTGAAGACAATAGGCCAAAGCAATGGTATATCCAACAACCTCAAGTTCGAATGATACAAGACTAAGCCCTCTCACACTACTATGTTTCAATATTTTTAGTATCTGAAGAATAAAAACAAAAGAAATCTTTTAGCGACCATTCGACACAAAAAATTAAAAATCCTAACGAGCTAGTTCTAATATTGCCCTCTTTTATGGGTTCTTTCCTACTTTCTTTTCTAATCCAAATAGAAATATAACTTAATCAATACTTGCTAAACACTTATACAAGCTAAAGAATTAGAAAAGACTCAATCTTGAGAAAGATATAGTAAAAAAGGAACCAAAGTAAAATGCTAAGTAGAAATCTAACATATTCTTAATCTTAAGAGTAACACAATAAATTAATTTCTCGTTCTTTAACAGCCAACGGGCATTTCAAGTAGTCCTGAACATTTGAAATACAAAACTGTGGTAAATATTTAACACCCCTCTGCAGTGTGCACATTCAACTGTATTACACAATGATTTCATGAAAGAACCACCAGATTAAATTAATCTCTTTTTGGTATGAATGTCGAGTAATGAAAGTAAATGGCTGTAAAAATATGACAATGGGAGACATATGCAAACTTGAACAATGTCACTTTCATTTAAATTTTTTCCATGATAGCCAACAAATTCATAAAATTCATAATTCCTACTGATTTTCCAATTGAATTAATTCGAATATCACAAGACTTTGATACAAGCATGTCCAGAATACAGGTAAAGCTAACAACTAGAGTAAAACATAATGAACCTATTGCAGGGAGATTCAGAACCTCAGTCGCAACAAATTCATAATGCCCATTCTCTCTGTACTTCACACACAAATACACACACATGTGTGTGTGAGTGAGAGAGAGAGAGAGGGAGTAAACGTCTCAGTACAATAAATTCATTCCCTCAATTATGCCCAACAAATCATTAAAGCCAACGACAAAGATCAAAACTTTCTCCAACAATTCACCCAAAAAACCTCAAGAACAAACATAGATCGACAACCCATAATCATCAAAACAATTACGAACTAAACAAAATTCAAGAACTCAGAAATTTTATAATCCCACCACAAGGAAAGGTGATTGCAAATTGTTTCGAAACTCATATTTACCTGAGGGAGTTTGACGGTGGTGGAGGCGGCCACGATGCAGCAACCCAATAGCTTTGAAATTAAGGGAAGCAAACAATCCTTTTCTGGGAATTCGCCATTACTCAGCGAACCCAGAGCACAGCTGAAATCCATGCCGAGAAACTTCATGTCCACCATCTTCAATTTTTTTGTGCGTGTTCAAGCACGTTTAGGTGTTCGACTTGGAGAGGGGCTTTCTTCGAAATGCGGGATCTATATTCTATGTCTATCGACGAGACCTTTCTTGTATGATGTGTAAAATAAATTTAAAGAAAGAAAAATATCACTTTTGGTCCTATAATTGAGAGGTTTGTTCATTTTGATCCCAAAACTTACCTATTAAATCAAATTCCGTCCAAATATTAGTGACTTTTGTCGGTTTTAGTCATTTCGGTTAATTAACTATAGGAGATCAATAGCTTTGGAAGATGAAAATGGTTAGTTACATCTCTTGACTTTGAGATGAGGATACAGATACAGAAATATTAATTTTTTTTATTTTTTACATGAAAAATATCGTACACGACACGACACATTAAATTGATATTTTTAAAAGTATTATTGTATTGGAACTCATGACATTCTTTTTTGGCGATTTGAATTCAATTTTCCAACATCTGACCTAGTATACCTGGATTTTGAGAATTCTCAAATTTTTAGGTATTCTTTAGTATTTGATTTTCTATTATTTAAACTGAAATTTAACTGGTTTTAATTACTCGCAGCGAAATTACATTAAATAATAGATACTAATTACTTTTTTTTCCTAAATGTGTAAGAGTGAATGGGATGCAAAGTGATCGCATCAAGCATGATATGCTCTACAATATCTTTAGTTTGATTGTTTAGATTAAAAAAAAAATGTGTCACAGTAAATATTCCCTTTTTTTTCCCCTTCATAAGCACAATATCCATGCATTATTAATTATCTGAAGTCGCTTACCAGCTTCATTAATTGTAGAGAAACCACAGGGAGAATTAGGCAAGCTACGGGTACTTGTTATGAAGTCTACGCCAATTATTCTGGGCTTTGTTTGAAAATCTGGATCCTAAATGTGCAATTTGGAATGTTGGACTGCACCCGACTTTTTACATTTTGTTGTCAAATAGAATCACAATAACTCGAACCAATACAAAAATATTAAAAAGATAATTTTTTATTGATAGAAATTATGAATGACTTATATCTTATTACTTCATTTTTCTCATTTCGTTTTCGTACAAAGACCTATTTGTATCCGACAGGTTTCACACGTTCGGGAGTGAGGAAAATAGACCCAAACACATTTCGTTTATTCAGAGAACTCAATTCACCCAGACTAGCGTCTTTTCATTTTATCCAGTCATATCTATTTTGACATTCAGTAATAGATCTTGGTTCATGATCTTTGCTTTCATCAGTGATATCTTGCGCTACGGCATAAGAGAATATATCATTAACTTTGATATCACTTTGATTCCACAACTTTCTTGAATGAACGTAATTTATTGAGATTTCCTTATTAATCTCATTTTGTGTCTCTTCTAGGACACTTTTCTCGTTTTGTGTATCTTCTAGAACACTTCTTTTTTAGAGAAAATTACACATAGGATAGAGGTAGGTTTTGTTTTCGTGCCACTATTTTTAAAACATCCCACCCTTTTGTTTTTCTGACAAATTTAGTCCCAAAGGCCAAAACTTTCAATTTTAATCCCAAACTCTGTTAAACTTCGTTAGTATCAATATTTTAGGGGCGAATTCCAGCACAACACTCAAAGATTAAAGGGAAGAAGAAAAACAAGAAATTAAGGGGTAAAAATGTGTCAAACAAACTTCATTGTACAAAATTACACATAGCCCGGCACTGTGAGCAAAGAATTGTGGAACTGAGAAACAACATCCAAAACAACGCATGTCAACGGAGCATCATCCTTCACTCAACAACATACCTAAGTCAAGATTTACTATGAAACATCATAATCAACCTACAAGACCCAATATTAAGAAGATCTCTTCCTCACATTATTCCAATTAAAATCTCTTTTCTTTCTCTAACTGCATAAGTTAATTTTGTGAATCTCCTTTCTTCTTCACGATTCCATCACCTTTCCTCTCTACATTTTCCAAAAGCTACCCCGACTCCTTGTCGGCCAATTGCGATTTGTTCACCATTTCCTTCTCCTTCATCGCCTGCAATTTAGCATAATTGTAGTATCCTTAATCACAAAAGATGACAATGCAATCAAAAGCCAATCTTTGACCACCACTGCTACATTCATGGTCAAAGCTAAAGTGGAATTGAGAAGCATGCTGCCTCAACACTGGGTACTTGACAAGCAACCATGGCATCGAAAGAAAGGCTAAACAGCTTGGAGCAACGTAGTAATTAGTAAAGAGAAGTAATTGGGTTCAAATTAATCCCTTTGGGTGAGAGCAAGAACCACCATGCTCAGCTGGAGGAAAACCCCCCAAGAGTCGTACTTAGCCTCGCTATAGGCGGCGATGGCCACCCCGACCTAGATCGCGAGCATGTTGGTCATGATGCTGTTCTTGAAGGTGTCCTTCTTAAACAGAATCCCGATCGAATAAATAGGATGAAGGAAATGGAGGGGTATATGTAGGCGGAGTAAACGGCGACGGGCATTAGGGAGAGAGCATAAAGAGCGCCGATGGGGACGACGGAGGAGAGGTATACACAGCTGTTGAGGGCAGAGGGGTCGAAGAGCTTCTCCACCACCCCATCAGAGAGCGCTCCGCCTTTGCCCATGGTTGCCGGGAGTAGTGGTGCGGTGGCGGAATTTGAGTAAAATTGAGATCTGCACAACTATGGGGTTGAGGTTTCGCGAGGTTTTTCAAACAATGGCTGAAGGATCCTTGAGTGAGACAACAATGGCAATGGAAGGTTAAGGGTTTTCTTTGTTTTGGTCGTTTTTCTTGGAGTCGAATTTTTCAGATAGTAATTGAAGGTGTTAAACAGTGGGATTTTTAGTTTGGGATAAGTAATTTAATTTTCATTTATTTTATTCACAATTGCACAAACGGACGTTTGATTTTCGTTAATTTTGTGGCATTTTGGACTAAATTTGTTTGAAAAACAAAAAGGTGGGACATTTTAAAAACAGTGGGACAGAAAAAAAAAAAAAAACTACCTCTGTCCTGTGGGACTAAAAGTGCAATTTTCTCTTCTTTATTATTAGGGTCATTTTCACATTTGCTCCTTTACTTTTACGAGGATTTTTATTTTTGGAACCAAATGGTCTACCACGCTTCAGGCGTGCTGTAGACTCATGAGTGACACTTTTCTAAGATTGTCCTTCGAAATCTCAATCCGAGTAGGAACATTAACAACTTTATACGACTTAGTCACTCCTTTTATATATGTAAATGCATCTGGCAATTGATTTGCAATGTCTTGTAAATGTACAATCTTTTGTACTCCCATCTCGCACTGCTTCGTGTGTGGATCAAGATGCAGTAATGATGGTGTAAACAATGTAATATCTCTTTTCAGCTGTTTATTTTCTCCCCTAATATTGGGAAATCATTCTCATTGAAATGACAATCAACAAAGCATGCTGTGAATACATCACCCGTTTGGGGTTCAAGATAGCCTATGATGATAGGCTTTCATAGCCAATGTAAATTCCCAACTTTATCTGAGGACCATTATACTCCATTGTCGTGGTGTTAAAGGCACATGCACTGCATCTATCAATACCATAAAGTATCGGAATGGTTCACATGGTGGGTGCATCGGTCCATATATATCACCTTAAATAAGCTCAATAAAAGTAGGTGATTCATCTTGTATTTTGGCTAGGGATGGTCTCAAGATTAACTTTCCAAGAGAACAAGCTGTACACGGATCCTTTCTCATTTGAGCTAGCTTTTGGTCCCTCAATGGATGCCCACGTACACTTTCAATGATCTTTCGCATCATTTTTAAACCATGATAACCCAACTGGTCATGCCAAATATCTAGCATTGAAGTATCAATGTGCTTATCTTTAACCACCATATGTGATTCGATCACATTTATGTAAGTGTAATGCAATCTAGAAGGGAGCATTGATAGTTTTTCCAGTATGTATCTCTTCCTCGCTTTACAGGCTATAAGATACATACGTTTCTTGATATCTTCAGTCCCAGACTGAGTATCATACTTATAAGAATATATATCATTGAAACTCAACAAGTTTCTTTTGGATTTTGCCACATATAAGGCATTTTCCATTGAGAACTTTGTACTATTTAGTAACAAAAAATTTGCCTCGCCAATTCCTTCAATTAAGTCAGTAGGACCTAATATTATATTCATAGAGGTTCTTGTTAGGTTTAACCGTGAAAAGAACCTTTTGTCTTTAAGAATAATATATGTTTTGCCACTATCAGGTATGCACAAATTCTTTTCATTAACTATTCTTTCGACTCCTTTATTAGAGTGATCCACATCAAAAACTTCACATAAACAAATAATCTATCATAAATTTATTGCATAAAAGGTACGTCATATTGTAATATAGGAAAAACATACAATAGATTCTAAAATTCTATTACTACAAAACATGCTTATAATGAAATACTTCAAATTGGAAAAACAACAACATACTAGAAACATAACAAATCCAAACTAACTGCCACCAACATTGTCATCTCCATTTTCATCAAAATCATTGATAAAGTTCGAATCATCCAGGTGAGTTGAATCACCGGATGAATTGTGATGTTCAGTGAAATTCACTTCTTTTTCCTTTCCCTTTAAAGATGCTTTGTATAAACGGGCAAGGTGTCTTGGAACTCGACAGATCCGAGCCAATGTCCTTTTGTGCCACATCTATGACAAGTATCTTCAAGATTTATCGAAGGCAGCTTCTTAAACATGTTTTGACTAGGTTCATGGTAATTTTTACGTTCATAATTTGAGGGAACTATAGCATTTGCTTCAAGAAATGCTGCCGTGCCAGTAGGGCGGGATTGATGATTTTTCATCAACAATTCATTATTCTTTTCATCCACAAGAAGGCATGCAATGAGTTCAGAATATTTTTTAAATCCACGCACTCGATACTGTTGTTGCAAAGTAACATTCGATGTGTGGAATGTAGAGTATGTTATCTCTAATATATCCTCCTCAGTAATCTGCTGCCCACAAAATCTTAATTGTGAGACTATTCTGAACATTGCTAAGTTATATTCACTGATTTTCTTGAAGTCTTGGAAGCGTAAAGCGCTCTATTCATCATGGGAGGAAGGAAACATAACTTTCTTCTGGTGATTGTACCTCTTTTCAAGGTTTTTTCATAAAATGCTTGGATCTTTAACTGTTAGGTATTCTATCTTGAGACCCTCATCAAGATATCTCCGCAGAAAAATTATAGCTTTGGATTTATCTTGGTTGGAATATTTATTATTTTCTTTAATGGTGTCTAATAGACCCATTGATTCAATATGCACTGCATCAACAATCCAAGACATATAATTTTTTTCTCGTGATATCGAGTGCAATGAACTCAAGCTTTGTAAGATTTGACATGTTGGTAGCTAGTACAGGATAAAAGATAACAATCATCACATTTACTCAAACAACTATACTCACGCAATAATTTACAAATCATACTCAAATCCTATACCAAGAAGCAACAAGGGAATAATAGGGAATATAACAAAGACGATGTACAAATCCCTATCTCTCTTCGAGTTATCTCCAACAAGGACAAGTATGATGAAAGCAATCACTAAACTAAAACGAAAATTGTCGAAGCCGATAGCATCTTGATATACAAAAATTTATCAAAACGATCCTTTAGAGTTTTTGAGAATAAGACATAAGATATAGAAGTGAATGAATTGTATTTACCAAAATTACATATATATATATATATATATATATATATATATATATATATATATATATATATATATTTATAATATTTTTTATTTATTGAGAAAATTATTGAATTCGTCCCGTAAAGTAACCCACTTGTAATTTTGGTCCCAACAGTTGTCACTGTCTCACTTTACGTCACATAAAGTCACTTTTTTCTAGATTAGATCCCACTGACTAATTTTCGTCCAAAATAAACGTTTGATTGTTAAAATAAACGTTTGGCCGTTCAAAAATTGCTTATAAGCCCTTTTTATTTGTTTATATTTCCAAACCTTGTAGAACCCAAACGTAGGGACCACATCCCCCGCACTAAAATCCAAACCTGAATACGAAATGGAATGTCCGTACCCCAAATCCGAATCATAGCGAACGGGAGACCAACGCACTCACTAGGCTAGGCGGAGCTAAAAAGCACAACCAGACTATGCAGAAGCTTAACAATTAAAACCAAAACAAGCAAGGTAGATGCATATCATAAATACATATAGGTACCAACATATATACATCATGTACATTGGCCATCCCGGCCTCAACCAAATAAAAGTATTGAATCTCCAAGTCATAAGTCATATATATACAAAATGATCAAGTGTATGTAAGTAGATGCATCTATTAAGACCTAGACCGACAAGTGCAACGGGTAGACACACTTCTCCGCCTAGCTCAAGTCCCAAAAACCTACAACTCAAAGAATAAAACGAGGGGTCAGTCAACTGACTATGTGAGGGGGTTAACACACCACACACTAGATATATAAAGCAAAGCACATATCAAGAGGTGGACTTATGAACCGGAATAGGTTTTACAAACCAAACTTTCAAAACAAACATATATACTTAGAACCATTTTCATAAATGCTATTCCAATTCATAATTCCCAAACCATAACATATCGCATGCTCGGTGAGAACGAGCTTCCAACCTTTACTCCTCATATCAAATAAAACATAAATCAAAGCAAATCCAACCACTACACCAATGATGGAAGAGCCACCGGCAGCTCTAACCATCCATAACTTTAACAAACCCACGCGGCGTAGCTAACCCACAACGTGTCCTCCCCGGTTCTTACACCGAAGGCATCAAAATACCACGCCTTCCCTAGCTCCCGGGGTCGTGCACGATACCTTGGATGGAGACTATACATAGGCTGGGCCCCGACTGCCCAATACCCTCCCGGGGATCCCTTACCCATAGCTCCTTGGATCCACATTCACATAACATTCACATACCAATCTTTCATGGCAGAACTCGCTAAACTTGAACATAAAAACTTTTCCCAAAATAGCTTACATATGTCTTCATATTAACTTTCCAAATCAAACTTGTTCACAAAATCATAAACATATCATATTCAACACTTATTAACTATATATATAATATATAGTCACATACGCGGCTCATAAACATCAGATAAGGCTTTAGGTCGTTAACTATATAAAATCCTAAACCTCACCTTGTGCGTAGAAAAGAAAGGAGTGGGAGTGATCAAGCTATGCCTCGGGCTCGGTACCGGCAACCTCGTCTGAAAAGAAAACACAGAAGCCCAAGACTTAGACACTATATGAACCAATTAAGACGTTCGGCCAATGCATGATTCATGAATGAATGCATAATAATATGAAACGTATCATATAATTCACATATTATAGCATATAACATTTATTTATAATTAATCATGCAATTAAAATCAAGTAATAGCATCAAACATGCAAAAGATTAACAATATAAGTTATACAAATGCATAAATAAACAAATAAGAAGCAGTTACAACTCCCAGGTCTCGGGAACCCTGGGAATGGCCTTGTCATTGTAGGGAACGTCTGTCCCCGTGATCGCTAAAAAGTTTCTAGAAGATGGGAACCGCCGTTTCGGGCTGAAGAAGGAAATAGGAATGGCCGTTCTCGACTACCAGATTGCTCCCCTCGTATCTGTAAGGATTTTGGCCTGGGAACGGTCCTTCCTAATCTTAGAACAAACTGGGAACAACCGTTCCTATTTTTCGGAGGTAAGCTATTCCAAACCGGGAATGGGACGGGGAACGGCCGTTCCGGCCTGGTACGAGAGGCAAAACAGAGCAGTTTTGTTACAGTAGCAGGGGAAGCTCAAAAATGGCCAAAAACCAATACCAAGGAGCTGCAACAACTTACCAATTCATGCAAACAATTCTTATAAATCATACGGGACATGTGAAAATGCTTAAAACTCAATTATATCAAGAATCAATGCCATAAATCACCAATTCAAGTTCAAGGTAAAATCAAGCTCACTAATGGCAAGAATTGAAATACTCAACTACCAAGTGATATCTTGCAATAAATACAATATGTATAACATGTATAACACATTTATGAAGCTAGAATTCAAATATATCAATCATATATCACATAATCTCAAATTTTGTATAAACCCTTACTATTCACATGTTGATCAAAGAGATTCATACATAGCTCCATAAATTAAAATTAAACCGTAGATATGAAGAACATGACGAGGGGATTCCGAAACATACTCAAGTTCGAGCAAAGGTGGAGAATTGGGGAAAAACTTGGCTCTTGAAGATCAAAGGATGAAATGGAGGCTTTGGCTCTTCTCTTGGCTTTGTTGCTGCTGTTGTATCACGTAAATGAAAGAAGGGAGAGAATGGTCAGCCTTTAAGGGCTGAACCGGTTCGGTTCAAGGGGCACGGGTTCGGTTCAAGTTTTCCGATTCAAGCTGGTTCGGTTTAAAAGCATAAGGTTCAATCCAAAAATTTCAAATTATTCAAGTATGAATTCAATTTAAATAAAATCATATAATTCAAATACAATTAAATTAAAGTGCAATTAATAAATAAATCACGTAATTACCTGTACCGACTGTAGAACGGGGCGTCACAACCTCCCCCCCTTCGGAGAACCTGGTCCCCAGGTTCACTATTCGACCCAAGAACAAATCCAGATACAACTGTTTCATTTTCTCCTCGATCTCCCAAGTGGATTCTTCGGATTTTTGATCTCTCCACAATACTCTGACCAAGGGAATCTATCGGTTCCTCAACACTTGCATCTTCCGGTCTTAAATCTCAACCGGGTACCTTACTATCGTCAAATCCGGCTCAAGTTGTACCTCTTCAACAGGGAGTATGGTTGCTTTTTCGGGATAATATTTCCTGAGTTGTGAGACATGAAATTCATTATGTATCCTGGTCAACCTTGGCGGTAGGTCCAACCTATACGCCACTTCTCCAATTTTCTCAAGGATTTCAAAAGGTCCAAGGTATCTTGGGTTAAGCTTCCCACCTCGACCTATTCGAGAAAAGCCCTTCCTAGAAGTGGCTTTCAAGAAAACTTGATCTCCCACTTGAAACTCGAGGGGCCTTCTCCTCTTATCTGCATAGCTCTTTTGATGGTCTTGAGATGCCTTCATTCTCTGCTGAATCAGTTTAACTTTGGCAGTGGTTTTATCAATCTTCTCCTGAGGTGTTGCTCTTTTGAGCTTATCCTCTTCTGTCCACCGCCAATCCTCAATATCCCAAAAGAGAGGCGATCTACACTATCTTCCATAAAGTGCCTCGTAGGGAGCCATACCAATCGAAGCTTGATAACTGTTATTAGAGACAAACTCTACCAGAGCTAAATGCTTGTCCCACTTCTCCTTGAAACCCAAAGCACACGCTCTCAACAAGTCCTTTAAGTACTTGATCAATCTCTCTGATTGCCCATCCGCCTAAGGATGAAAAGCCGTGCTAAAATTAAGTCTTGTACCTCACCGTTTGTGAAAATCTTGCCAGAACTTAGCTATAAACTGAGGATTACGATCTGAAACAATACTAGAAGACGCTCCATGAAGTCTCACAATCACATCACAATACAAGTCTGCTAGTTTAGGAGTCTTGTAGGATATCTTCACCTTGAGAAAATGAGCTGACTTGGTTAGATGGTCCACTATCACCCATATTCCATCATAACCTCCTCTTGACCTCGGCAAGCCGGACACAAAGTCCATAGTCACTTGCTCCCACTTCCACTCAGGAATCGGAAATGGTTGGAGAGTTCCACCCGGTTTCTGGTGCTCTGCCTTCACTACTAGCACGTGAGACATCATTTCACGAAGTTCGCGACATCCCTCTTCATGCCATTCCACCAGAATAATTCCTTCAAATCTCGGTACATCTTAGTACCACCGGGGTGAATGGAATATCTAGAACGGTGTCCTTCCTCAAGTATTAACCTCTTGAGGTCTTCGGGAACACACACCTTTGTCTTGAACCTAAACAAACCCGAATCATCAAATCCAAATTTCATCTCTGGATCCACTCTTGATCGGGCTATCAATCTCTGAACTTCTACATCCGTTGCCTGAGCATTAATTAACCTTTGCTTCAAATCCGGCTGAGCTGTGATATTAGCTAACCGAGCCATTGAAACTACAACTGCTGAACCCTGCCTTGAAGACTCTGCACTTAAACCTGAAACACTTTCTTTCATGCTCAAAGCATCAGCCACTACATTAGCTTTACCAGGATAGTACTAATAATGCAGTCGTAATCATCTAAGTACTCCATCCAATGCCTCTGTCTATTGTTAAGTTCCTTCTGAGTAAAGAGATACTTGAGGCTCTTGTGATCGGTGAATATCTCAAAAGTAGTCCCATAGAGGTAGTGGCGTCATTTTAACAAAGCAAACACAACCGCTGCAAGCTCAAGATCATGAGTGGGGTAGTTCTTTTAGTGTTCCTTCAACTTCCTAGAAGCATAGGCCACCACTCGGCCATCTTGCATCAACACACATCCGAGGCCTTCCTTCAAAGCATCTGTATAAACTAAATAGCCCTCGAATCCCTCGGGTAGGGTAAGAACTGGTGCTGAAGTTAATCTTTCCTTTAAAGCTCGGAAACTTTTCTCGCACTCATCATCCCACTCGTACCTTACCTCATTCTTGGTTAACTTAGTCAATGGGCACGCAATCTTGGAGAAATCCTTCACAAATCTCCTATAGTAACCCACTAACCCAAGAAAACTTCTTACTTCGTAGGCATTCTTCGGTCTTTCCCACTGAGCCACGGTCACTATCTTGGAGGGATTAACTTCAATTCCCTTGCCTGAAATTATGTAGCCTAGGAATGCGACTCGGTCGATCCAAAACTCACACTTGCTAAATTTGGCATAAAGTTTGTGCTCTCTAAGTATCTCTAAGACCATCCGGAGGTGATACGCTTGCTCTTCTGCGGACATCGAATACACTAAAATGTCGTCTACGAAAATCACCATAAACTTATCAAGGAACGGTCTAAACACTCGGTGCATCATATCCATGAACACGGCCAGGGCATTAGTCAACCCAAACGGCACCACCACAAACTCGAAGTGCCCATACCGGGTATTGAACACAGTATTAGAGATATTTTCCTCCCGGATGCGAAGTTGATAATATCCTTGCCTCAAATCTAACTTAGAGTACACTTGTGAACCTTGTAAGATATCAAATAACTCTTCGATGTGAGGTAATGGATAGTTATTCTTCACTATCATCCGGTTCACCTCACAGTAATCTATACACATCTTCAAAGTCCCGTCCTTCTTCTTTACAAATAAAACAGGAGCACCCTACAGAGAAGTGCTCAGACAAATGTAACCGCAAGCCAAGAGCTCATCTAACTGAGTCTTCAACTCCTTTAACTCAGCAGAAGCCACCGGTAAGATGTCTTAGAGAAAGGCTCAGCTCCGGGATAGAGGTCGACAACAAACTCGATGTCCCTATCGGTTGGTAAAGAACCCAAACTCTCAGGGAAAACATCGGGAAACTCTCTCACAACCTCCGTCTCCTCAAGTTTGGCCTGGTCCTTCGGTTTGTTTAGAAGGTAAGCCACGAAACCTGTTGTGCCATCTCGGAGGAGCTTACTTGCTTCCATAAAAGATACAAAGGGGCTGGACTTCAACCTCTCACCCGTAAACACCACAGAACCCAAAGAAACCTTCTTCTCATGGTAATCCATCTTAGCTCGGTGTCTAAAAATTCAATCCATAGCAAGGATTGCTCCATATCTCTTCATAGGCATTACTATCAAGTCTGCAGGAAAAACTTGATCTTTAAAAGTTACCGGACACACCCAAAACACCCCGTCTGCCTCCAAACAACCTCCCCGAGGAGAACTCACCACATACACATGCGCAGATAATTCAGCAAGCAAAAGCAAAGAAGCAACAATATCCCCGGGAAATAAAAGAATGCGTGGCCCCGGGATCAAACAATGCATGTGGTGATATGCCATGAATGTTTATTATACCTTCTATCATGGTATTTAGATTGATATCAGCAGCTTTCTCCTCTCCATCAAGAGCATAAACACAAGCCTGAACAGCCGGCCTCTTGTTCGGGCAAGTATCAGTCTTGTGCTCAGAAGACCCGCACATGTAGCACTTGCCCAAGAGCTTCCAACACTTCTCAACAGGATGCTTCCCCTGACAATAAGCATAATGGGGTTGAGCTTGAGCCGGTAAAGCTGGAAGTACAGGAGGTGCCACGGGACCGGTAACACGGGCCTTTTTATTCCCTGAACCCTGGGGACGAAAAGCCGGAGCAGCAGGAGCTTGAGGAGGATAAGAAACAGGCCTCTTGCCCGACCCAGAACCGGATCCTGAACCTTGAGTAGAAGAGAAAGGTGGAGGCTTCAATCTTGTCTTTTGGGCCTCAACTTGAATCGCCCTTTTGGTAACCTTAGCCCACGTACTCACATTGGTGGCTTGGAGAGCCACTTGAAGTTCATGTCGAAGCCCATGAAGAAATTACCAGCCCTTGTGAGTATCGATGTCGGTGATATGAGTGGCATAAGGTGCAAGCCTCTCAAACTCCAATATGTACTCCTCCACCGTTCGATTTCCTTGTTTCAAGTCGGCGAACTCTTGAAGGCGACGCTCTTGTGCACTATAAGGAATTTACTTCTCATGGAATTCCTGCACAAAAGACTCCCAATTAAACTCCATCCCGGTCCTCTCTAATTTGGAACACACACTTTTGAGCCAAACTGCCGCTTGCCCCTGAATAAAATGGCCCATGCAAACGACTTTGTCTTGGGAACTCCCCGGACATATCTCCCAAATTCCTTGAATCTCGGACAACCATTCCTCCGCTTTTATATCATCTCCTCCATACCACTTTAGAGGATTGTTGTTTTGGAAGTCCTTATACATGGCGAAGATTTCTTGCCCTTCAACCGGAGGTGGTTGATTCCTTTGATTTTGTTGAAGTTGATTAAGGAGGGTTTGAACTATATTCTCCTTGGCGGAGGTGTATTTTAGGGAGGTGGTTGATTTAAATCCGGTGTTTGTTCACAAACCCTTCTTCGGGGAGGCATCCTGAAATTCACAAATTCAAACAATATAAATGCATGAAGGTTAGTATATGTTCATGTGTACAATTAATAAATTAAACAAGTATTCAAGTAGTCAATTAATCAAGTAATCAAGTAATTAATTAATCAAATCATATGATCACATAAGCACATAACCACATAATCACATTGTCCTAAACCGTACGACCTAGACAAACTCACACGACACTTGAGCCCGGTTTTACAACCGCGCTTTGATACCACTTAAGGATGTCGCACCCAAACATAGGGACCACATCCCCCGCACTAAAATCCAAACCTGAATACGAAATGGAAAGTCCGTACCTGAATCCGAATCCGAATCGTAGCAAACGGGAGATCAACGCACTCACTAGGCTAGGCGGAGCTAAAAAACACAACCAGAGTATGCGGAAGCGTAACAATTAAAACCAAAACAAGCAAGGTAGATGCATATCATAAATACATATAGGTACCAACATATATACATCATGTATATTGGCCATCCCGGCCTCAATAAAATAAAAGTATTAAATCCCCAAGTCATAAGTCATACATTTACAAAATGATCAAGTGTATGTAAGTAGATGCATCTAACAAGACCTAGACCAACAAGTGCAACGGGTAGACACACTTCTCTGCCTAACTCAAGTCGCAAAAACCTGCAACTAAAAGAATAAAACGAGGGGTCAGTCAACTGACTAAGTGAGGGGGCTAACGCACACCCACACACTATATATATAAAACAAAGCACATATCAAGAGGTGGACTTATGAACCAGTATAGGTTTTACAAACCAAACTTTCAAAACTAACATATATACTTAGAACCATTTTCATAAACGTTATTCCGATTCATAATTCCCAAACGATAACATATCGCATGCTCGACGAGAACGAGCTTCCAACCTTTACTCCTCATATCAAATAAAACATAAATTAGAGCAAATCCAACCACTACACCAATGATGGAAGAGCCACCGACAGCCCTAACCATCCATAACTTTAACAAACCCACGCGGGGTAGCTAACCCACAATGTGTCCTCCCCGGTTCTTACTCCGAAGGCAGCAACATACCACGCCTTTCCTAGCTCCCGGGGTCGCGCATGATACCTTGGATGGAGACTATACATAGGTTGGGCCCCGACGGCCCAATACCATCCCGGGGATTCCTTACCTATAGCTTCTTGGATCTACATTCACATAACATTCACATACCAATCTTTCATGGCAAAACTCGCTAAACTTAAACATAAAAGACTTTTCCCAAAATAGCTTACATACGCCTTCATATTAACTTTCCAAATCAAACTTGTTCACAAAATCATAAACATATCATATTCAACACTTATTAACTATATATATAATATATAGTCACATGCGCAGCTCGAAAACATCACATAAGGCTTTAGGTCGTTAACTATATAAAATCCTAAACCTCACCTTATGCGTAGAAAAAAAAGAAGTGAGAGTGATCAACTATACTTCGGGCTCGGTACGGCAACCTCGTCTGAAAAGAAAACACAGAAGCCCAAGACTTAGACACTATATGAACCAATTAAGATGCTCGGCCAATGCATGATTCATGAATGAATGCAAAATAATATGAAACATATCATATAGTTCACATATCATAGCATATAACATTTATTTACAATTAATCATGCAATTAAAATCAAGTAATAGCATCGAACATGCAAAAGATTAACAATATAAGTCATACAAATGCATAAATAAGCAAATAAGAAGCAGTTGCAACTCCCAGGTCTCGAGAACCCTGGGAGCGGCCTTGTCACTGTAGGGAACGACCGTTCCCTTGATCGCTAAAAAGTTTTTGGAAGATGGGAACGGCCGTTCCGGGCTGAAAAAGGAAATGGGAATGGCCGTTCCCAACTACCCGATTGCTCCCTGTGCCTCTATAAGGATTTTAGCCTAGGAACGATCCTTCCTAGTCTTAGAACAAACTGGGAACGGCCGTTCCCATTTTTCGAAGGTAAGCCATTTGAAACTGGGAAGGGTCGTTCCCAGTTTAAAGCTGGGATGGGAACGGCCATTCCGGCCTAGTACGAGAGGCAAAACAGAGCAGTTTTGTTACAGCAGCAGGGGAAGCTAAAAAATGGCCAAAAATAAATACCAAGGAGCTGCAACAACTTACCAATTCATGCAAACAATTCTTATAAATCATATGCGACATGTGAAAATGCATAAAACTCAGTTATATCAAGAATCAAAGCCATAAATCACCAATTCAAGTTCAAAGTAAAATCAAGCTCATTAATTGCAAGAATTGAAATGCTCAACTGTTAGGAATAGTGCCCTGAAAGCCGATGTAATAGTCTGCTTTAGTACTTTCCTCTTTGTAAATCACAAACAATCTTTGAATACTATGAATTAAGGCAACAGTTCTTTATATGCTCTTGTTTGATTGTGTGTTTACTTTTAACTGTGCATGTATAAGAACTCCCCTAATCAATATGAATTATAGGACTCAACCATTTAGGCGAAGTCGTTCATGAGACGAGCCCTATATCACATAAGTCATGATTAGAAATCACTCCAAGCCGATGAGTCCTATAGACAGTGGGAGTGTCAACCTGACTCGTTTGAGGCTTGCTCGTGTGATCATGCCCTTAAGAAGGACCACCTTGTTTCATGGGGTGTATAGTGTACAGTTGATACGTGCGTGATACATGAGGGTGCTTACTTATTCTAAGTAAGTACACTGAGGTGTCCCGTGTGAGAAGATTCCTAAATGGGAAAGGAAGTTTCTATATCTAGAAAGAGAAACTTCTAGATTAGGAAATATCTCACGAGTCATTGATGTGATTAAGTGATCCTTAGACTTGAGGTTCCATTGATACTTTATGAGCTAACTCTGTAGTCTTAGGTGTAAGCTTTAAAGGGTGTCGCCTTAGACAACTGATTCAAGGCTTATGCTGGGGCTGCACAAGTGGCACATGAAAGTATATGAGAATCGATAAAGGACCTACGCTTGCATTGGCAAGATGATGATCTCTTATTGTGTAAGTCACTCATATGCCATCTAGGAGTCCATGGCCAAGGCAGTGGATCAAGACATCAAGAAATGAGTTTCTTGGATTGAGATCAAATGGATATGAAATGCACTTAACATTAAGATCGAGATTATTAGGGTTCTAATTATTCCCTTGCCCTAGATCTTGATTGAGAGAAGGGAAGTAGGAGGATTATATCTCATATATGTCAATGACTTAAAGGTTTTGTCTAATCGAGACATTCTTATTTAGCTAGGGGTTAAACACCTGTTGCTAGATATGGTCGTTTGATCTGTGGACTGATTAATTAATTAAGGGTCACTGCTAATTGAATTAAGAACCTAGAGTGTGACACCCCATTTCTTCAGTAAGCCAGGTATGACGTATGTGCGCTATTTAAATTAATTAATTTCATTTATTTGTTGACTTTAATTCTTTCGTTATTTATTTCTTTGAATTTGAATTCATTTATTAGAACTTATATGCCTCTTTGTTGGAAACGTGTTTCGTATGTGTTTGATTCGAGATCGAAATTTCGTGATTTTCTGATATGTTGGAGATTTGTGAGTTTTGAATTCGTTTATATGCTCGTTTTATATTTTCGGACTTGTTTGAAATGGTAACGCACCATTTTATTTGTTTTGGGGACTCGAGGGCCTAACTAGTTTTAGCGCGCCTTGTGTTCCGGAATTTATAACTTGAGCTCGGGAATTCGGATTCGAATTCCGGAAGTGGCGCCGGACTCGTAACGAGATTTTCAAGCTAAAGAACCTAGCATCATATTTTTCTAAGCCCGTTTGATACTCCGAAAATTGCCCGGAAGACTGACTTGCACCTATTTGACCACCTTTCACTAAATTGAACATAAGTCCCTCAATTTTCCACCTTTTCACATGAAACTTGGGCCCACAAGTCACCAACTCAGTCCTTTATCACCTTTTTCTTCCTTTATTTCGATCCAAACACACCAAGGAGGAGAAAGAATCTGATCTTTGGAGCAGCAGCAGTTCCATTCCCGTGATCTTGTACCCAAGGAGGTTTTTGAGCTCCAAACTCCATTTTCCTCCATCATCTTCAAGGGGTAAGTACATATTTGATAACTAAATGCTTATGTCATCATTTTCATCCAAGAAATTCAGAATTTGAGCCTTGTATGATTGAGTTTTGAGCCATGACATGAATAGTTGGAATTTATGCCCTAATTTGAATTTTATGGTTTCCTTGGTGTTTCTCCTTGATTTGATACTATAAATCTGATCTCTTACACTTCATTTATTATTTTTTGATTTGACTTTACTGGTAGTTGAGGTATGGAGAGGTTTGCCCTTCATGTTCTTGCATTTTTGAAGAGTTTAAGTATGAGTTTAGATCCATTTTTCATGGCCTTGGCCTGCTGTTTTTTTGATCAGTTTTGTTGGGATGTATGACCTGAATTGTTGCCTTATTTCGTACCTCTTGTCCCTTTGGAGTGGTATTTGTTTGGGATGGTTGCAGGGCTGAATAGGGGAGGAAAGACCATTTTCCGCGGTTGAAATGGTCTCCGCGGGCGGGGAGATTTTGGCTTGAGAAAGTCCCCGGCCGGGGACCTCTTGTGCAGAATCTTTCTGCCTCAAAGGTCCCCTGGAGGGGACATTTTAAGGACAAAATCTCCCCGGGAGGGGAGATGGGGTGTAGCCTTCTTTCTTGCTTATTGGTTACTATGTTTTTCCTTTTAATTTTGCTATGTTTCGATTGTGTGTAAGCTATATATATATCAATGTATATTATATGTATTAAATGCTAACATAATTGCATGACTTTTGCATGCTTGTGTATTTGTGTCTGCATGAGTGTGCATGCGTGACATATATATATGTATATGGATTTATAAATTGTGCATGTGGGTGAGTACGTGAATGTTATATATATATATATATTATATTATATGATGTGTATATAATATAATGTATGTTATATATTAAGATTCTAAATATGGAATTGTTTTGTTAAGCTTATATGTGTTATGATCTTGAATATTCGATCTCACGTGCATGATTTTCGTATTTCATTTCATGCTCTTTAAGTGCCTTCTTTTAATTGTTTATGACGTATATGTTATGTAAACATGTTATATTATATGCTAAATGTCTTGTATTAATCTTATAGATTTATTTGATACGAGTTTTACGTGATCTGAACTTAAACGTTTGAAGTGGCACTTTGTTGCATTTCATGTGTATATATTGCATTCATGAGCATTTGTTGGGTGTCTAATTGGTATATTTTTGAGTCTAAGTCTAGGGTATTGTCTTCTTTTGTCTTAGAGCCTCTTTCTGGCATTGCCGAGCCCGAGGTTTAGGTGTCTCTTCGTTCGTTTTGCCCGGTTTCACTCTACTTTTTCTACAAGGTGAGGTTTAGGTTTGTTTTCTTTTAGTTAATGCGACCTACAACCCTATATGCTCGTTTTCAAGCCCGCATACGATTATATACTATATGTATATTAAGTATATGGCTTATGATATGTTATGAATTTTGTTAATTCGATTTAATATGAATTCTTCGGAAATTATACGTATGGGCGTATATATGCTTAAAATGATTTTGCAACGTGGCTATGCTCCAAACCGTATAGTGTCAAGCGAACTATGGATCTCCCTCAACATATTATGAATTTGGAAGACACGGAGAGGTACGTGTATAGCATATGTCGAGTTGAACGGTAAGGTATGTTTCTTAAGTATAAATGGTATGATTCTAGGTTTCGCGAGTTAGGTATGTTTCTTATGAGTCTTATGTTTCCTTACGAATCTTACGAATCCCTGGGCCCCGGAGGCGTGGGTAAGGACGCCCGAGGTGGTGTTGGGCCGCCGGGTTAAGCCTGTGCACGTGCTTCTTAAAGTACGTTGCGGGATCGCTACCCCACGTATAGGTATCGAGTTGCATGATGTGGGCCCGTAACTCGCGTGCAGACTTACGGAGAAGGTGGATGGAATACGGGAATATGAGTCTTATGAATTTTATGAATTTATGTTTCACTATGTTCCTTATGAATTTTTTTTTTAAGAGGTAAAGTCGCCGGGTAATTTAGGTTTGTTTTATTATGTTGATTATGAAACGACATAGGATCTTTCGGTTTCAATAAGAGATTTATATGTTAAGGTTTGAATCATTATGAATTTATGAATTCCTATGAGTTTTAATATGAATGTCTATTCGTTTTTGAATCTATGAATCCTTAAGAGTTTTCAAACTTAAGAATATACGAATATATGAATAAGTATGAGTTCTTTTGGAAAATGGCTTTGGTGCGCAAAACCCTATCCCGGTTCAGAATCTTTTATTTACTAAGTGCTCTGCTTTATATCTATTTAGTGTGTGGGTGTGCGTTAGCCCCCTCACTCAGTCAAGTTGTGACTGACCCCTCTCATTTTCCCTCCTTTAGTTGCAGGTTACTCAAGCTAAGCGAGGAAGTGCGTCTCGTGTCGTACTTAGCGGTCTAGGTTGAGTCGTACGCATATTTACTTTCCTCTTGCTATTTTGGATATGTATTTGAACTTAAAATATGTATTTGGAGATTATGACACTACGTGATGTATTCATGTAAATATTGGCTTTATTTTGGGCCGAATTGCCACTGTATATGTCTTTTGTTAAGGTTTAGTGGATTTTATTCATTGCTTCCGTACTTTGTATATCTGTTTTGCGCGCTCTGTCCTTTTTTAGCCCCGCTTAGCCTAGTGTGTGCGTGTAGGTTCCCGTTCGCTTAAACTTTGACTCATATATGGACGTCCATTTCATATGTGGGTTAGGGTCTAGGTGCGGGGGATGTGGTGGCTCGTCGCTCCAGGCGCTACATCTTAAAGTGGTATCAGAGCTCCGGGTTGCAAAACCGGAGTTCTAGTGTCGTGTTGTGTCAAGTATAGGTCGTACAGCGTAGGAACAACATCCTAATGTGTGCATTGCATCCAGATATGTAAATTTTCTTACATTATGTGTTTTAAAATTGCTACTTTCTTTTCATTATTGTTGTTGTTGCATACTTTATGTGCGCTAGTTGTTCCATCTACGTGCCATAATCACTCACTAACCGCATGCATCATAGTTTTGCCTCCCCTATATATTGTAGGTTAATATCTCAAAACGGTTAACCCCTCAACTCAACGACCATGGCCCTAAGTTGAAATTGGGATAAAGTAGAGATAAAGCCTCTTCATAACCGTTTAGTTCTCACAAAGATAACCAATCCACCAAGGTGAAGGGCAAGATAGCTCGATTTGAAAGAAGAGATCTTATGTTCGTGTTGAGCGCATCATTTTCGAAGAGCAAATCCCATGCACCCATTGTGGAGGACCTAATCCTAGCAATAAAAAGTGTTGGAAAAGGAGTTAGAGGTATAATCAAAAGTAGAAGATTGGTACTACATTACGTAAATCTCCTCCGTACCTACTTGGGGTATCAGCTTGGAATTCGAGAAGGAAGGTCTTTTCAATGATGAATAATCAAGAAGAGTATTGAAGAGAGAAGTGGAACCCGAAACAAGTATTGAACCTGTAACGCCCCAACTTTCGACATTTCAGGTATGAACACCACGTGTGAGTTGGAGAGTTATAATTTAATTGTTATTTGATCATTTCTTTAATTTTCCATGTCACGACATAATTTTATAAAATTCTATTCTAAGTATTTTTATGAAATTCATATTAAATTCATGCTTATTGCATAAATTGAACTTGATTGTAACGTGAGTTAAATTCCCGAGCATGATCTAATTTCTTCTACATCTTTACTTGACCATTTTCATGATTTTGGGGACTCAATTGCATGAATTAATTGTGGGACTTAATTGATCAATTGTCATGGGACTTCACCTAATTGCATGACCTATTAAATGGAGGGACTTAATAGAAAATTGGATCATTCTTCCCCTTTCCATAGCAGCATATCACGTACCATTGCATTCCATTTCATACAAAACATTTCACACATTTCATACATTGCTTCCTTTGTCCATCGAGCCAACCCTACTTGGAAGAGAGGGAGATTTCATCATTTAAGCATCATTTTGGTGGATTTTGTGATCATTGGAGCATTCTCAACATCATCTATTCATCTTGTCATCCATTTCTTTCATTTGAGGTAACTTTGGAGAATTGATGATTTCTTGAAATAATGGGTTAAATAGGGCTTTATTAAGACTTAGTTGAATTGTGTATTGTTTATTGGAAATATGTTTATGGACTTTGAGCTTGAGATTGATGTATATTTCTTGTGATTTTTGGACTTGATGCATATTTCTTGTGATTTTTGGACTCGAAGCATGAGTGTAGATTTGGGTTTGGACTGATTGATTCTTGATGATCTAACATGGAATTTGGTGTTTTTATGAGTTGTTATTGATGTTTATGTATGCTAGCATGTATATTTCTTCAAATATGTGTATTTAATCTTGGTTTGTAGTCTTTTGGTTGGTTGGTATGTTGTTCCCCCTGTTTCTGCCCTGTTTTTCTGCTGTTGCGTAGCAGGTCGCGGCCGCGACCTAAAACAGAACAAATTTGGTCGCGCCCGCGACCCACTCACAGTTTTGGCAGAACTGCAGGTCGCGCCCGCGACCTGAATTAGTTGTTTTTGAGTCGCGCCCGCGACCCATTTTTGGCCATGTTTTGAGATTTTGAAAAATTGGAGGAAAATTCGACCAAAAATAGGTGGTCGCGACCGCGACCGTTTTGTGAAGGAATTTGGTCGCGCCCGCGACCCTGGAACTTTCTGCATGAAAATTGTTTTTTCAAACTTCTCGTGCTTGATTTTCGTGGCTCGTTTCCGGCATGAACACTTTATTAATATGCTATTTAGTGCATTATATTATGTGTATTTTATGTATCATGTAAATTCATACTTGAAGTTCATAGGGGAGGTTTATGTAATAATTGTACAATTTGAATTACTTCTGGAATACTTGATCTTTGCTACCTCGATTGCCAAATTGCGTACGTCTATAATACCCATTGATTGTAATTGCATGATTGACATTAATTGAACATGCCGTTCGTCCTAATTGGTACATTTTGAGTCGTGTCTCACGGACAATTGTCTTTCTTGCACAGACCAGCTTCCTGGTGACGAGGAGCAGGCCCCGTGAGCTGTCTCCTTGTTTGTTTTGGTCGCATAGGTGAGGTTTAATTCTAGATATATAGAACCCATATAACCCTATGTGATGTTTTGAGCCAAAAATATATCTATATATCTATAGTTTTCAAATGTTTTTGGTTTTCAAAGGATTTACCGAACTAGTGTATTGTATTGATTGATTGATCGTTTTGGTGAGTATCGTATTGCATTGTGGACCCGAGGGTAGTGGCTCAAGCCAACCGGGAAAGCATGGACTAACGGGTAACTCGAGCGCTATTCTCACCAAATTGGGATGACCCCTGAACCCCCTAGGAGATTAGGGGAGGAAGGAGTTCTGGGCTTAGGGATTCATGTACCCTCTGCCCAGATTGATTGGATGGTGAGGCCTTGCAATCCCACTATCACCCGGAGGAAGAAGGAGTTATTGAAACTGCTAATCGTGCACTGTAATGTAATTGCTTGATCACCTAATCACATAATAATTGATTGATTGTACACAGTCGGAGTAAGGTTCGAGAATTGCCCTCACTCGCCGGGCCACGAATTTATTGTATTGAATTGATAAATTGAATTAGTTGTAACCTCGGGCGAGGAATTATTCTATCCTTGAACTCACTTATATTCTTTCTTTTATAAAACCTTATCCGAAATTATAACTTGCATGGTAATTGCGCATATATTTATTTATGCCCCTCGCTCTGTAGCACCCCAAGCGGTGGGGCACCACACCCCCGCACTATGACCCAACACGTATACGAAATGGGAAGTCCGCACACGCACCAAGTCACAGCGAACGGGTGACAAACAAAAACACACGCACTAGCTAGGCGGTACCTAACCCTGTACAAATGAAAAGATGCAAAACATGACAGTGGAAGCAATGCGAAAAGCCAACTTTCAAAAACTTTCATACATTAAACATACAGTGTAATATCGACATCAAAATCAACTACACGGGCTCAACTAATTCAGCAAACCTGTCCTATCCTGTCCCGAATAATCATATAATCAAAACGGGTTCATCTAACCCGAGCACCTGTCCTAACCTGTCCCAAATTCTAAACATTTAAATCATAAATGCAAACCTGCACAAAACACAGCTTATACAAAATTTACAGACATAATTCAAAACAAAATACTTCACAAACTTGAACGAACAGACACAAACATGACGTATATGACACACTGCCGCCTAGCACGAACTCCAACGACCTCCAAAGCAATGCCTGCAAACTTAAAACATAAACGGGAGAGGGGTCAGTCCAAAGACTGAGCGAGGGGCTACCCACACCCACCTACATATATAAAGAGCACAGCACGTAGAAGAAGCAACGTTCGTGAACCCGGGGTTAGTGTTTGCACGCCAAAACAGTTTCCCGTGATAGTAAATATATAGGGTGACTTATCAAAACATAACGAACAAAACTTAGCTTATACATATCTCAAAACATACGTTCAAACTCATGCAGACTTAGTACACGTATGAGAACATAACTTATTAGTTTAATAGCAAAAGTCCAATTTGATCTTAACTTAAGAGTCTACCCCCGTTTCACAAACTTATAACTGACAAACATAACGAAACTCGGCGGGTACGAGTACACACCCAACCAACTCCTTCTTATCACACAAATGCATAGACAGACGAAATCAAAACAAACGTACCTCCTTCACACCGGGCGATGGGAGGGTTGTACATACCCTAACCATCCACACATATACATAATGAGACGGGGGATCCACCAGCTCCTTCGACGAGTCACGTAGCACGCCGCCGGCTCAAGAAGACCCGACTTCCCCTCGACCTCCCGAGGATGAGCTAAGTCTCCCTTTGTGGAGAAGTGCACAGGGGTTGCAATCGGTGACCCCATGGCCGTCCCGGGTCTCCCTTACCCACAACTCCTGGGCCCAACACGCAGATAAATACACAAATATCGAAAACTTAACCCGCCACACACAGACAGACTGACATATCTCATGCATATCGTACTTATCATATCGTACGTACATATCACGCAGACTAACCTCGAAATAATAACATATCAAAACTAAGCATACATAGGCTAATACATAACGTTTCTTACTTTCACTTATGACAAAACCATCAAAGTACATATTTCACACATATCTACGTATATACAAGGCTTATAAATCGCACATAATCGAAAACGGGCATATTGCAATAGGGTATAACTATATCCTAACCTCACCTGGTACCAAACACAGCCGAAGACACACAACAAATGGTCCACCCCGGAACCTGCACGACCCACTTGTCACCACCCCGGGTGCACCTGTACCGACACAACGAGAAGAACATTCTGATCGGACGCCGCCGGAATGCCACCACTGTAGCTGCCGGAATTTGGCCGGACCGTGGCCGGACCGCCGTCGAAGGCCGCCGAAAAAATCCCGAAAAATCAGTCCTGAATGAAGTGTTCGTGCCCGTTCCGAATCCTCGATCAATTTCCAAGACGAGCTCTTCGAAAGCCCCAAACTATTTGCCGGGAAAAATCCCCGGAGCTAGTCCCGCCATAGCGCCACCACTGTGCCGCCGCGATCTGCCGCCAATTGGCCAAATCTGGAGTCGCGTGATCAAAAGCTAATAGTGTCATGAAGGGCCCGAGGCCAAAAGATGAACGGAAAAGGCCCTCGTTGGCCGTCGAAGTTTCTGCTGCCACTCCCATCGCCGGAACCACCACCTTCGTCGAAAAAGGGTGGCGGAGCGCCGCCTTGACACTATTCACGTGGTGGCGGCGTGAGCTTCAGGCGGCGCGTGCACCGCCATTCGGTGGCCATTGGCCGCGCTGCCAACGTCCCGCGCTGCGCCAGGATGTCTTCTCTCTGGGTCTGGGGCGCGTGTCGCCGGAAGCCGCCTTGAAAGGCCGGCAAAGTGGCAGCTCCGCCACCCCCTCCAAGCGCGACTGAAAATTGGCAAAAAGGCCTGTCTCGGCTTGTCGTCGGGCCAAGATCTTGGTACGGTTGTGACCGCGTCGTCGAGCTCATCGAAATAGACTATTCATTCGTCGAATTCCGTCGAGAAATGAGCGAGTTCCGGGTTATGCGTGAAATCACACCTCGAGTGTGTGTGGGTGTCGTGATTCGCCTGGGGGAGAGAGAGAGAGAGAGAGAGAGCTGCTGATGTTCTGGCACGTTTAACGAGAATTCGGGTGTTTTATCCTGTGTTCTCGGGCGCAAAACGATCGGTAGGAGAGGCTAACAATGTCAGAATAGGGCAAACTCAGAGTCTACGGACTCGTTTCGATGCCCCGAACCCGTTAAAGGGGTCAAAGAGGTCAAAAATTCGATCGAACGAGTAGTGACCAAAAAACCCTAAAAAGAGAAAAATACAAAAAGGCCCCTAAACTCTGAAAGAGTTCAAAAGGGGGCCACGCAAAGCACAAAACCACATAATTAAACACATAAGAAAGTCGAGAGGTGGCGTACCTTATACGTCGAACGAACGGGATGTTACAATCTTCCCTCCTTCAAAAGGACCTGTCCTCAAGTCCGGAAGCAGGATCTTAAACGACTCTGAAACGGATTCCACTTCATGCTTCCATTGCGCTACTCTTTCTTATCAAATTGTAAACTCCTGAAGATACTGCTAGGCAACTGTACCCAAAGCTCGATACTGTCGCGTCCTCGTCGTTTGCTAGCTGTTGCCAGGCCACCCACAACGCAACGGCGACAAACAAGAGAGGATCCCATCTCTCAACACTCAAGTGAGAGAACCCCGTCTCTCAGCACATAAAAGAGCCTTAGCATACAAAAGAGAGAACCTCGTCTCTCAGGCACAGAATTGAGAGAACCCCATCTCTCAACCTAAGTCTGACAGATTCCACACCTCCTAGACAATGTAGTTTGAGAAAATCCGACATCTCTCAAACCCCTAAATCCCAGGGAATCCACATCCCTAGAATACCTAGGTACAAGAGAATCCAACATTACTCGTGCACCAAATTCAGAAAGACTCCAGCATCTTTCTGTCACAACAATAGGGAGAATCCACATCTCCCTATCACATAATCAGAGAGAATCAAATCCCCCTTTCACTCAAGCACATAAGCAGAGTCAAAAATCACAACAATTTTCACATAGCACATTTAGCAAATAAATCACATAATAGCAGGAAGTAATCAAACTAAGGATGCATGTATGCTCGTGCCATGGATGCTCAGTATACCGTGCACCTGGTGTTGGAAATCTTGACCATAAAGTTGTAATGATGCCATGGAAGGTGATTAACTTGTTGGTGTTGCAATCCTGAAATTAAAACACTAGAGTTGATGCATGAGGGTTAGATGTGCAAATGAAATGTAGCAATGAAATCACGTAGGAGCACCAATTAGGTGTAATTAAAAGCACGTTGATAAAATATTGTGCAATCATAGTCATAACGTACACATAGTCATATAATTCAATGCAATTCACGCCGAAGAAGCAAAGTTTCATGCAAAACGGATACAATGCACACACATTCCTATGCCGTACGACCTAGACTGACATGACACGACTCCAGAGCACTGGTTCTGAACCTGGTAGCTCTGATACCACTTAAGATGTAGCACCCCAAGCGGTGGGGCACCACACCCCGCACTATGACCCAACACGTATACGAAATGGGAAGTCCGCACACGCACCAAGTCATAGCGAACGGGTGACAAACAAAAACACACGCACTAGCTAGGCAGTACCTAACCCTGTACAAATGAAAAGATGCAAAACATGACAGCGGAAGCAATGCGAAAAGCCAACTTTACAAAACTTTCATACATTAAACATACAGTGCAATATAGACATCAAAATCAACTACACGGGTTCAACTAATTCAGCAAACCTGTCCTGTCCTGTCCCGAATAATCATAGAATCAAAACGGGTTCATCTAACCCGAGCACCTGTCCTAGCCTGTCCTGAATTCTAAACATTTAAATTATAAATGCAAACCTGCACAAAACACAGCTTATACAAAATTTACAGACATAATTCAAAACAAAATGCTTAACAAACTTGAACGAACAGACACAAACATGACATACATGACACACTGCCGCCTAGCATGAACTCCAACGACCTCCAAAGCAAAGCCTGCAAACTTCAAACATAAACGGGGGAGGGGTCAGTCCAAAGACTGTGCGAGGGGCTACCCACACACACCTACATATATATAGACCACAGCACGTAGAAGAAGCAACGTTCGTGAACCCGGGGTTAGTTTTTGCACGCCAAAATAGTTTCCCATGATAGTAAATATATAGGGTGACTTATCAAAACATAACGAACAAAACTTAGCTTGTACATATCTCAAAACATACGTTCAAACTCATGCAGACTTAGCACACGTATCAGAACATAACTTATTAGTTTAATAGCAAAAGTCCAATTTGATCTTAACTTAAGAGTCTACCCCCGTTTCACAAACTTATAACCGACAAACATAACAAAACTCGGCAGGTACGAGTACACACCCAACCAACTCCTTCTTATCACACAAATGCATAGACAAACGAAATCAAAACAAACGTACCTCCTTCACACCGGGCGATGGGAGGGTTGTACATACCCTAACCATCCACACATATACATGATGAGACGGGGGATCCACCCGCTCCTTCGATGGGTCACGTAGCACGCCGTCGGCTCAAGAAGACCCAACTTCCCCTCGACCTCCCGAGGATGAGCTAAGTCTCCCGTTGTGGAGAAGTGCACAGGGGTTGCAACCAGCGACCCCATGGCTATCCCGGGTCTCCCTTACCCATAACTGCGGGGCCCAACACGCAGATAAACACACAAATATCGAAAACTTAACCCGCCACACACAGACAGGCTGACATATCTCATGCATATCGTACTTATCATATCATACGTACATATCACGCAGACTGACCTCGAAATCATAACATATCAAAACTAAGCATACATAGGCTTGTACATAGCGTTTCTTACTTTCAAACTTATGACAAAACCATCAAAGTACATATTTCACACATATCTACGTATATACAAGGCTTATAAATCGCAAATAATTGAAAACGGGCACATTGCAATAGGGTATAACTATATCCTAACCTCACCTGGTACCAAACACAACCGAAGACACACAACAAATGGTCCACCCCGGAACCTGCACGACCCACTTGTCACCACCCCGGGTGCACCTGTACCGACACAACAAGAAGAACATTCTGACCGGACGCCGTCGGAATGCCACCACTGTAGCTGCCGAAATTTGGCCGGACCGCCGTCGAAGGTCGCCGAAAAAATCCCAAAAAATAAGTCCCGAATGAAGTCTTTGTGCCCGTTCTGAATCCTCGATCAATTTCCAAGACGAGCTCTTCGAAAGCCCCAAACTATTTGCCGGGAAAAATCCCCGGAGGTAGTCCTGCCGTAGCGCCGCCACTGTGCCACCGCGATCCGCCGCCAATTGGCCAAATCTTGAGTCGTGTGATCAAAAGATATTTGTTCTCGCCGTTCCGAACAACTTTCGTGAAGGGCCCGAGGCCAAAAGATTGACGGAAAAGGCCCCCGTTGGCCGTCGAAGTTTCTGCCGCCACTCCCATCACCGGAACCACCACCTTCGTCGAAAAAGGGCGCCGAAGCGCCGTCGTGACACTGTTCACGTGGCGGCGGCGTGAGCTTCAGGTGGCGCGTGCACCGCCGTCCGGTGGCCATTGGCCGCGCCGCCAACGTCCCGCGCTGGGCCAGGATGTCTTCTCTCTGGGTCTGGGGCGCGTGTCGCCGGAAAGTCACTAGAAGCCGCCGTGAAAGGCCGACAAAGTGGCAGCTCCGCCACCCCCTCCAAGCGCGACTGAAAATCGGCGAAAAGGCCCATCTCCGCTTGTCGTCGAGCTCATCGAAATGGACTATTCATTCGTCGAATTACATCGAGAAACGAGCGAGTTCCGGGTTGTACGTGAAATCACACCTCGAGTGTGTGTGGGTGTCGTGATTCGCCTGGGGGGGAGAGAGAGAGAGAGCTGCTGATGTTCTGGCACGTTTAACGAGAATTTGGGTGTTTTATCCCGGGTTCTCGCGCACAAAACGATAGGTAGGAGAGGCTAACGACGTCAGAATAGGGAAAACTCTGAGTCTACGGACTCGTTTCGATGCCCCGAACACGTTAAAGGGGTTAAAGAGGTCAAAAACTCGATCGAACGAGCAGTGATCGAAAAACCCCTAAAAAGAGAAAAATACAAAAAGGCCCCTAAACTCTGAAAGAGTTCAAAAGAGGGCCACGCAAAGCACAAAACCACATAATTAAACACATAAGAAAGTCGAGAGGTAGCGTACCTTATACGTCGAACGAACGGGATGTTACGCGCTCAGTCCGTGGTGGACTGATACCTCAACTTTTCAGTTTTACAGGTGCGTGCTAGGCGGGAATTAGAGTCTAGTATGTCTTTAATTTGGGCCTAGCACACTTCACCTCATATTTTGTTAATGTATTGATACTTGATATATTTTGTAGCATGCCTTGCCATATTTTGGGAGATGATATTGTATTGATATGTAAATGTTGGTCCTTATTAGTATTTATACTAGATATTTAAATATGGTACCTATAAGTATTGAATGAATTATTGCTTTCGCTTTTATTACTCTGAGTTGATTGTTTGGTTTGGGATTAGTCCCGCCTAGCTTTGTTGTCGTTTTTTTTTTATTGTCTCCCGTTCGCTATAGCTTTGGCTCATGTATGGATTATCCATTTCATATGTGGATCGAACTATAGTGCGGGGGATGTGGTGCCTAGAGTTCCGGGTGCTACAGAACCCAATTCTTAGGAGGTGAAGTGATTGATTTGCTATTCAACCTGAATATCAAGGCCGGGTAGATGGTGGTGCACTAAAGAAGGATCAATAGCTCTTCCTTCCTCGAGTGTATAAATATTCAATGGAAGAAAATCTTGTTGGGGAAAACTCAACTTGAAATAATTTAAGGGAAATCAAAGGCCGACTCATGTTCTTATAATACTCGAAAGGAATTGAAGGAGTCCAAGGAATTAGTTCAAATCTTGGAGGGAATTAAAGAAGATCTTTGAGAAATGGAAACCGGGATCGAGTTTAGAGTACTCGGGAAGCTCTTCGAGTCGAATCAAAGAAATTAAAAGAAAGGAGCTGAGTAAGAAGAATGGAATCGGGAGGTAATTGCATTCATAGCACGAGCATCCATTCCCCATTGTACCCTTATACTTATTTGTTATGTGTGTTATGTATCGCCATTACTTGTTGCTTTCTTGTTTGAATTGTTGATCAACGTGACGCATAGCATGAGCAAACCTAACCCGACATGCATGAGTTTAATGTTTTCATGATAGCTTGCAATAGAGAGAAGTCTTCCTTTGTGATGGTGAAAACCGGGGTAAAAAGAAGGTGAAAGTGGAAATTCAAGGGATTTAGAAGAATAATAGCAAGGGAGCTAAGAATGCTACGGAAAGAGATGGATGCCTTAATGATGATTAATTAAGAGAGTGGTAAGGGGAAGCATTGAAACTATGATCCGGGGATAAGTATTCTATTCGGACTCAATTCCTAGAAGCTAAATGAGTAACTCCAGGTTCTAGAGGAATATTGAGAGGATTTCATGGGATCATCTAACGTAAGAAGAGCAAAGAAAGATTTTGGGAATGTTTTAATTTACGGTCCAAACTAATTATAAGGCGATGGTATTCGTGTGGACCCAAGGTAAATTAGGTTCTTCAAGGGATAAGCAACGAAAGTCGATAAAGAAGGTTCGAATATCATAGGGTTAAGGCATGATGAGCACTACGGACCATCAAGGAAGAGTTCCAATTAAACCAATCCATTGGAAATCAAGCTCGGGTAATAGGAAGAAGCAGAAAGAGTTGAGACACCTTGGATATTAATTGTAGGAAGTTCTATATTCGGGACGGATTAGAGTTTACTTTCCAGATCCAAGCTGAATTGTCGGGTTGTGAAGACGAATTGGGAGATAAAGCAACAAATGGAAACGATAAAGGTAAGGTAATTTCGGGAAGGAGATCATATATTCGAGTGTAAGCCAGTAGAGGGCAAGTCATACAACCAATTCAAATTAGTAAAGAGTGGAATCAGGGGATTTCAATCAAGGTGATAACTAGACGAAGATTCAGAACAACGACGGAAGATCGATTATCAAGAAGAGGCCAAGATATTGATTCTGTGAACATCAAAGAATTAGGATTTTGGGCTCTAAAAGATTTATGAGTGTTGGAGGTTGTAAAGGAGTGAACACTAGGGCGTGCCACTTGATGACTTTGAGGAGTACCTCTTCACCAGACCCTATAATACAAGAGAGGTGTTGAGAAACCGGGATTTAAATTAGACAAGGTATGGGGATGTCCTAGAAGGAGTGGGTTGAGAAACTTCAAGACAACCGGAGATCGTGATACGATAATGGTCGACTGAATTAGGGTGAATCAAGATTAAACGAGTTATAAAAGGTTCCGGAGGGGAAAGGAACTTAAATAATCCCTCATGGCAATTAGGAAAATGGAATGGAATCAATAAGCTAAGGATCCATTCAATAAAACCGCGGTCAAGGAATTCGGGTCATGAATTCTACGATATCAACCTGCACTCTCCACTCCATCTCATTAATGTGAAGGACTTCGAAAAATGGTGAACGGTACATACATCATTCATGGTACGTTCATCATACATCTTTGATTGTTACATTATTGTCGGGTGTTTACTCGTGTACGTGTGTGCTTGTTGTGCGTTTTGTTTGAGTGTGTGGTTTTCTCGGTAAGCTGAGGGTCGTGGTTACGACGGTTTTCCTGACTGAGCAAGAAGTGGTGATATAGCACTCTAGCGGAGGGACTTCTTGAATTAGAAGGTGCGAGTGGTGGAGGTTCAGTAACCACGCCATTCGTGTAATGCCGAGCTTTTGAGTAGTTGGAATGAATCAAACGATGGGTGATGAATCAAACTTGGACCCTCCTATCGTGCGAAACATTTTAGTTGCTCCTAGCACGGATCAAGCGGTGAGGAGTTTCTCCAACAAGATTTCAAGAAGCGATCAAACCCCTTATGCAAGAAGACCTTACCGGACTAAACCTTTTCAGGACGTCATGAACCTCGAACTTGGGTGAATACGGGAAGTTGTTCTAGCTTGAAACTCGAGCAGGCGAACCTGGGGGCTAGGTTCTCTTAAGGGGGGAGGATTGTGACACCCCGTTTCTTCAGTAAGCCAGGTATGACGTATGTGCGTTATTTAAATTAATTAATTTCATTTATTTGTTGACTTTAATTCTTTGGTTATTTATTTCTTTTGAATTTGAATTCATTTATTTGAACTTATATGCCTCTTTGTTGGAAACGTGTTTCGTATGTGTTTGATTCGAGATCAAAATTTCGTGCTTTTCTGATATGTTGGAGATTTGTGAGTTTTCAATTCTTTTATGCGCTCGTTTTACATTTTTGGACTTATTTGAAATGGTAACGCACCATTTTATTTGTTTTGGGGACTCGAGGGCCTAACTAGTTTTAGTGCGTCTTGTGTTCCGGAATTTATAACTTGAGCTCGGGAATTCGGATTCGAATTCCGGAAGTGGTGCCGGACTTGTAACGAGATTTTCAAACTAAGGAACCTAGCCTCATATTTTTCTAAGCCCGTTTGATACTCCGAAATTTGCCCGGAAGACTGACTTGCGCCTATTTGACCACCTTTCACTAAATTGCACATAAGTCCCTCAATTTTTCACCTTTTCACATGAAACTTGGGCCCACAAGTCACCAACTCAGTCCTTTATCACCTTTTTCTTCCTTTATTTCGATCCAAACAAACCAAGGAGGAGAAAGAATCTGATCTTTGGAGCAACAGCAGTTCCATTCCCGTGATCTTGCACCCAAGGAGGTTTTTGAGCTCCAAACTCCATTTTCCTCCATCATCTTCAAGGGGTAAGTACATATTTGATAACTACATGCTTATGTCATCATTCTCATCCATGAAATTCAGAATTTGAGCCTTGTATGATTGAGTTTTAAGCCATGACATGAATAGTTGGAATTTATGCCCTAATTTGAATATTATGGTTTCCTTGGTGTTTCTCCTTGATTTGATGCTATAAATATGATCTCTTACACTTCATTTATTGTTTTTTGATTTGAATTTATTGGTAGTTGAGGTATGGAGAGGTTTGCCCTTCATGTTCTTGCATTTTTGAAGAGTTTAAACATGAGTTTAGATCCATTTTTCATAGCCTTGGCCTGCTGTTCGTTTTGATCAGTTTTGTTGGGATATATGACCTGAATTACTGCCTTATTTCATGCCTTATCTTGTCCCATTTGGAGTGGTATTTGTTTGGGATGGTTGCAGGGCTGAACAGGGGGAGGAAAGACCATTTTCCGCGGCTGAAATGGTCTCCCCAGGGCGGGGAGGTTTTGGCTTGAGAAAGTCCCTAGCCGGGGACCTCTTGTGCAGAAACTTTTTACCTCAAAGGTCCCCGGGAGGGGACATTTTAAGGATAAAATATCCCCGGGAGGGGAGATGGGGTGTAGCCTTCTTTCTTGCTTATTGGTTACCTATGTTTTTCCTTTTAATTTTGCTATGTTTCGATTGTGTGTAAACTATATGTATAAATGTATATTATATGTATTAAATGCTAACATAATTGCATGACTTTTGCATGCTTGTGTATTTGTGTCTGCATGAGTGTGCATGCATGACATATATATATGTATATAGATTTATAAATTGTGCATGTGGGTGAGTACGTGAATCTGTGTATATATATATATATATATATATATATATATTATATTATATGATGTCTATATAATATAATGTATATTATATATTAAAATTCTAAATATGGAATTGTTTTGTTAAGCTTATATATGTTATGACCTTGAATATTCGATCTCGCGTGCATGATTTTCGTATTTCATTTCATGCTCTTTAAGTGCCTTCTTTTAATTGTTTCTGACGTATATGTTATGTAAACATGTTATATTATATGCTAAATGTCTTATATTAATCTTATGGATTTATTTGATACGAGTTTTACGTGATTTGAACTTAAACGTTTGAAGTGGCACTTTATTGCATTTCATGTGTATATATTGCATTCATGAGCATTTGTCGGGAGTCTAATTGGTACATTTTTTAGTCTAAGTCTCGGGTATTGTCTTCTTTTATCTCAGAGCCTCTTCCGGGCGTTGCCGAGCCCGAGGTTTAGGTGTCTCTTCGTTCGTTTTGCCCGGTTTCACTCTACTTTTGCTACAATGTGAGGTTTAGGTTTGTTTTCTTTTAGTTAATGTGACATACGACCCTATTTGGATCATGGTCGCGGTTGGTGGACTAATTCTCTAGAGGGTTACTATCGTGAAGTCTTGAAAGATTCGAAGGAGCTTTTGGGGATCAAGCCACGTGAAGAGCGTTCTTGGGCGGCTAGAACGTGTCAAGAAAGCTACTATCTAAGTGAGTTTCTTGATCTCTACGAATTTGGGAATAGGAATTGCAGGTTTCGATCTTAACTTATTGGGAAAGTTTTTAAAATTTCCACTGCGTTTCTATCCGTTTTCCCAACAAGTGGTATCAGAGCCACCTTGCATGGCCTATTTCTGATTCGTCTCAATTATTCTGAATTTGGTAGAAATTCTTAGGCTTAGATGCAAATTGAGTATTCTTGAGTTCTTTTAGAAAACCTGAAATACGGAACTGTATTTTTTCTAAAAGTTTTTGAAAAATGTTTCCTTAAATCGTATATTGATAACACTATTTTAGTTAAAATCTGTTTAAATCGTAATTTTAATTTTGGATTGAATTGGGTTTTGGAGAAACCTATAACACGAAAAACAAAACGCGATACGAAAACACGAACCTAGCACGCTTAGGCAACTTTTACTGTCGACTCTGTATGGCGCTGGCGCTCACTCCTAGAGCACGTCGCCCGCGTAGTGTGCGGGTGACCTCGTGTCGTCCCGGGCTCGTGTTTCGTGTTTCAGTCCTTAAAATCCCGATTTAATCTTATCTTTTAAATTTTTATTTTATTAAATCAAAATTATTTTTGAAATAATTGTTTAAATTGGGATTTTGAGAAATTAAAACGATTTAAATTTTGGGAAAATTATGAACTTTATTTTCTGAAAATATTAAAGGAATAAAATTATTAATTTTTGAAATTAATTGGAATTTTATTGGTTTATTGTTTTTCAGGTTTTATAGAAAAGGCTCTTGAACAAGAATTGCATCTAAGTCATGTTTTAAGTCATTAGGGCTTAAGGCGAGAATTTTAATTTATTGGTTAAATTTAAATTCTTGCAATTTATGCGTGCTAGGTGATCATGGGTTTAGTCTTATGAATGGTTTTCATTTATGCACATGGATGGTTTAAATTAGGGTTGGAGCCCCATAGTTGAATGTTTTCAATTGGGGTCGGTGCCCCACTTATGTGCGTACTGTTATGTGTTTGTTATGTGGCTTTCCATATTATTGTTTTTGAGGCCGGGGTATGCCACTTGTCATTGTCTAAGGCCAATATGAAGATTGAGCCTTATTACTTTATGTGCTTTTCTTTTTATTTTAATTTGAGAGTAGAGATAGGTGGTGAGGTCTTTTTCTTTCATTTTGGAGACAATGCACCCATGGAGTAAGATGGATCCACTTGACGAACAAGAATGAAGGCCATAAGGGAAGACCTCTCGAAGTGTTAGAGAGGGTTTCTATTATTGTAATAGATAGGGCATCGTTTTGTTTCCAATTCCCTTATGTGATTTAAACTGTTTTATGTGGCATGTATGTTAGAACTTGTGATTGTGGAGTGACTCCCACATATCACGCATAAGATAGGTAGAACCCATGATCATCCATGTTAGTATCATGCTAGGACATGTTATCTGCTATGTGCTTGTGTGAAATGTATTTAAGTTATACTTGCATTAATCAAGACTAATTAAAATGGATAACGTATATGTTGGTGAGGTCGAACTGGACAACTCTCCAGTTACATCGAAAATTCTCATTAAATATTAAACTAATTTTCGAAAATAGGTGTTTAAATCGAGGTACAAACTTTGAATTAAATTCCTATCATTCCATCAATAGGATTTAAATTTAATAGAGGAAGCTAGTTACTGTCCATGAGTCATGGGGTGACTATGTGAAATCTATTAGTTCTTGGTTTCCTAATTGATCATTTTAAATGATGAATATTTCGAGATCAATTTTGGGGAGGGCGATGTCCGCGAGTCTTGGGTCGTTCGAACTAAGTTTTGATCTTGATCTTATGATTGATGGGTGTAGCTTAACGCCTAAGTAAATATGGATGTCACACGAGTCGTGGGTCCATATTGAAAGATAGGTGATGTAAAAACATTACTAAGAATTCCACAGTGATGGAATTGGTAAGTTGTACCTACATTAGGCTTTATTGGGAATGTCCACGAGTCGTGGGTTCAAGGTAAAGTGCTTGGGATCTTAGTACCCATTGGGATAACAAGAATCCTTTAAGATCTTTGGGAATTATAGATCTTCTAAAAACATTGGGAGCTACATAGATTAAAGACCTAATCTCATATATATCGTTATTATTCAGCATGCTCACTCAGTTCTCTGTTTTTCCATTTAGGTCGTAGATTCTGTGATTCTCTACGTTTTTTTGAAATGGCAACCAAAACCCTCTAGTATCGATCCTCGAGTCAAACAAGTTGACTGGTCCCAACTATTCTGATTGGCTTAGGAATCTAAAAATCGTTCTAGATTCCGAGAAGAGAACTTATGTTCTCTACGAGGTGGAGCCTATTCCCGAAGGAGAAGCTCTGACCCGGGCTGAGTGGGACCCGATCCAGAAGTGGAAGGATGATAATCTCCAAGCCCGTTGTCTCATGCTTGTTAACATGTCTCCGGACATGCAAAGACAGCATGAGTCCATGGAATTCGCTTGGGAGATTTACGACCACTTAAAGCAACTTTACCGTCCTCATGAACGTGTTACAAGGTATAACACCTCAAAAGAATTGTTCCATTTGAGAATGAAGGAAGGTACAAGCGTCCATGAATATGGACTTAAGTTTCTTGCTCTCACTGAGAAACTTGCCCCCATGGACATGCCACTGAGAGATGAGTTTTCAGTGGATCTGTTGCTAGCCTCGCTCCCGCCATCATTCAACCCTTTTGTCCTTAACTTCAAAATGAATCATGCAAATGCTAGGGTAGCTGAGCTGATTAGTCAGCTTGTGACTGCTGAAAGCACGATCAAGAGGGACAATAAGGTTATGATGGTCACTGCTCCATCTTCTTCTAAGCCTTCTAAAGGCAAGGGCAAGAAAGCCCAAAAGAAGAAGAAGTCCTCTAGGCCCAATGGAGGCATCATGTAGGGAAAAGCCTAAAAGAAGAAACGTGATCAGAAAGAGGATGTTTGCTTCCATCGTGGCAAACCGGGGCATTGGAGGAGAAACTGCCAAGAGTACAAGGCTACTCTAAAGAAAGGTATGTTTCTCGTTGAAGTAAATCTTTCTATTAATTCTAACTCTTGGGTACTTGATACCGGTTGTGGATCTCATATCTGTAATGATGTACAAATGTTAAGTGAGGTCTGACAGCTGAAGGGAGGAGAATGTGTCTTAAAGATTGGGGACGGCTCAACGGTCAACGCTCAAGCTTTAGGCACAATTGGATTAGATTTAGGTCATTCTGTTTTAGTTTTAACTAAAGTGCTTTATGTACCAGACATTATTCGTAATATTATTTCAGTTCCAATACTTGATTACAAAGGTTATGAAATTAATATTAAGAATGGTAACTTTTTCCTCAAAAAGAATAATTTTTCAATCCATCTTGGTACATTAAACAATGGACTTTATCTAACTCAAAACAGTAATATTTTGAATATACAACAAGAAACAAAACGTAACAGAGATGACGAAGTCTCAACATCTTTGTGGCACACTAGATTAGGACATATTTCTAAGAACAGAATTAGCAAGTTAACTACCTTAGGGACATTCTCTAAAAATGACCTTAAACAGTTAACTTCGTGCGAATCATGTCTCAAAGGAAAGATGTCCAAAACTCCTTTCAAATGGAGTGTGGAACGAGCCACAAAGACCTTTGATTTGATCCATTCTAATGTTTGTGGACCGCTTAGTGTAAGCACTCGAAACAATCATCAATACTTCATAACCTTTACTGACGACTTTAGTCGTTACGAACGAAGTACGAATCTGAGGCTTTTGAGAAATTCTTAGAATTTCAAAAGGAGGTTGAGAACCAAACTGGTCACAAGATTAAGACACTTTAATTTGATCGAGGTGGCGAGTATCTTAGTGAAGAATTCCTTAGTCATCTCAGAGATAATGAAATTATCATCCAGTGGACTCCTCCGGGAACCCCTCAACTTAATGGAGTTTCTGAGAGAAGGAATCGAACCCTACTTGATATGGTTCATTCCATGATGAGTTTCACTGACTTACCACCTTCTTTCTGGGGTTATGCTCTAGAAAGTGCAGCCAAGATTCTGAATCTTGTTCCTTCCAAGTCAGTCCCTAAAACGCCTTATGAAATGTGGCATGGTAAAATCCCTAGTTATTCTTACTTAAGAATTTGGGGTTGTCCTGCTTATGTGAAGAGGACAGTGGGAGATAAGTTAGAAACTCGTTCTAACTTATGCTATTTTGTTGGTTATCCTAAGGAATCCATAGGATATTACTTCTATGATTAAACTGAACAAAAGGTGTTTGTTTCAAGAAATGCAACTTTTCTTGAGGAATCGTTCCTAGAAGATAAGAAGGGCAAGATCACAGAACTCGAAGAAATTGGAGACACTCTCCCGCCACATTTAGAGGACACGTCCCATTCTGACATCCCACAACCAATCACGAACTTCGATATACGTGAAAATCCTACTCTAAGACGTTCTGAACTCACTCCTAGGCAACCTGAGAGATGGTATGGTTTTCTCCATGAAATCTCTCAAGAGGATAATGATCCCCTAACATATGATGAGGCACTGTCAGACTCGGATTCTGATCAGTGGAAACAAGCCATGAAGTCCGAAATGGATTGCATGTACTTCAACCAAGTTTGGACCTTGGTTGATTTGCCTGATAGGGTAAAACCCATAGGTTGCAAATGGATCTTTAAGAGAAAGCTCGGAGTAGATGGAAACGTTGCAGCCTATAAGGCAAGGCTCATTGTCAAAGGCTTCACTCAAAGGCCCGGTGTGGACTTTGATGAAACCTTCTCACCGGTTGTAATGAAAAAGTCCATTCGGATCATGCTTGCCATAACTGCATATTACAACTATGAGATATGGCAAATGAATGTAAAAACTGTCTTTCTCAATGGAGACATTGATAAAGACATTTATATGGATCAACCTATAGGTTTCACATTCAATGGGAGTGAGCAAAAGGTTTGCAAACTCCAAAGATCAATCTACGGATTGAAACAGGCTTCTAGGAATTGGAACATTCGTTTTGATGAACCAGTCAAAGCGTTTGGCTTCGTTCAAAATTTGAATGAGTCCTGCGTGTATAGAAAGGAATTGGAGACTTCAGTGCAATTCTTGGTGCTTTATATTGATGATATCCTTCTAATTAGGAATTCGAAGGATGACATGAAAGTTACCAAGTCTTGGTTATCGAACAAATTTGAGATGAAAGACCTTGGTGATGCGTCCTACATTCTCGGTATTAAGATCTACAGGGATAGATCTAAGAGATTTATAGGACTACCACAATCGATGTACATAGACAAAGTACTGAAACGATTCAGTTTGGAGAATACGAAGAACAAAGTTCTTCCCATGAGTATAGGAACATCTCTGTCATAGAAGATGTGCCCTAAGACGAACCTTGAGAAGGAGAGGATGACTCATGTGTCTTATGCTTCTGCAATAGGTAGCATAATGTATACAATGCTGTGTACTCGACCGGATGTGGCATATGCACTTAGTGTAACTAGCCGATTCCAATCAGACCCTGGAGAAGGTCACTGGACTGCCGTGAAGAATGTCCTAAAGTACTTGCGAAGCACTAAGGACTTATTATTAGTATACGGAAGACAGAAATATCTAGTAATCGGAGGATACTGCGATGCAAGCTTCGCATTTGACTTAGATGATTTTAAGTCAATGTCAGGATACATTTTCTGCCTTAATGCTGGAGCAGTGAGTTGGAAAAGTTACAAGCAAACAACCACTGCAGATTCGACCACTGAGGCCGAATACTTAGCTGCAAATGATGCAGCTAAGGAAGGTGTTTGGATTAGAAACTTCATTCAAGAATTGAATGTCGTTCCTAGCATGAAAGACCCCATTACTGTGTTTTGTGACAACACTAGGGCAGTTGCTCAAGCAAGAGAACCAAGATCTCACCAACGGACTAAGCACATTATGAGAAAGTATCACCTAATCCGTGATATCATCAAAAGAGGTGATGTACAAATTGAGAGGGTCACATCAGCAGAGAACGTGGCAGACCCGCTTACTAAACCCCTTAGTTGAGAAGCTTTCAAAGGTCATCTTGCGAAGATGGGACTTAGATTAGCTCCTGAATGGCTTTGACGGGCAAGTGGGAGATTGTTAGGAATAGTGCCCTGAAAGCCGATGTAATAGTCTGCTTTAGTACATCCCTTTTTGTAAATCCACTACAAAAAAACTGCCGAATTTCGACGGGCAAATTCCAATGGGATTTTCGGAAATCCCGTCCGTTTTCCGTTGGAAAAGCTGATTTCCGACGGAAAATCGACGGGATTGTGCCCGTTGGAAAATACATCGTCAGAATTGGGTCCCGACGGGTCCGTTCCGTTGGTTTTCCGTTGGAAATATATTTCCAACGGGATTCCGATGGGATTCCGATGGACAAATAATTTTTTCCAACAAAATAATTTCCAACGGACAACTTTCGTCGGTTTTTCGTCGGAATTTCTTTCCAACGGGAAACTAACGGAACAAAAATAATTTAATTTTTAAGTTAACCAACGGATTTCCAACGGAATTTTCCGTCGGTATGCCGTCGAAAATAGAATAAAAATAAATAAATTAAAAAAAATAAAAAATTCATTTGTGACACCTGAACCACCTCGGGTACGAGCCACAACAACACCTCGGATGAGCTACGGGTCGAGCTCGAGCCAATCGAGCCCGCCAATGCGAGAATTAATTCTCGCAATAATTGCGCACACAGGGATTCGAACTCGGGTCTCCAGGGAAGAATGGTGACTCCCTTACCAACTTGGACAACTTACTTCTTATTAATATTATGTCTTTAAATATATTTATACACTTATTTCAATTAATTATTTAAATACTTTTTGTTATTAATTTAAAACATAAAATTTTAAATATATGATTATTTGAATTAAATATAATCATATTTATTGAGATATTATATAAAAATTGCTAGCTAGTATACTTTTGTGTTTTAATTATAATGTATATACTTAAAATTATATAAAATATTATTGTAGATGAACAAATCAACTTTATATTATTAATTTAATTTACTATTTTAAAATTATCATAAATTTCATTTCAAAGTTAAATAGCTAAATTAATTAATATTATAATAATTATTTTCTCAACAAATCATATGGCAACACGTGGCGTATTGTATGATATTATCTCTTTAAAAATAAAAATATAAAGAGATAAATATTCATGTGATATTAACTCTTTAAAAAAATAATAAAATATTAAAGAGATCAATATTCAAGTGATTTTATTTGATATTATCTCATAAAAAAAAAATACTAGAGATAATTATTAAATAAGTTTGAATTGAACTTAACTCTTGAATCCTAAACCTATATAAAGGCGTTCTTCCCCAAAGTTATCAAATCAAGGCATTTGATCCGTTATTAAGGGATTATACCGACAAATCGACGTTATATTCAAGCTAAATCCACGGAGTTACCGACGAGTTCAAAGGCGTTCTTGGCGAAATTCTCCAAAATCTAGCGTTTGATTCGTAAATAAGTCGAAAGATCTACAGATTAACAATATTAAAATCTAAATTTGAAGTTGAAGAAGATCAAACCAATTAATAAAAGTTAAATAAGTTGAAGAAGATCGAAAATTGAAGATCCACTTTGATATCAAAATTTACAAATTATTTGTACTATTTATCCGATGTTTACACAAAATCAATAAATGCGAATTATTAGTGCAAACAATTATATTAATAATTTATAATTTCTATATTATTTGATTTTTAAATATATAATTATTTGTATTAACTATAATTGTATTTTTCAAATTAAATTTGATTGAAAAATTCCAACTTAAAATCGACCGAAAACCAACGAAATATTTATTTCATTGAAATTCCAACGGAAAAATTCGGTTGGTTTTTTTTATGAAGAATAAAAAAAATAAAAAAAAAACCGACGGGATTTTCCCGTTGGTTTTCCGTCAGAATTTTTATTTCATTGAAATTCCAACGGAAAACCGACGGGTATATCCCGTCGGTATTTTTTTTAATGAAGAATAAAAAAAACGAGGGGATTTTCCTGTCGGTTTTCCGTTGGCATTTTTATTTCATTGAAATTCCAACGGAAAACCGACGAAAAATACCGTCGGTATTTTTTGCGCAATTTTTTTAGAATTGTGCCAGCGCAATTCTGCCCCGATGGAATTCCGATGGCTTTTCCGTTGGAATGCAATTTTGCTTGGCCGTGGGAATTCCGTCGGAAATTCCAACGGAAAACCGACGGAATTTTTCGTCGGTTTTTTCCCGTCGGTTTTCGGCTGTTTTGTTGTAGTGATCACAGACAATGTTTGAATAATACGAATTAAGGCAACACTTCTTTATATGTTCTTGTTTGAATGTGTGTTTACTTTTGACTGCGCATCTATAAGAACTCCCCTAATCAATATTACTTATAGGACTCAACCATTTAGGCGAAGTGGTTCATGAGACGAGCCCTATATCACATAAGTCATGATTAGAAATCACTCCAAGCCGATGAGTCCTATAGATAGTGGGAGTGTCAACCTGATTCGTTCGAGGCTTGCTCGTGTGATCACGCACTTAAGAAGGACCACCTTGTTTCATGGGGTGTAAAGTGTATAGTTGATACATGCTTGATACATGGGGGTGCTTACTTATTCTAAGCTATGTTGCACGGATACGGGTACGGCGACACAGACACGACACGACACAGACACGGCGACACGGATTTTTTAAAAATTTTAGGACACGACACGATTCCGACACGGCTATATTTTATATAAATAAATATATTATATATATAAATTAAAATATTTTATATAAAAATAAAAATAGTTTATAAGTATAATCTAGATAAAATAAAATTTTTAAAAAATATGCATAATTAAAAACTAGAATAAGTTTGTTATTTAATTTTTCTACCTAAAAAATTCTAAAAATATTAAAAAATACACAAAAAACTTTATTTAATTAGAAAATTTGCCCCGCCATGTTCGAGCCGTGTCGCACACTTCACCCCACCGTGTCCGACACCGTGTCCTATTTTTTTTTTTAATTTTTTTTATTTCGGACACTTTTCAGCCGTGTCCGACACGTGTCGGAGCCGTGTCCGAGGCGTGTCCGTGTCTGACATGTGTCGGACACTGCACGGACACTTTTTTTGCCGTATCCGTGCTTTCTAGATTCTAAGTAAGTACACTGAGGTGTCCCGTGTGAGAAGATTCCTAAATGGGAAAGGAAGTTTCTATATCTAGAAATAGAAACTTCCAGATTTGGAAATGTCTCACGAGTCATTGATGTGATTAAGTGATCCTTAGACTTGAGGTTCCATTGATACTTTATGAGCTAACTCTGTAGTCTTTGGTGTAAGCTTTAATGGGTGTCGCCTTAGACAACTGATTCAAGGCTTATGCTGGGGCTGCACAAGTGGTACATTAAAGTATATGAGAATCGATAAAGGACCTACGCTTGCATTGGCAAGATGATGATCTCTTATTGTGTAAGTCATTTGTAGCACCCGTGATGATAGACACCACATCCCCCGCACTACAAGTATAGTCCACACGTGAAATGGATAATCCAAGCATGAACCGGACTCATAGCGAACTGGAGATAAAATAAAAACTTTCCTAGCTAGGCGGAATCTAACCCTGTACCAAACCACCAAGAAACAGTACGAGTGCAATGCGGAAGCAATCATGCCAACAATAAAATTTCATCAATGGCTACAAGCCCCAAACAATTCATAATTATAATTAAATCCAACATGCACCTAAAAACGGGTTCCACTAAGCATGCAACCTGTCCCGAATCATTCATCAATAATATCTAAATGGCCCAGCAGGCCAATCCATGAATAAATACAATTAAAGCTGTAATAATGTAAAATGTGACTCGAGTGTACAAGTGAGACTCCAAAGAAAGCTAAGACTTGACTCCCGCCGAGCTACACCTGCAAGAAAACTGGAAAGTGGGAAAGAGGGGCTAGTCTCTAGAAGACTGAGTGAGCAGGAGCTATACATATATATAAACAAGCGCATGTAAGCCATAAATCCCGAGCGAGGTTTTATGGAAGTTAGTTCCTTTAAAGAGGCATAAAACAGTTTTCAATGCTCGGATTTTATCAGTTTATAAATATTTTCAATTCAGTAGGGTGACCAGTGGCTCGGCGAGTGAGCGTGCATAATTTTCCATCCTTACTCCGACCGTGTATAATCAATAGGGAGTATTTATTAAAAATGTGATCATGCAGTCAATCATTCAATCAATCAGTCATTCATTAGGTTCAGTAACATTCAGGAGCAATACAGTCCAACCTTCTTCCTCCGTGGTGATGGTCAGGCCTGCAGACCCAAACCACCCAATTCTTTTTCCCCGCCAGGGGTAGCCCAGTCGCGGGAGACAATCAGTGCAGTATGAGACGGGGGATCATGACTCCTACCTGCTCCTTCGATGGTATGGGAACCACCGGCTCAGGAATACTCCGCCTCCCCGTCTTCTAGGTCACGCAGAGGTATTCCCAATGGGCACAACGTGCAAGGGTTCTTTCCGTCGGCCCAATGCCGTACAGGTCGCTAATCCCACGTTTCCCTTGGGCCCACAATACAATACAGTGCAGTGCAGTTCTCGCCAAAATAGTAGGGAATCAGTAATTCAATTCATTTAATTGGAAACGGTTCAATTCTTTTAAAATATTTACTTGATGTTTCTCCTTTGAAAACAATATACATATACAATAAGGATTTTGGCCAAAACATTCACATATGGGTTGTAGGATTTAATACATAACTAAAACGGAAAACACCCTCACCTGGAACATGGCGGTACAAGGATACAAACTAGGCAAGGTACCTATTGATCACGATATCTCCACCCTGGAGATGAACTGTACAAGAGAAAGAAATAATGTGTACTCGTGAGAGATGACTCAATATGAAACCAGTTAGGACAGACGGCATTGACATGAGATGTTCATGAAGTGATATGGAATGATTCAATATGCAATAGATCATATAAAGTCATGAATTGATGTGATCGTGCTCATGTACATAATTAATTCCATTTAAACACATAAATGATTTAATGATTCAACTAAGGATGTATTCAATGAATATAAGTCACATAAGAGGTCAATGAGGTGAAAGGAAAGTGATAAAACGGGTTTTGCCAAAGTTTAGCAAGAATTAGGAAAAGTTGACAATTTTTGAAAACGAACAAGTTGTAGGAAAAAGGGAATATCTTGAGTTCTAGGAATTGGAATTAAGTTTTTCTTCTTGGGTATGAAACTAAACACATATAGCTTTCCAAGGATATATGGCACGAATCATGGTTCAAAATGAGGTGAAAATGGCGTAGGCCCGAATTTGGATGAATGCAGATTTTCGAGGAAGTGGCTACACCAAAAAGGATTGATTATAACTCACAATCTAGAAAGGATAATGATATGATTCTAATTGGAGAATATTTTAGACTTCAGGAGGTTTCCGTCGGTTCAAAAATCAGGTTAATCAGAGCTCGTTTGAGGGGTAAACAGAACAAAACAATCTCAACACGAAAGCAGGGGAAGATCCAAGGCCGTGGGTTTGAGATCCAGGGCCGTGGATATTGGTTCCAAAAATAACAAGTTTCCGCCACCAAATCCACGCCCGTGGATTTCACAAGGCATAAAATCCACAGCCGTGGATCTATTCCAGGGGCTAAAAATACGAAGGAAACGAAAGGTTTCGCGGGAGAAACACCAAAACTCGAAAGAACCACCTCAAACTCGACCCAAATCACATAAGACATGTAATATATCATCTAGGAGCATCAAATACAAGTTAAAGCAACATAAAACATGTAAACACACAACAAAACACAAATATATACATACATCTATATATACACACATATGCATCAACCAAATTATGGAAATAAATTCATAGATCCTAACATATATAAGTATAATACTAACAAGAAATAAGAATCTACACTTGGATTATAAAAGCCCTAACAAAACATACACATTCACACACTTATATACACCTATATATAAATACAAACCTTGAAAGAAAATGAAGGCATGGAAGAATGAAATGATGGAGATGATGAAGATGATTGCTTGGCTTCCCTTTCTCTTCCTCTTGCTTGCATCAATGGAGTATGTGTGTGAAGAGATTGAGAGGGAGTGTGTGTTTGAGGTGTGTTAGAGATGAAGTGTGTGTTCTTGTGTATATATGTGTATAATATTGTATGATATATTTGTATGTGTATGTATTTATAAAGTGTAATGAGATATTATGATATAATATATATATATATATATATATATATATATATATATATATATATATATATATATATAAATGTATATAAGATGAGAGTGACAAAAGTCTTGCATGATTATGATTATTGCAACTAGGCCCTTATTACTTATTTAATTACAAGTTAGAGATAATGCTATGAGGATGTGTATGCAATTATATAATGTGATGATCAAGTGGGTGCAAATATATACATGTATATATATATATATAGTTGTAGAAATTTATGAAATGATTATAAATGAATGAGTTGTGAAATGTGTATATGTTAAATTATGAAATAGAGGGAATGTAATTATAAATAAAATGATCACATAGTCAATTAAAGCAATTAATCACATAATTCAATTAGAGCAAGCGAGCAATCTAACTCTTAAACTCACACGTGTGGCACGCGTACCTGTAAGAAGAAAACACGGGGCGTTACAACCTCTCCCCCTTAAGATGGACCTGTCTTCAGGTCCACTGCCTTGAGTTCTGGACTCTAAGCAAAACACTCCAGTGTTAATTCCACGCGGGGTTAGCTACTCCCCGACAGGAATTAGTTTCGAAAAGGTCTTCAAGCAAAAAGGGGTCTTGATGTCCTCAAACTTAATCCGGTGTTAAGCGAGTGGTCCGGTCGGACTCGTACAACAAGAGGGTCCGAAGGATTCAACTCTCATCGCTTAAGTCCATTGCGACCTAACTCTTGCGGTTCAGCTTGAAAACGAGCAGGGTGTCTTAGATAACTACTAACTCACAACCATGAACCTAACCGACCTCTTCAATGCTTCCAGGTAGGTTCGATGTTGAGAGAATCAAACCATCATCGATCTAGTACTCCGGTGTCGTGGAAAGCTAGGTTCATGACTTCTCACGACCCTAGTCTCGCCGTAAAGCCTAACACTCGTGAAACTAAGCATGCCACCAGCGGTAGGCTAACCAACAACATGCAAAACTCACGCACACGACATGCGCAACGAAATAGTTTTCAGGCACATGCAATCACTAACAGGAAATATAACAATAAATATGATGTGTGCATGAATATGTTATGAATGCTTTAATGTCCCGTGCACCGGAGAAATGAAATTGGTGATGATGATCTCACTGTTTGTATGAAGGCATTGCCCATAGTTGAATGATTTCTCGACTTCCTTCTTATCATCCTTAAGAACATACTCGGTTCTCAATCCCTTCCATCTTTCAAATAATCCTGTCTTGATTACCTCTTCCCTTTTCCACTCTACCCTACCAAATTCTTAAGTGTTCTCTTTATCTAATCCGATTAACTTGTTTTTCCTAACGAGTCATGTTTGTCGTTCCAGTTGTTCGAACCATTCATGTAGGAATTTGGATCACAATCTTTAACTCTCCACGACGGTTGGTATTCCACTATCTCAGAAGCTTAAGCTCATTTTTATTATCCCACGTTACAGTTTATTTACTTGGAAATGTCCTCGGCTCTTAATAGAAAATGACCGATGAACCGAAACCCGACTCGTTCACGTTATTTCACCTCGTAGCCATCCACTTTTCAACGCTAGGTTGAATTGACTCTCGCTTTCCATCACGGAAGATGACTATCTGATCGACTTCTCTCAGTTATTTCCGTAGTTCTTTTGTCCCCTTATTCACTTGAGTACCCGTTCTTCTCATCAATTCTCGAAGTTTTAATTTTTCCTTCAACCTTGACGTTCTTCAAGAGTCCAAAATATTTCAACCCATTCTTCGTGGCTTCGGTAGGGTTCCGTTGACTTTATTAGATCTTGCGTTTCCACCGTTCCTACTAGAAATACTTTCTTAACACGATCGGGTGTTCACATTTATTCCCTAGTCACTCTTCCCCTTAAAAATCTCCGCTTGGCTCGTTGAACTTGATTTATTGTTATTTTAACCAAAGTTCCCAACTTCTTCAAAATCATCTTCATCGGAATGATCGATCCCCGTTAGATGATGCACTCGGTACTCTTACTCACATTAACTTTGAAGTGATTGATTAGGATAGAGACCTTACTCATCTCCTTTCCAATTCTCCATTGCATCCTTGTCTATCTCATAATCCGGAGATTCGTTCTTGACCCAAACTCTACTTGTTTAAGATAGCCATGTAGTATGAGGTGAAGAAGACCTCCTATCCAGCAAACATTAACTATGCATATCGGGTAAGGATGCTCGATGCATGTAGCACATTTATGACAACCAAAGCATGCATCTCATTGAGCAATTACTTCAATTAAACGAATATAAAATGAAATCAAAATAATTAATATAATGTATGATGCTCGTTCCATGAATGCAATTACCGTTCATCGTAGAGGGAAGCCTTTAGCTCGATGACTTGATCTCTGGTCGTCGAATTCATTGACTACTTCTTGCATACCCATGGTCTTCTAACTTCTTTAATTTTTTTTGCATCCGTCCGTATTCCCAAAATCTGAATGCCTTGTTGAACTCTAGTTCTTTTACCTCAACCGCATTAAGGCAAAAAAAAAAAAAAAAAAAAAAAAAATCTCTCAACCGGTTCCAAGCTTCCTATTAGTTCCTTGTATCCCTTTTGTGAGATTCCCCGATCCAAAGTTGTCACTTAAGCCCAATCCCTCTATATTCACGAAATCGGCCTTTTGAATCTTTACCAATTTCGATTTCTTTGTCAAAATCTTCACCATGGTCCAAAATTTCATGATTTTTGGGCCTAAATTCTTCTTGAGATCTTCATCCTTTTCCACCAAACTAAGCTTCGAGCCATAATATCTTCATTGATTCTCTTGCATCCATCCATGTAGCTCAAGGCCCAATTTATTGATTAGCTCCAAAACTTAAAGTGGTGAATTAATTTCACTCCTCTTATATCTACAAAATGACTTCTTGAATCTTTCCAGCTTCCATCCGCCCTATCAATCTCCCCACCGTAGTTGTCACTTTAATCATGATCTCCTCATTGAATTAATCTGGCCTCTTCAACTTGGTTAGTCCACTTTGGTTGTGGTGTAGAGTGTATGGTCATTTTGTGGGTAAAATTATCACACATCCACACCCTTGCTTCATCCATGTTAAATCTTCACCTAAAATTTGATTCTCTTCTCTAACCCGAACCCACAATCTATTACCTTATCATAACCCATTAATTACGCTAGAAGCCATAAGTTACTACCACATACGGAGTCTTCTATTCCGGATCTTAACCTTCAAATCTCCAATCACTTCCATTACCCTGATGAACATGATTTCCTATCTTCTTCCAAATGTAGTTTCCATCTCAAGTCCGAGCTCCCCACCTATAGTCTTTTCATGAAGATCACCAATCACCCGAATTTTTCTAAGTTTCCCGAAGTCTTCTTCAATCTCTCATACTTGAAAGAAAAACTCGTCGCAAGTTGTTGCGATCGTAAAGATTGGCCGTGAGTCATGGTGGTAGTAGTATCCTACAATCACAACTCAACTTAAATATAAGTGCATGTCGGTTAGTAAGTGCATATGACACCTAATTAACACCAAAACACGTAGGGTCGCAAAATGCAACACATAATTCAATAAAATTTAAATTTCAGCATATAATTCATAAAATTTTCAATAATACATGCTCATGATCAATGTGGTGCGCATGTTGACATGTTGTTCCTAAGCTGTTCGACCTATAATTAACACGACACGACGCTAGAGACCCCGGTTTTGTAATCAGGCTCTGATACCACCTTAGGATGTACCACCCGCGACGATAGGCACCACATCCCCCGCACTACAAGTCTAGTCCACACGTGAAATGGATAATCCAAGCACGAACCGGACTCATAGCGAACGGGAGATAAAATAAAAACTTTCCTAGCTAGGCGGAATCTAACCCTGTACCAAACCACCAAGAAACAGTACGAGTGCAATGCGGAAGCAATCATGCCAACAACAAAATTTCATCAATGGCTACAAGCCCCAAACAATTCATAATTATAATTAAATCATACATGCACCTAACAACGGGTTCAACTAAGCATGCAACCTGTCCCGAATCATTCATCAATAATATCTAAATGGCCCACCAGGCCAATCCATGAATAAATACATTTAAAGCTGTAATAATGTAAAATTTGACTCGAGTGTACAAGTGAGACTCGAAAGAAAGCTAAGACTTGACTCCCGCCTAGCTACACCTGCAAGAAAACTAGAAAGTGGGAAAGAGGGGTCAGTCTCTAGAAGACTGAGTGAGTAGGAGCTATACATATATATATAAACAAGCACATGCAAGCTATAAATCCCGAGCGAGGTTTTATGGAAGTTAGTTCCTTTAAAGAGGCATAAAACAGTTTTCAATGCTCGGATTTTACAACTATATCAGTTTATAAATATTTTCAATTCAGTAGGGTGACCAGTGGCTCGGCGAGTGAGCGTGCATAATTTTCCATCCTTACTCTGACCGTGTATAATCAATAGGGAGTATTTATTAAAAATGTGATCATGCAGTCAATCATTCAATCAATCAGTCATTCATTAGGTTCAGTAACATTCAGGAGCAATACAGTCCAACCTTCTTCCTCCGTGGTGATGGTCAGGCCTGCAGACTTGAACCACCCAATTCTTTCTCCCCGCAAGGGGTAGCCCAGTCGTGGGAGACAATCAGTGCAGTATGAGACGGGGGATCATGACTCCTACCTGCTCCTTCGATGGTATGGGAACCACTGGCTCAGGAATACTCCGCCTCCCCATCTCCTAGGTCTCGCAAAGGTATTCCCAATGGGCACTACGTGCAAGGGTTCTTTCCTTCGGCCCAATGCCAAACCGGTCGCCAATCCCACGTTTCCCCTGGGCCCACAATACAGTACAGTGTAGTACAGTTCTCGCCAAAATAGTTCGGAATCAGTAATTCAGTTCATTTCATTGGAAACGGTTCAATTCTTTTAAAATATTTACTCGATGTTTTTCCTTTGAAAACAATATACATATACAAGAAGGATTTTGGCCAAAACATTCACATATGGATTGTAAGGTTTAATACATAACTAAAACGGAAAACACCCTCACCTGGAACATGGCGATACAAGGATACAAACTAGGCCGGGTGCCTATTGATCACAATATCTTCACCCTGGAGATGAACTGTACAAGAGAAAGAAATAATGTGTACTCGTGAGAGATGACTCAATATGAAACCAGTTATGATGTACGACATTGACGTGAGATGTTCATGAAGTGATATGGAATGATTCAATATGCAATAGATCATATAAATTCATGAATTGATGTGATCGTGCTCATGTACATAATTAATTCCATTTAAACACATAAATGATTTAATGATTCAACTAAGGATGTATTCAATGAATATAAGTCACATAAGAGGTCAATGAGGTGAAAGGAAAGTGATAAAACGGGTTTTACCAAAGTTTAGCAAGAATTAGGAAAAGTTGACAATTTTTGAAAACGAACAAGTTGTAGGAAAAAGGGAATATCTTGAGTTCTAGGAATTGGATTTAAGTTTTTCTTCTTGGGTATGAAACTAAACACATATAGCTTCCCAAGGATATATGGCACGAATCACGGTTCAAAACGAGGTGAAAATGGCGTAGGCCCGAATTTGGATGAATACAGATTTTCGAGGAAGTGGTGACATCAAAAAGGATTGATTATAACTTACAATCTAGAAAGGATAATGATATGATTCCAATTGGAGAATATTTTAGACTTCAAGAGATTTCCGTCGGTTCAAAAATCAGGTCAATCAGAGCTCGTTTGAGGGGTAAACAGAACAAAAGAATCTCAACCTGAAAGTAGGGGAAGATCCAAGGCCGTGGGTTTGAGATCCAGGGCCGTGGATATTGGTTCCAAAAATAACAAGTTTCTGCCACCAAATCCACGCCCGTGGATTTCACAAGGCATAAAATCCACAGCCGTGGATCTATTGCAGGGGCTAAAAATACGAAGGAAAAGCAAGGTTTCGCGGGAGAAACACCAAAACTCGAAAAACCTCGTCAAACTCGGCCCACATCACAAAAGACATGTAATATATCATCTAGGAGCATCAAATACAAGTTAAATCAACATAAAACATGTTAACACACAACAAAACACATATATATACATCTATATATACACACATATACATCAACCAAATTATGGAAATAAATTCATAGATCCTAACATATATAAGTATAATACCAACAAGAAATGAGAATCTACACTTGGATTATAAAAGCCCTATCAAAACACACACATTCACACACTTATATACACCTATATATAAATACAAATCTTGAAAGAAAATGAAGGCATGGAAGAATGAAATGATGGAGATGATGAAGATGATTGCTTGGCTTCCCTTTCTCTTCCTCTTGCTTGCATCAATGGAGTGTGTGTGTGAAGAGATTGAGAGGGAGTGTGTGTTTGAGGTGTTAGAGATGAAGTGTGTGTGTTCTTATGTATATATGTATATAATATTATATGATATATTTGTATGTATATGTATATATGAAGTGTAATGAGATATTATGATATATAATATATATATATATATATATATATATATATATAAGATGAGAGTGACAAAAGTCTTGCATGATTATGATTATTGCAACTAGGCCCTTATTACTTATTTAATTACAAGTTAGAGATAATGCTATGAGGATGTGTATGCAATTATATAATGTGATGATCAAGTGGATGCAAATATATACATGTATATATATATATATAAGTTGTAGAAATTTATGAAATGATTATAAATGAATGAGTTGTGAAATGTGTATATGTTAAATTATCAAATAGCGGGAATGTAATTATAAATAAAATGATCACATAGTCAATTAAAGCAATTAATCACATAATTTAATTAGAGCACGCGAGCAATCTAACTCTCAAACTCACACGTGTGGCACGCGTACCTGTAAGAAGAAAACACGGGGTGTTACATCATTCATGTGCCATCTAGGAGTCCTTGACCAAGACAATGGATCAAGACATCAAGAAATGAGTTTCTTGGATTGAGGTCAAATGGATATGAAATGCACTTAACATTAAGATCGAGATTATTAGGGTTCTAATTATTCCCTTGCCCTAGATCTTGATTGAGAGATGGGACGTAGGAGAATTGTATCTCGCATATGTCAATGACTTAAAGGTTCTGTCGAATCGAGACATTCTTATTCAGCTAGGGGTCAAACACCTGTTGCTAGACTATGGTCGTTTGATCTGTGGACTGATTAATTAATTAGGGTCACTGCTAATTGAATTAAGAACCTAGAGGGTCACACACAACAACCCGGTCACGTGGGTTAAGGCTTGAATCGATTAAACGAGTTGATCGAACCATTAAGAGAATGGTGGGGTCTACACGTGTGAAGCATATGTGTGGGAGGCGTGTATGACACGTGTCCTTGGGGACACGTGTAGTCACGTGGTTTTATGTGTATATATTAAATAATTAATGTGTTAATTATTTAATGAACTTTAATTTAATTTTGAATTAATATTGAAGTCCTAATTTGGAGAATTAAAGTCTAATAAATAATTAATTATGAATTAATTAATTATTAGTCTTCAAGTTATTTATTATTTAATAAATAAAGTAAAATAAAATATCTAAGAGAGTTAGATATTATTCTTGCTTGACAAGTTGGTCAAAAGGAGACTTTTGGTCAAAGTAATAGTCTTACTGTCCAAGCAAAGAAATCCCTTTCCAAGAGAGTTTGGAATCCTTGTCCAACAAGGAATGAGGTTCGAACCCTAAGGCTATTTATATGAGGGGTTCGAACCCCTAGGGAGATTGATACACAATTTCTCCTTCTCCAAATATTATACACTAAACCTTTGAGCCTAAACACCGAATATAGAACTAGCATCCTCCCTATTCGAATTGTGGTCGTGGTTGGTGGACTAATTCTCTAGAGGGCTACTATCGTGAAGTCTTGAAAGATTCGAAGGAGCTTTTAGGGATCAGGCCGCTTGAAGAGTGTTCTTGGGCGGCTAGAACATATCAAGAAAGCTACTATCTAAGTGAGTTTCTTGATCTCTACAAATTTGGAAATAGGAATTGCATGTTTCCATCCTAACTTATTCGTAAAATTTTTAAAATTTCCGCTGCGTTTCTGTCCGTTTTCCCAACATCAACTACCAAGTGATATCTTGCAATAAATACAATATGTATAACATGTACAACATATTTATAAAGCTAGAATTCAAATATTTCTATCATATACCACATAATCTCAAATTTTTATCAAAGAGATTCATATATATCTCCATAAATTAAAATTAAACCGTAGAAATGAAGAACATGACAAGGGGCTTCCGAAACATACTCAAGTTCGAGAAAAGGTGGAGAATTGGGGGAGAACTTGGATCTTGAAGATCAAAGGATGAAATAGAGGGTTTGGCTCTTCTCTTGGCTTTGTTGCTGCTGTTATATCACGTAAATGAGAGAAGGGAGAGCATGGTTCAGCCTTTGGTTCGGCTCAAGGGGCACGGGTTCGGTTCAAGCTGGTTCGGTTTAAATGCATAAGGTTCAACCAAGGTTGAATCCAAAAATTTCAAATAATTCAAGTATGAATTCAATTCAAATAAAATCATAATTCAAACACAGTTAAATTAAAGTGCAATTAATAAATAAATCACATAATTACCAGCACCGACTGTAGAACGGGGTGTCACAAACCTACCCCAAAATATTCAAATCCTATATTTTCACCTCAAACTATTATATATATTATATAGTATAATATATAAAATATACACGTGTATATATATATATATATATATATATTAAATAACCCCCTATCCTTTGGGCCTTAGTGCACTTTGCCTCCTAACCTTTGAATCGGTGCGATTGCCCCCCCAACCTTTGAAAAATATCACACTTAACCCCTTTATCAAAGTTCATTTGTACAAAGTAGATTTCAAATGTGTTGATATTATATATCAAATTGAAGGTCTTGACGCAAGGAACACAACAGTGGTCTCGAAACCAAAATTCGACAACCGATGAAGCAGAAATCACCTGTCAAAGATAACGTATGACAGACGAAGCATTGTAGCGGCTTTTGGCAGCAAATAGGGTCGGCTGGGGTATGGACTTTGTTCGTCTTGAAGAAACGAACACAATGGTTGTGGTTTTGAAGCTTGGGTCGCCGTAGCGGAGGAGAAATCGACGGTTAAAGTTTGTTAAAAGGGGTTAAGTGTGATATTTTTCAAAGGTTAGGAGGGAAATCACACCGATTCAGATGTTAGGGGGCAAAGCGCACTAAGCCCCTACTGACAGGGGGTGTCCGGAATTAGCCCGATACATTATATATATTTTTGGTAGAAATATATAATATATATTATTTATACTTATTATAATACACATATATATATATATATATCTATATCTATATCTATACCTATATCATGTATTATATAGATATATATATATATATATGCTAATTAAATATATAATTTAAATAATTTAGGGTTAAAATATAGAATTTAAATAGTTTGGGGTAGGTTTGCAAACAAAAATAAACAACAAGGGCTGAAAAAAAATTTTTTGGACGGTCAACACGTTTGTTTTTTTACGGAAATTGGTCAGTGGGACCTAATTTAAAAAAAAAATGACTTTATGGGACGTAAAGTGAGACAGTGACCACTGTTGGGACCAAAATTGCAAGTGGATTACTTTATGGGATGAAATTAATAATTTTCTCTTATTTATTTTATAAAATATAGCCGTTGTAAAAGTATATATATATATATGTGTGTGTATATATATATATATATATATATATATATATATATTTATTTGTTTATTTTTAGTGCAAAGTAATAATCATATAAACACAAATATCGACAGTTAGTGCAAAACTAATTGCACATAATTATACGCTTCATAAATGAATAAGTAGTGGGCACGACTTTCCGTTTGTAGGTAAGTAAAGATTAGGGGTGTACATATACCCCGCACAACCCGTCAAATCCACCCGAACAGCATCAAACCACCCGAAAACCGCTAGTTGAAATTAAGAAAAACATAACCGCAGTTGGAAAATATTACAACCCGCTACTTTTCGATCGGGTGGTGGGTTTAATAATTCAAATCCGCCTAGCCGCAACCCGATCGCTATATATATATTTATATTTTATTCATAATTTTAATTACATGAATACATTATATACAATACAAATGATATGTATATTATATGAGTTACACATATATAACATATATTTTTGTGTTGAACTAATATTTTACAAATTTCTTGATAAACTATAAAATTATACTACATGATGTATATTTATATGATTATATTATTTATTTAATAATATATATCATTTTTTCCATCCATTTTGAAATCATTATGTATTTGTGTTGCAATAGGTTATTAAACTAGAATAAATTCTCATATTTTTTATATCTTTTTGGTTATTGAATTAAAATTATGACTATAAAATATTTTTGTTGAAAAAATATATATAAAATCCATCAAACCTTCAGTCCGCCCACCATATAACCATACCCGCCCAACCTGTAACACCCCGCTCGGCCTACAAATAAGGTACACCACGTTTCAACCTTTTTATGTGTTTAATTATGTGATTTTTTTCTTGGCGTGACCCTATTTTGAACTCTTTAAGAGTTTAGGGGCTTGTTTGTAATTTTTGCTTTTTAGGGGTTTTTCGGTCATTCCTCGTTCGATCGAGATTTTGACCATTTTGACCCCTTCAACGCGTTCGGGGCATCGAGACGAGTCCGTAGACTCTAAGTTTGCCCAATTCTGACATCGTTAACCCCTTCTTCCGACCGTTTCCGCGTACGAGGACCCGAGATATAATACCCGGATCCTCGTTTTGCGTGCCATACCTTCAGCTTCAGTCCTCATCGTCTTCTCCCGCGATCGACACTATTCACACACAGTGAAGGTGTGATTTCATGCACATCACCAAACTCGGTCGTTTCTCGACGGAATTCGGCGAACCATTAGTCGAAATTCATCAGCTCGACGAGCCCGTCACAACCGTATCAAGATCGTGGCCAACCGATGACCCACGATGGCACAACAGCGGCCTGAAGGTGGCGGGTGGCGCCACCACTTCGCCGCCGGCGATCCGGCGACTTTCGCCGGCCAACCACCACCCTACCCTACGTTTTTGGACCCTCCCGTGTCGATTCCGGCCTCCGTTCAGCACGAAAACCACTGCAAGTGGTGGTTCCGGTGAGGCAGCAGCGGAACGGGTGTGGCGGCGATTTGAGGCTTTTCCAGCGAGTTTTTGATGTCGGGTCCTTCAGAGAAGTTACTCAACTCGACGAGGCCGAGCTATTCGTGTAGGTCCCGGTTCACAAATCGGCTGCTGGCGGTGGACCACGACGGTGCAGCGGCGGTGCAACGGCGGTGCCACCTCCGGGGATTTTTCCGGCGAGAAAGCTTAGGGCTTTCGTAGAGCTCGTCACGGGTAAGTCAATGCCTCTTTCGGATTTGATTTTCATTAACCGGTTTGAAAGTAATTTCGATTTGAAGATTTTAGGGTTTCGTGTTGTTAGATCTGAAATTGGAGGAGTTTGGCTTGGAATTTCCATAAATTGATCGAGGATTTGGAACGAACACGAGGAATACTTGCACGAGTGAATTTTGGGGATTTTTCCGGCTCGCTCCTGTGGCGGCCGGCCAGTATTCCGGTGGCTCTGGTGGAGGCGATCCGGCGGGCTTTAGACATAATGTCCGTCTCGTTATGGTGAGTCCGTTGCCGCTTTCCGTTCGTTAATCGGACACTCGGTTTATTTTCTACGAATTTATTTGTGTATTTGAGATTTATTTGATTAATTGTTCTAATTGCAAATTAATTGTGATATACTTAGAATTATCGATCGAAATGTATTCCAATGTATATGAAATCATGTATTAAATGAATGTGATATGGATTGATGCTTTGAATTGTAAATTGAACCCTGTTATGCCGAAATTGTATTAATTGTTAATTGTTTTAAAATATAATTTGTTCTTGTATGCTTGATAATTAATGAATATGCATTGTATGGCATTTGAAAACATGTAATAAATTATGAATATATGAATTCATGTTGTTGTTGATATTAGTTTCGTTTCATGCCATTAGATTTAGTATAACACTTGTCGGAGGGATGTTTGTGTAACTTTAGAAAATATGAGTTGTATGAACTTTGTATAGTTGAATGATATAGTTGGAAATTGATAAATGACTTCGTGAATCTATATGGAACTCGTAACATGTTATATGAATTAATTGGCCATATATTATGTGAATTTGTATGAAATGTGATATATGAATTTGTTTGATTTAATTAAATAAATCTTGCTAATTGAATCCATTACATAACTTGTGAATTGGGTATGCCATGCATGAATTATATGATAATTGGTATGATTAAAATTTGATATGTAACTTAAAGATCTTTAAATAAAATTTGTAGCATGCTATGATATGATTTATTTGGCTTTGAAATACGTGCGATTTTATGAAATGTTATATGTGAATTGATTTGATTGCTTTGTAAATGCGCATTATATGAACCTAGTGTGCAATGTCTGAATTGAATAAGACTTATATGATTAAATTAGGAACTTTTGCATGTAAGAATAGTTTAATTGTACGAATATGGAATTAGTATGTGCTATATGAATTAATATGAAATAATTTGAATTTGCTTTGTGTTTCTATTTCTCTTGTTTATATTAATTGTGCGCATGAATGTGTCCTAATTTGTAATATGATTTCCTTGAGCTATATAATGATTTATTTTGTATATAAATTGATATGAATTTGAATCCTGCTTATGTGATTGCATTGCTTAAGTGCTTGAGCATGTGCAGTGCGTCTCTGTGAGGTTGTTTGTCTGAGTCTGATCTTTGTGGTCTGTTTTGTGTGTCCAGTTGGAACAGGTGTGCTTGGAGTGGGTCTTGTAGGTTCCAGGATGGACCATTTGCAGTGTCTTCCGCTTTTTTTGTTACCAGGTGAGGGTTAGGATCTTTTCTTTTAGCTAAACGACCTATGACCCTTATGTGCTAATGTTTCTAGCCCGCATGCGACTATATATTATATATATAGTTAAATATGTGCTAAGTATGATATGTTATGATCTTATGAACACCTTTTGAATTTTGAAAGTACGTATACGGGCGTATGTAAGCTTGAGTTTTGAAACCCTTACGATATGATATGATATGGTATGATATGATATGATATGCTATAATATGATATGTTATGTAAGCGAGATCTACTATGAAAGATTGGTATGTATGTTCTGTTCCATATGATTGGGCCCCGAAGCTATGAGCGAGGACACCCAGGACGGTATCGGGCCGTCGGGATTATCACTCCTTAGCATAGTTCTATATGATCCGAAGTGTCACGCACGACCCTGGGAGTTCGGGGAAGGCGTACTCTTCGAGCTCGCGGTGTAAAAACCGGGAAAGACTCGCAGTGGGATCGCTACCCCTCGAGGTTATGTATGTATGGATAGTTTGGGTTTACGTAGCCCTTCTATCTCGGAGTTTGGTGGATGGTATGTATGATTTCAGTTTTCTTATGTTAAATATGGAAGTAAGGTTGGAAGCTCGTTACTCGCTCGAGCATTATGATTATGTCTTGGAATTGTGAAACGGGGATAGTTTTATGAAATGATTTTTATTAAGTATATGAATATGTACGGGTTTTCTTTTAAAATGCTTTGGTGTGCAAAACCTATTCCCGGTTCATGATTCCTCCTTTTGATACGTGCTTTGCTCTATTATGTATATTATGTGGGTGTGCGTTAGCCCCCTCGCTCAGTCTTTGGACTGACCCCTCCCCTTTATGTTTTTAGCTGCAGGTTCAGGTCCTTGGAGTCCGAGCTAGGCGGCTTTGTGTCGTGTCTGTCGAGTCTTTGTCAGTCTGTTGGGGTTTTGTTAAGTACTTTGTTCCGAACTATGTATGAAATTATGTATATGATATGTCTTGTGCAGGTTTATGATTATGCTTCGAATGTATGAATTTTTGGGACAGGTTAGGACAAGGTTTGGATTAGTTGAACCCGTCAATTGTTCTTGCATGATTTAATTTGATTTGAATGCTTCCGCTTCCGCACTCATTTCATGTTTTGATTTTGAAATTCAGGGTCTATGTTCCGCCTAGCATAGGTTGGATTTTTGTTTGTCGCCCGTTCGCTAAGACTTGGTGCGCGTGCGGACTTTCCATTTCGTACACGCGTCGGGTCATAGTGCGGGGGTGTGGTGCCCCACCGTTTGGGGTACTACACAACCCGAACCGTTCGGTTTGAAAAAATAATTATACATTTACGGTTTATATTTTTGCGAAACCGCATACTTCGGGTCGGGTGATATTTTACTACAAAACCGCCTGCACCCAACCGCGTACACCCCTAGTAAAGATTATGAGAAGGTATATCTATTCATAATACTTACTGTATGAACCTAAATAGATTGGCAGAAAAACTTACTACAATTTAGTCTATCTTGAGATGTTCGATCGCAAATATCAAACAACCTTTAAGCGGCTTGAATCCTCGCCCCTTGAATGATTTTTCTTTTTCCAAGAATCCTATGTAGAATTCCGATGGAACTGGAATGATAGTTGATTCGTCGAAGAAATAAGAACTAACGTGCTGATAACGTGTTGCGAAACACAATTACAATAATGCGAACCAACAAAAAAAAATATTGAAGAGAGAATTCTTTATTAATAAGAACTATTAAATTGTATTCTGAATCAACTTATCAAATAAATATACATAACACCCTATTTACCGAAAAGCTTTCCTACTGTTACTGTGAGTATGATGGTATTAACACGTAAAGACAGATTGCCATTAGTTGTATCAATTCTTTGGATGTACGAATGATAGAAGACTCCGACATCCCACCATGTCAAGTTGCAAGCCGCAATTGCTGGCTTTTATAACACATACCAATTTATTGTAAAATTTCAATTTGATTTGTAAATTATACTTTGTGTGATGAGGTTTGGATGTAGTGGCGCATTTCAAAGCGTATTGAATAGATCATTTTACCTCTCTTTTACCAAATTACCCTCGTTTCCGATTGAAAAATGGTCAATAAATGAATGGACATTTTTATGTTATGACATTATCCCGTGCATGCAAGCCATTTTCCATCGATTTTCATACTGTAGCACCCCACACGGTGGGTCATCACATCCCCGCACCAAAGCCCAATCCATATACGAAATGAGAAATCCGTACATGAACCAAGCAGTGGCAAACGAGAGACTGACAGATACACTTAAGTTAGACGGTACTCAGACCCTGACTTCGAAATCAACACAATGAATGCGAATGCGGAAGTGAAAGTATGTCAACAAATTCAAAACACACATCATCAGGTGACGGGTTCAACTAGCATATATACCTAATCCAGAAATCAACAATAATTATAAAACAAACGGGTTCAATCTGGTCCTTGAAGCCTGTCCCAAAAATCAATCATAACATGTCATTCATAAAAAATCCATCCAAATACAAGAATTTAAATGCAGAACAACTTAAACGAATACAAAAGACTTGACACAACTGACAGACTCCAAAGACTCGACTCAGCCCAGCTGGCTCGAACTCCAAAGCTGAACCTGCATACTAAAAACCTTGGGGAGGGAGAGGTTCAGCCTACTGACTGAGTGAGGAGCTACCCACACACACTACGTATATATAGGAGCATAGCACATTCAAATCGTAAATGTTTATGAACCCGAAGATAGTTTTTGCACACCAAAACATTTGCCTGTGATAATACATATAGGGGATTCTTAACAAAACAGAACAAAACATAATGTAACATAACATACCATTTCATAGCATATCATAATGTTTCATAACTTAACATATCTTTCAAAGCATATGCATATTTTATCTTACTAGCGAGTCTATCCCCATTTCACAAATCATAACATATCGTACTTAACACATAGTTCGGTGGGTACGAGCACTATTCACCAACCTTCACACCTCATATCATATCTTAACAAAACTTAAAACATAAAACATAAATATCATATCATACCAACCTTCACACTGGTGATGGAAGGGTGTATACGCCCTAAGCATCCATTGACATATGTGTGGGTCGTGAGTGCATGAATCTCATGCCCGAGGGTTCCATCCCCCAACAAAACCTCATGGTGGGTTCCGGCTTGATCCTATCAGATGGATGCTATGCTCAGGCTTATCTCGACGGCCCGATGCCGTCCCGGGTTTCCTGACTCATAGACTCCGGGGCCCAACAGAACAATACAGATCATATTAGAGCATATCATAACCCACTACATATCATATCATAACATACATACATACCTAACCTTGCAACAAGCTATGCTTTACATACCTCTCCGTGTCATTCCATAACATATCCCTTACTGGTAGTGCTCGGCTCATAAAAAGCACATGGCTTGGAGCATAGCTAAACACTGCAAAAACATAACAAATTAAATCATAACAAGCATACCTAGGCTTATACATAGCGTATCATACTTGCAAACTTATGGCAAAGTCATAAAATGCGTATTTCGCACATATTTACTTATATGTAAGGCTTATTAAACCTAATGTATTAGAAAATGAGAACGTCGTATTAGGGTCACAACTAATAAACCTAACCTCAACTTACACCGATGAAGCCGAAAACAAGACGGTCGATTCACCCCGGAATCAACACGACTAACGAAACACCGACCCAAGTGCACTTGAACAAACTGAACACAAATGCAAGACTTAGACTCAAGAACGAACCACGTAGATGTATGGTAAATGCATTGGACATACATTAGATACAATTCGTATGATGCATGATCTCAAATCACACAAATTTCACATAATTGGAAAGCATAACATCACAACAAGGCAATTAAGACGATGCATAACATACAATAATCATAAAGCACATTAGGATCATGCTCAAGGTGGGAAAGAACGAAAAGAACGGATGAAATCGGAAGAAACGGGACCAAAACACAAAATTCCATTCCTGCACTACGTTGCGCCTGCTACCAGAAAACAGCTGAAAAGTGTCGCAGCTGCTACGCAATAATCGAACAAATATCAAAAGGTCATCGCGGTCGCCACGAAAAAGATTTACAAAGCGTCGCGACCGTGAAACAATAATCGAACAAAATCCCAAAAACCCAGACGGCGCGCCAAAATACCTTTGGAAAACCTCGCGGCCACGACGAATATTTTTTTGATCAAAAATGTCAAAGGCCTCCTGCCGTGATTGTATTAAGAGTAATTCGGTCACATGCACGATCGAGCTTTTATAGAGCAGCCATGGCGGCCGACTCACGAGGAGATTTCCAATCTCTCCAAAACTATCCCCACACCCCACAAAATGACCCAAAAAGAACATATAACACACGTAGAACACATTAGAGCACAAATCGAGCCCCGAACTGAACCCAAACACCCCAAAAACCAAAACCCTTACTATTCACCTAAAACCCTAAATACATATATAATAACAAAATCACAACACATAATGCACATAGAATCGAAGCACATAAAAAGAGGATCACATTGCTTACCTTGGGGTTGAGTGTAGAATTCGCATGGATTTAAGCATTAATTAGAGTATATTTTTATGCCGTTTGATGCGTTTATGTGTTTATTTTGCTCCATTTAGGTAATTAAGGAGTTGGAGTTAAGAAATGACAAACCGAGGCGAATTCACACATTTTCGGAGGAATTACGAGTAACCCCCGTTACTCCTTGGAAGAACAAGACTGCTAACCCCCGTTAACGGACCCAGGAGCATCACCTTTGATGGAGTAAGGGAGTAACGCCCGTTACTCCCTGGTAGTAGTATTCTGGTAATGCCCATTACCAGAGGCAGTAGGAGTGGAGCTTTGGCGAATGAGGGGTAACGCCCGTTACCCCTAGGCAGAGGAAAAGTGGTAACGCCCGTTACCACTAATAAAAGTGCAATCACGATTTCAGCTTGTAACGGGTGTTAACGAGATTTGTTCTGGAGAAGGTAATGCCCGTTACCAGAGTTGGTGAGACAGATTTTGGGCTGCTATTTATTTGCGTTTAGGAGTCTTTTTGGAAGAGGTTTTTCTAGAGTTCGTGACCTAGCTTGGAGGGAGATACAAAGATTTTGATAGAGTTGTTCATAGAATTTCGAGAAGACGAAAGGATCGAATTCTTCAAATAATTTCAGTTTTTCTGATTTTATTTATTACTTTAGCTATCAAACTAATTCCTCTAAGTTTTGTTTAATTCATTTTATATGTTAGATTTGTTTTCCAGAATTCATGAATGTTTAGAGTTTTGCTATTAAGACTTTGTTTTGAATTGATAAACATGAATTTCTTCAATGCAATTTCCTTTAGTTTATGAGCTTTGAGTTAATTATGAGTAGCTAAACCCCAAGGGTTAGGGGAGTGATGATGAATGCATATTAAGTGTTTGATATGATGCTTGAATGACTTGTGTTAATTCTTAGTTTGGAAACTGGGTTGAATCGAATTGCGACGGCCTGATGAACCTTAGCATAATCTAGGATTACTTGAGAATTAAGAAATTGATAGTAATTGAGATTGTTTTCATAATTAGTAGGTTTAGGAATTCAAAGAGATTTGATTCTTAATCTATACAACGAGTAACTCTTATTCCATGCCAAGCCACTAGAACTTGATTTACACTAGTCTTGATCTTATTGGTTTAATTAATTGTTAATTATTGTGAGAACAACGTTGAAATTCATTGAATACTTGGTTATACCTTGAGAGAGGATAATATAAATTTAAGTGACTAGGTTGTAGAATTGCACTTGTCAAACGAGTATTATATTGAATCGTGAATGCATAGTCATGACTCCCCAGCCTAACTAGTTTATTGAGTTTAATCCACGTGTGTTTAGTTCTGTTAATTGCTTTTATTCTAGTTAATTGTTTAACTTCATTTCAGTAGATTAGTAACCAACTTGAATTCGTTCGGTCTTTAGATTAGAAAAAGATATTGAGTAGTGATTGATTTCCCTTCCCTATGGGTACGATCCTGTTGTGCTACGAGTATATTTTCAGTGTACACTTGTACGATTAGTTTAACTTATAAAATCATACAACAAGTTTTTGGCGCCGTTGCCGGGGCAGGCGTTTTCAATCAATATTACTTAAATATTTTGATCTAGTACTCTAGACCATTACTTTACTTTGTGTTCATAGTCTTCTATCATTGTGGAATTGAACTAAGGATTCCCCTTTCTTTGTACAGGTTTACGGTGCATGCGACGATCTCAAGATCCTGAATTAGTACCTTATGATCCGGAGATCAAGAGAACATTGAGTATTATTAGGAGGAAGCGAAAGAAAGATAAGGAACAGACTACCATATCGATGGCTGACCCACCTCAAGATCCACCACCACCGGCCATAAGAGATTACAATGTGCTAAATGCTGGGGCAATTCAAACCGCAACCTGTCCCCCGATTGCAGCAAACAACTTTGAGATCAAAATAGCTATCTTCAATTTGCTGCAGAACAATCCGTTTTGAGGGTTACCACTAGAGGACCCAACATCACATCTTGAGTTCTTTCTCGAGGTGTGTGATACTTTCAAGATTCACAATATCACCACCGATGCTATCCGAGTCAGACTTTTCCCCTTTTCATTAAGGGAACGAGCTCAAGCATGGTTGAGTACTGTACCGAATGAATCCTTTCAGAGCTGGTGATAACATGTCACAAAATGATGTTTTTGTACATGAAAGGAGTCATTCCCAACCAATCAAGGTGCAAGTAGGAGTCTCAGAGCTAGATGGCCTAACCGCTATCAATGTCAAATTCGAGGCCCTTAGCAAGAAATTGGATCAACTTTCTGTAAATGCAGTTGGGACACCAACCCAACCAGTTCAGGTAACTTGTGAAATTTGAAGTGGTCCACATGCATTTGACACGTGTCCTTATACCAATGCAGGTGAACAGGTGCAAGAGCAAGTGAGCTATGTGAATAATTCCAAACCGGTAAACGATCTGTAATCAAACACGTACAACCCAAGATGGAAGAATCATACACATTTTCCTTGGTCTAACAATCAGAATGTCCAACAACCACCACCCCAACCTAGACCACAATTTCAGCCGAGGCCTCAGTTTCAACCGAGACCACCGGCTCCATACCACGCCCCACCACCTCAACAGGAACAAAAGCAGGGATGGGAAATAGCTCTTGAAAAATTTATAAGTGTCTCTACTGATAGATATCAGAAATTGAAAACTCAAGTAGAACAGGTGGTGAATCAGAACAGGAATTTGGAGACTCAAATCGGTCAGATTGCCCAGTGTTTGAATATGAGGGGCCCAGGAATGCTTCCGATTCAGACTGAAAATAATCCTAAGGAGCATTGCAAGGCCATCACCATAAGAACTGGTAAGGAATACGAAGGACCAACGTTGCATACAAATTCTGAAATAGACAACATAGTTGTTGAGAAGGTGAACATAGAAGAGAGAAAGGAAGAGCCCCCTTCAAGGCCAAAAGAGAATGTGGCAACCCAGGATTTTGTGCCACAGGCTCCTCCCCCTCGAAAAATCCCGGAACAGAACATGGTGAAGAAATTCAAAAAATTTCTCAATGTATTCAAGCAGCTTCACTTTAACCTCCCGTTTACAGAGGCATTAGCTCAAATGCCCAGATACTAGAAATTCCTGAAGGACTTGGTTTCAGGAAAAAGAAGGCCCGAACATTTCGACACTATGGCACTCACAAAGGAGTTTAGTGCCACCATCCAAGGGAGGCTTCCTCCAAAATTCAAGGATCCCGGGAGTTTTTCTATCCCTCTAACTATTGGTTCTTTACAGATTCGTAATGTTTTATGTGATTTAGGAGCTAGTGTGAGTCTAATCCCTTTATCCACTTGCAGGAAATTAGGAGTGAAGGAGCTAGTCCCGACTAATATGACACTCCAACTGGCTGACAGATCGATGAAATACCCAGCAAGTATTCTGGAGGATGTGTTGGTAAAAGTGGGTAAATTCTACATCCCCAATGACTTTGTGGTTCTTGATGTTGAGAACGATGAGAGTATGTTGTTGATTCTAGGGAGGCCATTTCTAGCCACGGTCGGAGCGAGTATTGATTTTAAAAATGAACTTCTCACGTTCAACATAGGATAAGAAAGAATAGAGTTTAGGATTTTTAGTCCCACGAAATCACCACCGATTCCAGATGAGTGTTGCAAGATCGAGGCCATCATTGAGCCTCCGGTGAGAATGGTACAAATTCAAGAGAAATTAGATCCGGATAAAAGGGAGAAGAAACCGAAGTGTCAACAACAAAGTAAAAAGGATGCATTGGAATTAGATATATGAGAATCAAGCTCTGGGGTTGTGAGTAGTAAGAACGTGGTCAAGCCTTGTGACTCGTCACGTCTGGAATTTTGATCCATAATTTTGAGTCCAAAGTCAAGCTAACGACTATAACTTAGAACTATTTTCCCTTCCCTTTTCTTCCTTCTTTGTTTTCTTTTCTTTCGTTCTCATGTTCTCGTCTTAATTTTGGTTTTCTCTCTCGCTTTGCAGGATTGTGGAGGCGTTGCAGTCGTGTATGGAAGCTGGGACTATGATTTGAGCTTTAATGTTAACATAGATGTCCAATTACTTTGTTCATTTGTGTGTGCATGAGATTAACTGTGCTTGTGTGGAGAATGAATTGATGTGATTTCTTGCAATATGTGTTACGAGATGTTTATGTGTCTTCGAAATTGGTGCACTATGGTTTGATTGAATTTTCGGAGTTAATTTGTGTTAATTATCATGATTGAGTGTCGTCCGAAGTATGTTTATGTGAATTTAATCTTTTGGGCAATATCAGGAGGAACGGGCGTTACCCTCTTCTAGGTATTTTCTGGTAACGCCTGTTACTGGAGATAGGGGCTTCAACATAGTTAGTAATGGGCGTTACACCTTCGGAGGATATTTTAAGTAACACCCATTAACAGGTACAGACATTTAAGATAGGGAGGAGTAACGGGCGTTACTCCTAGCACGTATGAATCAAGTAACGCCCGTTACCGGAGTAGTATCACGAATCCTTAAAGGGAAGGGAAACACGTTTTTGCACTTTAATTGTTTCCAATTCCTTTCCCGATTCGGATTCCCCCTCCCCCCCCCCCCCCCAAACATATAAATACACATCCACCTCTCACTCTCACCTTGGAAGAATAACAGTAGCTCTCCCCAACGAAGCACCACCACTCCGCTACCAACGAAGCACCACCACTGGCCGTTCTTCGGCACACACGCACACACTCATGCATCTCTCTTGACAATAGGTAAGCAATCTCCCTCTCTTAGTATGAATTGTGGTTTACTTCTTCCAATCTAAGTATTGAATTTTAGGGCTAATTGCATATTCTAGGATGAGTCTTAGGATGAAAGTGATAAATATGGAGAGATTTTGCATGCTAAAGATTAGGTTGAGTGCTATGAAGTGAATTTAAATGAAATTTTGTTGAACTCTTGAAGAATCTTAATCTCTAAGTGCCCTTGAATCCGAATTTTAAGGTTGAATGTGGAGAACTCCGAGCTTAGATTGTGATACTATAGGGTGGTATTGAATTAAGTTGGGTAGGTTGAAGAATTTTGGCTAAAACTCACACCCCAGGACTTTGCACGTAAGGTGTTTGATAAATTGTCTGAGTGAATCGTGATAGATATTTGTGTGCCTTGCTCTGGTATAATTGTTTATTTCAGGTACCATGGGACGTTCTAAGCGTCCTCGACCCATTGAGCCATTTACTACCTCTTTCCCCGTAGGCCATCAACCGCGGGAGTCGGTCAATGTGACCGTGAATGATTTGGGTAACCCGTTTGGAAGGAATTTGACAAGAAATATCGCATCTACTCGGTTCTTTAAGGAAGCATGGCTGAAGCGACTTGGAGTTTGGGAGGAGGTGAAGAGACTTTTTAACAATATTGGTTTGTTACCTTTTCTCACCAAGACGAATATCACATATGTGGATTTGACTACAGGCTTCTTCACCACTATAGACTTTAACTTGATGGATAACACATTGGTCTTCTCTTTGGATGACCAGGTGACTCACACTTGGGGCACGGGAAGCATAAGGGAAATTCTACTTTTTCCGAGTCATGCTACTTTTTCATTGCCTAAGTGGGATGCAGTTGAGAGAGAGGTGGTGTGGAGGTCCTTTTCGCTGCGTGAGGGTGTTCCGAATTATTCCCCCTAAAACACAAAAGATAGCTACTTAGATTCGTTGGCTTGGGTGATTGTGCATAGGATTTTAGCTATAGGATTTTGTGCCCGATACGAGAGTGAGAGCCACATCAATGAGACGGAGCTGGCGATCATGTCTATGATGAAGGATGGCATAGAATTTGATGGCACGACTGAGTTCCTCTGGGGACTACGAGAGATGGTGGGGAGAGCTACCGGGACGATAGCCCATGGCGCGTTTGTGACTATATTTGCCCGTGAGGTGGATTGGAGGCCAAGGGGATTGTTGTCTGTTGATTTTGGTTTGATCTTGGTGCACAGTATCTGTTGAACATGGGTGTAGCGATTGAATGGGAGAGTGGGCAACTCCGGGAGCGAATCTTGCCATGGTGGCCAATCCGAGACAGAGATAGGTTATTGCAGATGTATACTTGGGGTAAGGCTCGTTTTGAGGGGCTGTCTGATGTGTAGAAGGAGCTTTTAGCTCAGATTCCCGATAGGCCAGATAATGAGTTTGAGATCCTTTGTAGTGCTGCGCCGGTTGTTGTTGATGAGGCTGATGAAGGTGCTTCGGCTAGTGTGAGAAGTCTTAGTATGGAATTGGCTGGACTACGAGCTGATGTGACGGCTATGCATGAAAGGATTGAGGTTTTGGCGCATTAAGTGGATGAAAGATTTGATGAATGGCAAGCCCATGTGGATGCCAAGTTTGAGGGGTTCTATGCTCGTCTTGATCAGTATTTCAGTGGTCCCCAACAGCCCCCTGTGCCTTCATTCTGCCAAACCTTTTCCCCTTGCTGTATTGAATCTATATTTGGACATGTACTTTTGATATCCTGATAATTTTGTTACTGTCTTTTGAACTCCTTGGATTTTTCATACAATGTGCCATTTCTTTCCTTGAATTTGTGACGTGTGTTATTTTTTGGATGCATGTTGATTATCAATTGCCTTTGCCCTTGATACGTGTTTTTCTAGTCACTTATTCAGGTTTTGAAATCTTTGCTAGCACGTTGCCGGGTCTTCGTTAGGGAGTGTTCTTGAAATTTAACTCTTTTAATTGCATGAGGACATTGCAAAGCATATGTAGCGCCCCAAGCGGTAGGGCATCACACCCCCGCACTAAGACCCGACACGTGTGCGAAATGGAGAGTCCGCACACGCACCAAGTCACAGCGAACGGGTGACAAACGAAAACGCACACACTAGCTAGGCGGTACCTAACCCTGTACAAAAGAAAATATGTGAAGCATGACAGCGGAAGTAATACGAAATGCCAACTTTCAAAAACTTTTACACACCAAGCATACAACGCAGTACATACATTAGAATCAAATATACGGGTTCAACTAGTTCAGCAAACCTGTCGTAACCTGTCCCGAATAATTACATATCAAAACGGGTTCAAGTAATCCGAGCACCTGTCCTAACCTGTCCCGAATTTCAACAGTCAAATCATAAATGTAACTTGTAAGTAACATAGCTTGTATAAACTTTTGCAAACATAAATTCGAAACAAAACTTCTTAACCAACTTAAACGAACAGACACAGACAAGACAAACATGACACACTGCTGCCTAGCACGAATTCCAACGACCTCCAAAGCAAAGCCTGCAAACTAAAAACATAAAAGGGGAGGGGTCAGTCCAAAGACTGAGTGAGGGGCTACCCACACACACCTACATATATATAGAGCACAACACGTAATAAAAGTAACGTTCGTGAACCCGGGGTTAGTTTTTGCATGCCCAAACAGTTTCCCGTGATAATATATATATAGGGTGACTTATCCGAAACAGAACGAACAAAACTTAAATTATACATAACTCAAAACATACGTTCTAACTCATGCAGACTAGCACACGTTCATGCGGTCTTAGCACACATACCGGATCATATTTTATTAGATTGAAAGTACACCAAATTTTATCTTAATTTAGGAATCTACCCCCGTTTCACGAACTTGAGACTGACAGACACAACTCAAAACCAAAATGCAAATCATAAAACATAAGGCAAACACACATACCTTTCACCAGATGATGGAAGGGCTGTACATACCCTAACCATGCACACTAATATGTCAGGGTATGAGTTTCATGACACTCACACCCAAGGACTCCATCCCCCACCTTCCTCATGGTGGGTTCCGAGTTGATCCTATCATCGGGGCCCCAGGCATAACGCAAAAATCACACTTACAATGATCACGGAAATCGGAAGCTTAACCCGCAACAGACAGACAGACAGACGAACAGACATATCTCAAGCATATCGTACTTATCATATCGTACGTACATATCACACAGACCGACTTCAAAAGCATAACAAATCGAAATCAAGCATACATAGGCTCATACATAGCGTTTCGTACTTTCAAACTTATAACAAAACCATCAAAGTACATATTTCACACATATCTACGTATATACATTGCATATAAATCGCACACATTCGAAAATGAGCACATTGCAATAGGGTATAACTATATCCTAACATCACTTGGAACCAAACACAGCCGAAGACACATCAATCGTTCACCCCGGAACCTGCACGATTCACTTGTCACCACCCCGGGTGCACCTGTACCAACTGGCTGCACAAAACACAACACAAAACTCAGACTTAGACTCAAACAATCACACAGAGGCGTACGACAACGCTCATGAATGCACATAACAAAATGCACATGGTACACATTAGCAAAACAACGATCTATAATCATATACCATGCTTCATACGAAATTCACACATTGCAAGGTCAAATAAATCACATAATAACATGCTACGAATTCATTTAAATCCCCGGGGTCCTAACTTACAACTAAGTCACATAATCATTGAAGTTCTAATATAATTTTTCGATGCATAACAAATTCACAAATATTACATAATAGATTAAATTCCAATTTACGTGATTAAGCCTTAATTCAAAGTTTCAATGTTAGACATAATAATTTCTTTAACATATTCGTGATTAACACATTTATTTACCAAGTGACAAGTTAAAGTTTAATTAATTCAAATCACGTAAATTTACATATTACATTTCATACAATTTTGCACATATTACAAAGCTAAACAAATCGTAATAGCATGCATCGAATTTTTATATAAATCTCACGAGGCTACATATCAAATTTCAATCATACTAAGTTCATATAATTCCTACGTGGCCCGCCCAATTCATATGTTACATAATGGATTCAATCAGCAAGGTTGAACTAATTGAATCAAACAAATTCATCTTGTTTGAAAAATTACACAAACACCCCCTCTAATCTAATCAATTAGCATAAATTCAATAAATCGGGATTCAATTTACAAATTACAGAGTCCATACTTATCATATTTCATATCATACATGAATTCATACACGTAGGAGTACATTTCGATCGACAATTCAAACATATAGCAATTAATTCGCATTTACACAATTAATTCAAATATGTCCCAATTACACAAATAAATTCGTAGAAAATAAACCGAGTGTCCAATTGACGAACGGAAAGTGGAGCTGCCGGAATAGTGGCCGGCCGCCGTTCGGCCGCCTCCGGAACGTGCCGGAAAAATCCCGAAAAATCACCCGTGCAAGGATTCCTCGTGCCCATTCCAAATCCTCGATCAATTTCTGGAAAATCCAAGCTAATCATCACCAATTTCAGATCCAACAATACGAAAACCCTAAAATCTTCAAACTCAAATTACTTCTAAACCGGTGAACCAAAATGCGATCCGCAAAAGGCATTGTCTTACCCATGACGAGCTCTTCGAAAGCCCTAAGGTAGCTCGCCTGAAAAATCCTCGGAGCTAGCGTCGCCGTTACACTGCCACCGTGCCGCCGCGATCCGCCGTCAATTAGCCGAATCTGGAGTCGTGTGATCAAAGGTCACTAGTTCTCGTCGTTCCGAACAACTTTCGTGAAGAGCCCGTCGAAGTTTCTGCCGCTGCACCCCTCCCCGGAACCACCACCTACGGCCAAAATTCGGTGAAAACGTTGCCGGAAATGGACTCAGGGGGTCGAAAAAGGGTAGAAAACTCCAACCTTCGTCGAAAAAGATCGCCGGAGCGACGAAATCGCCGCCGCTACAGTAACGGGCGCGTGCGGCCCAACCGCCGCCTATGCCAGATGAAGCGTCGGGAGTCCTTCTTACTGGGTGTATAGCGCGTGTCGCCGGAAGATAGCCGGAAGCCGCCGCGAATGGGCAGCGAAGTGGTGGCTCGGCCACCCTCCACCTGTGCGAATGAAATTCCACCGTATCTCCTCCACTGCTCGTCGGTTGGTCGAGTGCTTGGTACGGTTGTGACCGCGTCGTCGAGATAATCGAAATGGACTATTGGATCGTCGAATTCCATCGAGAAACGAACAAGTTTGAGTTGTGCATGAAATCACACCTTCGAGTGTGTGTGGGTGTCGTGTTTCACCTGGGGAAGAGAGAGAGAGAGAGAGTGCTGCTTAGTTATGTCACGTTAAACGAGGATCCGGGTGTTTTATCTCGGGTCCTCGCGCGAAAAACGAACGGTAGAAGGGGCAAACGACGTAAGAATTAAACAAACTCAGAGTCTACGGACTCGTTTCGATGCCCCGAACACGTTGAAGGGGTCAAAATGGTCAAAATCTCGTTCGAACGAAAAATGATCAAAAAACCCCTAAAAAGAGAAAATTACAAAAAGACCCCTAAACTCTAAAAGAGTTCAAAGTAGGGCCACAAAAAAAAAACGTAAAATCACATAATTAAACACATAAAAAAAGGTTGAAACGTGGCATACCTTATAAATCGGATGAGCGGGATGTTATAAACTCCCCTCTTTCAAAAGGACCTGTCCTCAGGTCCTAAGGCCGGATCTTAAACGACGCTGAAACGAATTCCACTTCAAGCTTCCGCTATGCAACTCTGATCTAGGCGAATTACAATCTCTGCAGGATACTTCTCCCTTAGTTGGCATCAACTCCCTTCATGGTGACTCGTTGTCACTGAAGTTCCACTAAGCGCTTGACCATTGGTAACTTCAAACTCGTTTGATCCCCACTAGGCCACTGCACCCAAACCTCGATACCATCATGTCCTCGTTGCTTGCAAACTGTCGTCTGGCCAGAAGTAACACAACCGCAATAAACAAGAGAGAGAATCCTATCTCTCGACACGCAAGCGAAGGAACCCCGTCCCTCGGCACACACAAAAGAAAAAACCCCGTTTCTCAACACACAAAAGAGAGAGCCCCGTCTCTCAGGCATACAATTGAGAGAACCCCGTCTCTCAGCCTAAGTCTATTAGATTTCACATCTTTCAGACATTCTAGTTTGAGAAAATCGGGCATTTCTCAAACCCCTAAATTTAAGGGAATCCAGCATCCCTCAAATATCTAAGTACAAGAGAATCCAACATCTCTCGTGCACACAACTCAGAAAGACTCCAACATCTTTCTGTCACGCAATATAGAGAGAATCCAGCATCTCTCTAACATACAAGTAGGAAGAATCAACATCCCCCTAGCACATAAATAGAGAGAATCAAATCTCTCTCACTCAAGCACAAAAGCATAATCAAAATTACAACAATCAACAAGTATCACAATTGATAGATATAACACTTAATAACAAGAATTAATCAAATAAAGAACGCATGGATGCTCGTTCCATGAATGCTTAGTGTACCGTTCACCGTGGTATTTGAAATCTTGACTATAAAGTTGCAATGATGTCATAGAAGCTGGTTAAATTGTTGGTATTACAGCCCTGTAATAAAAACACTAGAATTGGTGCATGAAGGTTAGATGTGCAAATGAAATGCGGCACTTAAGTTATGTAAGCACAACAATAAAAGCAATCAAAGGCACATTGATGAAATGTTGCACAATCATAATCATATTGCGCACTTAGTCACGTAACTTAATATAATTCAAACTGAGGAAGCAAAATTATAGGCCAAACGGATGCAATGCGCACATATTCTTATGCCGTACGACCTAGACTGACACGACACGACTACAGAGCACCGGTTCTGAACCTGGTAGCTCTGATACCACTCAAGATGTAGCACCCCAAGCGGTAGGGCACCATACCCCCGCACTAAGACCCGACACGTGTACGGAATGGAGAGTCCGCACACGCACAAAGTCACAGCGAACGGGTGACAAACGAAAACGCACGCACTAGCTAGGCGGTACTTAACCCTGTACAAAAGAAAGCATGTGAAGCATGACAACGGAAGTAATACGAAATGCCAACTTTCAAAAACTTTTACACACCAAGCATACAACGCAATACATACATTAGAATCAAATATACGGGTTCAACTAGTTCAGCAAACCTGTCCTAACCTGTCCCGAATAATTACATATCAAAACGGGTTCAACTAATCCGAGCACCTGTCCTAACCTGTCCCGAATTTCAACATTCAAATCATAAATGTAACCTGTACGTAACATAGCTTGTACAAACTTTTCCAAACATAAATTCGAAACAAAATTTCTTAACCAACTTAAACGAACAGACACAGACAAGACAAACATGAAACTCTGCCGCCTAGCACGAACTCCAACGACCTCTAAAGCAAAGCCTGCAAACTAAAAACATAAAAGGGCAGGGGTCAGTCCAAAGACTGAGCGAGGGGCAACCCACACACATCTACATCTATATAGAGCACAACACGTAATAAAAGTAACGTTCGTGAACCCGGGGTTAGTTTTTTCACGCCAAAATAGTTTCCCGTGATAATATATATATAGGGTGACTTATCCGAAACAGAAAGAACAAAACTTAACTTATACATAACTCAAAACATACGTTCAAACTCATGCAGACTAGCACACGTTCATGCGGACTTAGCACACATACCAGAGCATATTTTATTAGATTGAAAGTACACCAAATTTTATCTTAATTTAGGAATCTACCCCCGTTTCACGAACTTGAGACTGACAGACACAACTCAAAACTAAAATGCAAATTATAAAACATAAGGCAAACACACATACCTTTCACCGGATGATGGAAGGGCTGTACATACCCTAACCATGCACACTAATATGTCAGGGTATGAGTTTCATGACACTCACACCCAAGGACTCCATCCCCCACCTTCCTCATGGTGGGTTCCGGGTTGATCCTATCGTCGGCGCCCCAGGCATAACGCAAAAATCACACTTACACTGATCACGGAAATCACAAGCTTAACCCGCAACAGACAGACAGACAGATGAACAGACATATCTCAAGCATATCGTACTTATCATATCGTACGTACATATCATACAGACCGACTTCAAAAGCATAACAAATCGAAATCAAGCATACATAGGCTCATACATAGCGTTTCGTACTTTCAAACTTATAACAAAACTATCAAAGTACATATTTCACACATATCTACCTATATACAAGGCTTATAAATCGCACACATTCGAAAACGAGCACATTGTAATAGGGTATAACTATATCCTAACCTCACCTGGAACCAAACACAGCCGAAGACACAGCAAATGGTTCACCCCGGAACCTGCACGACTCACTTGTCACCACCCCGGGTGCACCTGTACCAACTGGGCGCAAAAAACACAACACAAAACTCAGACTTAGACTCAAACAACCACACAGAGACGCACGACAACGCTCATGAATGCACATAACAAAATGCACATGGTACACATTAGCAAAACAACGATTTATAATCATATACCATGCTTCATACGAAATTCACAAATAACATAATCATTCAAGTTCTCATATAAATCACATAATAACATGCTACGAATTCATTTAAATCCACGGGGTCCTAAGCAACTTACAAATAAGTCACATAATCATTCAAGTTCTCATATAATTTTTCGATGCTTAACAAATTCACAAATATTACATAATAGATTAAATTCCAATTTACGTGATTAAACCTTAATTCAAAGTTTCAATGTTAGACATAATAATTTCTTTAACATAATCGTGATTAACACATTTATTTACCAAGTGACAAGTTAAAGTTTAATTAATTCAAATCACGTAAATTTACATATTACATTTCATACAATTTTGCACGTATTACAAAGCTAAACAAATCGTAATAGCAGGCGTCGAATTTTTATATAAATCTCACGAGGCTACATATCAAATTCCAATCATACTAAGTTAATATAATTCCTACATGGCCCGCCAAATTCATATGTTACATAATGGATTCAATCAGCAAGGTTGAACTAATTGAATCAAACAAATTCATCTTGTTTCAAAAATTACACAAACACCCCCTCTAATCTAATCAATTAGCATAAATTCAATAAATCGGGATTCAATTTACAAATTACAAAGTCCATACTTATCATATTTCATATCATACATGATTTCATACACATAGGAGTACATTTCGATCGACAATTCAAACATATAGCAATTAATTTGCATTTAAACAATTAATTCAAATATGTCCCAATTACACAAATAAATCCGTAGAAAATAAACCGAGTGTCCGATTGACGAACGAAAAGTGGTGTTGGACTCACCACGATGAAGCGGACAAGCTGTCCGAAGGTCGCCAGAGCGCCCCGCCGGAGCTGCCGGAACAGTGGCCGGCCGTCGTTCGGCCGCCGCCGGAACTTGCCGGAAAAATCCCAAAAAATCACCCGTGCAAGGATTCCTCGTGCCCATTCCAAATCCTCGATCAATTTCTGGAAAATCCAAGCCAATCATCACCAATTTCAGATCCAACAATACGAAAACCCTAAAATCTTCAAACTCAAATTACTTCTACACCGATGAACCAAAATGCGATCCGCAAAAGGCATTGTCTTACCCATGACGAGCTCTTCGAAAGCCCTAAGGTAGCTCGCCGGAAAAATCCTCGGAGCTAGCGCCGCCGTTGCACCGCCACTGTGCCGCCTCGATCCGCCGCCAATTGGCCGAATCTAGAGTCGTGTGATCAAAGGTCACTAGTTCTCATCGTTCCGAACAACTTTCGTGAAGAGCCCGAGGCCAAAAGATGGCCGAAAAAGGCCCCCGTTGGCCTCCGAAGTTTCTGCCGCCGCACGCCTCCCTGGAACCACCACCTACGGTAAAAATTCGGTGACAACGTTGCCGAAAATGGACTCAGGGGGTCGAAAAAGGGTAGGAACACCAACCTTCGTCGAAAAAGATCACCGGAGCGGCGAAATCGCCGCCGCTACAGTAACGGACGCCGCCGCCGGGAGCTTCGGCCGGCGCGTGCGGCCCAACCGCCGCCTATGCCAGATGAAGCGCCCGGAGTCCTTCTTACTGGGTGTATGGCGCGTGTCGCCTGAAGATGGTCGGAAGCCGCCGCGAATGGGCGGCGAAGTGGAGGCTCCGCCACCCTCCACTTGCATGTCTAAAATTCCGCCGTATCTCCGCCACCGTTCGTCGATTGGTCGAGTTCTTGGTACAGTTGTGACCGCGTCGTCGAGATAATCGAAATGGACAGTTGGATCGTCGAATTCCGTCGAGAGACGAACGAGTTTGAGTTGTGCGTGAAATCACACCTTCGAGTGTTTGTGGGTGTCGTATTTCGCCTGGGGAAGAGAGAGAGAGAGAGAGAGCTGCTGAGTTATGTCACGTTAAACGAGGATCCGGGTGTTTTATCCCGGGTTCTCGCGCGAAAAACGAACGGTAGAAGGGGCAAACGACGTCGGAATTAAACAAACTCAGAGTCTACAGACTCGTTTCGATTCCCCGAACGCGTTGAAGGGGTCAAAATGGTCAAAATCTCGTTCGAACGATAAATGACTGAAAAACCCCTAAAAAGAGAAAATTACAAAAAGGCCCCTAAACTCTGAAAGAGTTCAAAGTAGGGCCACAAAAAAAACATAAAATCACATAATTAAACACATAAAAAAAGGTTGAAACGTGGCGTACCTTATAAATCGGACAAGCGGGATGTTACAGCATAAGTGTGGGGGAATTAGTGGATGTATGTTGTGGTTTTATGAGTATTGGTGTTTTGTTAACCTTGTTAAACTTGTAAATTGTTAGGAATTGAGAAATTTTGAAAATTTTCCCCCGTTTTGAACTTTTTCTTTGAAGTTTGATTGTTGAGCTTTTTGTTGAATATGTTAGGCTAATTGAATTGCGAAAAATTTACCTGAGGTTAGATTAATTAGTGTGTTAGTATGCCCTTATTTTTTGAGCACTTCTGAACGTGATAATGTACTTTGCTTAGAAAGGTGAATTGATGATTTTCAAATAAGTCTAAGAATTGATTAGGACGCATTTTAGTCCTAGTGAGGCGGAATTCTGAGTTGATGAAAGATTAAGGAAGTGAAGTAGGTATTCGTTGTCGGAGGATATTAAGCCTTTCTTTTAGCCATTTTCCACTAAATAACGTAATCTTATTGACCCCGCTGAGCCTAATTGTTGTGCAAAGATTTTTGTAGCCACATTATAAGCCAAGGGCACAACAAAAGTATAAACCACCTTGCTAATTTTACACCAAGGCTTGCTCGTTTGATCTTATAGTGAATGTCTATCTTTGGATCCCTTTTGATTGTTCTTACGATTGAAAGTGAAGAAATTTATGTAAAAAAAGAAAAAGAATGAGAGAAAGTTGTGAAAAAGAAAAGATATGAAAAAGAGAGGAAAGAGAAAAAGGAAAGAAAAGAAAAAATTATGCGAAGTGTGAAATTGAAAGTGTGGGATGTAAGTGTCTAAGTGTGGGGGAAGTATTTAATGGCAATCGAAAGTGCCGCGTGTCCGAGAAGATTGAATGATGTAAGCTTAGTAAGTAGTCACTTGATCCAAAAATGCCATAGCCTTACCCCAAAGCTTACATTACAAGCCCGAAAGAGCTACCGATCCTGAGTCTTGATTTAACTCCATTAGTGGAGATAGGTGTGAAGAGTGTATTCCGAAGTTAATGATTGGAATTTAGGAGGAAATTGTGAATTTCTCATTCTAATCATTGTACATTGTTTCGTTCAGAATCACACACTACACAAGGGTATACTTTTCATATTATTTTTGATGATTTTGTGTTTATTAGTACTTGAATTGATGAGCTAGACCTGTTTAGGCGAAGGTTTGATGATTGCTTCGAAGTCGAGGTTTGATGGGGATGTGTTTTATTTATTTTCATATTTCTCGAGGACGAGCAATAGGCAAGTGTGGGGGAATTTGTTGAGTGTAGAATTTGCATGGATTTAAGCGTTAATTAGAGTATATTTTTGTGCCGTTTGATGCGTTTATTTTGCTCCATTTAGGTAATTAAGGAGTTGGGGTTAAGAAACAGCGAAACGAGGCGAATTCACACATTTTCGAAGGAAGTAGGAGTAACCACCGGTTACTCTTTGGAAGAACAAGATTGTTAACCCCCGTTAATGGACGCAGGAGCATCACCTTTGCCGGAGTAAGGGAGTAACACCCGTTACTCCCTGGTAGTAGTATTCTGGTACCGTCCGTTACCTGAGGCAGTAGGAGTGGAGCTTTGGCGAAGGAGTTACCCCTAGGCAGAGGAAAATTGGTAATGCCCGTTACAACTAATAAAAGTGCAATCACGATTTCAGCTTGTAATGGACGTTAACGAGATTTGTTCTGGAGAAGGTAACGCCCGTTACCAGAGTCGGCGAGACAGATTTTGGGCTGCTATTTATTTGCGTTTAGGAGTCTTTTTGGAGGAGGTTTTTCCAGAGTCCGTGACCTAGCTTGGAGGGAGATACAGAGCTTTTGATAGAGTTGTTCAGAGAACTTTGAGAAGACGAAAGGATCGAATTCTTCAAACAATTTCAGTTTTTTCAGTTAAGTTATGTTTTAATTCATTTTATATGTTAGATTTGTTTTCCAGAATTCATGAATGTTTAGAGCTTTGCTATTAAGACTTTGTTTTGAATTGATGAACATGAATTTCTTGAATGCAATTTCCTTTAGTTTTATGAGCTATGAGTTAATTATGAGTAGCTAAACCCCTAGGGTTAGGGGAGTGATGATGAATGCAGATTAAGTGTTTGATATGATGCTTGAGTGACTTGTGTTAATTCTTAGTTTGGAAACTGGGTTGAATCTAATTGCGACGACTTGATCAACCTTAGCGTAATCTAGGATTACCTGAGAATTGAGAAATTGATGGTAATTGAGATTGTTTTCATAACTAGTAGGTTTAGGAATTCAAAGAGATTTGGTTCTTAATCTATATAACGAGTAACTCTTATTTCATGCCAAGCCGCTAGAACTTGATTTGCACTAGTCTTGATCTTATTGGTTTTATTAATTGTTAATGATTGTGAGAACAACGTTGAAATTGAATACTTGGTTATACCTTGAGAGAGGATAATACAAATTTAGGTGACTAGGTTGTAGAATTGCACTTGTCAAATGAGTATTATATTGAATCGTTAATGCATAGTCATGACTCCCCAGCCTAACTAGTTTATTGAGTTTAATCCACGTGTGTTTAATTCTGTTAATTGCTTTTATTCTAGTTAATTGTTTAATTTCATTTTAGTAGATTAGTAAACAACTTGAATTTGTTCGGTCTTTAGATTAGATAAAGATATTAAGTAGTGATTGATTTTCCTTCCCTATGGGTACGATCCTGTTGTGCTACGAGTATATTTTCAGTGTACACTTGCACGATTGGTTTAACTTATAAAATCATACAACGCTTGGATCCTTGATTGGACGGAGGAAGACGACATTATTGAGCTCAAGGGTTGGCTTGGGGTTTTTCTTCTTCCCTTCCTCTTTGGTTGCTTCTCATGTTTGGAATGGGGAAGAAAGAAAGGGTATCAGCTCCTTTTGGCTGATAAAAAAAGGGTCGGTCAAGAATCGGGTCGGGTCAAGCGGTATCCTGTCCGTTCAGATCGGATTTTAAATCGAAAGGGGTTCCAAACGATATCAAAAAAATGTAGGGCTAGTTGCATTGGATCCAATCGTCAAAACGAATCCAATGGCGAAGTCGAAATTCGAATTCGAACTCCCAAGCTCAAGATAGCCGAAGACTCCAAAATACCCTAATTACAATTATGTCCCTAAACTTTCAAAGTTGGACAATTGAGCCTAAACACATTTTAATTAAATTCTAAGGCAACACATAACTTGAAATTAGATACATATTGATACGTAGGGCATCCAACATGACATAAATTACATAATTGAATTTATAATAACAAAAATACGGAATTAAACTCACTCGTGATGTCGTACCTGGATTGCCAAACAAACAAGGCGTCACAATCTCCCCCCTTAAGAGAACCTTGTCCCCAAGTTCTACCTCTCTACTTAGAACCACGAGCAACTCTCTTGTATCCACCCAAGTGTTAGGAATAGTGCCCTAAACGCCAATGTTGTAATCCGCTTAGTACTTTTCCTTTGTAAATTATAGACAATCTTTGAATAATAAACGAATTGATTTTTAATCATAAGGCAATACTTCTTTATATGCTCTTGTTTGATTGTGTGTTCACTTTAACTGTGCATGTGAGAACTCCCCTATTCTAATTAACTTATAGGACTCAACCCTTTAGGTGAAATGGTTTATGAAACGAGCCCTAACTCACATAAGTTAAGATTAGAAACAACTCCAAGTTGGTGAGTCTAATAGACAGTAGGAGTGTCAAGTTGACTCGATTGAGACTTGCTCGTGTGATCACGCCCTTAAGAAGGATCACCTTGTTTCATAGGGTGTAAAGTTTATAGTTGATACGTGTGATACATGAGGGTGCTCGCTTATATGAACGAGTACACTGAGGTGTCCATCTTGAGAAGATTCCTAAATGGGAAAAGAAGTTTCTCTTTCTGGAAATAGAAACTTCCAGATTAGGAAACATCTCACAAGTCATTGATGTGATTCAGTAGTCCTTAGAATTGAGATTCCATCGATGCTTTATGTGAGCTAACTCTATAATCTTAGAGATAAGCCTAAAAGGGAATCGTTCGAGACAACTGAACTACGACTTATTTTGGGGCTGCACAAGTGGCACATGAAAGCTTATGAGAATCAATAAAGGACTTACACTTGCTTTAGCGAGAAGATCTCTTATTGTGTAAGTCATTCATATGCCATCTCGGAGTCCTTGGCCAAGGCAGTGGATTGAGATCAAGAAAGGGGTTTCTTGGATTGAGATCAAATGGATATGAAATACACTTAACATTAAGACTGAAATTATTAGGGTTCTGATTATTCCCTTTCCCTAGATCTTAGTTGAGAGATAGATTGTAGGAGGACCTTATTTCACGCATGTTAATGACTTAAAGGTTCTTCAAATTTATCTATTCTTATTCAGCTAGAGGTTACACACCTGTTGCTAGACTATGGTAGTGTATTCTGTAGACTATTAAGAATTAATTAATCGGGATCACTGCAAATTGAATAAAGAATGTAATGCCCCGACTTTTTGGCCGTACAGGTATGACGTCACAGGGTTCGATACTTGTGTTTTTAATTATTTAAGTATGCCTTTATATGTTAATTTAATGTTTATATGCTAATTGAATTTATATGAAATTAGTTATTGACTTATGAATATGAATTTTGAACTTTTTAAACTTCTACCACTTTGTTTTCGATCCGTAGGTGCCCGAATTTAATTTTGATTTTTGTGATAACTTGCTATGCATGAGATATTTGAGTTATGAACATGTTTTAATGCTCGTTGCTTGATTTTGATCTTGCATGTTTGTGTTTTTGGTTCGTTTGTGTGATCGGAACCAAAAAGGGGCTAAAGAGCATTTAGCGCACCTTGGGTTCCGGGTGCCATAACTTGAGCTCGAGAATTTGGATTTGAATTTTGTCACCACCATCGGACTCGTTTTGATGATTCGGGTTCAATGGAACAAGCCTTATATTTTTCTAAACCCATTTGAACCTCGGAAATTCTACCAAAACAAGCCTCATCTGCCCAAACTGCCACCCTTGGCCATTTTACTCATAACTTACTCAATACTTAACCAGATAATCCAAACTTTGGACCCAATTAAACCTAACTTAACTCTCTATCTCCCTAACCCAATCCTAGTTCGTCCACTTCAAAGAGAAAGAGGGAAATCAGCTGCAAACCGAGCTCCATGGAGAAGGAAAAGAGAACTATTCACCCTTTCTTGTTTTGTACTCATATCTCCATCAATCCTTCTCCAATCTGAAAGGTAAGTTTATAATCTTGTTCTCCTTCTCCTTGTGCTTGTTTTTATCCATTTAATTTTTAATGTGAGTTAGGGATACATGAGATATGAAAGAGATGACGAATAGTTAGGTTAATTGCCATTTTTGAATTCTTTGGTTGAACTTTTGTTATATGAACTTTGATGGATGAATTATTATTCTCTTATGCTCCTGTTATACATTCATAAACTTGTTTTCCTTGGTAGTTGTCTAATCTTTAAACCTCCATTAATGAGTTGGGTGTTTGAAGCTTGAAAACCATGGAATTTGTTGAGTTCTTGCATTAGGTTGATGGCACGTGAATGCTTTGGAGTTGGGGTGATATTTCCTTGAGTTTCATGGTGTGTTGGTGTAAATTTGCTGCTTCTTTTGATATCTTGTATGCTCCCCTATTGCCTGCGTATTTGTTGCCATGAATGTATGTATTTGGGGGCTGCAAATGAGGAAGACGAAGGGTTGAATCACTACACTTGTTAACCCCCATTACCACGCTTTTCCTTGGCCCTGGTAACCCCCGTCACCCTTCCTAACTTTGCAAAGGGTAGATTTTCTACCTTGAGTAATGGGAGTTACTCATTTTTTGCTGTTTAGGAGTACCCCCGTTACTCCCCCTTGTTTTTGTGATGTTTGCCTACCGTTTTGTCCTTTCATTCGTTTTCTGTCCCGGTTTCATTCTTCGTTACATATCCAAATGAGCTCCGATTGACCTAAATTTCTAACCACTTAAACCTCTTGAAATATAAAGAATTATCTAATTGGAATCACCTTAAAATACTTCCTAGATTATGAGATATGATCGATCCATTTTGGTGTCGCCGTTTCACTGAAAATCTGGACTCGCCCGACTTCAAACCTTCGTCATTTTCAAATCGCTTTGAACCAAAATTCAAACCATATATTTCCGGAAAGCCCTATTTGTCTAGTTTCATTTCAAACAAACAAAACCCAATTTCAACTTCTAGAATTCAAGATATGTTCAATTTTCTACAGCTTGTGCGTACGTAAAATTGTCAGCTTTCACCCAAAGTTGCTCAATTCCATTTGCTTGCTTTCCTTCCACTTCCTGGGACTCCGTATGTGGTTTGAATGACTTATATGCTTGATTAATTGGTGCTATATGATATATTTTGATATGTTTATGAATTTTTTGTTGTGAATTCAATGTGTAAACGTGAAATGAAAATGTGAACGTTTAAATGCTACAATATGGCTTTCTTTGCAACTATTGTTTTCTTTATGTGTTAATGGGCTCCTTTCACCTTAAATTGATTCATATGTATTTTAAACATGTATTATGATGTGTTATGAATTGAACGAATGAACGATTCATAATGAACGGACATGATCTATTCGTGTAATGAAAGATTGAATTGTTTACTTGTCTAAATGGCACTAATTATGCACATGAACATCTCCATAACATGTTAATGTCTCATATGCATGTCACATCATGTTAAAGCATTTTCGTGCGTCAGATATGGTTCATATGGAGTCTTGAGTCTCACGTATACACCGTGTTGCCTTTTGTACAGTTTTCTCTAGGGCGGAGACGTGTCGGGTTCATAGGATACCTCAAGTCTTCTTTTTTTCTTGGTATTGTTCAATAAGGTGTAACAGGTGGGTTTCTCTACTATTAGCTATCTCAACCCGATATATCTAATGAGTAAAGATTTAAGCCAAAATATTATATATATATATATATATATTAGGTCTTTTTAAGAGTAAATGATTTTCAACGTAAAGCCTTTCTTTTATGAATCCCTACCTAATGATTTTGGTGAGGACATGGATGCAAGCACGAGCCCAGGAACTTGGTGCATGTGGCTATCCGGGGAAGTATGGGTTGCCAGTGATCCCGTGCATTAGTTCCATAATGATCTACTGCGAAACCGACCTTGTTAGGAGTTGGCGAGGAAGTGGAATCGGGCTTTTGGGGCTTCATGGACCCCATTAGCCATAATAAATGGGTGGACAGTTCTTTGGCCGAGGTCGCCCACTAACCGGAGGAAAAAAGGGTATATGATTATGTATGAACGAATGATTGAACGATTATGAATGAATAAATGTTGCATGATCACTAATGAACGAATGAATGGATAAAGCACACACGAGGAGAAGGCTGGAGATTATGCACGCCTACCCACCGGGCCATGAATGACCTAATGTTAAAATGATAGTTGTAATCTCGCGCGTTGTCTTTATTCGTTTTCACCCACTTGGGAATTATTTTAAAACCACTTATGGGATCGCAGCTTGTATGTGCATGTTTAATTTCTGCCATATTATTGTATTAAGCCCCTGTTTTATACCCGCCAGTCTCTTAAATACTGAACCCGGCTTTGTTTTCAGGTTTCTTGTAGGTTTTGAGTGCTAGGCGGGATTTCGAGTCTGTCGAGTCTTGTGGTTATGTCTGAGTCACTTCACACGCATATTGTAAATTGAGTAAGTTATACAAGAATGTATGAATTGTTATGTTTATATATTTATAAATCCGGGACAGGCTTCTAGGGATAGATTGAACCCGTGAATTATGAATTATGACTTATGTTAGAATTTTGGAACTAGGTATCTATGCTAGTTGAACCCCTTCATTCATTGCTTGTATATGCGATTGATTAGATGTTCTGCTTTCGCTCATGCATTTATTTTGGTGGATTTGCCTATTTGGTTTTGAAGTTTTAGCTCTCGCCTAGCCTAGCGAGTGCATTGTATCCCCGTTTGCTTCGATTCGGCACGTGTATGGATTTCCCATTTCATATGCGGGTCGGGTTTTAGTGGGGGAGATGTGGCATCACGCGCTCGGACGCTACATCCTTAAGTGGTATCAGAGCCTCCAGGTTGCAAAATCGGAGTTCTCATATCGTAATTGAGTTAGTGTAGGTCGTACGGCATAGGAAAAACTTGTCAACGTGTGGATTGTATTGGTTTTCATCGAAAAATGACACGAATTTTTTAAAATTACTTGCTATATGTGATTTCCTTTCAATTTTATTGCTTTATGTGTTGCACTTTGCATTTTATATGTGTTTATTGATCTAAATATGTGCCATAAGCATATACTAATCCACATGCATCTATATTCGAGTTTAGTGTTTGATTATAGGTTGTTATCACGCTAACAAAGCTACTATCAACTTCAACTACAAGTTTCTTCTACTAAACCAATGAAGGGATTATGGAGCCAACGGGATTTGAAGGCCGGGTGCTGCATCTTTATGGCTTACAAAATGGAACTACATTTCATTACTCGGCATCGTGAGAGAAAGCTTTGACCATGGAGAAGTTCATCAATCTCATTCTCTCTATAAAACTTGAAGATTATTAACGTGTGTTCATAGTGGGGGCTCAAGTCGCCAACTTAAAGGATACGTGAGACAATGGGATAGGTGTGGAACTTCTTATCATCCAATTATGAAGACACTTAACGCATGATCAAATTCTCCAAAGTTCACCACCGAGACCTTTGAGTTGAGGTAATTGAGCAAATAGAAGGTCAAATCGGGAGGTTTCAAGGGATCGGATGCAAGGTGTGTTGAAAGGATTCCCTAACTAAGATGTATGAAATGTAGAGTCGTCAACTATGTGGTTTCACAAAGGGGCTAAGTAAAGAAGCTTAGTGATACGACCACAATTGTGGATCAATGAATGGATGCAAAGCAAGGATAGCAAGAAGCCTTGAAGAATTCAAATCGCATCACCTTCTTGGGGCTTCGGGACATGGTGATACAAGGAAGCAAGCAAGGATGGGAAAGCATCACCAATGATTGAATAATGTTCAACCTTACAACCAATGCTCGTAACATAGAGACCAAAGGACAAGATGTCGTGCTAAAGCCACCACTATGGTGACAGGTTCAATGCATTCATAGCACATATATCAGACATTGTAATTGATTATTTAAATTTATATTATATGCGTTTTAATATTATAATTGTTAAATTGTTGTTACATATTCCTTTGTTGAATTATGTGCTTTGATGATGTAATTGATGATTTGATGTTGCATCTCTTTTGTTGAGAATATGCACTGTTGGAAAACAGCAGAGCTAAAGCAACGGAAGTTTAAAATTTTTTCCAAAAGGGATCATGATCTTGCAATGTTTGTTTCAAAACTTATGGGATTATAAGAAACTTACAACAATTGAAGCTTTCTTGAAACCTTCTTGAAACCTTTGACTTTGATCGTTGACTTTGACTTTGACCAAGAATTTTGACTTTTAACCTAAATGATCGTTTCAAAGAGACGAATTCAACGGTCGAAGCCTTTTTCGAAAATTCTCAAAAACAGGGGATCAAAGTAGGTTTCAAAGTTCACATTCCTTTTCTAAATGAGATTGTTTGAAGACACTAAGAATATATCCTTAAGTTCTTGACACGAGCTTTCAATTGAGACTAATCGTTTACTCGAATCCGTTGTTCGAAAAAGAGTATTTCTTGTTCAAGCTTTTTGCTTTCTCGCCAATCTTGTGTTCCATTCTTAGTTAAATGATTCTCCTGCATTAAATGGTATTACTCTCCTATGTACTGCGTTATATGAATCCTATTATGCCTTCATGCTTTGATGGTTATTGAATAATTATCATGAAATCTCGCCACATGGTATGATATGCTTTGATAATGTTTCGTCCTGTATATATGATATCGTTAAGTGCTATTGAATGACTTGAGGTCGACCATACTAGGTTATGTGACTATATGGTTTATGGATAGAAACTTAATCATTCACCACTCACAGGTGAAGTCCGGAATTAATGTGGCTCTGGTATTATTGCCGAATACCGTTTCTGTAGGTGAGGTTTAAACGATTTCAATTGGGACCATGAATATTCCTACGTATTCAAATGATTTCAAAAATCAATGCTTTCGGATGCAAAGATTCTTATCTTTCAAGTTAAACGTTTTTCCATTTTGGGCAAGACTTCATGTTTAAAGTTAATGGTTTCTGATATACGTTATGAACCACCCTAGCCTTATTTAAGGGAGCGATTCGAACCCCTTGGGTTCTTGATTGAAAAAAAATTCCCAAATCACTATACAATCGCCTAGAGCCTAAACACTGAATATAGTACTAGCATCCTCCCTATTCAGATCGTGATCGAGGTTGGTGCAGATTATTACTCTAGAGGATTGCAATTTCGGAGTCTTGAAGAATAGAAGATTTTCGAGGGACTTGCCACTTGGAGACCGTTTGAGGGCGGCTCAAAATGTGTCAAGAAAGTGTTGATTTAAGTGAGTTTCTTGAATCCTTACGAATCGGGAATAGGAATTGTAAGATTCGATCTTGCTTTTTGGGAATTTTTTTTTTAAATTCCGCTGCGTTTTTGTTTCATTTTTCCCAACACTAAGTTCGGGGTTCGCAACATGTCGACAAGGATTATCCTAGCAAAGGTCTTCAAGCACAAAGGGGGTTCAATCGCTCACTTCAAAGCTTCACAACTTGGCATCTCAAGTGGAGTAGTTAAAGTGTAACCTCTCGCTCGTCCGGTCATTCCAGTTACGCTTTTGCGAGAGAATTCTTTGCGATTTTAATTATTTAATTATGTGATTATGTGCTATTTTAATGCTAATGTGATCATTTGTAATTAATTGTAAATTAATTGTTTAACTTATAGCTTGAGTTTTAACGTTTATGCATGAGTGCTTTGTAATTTGATCTGTATGTGCCCGATTTTGATTCCGTTTCTTGTGAATTTTTGATATATGTGAATTACTTGAGTTATAAATTTGATTATGTGTTCGTTGTATGTTTTGGAGTTCTTTTGTTGTGGTTTTTGACTGTCGGTTGTTGACGGGGCTTTTGAGGGACCTAAAGGAGCTAACTCGTTTTAGCGCACCTTGGGTTCCGGATGGCGTAACTTGTGATCGGGGATTTGGTTTTGAATTCCGGAAGTGGTGTAGCAGTTGTAATGAAGAAAGGAAGCTAGAGAACTTGGCCTCACAATTTTCTAAGCTCGTTTGATCCTCCGAATTTGGTCCGAAAATCGACCCTTGTGACAGATTCGCCACACTCGCCCGTTTTGCTAATATCCGACCCGTTTCTTATCCGAATTGACCTGTTCTTAAGCCCATGTGACCCTTATTCAACCCTATATCCATCCCTTCCTCTTTCATTTCAGACCAGCAACCAAGGAAAGTAAGAAAGGGCAGAAAACGAGAGGAAAGAAGGAAGAAAGAGAAGAGGAGTTGGCACTATTCATAACTTGGAGTTTCTTGCTCGTTCGACCTCCGATTTGTCTCAAATTAGAAAGGTGAGTATATATTTGTGATCTACATCTTCTTACCTTTCTTTCGCATATGATTTTGTCCATTTTCATGAAGATTAGAGCATGTTATGGTTGTTGTAATGAATAGTTAGGTCACATGAGACATTTGATAAGTTCTTGCATTCCTTTGGACCATTTCTTGAAGTGTTATATGATCTAGATGACTTATATGTTTCATTTCTAAGCATGAATTTTGTAGAAATATGCTTAAAATCGAACCACCATTGATGAACTCCATGAAAGCTTGAAGAAGGTTTGAATAATTGCATCTCTTGCATCCATTTCGTTGCTCCCTTGATTATCGTGTGTATGAGTGTTGTTATATGTTATTTTGCCTTCTTTTTCCTTGGCCTTTTGTTGCTTGGAGAGCTGCTGTTGCTGCTGCCATGGATGCTCAGAAGAACAGGGATGAACGCTTGGAGAAGTTGATGCTTCTGTGCAAGGTAACAGGCGTTACCTCGTTTTGCCTTTGTAGGGGGTAACGGGCGTTACCCACATGGCATTTTGCAGCTGTAGCAGTTAATGGGGGTTACTCCTTTTGAACTAAGGATTGGTAACCCCCATTACTGTGACGCCCCGTCCAATAGATCGTACAGGTATGCGCCACAAGAGAGCTTATCTTATGTACGTATGTGATTTAGTTTCCTTTTTATGTGTTTAATTCCAACTTTGATTGAAAATGTGACCTAATTGACTAAAACCTAAAATGGTAAAATATGAATTCTTGCATCACAACTTGAGAATGGAACTTGGATGAATTTAAATTAATTGTTGGAATTGGATTTAAATAGGACTTGGACCTATTTGTGTGTTTTGGGCCTAACTTGAATTAGGTGAGTTTGGGTCATTCGGAACCAATATGAGCTCGGGAATTCGAATTCGAATTCCGACACCACCATTGGACTTGAATCGGTGATTCGGGTCCAACAGAATTTATTTTATATTTTTCGAAAACCATTTAGACTTTAAACCTTTTAATTGTGACTTATTGGGCCGAAGGTCATTTATTTGAGCCCAAATCCTATTCAAGCCTTTAGCCTCATATTTTATCTTGGAAACCCTAACCTTGACCTAAAACTATTAGCCACCAAATAAATAGCTTTATCCCCTTTTCATTTCATTTCAAACCACACAAGTTAGCTTCCAAGAGATTCATGGAGAAATTTCAAGAGAAGATCAAGACTTGAACCATTTTTCATTCTAAGAGCCCATATTCCTTGATTTCTCACTCCTTCACAAGACAAGGTAAGCTTTGGATCTCTTTTAATGAGTATTTCATTTCTATTCTTGGATTGGAGCATGAAATTTGTTGGTATGAACTTGAATGATGAGATCTTGAATTACTTGAGCAAGCTTTGATGGTATATATATTAATTAATTAAATTAGGCTGGAATTTATGCCCTGTTTATCCGCCTTTTTGCTGGAATCGTGAACAGCGACTTCGTGCTAGAAATGAATTGTAAAGGAAAAATTATGATTGTCAAATTATGCCAAAATTTTGTGTTTGTTTACACTAGGAACCGTAATGATTACTTGGAAATGGAAATGGGATCTGGACGAAATAATGAAATTTCAACCTTCAGTTCTTGTGCTTTTGAATTTAATAATACTTGGTAGGTGTACTAAAGTTGAAACCAAATTGCTTGAGTGTGCCTAGGGAGCCGTGATGAATTGCTTGGAATTATTTAAACTTGGCTGGTGTAATGTGTCGGCTTGTGGCATATATTCATTAACAAAAGTTTGGAAATTAAAGTCAACATGCTTTAAATTAAATAAGAGATGTGTTGATTGTCTGATTAATGAATAGGGTAGCTTGGATTTCCTTTGTTCTTGCCTGCCGCCACATAGCCTTCATTCCATTTAATTTGGGGTGTTGAAATTCTTGTGTTTAAACGCCATTTCACGCCAACTAGCTGATGCTTTATTAATTGATCAAATACATGTGTATGTGTATTATATATTTAGTGTAAATATAGGCTTATTGGGTTCCTTCACGTGGCTATATCCAAATCAAATTAAGTTAGGTAGATTATCTGTTAATGGGTGCATGTCGTGTAATATGCATAAATGAAAGTACTCATATAATATTCTAAATTAACGTTATATATATATATTTAGGTGTTAGTGTAATTATAAATTCTAGGTATTAAAATGGAAATGAGAATTCAAGGTAACCCCGCTTTCTTTCTTTGACGGCATTAATGTGTTGTATCCATTTTCTATTTTAGAGTAATTGTTATTATAATCTGACTTGGTTAATTATCGAAAGTGTTAGAATATCTTTATATGTTATAAATGCGCTTTTAACCTTAAGAATGATATGAACTGAGATTGTTTATCTTAGCCTTTGGGTTGGTTGGTATATTATATGTTATCATATTACTTTAATTATGCTCTAAACTCTAGTACTTCATGTTAATTGTTAAATACATGTCTTATGCTATGTTACGTGACCTATGTGATACATATCATTCCATAATGCATTTCATACATGATGTTCTGTGTTGCCGTGCGTCTTACTTGGTTCATATAGTGTTTAAGTCTGGGCTTCTGTATGTCTCGTTACAGATTTGGTGGTGCCGGTGAGCCCGAGGTTTAGAGTGTTTGGCCCTTCACACTCTCAGACTCTACTACTACGAGGTGAGGTTTAGGATTTTGTATAGTTATGCGACCTATGGCCTTAATATGCTGATTTCAACCCTTGCATGCGAGTATATCTATTGTAAATACGTATGTATTGGATATGATATGTTTATGACCTTGTGAATCAACTCTGTTTTGGAAAATTAGATATGAAAGCATATGTAAGCTGTTTTGAAAAGTTATGTTATGTTATGATCTGTTCTGTAGTGAGTTAGCCATGATATATGGTATCTGTTCTGTTATGTTCTGTTATGGATCCGAGGAGCTATGGGTAAGGAATCCCTGGGACGGTATAGGGCCGTCAGGGCTCGACCTATGCGTAGTCTCCATTTGAGATATCATTGCGCGACTCAGGGAGATAGGGAAGGCGTGATATCTTGAGCCTTCGGTGTACAGCCGGGGAGGACTCTTGTGGATTCGCTACCCCTTGAGGGTTTGTCTGTTATGGATGGTTTGGGGACGGTATATCCCCTCCATCATTGATGTGACGGTTGGATTGACTTTTGTATTCTATGATTTGATATGTTCTGAGGAGTGAAGGTTGGAAGCTCGTACTCGCCGAGCATGTGATCTATTATGTCTAGGAATCATGATTCGAGATAGAGTTTCTGAAATGTTTTCTAAATCTTATATATCTATCTTTTGGGTACTTTTGGAAATGTCTTTGGTTTGCAACACCTATCTCCGGTTCATGAGTCCACCCTTGTGATATGTGCTATGCTCTATATATATATATATAGTGGGTGTGCGTTAGCCCCCTCACTCGGTCAAGTTGACTGACCCCTCATTTACACCTTTAGTTATAGGTTTGTTGGCGTTTGCTAGGCGGGAGTGAGTCCTTTGAGTTGCACTTCGTTGGTCTAGTCTTTCTATTTGCATTTGTCTTTTCACACACTTTACTTATGCTTTGACTTGTAGACTTGAGATTATACTTTACTATTCAGTAGCCCTGCGTGGCACTCTCATTCGGCCCTTGTGGCACTTGATGATTATTACTTTATGTTGATCTATTATTCGGGATTAGGGATCTATGCTAGTTGAACCCGTCACTGTTATGCTTGTTGATATTCGGGACTAGGTATCTATGCTAGTTGAACCCGTCACCTGTTTTGAATGTTGATTTAAATGCTTCCGCTATCTTGTTTCAATATTTGTTTTGCTTCCGCGCTCTGAGTTTGTCAAGTTAGATCCGCCTAGCATAGCGTGTGCGTTTGTCTCCCGTTCGCTCTGATTCGGATTCGGGCATGGACTTCCATTTCATGTCCGGGTCTGGGTCATAGTGCTGGGGATGTGGCATCCTCCGTTTGGGGTGTTACATCCTTAAGTGGTATCAGAGCTCTAGGTTGCCAAAACCGAGCTCTAGTGTCATATCGTGTTTGTCTAGTTGGTACGGCGTAGGACAATGTGATTATGTGACTCATTTACTTGAATACTTGTTTAATTCTAATACTTGTATACATACACACGTACTAACCCGCATGCATCAATATTGTTTGAATCTTTGAAATTCAGGATGCCTCCTAGACGCCGTGACCGAGAGGGTTCACCCGATGCGCCTAATCCGCCTCAGCCACCACCACTGAATGCGGAGAACATTGTTCAGGCACTTCTCAATCAGTTGCAACAGAATCAGAGATAGCAAACACTACAGTTGATGGTCAGGATGGTACTATCTCAGCTGCATATAGGGAGTTTCGGAACAACAACCCTCCTGTGTGGTTTGGGGGATGACATCAAGGCTGAGGAGTGGTTAGCTGAGATCAGTGGTATTTGGGAGATTTGCCCAGAGAGTTCTCAGGATAGGGCTGTTTGTACTGCTCGATTGATTCAGGGACAGGCAGCTAACTGGCTCAAGGGAGTTCGATCCACACTTGAGAGGAGTGGTATGGAGTTCACTTGGGAGACTTTCGTGCATGAGTTCCATGAGAAGTATATACCTTATAGTGCACGAGAGCGCAGACTTCAGGAGTTTTCTAAGCTGAAGCAGGGATCTAGATCGGTTGAGGGCTACATTCTGGAGTTTGAGAGACTTGCTTCCTATGCTACCCACATCACTGATATCGATGCACACGGAGCCCGTCACTTTCTTCATGGACTTCGAGAGGATATTCAGATAGCCCTTCAGGCTGTTGATGTTAGCACTTGGGATGAGGTTACCAAGAGGGTTATTCAGGTCGAGGCTCATAGACGGAGATTGGGGCCCCCATCATTCTCTTCGGGGCGTGGTTCGGGTTCTGGATCGGGCAAGAAGCCAGTTACTCATACTTCTGCTACTGCTACACCAGCTTTCCATCCACAGGGCTTCATTAACAAGAAGCCTCGTCCCGCTGCTCCTACAGGACCACCAGCATTACCGGCACCAGCTCCAGCTCGTTGCTCTCACTGTCAGGGTGCTCATCCATTGGAGAATTGTTGGAGGTATTTGGGTAGATGCTTTGTGTGTGGGGCAGCTGATCACATGGTGGAGCTTGTCCGAAGAAGAAGCCGGTAGTTCAGGCTCGTGCATATGCTCTGGATGGCGAGGAGGATACAGCAGAGATTGATCAGAATGCTGTAGTGGAAGGTACAATACATATTCATGGCATATCATTACATGCATTGTTTGATCCCGGGGCTACTCATTCTTTTATTGCCCGGGATATTATTGCTTTTTTACCTTTGCTTGCTGAGATATCTGCGCATGTGTTTATGGTGAGTTCTCCCTTGGGGGGGGGGGGCGGTTGGAGACGGACAGAGTGTTTCGTGAGTGCCCGGTGAGTTTTGAGGGTCGAGTTTTTCCTGCTGATCTGATTGTGATGCCGATAGGGAGGTTTAAGGTGATTCTTGGGATGGATTGGCTTTCCCGACATGGTGCAGTTATGGATTGCCGTTTGAAGAGGATTTTTTTTGATTCTGCTGTGTTTTCAGGAGAGAGTTCGGGGTTCAGACCGTTTATATCCTTTGTTGAGGCTAGTAAGTTAGTCCGGGATGGTGCTACAGGTTTCGTGGCTTACCTTCTAAACAAACCCAAGGACTTGGTCAAGCTTGAGGAGACAGAGGTCGTAAGGGAGTATCTGGATGTGTTCCCAGAGAGTTTGGGGTCTTTACCACCAGACAGGGATATTGAGTTTGTAGTGGACCTCTATCCCGGAGCTAAGCCCTATTCGAAGACCCCATACAAGATGGCTCCTGCCGAGTTGAAGGAGTTGAAGAAGCAGTTGGATTAGCTTTTGGTTAGTGGATACATTCGTCCGAGCACTTCTCCATGGGGTGCTCCCGTTCAGTTTGTTAAGAAGAAAGATGGGACGTTAAGAATTTGTATAGACTACCGTGAGCTGAACAGGATGACAGTTAAGAACAAGTATCCATTGCCCCATATTGAGGAGTTATTTGATAGCTTGCAAGGTTCGAGAGTGTACTCCAAGTTGGATTTGAGACAGGGATACTATCAGTTGAGGATTAGAGAGAAGGATATCTCTAAGACTGGATTCAACACGAGATATGGACACTTTGAGTTTGTGGTCATGCCGTTTGGATTGACGAATGCTCCTGCAGTGTTTATGGACATGATGCACCGAGTGTTTAGACCGTTCCTTGATAAGTTCGTGGTGATCTTTATAGACGACATCTTGGTGTATTCGAGATCGGTTGAGGAGCATGCACAACATCTTCGGATTGTGTTGGAAACACTTAGAGAGCATAAGTTGTATGCTAAGTTCAGTAAGTGCGAGTTTTGGATTGATCGAGTCACTTTTCTAGGTCACATCATCTCAGGCAATGGAATTGAGGTCGACCCCTCTAAGATTGAGACGATGCTACATTGGGAGAGGCCTAGGAATGCCTCTGAGATACGGAGTTTTCTGGGCTTGGCAGGCTATTATAGGAGGTTTGTGATGGATTTCTCTAAGATTGCAGCCCCGTTAACTAAGTTGACCAAGAAGGAAACCAAGTTTGAATGGGATGATAGTTGTGAGAGGAGTTTTCAGACTTTAAAGGAAAGGTTGACTACTGCACCGATTCTTACCCTACCCGAGGGAGTTGATGGATATGCAGTTTATGCAGATGCTTCTAAAGAAGGACTGGGTTTTATGTTGATGCAGAACGGTCGGGTTGTAGCTTATGCCTCTAGGAAGTTGAAGGTGCATAAGCAGAATTACCCTGTGACGCCCCGCTTCTCGGTCAAGGTAAAGTTGGTACGAGAGTGCACGATTTACCTTTCTTTGCATGAATTATGTGAATAATATACCTTAATTGACCGTTATGCTTGAACTTATGTGGAACATATGATTTGTATGAAATACGTGACTAATTGATGTGTTAATTATGTGCTCATATTATTCTTATTGTGCTTTGATAGCATGTTTTATAGTTTGACGAAACAATGTGCTTATATGGACATTAAAGCATAATTTAGGGACTATAAGGTAAATTTATTTTCCAAGCCTGAAACTGGATAGAACTTAATGAAATTGAGTAGATAATTCGATTACGAGTTCGTGGGTTTTTGAATCGCTCGATTTGGAGTTCGGACGAAGAAGTTATGGCCATTCTACGAAAAGTCAACCTTTTTATGAGACTTATGACCCAATTTCGAAATTACCCAATTTGAGACCCAATTTCTCTTATAATCCGACCCGTATGACCCGCTCCATGACCCAAATAGCTGACCCAAATTACTAAATCAGAATTTAACACCCAAAACCTCATTTTACGTTAAAACACAAGATTCAACCCTCTCTCCCTCACTTTTCTCTCCAACCCATTCATCTTCTCTCAAGAACACCTTCAACCATTTTCAAGAGACAAGATTGGAGATTGAAGCTAGAGATTCAAGACTCAAGACCAAGCTATTCTCTTCGATTCTCAGCTCCTAAGGTACGGTTTTGTGTAAATGCTTGGGTTATGCTTTGAGCTTGAAGTTCTTGGTAGAAGCATGAACTAGGGTTGAATTTTATCAGTTTAATCCATGTTTTCTTGATGAATTCGTGTTCTAAGTATGCTATTTGGACCCTAGAAACATGTTTAGGTTGGATTCCATCTATTCTCTTGAATTCACCATTTTTGAGTTTTTGAAGATTTGAAGAAATTCTTGTATGTCTAGGATTTATTTGATTTCTTGCAATCTTGGTGTTGTAGAATGATTATGCTTGAGTTTTTATGAGGTTTGGAATCAATTTTAGTTGAATTCATGCTAGGATTAGAGATTCACCATTGAAGAGCATGCTTGAACTATGAAGCTTTTATGCATATATGTAATTCTTGCTTAAATGATTCCATTCTTGGATTTTATGCTTATATTATGTTCTTATATGATATATGAATGTTTTATGATGCTCAATTGAGGTTTTGGAATCTTAATTTCATGTTTTGGGGTGTTTAGAACTCATTCCCGTCGAATTCGGAGTGGCTGTCACGTTTTTTTTAAGTTCTGGGCAGAATCCGCTAGGGTGGATTTTTGCTGTGTAAAAATCCATGGGGGTGGATTTAAGGCAGTAGCTCTGGACCAAATCCGCGAGGGTGGATTTTTTGTGAAGGAAAATCCATGGGGGTGGATTTTCCCCAGCCTTGTTTTCTTGATTCGTTTCACTTGTTTTGCTTCTCGTTTGTTCCTTACTTATTTATATTATGTCTCTACTGTATTGTGACCTCGTTATATGTTGTGACATCTCATGCATACCTTATATTATGATCTTTATACCTCAATCATGCTTAAGTTATCTTAATTGACTAAGTTATTTATTTAATTAAATTGTGTTAAATATGATTCATATGTCGCTTATTACTTATGACTTGGGAAATTGATATATGACTTATATGATGCAATATGATCATAATTGCCAATCTATACCATCGTTGAACATTCCTTGCACACCATTAACATATTTGCATTCATGTCCAAGCCGTGCGTCGTCTTGTTGGGTTTCGAGTCGAGTCTTACCTTTGTTGGTACGTTGTCTTGTTAGGTGGTGAGTCTCCGGACGTGTAACCTTCCTTGTTCGTGCTTGATCTTCGAGGTTCTTGGTAAAGGTGAGGAGTTATAATATCAAAATGTTTTCAAAACTGTGGGCACATAACGCCTCTCATATTTATTGGTTTCAAACTCCCGTTTTTGAAATGTATATGTAGGCATTATAAGCCAAGTTTTGTGAGCTTTGCTCGTATTATGGATATTTGCTTATGGAAAACGGTTTACAAGTAAAACTTGAGTTTTGGTATAAGGGATAGATACCCAAAATGGTTTCGGAACTTTCATTTGAGTATTATGTACGTGTGAGTTGTGTAGCGAGCCTTTGTTATACCTTGCAAGGACGCTTGCTTGGTTGGTTCTTTTGATAGCGCTCGGGGCGGAGTAAGCGGTGATGCCGGGAACGCAAGGGCGGACGGTTGATCCCTTATGAAGTACCCACTTTTGGACAAGTTTGCTAAGACTCCGAGGAGGATTCGGGGTTAAGGTAGGCTTGGGGGAAGGTCGGTTTCATGGACCCACTTCTCCATGGTTCTTTTGCGATGATCGGGGGGTGCACATCCTCGACATCAACGGTGTTAAGGATGGATTGGTTTGATTTCACTTGGTTTGGGAAGTAAGGATGGAGTGCTCGTGCTCACCGAGCCGGTGTTTTGGTTTATGATCCGTATTTTTATAAAATCTGCATTGTTTTCTAAAAACGTTAATGGATCATGAACACCTTTGATTTGAGCATGCATTGAACCTTTTTATGTTAATTATATTATGTATACTTCTCCTCACCGGTTCCGTTTGAACTGATCTCCTTTACCTTTCGTGTCCGCAGGTTGCTTTTGGAGTCATGCTAGGCGGGAGTCTTTCTTGAGAGTCTTGTCTAGTTGTCTAGTTATGTTTGTTGCTTTTACTTTGGTTTTGTTACCTTGGAGTTGTTTTGGATTTAGCATGTACGTTATCGGATTTATTATCTTGTTAGTTGGACCGTGGCCGTCTCTAGGATAATTTACATTTCTGTATTTTGAGCATTTCATGCTGGACCGTGTTGGTCACTTAATTGATGATTTAATCTTTCGTATTTGTTTTCATTTGACTTGAGAAGGTCTGAAGTGGGTATATTGAATTTGAACTCTTATGCATGTGGTATGTTTTAAGCTTCCGCGTATTTGTGTTTGTTTTAATTCTCTTGATGTGAGTCTAGTACCGCCTAGCTAGGATGTCCGTTTGTCACCGCTTGCTTCGATCTTGGCGGGTATATGGATAGCAATTCTATATACAAGCTAGGCCCGTAGCGCGGGATAGGCGTGGGATGCCCTTGTCGGGGCGTTACATACCCCACCCATGATCTAGAGCTTGCAGCAGTCGTGTTTGCTTTGTCTAAGTGGCGCCACTACCTCTATGGTGCTACATTTGAGGTATTCTCGGATCATAAGAGTCTTCAGTACTTGTTCACGCAGAACGAGCTTAACTTGAAACAGAGAAGATGGGTTGAGTTCTTAGAGGACTATGATTGTACGATTCAGTACCATCCGGGTAAGGCAAATGTGGTTGCCGACGTGTTGAGCAGGAAAGTCAGTATTTCGAGTTTAGTGGCTGAGTTTTCTGAACAGAGTTCGACTGTTATGGTTTCGGTGGCTAGGTTAGCCAACATCACGGTTCAGCCTGAGTTGAAGCAAAGTTTGTTGGAGGCTCAGTCTACGGACCCCGAGATTCAGAGATTGGTTGCTCGTTCTAGAGATGATCCAGAGACTAAGTTTGGGTTTGATGATTCTGGTTTGTTCAGGTTTAAGGTAAGAGTGTCTGTGCCTAACCACTCAAGAGGGTAATACTTGAGGAGGCGCACCGCTCCCGTTATTCCATTCACCCAGGAGGTACAAATATGTACCGGGACTTGAAAGAGCTGTATTGGTGGAGTGGTATGAAGAGGGATGTCGCATTCTTTGTGAAGCGATGTCTGACATGCCAAATGGTTAAGGCAGAACATCAAAAACCGGGAGGTACTCTCCAACCACTTCCAATACCGGAGTGGAAGTGGGGGCAGGTGACTATGGACTTTGTATCCGGCTTGCCGAGGTCTAGGAGAGGATTCGACGGAATTTGGGTAGTGATAGACCGGTTGACTAAGTCTGCTCATTTCCTTAAGGTTCGGATGACGGATAAGGTACCTAAGTTGGCTGAATTGTATTGTAATGAGATAGTAAGACTACATGGAGTTCCAGCTAGCATCGTGTCCGATCGGGATCCTCGGTTTACAGCTAGTTTTTGGCAGGATCTTCAGAAGTGCTTGGCTACAAAGCTTAAGTTTAGCACCGCATCACATCCACAGACTGATGGACAATCAGAGCGGCTGATTAAGTATCTCGAGGATATGTTAAGGGCATGGGATAAGCACTTGACCTTGGTTGAGTTCTCTTACAACAACAGTTATCAGGCTTCGATTGGTATGGCCCCTTACGAGGCACGGTATGGGAGGAAGTGTAGGTCGCCACTATATTGGGATATTGAGGATTGGTGATGGACTAAGGATGGTAAGTTCACGAGAGCTAAGGTTTCATCTAAGATTGAGAAGATGATTGAGAAGGTTAAGTTGATTCAGTAGAGAATGAAAGCGGCTCAGGATAGACAGAAGAGTTATGCGAATAAGAGGAGAAGGCCCCTCGAGTTTGAGGTCGGAGATCGTGTTTTCTTGCAGGCATCTCCTAGGAAGGGCTTTTCTCGTATTGGTAGAGGTGGAAAGCTTAGCCCTTGATATCTTGGACCGTTTGAGATTCTAGAGAGGATTGGAGAGGTGGCGTATAGATTGGACCTACCACCGAGTTTGACTGGGATTCATAATATGTTCCACGTTTCACAGCTTCGGAAATTCTACCCCGATGAGTCGACGGTTTTAACGGTTAAAGAGGTACAACATGAGTCCGATTTGACGATTGTGAAGCAACCAGTTGAGATTCAGGATCGGAAAGTGCAAGTGTTGAGAAACAAGCAGATTCCCTTGGTCAGAGTGTTGTGGAAAGATCAGAAATCTGAGGAAGCGACTTGGGAGACTGAGGAGAAGATGAGGAAGTTGTATCCGGAGTTGTTTCAAGCAGCGAACCTGAGGACAGGTTGTCCTAAGGGGGGGAGGTTGTGACGCCCCGTCCAATAGATCGTACAGGTATGCACCACGAGAGAGCTTATCTTATGCACGTATGTGATTTAATTTCCTTTTTATGTGTTTAATTCCAACTTTGATTGAAAATGTGACCTAATTGACTAAAACCTAAAATGGTAAAATATGAATTCTTGCATCACAACTTGAGAATGGAACTTGGATGAATTTAAATTAATTGTTGGAATTGGATTTAAGTAGGACTTAGACCTATTTGTGTGTTTTGGGCCTAAATTGAATTAGGTGAGTTTGGGTCATTCGGAATTAATATGAGCTCGGGAATTCGAATTCGAATTCGAATTTCGACACCACCATTGGACTTGAATCGGTGATTCGGGTCCAACGGAATTTATTTTATATTTTTCGGAAATCATTTAGACTTTAAACCTTTTAATTGTGACTTATTGGGCCGAAGGTCATTTATTTGAGCCCAAATCCTATTCAAGCCTTTAGCCTCATATTTTATCTTGGAAACCCTAACCTTGACCTAAAACTATTAGCCACCATATAAATAGCTTTATCCCCTTTTCATTTCATTTCAAACCACACAAGTTAGCTTCCAAGAGATTCATGGAGAAATTTTAAGAGAAGATCAAGACTTGAACCATTTTTTATTGTAAGAGCCCATATTCCTTGATTTCTCACTCCTTCACAAGACAAGGTAAGCTTTGGATCTCTTTTAATGAGTATTTCATTTCTATTCTTGGATTGGAGCATGAAATTTGTTGGTATGAACTTGAATGATGAGATCTTGAATTACTTGAGCAAGCTTTGATTGTATATATATTAATTAATTAAATTAGGCTGGAATTTATGCCCTGTTTATCCGCCTTTTTGCTGGAATCGTGAACAGTGGCTTCGTGCTGGAAATGAATTGTAAAGGAAAAATTATGATTGTGAAATTATGCCAAAATTTTGTGTTTGTTTACACTAGGAACCGTAATGATTACTTGGAAATGGAAATGGGATCTGGACGAAATAATGAAATTTCAACCTTCAGTTCTTGTGCTTTTGAATTTAATAATACTTGGTAGGTGTACTAAAGTTGAAACCAAATTGTTGCGTGAGTGTGCCTAGGGAGCCGTGATGAATTGCTTGGAATTATTTAAACTTGGTTGGTGTAATGTGTCGGCTTGTGGCATATATTCATTAACAAAAGTTTGGAAATTAAAGTCAACATGCTTTAAATTAAATAAGAGATGTGTTGATTGTCTGATTAATGAATTGGGTAGCTTGGATTTCCTTTGTTCTTGCCTGCCGCCACGTAGCCTTCATTCCATTTAATTTGGGGTGTTGAAATTCTTGTGTTTAAACGCCATTTCACGCCAACTAGCTGATGCTTCATTAATTGATCAAATACATGTGTATGTGTATTATATATTTAGTGTAAATATAGGCTTATTGGGTTCCTTCACGTGGCTGTGTCCAAATCAAATTAAGTTAGGTAGATTATCTGTTAATGGGTGCTTGTAGTGTAATATGCATAAATGAAAGTACTTATATAATATTCTAAATTAACGTTATATATATATATATATATATATATTTAGGTGTTAGTGTAATTATAAATTCTAGGTATTAAAATGGAAATGAGAATTCAAGGTAACCCCTCTTTCTTTCTTTGACGGCATTAATGTGTTGTATCCATTTTCTATTTTAGAGTAATTGTTATTATAATCTGACTTGGTTAATTATCGAAAGTATTATAATATCTTTATATGTTATAAATGCGCTTTTAACCTTAAGAATGATATGAACTGAGATTGTTTTTCTTAGCCTTTGGGTTGCTTGGTATATTATATGTTATGATATTACTTTAATTATGCTCTAAACTCTAGTACTTCATGTTAATTGTTAAATACATGTCTTATGCTATGTTACGTGACCTATGTGATACATATCATTCCATAATGCATTTCATACATGATGTTCTGTGTTGTCGTGCGTCTTACTTGGTTCATATAGAGTTTAAGTCTGGGCTTCTGTATGTCTCGATACAGATTTGGTGGTGCCGGTGAGCCCGAGGTTTAGAGTGTTTGGCCCTTCACACTCTCAGACTCTACTACTACGAGGTGAGGTTTAGGATTTTGTATAGTTATGCGACCTATGGCCTTAATATGCTGATTTCAACCCTTGCATGCGAGTATATCTATTATAAATACGTATGTGTTGGATATGATATGTTTATGACCTTGTGAATCAGCTCTGTTTTGGAAAATTAGATATGAAAGCATATGTAAGCTGTTTTGAAAAGTTATGTTATGTTATGATCTGTTCTGTAGTGAGTTAGCCATGATATATTGTATCTGTTCTGTTATGTTCTGTTATGGATCCGAGGAGCTATGGGTAAGGAATCCCTGGGACGGTATAGGGCCGTCAGGGCTCGGCCTGTGCGTAGGCTCCATTTGAGATATCATTGCGCGACTCAGGGAGATAGGGAAGGCGTGATATCTTGAGCCTTCGGTGTACAGCCGGGGAGGACTCTTGTGGGTTCGCTACCCCTTGAGGGTTTGTCTGTTATGGATGGTTTGGGGACGGTACATCCCCTCCATCATTGATGTGACGGTTGGATTGACTTTTGTATTCTATGATTTGATATGTTCTGAGGTGTGAGGGTTAGAAGCTCGTACTCGCCGAGCATGTGATCTGTTCTGTCTGGGAATCATGAATCGAGATAGAGTTTCTGAAATGTTTTCTAAATCTTATATATATATCTTTTGGGTACTTTTGGAAATGTCTTTGGTTTGCAACACCTATCTCCGGTTCATGAGTCCACCCTTCTGATATGTGCTATGCTCTATATATATATATAGTGGGTGTGCGTTAGCCCCCTCACTCGGTCAAGTTGACTGACCCCTCATTTACACCTTTAGTTGCAGGTTTATTGTCGTTTGCTAGGCGGGAGTGAGTCCTTTGAGTTGCACTTCGTCGGTCTAGTCTTTCTATTTGCATTTGTCTTTTCACATACTTTACTCATGCTTTAACTTGTAGACTTGAGAGTATACTTTACTATTCGGTAGCCCTGCGTGGCACTCTCATTCGACCCTTGTGGCACTTGATGATTATTACTTTATGTTGATCTATTATTCGGGATTAGGGATCTATGCTAGTTAAACCTGTCACTGTTATGCTTGTTGATATTCGGGACTAGGTATCTATGCTAGTTGAACCCGTCACCTGTTTTGAATGTTGATTTAAATGCTTCCGCTATCTTGTTTGAATGTTTGTTTTGCTTCCGCGCTCTGAGTTTGTCAAGTTAGATCCGCCTAGCATAGCGTGTGCGTTTGTCACCCGTTCGCTCTAATTCGGATTCGGGCATGGACTTCCATTTCATGTCCGGGTCTGGGTCATAGTGCGGGGGATGTGGCATCCTCCGTTTGGGGTGTTACAATTACCCCTTCTCTTTTTGGTAGTATTCGTGTAGTGTGCTTTGGGTGTTGCCCGGTTTTGTTTCATTATTCGTTTCTTGCTTCATTTGTATTATTAAGTGATTTCTCCCACCCCAATTATGATCCCAATATGTTAATATGTTAATGTATGATATGTTTAATTAATTATTTTAATTTTATGGCCTTGTTTAATTAATGTAAATGTGTCGTACTTGCATGAACGTTTAATTGCTCCGTGTGAAGCTTTCTTGCATTCTTTTACCTTGTTTATGTAATTCAAACACATGAGTTCTTGTTATATGTTACAATATGATATGTTATGATGCCTATATTAAATTTATGAAGTAATTCGATGATCTTACGTGCAATATATGACTTGTTATGCTCTAATTGCTCTCTAACGTACGTGTTTGATTGAATACCTTATTTTCTTGCCTAAGGCGATATCTCTTTGATTCTTTTATAATATGGATGATTTGTTAACGTGTTATATAACGGGTTATGTGTATTGCATGAAGTTTGTGAACTTGTTTGACGTGAAATATGTGATTTATGCATCAATGTGATTCGGTATGAATTTATATGATATAAGTGCTACTTTGTTGCATTCCTTAAGCATCATACGCATCCATATGCATATGCCGAGCGTCTAAGTGGTTCATTTTGAGTCTAAGTTTGTCTTGTGATCTTTGCTTTGCTTTTATGTGTGCCTGTGGTTGAAGAGGCGATTTCTTAGAAGGGTTTGTGTTTGTTTCGTCGGTGTGGTCGGCAAGGTGAGGTTTTCTTTATTTTAGCTATCATGACCTATAACCCTAAATGTGTTTTAAGCTCGCATGTGACCTATATATATATATATGTATATAGATACGTGTTCGGTATGTATTTTGTGGGAATTGACCCTTTTGTTAAGAAACGTTTGAAAACGCTTTTATGTATAAGTAAGCTCTATTTTCATTTCTTTTCTTTGAAAATGGGTTGGTGTGTGTGATATGTTTTAGCGAGATAAGTTTTGTGATAAGTGTAAGTGTAAGTTTGGGCCCCGGAGTTGTGTGTAGTGGGAGACCCGGGACGACTATCGGGGTCGCCGGTTGCAACCCTCGGACACTTCTCCACCACGATAGGATCAACCCGAAACCCACTTGGAGGGAGGTGGGGGACGGAGTCCTTGGGCGTGAGTGTCATGAAACTCACAACCCTGACGTATAAGAGTAAAGAGGTATGTGTATGTGTTTGTTTTATGTCTTCGTGTGTTAAGTTTCGAGTTTTTCTTTGAGAAGGAGGTTGGTTGTGCACTCGTACTCGCCGAGTGATGCGTGTGTGTGTTATGTTTCCGTTTGTGATTCATGAAACGGGTGAGGACTTCTAACTCTTAAAATTGGTTGATTTTAGCCTCCGGCCCTGAACCCCTTCTTATATATATATATATATGTTATAACTTGTGAAAATGTTTTGGATTGCAAAAACCACGCCCGGTTCATGAACACTCTAAGTTTTGATTATGCTCTGATCTATATTTCTGTACGGGTGCGTGTGTTAGCCCCCTCACCAGTCTTTAGGACTGACCCCTCTCCGTTGTTTTCTTTTCCCTTTTTTTTGTTTCTTGAGTTCGCAGGTGCAGGTCTTCGGTTCATGCTAGGCGGTGGTCTTTTACTTTGAGTCGTTCGAGTTTGTTAGAGGAGTCTTTTGCACCCTTTCATCTTTACTTTCCAGTTTTGGTACTACGTATAAATATATGTAAATATGGTTCTATGTATAAGCTTTGTATGAGTTTTGATTCGGACTTGAGCTTTTGTTTTTATGATTCCCTTGACTTTGGATGGGCATAATATGTATAAGTTGTATAATTGTTGATGTGTATGTTTGTATTTTTGTGATCCTGTTGCTTCCGCATTCGTTTTGTTTTGTTACGCGCTCTGTTATGAGGGTCTAGACCGCCAAGCTAGTGTGTGGATTTTTGGTTGTCTCCGTTCGCTGTAGCTTGGTGTGGGTGCGGAGTTCCCATTTCGTTACTTGCATTGGGCTATAGTGCGGGGGGATGTGGCGCCCTTCGCTCCGGGATGTTACATAAAGAACTTTCACCACTTGTTCTCCAAACCAAACGGGTCTTCTAACATCGCATCAACTCACGGTTCGAAGTTGATATTCGAACCGCCTCTAGCTTTAAACCGTGGATGTCCGAAGGCACTTGATCCGATCAATTGTAAAGTACGACCCTCGTCTTACCATGTAGCTAAAGCTCTCGAACACTCAAAGCTACCCCGTAGGGAAACTAACATCCAACAAACAAACTCATACACAATAATTTAAAAATGCATGATGCACGTGGCATGAATGTTCAACGTACCATTCACCGTTGTTTTGAAATCTTTCATTGTGACGATTCGATTCAATGTCCGAATCATTGTTGGAGATGCCTCTGATGGTGGTATCACACTTTGAAATTCCTCGATGTGTCACAATACTTCAATAACCATCCGGTCTTCATCCCACAGTTGATTTCTATCTGTAATAAACTCCCCGATCCGATCCCACTCTTGAGTGTGTGCTTGGCCTTGTTTCCTTTCCCGTTGATTGTATCACTTGGACTACGGTTTGCTATTGGGATATCGATTGTAGGCCTCCTTCCCTATCCCAAAGATATCCGCTTATACGATCCGTGTGCTCAGTAAATTAACATTCCTAAGATTCCGATTCCCATACTGATATGCTCCTTGAAATTATTTCCCAAAGCAAAATTTTCCTCGTCGCCATAGTAACTTCCCACTATCATACCTATGGCACCACTTTGATGCCTTCTCGGATACCATTTTTTTCACTTGTAGTCCAGTAAAAGTTCGTCCAAAGTCTTCTAGGGATTTTCGTCAATTTCCCCTTTTTCTAAAGACACGGTTGAATGGTGAATCGATCTCCTTTTTAAGGCACAATTCCGGTTTCCTCCCCCCGCCCCCAGTTAGCATCATTCCTCTTATAATCCGCGAAGAGCTCGATAGAAGTCTCCTAATAACTTCATCGACTTTCTTTCCTAAAGGGGCACGTTTGAACAGTGAATCAATTTCCTATGTCCCAGGATTCTAATCGGTCACACTAGCTTCCGAGCTTCGAGCCGGACTCCTACCCTAACGTGGGTTAAATTTTCTTGAAGTTGTACCCTCAGTGAGAGACTTCTTGATGTCTCCGATAATAATAGACCCTCATAAGTCTAGCCTTCCATCCTTAATATCTTCTGTGCTCGCATGAAGGATGAGCACAAAAGTTTCTGGATACTTCTCAACGTTAATCACCTTCTTTTGATAGTGACCACTCCTTACGGTATCTTCCATTCTCACCCTTAACCTCAGTTGTAAGCTCTTCAATTTAAGTCATTTTTCTTCCCTCTCTTTATAACTGGCAGAATATGATTCGTTGGCATGATAGGAGCAATATCCTAACAAGTAAACACTAAATATACATGTCGGGTTAAAAGTGCAAATGGTGTGCATCACATAGTCATCACTCGAGCACGTAATAATAATAGCAAATAGAAATTATAGCGCATTAGACAAAGAATTACAAAAATTAAATATGGTATGGATGTAGGTACCTCTATTTTCGGATTCATTCTGTTATCCAATGCGAAGGTTTTGATTCTGCTTCCCTTGTCTATTAGCTCTTGCTCGATCGCAGTCAGGAAACTTATACTCCAAGGAACCACAAGCATAACACCTCTTCAACCTAATCCAACATCCCTCGTAGGTATGGTTAGTACCTCCGCGATAGGCACAAGGTTGCAATTCCCTTTCTGACCGTAGAGTTTTTTGGGACCTCTGTTTCCTCATACTCCCCTTTTTGGTTTGTGTACCATACTGGGAGGTTCTCTCTTCTACTTGTAGGTTTGAGCACAAACCAAATTCGAGGCTTATCCCCGATATATCTCCTTTTCCACCTTTTGTTAGCCTCCTAATCTCGACCCTTAACGCTTTCACCTTGGTTTTAGTTCAAGTACTCGTGTCCAATGTGATCAAAGTTTCCTTAAGGTCATCCCGAAGGCCCTCCACAAATTACCTAGTCTTCATCCCATCATTGCTCGTAATATGGGTCATATATTGCCTAACCTCTCGAATTCCTACATGTATTCCATAACAATCCTATCCCCTTGCCTCAAATTGAGGAATTCTTTGAGTCTTCTTTCTTGCAGAATTGGGGGCGTATACCTCTTTTTGAACTCTCGAACAAACATACCCCACGTTAACTCTTCACTTGTTGCCTCTAATTGTGAGGCAACCTTTATCCACCACTGTCTAGCTTGTCCTTGAAGGAGTAGTGTAGTAAGTCGGGCCACATTTTGAGGGTTGCATGGCCACACTTCAAATATGTTTCTTACCTCCGAAAGCCACTCCTCGGCACCGATGTCGTAACCACCTCAGAATCGGGGAGAATTAAAAGTCCTAAACTCCCGGTACAATGTTGCCATCGGATTTCAAGGTTGTAACTGTGATGAAGATTGCCCTTGATTCAATTGAAGATGTTGGAACATTGCAGTCATGAATTCCTCGGTGTTGAATAATGGATGAGGATGTTGGTAAGAAGGTTGACCATAGCTTTGTCGTCTTGGAGGAATCTTGAAAATCTTAACTAAACCAAATAGGAGCAATCAAGAATACAATAAAGCACAAGGTATAAAATTAGCAAAAATAATATGCATTCATAATGCAAATGCACACACAACTAAATTATTCTTATGCCGTTTGACTTAGACAGACACTATTCGACACTAAATCCCCGTTTTGCAACCTGGGGCTCTGATACCACTTTAGGATGTAGCACCTCGCACGGTGGGTCACCACATCCCCCGCACCAAAGCCCAATCGAAATACGAAATGGGAAATCCATACATGAACCAAGCAGTGGCGAACGACAGACAGACAGATACACCTAAGCTAGGCGGTACTTAGACCCTGACTTCAAATTCAATACAATTAATGCGAATACGAAAGCGAAAGCATGTCAAAAAAATCAAAACATATATCAGCAGGTGACGGGTTCAACTATCATAGATAGCTAATCCTAAAATCAACAATAATCATAAAACAAAAGGGTTCAATCTGGTCTTAGAAGCCTGTCCCGAAAATCAATCATAACATGATTAAAACATACATTCATACAAAATCCATCCAAATACAAGAATGTAAATGCAGAACAACTTAAACGAATAAAAAAAACATGACACAACTGACAGACTCTAAAGACTCGACTCAAGTCGACTAAATCGAACTCCGAAACTAAACCTGCGCACTAAAAACGTTTGGGAAGGAGAGGGTCAGTCTACTAACTGAGTGAGGGGCTACCCACACACACTACATATATATAGGAGCATAGAACGTTCAAATCATAAATGTTCATGAACCCGGGGATAGTTTATACACACCAAAACATTTACCTGTGATACTACATATAGGGGATTCTTAACAAAACAGAATAAAACATAACTTATACATAATGTAACGTAACATACCATTTCATAGCATATCATATCGTTTCATATCTTAACTTATCTTTTAAAACATATTCATATTTTATTTTACTAGCGAGTCTATCCCCGTTTCACAAACCATAACATATTATACTTAACATATAACTTAGCGGGTACGAGTACCATTCTCCAACCTTCACACCTCAATTTATATCTTAACAAAACTTAAAACATAAAACATACATATCATATCATACCAACCTTCACAGTGGCGATGGAATGGTGTATACGCCCTAACCATCCATTCATACATGTGTGGGTCGTGAGTGCATGAATGTAGCACCCCGCACGGTGGATCACCACATCCCCCGCACCTATACCCAATCCCCATACGAGATGGAAGGCCCGTACATGAATCGAGCATAGGCGAACGGAAGACAGACAAACACACCTAAGCTAGGCGGAACGTAGACCCTGAATTTTATTGGGAATAGTGCCCTGAAAATTCAATTTGTTGGATTAATTAAACTGAATTTAGAGCAAGTTATGAGTATTTCACATATTGATAATTAATGGCGTGTGGTGGTATTCTTATATGAGGAAAAGACTTTGAATAGCAAAATCACGTGTCATTAAAGTTCTAGTCGGTAAGATAAGAATATTTCTTATCAAGACTATAACGTGGTTATATAAGATGATTATTCTTTCGTCATAGGGAATGGTGATTCCGATTATAACACGTTGATGATTTACAATAAGATTGGAAACATCGAACTGGGCCACTGAGATTATTCATTTTATACTGCTATCTAAAATGAATAAATCTCGGGAAGCATTGTACTCTTAATCCTGATAATATTTTGGCTTTAGGCATGTAGTGTTAGTCACTGTAATACACTCAGAAGTGAGGTCTCGGTAACGGGTAGCCAAAATACTTTGTACGTTCTCGGTGACAACATGAAATGTGCTAAAGAGTTATATTGATCGAGGAATATGTGGCCTAGCTGGAAGATAAAAGATATCCCTTAAAAAGATTTGTAAAGGTTGGAATTAAGACTTTGGCCAAAGCACTTCGTGTGATATTTCACCGAAGTTGTATGTTGAATGTGTTTCACATACAGAAAATTTGAACTTAAGGCGAATCAATAAATTTCAAGATTGGAGGTGAGAAATAAATGATAGTAGTTGCAATTTATTTTTCATGGATATCTACACGGAGGAGTAAAATGAAAAATTATTCTGGATCGATAAATTCGTGAATAATTTAATTAATTTTAGAGTGCAACTGTAACGCCCTGGTTCCGGACAAGCAAGTAAGCACGCCTCGTGTGAGAGTTGAGCGTTAGGATTTATTTTATTTTGTTTCTTAATTCATTAATTTTCCTGCATTTCATCATAATAATATGAATGAAATTTCATCATAATTATATGAATTCATATCAAATTGAGAAATATTACATGATTTGAAAATGTTGTTACGTGAAATAATTGTCAAACGTGATCTAATTGCCAAATTGTCCTTACATGATCATTCTTTTAAATTCAACAACCAAATTGCATATTCAAATCTTAGACTTAATTGATCAATTACCAAACATTTCATCCTTGATTGCATAGCTTGAATACTTGAGGGATTAAATTGCAATATATGGACTTTCATCAAAATCAAAATGGTGAATCATGTAAGAAGCTTTCTCCATGCTTCCAAATCCATTTTCATCCAAAATCTCCAACATATTTGCTTCCTTGTCGCTTCGGTTCCTCCAAGAACAGAAGGAGAAGAGATTTCATTGATTTCCATCAAATTTTCCAAGGAAATTTCTGAGTTTGAAGCTTGATTATCCATTATCATCTTCTTCCTCCATCTATTTTCATTCAAGGTGTGTGTGTGCATGAATATGTGATTCTTGATCATTTATATGGAAGCTAGGGTTTATGATTCCATGAAATATATGGATTATTTGTTGTTTGCTACGTGAATACATGATTATAAATTAAATTGATGCATGAATTCTTGAAGGAATTGAAGTTATATCATGAAATTATGTATGAACTTGCAAGTGATGATTCTTGAGGATCTTGGATGATTTAAGTGTTTATATGAAGTTTTATTGTATTATAAACATGTATGCATGTGAATTTCCAGAAAACTTGTATTTTGGTGCTTGAAAATTAAGGTTTTGGGTGATTTTGGTGGTTGGCCGAAGTGTTCCCCTGTTTTGCTCTTTTTTTTTTTCCTGTTGCGTAGCAGTTGTGATGCCCCGTCCGATAAATCATACAGGTATGCGCCAAGAGAGAGTTTACCTTATGCACCTATGTGATTTAATTCCCTTTTTATGCGTTTAGATCCAACTTTAATTGAAAGTGTGACTTAATTGATTAAAATCCAAAATGGTAAAATATGAATTCTTGCATGACAACTTAAGAATGGAACTTGATTGAATTTAAATTAGTTGTTTGAGTTGGATTTAAATAGGACTTAGACCTATTTGTGTGTTTGGGCCTAACATTAGTTAGGTGAGTTTTGGGTCGTTCGGGACCTATATGAGCTCGGGAATTCGAATTCGAATTCCAACAGCACCATTGTGTTTGTTTCAATGATTCGAGTCCAATGGAATTTATTTCGCAATTTTTGGATACCGTTTAGACCTTTATCCCTTTTATTGACCGGTTCACTTGAACCGGGAGTTACTTAAACCGGTTTTCTTATCTTGACCTAAAACTATCAGCCACTACATAACCTAGATGCCCTTTTCATTTCATTTCAAACCACACAAGTTAGCCTCAAAGAGAATCATGGAGGAACTTCAAGAGAAGATCAAGACTTGAACCATCTCTCATTCTAAGAGCTCATATTCTTTGATTCCTCATTCCTTCACAAGGCAAGGTAAGCTTTGGATCTCTTTTGATGAGTATTTCATTTCTATTCTTGGATTGGGGCATGAAATTGTTAGTATGAACTTGAATGATGAGATCTTGAATTCCTTAAGCAAGCCTTGATGATTTGAATGCTCCTTATGTGTCTTAGTTGCTGGAAATTCGTGTAGGAAGACTAGGAATTCATATCTTCATGTTTAAGCTTGAAATTCATGAAAATGGGCATTGGAGATTTTGGGCAAAAACATTCCTAAACTTGAATTAATTGATGTTTTGATGCTAAGCATGATTTATATGATGTTATACCTGAATTTCGTGATATTTTATGGTGGATTTGGTGTTGGATTGATGATTTTTGGTGTTCCCCTTCTTCTTCCCGAAACTGTCAAGTTTTTGCTCTATATCTATGACCGGAACGGCCATTCCCATTTGTGGTTTAAGCCCGGAACGGCCCTTCCCATGTGTGCTTGGACTGGGAACGGCCGTTCTCAGTCTCACTTGGCCTTGGCGTGGGAAGGACAGTTCCCATGCTATGTTGTGTATGGGAATGGTCGTTCCCATGCGTCTGTGACCCCTTTACTTGCCTTTTTCGTGCGTAATTGATTCGCTTGAGTTGCTACTTGACTTGTATGATCCGATATGACTTGGAATGCAATCTCTGAACCTTTATACTTCCTTACTTGCATGATTTACTTGAATATTTGAATTACCCCCTGTGACCAATTTGATAAACATCATTCCATTTCGCACGTCATTCATACTTTGTACGCCGTGCGTCTTACTTGGTTCATGTAGAGTCTAAGTTTGGGCTTTTGTATGTCTTATCACAGAGTTTGGTGGTGCCGGTGAGCCCGAGGTTTAGAGTGTTTGTGTACCACCCCTAGAGCGAAGGGTGCCACATCCCCCGCACTAAGGTCTAACACGAGTAACGAAATAGGGAGTTCGCACCCGTATCAAACCGTAGTGAATGGGAGACACACAAAACTCACACCCTCGCTAGGCGGCCTAGACCCTCAAAAACTGCGCAAAATAAAATCAGAGTAGCGGAAGCAATTCATATCCAACATAATTCCCAAGATCACATATATACTTAATCAAAATGGGAGAGGGTCAAATATTCAAGCTACATGCTAGATAATATACAAAATATACATTGCCGTCACGGCCAGAATAGCATACGTGTAATCAGAATACATAATCCAAAATACATAAGTGACAGGGTAAGTAATCCACTACGATGCATGCGGACTCAAGCTATACCACAAGTAAACCAAAAGACACTTGCCGCCTAGCTTGACTCGGAAGAACCTGCAAACTCAAAAGAAAGGAAAATGGGAAAAACAACAACGAGGGTTAGTCCTAGTGACTAGTGAGGGGGCTAATTCACTCACCCGATATATATATAGAGCAAAGCAACTAATCAGAACAGAAGGATCCTTGAACCGAGAGTGGTTTTTGCAAGCCAAAGTAGTTCCCGTGATATAGATATACATAGGTTAAAGAAAAGGCAAAAGGAGCAAATGCCAAATCCCAAGCTTTAGGTAATTAGGAATCCACTCTCGTTCCATAGATCATACAAAACTAAACCAACTCGGCGAGTACGAGTTACACTCCAAACTTCCATATACGAAGAACAAAGCAAAGCAAAACAAATCAGAATCCATCCCCAACACCGGTTGATAGAAGGGTTGATCGGCCCTAACTATCCACATACGCAGACGAGACAAGGTTTAATCACTACCTTGAAACCTTCGGCAGTTGCCTCCGCCGGCTCAAGAGAAACACCCTTCCTCAACCTCCCAAGGTTGGGTGAGATTCTCAAATGGAGGTGTTGATGTAAGAGCTCGGCGACCCCTCGGCCGTCCCGAGATTACCATACCACACTTCGGGGCCCAAACAGATCACGAAAGTCACACAAACATCACAAAGCTTATCTTTCAAAGCCACATCTCGCTTATACACACACACTTGCACAAAACTAAACTTTTCAAACAAAAGCAAAATAGTTTATATACTTATACAAAACGTTTTCAAACTCTTATAACAAATGGGATAAATCCCGCAACATAAGTATCATACACTTATTTACCATATATTATACGTATTCGCATATGATGTTTCAAATCAAATAGGGTCATAGGTCGAATAACTAAAAGAACAAAAACCTCACCTTGACAACGAACGTAGTGGAGACAAAAGGGGGAAACCGGACAACTATGGAGCAAGCTCGTCCTCAATAGGAAGATCCTCTGAACAAAACAAACAACAAGGAACACTCTTAGACTCAATATGAACCACATTGACGCTTGGTACATGCATGTGTATGCTTATGATGCAAAAGATATGAAATGCATCCACATTTATGCCATTTACGAGCAAATATTACACCTAGGAACATATATCATAAACGAGGAGGTAAATCAAAGAAAAAATTCTGAACATAAGGCTTAACACATCATATAACAAGTTAATCATGCATATACATAAAAAATGAGGCAAGAAGAAACAACAAGAAGCAACGAAAAGGCGAAAGAAATCTCCCCGGACACCACCCTGTTGGACACGGCCGTGTCCATTTTCCTTTGTAATCTGACGCGGCCGTGTCAGGCGTTCAGGCTGGAAAAATTTTAACGCAGCAACACCGAATTTTGAAGGGAAAACAGGGGATTTCGGTTGGGGGCACTTAGGAGACTCTTATGCCATTCAAAGCACATTCAACATGCAACAAAATGACACCAATTCATCAACATTTCATGCCCAATAAGTAGCAATAACTTCAGGCACAAAAATGCTAGCAACCCAGGCAAGAATGGGAAGAAATGCATCAAGTTATATCATCCAATCCTCAAGCTTCATTAATGGCAAATTAATCATACCTCAACAACCATGAACTGAGATGCAATAAATACCAAGAATCATGCTCTAGAAGTCATATATCAACACTAAGAGTCAAGGGAACAAGAATGGAAGCAAGAATCAACAATTTCTCCCAACTACTACTATTCTCATGCTTGCTCTATCTCATGAATCAACCAAGGGAATGAGCTCAAGATCACATAAAAGAGAGAAGAGGAAGTTTAGATTACAACCATAAACTTACCTTTCAAATTTGAGAAGCTAAGGTGATGATTTGAGCTCAAAAATCACAAAATGGACAAAGGTGTTTTCCTTGTCTTCTTTTCCCTTGCTTGCTGAATGAGATTGGTGAGAGAGGGAGAGAATAGATCGGTATTGGGGGGTTTTGGGGCTGAAAGTGGGAGTTAACTCAAAGCATAAATCATGGTTAAGGCTTGGTTAAGTTTTAAGTGGGGTCCACAAGCTTTGCTAGGTCAAAAGGTAGCTCTCAAGCTTAAGGGGCTCGTTACGGGTTAAATTCGAGGGTCTTAATGAACTTAGAAAAATGTGAGACTTATCCCATTGAACCCAAATCGTCAAAACGAGTTCAACGGAGGTGACGGAATTCAAATCCGAATTCCCGAGCTTAAAATACGCGTCCCGGAACCCAAGGTGCGCTAAATGCTCTTTAGCCTCCTTTAGGTCCCTTCTCCAAAACGAACCAAAAAAGCAAGCAAAGAAAATACCAAAACATACAACGAGCACATAATCGAGTCCATGAAGCATATAATTAACACATATCACGAATTCATAAAAATCAGAATTAAATACGGATTCAAAACAAACAAAATACAAAGCAAAGGAAAGTTAACGTTTAAACAATTAAATCCACGTTAGCAATTAAATATCACATAATCACTTAAAGAAATAATTAAATAGCGCACATAATAGGTTACCTGAAAGTCTGATCAGTCGGGATGTTACAAACCTCCCTCCTTCAAAAGGACCTGTCCTCAGGTCCGAGGTGAGGTCTTTAAAAGATCCGGATACAACTGTTTCATCTTATCCTCGGTCTCCCAAGTGGCTTCCTCGGATTCTTGATCACGCCACAAGACCTTCACAAGAGGGATTTGTCTATTCCTCAACTCTTGCATCTTCCGATCCAACACCTCAACCGGATACTTCTTAAAAGTCAAATCCGGCTCTAACTGAACTTTCTCGACTGGAAGAATAGAAGACTCATCGGGATAATGTTTCCGAAGCTGCGAGACATAAAACACATTGTGAATCCCTGTCAAACTCGTTGGTAAATCAAGTCTGTAGGCTACTTCCCCAACTCGATCAAGGATCTCAAAGGGGCCTAAGTAGCGAGGGTTAAGCTTCCCGGCTTTACCAATCCGAGCATACCCTTTTCTAGGAGATGCCTTTAAAAAGACCTTATCTCCTTTCTCAAACTCAAAGGGTCGTCTTCTCTTATCCGCATAACTTTTCTGCCGGTCTTGTGCCGCTTTCAACCTCTTTCTAATCACTTTCACCCTCTCGCTGGTATCCTGAATCTCCTTAGGTTTCCTAGCCCTTTCGAGCTTTCCATCTTTGGTTCATCTCCACTCATCTACATCCCAAAAGAGAGGGGATCGGCATTTCCTTCCATATAAAGCCTCGTACGGTGCCATGCCAATAGAAGACTGAAAGCTGTTATTGTACACATACTCAATCAAATCCAACTGTTCATCCCACGAATCCTGATAATCCAAGGCACAAGCACGAAGCATGTCCTCGAGATACCTAATTAGCCTTTCAGACTGGCCATCCGTCTGTGGGTGAAATGCAGTACTAAAGTGAAGCTTCGTCCCCAAACACTTCTGTAATTCCTGCCAAAAACTGGATGTGAACCGAGGATCCCTATCCTACACAATGCTGACCGGGGTACCATGCAACCTAACATTCTCTTTCCGATATAACCGGGCCAACTTAGGAACCTTATCGGACATCTTCACCTTGAGGAAATGTGCCAACTTCGTCAACCGATCAATAACCACCCAAATCCCATCGGAACCTCCTTTGGTCCTTGGCAAGCCGGACACGAAGTCCATTGTCACTTGCTCCCACTTCCACTCGGGTATTGGAAGTGGTTGGAGAGTTCCTCCCGGTTTCTGCTGTTCTGCTTTAACCACTTGGCATGTTTGACATCTTCTAACATAGTTAGCAATGTCTCTCTTCACGCCGTTCCACCAATATAAAGTCCTTAAGTCCTTGTACATTTTGGTTGTACCGGGATGTACTGCATATGCTGATTTGTGGGCTTCATCAAGTACCAACTGCTTAAGTTCTTCTGGAACGCAAACCCGAGGTTTAAATCTGAACAACCCTGAATCATCAAATCCAAACTTAGTTTCAGGATCAATCCTTGACTTAGTTACCAATTTCTGAATCTCGGGATCCACAGACTGAACTTCTATCAATCTCTGCTTCAAATCCGGCTGAACTGAAATATTAGCCAAACGAGCCTCTGAGACCAGAACCACCGAACCCTGTCTACTAGAACCTGCTTCCAGACCTGAAATACTAGCCTTCCTACTCAAAGCATCCGTCACCACATTAGCTTTACCCGGATGGTACTGAATCTTACAATCATAGTCCTCAAGTAGCTCCATCCACCTTCTCTACCTTACGTTCAAATCTTTCTGAGTAAACAAATACTTAAGACTCTGGTGATCGGTGAACACTTCAAAAGTAACTCCATAGAGGTAATGTCTCCATTTCAGCAAAGCAAACACCACTGTCGCGAGTTCCAAGTCATGAGTGGGATAATTTTTCTCGTGATCCTTTAACTTCCTTGAAGCGTAGGCTACCACCTTACCATTCTGCATTAACATACAACCGAGACCTTCCTTCGAAGCATCGGTGTAAACTGAGTAGCCTTCTGAACCCTCGGGTAGGGTTAAAACCGGTGTAGTAGTCAATCTTTCCTTAAGAGTTTGGAAACTCTTCTCACACGCCTCATCCCACTCGAATTTAACCTCTTTCTTAGTTAACCGGGTCAACAGGGAAGCAATCTTCGAGAAATCATTCACAAAGCACCTATAATACCCTGCTAACCCAAGAAAACTTCTCACTTCCGAGGCATTCTTAGGTTGCTTCCAAAGCATAACCGTTTCAACCTTCGCCGGATCCACTTCTATACCATTCCCAGAAATGAAGTGACCCAAAAAGGAAACTCGATCCAACCAGAACTAGCACTTACTGAACTTGGCAAACAACTTGTGCTCCCGAAGCATAGACAAGACAATACTCAAATGTTGCGCGTGCTCTTCCTCGGACCTCGAATACACCAGAATATCATCTATAAAGATGACCACGAATTTATCGAGGTAAGGCCGGAATATTCGGTGCATCATATCCATAAACGCGGCTGGGGCATTGGTAAGACCAAAAGGCATGACCACAAACTCAAAATGCCCATATCTTGTGTTGAAACCTGTCTTCGGTATATCTCCCTCCCGAATACGCAACTGGTAATACCCTTGCCTTAAATCCAACTTGGAATAAACACTTGAACCTTGCAGGAGATCGAACAACTCTTCAATGTGAGGAAGTGGGTATTTGCTCTTAACCGTTAACCGGTTCTTCTCACGGTAGTCAATACACATTCGCAAAGTCCCGTCTTTCTTCTTTACGAACAGGACCGGAGCACCCCACGGAAAAGTGCTCGGGCGAATGTAACCACATTCTAAGAGCTCGTCCAATTACGTCTTCAACTCCTTCAACTCGGCTAGAGCCATCCTATAGGGAGATTTCACATACGATTCTGCTCCGGGATAAAGATCTATCACAAACTCGACGTCCCGATCCGGAGGTAAAGATCCCAAGTTCTCCGGAAACACATCGGGGAATTCCTTCACGATCTCCGTCTCCTCGAGCTTGGCCTGATCCTTTGGCTTATTCAAAAGGTAGGCCATGTAGCCCGTTGCACCGTCCCGGAACAGTCTACTCGCTTCCATAAAGGAGATAAACGGGTAGGTCTTCAACCTCTGACCCGCAAAGATCGTAGAACCCAAAGTTACCTTCTTAGCAAAATAATCCATCATTGCTCAATAACCGTACAACCAGTCCATGCCCAGAATCACCCCAAACTTCTTGATAGGCATCTTGATCAGGTCTGCCGGATACTCTTGATCTTCCACAACAATCGGACAACCACGGTAAACACAATTCGTAGACAAAGTACCACCAAGAGGAGAAGAAACAACAAAAGAATCATCTAGGCAAGCAACAGGCAAGGGAAGAGTAGATACAAGCCGGGAAGCAATAAATGAATGCGTTGCTCCCGGATCAAACAATGCATGCAATGGAATGCCATGAATGTGGATAGTACCTTCAACAACGGCGTTGGCATCCACTTCCACATTCTCTTCCTCGCCCTCCAAAGCATAAGCTCTAGCCTGGATCGGTGCTCTCGGGGGCATCACATTCAATGGTTGAGGAACTCGAGGCTGAGGTGCTCTCACTTGAGGACAAGTACTAATCAAATGACCGGGCTCTTCACATCTATAACATCTTCTCAATTTCTTCCGGCATGACTCCTCGGTGTGATTGGGACCCTTATAATAACTACACTGTATCGGAGCAGGTAGAGCTGGTATCGCAGGTACCGGAGGTCGGGCTTTCTTGACTGAAGTATTAAGACCTTGGGGTTTGAAAACCGGAGGCCCACTATGTGATGCAGACCTCTTTCCCAAATTAGAGCTCGAGCCTTGCCCCAAGGAGTAGGTCGGCCTCAATCTCGTGTTATTGGCCTCGACTTTGATAGCCTTCCTCGTAGCCTTCTCCCACGTATCCACTGTAGCCGCCTTAAGAGCATTCTGGATCTCATATCTCAAACCATAAATGAAATTTCGGGCCTTCTGGGTGTCATCATTGGTGATATGTGGAGCATACGGTGCAAGTCTTTCAAATTCCAAGATATACTCTTCAACCGAACGGTTCCCTTGTCTCAATTCTGTAAATTGCTGAAGTCTTCTCTCGCGAGCACTACGTGGAACATACTTGTGACGAAACTCTCTTACAAAGCTTTCCCAATCAAACTCCTCTCCATTTCTCTCCAATCGAGCTCTCATAGCTTTGAGCCAATTGGATACGGGACCTTGAACAAACCAAGCCGTGCAAACAGCTTTCTCATGCGAAGGAGCGGGGCAAATTACCCAAATTCCCGCAACCTCTGACAACCACTCTTCTGCTTGTATGTCATCTCATCCATACCACTTCAGCGGGTTGTTATTTCTGAACTCCTTGAAGGCCGGAGTAACTTGTCCACCTTGTCCTTCCCATTGTGGATTATTTCTCGGATTCTGCTGAAGCTGGTTAAGAAGAGCCTGCACAATATTCTCAGCATTCATCGGAGGAGGTGGAGGTGCTTGTGGAGGGGGTTCATTAAGATCAGGAGTCTGCTCCCTATCTGCTCTCCTTCTTGGAGGCATCCTGAGAATACACAAATCAAGAAATATCGATACATGGGGTTCAGTTCATGATCATGAAGTTAATTATCACGAATTTAAAACAAATAAGTCACGTAGAGATGTAGATGAATGCAAATAATCACATACCCCTATACCGAACGACCTAGACGGACTCAACACAACTCCAGAGCTCCGGTTTTGCAACCGAGAGCTCTGATACCACGCAAGGATGTAACACCCCCGGAGTGAAGGGTGCCACATCCCCCGCACTAAGGTCTAACAGGAGTAACGAAATAGGGAGTTCACACCCGTATCAAACCGTAGCGAACGGGAGACACACAAAACTCACACCCTCGCTAGGCGGCCTACACCCTCAAAAACTGCGCAAAATAAAATCAGAGTAGCGGAAGCAATTCATATCCAACATAATTCCCAAGATCACATATATACTTAATCAAAATGGGAGAGGGTCAAATATTCAAGCTACATGCTAGATAATATACAAAATATACATTGCCGTCACGGCCAGAATAGCATACGTGTAATCAGAATACATAATCCAAAATACATAAGTGAGAGGGTAAGTAATCCACTACGATGCATGCGGACTCAAGCTATACCACAAGTAAACCAAAAGACACTTGCCGCCTAGCTTGACTCGGAAGAACCTGCAAACTCAAAAGAAAGAAAAAAGGGAAAAACAACAACGAGGGTTAGTCCTAGTGACTAGTGAGGGGGCTAACTCACACACCCGATATATATATAGAGCAAAGCAGCTAATCACAACAGAAGGATCCTTGAACCGAGAGTGGTTTTTGCAAGCCAAAGTAGTTCCCGTGATATAGATATACATAAGTTAAAGAAAAGGCAAAAGGAGCAAATGCCAAATCCCAAGCTTTAGGTAATTAGGAATCCACTCTCGTTCCATAGATCATACAAAACTAAACCAACTCGGCGAGTACGAGTTACACTCCAAACTTCCATATACGAAGAACAAAGCAAAGCAAAACAAATCAGAATCCATCCCCAACACCGGTTGATAGAAGGGTTGATCGGCCCTAACTATCCACATATACAGACGAGACAAGGTTTAATCACTACCTTGAAACCTTCGGCGGTTGCCTCCGCCGGCTCAAGAGATTCCTCAACCTCCCTAGGTTGGGTGAGACTCTCAAATGGAGGTGTTGATGGAAGAGCTCGGCGACCCCTCGGCCGTCCCGAGATTACCATACCACACTCCGGGGCCCAAACAGATCACGAAAGTCACACAAACATCACAAAGCTTATCTTTCAAAGCCACATCTCGCTTACACACACACACTTGCACAAAACTAAACTTTTCAAACAAAAGCAAAATATTTTATATACTTATACAAAACGTTTTCAAACTCTTATAACAAATGGGACAAATCCTGCAACATAAGTATCATACACTTATTTACCATATATTATACGTAAAAGAATAGGGTCAAATCAAATAGGGTCAAAACGTTTTCGCATACGAGGTTTCAAATCAAATAGGGTCATAGGTCGAATAACTAAAAGAACAAAAACCTCACCTTGACAACGAACGTAGTGGAGAGAAAAGGGGGAAACCGGACACCTACGGAGCAAGCTCGTCCTCAACAGGAAGATCCTCTGAACAAGACAAACAACAAGGAACACTCTTAGACTCAATATGAACCACATTGATGCTCGGTACATGCATATGTATGCTTATGATGCAAAAGATATGAAATGCATCCACATTTATGCTATTTACGAGCAAATATTACACCTAGGAACATATATCATAAACGAGGAGGTAAATCAAAGCACAAATTCTTAACATAAGGCTTAACACATTATATAACAAGTTAATCATGCATACACATAAAAAACGAGGCAAGAAGAAACAACAAGAAGAAATAAAAAGGCGAAAGAAATCTCCCCGGATGCCACCCTGGTGGACACGGCCGTGTCAGAAATACAAAGGGGACGGACACGGCCGTGTCAGGCCAATAAATTCGAAAAAAAAATTTCCAAGAGCTCAACACGGTCGTGTCCATTTTTCGTTGTAATCTGACGTGGCCGTGTCAGGCGTTCGGGCTGGAAAAATTTTAACGCAGCAACACCTAATTTTGAAGGGAAAAACAGGGGATTTCGGTTGGGGGCACTTAGGAGACTCTTATTCCATTCAAGATCATATAAAAGAGAGAAGAGGGAGTTTAGATTACAACCATAAACTTACCTTTCAAATTTGAGAAGCTAAGGTGATGATTTGAGCTCAAAAATCACAAAATGGACAAAGGGGTTTTCCTTCTCTTCTTTTCCCTTGCTTGCTGAACGAGATTGGTGAGAGAGGGAGAGAATGGATCAGTATTGGGGGTTTTGGGGCTGAAAGTGGGAGTTAACTCAAAGCATAAATCATGGTTAAGGCTTGGTTAAGTTTTAACTGGGGTCCACAAGCTTTGCTAGGTCAAAAGGTAGCTCTCAAGCGTAAGGGGCTCGTTACGGGTGAAATTCGAGGGTCTTAATGAACTTAGAAAAATGTGAGGTTTATCCCATTGAACCCGAATCATCAAAACGAGTTCAACAAGGTGACGGAATTCGAATCCGAATTCCCGAGCTCAAAATACGCGTCCCGGAACCCAAGGTACGCTAAATACTCTTTAGCCTCCTTTAGGTCCCGTCTCCAAAACGAACCAAAAAGGCAAGCAAAGCAAATACCAAAACATACAACGAGAACATAATCGAGTCCATGAAGCATATAATTAACACATATCACGAATTCATAAAAATCAGAATTAAATACGGATTCAAAACAAGCAAAATACAAAGCAAAGGAAAGTTAACGTTTAAACAATTAAATCCACGTTAGCAATTAAATATCACATAATCACTTCAAGAAATAATTAAATAGCGCACATAATAGGTTGCCTGAAAGTCTGATCAGTCGGGATGTTACAGTTTGGCCCTTTACACTCTCAGAATCCACTACCACGAGGTGACGTTTAGGATTTTGTATAGTTATGCGACCTATGGCCTTTATATGCTGATTTCTACCCTTGCATGCGAGTATACCTCACTATAGATATGTATGTGTTGGATATGATATGTGCATGACCTTATGCGTGCATTCTTCGTGGGCGGGTGCCTTCGGGCTATATCCTTGCAGCGTGGGAATGTACGTGTGTGTGTCCTGCGTGGGCGGGTGCCTTCAGGCTATATCCCTGCAGCGTGGGAATATTTATAAAAACTAGTTTTTGAGGCATATATAAGCTATTTTGGAAAAACAGTTGTGTTCTAATTCTGTAGTGAGACTGCCATGAAAGATTGGCGTATGTTCTGTTATGTTCTGTTCTGTTGTAGATCCAAGGAGCTATGGGATAGGCAGCCTTGGAATGGTATAGGACCGTCAGGGACCATTCTGTGTGTAGTTCATTTGAGATATCTTCACGCGACCCGTGCTGTAGGGAAGGTGTGGTATCTTGAGCCTTCGGCTAAGGGCGGGGATGACTCTTGTGGGTTCGCTACCCCTTGAGGTCGAGTCTATTTTAGACGGTTTATTCTCGATGGTTTTGGGACAATATATCTCCTCCATCACTGGTGTAGCAGAGGGATTGATTTTGATTTATGTTTTGAGGAGTAAAGGTTGGAAGCTCGTACTCGCCGAGCATGTATTCTATTCTGTTACGGAATTATGAATCGGGATAGGGTCTTTCTGGAGAATGATTTCTAAACTTATATCTATATCTTTTTGGGTTATTTCGGAATGTTTTGGTATGCAACACCTATCCCCGGTTCATGAGTCCATCCTTTTATTATGTGCTATGCTCTTTATATATATATATATATTGTGGGTGTGCGTTAGCCCCCTCACTCGGTCAAGTTGACTGACCCCTCATTTAAACTTTTAGTTGCAGGTCTGTTGGCATTTGCTAGGCGGGAGTGAGTCCTTTGAGTTGCACTTCGTCGGTCTAGCCTTTCTAGCTGCATTTGTCTTTCATACACTTTACTTATGTCATGACTTGTAGACTTGAAATTATACTTTACCTTTCTGTAGCCCTGTGTGGCATTCGTATTCGGCCCTATGTGGCACTTGATGATTATTACGGTATGTTGATCGGATATTCCGGACTAGGTATCTATGCTAGTTGAACCCGTCACCTGTTATGCTTGTTGATATTCGGGACTAGGTATCTATGCTAGTTGAACCCATCACTGGTTTTGAATGCTGATTCAAATGCTTCCGCTATCATGTTTTGAATGTTTGAATTGCTTCCGCACTCTGAGTTTGTCAAGTTAGATCCGCCTAGCATAGCGTGTGCGTTTGTCTCCCGTTCGCTCTGATTCGGATTTGGGCATGGACTTCCATTTCATGACAGGGTCTGAGTCTCAGTGCGGTTGATGTGGCATCCTCCCTTTGGGTTGTTACATCCTTAAGTGGTATCAGAGCTCTAGGTTGTAAAACCAAGCTCTAGTGTCGTGTCAAGTCTGTCTAGTTGGTACGACATAGGACAATGTGATTATATGACTCATTTACTTGAATACTTGTTTATTTCTAATACTTGTATACATAAACACATACTAATCCAGATGCATCAATATTGCTTGAATTTTTGAATTTCAGGATGCCTCCTAGATGCCGTGACCGAGAGGCTTCACCGGTTGCGCCTCATCCGCCTCCGCCACCACCACTGAATGCGGAGAACATTGTTCAAGCACTTCCCAATCAGTTGTAACAGACTCAGAGACCACAAGCACCACCCGTTGATGGTCAGGATGGTACTATCTCAGCTGTGTATAGGGAGTTTCGGAACACCAATGCTCCTAAGTGGTTCGGAGGAGATGATATCCAGGCTGAGGAGTGGTTAGCGGAGATCAGAGGTATTTTGGAGATTTGCCCAGGGAGTTCTCAGGATAAGGCCGTTTGTACTGCTCGATTCATTCAGGGACAGGCAGCTAACTGGCTCAAGGGAGTTCGATCCAGACTTGAGAGGAGTGGTATGGAGTTCACTTGGGAGACTTTCGTGCATGAGTTCCATGAGAAGTTTATACCTCATAGTGCACGAGAGCGTAGACTTCAGGAGTTCTCTGAGCTGAAGCAGGGATCCAGATCTGTTGAGGACTACATTCTAGAGTTCGACAGACTTGCTCCCTATGCTACCCACATCACTGATATTGATTCACACAGAGCCTGTCACTTCCTTAATGGGCTTCGAGAGGATATTCAGAGAGCTCTTCAGGCTGTCAATGTTAGTACTTGGGATAAGGTTACCAAGAGTGCTATTCAGGTGGAGGCCCAGAGACAGAGGTTAAGGCCCCCATCCTTCTCTTCGGGGCATGGTTCGGGTTCTGGATCGGGTAAGAAGCCCGCTACTCATGCTTCTACTACTACTACACCAGCTTTCCGTCCACAGAGCTTCATTAACAAGAAGCCCCGACCAGCTGCTCCTCCAGGACCACCGGCATTACCGGCACCAACTCCAGCTCGTTGCTCTCATTGTCAGGGTGCCCATCCATCAGATTGGTGTTGGAGGTATTTGGGTAGATGTTTGGGGTGTGGTTCGACTGAGCACAGGAGGGATACTTGTCCGAGGAAGAGGTCGGCAGTTCAGGCCCATGCTTATGCCCTGGATGGCGGGGAGGAGGCAGCAGAGATTGATCAGAATGCTGTAGTGGAAGGTACAATACATATTCATGGCATATCATTAGATGCATTGTTTGATCCCGGGGCTACTCATTCTTTTATTGCCCGGGATATTGTTACCTCTTTGCCTTTGCTTGCTGAGATATCTACACATGTGTATGTGGTGAGTTATCCCTTGGGGGGGAGCTTGGAGATGGACAGAGTGTTTCGTGAGTGCCCGGTGAGTTTTGAGGGTCGAGTTTTTCCTGCTGATTTGATTGTGATGCCGATGGGGAGGTTTAAGGTGATTATTGGGATGGATTGGCTTTCCCGACATGGTGCAGTTATGGATTGCCATTTGAAGAGGATTTCTTTTGATTCTGCGGTGTTTTCGGGAGAGAGTTTGGGATCCAGCCATTTTATATCCTTTGTTGAGGCTAGTAAGTTAGTCCGGGATGGTGCTATAGGTTTCGTGGCTTACCTTCTTAACAAACCCAAGGACCAGGTCAAGCTTGAGGAGACGGAGGTCGTTCGGGAGTATCTGGATCTGTTCCCGGAGAGTTTGGGGTCCTTACCACCGGATAGGACATTGAGTATGTAGTGGATCTCTATCCCGGAGCTAAGCCTTATTCGAAGACCCCATACAGGATGGCTCCTGCCGAGTTGAAGGAGCTGAAGAAGCAGTTGGATGAGCTTTTGGTTAGCGGACACATTCGTCCGAGCACTTCTCCGTGGGGTGCTCCTATTCTGTTTGTTAAGAAGAAAGATGGGACGTTAAGGATGTGTATAGACTACCGCGAGCTGAACAGGATTACAGTTAAGAACAAGTATCCATTACCCCATATTGAGGAGTTGTTTGATAGCTTGCAGGAACCGCGAGTGTACTCCAAATTGGATTTAAGGCAGGGTTACTATCAGTTGAGGATTAGAGAGGAGGATATCTCTAAGACTGGATTCTACACGAGAGACGGGCACTTCGAGTTTGTGGTTATGCTGTTTAGGTTGACGAATGCTCCTGCTGTATTTATGGATATGATACACCGGGTGTTTAGACCGTTCCTTGATAAGTTCATGGTGATCTTTATAGACGACATCTTGGTGTATTCGAGATCGGTTGAGGAGCATGCTCAGCATCTCCGGATTGTGTTGGAAACATTTAGAGAGCACAAGTTGTATGCTAAGTTCAGTAAGTACGAGTTTTGGATTGATCGAGTCATTTTTTTGGGTCACATCATCTTAGGCAATGGAATTGAGGTCGATCCCTCTAAGATTGAAACGGTGTTACATTGGGAGAGGCCTTGGAACGCCTTTGAGATACGGAGTTTTCTGGGTTTGGCAGGTTATTATAGGAGATTTGTAGCACCCCGCACGTGAGCCACCACATCCCCCGCACTATGGCTCAACACGAGTAACGAAATAGTGAATCTGCACCCGTATCAAACCATAGCAAACGGGAGACAAATAGAAAAACCCTCCTAAGCTAGGCGGAACTTAGACCCTGCAAATATAACTAAACATAAGACACAATGCAACGGAGAACTAAATCCAAACACATGCATTGGCCACGGGCCTGCAGAAATTAAACACTCGAACCACAGGCAGACTTGGGCTCCTCAGGCCTTTTTTAATTCATAACAAAGCCCGACAAGGCAATTCAATAACAATTACATAAAGATTCAAGTTTATAATATTACAAAATCGAATCAAGCATAATTTAAATACATATGCAAGTACAGAGACTCTCCTAACTTAACTTGACCAATTCAAAGACTCCACACAACTCCGCCTAGCTCGAAACTCCAAAGCCAAACCTGCGCACTAAAAGGTTGGGGAGGGAGAGGATCAGTCTCTAGAAGACTGAGTGAGCAGGAGCGAGATACGTATATATAAAACATGCACATGCAAGTCATAAATCCCGAGCAAGGTTTTATTTAAAATTTGTTCCCAAAAAGGGCAAGAAAAAGGCTAAGCAATGCTCGAACATTACAACTAATCATATTAAATTTATTAAGTTTATACTTCATACATAGCATAAAGGCTCGGCGAGTGAGCGTGCATTATCTCCAACCAAACTCCGACCGTGTACGACAAATATCATTAATACATTAAATAGGTGATCATGCAATATATCATAATACACTCAGGTCATATATCATATCATAAGACATATTCGTTTGGGCAATCTGTGTCCCAGCCTTCCCGCACGGTGCTCAATCATAACATAATTGTAATCATAAAATCGGTTCCAACCTTCTTCCTCCGGGTGGTGGACGGGTTAGCAAGACCCGACCACCTCATGCATAGGCCAATGGGGTTTCATGACTCCCTCAAGGGCACTCAGGTCCCATTCCCCGCTAAACCTCCTAGCGAGGGCCTGTATCACCGTAAATGTGGTGGGACTAGTACAAGGGATCACCGTCGGCCCTTGCCTCCCCAGATAGTCACTTGCACTAAGTCCCTGGGCCCATGCAATCATAACATACATATATAATCTCGCCAAAACATTTGATTCATAAGAACATAACATATTTCATAATTCATTCGAAAAGGGTTTACTCGATCAATATTTACTCGATAACTCTACTTTAAAAGTAACATATATATATATACATAAGGTTTTGGCCAAAGCTTGTCACATAAGGTTGTAGGGTATAATATGTAGCTAGAACGAAAATACCCTCACCTGGTACAAGACGATACAAGGATACGAGTTACCGAGTGCGTAGTTGATCAGGATTTCTCCGCCCTAGAGACAAACTGTGCAAAGGCCAATGCAACGAATTGGTGAGACTCAGGACTCCAAATGTACCATATATGACGCACGGCATGTTATGCACATGATATGAATGCATAAAAGATGATATTATGTCATGAACACGTTCATGTGCACTATTAATGCATTTAAGGCATATAAACAAGCCATTCATTCAAGTACTTTCAAGAAATGAAGGTATCATACTCATTTGTTTCATATCCTTTCATGAATCATGCCAAGTCGAGTCAATCAATCAATTTTAATCAATAAACGAAGGTTTCCCATTCTTTCAACTCATAATTCATAGTACTTTAAGTCAAGAATTCCAAACAACAATTTATAATTTAAACGAATTAGGTATTCCAATAATTCCATGAATTAAATCCATGATTCATAAATCATATATTTCACATTTTATAACAATTCAATTCAAATAATGATCATATCACGTACTATAACACGTTAATACTTAGAAAATAAACATTTAATTACATTCAAATCATAATCGAAAATTAAATAACATGAATTAGATAACAATTTAATTTCCATAATTCATTTAAATCAAGTAATATTTAATATATAATAAACATATACATCAATATATAAATATATATATATACGTACATAACATGAAATTCCTCCATGCATGCAAATAACAATTCAAAGTATATATATATATATATAGCATGCATGCATACATATATAATTACACAAACACCCCCTGCATCACGTAGCAGCACGCAACACCCATGCACAAGAAAGGAATTCATGCAACACATTCTAATTCCACATGCATGTAAGATCTACATATATATATACCATATGAACAGCACACACACAACATATAGATATATATATATATATATATATATAACATAAGAAGCAGCAGCAATTAAAGTATGAAGCGGCAACAATTGAAGAGCAAAGCGGCAGCAGTAACAAGAAGGAAGCAGCAAGCTATACATATATGTATATACACACTACAGCAACAAGAGAGCAAGAAAGAAGCAGCAAAGGAAGAAAAGAAGAGAAGCAGCAGCCTTCCCCGCCTGGGCAAAATCCTTCACGCCACCTTCCCCGGCCGGGGAAGAAGATTGCAGGAGGTTCTGCATTAGGTGTCCCCGCCCGGGGACACTCCCGCTCAAACTCTCCCCGCCCGGGGAGAGTGTTTCTGCAGAAACAGGGCAACGGTAGCAGCAGGCCAAAAACAGGGGAAGAAAACGGCAAGACAACCAAACAACTTCAACCAACCTCAAGCCAACAAATCAAAGAAATAAGGTCAACAAAAGCTTAGCAAATCCAGCCTCAAAGCAACCCCACACACGTAGTAGCAACAACCGAAGTAATAGAGGGGAAAAGAGATATTTTCATACCAGTTTATCTAATAAAATCTCATAAATTCTCAACTACCAAGCAAGATAAGTTCATACATCATTAAATGAAGTTCATAAGATCCAATTTCATGCATTAAACTCAAAGGAACCACAAAGAAACATGAAAGATTCAAATAAAGGACATAAACCCTTACTATTCAACACTTGATCCATAGCATGCTCAAACCCACATGAAAATCAGTAAAATAAGAGTCTAAGGGATGAAAAGATCCTTTCAAGTATGGGAAGAGATGGGAGAGTAATGAGCTCTTGAGGGAGGAAATGAATAGTGTTTCTCTTGGGCATCAAGGGTGTCACGGTTTGCAGCTGAAAATATCTCCTCTTGGTGTATCAAATGGAATGAGGGATATGTTGGCTGATTAAGGGTTAAGTGAGAGTCATGTGGGTCTAAATTTCACTTCATTTGGTTAACTATGGTTCAAGTTATGGTTAAAATAGTGAAAGGTGGTCATTTAGGCTAACGTCATAAGTTTTGGTTAAAGTTCAGAGGTCAAAACGAGCTTAGAAAAATATGAGGCTTGTTCTATTGAACTTGAATCTTCGATACGAGTTCATCAGAGGTGACGGAACTCGAATCCGAGTTCCCGAGCTCAAGATATCACATACGGAACCAAGGGTGCGCTAATTGACCGTTAGCCCCCGATTTGGTTCCACAGTTCAAAATAAATTCGTTACCCCGTCAAACGAGTTCGAAAACATAAACCGAGCATATAAACATGTTCCTAACACATAAATCTACAACATACTAAATTTTCACGAATTTTCGTTATCAGATCATATAAGAACGACGCGTAATTAAAACACTCATACGCAAGACATTTAAAATTCATAACATTTCAAATTAAATAATAAAATTTAAATCTATTTTAAAATTAAATAAGCAAGTAAACGAAATTATAAAATTAATTAATTAGCATAATTAAAGTTATAATTAATTATCATTAATACTAATTACCAATTAACAATTTCCAATTAACGAAATAAAATAGAAATAAAATAAAATAATAACAATTTATAATAAAATTAAATATTTAAAACACTTATAACCAATTAATCACATAATTAAATAATTTAATTTGCGTAATTTATAAACACATACGACATATTTATACGAATGAAAAACCGGGGCGTTACAAGATTTGTGATGGATTTCTCTAAGATTGCAGCCCCGTTAACTAGGTTGACTAAGAAGGAGACCAAGTTTGAATGGGATGATAGTTGTGAGATGAGCTTTCAAATTTTAAAGGAAAGGTTGACTACAGCACCGGTTCTTACCCTGTCCGAGGGGGTTGAGGGTTATGCAGTTTAGGCAGATGCTTCTAAGGAAGGACTGGGTTGTGTGTTGATGCAGAATGGTCGGGTTGTAGCTTATGCCTGTAGGAAGTTGAAGGTGCATGAGAAGAATTACCCCACCCATGATCTAGAGCTTGCAGCAGTCGTGTTTGTGTTATCTAAGTGGCGCCACTATCTCTATGGTGCTACGTTTGAGGTGTTCTCGGATCATAAGAGTCTTCAGTACTTGTTCACGCAAAAAGAGCTTAACTTGAGACAGAGGAGATGGGTTGAGTTCTTAGAGGAATACGATTGCATGAGTCAGTACCATCGGGGTAAGGCAAATGTGGTTGCCTACGCGTTGAGCAGGAAAGTCAGTATTTCGACTTTAGTGGTTGGGTTTCTGAGCAAAGTTCAACTTTTATGGTTTCGGTGACTAGGTTAGCCAACATCACGGTTCAGCCTGATTTGAAGCAGAGATTGTTGGAGGCTCAGTCTACGGATCCTGAGATTCAGAGATTGGTTGCACGTTCGAGATATGATCCAGAGACTAAGTTTGGGTTTGATGATTCTGGTTTGTTTAGGTTCAAGGCAAGAGTGTGTGTGCCTAACCAGCTCAAGAGGGTAATACTTGAGGAGGCGCACCGCTCCGGTTATTCCATTCACCCAGGAGGTACGAAGATGTACCGAGACTTGAAAGAGTTGTATTGGTGGAGTGGCATGAATAGAGATGTCGCATTCTTTGTGAAGCGATGTCTGACATGCCAGATGGTTAAGGCAGAACATCAGAAACCGGGAGGTACTCTCCAACCACTTCCGATACCGGAGTGGAAGTGGGAGCAGGTGACTATGGACTTTGTGTCCGGCCTGCCGAGGTCTAGGAGAGGATTCGATGGGATTTGGGTAGTGATAGACCGTTTGACTAAGTCTGCCCATTTTCTTAAGGTTCGGATGACGGATAAGGTACCTAAGTTGGCTGAATTGTATTGTAATGAGATAGTGAGACTACACCGAGTTCCGACTAGCATCGTGTCCGATCGGGATCCTCGGTTTACAGCTAGTTTTTGGCAGGACCTTCAGAGGTGCTTGGGTACAAAGCTTAAGTTTAGCATCGCATCACATCCACTGACTGATGGACAGTCAGAGCGGCTGATTAAGTATCTTGAGGATATGTTAAGGGCGTGTGCATTGGATTTTAAGAATAAATGGGATAAGCACTTGACATTGGTTGAATTCTCTTACAACAACAGCTACTAGGCTTCGATCGGTATGGACCCTTATGAGGCACTCTATGGGAGGGAGTGTAGGTCGCCACTGTATTGGGATATTGAGGATTGGCGATGGACTAAGGAGGGTAACCTCACGAGAGCTAAGGCCTCGTCTAAGATTGAGAAGATGGTTGAGAAGGTTAAGTTGATTCGGCAAAGAATGAAAGCAGCTTAGGATAGACATAAGAGTTATGCGGATAAGAGGAGAAGGCCCCTCGAGTTTAAGGTCAGAGATCGTGTCTTCTTGAAGGCATCTCCTAGGAAGGGCTTTTCTCGTATTGGTAGAGGTGGGAAGCTTAACCCTCGATATCTTGGACCGTTTGGGATTCTAGAAAGGATTGGAGAGGTGGCGTATAGGTTGGACCTACCGCCGAGTTTGACTGGGATTCATAATGTGTTCCACGTTTCACAGCTTCGGAAGTTCTACCCCGGTGAGTCGACGGTTTTACCGGTTGAAGAGGTACAGCTTGAGTCCAATTTGACGATTGTGAGGCACCCGGTTGAGATTCATGATCTCAAAGCACAAGTGTTGATAAATAAGCAGATTCCCTTGGTCAGAGTGTTATGGAGAGATCAGAAGTCTGAGGAATCGACTTGGGAGACTGAAGAAAAGATGAGGAAGTTACATCCGTAGTTGTTTCAAGCAGCGAACCAGAGGACAGGTTCTCCTAAGGGGGGAGGTTGTGACGCCCGTCCGATAAATCGTACAGGTATGCGCCACGAGAGAGTTTACCTTATGCACCTATGTGATTTAATTCCCTTTTTATGTGTTTATATCCAACTTTGATTGAAAGTGTGACTTAATTGATTAAAATCCAAAATGGTAAAATATGAATTCTTGCATGACAACTTAAGAATGGAACTTGGTTGAATTTAAATTTGTTGTTGGAGTTGGATTTAAATAGGACTTGGACCTATTTGTATGTTTGGGCCTAACATGAGTTAGGTGAGTTTTGGATCGTTCGGGACCTATATGAGCTCAGGAATTTGAGTTCGAATTCTGACACCGCCATTATGTTTGTTTCAATGATTCGAGTCCAATTGAATTTATTTCGCAATTTTTGGATACCGTTTGGACCTTTATCCCTTTTATTGACCAGTTCACTTGAATCGGGAGTTACTTAAACCGGTTTTCTTATCTTGACCTAAAACTATCAGCCACTACATAACTTAGATCGCCTTTTCATTTCATTTCAAACCACACAAGTTACCCTCAAAGAGAATCATGGAGGAACTTCAAGAGAAGATCAAGACTTGAACCATCTCTCATTCTAAGAGCTCATATTCCTTGATTCCTCATTCCTTCACAAGGCAAGGTAAGCTTTGGATCTCTTTTGATGAGTATTTCATTTCTATTCTTGGATTGGAGCATGAAATTGTTAGTAGGAACTTGAATGATGAGATCTTGAATTCTTTAAGCAAGCCTTGATGATTTGAATGCTCCTTATGTGTCTTAGTTGCTGGAAATTCGTGTAGGAAGACTAGGAATTCATATCTTCATGTTTAAGCTTGAAATTCATGAAAAAGGGTGTTGGAGATTTTGGGCAAAAACATTCCTAAACTTGAATTAATTGATGTTTTGATGCTAAGCATGATTTATATGATGTTATACCTAAATTTCGTGATATTTTATGGTGGATTTGGTGTTGGATTGATGATTTTTGGTGTTCCCTCTCTTCTTCCCGAAACTGTCAAGTTTCTGCTCCAGATCTATGGCCGGAACGGCCGTTCCCGTTTGTGCTTTAAGCACGGAATGGCCCTTCCGGGCTAGGGTTTGGTTTTGGCAGCCGAACATGGGAACGACCGTTCCCATGTGTGCTTGGACTGGGAACGGCTGTTCCCAGTCTCGCTTGGCCTTGGCGTGGGAAGGACCGTTCCCATGCTATGTTGTGCATGGGAATGGCCGTTCCCATGCGTCTGTGACCCCTTTACTTGCCTTTTTCGTGCGTAATTGATTCGCTTGAGTTGCTACTTGACTTGTATGATCCGATATGACTTGGAATGCAATCTCTGAACCTTTATACTTCCTTACTTGCATGATTTACTTGAATATTTGAATTACCCCTTGTGACCAATTTGATAAACATCATTCCATTTCGCATGTCATTCATACTTTGTACGCCGCGCGTCTTACTTGGTTCATGTAGAGTCTATGTTTGGGCTTTTGTATGTCTTATCACAGAGTTTGGTGGTGCCGGTGAGCCCGAGGTTTAGACTGTTTGGCCCTTCACACTCTCAGACTCCACTACCACGAGGTTAGGTTTAGGATTTTGTATAGTTATGCGACCTATAGCCTTTATATGCTGATTTCTACCCTTGCATGCGAGTATACCTTACTATAGATATGTATGTGTTGGATATGATATGTTCATGACCTTCTGCGTGCATTCTGCGTGGGCGGGTGCCTTCGGGCTATATCCCTGCAGCGTGGGAATGTACGTGCGTGTGTCCTGCGTGGGCGGGTGCCTTCAGGCTATATCCCTGCAGCGTGGGAATATTTATAAAAACCAATTTTTTAGAAATATGTAAGCTATTTTGGAAAAACAGTTGTGTTCTAATTCTGTAGCGAGATTGCCATGAAAGATTGGCGTATGTTCTGTTCTGTTCTGTTGTGGATCCAAGGAGCTATGGGATAGGCAGCCCTGGAACGGTATAGGACCGTCAGGGATCAGTGTGTGTGTAGTTCCATTTGAGATATCTTCACGCGACCCGTGCTGTAGGGAAGGTGTGGTATCTTGAGCCTTCGGCTAAGGCCGGGGATGACTCTTGTGGGTTCGCTAACCCTTGAGGTTGAGTCTATTTTAGACGGTTTATTCTCGATGGTTTGGGGACAGTATATCTCCTCCATCACTGGTGTAGCGGAGGGATTGATTTTGATTTATGTTTTATGGAGTAAAGGTTGGAAGCTGGTACTCGTCGAGCATGTATTCTATTATGTTACGGAATTATGAATCAGGATAGGGTCTTTCTGGAAAATGGTTTCTAAACTTATATCTATATCTTTTTGGGTTATTTCGGAATGTTTTGGTATGCAACACCTATCCCCGGTTCATGAGTCCATCCTTTTATTCTGTGCTATGCTCTTTATATATATATATATATATATATATATATATATATATATATATATTGTGGGTGTGCGTTAGCCCCCTCACTAGGTCAAGTTGACTGACCCCTCATTTAAACATTTAGTTGCAGGTCTGTTGGCGTTTGCTAGGCGGGAGTAAGTCCTTTGAGTTGCACTTCGTCTGTCTAGCCTTTCTAGCTGCATTTGTCTTTCATACACTTTGAATTGCTTCTGCACTCTGAGTTTGTCGAGTTAGATCCGCCTAGCATAGCGTGTGCGTTTGTCTCCCGTTCGCTCTGATTCGGATTCGGGCATGGACTTCCATTTCATGACCGGGTCTGGGTCTCAGTGCGGGGGGATGTGGCATCCTCCGTTTGGGGTGTTACAGCAGGTCACGGCCGCGATAAAAAATAGAACAAAAATGGTCGCGCCCACGACCCACTCACATTTCTGGCATAATTTCAGGTCGCGCCCGCGACCAAAAATACACAAAAAACATGTCGAGCCGGCTACCAAAATTTGGTCAACTTTCGACTTCTTGAAAAATTGCATGAAAAATCCCTGAAAAATAAGGTCGCGCCCGCGACCATTTTATGAACAAAATGGGTCGCGATCGCGACCCTTGCATAATCTGCCAAAATTCCAAATTTTCACTTTTCGTTCCAATGCATTTATTGATCCCAAATTTTACTTATATGATACATTTCATGCCAAAGTATGATATTTGCATGCTGTATTAGATATTGCACGTCATCTCATTGCATTTTGCCGTTCGTCATAATTGGTCAATTTTGAGTCGAGTTCACGTACGCATGTCTTTCTTGAACAGATCATGTTCCCGGTGACGAGGAGCAGGCGTAGTAAACTGTATCCTTGTTATTTTGTCACAGGTGAGGTTTTGTTCTAGTTACATGGAACCTTTACAACCCTATGTGTAGTTTTCGGCCAAAACGTATTATAATTATAAACATTTCATTTTCAAACTACAAATTATGGCAAGCAAGTCATGAATGATATAGATTCAAGCATGTTTTGGCGAGTACCATGATTGCACTTTGAGCCCGAGGGTAGTGTATTGAGCCAACCGGGAAAGCAAGGGCTGATGGGTAACTATTGCACTATCCTCACCATTTTGGGATCACCCCCGAAGCCACCAGTGTGACGCCCCGTATTCTCGAAGGGCGTCCTGACGATATTAACAAGTAAGTCTCTACACTTGTGTGTGTTTTATTTAAGAGTTCTTGAATTATGTGATTCAATGTAAATCCAATTTAATATGTGGTCATTCGGATTATTCTAAAATTAATTGTCAAGTTGATTCTATATCCATCATGATACTTAACTTGTTTAATTTCGGTTTACTCGAATTCCTTGAGATTAATTGTCAATCATGTGTTTACGAAGTGTCGTTAAATTGTACGAAAGGTTTCTAAAATTAAATTGAATTAAACTATAATTGGTAAATCCCTCTCTTTCATTTTAATTTATAAAATTAATTCGGGGTTTGAATGTTTATTCGTAACTTTACCAATTTTATTTACGATAATTCGTACGTGATATTTCTCTTTGCTACGCGATAAGGTTACCCGGTTGTATATAGCTTGTGCACAAGACACATTTCTCCCAAATCTCCTTTCTCTCTCTCTCTCTCTCTTCTCTCTCTCTCCTCTCCCACTCTCTCTCCCGTGGTCACTATGCGCGACTTCGGTTACGAGCCCATAACTCGATCGTTTCTCGACAAAATTCAACAAACGAATAGTCCATTTTGATTATCTCGGTGAGACGTACGCAAGAGTACAAATTTCACGGCCTAACGACGAATGGTGGTGGAGTTATCGCCGGATTTCATTAGCAGCGGAGGAGGTGTCAGACCACCGCCACTTCGCCGGCCTTTCGCGGCGGTTTCCGGCCACCTCCTTGATGCACGCGCCCCATGCCCAGAAAGTAGACTTCCTGGTGCGTCAATTGACGTCGGCGGCGTGGCCATCCGGGCCACGACGGCACCGCACGCGCCGCCTGAAGCTCGAGGCGGCGGCACCCGTCACTGTAACGGCGCAATTCCGCCGCTTCCTGGGGTGGTTTTCGACGGGGCTTGATGGTTTCCAAGGTTTTTCGGCCCCCTGAGTTCATTTTCGGCATCAATTTCACCAGATTTTGGCCATAGGTGGTGGTTCCGGCGACGTGTGCGGTGGCAGAATATCCGGCGTCCAACGGGGGCCTTTTCCGGCCATCTTTTGGTCTCGGGCTCTTCACGAAAGTTGTTCGGAACGACGAGAACTAGTGGCCATTGATCACACGACTCCAGATTTGGCTGTTTGGCGGTGGATCGTGGCTGTGCAGCGGCAGCGCAATGGCAGCACTAGCTCCGAGGATTTTTCCGGCGAGCTACCTTAGGGCTTTCGAAGAGCTCGTCACGGGTAAGATAACGCTTCTTTCGGATCGCATTTTGGTTCACCGGTTTGGAAGTAATTTGAGTTTGAAGATTTTAGAGTTTTCGTATTCTTGGATCTAAGATCTAGGACGATTGGCTTGGAATTTCCAGAAATTGATCGAGGATTCGGAACGCGTACGAAGACTTCATTCAGGACGGATTTTTTGGGATTTTTCCGGCAACCTAAGGAGCCGGCCCGCCGGCGGCCCGGCCAAATTCCGGCAGCTACAGTGGTGGCCTTCCGTGGGCGTCTAGTCAGAATGTTCTTCTCGTTGTGGTGAGTTCAACGCCACTTTCCGTTCGTTAATCGGACACTCGATCTATTTATTACGAATTATTTTACGTAATTTTGGTTATTTAAATTAATTGTTTTAACTGCAAATAAATTGGTTATTGTTGGTTTGTTGATCGAGATGTATTCCAATCGTATACGAAAACATGTATTGAATGCATTGTGATATGCATGAATGTTTCGATTTACAATTTGAATCCCGATGTGATGTATTTATGCTATGTGTTTAGATATAAAGGGATGTTAGTGTAATATTTAGAAACTAATCTTTTATGTGAGTAAATGAACTTGAATGATATTTTAGAAGAATGAAGATGTTGTGATTTCTCTATATGAATTTGAGACGTTCTCAATGTTATGTTTATTATAAATTGTGTTTGAAATATAAAATTGAGATACATGAGAGATGCTTGAACAACTTGAGACTCGATGCATGATAGGAGTTAGAATTGTAATATCTTGATTTACTCTTACTACTCGAAAATGGTATATTATGAATTACGATAAAATTGATAATTGTCATGTTTGTAAGTAATTAATTCCTAGTTGAATAATTGTATAAACACTTTAAACGAACAATTATGCTTAGTAATCAACTAAGGGGATGTATGTGTAATAATTCTAAACTTTTAAAAATAACTTAGGGGATGTAAGTGTAATATTTATGAAACTATGAATGTGACTTGAGCTTGTGTACCAAATATGTTGTGAAGTTGTAAAGTATGATCTTAACTGAATTAAATGCACTCTTTATTTGTATCAAGCATGCCATCTACGTACAACCACCTTGTGTGTTTATATGATCAAGTTGCTCTTACTTATGCACTTTATAACTCGTCATGAACTTGATGCTTAATTCTAATATTATAATTGAACCCTGTGACAGTGGATGATTTAATATGCATTTTGTGAATACATTGACTTCCTAAATTGATCTTATATCTTTGGATATGGAATTGCTTGTCGGTTGCTTGTAAATATGATCTTGTTGAGCATTGATATGCCTTGAATGACCACGACACCTTATCTAAGCACAACATGAACACTTATGCATAACCACGATCATGTTGAGCAACACCGTACGTCTTGTTTGGTTCATATAGAGTCTAAGTCTGGGCTTCTGTATGTCTTGTCACAGAGTTTGGTGGTTCAGGTGGGCCCGAGGTTTAGAGTGTTTGGCCCTTCACACTCTCAGACTCTACTTTCACGAGGTGAGGTTTAGGATTTTGTATAGTTATGCGACCTATGGCCTTTACATGCTGATTTCTACCCTTGCATGCGAGTATACCTTACTACAAATACGTATGTGTCGGATATGATATGTTTATGACCTTGCGTGCGTTCTACGTGGATGGGTGCTTACGGGCTTAAATTCCATCGCGTGGGTTCTGCGTGGATGGGTGCTTATGGGCTTAAATTCCATCGCGTGGGTTCTGCGTGGGTGGGTGTCTAAGGGCTTAAATTCCATCGCATAGGAATATATATAAAAACCAATTTTTGAGGCATATGTAAGCTATTTTGGAAAACCCAGTTGTGTTGTGATTCTGTAGCGAGATTGCTATGAAAGTTGGCATATGTTATGTTCTATTCTGTTATGGGGCCCAGGAGCTACGGGTAAGGAGCCCCCGGGACGGTATCGGGCTGTCGGGGTTATACCTGTGCGTAATCTCCATTTGTATGAAGAGGATATACCGGGACCCACCAGGATGTTTGGTTGGGAAACAGAGTCCTGAGGGTTTTAGTAGCATTAGCACTCCCCTCGACTGTATGGATGGTTAGGGTCGCGCAACCCTACCATCACCCGGAGTTGAGGTTGGTATGTTATTTCTGTTTTGTTATGATATGAGGAGTTGAGGTCGGAAGCTCGTACTCGCCGAGCATATGATATGATATTTTATGGGAATTATGAATCGAAATAGAGTTTCTGAAAATGTTTTCTAAGTACACATATATATTTGGGTTTTGCTTTGAAATGTTTTGGTATGCAACACCTATCTCCGGTTCATGAGTCCACCCTTCTGATATGTGCTATGCTCTATATATATACAGTGGGTGTGCGTTAGCCCCCTCACTCAGTCAGTTGACTGACACCTCATTTTATCTTTTAGTTGCAGGTTTCTTTTGGCTTGAGCCAGGCGGATGTGAGTCTTCTGGGTCACACTTATCGGTTTAGTTGGTGTTAAGATGCATTTGTCACATACTCTATTTATGTTATGTATTCTTATTTCGCTTTTGGAGATTATGTTTTATGCTCTACTTAGACTTAAACCCGTGCGGGGTTAGTATGATAACATTTTGATGTAATTAGCTATTCTGCTGATACTTATATTGGTTTATTACGTTGCGATGATTTGAGATTCGGGACTAGGTATCTATGCTTGTTGAATCCGTCACTTATTTTGTACGTTGATTTAATTGCTTCCGCTATCTGATGATAATTGTTTAAATTGCTTCCGCGCTCTGAGTCTGTCGAGTTAGATCCGCCTAGCCTAGTGTGTGAGTTGGTCTCCCGTTCGCTTTGATTCGGATTCGGGCATGGACTTTCCATTTCATGCCCGGGTCTGGGTCTTAGTGCGGGGGATGTGGCATCCTCCGTTTGGGGTGTTACATCCTTAAGTGGTATCAGAGCTCTAGGTTGCAAAACCGAGCTCTTGAGTCGTGTTGAGTCTGTCTAGGTCATACGGCATAGTAATAACTGCACATTGCATTTGTTTTGACTTGATATTTTGACCCTTCTGCATGAATTGTTTTGTGGTTATATGATTGTGTGCACATTATGACTTTGATTATGCAACATCTTATTTTATGTGCTTTGTAAATTGCAACTAATTGTTACATTTACGTGATATATGTGTTACATTTCATTTGCATCTTTAACCAGCATGCATCGAATTTAGTGTTTGAATTTCAGGGTGCCCTATGAGTCAACACTAAGATTTCCCTCCGTCAACACTACCTATTGGTACTACAACGAAAACACACCATAATTCGAAGATGAAAGGATTCTTTACCAAGACCAATGTTCATGAAAAGGTTCAGAGTTGAAGGAATGAGATTTGCTATATTGACTTACTATCTTAAATTCAATTGAAAGATGAAGTTTGACGAAATTTAACCTTGAGGATTCGTTTATTTGGAAGTAGTCACCTTACTGAGGAAATGAGTCAATGGAGGAGAATCTGATCAAGTAGAACCGTTTTGAAGGAGTTTGATGAGCTTTCGCCTTGATGATTCATTTATTTGGGAGTAGTCACCTTGTTGATGGAAACGAGTTAATGTAGAAGAATCCGATCAAATAAGATCCGATCAAGTTCAAGGGATGTGGATAGGTAACCATGTTACTTAAGCAACGAGCTACAAACCATCGGTGAGTGTTGAAGGTTTTGGTGCCATTTAGAGTTAACAAACGATAAGAGAAGATTGGTTGTTAGCTCTTTGGGTGTTTCTTCAAGATGAGATGGAAGACACTGTTGAGGGGGGAATATAACACTTAGATGCCGAAAGACTTTATCCAAGTTTCAGGATCATATACCATGGATTGCTTTGGGAAGTGCTTAGCACCACGATCATCCAACGAAACTCTGAGGTAAATATCTGATTGACAAACGAATCATGGACAACTCCTTAAAGATGAGCAGACTAAGATTTAACACAAAAATGAGAAATTCTTGGGAGAAACTGAGGATGATTCTAGTTGAGCAAGGATTACGGTCTAGTAAGGGGTTTGGTGATAAACGAGCTTTGCTGAGTTACCACTCTATGAAAAGACTTAAGGCAAAGAGGTTCAGATGACGAGGGTTGCATCACTATCGGCTTAATCAACTCCTACTGCTTCATCTTGACTTTCTTGTCAAGATTTTTACAGTTTGGTTAAGGGTACGCCAAGCATTCATGCCATTTGCATACATGCAACGTTTAAATACTCTTACCTTGTTTTGCTTGATGTGGGTGATGACTATTGTTGTTTTAATTGTGATAACTTGGATACCTGATCTAGTATTTGTAACCTGAAATTTCTACTTGTTATGAACCGTTGCTGAAATGAATGAGTTATGTACTTATGAGAACTATTTATGACTATGTGATTTAAAACTCTCTTGATTGCTCACTAACTTCTCATATAACATACATACATACATCTTGTAACCCTGTTTTATAGGGATTCCATCGCGATATCCCCCTTGAGTTGAGGTATGAGCGTTGAATCTATACTCAAGGGACACCGATATCAGTTGTATAAGGTACACCAAACATGCATCGCATACTTTTTGTCAAGTGTTACTGTGATGTGTGTATGTATGAATAACTAATCAGTGGATTTATGTGTAAGAGAGACCTTAGGTTCCCTCTTTTTACGTGTTGGAGAGATGTAGGATTCTATCTATTTATCTGGTAGAAAGATGTTGGAATCTTTCTAAGTTTTCTGCGCGGGAGATGTTGGATTCTCTTGTACTTAGATATTCGGAGATGCTGGATTCTCTTGAATCTAGGAGTTTGAGGAATGCTGGATTTTCTCAAACTAGAATGTTGGCAGATGTTGGAATCTGTCCGACTTAGGTTGAGAGACGAGGTTCTCTCAATTATGTGCTTGAGAGACGGGGTTCTGTCTTTTATATGTGCTTGAGAGACGGGGTTCTCTCTTTTATATGTGCTCGTTCTCTCTCTTGTGGGTGTTGAGGGACGGGGCTCTCTCACTTAAGTGTTGAGAGATGGGATTCTCTCTTGTTTGATGTGGTTGCATTACGCGTTGATCTAACTACGGGTAGCAAGTGGTGCATCTGAGACGACATCGAGGTAGGGTGCAGCTGCAGCTATCCGATCACGGGAATGACCGACCGAGTTCGAAACAACTAGCGGATCAAGTACTCGCACGGACCTCGACGATAACAAGACATTCTAAAGGAGGTTCGGTGTAGATGATAGGAGTAAGCCTTACCATTAGAGTTATGATAATACGCGAGTTCGGGAGAAGGGTTGGAGCACTATAACTGGAGGATCTACATTTTAGCAGTGGAACCTGGGGACCAGGTTCTCTTAAGGGGGGAAGGTTGTGATGCCCCGTATTCTCGAAGGGCGTCCTGACGATATTAACAAGTAAGTCTCTACACTTGTGTGTGTTTAATTTAAGAGTTCTTGAATTATGTGATTCAATGTAAATCCAATTTAATATGTGATCATTCGGATTATTCTAAAATTAATTGTCAAGTTGATTTTATATCCATCATGATACTTAACTTGTTTAATTTCGGTTTACTCGAATTCCTTGAGATTAATTGTCAATCATGTGTTTACGAAGTGTCGTTAAATTGTACGAAAGGTTTCTAAAATTAAATTGAATTAAACTCTAATTGGTAAATCCCTCTCTTTCATTTTAATTTATAAAATTAATTCGGGGCTTGAATGTTTATTCGTAACTTTACCAATTTTATTTACGATTATTCGTACGCGATATTTCTCTTTGCTATACGATAAGGTTACCCGGTTGCATATAGCTTGTGCACAAGACACATTTCTCCCAAATCTCCTTTCTCTCTCTCTCTCTTCTCTCTCTCTCCTCTCCCACTCTCTCTCCCGCGTTCACTATGCGCAGCTTCGGTTACGAGCCCATAACTCGATCGTTTCTCGACGGAATTCAACAAACGAATAGTCCATTTCGATTATCTCGGCGAGACGTACGCAAAAGTACCAATTTCACAGCCTAACGATGAACGGTGGTGGAGTTATCACCGGATTTCATTAGCAGCGGTGGAGGTGTCAGACCACTGCCACTTCGCCGGCCTTTCGCGGCGGAGGTGTCAAACCACTGCCATTTCGCCGGCCTTTCGCGGCGGTTTCTGGCCACCTCCTTGATGTACGCGCCCCATGCCCAGAAAGTAGACTTCCTGGCACATCGTTTGATGTCGGCGGCGCGGCCTTCCGGGCCACGACGGTGCCGCACGCGCTGCCTGAAGCTTGCGGCGGCGGCGCCCGTCACTGTAGCGGTGCAATTCCGCCGCTTCCGGCGGTGGTTTTCGACGGGGCTTGATGGTTTCCAAGGTTTTTCGACCCCCTGAGTTCATTTCCGGCATCAATTTCACCAGATTTTGGCCGTAGGTGGTGGTTCCAGCGACTTGTGCGGTGGCAGAATATTCGGCGGCCAATGGGGCCCTCTTCCGGCCATCTTTTGGTCTCGGGCTCTTCACGAAAGTTGTTCGGAACGACGAGAACTAGTGGCCATTGATCACGCGACTCCATAATTGGCGGTTTGGCGGCGGATCGCGGCTGTGCAGCGGCAGCGCAACGGCGGCACTAGCTCCGAGGATTTTTCCGGCGAGCTACCTTAGGGCTTTCGAAGAGCTCATCACGGGTAAGACAACGCTTCTTTCGGATCGCATTTTGGTTCACCGGTTTGGAAGTAATTTGAGTTTGAAGATTTTAGGGTTTTCATATTCTTGGATCTAAGATCTAGGACGATTGGCTTGGAATTTCCAAAAATTGATCGAGAATTCGGAACGGGCACGAAGACTTCATTCAGGATTGATTTTTTGGGATTTTTCCGGCGACCTTAGGAGGCGGCCCGCCGGCGGTCCGGCCAAATTCCGGCAGCTACAGTGGTGGCTTTCCATGGGCGTCTAGTCAGAATGTTCTTCTCGTTGTGGTGAGTTCAACGCCACTTTCCGTTCGTTAATCGGACACTCGATCTATTTATTACGAATTATTTTGCATAATTGTGATTATTTGAATTAATTGTTTTAAGTGCAAATAAATTGGTTATTGTTTGTTTGTTGATCGAGATGTATTCCAATCGTATACGAAAACATGTATTGAATGGATTGTGATATGCAGGAATGTTTCGATTTACAATTTGAATCCTGATGTGATGAATTTATGCTATGTGTTTAGATATGAAGGGGTGTTAGTGTAATATTTAGAAACTAATCTTTTATGTGACTAAATGAACTTGAATGATATTTTAGAAGAACGAACATGTTGTGATTTCTCTATATGAATTTGAGACGTTCTCAATGTTATGTTTATTGTAAATTGTGTTTCAAATTTAAAATTGAGATACATGAAAGATTCTTGAACAACTTGAGACTTGATGTATGATAGGAGTTAGAATTGTAATATCTTGATTTACTCTTACTACTCGAAAATGGTATATTATGAATTACGATAAAATTGATAATTGTTATGTTTGTAAGTAATTAATTCCTTGTTGAATAATTGTATAAACACTTTAAACGAACAATTATGCTTAGTAATCAACTAAGGGGATGTATGTGTAATAATTCTAAACTTTTAAAAATAACTTAGGGGATGTAAGTGTAATATTTATGAAACTATGAATGTGACTTGAGCTTGTGTACCAAACATGTTGTGAAGTTGTAAAGTATGATCTTAAGTGAATTAAATGCACTCTTTATTTGTATCAAGCATGCTATCGACGTACCACAACCTTGTGTGTTTATATGATAAAGTTGCTCTTACTTATGCACTTTATAACTCGTCATGAACTTGATGCTTAATTCTAATATTATAATTGAACCCTGTGACAGTGGATGATTTAATATGCATTTTGTGAATACATTGACTTCATAAATTGATCTTGCATCTTTGGATATGGAATTACGTATCGGTTGCTTGTAAATATGACCTTGTTGAGCATTGATATGCCTTAAATGACCACGACACCTTATCCAAGCACAACATGAACACTTATGCATAACCACGATCATGTTGAGCAACGCCGTACGTCTTGTTTGGTTCATATAGAGTCTAAGTCTAGGCTTCTGTATGTCTTGTCACAGAGTTTGGTGGTGCCGGTGGGCCCGAGGTTTAAAGTGTTTGGCCCTTCACACTCTCAGACTCTACTTTCACGAGGTGAGGTTTAGGATTTTGAATAGTTATGCGACCTATGGCCTTTACATGCTGATTTCTACCCTTGCATGCGAGTATACCTTACTATAAATACGTATGTGTCGGATATGATATGTTTATGACCTTGCGTTCGTTCTGTGTGGATGGGTGCTTACGAGCTTAAATTCCATCGCGTGGGTTCTGCGTGGATGGGTGCTTACGGGCTTAAATTCCATCGCGTGGGTTCTGCGTGGGTGGGTGTCTACGGGCTTAAATTCCATCGCATAGGAATATATATAAAAACCAGTTTTTGAGGCATATGTAAGCTATTTTGGAAAACCCAGTAGTGTTCTGATTTTGTTGCGAGATTGCCATGAAAGTTGGCATATGTTATGTTATGTTCTGTTTTGGGGCCCAGGAGCTACGGGTAAGGAGCCCTCGGGACGGTATCGGGCTGTCGGGAAGAGGATGTACCGGGACCCACCAGGAGGTTTGGTTGGGAAACGGAGTCCTAAGGGTTTGAGTAGCATTAGCACTCCCCTCGACTGTATGGATGGTTAAGGTCACGCAACCCTACCATCACCCGGAGTTGAGGTTGGTATGTTATTTTTATTTTGTTATGATATGAGGAGTTGAGGCTGGAAGCTCGTACTCGTCGAGCATATGATATGATATGTTATGGGAATCATGAATCGGAATAGAGTTTCTGAAAATGTTTTCTAAGTATACATATATATTTGGGTTTTGCTTTGAAATGTTTTGGTATGCAACACCTATCTTCGGTTCATAAGTCCACCCTTCTGATATGTGCTATGCTCTATATATATACAATGGGTGTGCGTTAGCCCCCTCACTCAGTCAGTTGACTGACACCTCATTTTATCTTTTAGTTGCAGGTTTCTTTTGGCTTGAGCTAGGCGGATGTGAGTCTTCTGGGTCACAGTTGTCGGTTTAGTTGGTGTTAAGATGCATTTGTCACATACTCTATTTATGTTATGTATTCTTATTTCGCTTTTGGAGATTATGTTTTATGCTCTACTTAGACTTAAACCCCGTGTGGGGTTAGTATGATAGCATTTGTATGTAATTAGCTATTCTGCTGATACTTATATTGGTTTATTACGTTGCGATGATTTGAGATTCGGGACTAGGTATCTATACTAGTTTAACCCGTCACTTATTTTGTACGTTGATTTAATTGCTTCCGCTATCTGATGATAATTGTTTAAATTGCTTCCGCGCTCTGAGTCTGTCGAGTTTGATCCGCCCAGCCTAGTGTGTGAGTTGGTCTCTCGTTCGCTTTGATTCGGATTCGGGCATGGACTTTCCATTTCGTAACCGGGTCTGGGTCTTCGTACGGGGGATGTGGCATCCTCCGTTTAGGGTGTTACATCCTTAAGAACTGTAATAGCCTAAGGTGCTTGTCCCACATCGGTTGGAGAGGGGAACAAAACCTCTTTTATAAGGGGGTGGATACCTTTCCCTTGTTAAGGCCTTTTCCTGGGTGGGCGCCTTTGGGCTTAAATTCCACCGGGAAGAACAAAACCGTGAGGGTGGTGTCGCTTAGCCCACCAAAGCGGACAATATCGACAGACGGGTTTTTGGGCTGTTACAAATGGTATCAGAGCCGGGGCCCGGGCCGGTGTGCCAGCGAGGACGCTGGGCCCTCTTAGGAGGGTGGACTGTAATAGCCTAAGGTGCTTGTCCCACATCGGTTGGAGAGGGGAACAAAACCTCCTTTATAAGGGGGTGGATACCTTTCCCTTGTTGAGGCCTTTGCCTGGGTGGGCGCCTTTGGGCTTAAATTCCACCGGGAAGAACAAAACCGTGAGGGTGGTGTCGCTTAGCCCACCAAACCGGACAATATCGACAGGCGGGTTTTCGGGCTGTTACAACTAGGAGGTTTTGTGGTGGGAGGAGTCCCATTCGTGGGAGTCATGTTCCCGACATACACCATGTCATGGATGGTTGGGCCTTGCAAACCCACCATCACCCGGAGGAAGAAGGGTAATTGCTACTTGATTGCACTAATTGAATGGCATGATCACATGTTAATTAATAAAGCAAGCATGTATTGTTCACGATTGGTGCAAAGGTTGGAGACTTGTCCTCACTCGTCGGGACACGTATTGAATGAAATTGATAAAATGAATTGTTAAACTGGATAGCTGTAATCTCGGGCGAAGAATATTTCATTCTTGAACTTATATTATTTTCTATTTCAAAAGCTTTACCCGAGGTTATAATTTGCATGTTACGTGTGTTTATATATATCTATGCCCCTCACTCAGTCTTTCATAGACTAACACCCTCACTTTTCAGGTACTCACAGTCACGTGCTAGGCGGGAGTCAGAGTCGAGTCTGGTCATTCAGTTGAGTCTAGCATTGCATTTCCATGTTATGGCCATTTCTGAATTGATCATGTTATCGATATATTTTGAGGAGATGATAATGTATTGATATTAAACTTGGTGGTTATCTCATTTTGGAATACTTTGATGTATTTAATGAAATATGGTACTTATAATAATCTTGATTATGATTCCGCTTTTGAATTTTCATGTATGAGTTTTGAATGATTTGGGGTCTAGTCCCGCCTAGCTGGTGCGTTTCTTGTATTGTCACTCGTTCGCTATACGTTTGGTTTATGTAAGGATTATCCATTTCGTATGTGGACAAAGCTATAGTACGAGGGATGTAGTGCCTTGGCGTATAGTGTGCTACATCTTAAGGTGGTATCAGAGACCGATTGTAAAACCGAGGTTCTAGTTTTGTGTCTAATGAGTCTAGGTCGTACGGCATAGGAATTAATTGTTACTTGAGAGTCTTGTATTTATTTGAATTTTGTGACTTACTTGAACCCTTGAGCTAATTGAACTACGTGAATTTCTTGAATTATGTGAATTATTGGTGTTATGGCATTAATTGTGCTCATTTGCATTTATTAATCAATCATGCATGTATAGTGCTCTGATTTCAGGATGCCTCGAGGTAGAGCTCGTCGTGAGCACTCTCCAGGACACAGGAGACACCATCATGAGCATTCTCCTCGTCCTCCTCCACCTCCACCCCCTCCGGCTCAGCCCCAGGACTTTATTGTTGGAAAACACGAATCAGAAAGCAGCGGAATTTAAAAAATTTTCCCAACAAAAGGACCTTGAACTCGCAATCGTGTAACCAAATTCGTAAAGATAGAAAACTTACTTTTCTTTTATTCTTTCTTAAAGCGTTTCAAGCCACCCAAGAACGCTCTTCACGCGGCTTGATCCCCTCTCCTTGGTAAAGCTCGAATCTTCAAACTTCTAACTTGAAGTCTCTAGAGAAAGTCCACCAACTTGATCACAATCTAACTAGTAAGGATGCTAGTTCTCTAGTTAGTGTTTAGGCTTAACCTAGGGTTTAATTTAATCTTGGAGAAAGGAAGGTGTTCAACACATGAACCAAGAATTGTCAATTAGCTCTAAAGGGGAGCATGAGCTCCCCTATATATAGGAAGGGGAGGGGCGGCCGAAACTAGTCCTTATTGGACTAGGATTTGGTTCCTCTCTCTCCTATTACTTGATGATCAAGTATTTTCCAACTTTGACTTTGAATTCTAATTCTAGTCAACTTTGAAGAGAGCTAAAAATATCCAAACTATTTTTGGATAATTTTATACTTTATTTATTATAAAATAAATAACTTATTTTTATCTAATTAATTAATTCATAATTAATTAACTAGATTATTTTCTCCAAAATTAGACTTTCTTTTTAATTCAAAATTAAACCAAAGTCTATTAAATAATTAACTAATTAATTATTTAATATATATATAATATATATATATATACACGTGTGTGACACGTGTCACAGTGACACGTGTCACTCACGTGAGCCACACGTGTGATTTCACACGTGTGGAACCCTCTTGGCCCGATTAACTCGTTTAATCATTTTCAAGCCTCAACTCATGTAACCAAGTTGTTGTGTGTGACCCTCTAGGTTCTCAATTCAATTAGCAGTGACCCTAATTAATTAATTCACTAATTAATTAATCAGTCCACAGATTAAACGACAATAGTCTAGCAACAGGTGTTTAACCCCTAGCTGAATTGGAATGTTCGGATTCGACAGAACCTTTAAGTCATTGATTCATGTGAGATACAATCCTCCTACTTACTATCTCTCAACCAAGATCTAGGGCAAGGGAATAATCAGAACCCTAATAATCCGGTCTTAAAGCTAAGTGCATTTCATATCCATTTGATCTCAATCCAAGAAACCCTTTTCTTGATGTCTTGATCTACTGCCTTGGCCAAGGACTCCATATGGCATATGAATGACTTACACAATAAGAGATCACCTTGCAAATGCAAGTGTAGGTCCTATCTTGATTCTCATTCACTTTCATGAATCACTTGTGCAGCCCCAGCATAAGCCTTGAATCAGTTGTCTAAGGCGACACCCTTTAAAGATTATACCAAAGACTACAGAGTTAACTCATAAAGTGACAAGGAACCTCAAGTCTAAGGATCAATTAATCACATCAATGACTCGTGAGATATTTCCTAATCTGGAAGTTTCCATTTCCTGAAATAGAAACTTCCTTTCCCATTTAGGAATGTTCTCACACGGGGCACCTCAGTGAACTTACTTATTAAAGTAAGCACCCTCATGTATCACGCACGTATTAACTATACACTTTGCACCTCCATGAAACAAGGTGGTCCTTCTTAAGGGCGTGATCCCACAAGCAAGCCTTAGAGGAGTCAGGTTGACACTCCCACTGTCTGTAGGACTCATCGGCTTGGAGTATTTTGCTAATCATGACTTATGTGATATAGGGCTCGTTTCATGAACCATTTCACCTAAATGGTAGAGTCCTAAAGTCATCAGGATTAGGGGAGTTCTCATACATGCACAGCTAAAGTAAACGCATACCAAACAAGAGCATATAAAGAAGTGTTGCCTCAATTCGTTATTTCATTCAAAGATTGTCTGTGATTACAATAAGGAAAAGCACAAAGCGGATATACAATCGGCTTTCTAGGGCACTATTCCTAACAATCTCCCACTTGCCCGTCAAAGCCATTCTAAAGCTACTCTAAGTCCCATCTTCTGAAGATGACCTTGGAAAGCCTCTCGACTAAGGGGTTTAGTAAGTGGATCTGCCACGTTCTCTGCTGATGTGACCCTCTCAATTAGCACATCTCCTCTTTTGATAATATCACGGATTAGGTGATACTTCCTCATAATGTGCTTGGTCCGTTGGTGAGATCTTGGTTCTCTTGCTTGAGCAACCGCCCCAGTGTTGTCACAAAACACAGTAATGGGGTCTTTCATGCTAGGAACAACATTCAACTCTTGAATGAAGTTTCTAATCCAAACACCTTCCTTAGCTGCATCATTTGCAGCTAAGTATTCGGCCTCAGTGGTCGAATCAGCAGTGGTAGTTTGCTTGGAACTCTTCCAACTCACTGCTCCGCCGTTTAGGCAGAAAATGTATCCTGACATTGACTTAAAATCATCTAAGTCAGATGCAAAGCTTGCATCGCAGTATCCTTCGACAGTAAGATCTTTCTGACCTCCGTAAACTAAGAATAAATCTTTAGTACTTTTCAAGTACTTAAGAATATTCTTCACGGCAGCCCAGTGACCATCTCCAGGGTCAGATTGGAAACGACTTGTTACACTAAGTGCATAAGCCACATCCGGTCGAGTACATAACATTGCATACATTATGCTACCTATTGCTGACGCATAAGGAGTATGAGTCATTCTCTCCTTCTCAAGGTTAGTCTTAGGACACATCTTCTTTGAAAGATACGTTCCTACACTCATAGGAAGGTTCTTAACCTTTGCTGACTCCATATTGAATCTCTTCAATACTTTGTCAATGTACATCGACTGTGATAGTCCTATTAACCTTCTAGATCTATCTCTATAGATTTTAATTCCAAGGATATAGGACGCATCACCAAGATCTTTCATCTCGAATTGGTTCGATAACCATAACTTAGTCACTTTCATGTCATCCTTCGAATTCCCAATAAGAAGGATGTCATCAACATAAAGTACTAAGAATTGCACTGAGGTCTCCAATTCCTTTCTATACACACATGAGTCATTCGAAATTTGGATGAAGCCAAACGCTTTGACTGATTCATCAAATCGAATGTTCCAATTCCTAGAAGCCTGTTTCAATCCATAGATTGATCTTTGGAGTTTGCAAACCTTTTGCTCACTCCCACTGAATGTGAAACCTATGGGTTGTTCCATATAAATGTCTTTGTCAATGTCACCATTGAGAAAGGCAGTTTTCACATCCATTTGCCATATCTCATAGTCATAATATGCAGCAATGGCAAGCATGATTCGAATGGACTTTTGCATTGCAACTGGCGAAAAGGTTTCGTCAAAGTCCACGCCGGGTCTTTGAGTGAATCCTTTTGCAACCAGTCTTGCTTTGTAGGCTACAATGCTTCCATCAACTCCAAGCTTTCTCATAAAGATCCATTTGCAACCTATGGGTTTGACCCCATCAGGCAAATCTACCAAGGTCCAAACTTGGTTGGAGTTCATGGAATCCATTTCGGATTTCATGGCTTCTATCCACTGTTCAGAGTCAGAATCTGAAAGTGCCTCCTCATATGTTGAAGGATCATTATCCTTTTGAGAGATTTCATGGAAGAATCCATACCATCTCTCCGGCTGTCTAGGAGTGCGTTCAGAACGCCTTAGAGGAGGATTTTCATGTGTATCGAAATTCGTGATTGGTTGTAGTTGATCAGTAGGGGACGTTTCTTCAGTGGGTGGCGTGGGGTTACTTTGTACTTCTTCTAATTTTATGATCTTTCCTTTCTTTTCTTTAAGGAACGGTTCCTCAAGAAAAGTGGCATTTCTGGAAACAAACACCTTTTGCTCAGATTGATCATAGAAATAGTATCCTATGGATTCCTTAGGATAACCTACAAAGTAGCATAAGTTAGAACGAGATTCTAACGTATCTCCCACTGTCCTCTTCACATAAGCAGGACAACCCCAAATTCTTAAGTAAGAATAACTAGGGATTTTACCATGCCACATTTCATAGGGCGTTTTAGGGACTGACTTAGAGGGAACGAGATTCAAAATCTTTGCTGCACTTTCTAGGGCATAACCCCATAAAGAAGGTGGTAAGTCAGTGAAACTCATCATGGAACGAACCATATCAAGTAGGGTTCGATTCCTTCTCTCAGAAACTCCATTAAGCTGAGGAGTTCCCGGAGGAGTCCACTGAGAGATAATCCCATTACCTTTGAGATGATTAAGGAATTCTTCACTAAGATATTCGCCTCCTCGATCAGATCGAAGTGCTTTTATCTTGTGACCAGTTTGGTTCTCAACCTCCTTTTGAAATTCTAAGAATTTCTCAAAAGCTTCAGATTTATACTTCATTAAGTATACATAACCATACCGACTAAAGTCATCAGTAAAGGTTATGAAGTACTGATGATTGTTTCTAGTGCTTACACTAAGCGGTCCACAAACATCAGTATGGATCAAATCCAAAACCTCAGTGGCACGTTCCACAGTTCCTTTAAAAGGGACTTTGGACATTTTTCCTTTGAGACAGGATTCGCAAGAAGTCAACTCTTTGAGATCATTTTCAGAGAATGATCCTAAAGTGTTTATCTTGCTAATTATGTTCTTGGAAATGTGTCCTAATCTAGCGTGCCATAAGGGAGCTGAAACTTTGTCATCTCTCTTACGCTTTGTTTCTCGTTGTATATTCATAATATTGATATTTTGAGTTAGGTAAAGTCCATTACTTAGAGTACCGATATGAACGGAAGAGTTGTTCCGTTTGATAAAATATTTACCATTCTTAATATAAGTTTCATAACCTTCACAATCTAATATTGGAACTGAAATTATATTACGAATAATGCTCGGTACATAAAGGACTTTATTTAATACTAACTCAAAACTACCTAAATCTAATCTAATTGTGCCTAAAGCTTGAGCTTCAACGTTTGAGCCATCGCCGATCTTCAAGACACATTCTCCTTCTTTTAATTGTTGAACATCACTTAGCATCTGTACATCATTACAGATATGAGTTCCACAACCAGTATCAAGTACCCAACAACTAGAATTAATAGAAAGATTTACTTCAACGAGAAAGATACCTTTCTTTAGAGTAGCCTTGTACTCTGGGCAGTTTCTCCTCCAATGTCCCGCTTTGCCACAATGGAAGCAAACATCCTCTTTCTGATCACGCTTCTTCTTTTGGGCCTTCCCCTTCGAAATGCCACCAGTGGGCCTAAGGGGTTTCTTCTTCTTCTTTTGGGCTTTCTTGCCCTTACCTTTAGAAGGCCCAGAAGAGGAAGATGGAGCATTCACCATCAAAACCTTATTGTCCTTCTTGATCGTGCTTTCAGCAGTCACAAGCTGACTAATCAGCTCAGCAACAGTAGCACCAGCATGATTCATGTTGAAGTTAAGGACAAATGGGTTGAATGATGGTGGGAGCGAAGCTAGCAACAAATCCACTGAAAGCTCATCTTTCAGCGGCATGTCCATGGAAGCAAGTTTCTCAGTAAGGGCAAGAAACTTGAGTCCATATTCATGGACACTTGAACCTTCCCTCATTCTCAAGTGGAACAATTCCTTTGAAGTGTTATACCTTGTAACACGTTCATGAGGGCGGTAAAGTTGCTCTAAGTGGTCGTAAATCTCCCAAGCAAATTCCATGGCCTCATGTTGTCTTTGCAAGTCCGGAGACATGTTAGCCAACATAAGGCAACGGGCTTGGAGATTATCATCCTTCCACTTCTGAATCGCGTCCCGCTCGGCCCGAGTGGGAGCCTCCCCTTCGGGACTAGGCTCTCCTTCGAAGAGAACATAAGTTCTCTTCTCAGAATCTAAAATGATCTTTAGATTCCTCAGCCAATCAGAATAGTTGGGACCAGTCAACTTGTTTGACTCGAGGATCGATACAAGAGGGTTTTTGGTTGCCATTTCAAAACACGTAGAGAATCACAGAATCTACGACCTAAATGGTAAAACAGAGAACTAGTGAGCATGCTGAATTATAACGATATACAAAAGATAAGGTCTTTAATCTATTGTAGCTCCCACTGTTTTTCAAAGATCTAGAATTCCCAAAGATCTAAGAGGAACACGTTTCCCAATGGGTACTAAGATCCTAGGCATTTTACCTCGAACCCACGACTCGCGGACATTCTAAGTAAGAACCCTAGGTAGGTACAACTTACCAATTCTAACACCTTTAGAACTCTTAGTAATTGTTTTTGCATCACCTATCTTTCAATATGGACCCACGACTCGTGCGACATCCATATTTACTTAGGCGTTAAGCTAGACCCATCAATCATAAGATCATGACCAAAACTTAGTTCGAACGACCCACGACTCGCGGACATCGCCCTTGCTAAAATTGACCACGAAATATTGATCATTTGAAATGATTAATTAGGTAACTAAGAACTAATAAGCTCCACTAGCTATCCCACGACTCGCGGACAATAACTAGCTTTACTTACTAAACTTAAAACCTATTGATGGAATGCTAGGAATTTAATTCAAAATTTGCATCTCGAATTAAACACCTATTTGTTCGAAATTAGCTTAATATTTAATGGGAATTTTCGAATCAACCGGAGAGTTGTCCGGTTCGACCTCACCAACATATATGTTATCCAATTTTATTAGTCTTGATTAATGCAAGTACACTTAAATGCATTTCAAACAAGCACATAAACAGATAACATGTCCTAGCATGATACTAACATGTAATGATCATGGGTTCTACCTATCTTATGCGTGATATGTGGGAGCCACTCCACAATCACAAGTTCTAACATACATGCCACATAAACAGTTCAAATCACATAAGGGAAAGCGGTAACAAAATACGAGCCCTATCTCTATTACATTTAACAATTGAGATTCCCCTCCCTAACATTTTGAGGGGTCTTCACTTATGGCCTCCTTGTTACTTGAATGTGGTCCATCTTACTCCATGGGTGCATTGTCTCCAAAATGAAAATAAAACCTCACCACCTATCTCTACTCTCAAATTACAATAAAAAGAAAAAGACATAAAGTAATAAGGCTCAATCTTCATATTGGCCTTAGACAATTACACGGGGCATACCCCGGCCTCAAAATCAGTAATATGGAAAGCCACATATTAAATCACATAACAGTACGCACATAAGTGAGGCTCCAACCTCAATTGAAAAAACGCAACTATAGGGCTCCAACCCCAATTTAAACCATCCATGTGCATAAATTAAAACCATACATAGATCTAAACCCATGATCACCTAACATGCTTTTGCAAGAATTTAAATTTAACCAATAAATTAAAATTCTCGCTTTAAGCTCTAATAGCTTAAAACACGACTTGATGCGAGTCTTATTTATAAAAGTTTTCAATAAATCCCAAATTACCAAAACAAATAAAATTCCAATTAATTTATGAAAATTAATAATTTTATCAAGATGTATTTTCCCAAAATATAAACCGTTTCAATTTCTCAAAAAATCCAAATTTTAAGTTTTATTCAAAAATTAAAATAAATATTCAAAAAATAAAAATTTAAAATTAAAAATAAAAATTGGGACTGGATTGCACGTAACACGAAAAGGCTGGATCGCGAAAACGGGACCCGTACGCGGAGAAGACCGCACGCACGCGGCGCGCGCGCGCGCACGCGACAGTCGCGCACAGCGCGCGGCCAAGGCCGCGCGAGTGCGAGCGCTGCGCGCGCAAGCTGCGCGCTGCTGGGCACGACTTTCCCGCAGGCATGCGGGCGGGGTTGGGCGGCCAGTCTCGGCCGCCCTGGGCGGCGCGCCCGGAAGGCTCCCGCACAGGCATGCGGGAGGAGCTGGGCGGCTGGCCGGTCTGTCCCGGCCAAGCCTGGGCGGTTGCCCTTGCGCACGCCTAGCACAGGCGGGCGGCGGCGTGCGAAGCCCGCGCGCGCGACTCCTTCGCGCGCGGGGTTTCTCGTGTTCGTCGCGATCCGGGTTTTCGTTTCGTGTTTTCGTTCAAAAAGCAAAACCAATCCAAGAAATCCAAAAACAGTTTATACAGTTTCAAATCTAAAATTGTTTTTCAAAATTAAATTTTACAAAAACCAATTTTCAGAAACTTTCAGGAAAAATACAGTTTCGTAATTCAGGCTTTCTAAAACAATTACAAATACTCAATCGCATCAAGCCTAAGAATTTCTACCAAATTCAGTATAATTGAGACGAATCAGAAACACGATTAACGAGGTGGCTCTGATACCACTTGTTGGAAAACACGAATCAGAAAGCAGCGGAATTTAAAAAATTTTCCCAACAAAAGGACCTTGAACTCGCAATCGTGTAACCAAATTCGTAAAGATAGAAAACTTACTTTTCTTTTATTCTTTCTTGAAGCGTTTCAAGCCACCCAAGAACGCTCTTCACGCGGCTTGATCCCCTCTCCTTGGTAAAGCTCGAATCTTCAAACTTCTAACTTGAAGTCTCTAGAGAAAGTCCACCAACTTGATCACAATCTAACTAGTAAGGATGCTAGTTCTCTAGTTAGTGTTTAGGCTTAACCTAGGGTTTAATTTAATCTTGGAGAAAGGAAGGTGTTCAACACATGAACCAAGAATTGTCAATTCGCTCTAAAGGGGAGCATGAGCTCCCCTATATATAGGAAGGGGAGGGGCGGCCGAAACTAGTCCTTATTGGACTAGGATTTGGTTCCTCTCTCTCCTATTACTTGATGATGAAGTATTTTCCAACTTTGACTTTGAATTCTAATTCTAGTCAACTTTGAAGAGAGCTAAAAATATCCAAACTATTTTTGGATAATTTTATACTTTATTTATTATAAAATAAATAACTTATTTTTATCTAATTAATTAATTCATAATTAATTAACTAGATTATTTTCTCCAAAATTAGACTTTCTTTTTAATTCAAAATTAAACCAAAGTCTATTAAATAATTAACTAATTAATTATTTAATATATATATATAATATATATATATATACACGTGTGTGACACGTGACACAGTAACACGTGTCACTCACGTGAGCCACACGTGTGATTTCACACGTGTGGAACCCTCTTGGCCCGATTAACTCGTTTAATCATTTTCAAGCCTCAACTCATGTAACCAAGTTGTTGTGTGTGACCCTCTAGGTTCTCAATTCAATTAGCAGTGACCCTAATTAATTAATTCACTAATTAATTAATTAATCAGTCCACAGATTAAACGACCATAGTCTAGCAACAGGTGTTTAACCCCTAGCTGAATTGGAATGTTCGGATTCGACAGAACCTTTAAGTCATTGATTCATGTGAGATACAATCCTCCTACTTACTATCTCTCAACCAAGATCTAGGGCAAGGGAATAATCAGAACCCTAATAATCCGGTCTTAAAGCTAAGTGCATTTCATATCCATTTGATCTCAATCCAAGAAACCCTTTTCTTGATGTCTTGATCTACTGCCTTGGCCAAGGACTCCATATGGCATATGAATGACTTACACAATAAGAGATCACCTTGCAAATGCAAGTGTAGGTCCTATCTTGATTCTCATTCACTTTCATGAATCACTTGTGCAGCCCCAGCATAAGCCTTGAATCAGTTGTCTAAGGCGACACCCTTTAAAGCTTATACCAAAGACTACAGAGTTAACTCATAAAGTGACAAGGAACCTCAAGTCTAAGGATCAATTAATCACATCAATGACTCGTGAGATATTTCCTAATCTGGAAGTTTCCATTTCCTGAAATAGAAACTTCCTTTCCCATTTAGGAATGTTCTCACACGGGGCACCTCAGTGAACTTACTTATTAAAGTAAGCACCCTCATGTATCACGCACGTATTAACTATACACTTTGCACCTCCATGAAACAAGGTGGTCCTTCTTAAGGGCGTGATCCCACAAGCAAGCCTTAGAGGAGTCAGGTTGACACTCCCACTGTCTGTAGGACTCATCGGCTTGGAGTATTTTGCTAATCATGACTTATGTGATATAGGGCTCGTTTCATGAACCATTTCACCTAAATGGTAGAGTCCTAAAGTCATCAGGATTAGGGGAGTTCTCATACATGCACAGCTAAAGTAAACGCATACCAAACAAGAGCATATAAAGAAGTGTTGCCTCAATTCGTTATTTCATTCAAAGATTGTCTGTGATTACAATAAGGAAAAGCACAAAGCGGATATACAATCGGCTTTCTAGGGCACTATTCCTAACATTTATGAACGCAGTGGTTGGTCTTATTGATCAGAGGCTTCGGGAGTATGTACCTCCAGTGCCAGCACCACAACCTATACAGATTTCTGCGGCATTTCGGGAATTTCAGAACCAGCACCCTCCCAAATTTTATAAAGGGAATGATATTCAAGCGGAGCAGTGGCTGAAAGAAGTTGAGAGGATTTGGGAGCTTATCCCGTGTGATTCAAAGGAGAAGGCCCGTTGCACTATCTCTTTGATTCAGGGCGAGGCATACTCGTGGTGGGAGAGCACTAAGATTATATTGGATGCTGTAGCGGAGGAAATAACTTGGGATATTTTCATTAGAGTGTTCAAGAATAAGTTCATTCCTCCGTCTTCTCGCACCCGAAGGTTGAAGGAATTTACCGAGTTAAAGTAGGGAGGACGATCTGTTTCGGAGTATATAGCAGAATTTGAGAGATTATCTCACTATGCACCTAATATAGTGAGTGATGATTTCCATAAAGCAATGCAATTTGTGCAGGGACTCAGGCCAGATATACAGATTGCATTGGAGACGGTTAATACAGGTACCTGGGTCAAGGCAACTACAAAGGCTTTAAAGGTTGAGGACTCCGTTAATGCCAGAAGACCTATTCCTCGCTCAGGGCCAGCTTCAGGTTTAGGATCAGGACAGGGCTCTAGCCCCGGGAAGAGGCCTATTTCTTATTCTACACCGCCACCATCGAAGGGGCCAGGAAAGAAGTTTAAACTAGCCGGACCAGTTCAGAAGGCTCCACGTGTCTCCGCTTTACCGCCACCACCTCAGAAGCCTGGTTGTACCTATTGTGGATTGCCTACTCATACCTATGATGGGTGTAGGCATCGACTAGGGTTATGTCTGATCTGTGGGAGCACCGAGCACAGAGTAGATGGCTGTCTGGATCGTCACGATCCACCACCTGGGGGTCAAAGACCACTTGTGAGGGCTTGGGCCTATGCTTTAGCTGGAGAGGAACAGGATGTAGATATCGATCCAGCTACAGTTGTTGAAGGTATTATATGCATTCATGGCACGGACATTCATACATTATTTGATCCAGGAGCTACCCACTCCTTTCTTGCGCATTCTGTTGCTATTACTTTATCTTCGCCTGCTATATGCTCTTCTGTGCGCTATGTAGTTAATTCTCCTTTTGGTAGTAGCAGAGAGACAGATCGGGTGTACAGGGATGTTCCAGTGAGAATTGAGGGTCGAGAATTTATGATAGACTTTATTGAAATACCGATGGAGAGGTATGGGTCTATTCTTGGGATGGATTGGTTGTACAGGTATGATGCTATGGTGGATTACCGGGATAAGAAAGTGCAGTTGGGTTCAGAGATTTCTACAGGTTGGAGTGCAAAAACAGTATCTTTACTTTCCTTTTCTGACGCTTGAGAATTGGTTCAAGAGGGGGCCACGGGGTTCCTTGCATACATTCTGAGTAAGCCCAAAGATCAGGTAAAGTTGGAGGAAACAGAAGTGGTGAAGGATTTTCCCGAAGTCTTTCCCGAGAAATTGGATTCCTTACCTCCTGAACGCGAAATTGAATTTGTGATTGATCTATACCCGAATGAAGATCCTTATTCTAAAACTCAATATCGGATGGCTCCAGCAGAATTAAAAGAATTAAAGGCTAAGCTTGATGCATTGTTAGAAGTTGGGTATATCAGGCCGAGTTCTTCTCCCTGGGGTGCACCAGTTTTGTTTGTAAAGAAGAAAGATGGAACTTTAAGAATGTGTATTGATTATCGAGAGTTGAATCGGATGACTATCAAGAACAAGTATCCCCTCCCACATATCGAAGAGTTATTTGATATACTTCAGGGATCCAAAGTCTATTCCAAACTTGATTTAAGACAAGGATATTACTAGTTGCAGATCCGAGCAGAAGATATTCCAAGGACATGATTCAATACTCGGTACGGGCATTATGAATTCATGGTAACGACATTTGGGTTAACTAATGCCCCTACAGCTTGTATGGATATGATGCACAGAATTTATCGGTCTTTCCTCGACAAATTTGTGGTAATTTTCATCAATGATATTCTGGTGTTTTCTAAATCTGCCGAGGAACACACAAGACATCTCACGCTTGTCTTACAGACTTTAAAGAAGCATCAGTTATTTGCAAAACTCAGTAAATGTGAGTTTTGGATCGATCGGGTTTCCTTTTTGGGACATGTTATTTCGGGAAATGGTTTAGAAGTCGATCCTTCGAAGATTGAGGCCGTATTGAAATGGGAGAAGCCAAAGAATGCCTCGAAAGTCAGAAGCTTCTTGGGATTGGCCGGTTACTACCGAAGATTTATAAAGGATTTCTCTAAGATTGCAGTGCCGTTAACCAGTTAACCAAGAAGGATGTTAAATTTGTGTGGAATGAAGAGTGTGATCAGAGTTTGAACTTCTTGAAAGAAAAATTAGTCTCAGCTCCGGTATTAACACTCCCGAAAGGTTCAGAAGGGTATGCAGTTTACACTGATGCATCCAAAGAAGGTTTAGGTTGTGTGTTAACTCAGCAAGGAAAAGTGATAGCCTATGCCTCTCGAAAGTTGAAAGATTACGAAAAGAATTATCCTACACATGACTTCGAACTCGCGGCCGTGGTATTTGCGCTCGGGCAGTGGAAACACTATTTATACGGGATATCATTTGAGATTTTCACCAACCACAAAAGCCTCCAATAATTGTTTACCCAGAAAGATTTGAATATGAGGCAACGACGTTGGATGGAAAGATTAGAGGATTATAACTGTACTATTAAATATCATCCCGGGAAAGCCAATGTGGTCACCGATGCACTGAGCAGGAAGGCGAGTGCATCGAACTTGGAAGTGAGTGAAAGTAGTGAAGTTGCTCCAATTATTTTGAAAGCTCGGGTTTCTAATATCTCCATACAGCCGGAATTGAAATATCAGTTATTTGAAGCTCAGAATGGTGATCTGGAGGTACAAAAATTGATAGCTAAAGCAAGAGATGATTCGGAAAGTCCCTTTGGATTTGATGAAACAGGTTTACTTCGTTTTAAGAATAGAGTGGTTGTGCTTGAGGAATTGAAACGGGTATTGCTTGAGGAAGCTCATAAGTCGGCTTATTCAATCCACCCTGGAGGGAATAAAATGTATAAAGACTTGAAATAATACTATTGGTGGAATGGATTAAAGAAAGACATGGCCGAGTACGTGAAACATTATTTGACTTGTCAAAAAGTAAAAGCTGAACATCAGAAACCCGTGGGACTTGTACAGCCTTTACCTATTCCCGAGTGGAAGTGGGAACAGGTCACGATGGATTTTATATCCGGGTTACCAAAGGTAAAAGGTGGGTTCGACGGTAATTGGGTAATTGTGGACCGATTAACGAAATCTGCACATTTTCGACCGGTTCGGATGTCTTCCAAGATCCGCAAGTTAGCTAAAATTTATAATAGAGAAATTGTTCGACTTCATGGAATTCCGGTCAGCATAGTTTCAGATCGAGACCCGAGATTTACATCAAAGTTGTGGCAAGAGTTACAGGCAATGTTGGGAACGAAGTTCAAGTTCAGCACATCCGCGCATCCTCAAACAGATGGTCAGTCTGAAAAATTGATAAGATATTTAGAAAATTTATTACGAGCCTGTGCATTGGATTTTCAGAATTCTTGGCAAGAACAGCTTCCTCTGATTGAGTTTGCTTATAATAACAGTTATCAAGCTTCAATCGGTATGGCTCCTTATGAACTCCTCTATGGCAGGAAATGTCGGTCTCCGTTATTTTTCGATTTGGAAGAATGGAAATGGTCTAAACAGGAAGGTATAATGAAAGGTGAAAAGCTAGAGAAACCTTTTAAAGCCGTTCAAGCTATGATTGAAAAGGTTCGTTTGATACAACAACGGATGAAAGCCGCCCAAGACAGGCAGAAGAGCTACGCCGATACTCGCCGAAGAGATCTTGAATTTGAAGTGGGTGACCGGGTATTCTTGAAAGTGTCTCCAAGGAAAGGTTTTGCTCGGATTGGGAAAGGAGGAAAACTTAATCCTCGATATTTAGGTCCTTTCGAAGTTCTTGAAAGAATTGGAGAAGTAGCTTATCGATTGGATTTACCACCGAACCTTACGGGGATTTACAATGCATGAATGTGTCTAAATTAAGGAAATACTACCCCGATGAAACCACCATCCTCCCCATTGAAGAAGTGGAATTGGAACCAAACTTGACCTTTGTTCAGAAGCCGATTAAAATTTTGGATAGGAAGTTTCAGGAATTGAGAAATCGAAGAATTCCCATGGTTAAAGTTCTTTGGCAAAGTGACAAAACGGAAGAAGCTACATGGGAAACCGAGGGTAAAATGAAACGGTTTCATCCAGAATTGTTCCAGCACGAGTAGAGAATCTGGGGACCAGATTCTTTTAAGGGGGGGAGAGTTGTAACGCCCCCGTTCTGGACAAGCAGGTAACCACACCAAGTGTGAGAGTTGAGCATTAGGATTTATTTTATTTCGTTTCTTAATTCATTAATTTTCCTACATTTCATTATAATAATATGAATTACATTTCATCATAATTATATGAATTCATATCAAATTGAGAAATATTGCATGATTTGAAAATGTTGTTACGTAACATAATTGCCAAATTGTCCTTACATGATCATTCTTTAAAATTCAAGGACCAAATTGCATATTCAAATCTTGGACTTAATTGATCAATTACCAAACATTTCATCCTTGATTGCATAGCTTGAATACTTGACGGATTAAATTGCAATTTGTGGACTTTCATCAAAATCAAAATGGTGAATCACGTAAGAAGCTTTCTCCATGCTTCCAAATCCATTTCCCTCCAAAATCTCCAACATATTTGCTTCCTTGTTGCTTCGGTTCCTCCAAGAAGAGAAGGAAAAGAGATTTCATTGATTTCCATCAAATTTTCCAAGGAAATTTCTGAGTTTGAAGCTTGATCATCCATTATCATCTTTTTCCTCCATCTATTTTCATTCAAGGTGGGTGTGTGCATGAATATTTGATTCTTGATCATTTATATGGAAGCTAGGGTTTATGATTCCATGAAATATATGGATTATTTGTTGTTTGCTACGTGAATACATGATTACAAATTAAATTGATGCAAGAATTCTTGAAGGAATTGAAGTTATATCATGAAATTATGTATGAACTTGCAAGTGATGATTCTTGAGGATTTGGATGATTTAAGTGTTTATATGAAGTTTTATTGTATTATAAACATGTACGCATGTGAATTTCCAGAAAACTTGAATTTTGGTGCTTGAAAATTGAGGTTTTGGGTGATTTTGGTGGTTGGCCGAAGTGTTCCCCTGTTCTGCTTTGTTTTTTCTTTTCCTGCTGCGAAGCAGGTCGCGGGTGCGACCAAAAATAGAACAAAAATGGTCGTGCCCGCGACCCACTCACATTTCTGGCATAATTTCAGGTCGCGCCCGCGACCAAAAATACACATAAAACATGTCGTGCCGGCTACCAAAATCTAGCCAACTTTCGACTTCTTGAAAAATTGCACGAAAAATCCCTGAAAAATATGGTCGCGCCCGCGACCATTTGATGAACAAAATTTTAAGAAAACAAAGTTCCAAAGAGTTGGAAATGCCGAAAATTTCGTTTTGGAGAAAACAAAAAATTTTAATTAAAAAAAATGTTTTTTTGCTGACGTGGCACCTGACGTGTGACACCACGTCAACAGGTCAGGGCCCCGTTGGTCCTGACACAGTGCCCGCGTGGCACGCCATGTGTGCGGTTGAGATCGCACCACGTCAGTGTGAAGCAATGGTCCAGATTAGATCTGGACTAGGCCGGTCAAACGGGTCATAGAACTGGGGTTGACAGGCCGGTTTTCGGATAGGGTCGGCTGGACCGGGTCTGGATAGGACCAGACCCGGATACGTAGCGCAATCTGGTGAGGCTACGTGTGTCAACACGAGCCAACCACTTGGCCAACTTGTGGCGGCGCGTGGAGGCTCGTGAGAACACGTGGTAGCGCTGGGTTGGTGGGGCTGGATTCGCGGCACTGAGTTCTTCAACGTAGGTCATCTGATTGGTCGGATTGGGACTCCGTTTGCACGTGGTGTGAAAAATGGCCAAAATACCCTCATAAATTTGCCTATAAATAGGCTGATCCTTGGCATAATTTTTCATACAATTTTCAGAGTTGAATGTAGCACCCCGGAGCGTAAGGTACTACATCCCCTGGACCGTAGCCCAACACGTGTAACGAAATGGGAACTCCGCACACCTATCAAACTACGGCGAACGGGAGACAAACAAAATCTCTTCTATACTAGGCGGTCTAGACCCTAAATCAGAGTGTAAAAATAGACAAATACACATGCGGAAGCACCAGGATTCAAATATACGAACATACATGCCCATTAAATAACGAAATATACAAATATCCACGTTTGAATTTAAACACTTATAATTTTCCTCAAATTCGATTCATATTCTTATCTACATAACTTTCATAAGTTTAAAAGTACAGAATAAACTAAAATGATGCATGAAAGTAAATACAAAACCCAAGACTCGACAAACGACCACCACCTACCACAAACTCCCCACGAACACCTGCAACTCGAATGAAATAAAGGGAAAAAGAAAACAATGAGGAGGGGTCAGTCCTAAAGACTTGTGAGGGGGCTAACACACGCACACGTACATATACGTAAGAGCATAGCATATTCAAAATTTTAGCGTTCATGAACCGGGGCGTGATTTTTACATTTTAAATGATTTTATCCCGTGATATTATATATATAGAGAAAAAGGTTTAAGGCCGAAGGCCAAAATAATCCAATTTTATAAATTGAGTTCACTCCCGTTTCACGAACCGTGTTCATAATCAAAATCATAACTACTCGGCGAGAACGAGTTCAAACCCACTTAACTCCTTTCATAATCATAATCAAAGCGAAATACATACAAAGTTCATAATCAATCCTCCTTCTTCGGTTGGGGATGAGGAGGCCTTCCTCAACCCCATTCTCCCGTCAAAATGTGTGAGTCGGGGGATCCTACCCGCTCCCCGACTAGTTTTAACCGCCGGTTCTCAAGAAACCATCTTACCCTCGAACTCCCGAGGATGGGCTAATTTCCCTACATAAAATTGGGGTTGCGTTGATGAGAGAGCTCGGTGACCCCATGGCCGATCCGAGAATCACATACCACTTCCCCGGGCCCATTTCAGAATTTAGAATTCATAATTTCAAAATCTCATAATTTTCCGACTTCATATTCAGAGTCGTAATCTCGCTATTTTCAAAACGTTCACACACACCAACCCTTTTCAAATCAAACAAACAAAAATAGGTTACGTATATATATAAAAGCGTTTTCAAATGATTTCATAGCAAATGGGGCAATTCCCACAAAATACTAATCAAACACATATTCACATAATTTTACATATACGTAATCGCATGCCGGGCTTAAAATACAATTAGCGTTGTAGGTTACTTAACCAAAAAGAAGAAAACCTAACCTGTCGACCAAAACAGACGGAACGGACCAAAAGATACCTAAAGAACCACCTCTTCAGCAACGGGACGAACCTAAGAGCAGAACAAAGAACAAGAGACAAACTTAGACTCAATATGAACCAATTAGATGCTCGGCAAATGCATATGAATGCAAATGATGCATAAGGAATGTAACGAAGGAGCACTTAGGTCACATTAAGTCACGTTGAATCATGTTGAAACACAACTCACATATTTCACGTTAAACAAGTTCATGAACCTCATGCAACATATATAAGACATCATATAACACGTTAGTAATGAATATACTTCATATCAGGGCAAGAAGATTACACACAAGGGAAGTAAACAAAGTATGAAGTCACACATGCACGTAAGAGAGCATTTAGGTCACATAAGGCACGTTTCACGTCAAAAGAATCCATAAATTTAATACAACACACATGACACATTAACCAAACATAAAACATGTCAAATTCAAGCATTAACAAGTCATAGCACAAGAAATTATACATATAAACAAGAACACATCACATTAGGATCAAGATCGGGGAGGGAAACGAGCAAAACGAACAAGAAAACAAAGCTCGGGGCAAAGGGAGTCACTGCGCCAAATCCACCCCCATGGATTTTTATCAAAGGGGGAATCTATGACCGTATATTTGGGTCAGAGACATTCCAGGAGTGCCTGCCTCAAATCCACGGTCGGGGATTTGTTTCAAAGTAAGAATCCACGACGGTGGATTAGGAGCAGCGGCCAAAACTCGAATTTTTGCCCCCCAAACTCTCCAAAAACTCAAAGTAATCCAAGCTAGCATCAAGCCAACATAAAATAGAAGGTTAGGGAAGAAAAAAATCATGCATTACAAGCCAATAAATAACCCAAATTCACAACAAGACAAGGTACAATTGCAAAGAGATCAAGTTCATGAAAACCTCCAAACTCATTAATGGTAAAGTCATGAATTCTTAAATAACACCCCAAGAAACTTCATATATATCACAAATGATGTCCTAAGATCTAAATACATGCTTCATACCAAAAGATTCTACAAGAGATTAAGCTAGAATCATGAAATTTCTACAAACCATTACTATTCATGCTATATGCCATATATCATTCAAACATGGATGAAATCTTGCAAAGTAGGAGTTAAAATGACCACATAGACATGGAGAAACCAAATTTGGACTTACCTCTTTAATTGGAAGACAAATGGTGGGTTCAAGAACTCAAAATCTCAACTTGTGAATAGTGGCTTCTCTTTCTTCCTTGTTTCTTCTTGGAGCTGAACTTGGGGACTCTTTTTCCTCTTCTTTTCTTGTGTGGTTCGAATGGGATGAGGGAAAAAGAGAGAAGGATGAGTTATTGGTATATTAGTCATGGTTAGGGGCTTGGTTGGGGTTAAATGGGGCCCACAAGGCAAGACTAGTCAACAAAGGTGTTCTCAAGGCGCAAGGTGCTCGTTTCGGCTGATTTTCGGAGGACCAAATGGCTTTAGAAAAATACAAATTTAGATTCCTTGGCCTCCTTTCTTCGTTATGAGTCCACCAAATCTTCCAGAATTTGAATCCGAATTCCCGAGCTCAAGTTACGCCTTCCGGAACACGAGGTGCGATAAACAAGTTAGGCCCTCAAGTCCCTCACAAATCCCATTTTTTCAAAACTAGCCAAGAACTAAATAAAACAAACTCTAAAACATGTAACGAGCATGAAAACGCATTCATAACTCACGTAATTCAAAAATTTGCAAGAAACAAAATTAAACTCGGGCACATAAGGAGCAAATTACAAGGCACGTATACGTAAACGTTAAAACTCAAGTTGTAAGTTAAAAAATTAATTACAATTAATTTCAAATAATCACATAATCATTAAAATAACACATAATTGCATAATTAAATAATTTAAATGTGCATATAGCTCCCTCGTGAAGGCGTACCTGTACGGCCGGATGTTGTTGTGTTTCACTCAAGTTAAAACCAATCGTGCAAATGTATACTAACATACTCGTAGCACAATAGGATTGAACCCACAGGGAAGGGAAATCAATCACTACTCTATATCCTTCTCTAATCTAAAGACCAAACGAAAAGCAATTATTGTTGTTATCTATAAATCTACTAAAACAGAGACTAACAATTAACCAGAAATAAACACAATTAATACTAAAACACACGGATTAACTCAGCAAACTAAACAGGTAGGGGAAAAGTAATGAAACATACAATCAAGAGCTGATATAATACTCGTCTGACAAATGTAATTCTACCACCTAGTCACTTATATTTGTATTACCCTCTCTCAAGGTGTAACCAAGTGCTTAATTAGTGTTCAATGTTGCTCTCGCAATCACCAATAGTTAATTAAACCATAGGAACAAGACTAGTGTAATTCAATATTCTAGCGGCTCGGCATGGAACAGGATTACTTTTGTATAAGCTAGGACCAAATCTCTTTGTAGCCTACAACTTACAAGTTGTGAAAACCATCTAAACTACCACCACTCTTTCGATCTATAGGCAATTATGACACATGCTAAGGGTGATCGGGCCATCGCAAGTAAATTCAAACCTGTTTTCAAACTAAGAATTAACACAAGTCATTCAAGCATCTTATCAAACATCTATCATGCAATCATCATCACTCCCCCTAGCCCTAGAGAATTAGCTACTCATAATTAAAACAAAGCTCATAAAACTAAAGGAGATTGCATTAAAATAATTCATAGTCATCAAATCTAAACAAAGTTTCAAAAACAAAAGCATAAACATTCAGTATTATCTAAAAACGAATCTAACATACGAAAACTAATCAAAACTAAACTTAAAGGAATTAGTTTGTAAATTAAAGCAACAATAAAACCAACGATCGTTCTAAGAATTCAATTGTAATGCCCCGGTTTTTCAATTTTATTAATATGTCATATTTGTTTCTAAATTGCACAATTTAATTATTTAATTATGTGACTAATTATTTTTACGTGTTTCATATTTAATTTTATTATAAATCGTTATAATTTTATTTTATTATATTTTATTTTAATTCAATATTATTTTAAATATTTCGTATATTAAGTATATATATATTTCTTTAATTATTGTTAATTTAATGATTAATGTTAATTATGTTGCTAATTAAATGTTATGTTAATTAATCATGCTTTAATTAATTAATTACGTGACTTTAATTTATGTTTATAAATTAATTTGATAAATTTAATTAAAATATTTATGCATGAATTGCATGAACTTGGATTTAAATTTTTGCATGGAATTTATATTTGTGCATGAATTGCATGAATGAGCTTGGTTGTTTATTTTGTGCTTCGTTCTTATATGAAATGATATCGAAATGCCACGAATTTGTAGTATGTCGTAAATATATGTGTTATGAACATGCTTATATGCTCGGTTTATGTTTTCGAATTTATTTGATATGTTAACGAATTTAATTTGATTTGAGGAACCAAATCGGGGGCTAACGAGCACTTAGCGTACCCTTGGTTCCGAATTTAATATCTTGAGCTCGGGAACTCGGATTCGAGTTCCGTCAACTCCGCTGAACTCGTAACGAAAATTCGAGTTTAGTAAACTTAGCCTTATATTTTTCCAAAGTCACTTGAACCTCCGAAATCCAACCGAAAAACGAAACGGAGACTAAACTGACCTTGTTGTACAAATATAGCCATATCTTATCCAAACTTTAACCAAATTAACCATGCTTTGATTCTCTTGATCCCTAACTCAACCACCTATCCTAACTTATCATGCCCTAACCAAACTAACCCTCACACAATCCCCAAAACTCAGCCAAAGTCTCTGGAAATTCAAGCAGTCCCGTAACCCTTCATTCCTTAGAGATTTTGGATCTCAAATCTCATCCAAACTTCATTCAATCAACAAGGTAAGCTTAGGGTTGTAATCTATATTCATTTCTGATCATTTTCATCCTTTCATTCATGATTTTGAGCAAGGATTCGAGAATTTCTGGACTGCAACCGAAAATAGAGAGTTTTGGGCAAATTTTTGATCTCATTCGATTCTTAATGGTTTTGATTGATTCCAAGCGTGAGAATGATTATTTTGACATCCTCATATCATTTATGATCATTGATTTCTTGGTGGTTGAAGTATTGATGAGTTATCATTTATGACACTTTGAGAAAAATTCACATGAATGTTACGTATGCTTTCTCCTCTTGGTTGTACTCTTTTGGAACTGATATATATGTTGAAATGGTGTTGCTTAGATGAGTATTTATTGTTCTAAACTGGTATGGATGTGTGGAGTTGTTGAGGATCGTTCTTGCTCTGTTTTTGCAGTAAGCCTTGCTCTGTTTTGGCGTGAATATTTGCTGTCAAAAACTGCTGTGATACCTTCTCTCTTTTGCTGTCCATTTTCGTGGCTTCTTGGTGTGTGTAGTGGCTGAGTTCTTGCTTCATTTTATACCTTGTAATGTTGCTTTTGTTGCCTGCTTTTCTTGCTGGAATGGCTGCTCTGTTTCTGCGTTAATTGCTGTCAAAACAGGGACTGTGCGGGCGAGACACGGGTGTGTCAGTTTTCTTCCTTTCCAGCGGGAACGGGGGTGCTTTGTTGTCCTGGAATTGCTGTACCGAGACACGGGGGTGTCACCCCGTTTCTTCTGAACTTTGCCTACGTTTTTTGTTGCCTGCGTTTGCTTGTGTGTGTTTGCTACTGTGTAAATATGTGCAGTGAGTGTGTTATTGTGCATGCATGGCTATGTATTTGTGTGTGTGCATGGCTGTGTAATTATGCATGAAGTTGAGTGTGCATGGAATGTTTGCATGCATGAATATATATTCTATATATAGTGTGTGCATGCATGGTAATGTATAGGTAATATATTAATGTATATGTTAATATTATAAATATATATATGCATGCATGGTGACCTACGTATACATATATATATTATATACACCTATGATATTATATAATAGTTATATATGTTATTATATTATATATGTTTATTATAATTATTATATATTTTAAATACTATTTGATTTAATTCAATTCTTGAAATTAATTAATTTCCATTTCGCGTAGTTAATTACCGACTTTTGATTGAACGTTTTATTTCTTTTATTCCTAATTGTGAATATGAATATTACTTGCTATGGTTATTAAATGAAATTTTAGATTAATTGATATGCATTATGAATGTTATGAATTTATGAAATTGAATGAAATATATGAACGAATGATTTGATTATATGTTTTAAATTCTTTAGTAGTGCACATGAACATTTTATGACATAATATCATTTGTTACGCATTCATATCATGTTCATGGCATGCCGTGCGTCTCATATGGTTCATTGGAGTCTCGAGTCTCACGAACACGTCATGTTGTCTTTTGTACAGTTTATCTCCAGGGTGGAGAGATCTTGATCGTTCAGGTACTTGGTACTCGTTCCTTGTATCATCACGGTTCAGGTGAGGGTGTTTTCGTTCTAGTTATGTAACAAACCCTACAACCCTTATGTGAAAAGCTTTGGCCAAAACCTTATGATTATATATATATATATATATGTTACTTTTAAAGTAAACTCATCGAGTAAATATTGATCGAGTAAACCCTTTTCAAATGAGTTATGAAATATGTTATGTTCTTATGGATTGAAATGTTTGGCGAGACACATTTATGATTTATGATTGTACGGGCCCGGGATTTAGTATATGTGGCTAACCGAGGAGGCAAGGGCTGACGGGGATCCCATATACTAGTCCCAACCAATTACGGCGAAACGGCCTTCGTCAAGGAGTTTTTTGACGGGGAAACGCTAACCGGGCTTTGAGGCCTCATGAACCTCATAGCCGCATTGATATGATTGGGTGGTCGGGCCTTGTCACCCGGAGGAAGAAGGTTGGAACTGATTGATGATTTATGATTATGATTATGTTACGTTATGATTGTTATGCACCGTGCGGGAAGGCCGGGACACGGATTGCCCAAACGAATATGTTTTATGATATGATTTATGATATGCGTGTATTATGATATATTGCATGATCGCCTAATCAACATATTAATGATATTTGTCGTACACGGTCGGAGTTTGGTTGGAGATTGTGCATGCTCACTCGCCGAGCCTTATGTTTATGTATGATTTATGAAAGTGATGAATTAATATGATTAGTCATAAAATCCGAGCATTGATTAATCTTTCTCTTACCCTTTTTGGGAACTAATTATAAAAAAAACCTTGCTCGGGATTTATGATTTGCATGTGCATGTTTTATATATATATATATATCGCTCCTGCTCACTCAGTCTTCTAGAGACTGACCCTCTCCCTCCCCAACACTTTAGCGTACAGGTTTGGCTTTGGAGTCTCGGACTAGGCGGAGTTGTGTTGAGGTTGAGTCGGTCAAGTTAAGTTAGAAGCATCTATGTTTGCACCTTATGCATTTAAATTGTGATTGATTTGACCTTGTAAGATCATGGAATTGATTCTTGTATAATTGCTTTTGTTGGGCTTGGATTATGAGTTTAAAAGAGGCCTGAAGAGCCCAAGTCTGCTTATGGTTTGTATGTTTGAGTTTTAGTTTTCTGAGGCACTATATTTTGCTGATTGGTTGTTTCGCAGGGTCTAAGTTCCGCCTAGCTTAGGAAGGATTTTCTGTTTGTCTCCCGTTCGCTATGGTTCGATACGGGTGCGGATTTTTATTTGTTTCGTTAGTCGTGTTGAGCCATAGTGCGGGGGATGTGGTGCCTCACGTGCGGGGTGCTACATCAATCCTCCCGTCTTCTCGAATTCTCTGGAAAATCTCTGAAACTCCTTGTCTTCTCTCCAAAACCCTAGGTCTTGCCTTGGAAGAAAAAGCTCTCTGAAGAAGACTCCAAAAACGCACTAATATAGCAGCCTAAAGAATTCTCTCGCCGCCCTAGGTAACGGGCATTACCTCTCCAAATACATTTGTTGTTAACACCCATTACTGCTTGAAATCGCCATAACATTTTTATTAGTGGTAACGTGCGTTACCACTTTCCTTCTGCACAGGGGTAACGGGAAGCTCCACTCCTGTGCATAGTAATAGGGGTTACCAACTTTGTACTCCTAAGTGGTAAAGGGAGTTACCACATTTTCTTCCAAAAAATGCATGAAATTGCTTCACTTCGCCGTTTCTCAACTCCTACTCTAAAATCACCTAAACGGAGCAAAATAAACACATAAACGCATCAAACGACACCAAAAATATGATCTAATTACGCTCAAAACCATGCAATTTCTACACACAACACCGGACGAGCGGGATGTTACAAACTCCCCTCCTTCAAAAGGACCTGTCCCCAAGTCCTAAGTGAGACCTTGGACGATTCCTCAGACGAACCCAACTCCACACTTCCGCTGCGAACCTGATCCAAGAGAGCTGCAAACTCCTCGGGATATCAATTCCTCACTTAGAAACAAGGGAGACTTCTTGTATCCCGGTAGCTCGGTGGCACGGGCTAACTCCGAGTATATCTCCTTAGCCTTAGCAAACCGGATACTAAGTCCTAAGCCATTTGCTCCCACTTCCAAATAGAATTTAAAAGTAGTTGGAGAATCACGCCGGAAGGATTCTCGGTCTTCTACCGAAGCCACTTTAGAAGTTGCTACACAAAGTTTGTAATATCTTTTCTCATGCCACGACACTCTTACCGGCTCTTCGAATCTCGAACCACGAGTTGAATTAATCTCGTGACCAAGCAATTCTTGAGACGTAGGCTCTAACTTCCCATTAGCCACGCACAACCGAAGTCTTTCTTAGTACCACAATTGTATCGGAGCAGTTTTGAGTACCCTCGAGTAACCAATACTAGTACCGAAAGCAACTCTCTTCAAAAGCCTTATCCACTCAACCGTGCCTCTTCCTTGTCTTTCATGTCATGGGATGACCACTACTATAAAGACGAATCTCCTGTTGAATCCTAATGACACTAGAGACTTATTCTCTGAGATAATTCTCGGTCCTTCTACTAAAACACGTAGTCGACAATACCCTTGTAGAAACCACACTCGGAGCCACCAATGAAACTCTGAAAAAAGCACGAAGGCACCACTCCTCGAAGCTAGCAAAGGGTATTCTTCTCCCATGGTTAACCCATGTAGTTCACGATAGTTTATTTTCATCTTAAAGTCCGTCTTCTTCCTTAGATAGGACTAAGCACTCCACGAAGAAGTACTCAATTGATGAGACTACCTTCTAAGAACTTATCGACTACATCTCGAACTCCAACACCCACGCTAGAGTCATCCATTAGGGAATCTTCAGAAAAGTCCAATTCCGGGATAAAGATCACAACCACTTCAACATCCCTATGAAGTGGTGATGAAATCCAACCTTCAAGGGAATATCAAGAGGGTCTTACTGCGATCTTTGTCTCCTCAAGCTTGGCTCGACCCTTCGGTTAACCCGAAGGTAAGCTACTAAGCTTGTCACACCATCCCAGAATAACCAACCCCTCCACGAAGGATATAAATGGGCTAGCCTTCAATCTAAGACCCAAAAATATCATTGAGCCCAAAAAGGACCTCCTAAAAACAACCATTATGCCTAAGGTAACCCATACCTTAACAAGGTGCCCCCAAGAAGAACCACCGGGCAAGCTCGGCCCTCACAACTCACCAACACACCCGGGCACTCAGCTCGCCAACCCTCTTCAAAAAGAGAGTTCCACAAAAGGAAACCACGAAAGCAACAACGACAAGCAACAAAAGAAACAACAAGAAGCACCGAGAAGCAAGGAAACAAGAAAAGAAGCAAACAAATGGGTTTCCCCAAAATAAATATGCATGGATGAGATGCCATGAATACCTCAGTGTACCTTTCACCGGAGTGGGAATGTTGAACTCGGCATCAACTTCTTTATCTCCTCTTCCTCCAACTCGGACTAGATTTGGAGTAGTGGAACCATGGATCTTCGTAGACCTTGGATTCTTATTCTTCGGACAACCGTCGGCCATATGTCCCAATTCTCCACACTTGAAACATCTACCGAACTTCTTCCGACAAACTTCTTCCGTATGATTTGGGGCCTTGGCAATAGGAGCATTGAATTATCTCCGATAGAGAAGGCATCAAATCCCACTTTGATGGCCTAATTTTCTTCCTCTTCTTGTCGTTGTTAACATCTTGGAATTCTTGAGGCTTCCTTTGAAGTATGGATCTCTTGCTTGAACTATAACTCAGACCCAATTCTTGTCCCATATAAGAAGAGTGAGACTCCATCCTTTCATTATTAATTTCATCTTGGACCACTCTTCTAATTTCCTCGGACCATTCATATACCGATGAGGCTTGGAAAACATGGAGAATATTATCTCTACGGTCTTGTAGATAACACCGAGCCTTAGGGTAATCTTTGCTGGCTCCCGAACTTTCAAGTTCCATTATGAGATGGTCTATATTCTTCAATTCTTGCTCGAGATTCAAAAATTCTTGGAATCTTCTAACCATCACACTTGGAGGAATATACTTGTAACAAAACTCCCGAATAAATATCTCCCAAGTGAGCTCTTCCCCAGATTCTTCCACTCCCGATCTTAATTCCTTTATCTATTTTGAAGCTCGGCCTTGAAATAAATGGGAAGTGCAATTAACTTTCTCTTGTGATGACCCCGGATAATTTTCCCAAATCTCTAATACCTCGGATAACCATTCCTCGGCCCTAACTTCATCACCTCCAAACCATTTCGGCGGATTGAACTCTTTAAATCTCTTGTATACCGAAGATTCTTGTGTTTCTTATCCTTCCTTCAAAGATACATGTTGATGTCGTGAAGTCATCCTGAAATAAGAAAAATGATTCCAAAATTTCGATGCGTGCGGGGTTTAGTGCATGTTCATGTGAACTATTAACACAAATAATACAAATATTGCAAATAAATTCACATAATTGATGAGAGTGAATGCAAACAAGCACATAATCCTAAGCCGAACGACCTAGACAGACCCGATACGACGCTAGAGCTCCGATTTTGAAACCCGGAGCTCTGATACCACATTAGGATGTAGCACCCCGGAGCGCAAGGCACTACATCCCCCGCACCGTAGCCCAACACGTGTAACGAAATGGGAACTCCATACACGTATCAAACTACGGCGAACGGGAGATAAACAAAATCTCTCCTATGCTAGGCGGTCTAGACCCTAAATCAGAGTGCGCAAAAATAGACAAATACACATGCGGAAGCACCAGTGTTCAAATATACGAACATACATGCCCATTAAATAACAAAATATACAAATATCCACATTCGAATTTAAACACTTCTTATACTTTTCCTCAAATTCGGTTCATATTCTCATCTACATAGCTTTCATAAGTTTAAAAGTACAGAATAAACTAAACTGATGCATGAAACTAAATACAAAACCCAAGACTCGACGAACGACCACCGCCTAGCACAAACTCCCCACGAACACCTGCAACTTGAATGAAACAAAGGGAAAAAGAAAACAACGAGGAGGGGTCATGTAGCGCCGCAACGGAAGGCTCCACATCCTCCGCACCGGGACCCGACCCGCATATGAAATGGAGAGTCCATACACGAGTCGAATCACAGCGAACGGGGACTCACTCACACACTAGGCTAGGCGGGAACTAGAACTTTTGAAACCAAATAAATAAGCTCAATTAATTAAATGCGAGTGCGGAAGAAAAACATAAGGTTAATCACAATGTAGGCAACAAGTGACGGGTTCAACTAACATAAATACCTAGTCCCGAAATTTCAAACATAAATCATAAAATACAACTATAATAGTTCATACATTCGATGTAGAACTGAATCAATTTACAATATGTGTGAAGTGACTGAACTTAGACACAGAACTTGACAGACTCAGAATCCTGCCTAGCACTCCAAAACCTGCAAGAACTGAAAACAAAGTCGGCTTTAGTCTATAGGAGAATGGTGGGTATAAAACAGGGCATAATATAATATTATCGCAGAATTTAAACATTCACACATGCGAGCTATAATCCCGTACGAGGTTTTAAGATATTTCCCAAGTGGGTAAAACAAAGGAAAACAACGCTCGGGATTACAACTATCAAATTCATACATTCCATTCATAAGGTTTCATGGCCCGGCGAGTGGGCGTGCATAATCTCCAACCTTCTCCTCGTGTGTGCATAGTCCATTGGTTCATTCATTACCGATCATGCAATATTCATTCATAATCTTTCATAATCATAATCATAATCATTAATTCATAATTATAAACACTTACACCTTTTTCCTCCGGGTGGTGGACGGGCTTGCAAGACCCGGCCACCTCATACGTAGTGGCTAGTGAGGTTCATGAATCCTCAAAAGCCCGATTCCCCTTCCTCGCTAAAACTCCTAACGAGGTCGGTTGCGTCGCCATTATTTATTGGGACTAGTACACGTGGATCACCGTCAGCCCGAGCTTCCCCGGATAGCCACGTACACATAGTCCCGGGCCCTCATAATCATTGTGTTCACTGATCTCGCCAAAATATTGGGTAAGGGTTCATAAATAAAAGGGGTCATACGTTTGAAATCATTTACCCAAAATGACTAGATATATTAGGGATATATCAGGTCGTTTTAACTATTAGAAGAGAAACCCACCTGTTACACCTTACCGACAATACCAAAAGAAAGAAAGACTTAAGGTGTCCTATGAACCCGGTATCTCCGTCCTGAAGAAAACTGTACAAGAAACGACGTAGTGCATTCGTGAGACTCAAGACTCCAAATGAACCATATATGACGCACGACAATGCATTAACGTGATATGAGATGTATAAGAAGTAACAACATGTTATGAAGATGTTCATGTGCACAATTAATGCCTTAGAAACACATAAACGAGCAATTCATTCGAGTACTTTCCAGAAATGAAGGTATCATACTCATTTGTTTCATATCCTTTCACGAATCATGCCAAGTCAAGTCATTCGGTCAGTTTCAATTAATAAACGAAGGTTTCATGTTCATTCATTCAGTCATAATTGTTCAAGTCATGATCGGTAATTAAATAACGCGAAATAGATAACAATTGTATTCTATAATTAAATAAATTAAACAATACTTAATATTTATAATTAATCATGCATTTAAATAATATATAATCAAATCAATATCTAAATATATATATTTATATATACACAGCATTGTATGCATGCATTTAATATATAATACTACATATACACATTTGCATGCATTTAATCTATGAAATATGTAAGTATATATATATATATACTGACGTGCATGCATTTACCATAATATATATATATATATATATATATATATATATATATATACCATGCATGCACAATTACATAATCACACAAACATACATGCAAATGCAATTAAATCACACACACAAATCCATAACATGCATGCAATATATCTATATATATATATATATACATATACAAATATATACACGTACACACACACCCTGCATGCATGCATATCTTACATATAATACATAAGCAGCAAATGTATAACACCCTTCATGCACAATTACATGCACTCTCACCACCACAATTACACTCACACATAGGCAGCCAAAGAAAGGAAGAAATCAATTTTAACAACAGCAGCAACTTCACGGCACAACTCCCCGCCCGGGTAATTAATACACAGCATACTCCCCGCCCGGGTAATTAGGGAAAAACTGTTACAGAAGCTCACAAAGCAATGTCCCCGGCCGGGTAATTATCATGCATAAATCTCCCTGCCCGGGGAGATGGATTACAGACGCAGAAACAGCAGCAGACATGTGACACCCCGACTTCTCGACTGTACAGGTATGCGCGCCACGCGTGAGAGTTTTGAGGATTAGGCTTATTTAATTCCTTTTATTGATTTAATTGTGTGATTTAAACATTTCTTTCGCGATTTCTTTTCGTGGTTTATGTTATTTAATTTTCCGAGCATGCCTAAGTGTGTAATTATTTTGTATTTGTAAGAATTTTACTTAATTGTCTTTAATTGCCCTCTTGGAGTTGTTTGATACTTGATTGATAATTTGATGAGAATTGATTTGTCATATGCATAACATTTCATACTTAATTGCATTCTTTTAAATTTCATAAGGACCAAAGTGTAATTTCTTCCTTTTTATTTCTCCCCACTTGATCGATATATCTATATACACACACATTTCATTTCTTCTTCATCCCTTCACACAAGAGCAAGAGCATTCCATTCTCTCATTTCTTCCCTTCAAGTTCGAACCACCAAGAGACAAGGAAGGCCAAGATTTCCTCCTTTTTATCAAAGGTTTAAGCTCTAAGACCCATCTTCATCCTTTCTCTTCATTCCATCCACCATCAAGGTAAGAGCATGTGTATATATGTTTTGAAACTTGAAGTAAATCTAGGGCTTTTTGGTTTATGGTTGTCCTAAGTGTATATGGTGCATGAGAGTTGATTTAGGGAATGTTTTGGTGCAATTATACCTTGGCTTGGATGAGTTAAAGCATGAGTGAACACATTTCATATTTAAGGGTTTTGTTTTGAACTTTATTGGATTCATACATGTTTTCTTGGATGTTTCCTTGAATTAAATGATGCCTAGTTGAGATATTATGATTATATGCATGTTGTTTGATGTTTTGGGTGCTTGTGGTTGTGGTTTGGGGTGATTTGGTTGTTTGGTTTTCTTCTCCCGCGAACTTCCTCTGTTTTTCTGCGTTTTTCCTATTCTGGAGGACTACCCGGGCGGGTAGTTTTTGCCCACAAAAGTACCCGGGCGGGTTGTTTGTTACAGAAGGGCTTCTGCACCTGCTCTCCCCCGTTGGGTAAATTTCTGCCTTGCTTTTACCTGGCCGGTTACTCCCTCGTCCGAACTCCGATTGACCTGATTTTGAAACTGTTGGAAACCTCTTCAAATCTAGAACAACCTCCAATTGGAATAATATCAATATCTTTTCTCATTTGTGAGATATAATCAATTCGTTTTAGTGTCGCCACTTCGACGGAAATCTGCTTTCACCCAACTTTAAGCTTACGCCATTTTCTCCTCGCTTTGAACCAAATTTCGTGCCATATATCATTTTAAAGTTCTATGTGTCTAGTTTCATTCCCAAGAAACAAAACTCAATTCCCTTTCCTCAAACTCAAGATATTCCAGTTTTAGTACAGCTTGTCCATTTTGGAAATCTGTCAACTTTCGCCCAATTTCGCTCGGGAGCTCTTTTTGTGTTTTTATTTCCTTTTTGTCGCATGTTTCCGTCTCCAAACTTGTTTATAACTCATTAATTATTGATTATATGCCTATACTTGTTCTTATATGCATTTGTATCGCTTGAATGACTTGAATTAGTTTCACAAATTTCATGTGCGCCTTATTAGGCATTTAAATATTGTACTATACATTAATTGTGTACTTAAACATGTCATGGATATAACATGATTTCATATTCATGCCTTATGTATTTAATTCACTTCTCGTGCATCATACCTGGTTCATATTGTGTCGAATTTCACTCATGTCTTATTTCCTTTGTCCAGAGAGTTCTCAGGAGGTTGTTGAGCACATCGAGTAGGGTTTGAGGAGTCCTCGTTCTTCCCTTTTTGTCCGGTACAGGTGAGAAATTGTTAGGATATACTATAAACCCTACAACCCTCTTCTATGTTGATTTCTCCAAAACTTATATTATACTTATATCTTGATTTCAAATGAACAAATGATTTTGGAAAATGAAAAAATCTTGATCCTGTCCTGTTTTTGCGAGACTGTTACACTTCCTGGGGCCCAGGGCCTTATGTATTGAGAGAATTGGGGAAGCATGGGCTGACGGCTATCTCTTGCATAAGTCCCAACCAAACTCGGACTACCCGGACATTCACCAGGAGGTTTGGTGAATCGAAGGGGCTCCTGATCAATGGGATTCATGTACGCATTGATCATCCTGTCCTAGGTGGTGAGGGTTAGCTACCCGAACCACCAAACCGGAGGAAAAAGGGTACTTGTGCACTTGAAACTGATTCTGTAACAAAGTGAAACTTAAAATATTGCATGATCACTTAACAACTACCTGGTATACTAAAGGAGTAAGGTTGAAGAATGCTCACTCGCCGAGCCACTGAATCACTTTCCTAAAATGAATGGTTTAAGTCGTAATTCCATACATTGAGAGCCACATTTTACTTGTTCTTTCAAAACCTTGTATGGAATTATGGCTCGCATGACTTTACCGCTTTATATATATTATATATGCCTTTCACTCAGTCTTGTAGAGACTGACCCCTTCCTTCTTGGTCCCTCAGGTTCCTTGCAGGTGTAGCTAGGCGGGAAATTGCTTTACTTATTGTAATTTTGTGTCTAGCTCGTGTCACACGGTTGTTGTACCACACACTCATATTACCTTTTGTTATGTATGTATTTTGTGAGGCCGTGAGGGCCAAATACTATAACTTTTAAATTATGTAAGCTCTTGATGAGCGATCCTGTTGTTATGGACTACTGGTTTATGTTTATGGTTCATACTCTTGTTTCTGTCGCTTGGTTGCATATATTGTTTGGTACAGGGTTAGCCCGCCTAGCCAGGGTCCGTGTCGTGTCCCCATTCGTTAGGATTGGGTTTGTGTGCGGACTATATTCGTATATGAGCTTGGTCTTAGTGCGGGGGATGTGGGGCCCACGCTACGACGTCACATCCTAAGGTGGTATCAGAGCCCGGTTGCAAAACCGGGATTCTAGTGTCGAGTCTGTCTAGGTCGTACGGCTTAGGAACAACTTGTCAACGTGCTCTTGCATCTATTTGCTTATTTCTTTGCTATGTGAATTAATTAAGTGTTGCATTCTCTATTTTCATGAGCATAAATTGATCAAACATGCATTTTCAGTGTTTGAATTGTAGGATGCCTCCCCGAAGAGACCGTGGTCGTTCACCGGATCGTCGTCGTCACCAAGATCGTTCCCCTACGCCTCATGGGGGAAATCCTCGAGCCACGCCCGAGAATTTTATGGAAGCTGTCATGAATTTTGTAGAGAGGAAACTCTGGGAGAATACACCACCACCACCTCCAGCTCCGGTTCCTCCCCCGGTTCAAGAAGGGGGTTTATCTCAAGCTCAAAGGGATTTTCGTTCCTACCATCCACCACAATTCCATGGTGGGAATGATGAACTTGCTGAGAATTGGCTCGTGGAGATTCAAGACATATTTCGGGTATGCCGTTGTAGCCCTCAAGAGATGGTTGACCTTGCTATATTTCAACTTCAAGGAGAGGCACGAAATTGGTGGAATACGGTGAATATTACACTTCAAGCTAATGGAGATGAATTTACTTGGGAGACTTTTGTGAGGGAATTCAAGAATAACTATATTCCACCGGCGGCGAGGACTAGAAGACTTCAGGAATTTCTTCACTTGAAGCAAGCGGGAAAGACTGTTGGTTAATACATATTGGAATTCAACCAATTGGCCCCTTATGCTTCTCATATCTCTGGAGATGATGAGTTAAAGGCTCTCCAATTCGTGGATGGTCTCAGGTATGAGATAAAGGATGTTATCGGGGTTTCTAATGTGAGAACTTGGGCAAAGGCAACCGACAAAGCTCTTAAAGCCGAGCCTAAGATTTCAAAGAGTAAATCAAGGATCTTCCATGCCGGTTTCGGTTCGGGAATGGGAAAGAGGCCCGCATTTCAGTAATTACAAGCTTCCAAGGGTAATGATAAGAAACAAAAGGCCACGAGGAAAGCTCTGGCACTACCGGCATTGCCGGCTCCACCACCACAACAAGAGAGACCCGGTTGCACTTATTGTGGACATCTTTCCCATACATATCGCAATTGTCGCCGTTGGTTGGGCCTATGTTTGAGGTGTGGAAAAGCGGACCATAAGATTGATACTTGTCCAGAGCTTTCACCAAGAGCACAACAAGCGGGTCAAAGACCGTTGATCCAGGCACGTGCCTATGCTATTGGAGGTGAAGAGCAAGATGCCGATATTGATCCCAATGCCATGGTAGAAGGTACTATACACATTCATGGCATAAACATTCATGCATTATTTGATTCAGGTGCTACCCATTCTTTTCTTTCTTGTGGCATTGTTCCTTTTTTGCCTCTACTTATTGCTTGTACCTCTTCTTGCTTTGTGATTAGTTCCCCTCTTGGGGGGAGCCTAGAGTCAGACCGTGTGTTTAGGGAAGTTCCGGTGAGCATTGAGGGCTGTGTTTTTCCAGCAGATTTGATCGTGATGCCTATAGACAGATATGGGGCTATCTTGGGCATGGATTGGCTCTTCCGGCATCGAGCAAAGGTTGATTATTTTGAGAAGAAGGTTTGTTTGGGTTCGGAAGGGTTTGTTGGGGAAGGATTGAAGACTCCGCCACTACTCTCTTTGACTGAAGCTTATGAGTTAGTTCGAAAAGAGGCTACAGGTTTCTGGCTTATCTTCTTAACAAGCCTAAGGATCAAGCTAAGATCAAAGAAACCGAGGTTGTTAAGGACTGTCTTGGTGTTTTTCCCGAGACTTTGGATTCTCTACCACCCGAGAGGGAAATTGAGTTTGTAATTGATTTGTTTCCGGGAGCTGAGCCTTATTCGAAGTCTCCATACAGAATGGCTACAGCCGAGTTGAAGGAGTTGAAAACTCAACTCGATGAGCTCCTAGCTAGTGGTTACATCCGACCGAGTTGTTCGCCATGGGGTGCACCGGTTCTATTCGTTAAAAAGAAAGATGGAACCTTGAGAATGTGTATCGATTATCGTGAATTGAATAAGATGACAATCAAGAACAAGTACCCTCTCCCTCATATTGAAGAGCTTTTTGATTTGTTACAAGGATCTAAGGTTTATTCTAAGCTTGATCTTCGACAAGGGTACTATTAGCTGCGAATTCGAGAAGAGGATATTCCCAAGATGGGATTTAATACTCGGTATGGGCATTTCGAGTTTATAGTGATGCCATTTGGATTAACAAATGCCCCTGCAGCTTTTATGGACATGATGCACAGGATTTTTCGTCCGTACCTTGATAAGTTTGTGGTGATCTTCATTGATGACATCTTAGTGTATTCCAAGTCTCCCGAAGAGCATACGCAACATTTGAGGATTGTATTAGAAACTCTTAGAGAGCACCAGCTATTCGCCAAATTCAGTAAATGTGAATTTTAGTTGGATCAACTCACTTTCTAGGGTCATGTGATTTCTGGTAAATGTTGGAAAACAGAATCAGAAAGCAGCGGAATTTAAAAAATTTTCCCAACAAAAGGATCTAGGACTCGCAATCGTGTAACCAAATTCGTAAAGATAGAAAACTTACTTTTCTTTTATTCTTTCTTGAAGCGTTTCAAGCCACCCAAGAACGCTCTTCTCGCGGCTTGATCCCCTCTCCTTGGTAAAGCTCGAATCTTCAAACTTCTAACTTGAAGTCTCTAGAGAAAGTCCACCAACTTGATCACAATCTAACTAGTAAGGATGCTAGTTCTCTAGTTAGTGTTTGGGCTTGACCTAGGGTTTAATTTAATCTTGGAGAAAGGAAGGTGTTCAACACATGAACCAAGAATTGTCTATCAGCTCTAAAGGGGAGCTCGAGCTCCCCTATATATAGGCAAGGGGGTGCCGAAATTCCTAGTCCTTTATGGGCTAGGATTTTGGTCCCTCTCTCCTATTACTTGAGGATCAAGTATTTTCAACCTTGACTTTGAATTCTAATTCTAGTCAACTTTGAAGAGAGCTTAAAAATATCCAAACTATTATTGGATAATTTTATACTTTATTTATTATAAAATAAATAACTTATTTTATCTAATTAATTAATTCATAATTAATTAACTAGATTATTTTCTCCAAAATTAGACTTTCTTTTTAATTCAAAATTAAACCAAAGTCTATTAAATAATTAACTAATTAATTATTTAATATATATATAATATATATATATATACACGTGTGTGACACGTGTCACAGTGACACGTGTCACTCACGTGATCCACACGTGTGAATTCACACGTGTGGAACCCTCTTGGTCCGATTAACTCGTTTAATCATTTTCAAGCCTCAACTCATGTAACCAAGTTGTTGTGTGTGACCCTCTAGGTTCTCAATTCAATTAGCAGTGACCCCAATTAATTAATTCACTAATTAATTAATCAGTCCACAGATTAAACGACCATAGTCTAGCAACAGGTGTTTAACCCCTAGCTGAATTGGAATGTTCGGATTCGACAGAACCTTTAAGTCATTGAATCATGTGAGATACAATCCTCCTACTTACTATCTCTCAACCAAGATCTAGGGCAAGGGAATAATCAGAACCCTAATAATCCGGTCTTAAAGCTAAGTGCATTTCATATCCATTTGATCTCAATCCAAGAAACCCTTTTCTTGATGTCTTGATCTACTGCCTTGGCCAAGGACTCCATATGGCATATGAATGACTTACACAATAAGAGATCACCTTGCAAATGCAAGTGTAGGTCCTTTCTTGATTCTCATTCACTTTCATGAATCACTTGTGCAGCCCCAGCATAAGCCTTGAATCAGTTGTCTAAGGCGACACCCTTTAAAGCTTATACCTAAGACTACAGAGTTAACTCATAAAGTGACAAGGAACCTCAAGTCTAAGGATCAATTAATCACATCAATGACTCGTGAGATATTTCCTAATCTGGAAGTTTCCATTTCCTGAAATAGAAACTTCCTTTCCCATTTAGGAATGTTCTCACACGGGGCACCTCAGTGAACTTACTTATTAAAGTAAGCACCCTCATGTATCACGCACGTATCAACTATACACTTTGCACCTCCATGAAACAAGGTGGTCCTTCTTAGGGGCGTGATCCCACAAGCAAGCCTTAGAGGAGTCAGGTTGACACTCCCACTGTCTGTAGGACTCATCGGCTTGGAGTATTTTACTAATCATGACTTATGTGATATAGGGCTCGTTTCATGAACCATTTCACCTAAATGGTAGAGTCCTAAAGTCATCAGGATTAGGGGAGTTCTCATACATGCACAGCTAAAGTAAACGCATACCAAACAAGAGCATATAAAGAAGTGTTGCCTCAATTCGTTATTTCATTCAAAGATTGTCTGTGATTACAATAAGGAAAAGCACAAAGCGGATATACAATCGGCTTTCTAGGGCACTATTCCTAACAATCTCCCACTTGCCCGTCAAAGCCATTCTAAAGCTACTCTAAGTCCCATCTTCTGAAGATGACCTTGGAAAGCTTCTCGACTAAGGGGTTTAGTAAGTGGATCTGCCACGTTCTCTGCTGATGTGACCCTCTCAATTTGCACATCTCCTCTTTTGATAATATCACGGATTAGGTGATACTTCCTCATAATGTGCTTGGTCCGTTGGTGAGATCTTGGTTCTCTTGCTTGAGCAACCGCCCCAGTGTTGTCACAAAACACAGTAATGGGGTCTTTCATGCTAGGAACAACATTCAACTCTTGAATGAAGTTTCTAATCCAAACACCTTCCTTAGCTGCATCATTTGCAGCTAAGTATTCGGCCTCAGTGGTCGAATCTGCAGTGGTTGTTTGCTTGGAACTCTTCCAACTCACTGCTCCGCCGTTTAGGCAGAAAATGTATCCTGACATTGACTTAAAATCATCTAAGTCAGATGCAAAGCTTGCATCGCAGTATCCTTCGACAGTAAGATCTTTCTGACCTCCGTAAACTAAGAATAAATCTTTAGTACTTTTCAAGTACTTAAGAATATTCTTCACGGCAGCCCAGTGACCATCTCCAGGGTCAGATTGGAAACGACTTGTTATACTAAGTGCATGAGCCACATCCGGTCGAGTACATAACATTGCATACATTATGCTACCTATTGCTGATGCATAAGGTGTATGAGTCATTCTTTCCTTCTCAAGGTTAGTCTTAGGACACATTTTCTTTGAAAGACATGTTCCTACACTCATAGGAAGGTTCTTAACCTTTGCTGACTCCATATTGAATCTCTTCAATACTTTGTCAATGTACATCGACTGTGATAGTCCTATTAACCTTCTAGATCTATCTCTATAGATTTTAATTCCAAGGATATAGGACGCATCACCAAGATCTTTCATCTCGAATTGGTTCGATAACCATAACTTAGTCACTTTCATGTCATCCTTCGAATTCCCAATAAGAAGGATGTCATCAACATAAAGTACTAAGAATTGCACTGAGGTCTCCAATTCCTTTCTATACACACATGACTCATTCGAAATTTGGATGAAGCCAAACGCTTTGACCGATTCATCAAATCGAATGTTCCAATTCCTAGAAGCCTGTTTCAATCCATAGATTGATCTTTGGAGTTTGCAAACCTTTTGCTCACTCCCACTGAATGTGAAACCTATGGGTTGCTCCATATAAATGTCTTTGTCAATGTCACCATTGAGAAAGGCAGTTTTCACATCCATTTGCCATATCTCATAGTCATAATATGCAGCAATGGCAAGCATGATTCGAATGGACTTTTGCATTGCAACTGGTGAAAAGGTTTCGTCAAAGTCCACGCCGGGTCTCTGAGTGAATCCTTTTGCAACCAGTCTTGCTTTGTAGGCTGCAATGCTTCCATCAACTCCAAGCTTTCTCTTAAAGATCCATTTGCAACCTATGGGTTTGACCCCATCAGGCAAATCTACCAAGGTCCAAACTTGGTTGGAGTTCATGGAATCCATTTCGGATTTCATGGCTTCTATCCACTGTTCAGAGTCAGAATCTGAAAGTGCCTCCTTATATGTCAAAGGATCATTATCCTTTTGAGAGATTTCATGGAAGAATCCATACCATCTCTCCGGCTGTCTAGGAGTACGTTCAGAACGCCTTAGAGGAGGATTTACATGTGTATCGAAATTCGTGATTGGTTGTAGTTGATCAGAGTGGGACGTTTCTTCAGTGGGTGGTATGGGGTCACTTTGTACTTCTTCTAATTCTATGATCTTGCCTTTCTTTTCTTTAAGGAACGGTTCCTCAAGAAAAGTGGCATTTCTGGAAACAAACACCTTTTGTTCAGATTGATCATAGAAGTAGTATCCTATGGATTCCTTAGGATAACCTACAAAGTAGCATAAGTTAGAACGAGATTCTAACTTATCTCCCACTGTCCTCTTCACGTAAGCAGGACAACCCCAAATTCTTAAGTAAGAATAACTAGGGATTTTACCATGCCACATTTCATAGGGCGTTTTAGGGACTGACTTAGAGGGAACAAGATTCAAAATCTTTGCTGCACTTTCTAGGGCATAACCCCAGAAAGAAGGCGGTAAGTCAGTGAAACTCATCATGGAACGAACCATATCAAGTAGGGTTCGATTCCTTCTCTCAGAAACTCCATTAAGCTGAGGAGTTCCCGGAGGAGTCCACTGAGAGATAATCCCATTATCCTTGAGATGATTAAGGAATTCTTCACTAAGATATTCGCCTCCTCGATCAGATCGAAGTGCTTTGATCTTGTGACCAGTTTGGTTCTCAACCTCCTTTTGAAATTCTAAGAATTTCTCAAAAGCTTCAGATTTATACTTCATTAAGTATACATAACCATACCGACTAAAGTCGTCAGTGAAGGTTATGAAATACTGATGATTGTTTCTTGTGCTTACACTAAGCGGTCCACAAACATCAGTATGGATCAAATCCAGAACCTTAGTGGCACGTTCCACAGTTCCTTTAAAAGGGACTTTGGACATTTTTCCTTTGAGACAGGATTCGCAAGAAGTCAACTCTTTGAGATCATTTTCAGAGAATGATCCTAAAGTGTTTATCTTGCTAATTCTGTTCTTGGAAATATGTCCTAATCTAGCGTGCCATAAGGAAGCTGAAACTTGGTCATCTCTCTTACGCTTTGTTTCTCGTTGTATATTCATAATATTGATATTTTGAGTTAGGTAAAGTCCATTACTTAGAGTACCGATATGAACGGAAGAGTTGTTCCGTTTGATAAAGTATTTACCATTCTTAATATAAGTTTCATAACCTTCACAATCTAATATTGGAACTGAAATTATATTACGAATAATGTTCGGTACATAAAGGACTTTGTTTAATACTAACTCAAAACTACCTAAATCTAATCTAATTGTGCCTAAAGCTCGAGCTTCAACGTTTGAGCCATCGCCGATCTTCAAGACACATTCTCTTTCTTTTAATTGTTGAACATCACTTAGCATCTGTACATCATTACAGATATGAGTTCCACAACCGGTATCAAGTACCCAAGAACTAGAATTAATAGAAAGATTTACTTCAACGAGAAAGATACCTTTCTTTAGAGTAGCCTTGTACTCTGGGCAGTTTCTCCTCCAATGTCCCGTTTTGCCACAATGGAAGCAAACATCCTCTTTCTGATCACGCTTCTTCTTTTGGGCCTTCCCCTTCGAAATGCCACCAGTGGGCCTAAGGGGTTTCTTCTTCTTCTTTTGGGCTTTCTTGCCCTTACCTTTAGAAGGCCCAGAAGAGGAAGATGGAGCATTCACCATCAAAACCTTATTGTCCTTCTTGATCGTGCTTTCAGCAGTCACAAGCTGACTAATCAGCTCAGCTACAGTAGCACCAGCATGATTCATGTTGAAGTTAAGGACAAATGGGTTGAATGATGGTGGGAGCGAAGCTAGCAACAGATCCACTGAAAGCTCATCTTTCAGTGGCATGTCCATCGAGGCAAGTTTCTCAGTGAGGGCAAGAAACTTGAGTCCATATTCATGGACACTTGAACCTTCCCTCATTCTCAAGTGGAATAATTCCTTTGAAGTGTTATACCTTGTAACACGTTCATGAGGGCGGTAAAGTTGCTCTAAGTGGTCGTAAATCTCCCAAGCAAATTCCATGGCCTCATGTTGTCTTTGCAAGTCCGGAGACATGTTAGCCAACATAAGGCAACGGGCTTGGAGATTATCATCCTTCCACTTCTGAATCGCGTCCCGCTCGGCCCGAGTGGGAGCCTCCCCTTCAGGAGTAGGCTCCCCTTCGAAGAGAACATAAGTTCTCTTCTCAGAATCTAAAATGATTTTTAGATTCCTCAGCCAATCAGAATAGTTGGGACCAGTCAACTTGTTTGACTCGAGGATCGATACAAGAGGGTTTTTGGTTGCCATTTCAAAACACGTAGAGAATCACAGAATCTACGACCTAAATGGTGAAACAGAGAACTAGTGAGCATGCTGAATTATAACGATATACAAAAGATAAGGTCTTTAATCTATTGTAGCTCCCACTGTTTTTCAAAGATCTAGAATTCCCAATGATCTAAGAGGAACACGTTTCCCAATGGGTACTAAGATCCTAGGCATTTTACCTCGAACCCACGACTCGCGGACATTCTTAGCAAGAACCCTAGGTAGGTACAACTTACCAATTCTAACACCTTTAGAACTCTTAGTAATTTGTTTTTGCATCACCTATCTTTCAATATGGACCCACGACTCGTGCGACATCCATATTTACTTAGGCGTTAAGCTAGACCCATCAATCATAAGATCATGACCAAAACTTAGTTCGAACGACCCACGACTCGCGGACATCGCCCTCGCCAAAATTGACCACGAAATATTAATCATTTAAAATGATTAATTAGGTAACTAAGAACTAATAAGCTCCACTAGCTATCCCACGACTCGCGGACAATAACTAGCTTTACTTACTAAACTTAAAACCTATTGATGGAATGCTAGGAATTTAATTCAAAATTTGCATCTCGAATTAAACACCTATTTGTTCGAAATTAGCTTAATATTTAATGGGAATTTTCGAATCAACCGGAGAGTTGTCCGGTTCGACCTCACCAACATATATGTTATCCAATTTTATTAGTCTTGATTAATGCAAGTACACTTAAATGCATTTCAAACAAGCACATAAACAGATAACATGTCCTAGCATGATACTAACATGTAATGATCATGGGTTCTACCTATCTTATGCGTGATATGTGGGAGCCACTCCACAATCACAAGTTCTAACATACATGCCACATAAACAGTTCAAATCACATAAGGGAAAGCGGTAACAAAATACGAGCCCTATCTCTATTACATTTAACAATTGAGATTCCCCTCCCTTACATTTTGAGGGGTCTTCACTTATGGCCTCCTTGTTACTTGAATGTGGTCCATCTTACTCCATGGGTGCATTGTCTCCAAAATGAAAATAAAACCTCACCACCTATCTCTACTCTCAAATTACAATAAAAGGAAAAAGACATAAAGTAATAAGGCTCAATCTTCATATTGGCCTTAGACAATTACACGGGGCATACCCCGGCCTCAAAAACAGTAATATGGAAAGCCACATAATAAATCACATAACAGTACGCACATAAGTGAGGCTCCAACCTCAATTGAAAAACGCAACTATAGGGCTCCAACCCCAATTTAAACCATCCATGTGCATAAATTAAAACCATACATAGATCTAAACCCATGATCACCTAACATGCTTTTGCGAGAATTTAAATTTAGCCAATAAATTAAAATTCTCGTTTCAAGTCCTAATGACTCAAAACACGACTTAGATGCAATTCTTGTTCAAGAGCCTTTTCAATAAAACCCGAAAAAACATTAAACTAATAAAATTCCAATTAATTTCCAAAATTAATAATTTTATTCTTTCATTATTTTCAGAAAATAATATTCATAATTTTTCCAAAAACCAAATCGCTTTAATTTCTCAAAGTCCCAATTTAATCAAAATTTTAAAATAATTTTATTTTAACAAAACTGATTTTAAAAGGATAAAATCAAAATAAAATTAAATCGGGATTTTATGGACCGGAAAAACACGAAACTCGAAAACACGAAAACGAGCCCCCGAAAAAGGGCCCAGCCGTGCGAGGCACCGCCGCGCAGCCGCGCGCGCAGACGCGCGCCAGCCGCGCGCACAGCGGGCGGGATGAGCCGCTCGCGTGCGCACGCTGGGCGTGCATCATGCGCGCGCCTGCGCGCAGCAGCGTCCGGCATGGCCTGGGCAGGCGTCCCGCGCGGTTGCGGGACGGACTGGGCGGGCGCGCCTAGGCGCGCCCGGGACGGCTCCCGCGCTGTTGCGGGAGGAGCTGGGCGGTGCGACGGGCCTGGGCGTGCGACATGCTAGCACGCCTAGGCTCGTTGCTTTTCGTGTTCGTTTCGTATTTCTGGGTTTCTCGAAAACCCGGTTCAATCCAAAAATTAAAATTCGATTTAAATATATTTCAATCAAAACGGTTTTCAAAATCACAATTTAAGAAAACAGTTTCAGAAATTCAGGAAAAATTACAGTTTCGTATTTCAGGCTTTCTAAAAGAACTCATGAATACCTAATTCGCATCTAAGCCTAAGAATTTCTACCAAATTCAGAATAATTGAGACGAATCAGAAACACGATTAACGAGGTGGCTCTGATACCACTTGTTGGAAAACAGAATCAGAAAGCAGCGGAATTTAAAAAATTTTCCCAACAAAAGGATCTAGGACTCGCAATCGTGTAACCAAATTCGTAAAGATAGAAAACTTACTTTTCTTTTATTCTTTCTTGAAGCGTTTCAAGCCACCCAAGAACGCTCTTCTCGCGGCTTGATCCCCTCTCCTTGGTAAAGCTCGAATCTTCAAACTTCTAACTTGAAGTCTCTAGAGAAAGTCCACCAACTTGATCACAATCTAACTAGTAAGGATGCTAGTTCTCTAGTTAGTGTTTGGGCTTGACCTAGGGTTTAATTTAATCTTGGAGAAAGGAAGGTGTTCAACACATGAACCAAGAATTGTCTATCAGCTCTAAAGGGGAGCTCGAGCTCCCCTATATATAGGCAAGGGGGTGCCGAAATTCCTAGTCCTTTATGGGCTAGGATTTTGGTCCCTCTCTCCTATTACTTGAGGATCAAGTATTTTCAACCTTGACTTTGAATTCTAATTCTAGTCAACTTTGAAGAGAGCTTAAAAATATCCAAACTATTATTGGATAATTTTATACTTTATTTATTATAAAATAAATAACTTATTTTATCTAATTAATTAATTCATAATTAATTAACTAGATTATTTTCTCCAAAATTAGACTTTCTTTTTAATTCAAAATTAAACCAAAGTCTATTAAATAATTAACTAATTAATTATTTAATATATATATAATATATATATATATACACGTGTGTGACACGTGTCACAGTGACACGTGTCACTCACGTGATCCACACGTGTGAATTCACACGTGTGGAACCCTCTTGGTCCGATTAACTCGTTTAATCATTTTCAAGCCTCAACTCATGTAACCAAGTTGTTGTGTGTGACCCTCTAGGTTCTCAATTCAATTAGCAGTGACCCCAATTAATTAATTCACTAATTAATTAATCAGTCCACAGATTAAACGACCATAGTCTAGCAACAGGTGTTTAACCCCTAGCTGAATTGGAATGTTCGGATTCGACAGAACCTTTAAGTCATTGAATCATGTGAGATACAATCCTCCTACTTACTATCTCTCAACCAAGATCTAGGGCAAGGGAATAATCAGAACCCTAATAATCCGGTCTTAAAGCTAAGTGCATTTCATATCCATTTGATCTCAATCCAAGAAACCCTTTTCTTGATGTCTTGATCTACTGCCTTGGCCAAGGACTCCATATGGCATATGAATGACTTACACAATAAGAGATCACCTTGCAAATGCAAGTGTAGGTCCTTTCTTGATTCTCATTCACTTTCATGAATCACTTGTGCAGCCCCAGCATAAGCCTTGAATCAGTTGTCTAAGGCGACACCCTTTAAAGCTTATACCTAAGACTACAGAGTTAACTCATAAAGTGACAAGGAACCTCAAGTCTAAGGATCAATTAATCACATCAATGACTCGTGAGATATTTCCTAATCTGGAAGTTTCCATTTCCTGAAATAGAAACTTCCTTTCCCATTTAGGAATGTTCTCACACGGGGCACCTCAGTGAACTTACTTATTAAAGTAAGCACCCTCATGTATCACGCACGTATCAACTATACACTTTGCACCTCCATGAAACAAGGTGGTCCTTCTTAGGGGCGTGATCCCACAAGCAAGCCTTAGAGGAGTCAGGTTGACACTCCCACTGTCTGTAGGACTCATCGGCTTGGAGTATTTTACTAATCATGACTTATGTGATATAGGGCTCGTTTCATGAACCATTTCACCTAAATGGTAGAGTCCTAAAGTCATCAGGATTAGGGGAGTTCTCATACATGCACAGCTAAAGTAAACGCATACCAAACAAGAGCATATAAAGAAGTGTTGCCTCAATTCGTTATTTCATTCAAAGATTGTCTGTGATTACAATAAGGAAAAGCACAAAGCGGATATACAATCGGCTTTCTAGGGCACTATTCCTAACAGTAAAGGGGTAGAAGTGGATCCCTCTAAGATTGAAACAGTGGTGCAATGGGAGAAACCGAAGAACGCCTCAGAGATAAGAAGTTTCTTGCGTCTAGCGGGGTATTATCGGAGATTCGTGAACGATTTCTCCAAGATTGTTGTCCCTGTGACCCGACTTACTAAGAAAGAGGTGAAATTTGAGTGGGACGAGGCCTGCGAGGCAAGTTTTCAAACCCTGAAAGAGAAGTTGACTTCAGTTCCGGTGTTAGCCCTACCCGAGGGTTCCGAAGGATATACCGTGTTCACTGATGCCTCTAAAGAAGGGCTTGGTTGTGTTCTTATACAGAACGGTCGAGTAATAGCTTATGCCTCGAGAAAGCTAAAGGACCAAGAGAAGAAATATCCCACTCACGATCTCAAGTTAGCCACCGTGGTTTTCGCTTTGGCCAAGTGGCGTCATTATCTTTATGGGGTCACTTTTGAGATCTTCTCCGACCACAAGAGCCTCAAGTATTTGTTCACACAGAAGGATTTGAATATGAGGCAAAGGCGTTGGATGGAATTTCTTGAAGATTATGATTGTACCATCCATTACCATCCGGGTAAAGCTAATGTGGTCGCGGACGCGTTGAGTAGGAAGGCTAGTGTGTCTATGTTGGAAGTTGATCGGGTGTTAATTTTGAGCCTACGGTGTTGAAGGCCCGTGTGGCTAATATTACGGTACAACCTGAGTTAAGACAGAGGATGTATGATGCTCAAGCTACAGATCCCGAGATTCAGAGGTTAGTGTTGAAAGCAGGGGATGATCCGGAGTGTCCATTTGGGTTGGATGATACAGGACTTTTGAGGTTCAAGACTAGAGCTTGTGTGCCCGAAGAATTAAAACGGGTAATTCTTGAAGAAGCTCACAGCTCGGGTCACTCCATCCACCCTGGAGGTACAAAGATGTATCGAGATTTGAAGAAGTTCTATTGGTGGAGAGGTATGAAGAAAGATGTGGCTGAGTTTGTGAAGCATTGTTTGACATGTCAAAGGGTAAAGACGGAACATCAAAAGCCCGGAGGCTTATTACAACCTTTACCTATTCCGGAATGGAAGTGGGAACAGATTACTATGGATTTCGTGTCCGGATTACCCAGAGCTAAGGGTGGACTTGATGGAATTTGGGTGATCATTGACAGATTAACTAAGTCAGCACATTTCCTCGCAGCCCGGATGTCTGATAAGATAAGTAAACTTGCAGATAAGTATGTTCGAGAGATTGTTCGACTCCATGGAACTCCTCTTAGTATTATTTCTAATAGAGACCCACGGTTTACCTCCAAGTTTTGGCAAGAACTTCAGAAAAGGTTGGGCACTAAGCTTAAGTTCCACACCGCTTCTCATCCCCAGACCGATGGGCAATCGGAGAGGTTGATACAGTATTTAGAGGACATGCTTCGGGCTTGTGCACTTGATTTTCAGACTAAGTGGGATGAACATTTACACTTGATCGAATTTGCTTATAATAATAGCTACCAAGCGTCGATTAAAGCAGCACCATATGAGATTCTTTATGGACGTAGGTGTCGTTCCCCTTTATTCTTTGATCTCGAAGAGTGGCGTTGGACGAAACAGGATGGTGTTCAAAGGGAAGTTAGAAAGACTAAACTTTCAGCAGCTACTCAAGATGCAGTTGAGAAAGTCCAAATGATAAGGCAACATATGAAAGCTGCCCAAGATGGACAGAAGAGTTATGCCGATCTCCGTAGACGGAAACTTGAGTTTGAGGTTGGTGATCGTGTGTTCTTAAGAGCATCTCCTCGTAAAGGTTTTGCAAGAATTGGCCAAGGAGGGAAGTCGAACCCTCGTTATTTGGGTCCTTTCGAAATTCTGGAGAGAATTGGAGAAGTTGCTTACTGATTGGACCTACCGCCAAATTTAACTGGGATTCATAATGTCTTCCACGTGTCTCAATTGAGGAAGTACTATCCTGATGATTCAGAGATCCTTCCCCTTGAAGAAGCCGAGGTTGAACCGGATTTAACTTTTGTCCAAAAGCCGGTTAAGATATTGGATAGAAAGTTTAAAGAGTTGAGAAGCCGACAAATTCCCTTGGTTAAGGTTTTATGGAGAAGTGACAAAACCGAGGAAGCCACTTGGGAAACAGAGGACAAGATGAGGAGATTTTATCCGGAGTTGTTTCCGAAGGAACAGTGAATCTGGGGACCAGATTCTCTTAGGGGGAGGAGGTTGTGACACCCCGACTTCTCAATTGTACAGGTACGCGCGCCACGTGTGAGAGTTTTGAGGATTAGGCTTATTTAATTCCTTTTATTGATTTAATTGTGTGATTTAAACCTTTCTTTCGCGATTTCTTTTTGTGGTTTATGTTTTTTAATTTTCCGAGCATGCCTAAGTGTTTAATTATTTTGTATTTGTAAGAATTTTACTTAATTGTCTTTAATTGCCCTCTTGGAGTTGTTTGATACTTGATTGATAATTTGATGAGAATTGATTTGTCATATGCATAACATTTCATACTTAATTGCATTCTTTTAAATTTCATAAGGACCAAAGTGCAATTTCTTCCTTTTTTTTCTCCCCACTTGATCGATATATCTATATACACACAAATTTCATTTCTTCTTCATCCCTTCACACAAGAGCAAGAGCATTCCATTCTCTCCTTTCTTCCCTTCAAGTTCGAACCACCAAGAGACAAGGAAGGCCAAGATTTCCTCCTTTTTATCAAAGGTTTAAGCTCGAAGACCCATCTTCATCCTTTCTCTTCATTCCATCCATCATCAAGGTAAGAGCATGTGTATATATGTTTTGAAACTTGAAGTAAATCTAGGGCTTTTTGGTTTATGGTTGTCCTAAGTGTATATGGTGCATGAGAGTTGATTTAGGGAATGTTTTGGTGCAATTATACCTTGGCTTGGATGAGTTAAAGCATGAGTGAACACATTTCATATTTAAGGGTTTTGTTTTGAACTTTATTGGATTCATACATATTTCCTTGGATGTTTCCTTGAATTAAATGATGCCTAGTTGAGATATTAGGATTGTATGCATGTTGTTTGATGTTTTGGGTGCTTGTGGTTGAGGTTTGGGGTGATTTGGTTGTTTGGTTTTCTTCTCCCACGAACTTCCCGTGTTTTTCTGCGTTTTTCCTGTTCTGGAGGACTCCCCGGGCGGGTAGTTTTTGCCCACAAAAGTACCCGGGTGGGTAGTTTGTTACAGAAGGGTTTGTGCACGTGCTCTCCCCGGCCGGGTAAATTTATATCTTATTTTGACCTGGCCGGTTACTCCCTCGTCCGAACTCCGATTGACCTAATCTTTGAACTGTTGGAAACCTGTTGAAGTCTAGAACAACCTCGAATTGGAATCATCTCAATATCTTTTGTCATTTGTGAGATATAATAAATTATTTTTGGTGTCGCCACTTCGCCCGAAATCTGCTTTCACCCAAATTTAAGCTTACGCCATTTTCTCCTCGCTTTGAACCAAATTTCGTGCCATATATCATTTTAAAGGTCTATGTGTCTAGTTTCATTCCTAAGAAACAAAACTGAATTCCCTTTCCTCAAACTCAAGATATTCCAGTTTTACTACAGCTTGTCCATTTTGGAAATCTGTCAACTTTCGCCCAATTTCGCTCGGGAGCTCTTTTTGTGTTTTTATTTCCTTTTTCTCGCATGTTTCCATCTCCAAACTTGTTTATAACTCGTTATTTATTAATTATATGCCTATACTTGTTCTTATATGCATTTGTATCGCTTGAATGATGTGAATTAGTTTCACAAATTTCATGTGTGCCTTGTTAGGCATTTAAATGTTGTACTATACATTAATTGTGTACTTAAATATGTCATGGATATAACATGATTTCATATTCATGCCTTATGTATTTAATTCACTTGTCGTGCGTCATACCTGGTTCATATTGAGTCGAGTTTCACTCATGTCTTATTTCCTTTGTCCAGAGAGTTCTTAGGAGGTTGTTGAGCACATCGAGTAGGGTTTGAGGAGTCCTCGTTCTTCCCTTTTTGTCCGGTACAGGTGAGGAATTGTTAGGATATACTATAAACCCTACAACCCGCTTCTATGTTGATTTGGTACAACCCGCTTCTATGTTGATTTGGCCAAAACTTATTTTATTCTTATATCTTGATTTCAAATGAACAAATGATTTTGGAAAATGAAAAAATCTTCATCCTGTCCTGTTTTGGCAAGACTGTTACACTTCCTGGGGCCATGGGGCTTATGTATTGAGAGAACTGGGGAAGCATGGGCTGACGGCTATCTCTTGCATAAGTCCCAACCAAACTCGGACTACCCGGACATTCACCAGGAGGTTTGGTGAATCGAAGGGGCTCTCGATCAATGAGATTCATGTACCCATTGATCATCCTATCCTAGGTGGTGAGGGTTAGCTACCCGAACCACCAAACCGGAGGAAAAAGGGTACTTGTGCACTTCAAACTGATTCTGTAACAAAGTGAAACTTAAAATATTGCATGATCACTTAACAACTACCTGGTACACTAAAGGAGCAAGGTTGAAGAATGCTCACTCGCCGAGCCATTGAATCACTTTCCTAAAATGAATGGTTTAAGTCGTAATTCCATACACTGAGAGCCACATTTTGCTTATTCTTTCAAAACCTTGTATGGAATTATGGCTCGCATGACTTTACCGCTTTATATATATTATATATGCCTTTTACTCAGTCTTGTAGAGACTGACCCCTCCCTTCTTTGTCCCTCAGTTTCCTTGCATGTGTAGCTAGGCGGGAAATTGTTTTACTTATTGTAATTTTGTGTCTAGCTCGTGTCACACGGTTGTTGTACCACACACTCATATTACCTTTTGTTATGTATGTACTTTGTGAGGCCGTGAGGGACAAATACTATCACTTTTAAATTATGTAAGCTCTTGATGAGCGATCCTGTTGTTATGGACTACTGGTTTATGTTTATGGTTCATACTCTTGTTTCTGTCGTTTGGTCGCATATATTGTTTGGTACAGGGTTAGCACGCCTAGCCAGGGTCCGTGTCGTGTCCCCGTTCCCTAGGATTGGGTTTGTGTGCGGACTATATTCGTATATGAGCTTGGTCTTAGTGCGGGGGATATGGGGCCCACTCTAGGGCGTCACAAGAGAAGTTCGATTCCCCTGATTGAAGACCAAGAAAACAGAGCAGTAGGTAGCAGGCAACCAAGGGAATAAACTCAGAAGCAAAATAGTTCAAGACTCCCACCATTTAACTGAAAATGAATAGCCAAGCAACAAGGAGAAAGAGTAGCGCAGACGCAGTAGTTCAGGTCGAAAAGCAGGGGCGGAACATCATAAAAATAGGGTACAAGCTCAAGCACAAAATGACCAACAAACAAGCAATAAATAAGGTAAAAAGGAGCAGCAAATGATAGCAAGAACAGTCCCAAAACGCAGCAACAGCAGTTCATAACGTGAGGGAGAGGAAGAAAATCATTTCATGCAATTTTTTTAACAAGTTCATTAACGATAACTCAATTAATAGCCAACTAACACAAAATACATTACCATAAATGCAAAGAGGGAGTTAAAACAACCATATTCATGCTTTGAATCAACCAAATCCATCAAGGAATGAAAGAGATCAACAAAATAACATTAACCTAACTATTTCATCATCTCTTCAAAATCCCATGCTCACATGCTCAAAATTGGGGATACATAGCTTAAAATGCCACATATTGAATGTATATAACAACCCTAAACTCACCTTGTGGATTGGATGGAAGATGGAAGAGATTTGAGCTTGAATCTCTAAGGTGCACAAGGGTTACGGGATTTTCTGGAGAACAGGGGTTTTGGTTGATATTTTCTCTATGTGAGGAGTGTGGTTCGGTTAGGAAAGCACATGGGGTGTAACTGGGGTTCCATAGCCTCCAACCATGGTTAATTTAGTAAAATGTGGCAGATTTGGCTTCCGTTGCATGTTTCGGTTGAATTTCGTGGGTTCAAATGGTCTTAAAAAAATATGAGGCTAAGTTCATTGAACCCGAATTTTCGATGCGAGTTCAGCACATGTGACGGAACTCGAATCCGAGTTCCCGAGCTCAAGATATCACATACGGAACCAAGGGTGCGCTAATTGCCCGTTAGCCCCCGATTTGGTTCCACGACTCAAAATAAATTTGTTACCACGTCAAACGAGATCGAAAACATAAAATAAGCATATAGACATGTTCATAACAAATAAATCTACGACATACTAAATTTTTATGAAATTTCGATTTCGAATCATATAAGAACGAAGCGCGATTAAAACACTTATGCGCAAAACATTAACAAATTCATAACATTACAAATTAAATAAACAAATTGAATTCAAATTTTAAATTAAAAACTCAAGGTCAACGATTTAATGTTGAATTTAATTAATATAACTAAAACATGATTAATTAACATTAATTCATAATTATCGATTTAAATAAATTCCAATTTAATGAAATAAAAAAAATAAAATAAAATAAACTAATAACAATTTATATTAAACTTTAATGTTTAAAACACTCATAAATAATTAATCACATAATTAAACAATTTAATCGCTTAATTTATAAACACATACAACATATTTGTACAAATGAAAAACCGGGGCGTTACAATCTCTCACCCTTAAAAGAATCCGTCCTCGGATTCACTGCATGCCTAAAAACGATTAATGAGGGAACCCCGTCCCTCGCAAGCAACAAGGAGAGAACCCCGTCTCTCGAACAACAATGAGAGAACCCCGTCTCTCAAAAGCAACAAAGAGAGAACCCCGTCTCTCGAACAACAATGAGAACCCCATCTCTCAAAAGCATAAATTACATCAAAGAATAAACAACAAGAAGCAAAGATTTCAAAACGTGAATTACAATAATGAATAATCAAGTAGGTCACACAGGCACACGTAATAAACATCAATTACAACACAACAAAGAACAACGAAAATAATCAATTAGCAAGGTATATATAGCATTAAGAAGCCAATTAAATTAAATTTGCATGTATGCATATGCCATGAATGTTTTATGTACCGTTCATGTAACGCCCCGATTTTTTTTCAAATCGTTCAGGTACGAATTATGTGATAATTACGTGCGCGTTTAATTTATATTAATTACATTATTAATTGTTTTATTTTATTTTATATGAAATTATTGGAGTATTTAATTATTTGAAAATATTTGAATTTGAATTTATATGAATTTTCTTTTACTATTTGCGCTTGAATGACTTGTTTGCTTGCCGTTTCTACGTGAAATGAATTCGAAACTTCGTGAAAATTTAATATTTCGGACTTATATGTGTTATGAATATTTTTATATGCTCGTTTCATGTTTTCGGATTCGTTTGATTGAGTTTTGGAATTTATTTTGATTTTGGAATCCAAAATGGGGCTAATGAGCAATTAGCGCACCATTGGTTCCTTATGTGATATCTTGAGCTAGGAAACTCGGATTCGAGTTTCGTCAACTTCTTTGAACTCGTATAAAAAATTTGAGTTTGATGAACTTAGCCTTATATTTTTCCAAAGTTATTTGAACCTCCGAAATTCAACCTAAACACGCAACGGAAGCCAAAACTGCCACATTTTACTAAAAGAGCCATAACTTATTCAAATATTGACCAAATTAACCATGGGTTAAGCCTTTGGAACCCTAACTCAACCACCTAGATGCTCATACTCTCCCTAACCGAACCAAACCCTCTCACTTGGAGAAATTCAGCCAAACTTCCCCTGCTTTCTAGTTTGTCCCGTAACTCAAGCTAATCTTGGAGATTCAAGCTCAAAATCTCTTTCAAACTTCATTCAATCCATAAGGTAATCTTAGGGTTATATTATACATTCATCATGAGTCATTTTGATCCATTCATCCCCAATTTTGAGCATGTTTTCATGGGTTTATGGCTGACTTAGTGAATAGTTAGGTTATGAGCATATGTGTTGATCTCTTTCATTTCTTGAGTAAATTGGTTGATTCCAAGCATGAATATGATGGTCTTGATCCCTTGTTTGCATTTATGGTGATGTATTACATGGTAGTTGAAGCATTCATGAGTTGCCATTAATGAAATTTTGAAGTTATATCATGAAATGATCATCACACCTTTCATTTCACGTTTCAATACTTTGGGAGCTTGTTTATGTGTTGCTTTAGAGTTGTTTCTTCGCATATTTGTGATCATAGCATGGCTGATCTTGTTAATGAAGTTGTGGCATGGTTTTTGCTCTGTTTTTCATTGAATTTTGCTACTGTAACAGGTCGGTCGCGGCCGCGATAGAACCATGAAGGAAAATGGTAGCGGCCGCGACCTCTTTCACGTCTTTGTTGCGCGACCTGAATATTGTGCATTTTTGGTCACGGTCATCACCCCAATTTTGCCATGTTTCGAGTTGTTGGAGAAATTAATTAAAATTCGGACATTTGCATGGGTAGCGGCCACTACCATTTCATGAAGGAAATGGGTCGCGCAAGCGACCCTTCACATTTCTGCATGAAATTTCAGTTTTTCAACGTTAATTGCATGGCTTCTTTGGCTTGTTTTTGGTTCATTCAGTTCATTAACATGTCATATAATGTGTTATATTGTGTGTTGTGAAATCTTATGAGTATTCGTTGAATATTTTCCGAGATATGCTTCAATGTGACTTCTTTGATCATAATATGTACATGCATGGATTTTGCTCTTATACTTGAACCCTAAGTACTATGTATTCCTTGTTTTATGACTTGTACGATAAGTACACATGCTATACTACATGTTATGATCATTATTCGAATTTCGTGAAGTTATGCCTTCCGGAACACGAGGTGCGCTAAACAAGTTAGGCCCTCAAGTCCCTCACAAATCTCGTTTTTTCAAAACGAGCCAAGAACTAAATAAAATAAACTCTAAAACATGTAACGAGCATGAAAATGAATTCATAACTCACGTAATTCACGTATATCAAAAATTTGCAAGAAACGAAATTAAATTCGGGCACATAAGGAGAAAATTACAAGGCACATATACGTAAACGTTAAAACTCAATTTTTAAGTTAAACAATTAATTACAATTAATTTCAAATAATCACATAATCATTAAAATAACACATAATTTCATAATTAAATATTTTAAATGCACATATAGCTCTCTCATAATGGCGTACTTGTACAGCCGGACGAGCGGGATGTCACATTGAACAAGGCCATTTTTCGGCTGCTTCTCTCATTTTTTTGTGTGTTAATTAATTCTTAATTAAGGATCAATTAATATATAATTAGGTGGTTATATAATTAATATATAAACCACTTAATTATTGGAAAATAGGGATTTTCTAGTTTTAGAAAAAAGAGTTTTTTCTAGAAAAATATTTTCTCAAGCAATTAGGGAAATTCTTGCGGAGCCCACACTCCGAGGGTTAAATCGGAGATATTGTGGGGAAGCTCTGCCGGTTTCACAAAAAGCAAGGGTGCTGGAAAAATATCGTTAGATAGCCATATTTGGAGTACGGTAATATTTTACAATTATATTATTTTAAGCATGATAAATTATATGCTCTTAAGTGTTAATTGCATGCTAGAAATTTATCTGCTTAGTGATTTAAAATTTATTATCAATTGCATGTATATACTTGAGTAGATTCGGCTAGTCTTCCGCTTTGTATTAAAGTGTTCCAGAAATATTTTAATACTTGTACTTTAAGAAAATTTTAAAATGCCATCCCGTATCGTTACTGTTTGGGCCCTCCACCAAGCAAACTTGAAAATGAAAACAACCCAAACATGGAAGCGTAAATATGCCAAACAATAAAATCCAAACAAGTGACGGGTCCGTCTAGCATAAATCCCTAGTCCCGAATATCAAGCAATAAGCATAAATCATAAATGCAAACGGGTTCAAAATATCCCAAGAAGCCTGTCCCAAAATTCGTAACATAAATTAAACAATGCTTATTTATACATACGTACGATCAAATTATACAAACTTAGTCGAATTCAAAATGTGTATGCAAAGGAACCAAACTTAAACAAAAGACTGGACTCCAAATTGACTCTAAGGACTGACTCACGCCGCCTAGCTCGAACTCCAAAGCAAAACCTGCAAACTAAAAACATGGGGAGGGGAGCGGTCAGTCTAAAGACTGAGTGAGGGGTTAACACACGGACACAATACATATGTACAGAGCAAAGCACGTTCAAAAGTAGATGTTCGTGAATCCGGGATTAGTTTTTGCACGCCAAAACATTTGCCCATGATAATATATATATAGTGTGACACCCCGGCTTCTTGACCGTAAAGGTACGTGCGCCACGCGTGTGAATTTTGAGATTTAGGATTCATTTAATTTCTTTTCATTATTTTATTTGCGTGATTTAATTTATTTAATTTGCATATTTGTGAGATATGTGATTTTTGAATTCCTAACTTCGTGAATTTAAATTTCTGAGTTGTGCATTTAATTTCCCGAGCATGATTTATATGTTTAGTTATTTCTAACTTGAGAATTTTATGCTTAATTGACTTCATTTGCAACTTTATATACTTCTTGGACTTAATTGATAATTGGGTGTGGACCTAATCGTAAATTTTGTAAATTACATACCACATTGCATACATTTGAATTTGTGGAGGACTAAATGGCAATTTCCCCTTCCTCTTCACCCACATATATCAATATATACACATATACACACACTTGCACTTTCTTTCTTCTTGCACAAGAACAAAGAGACTACAAGCTCCTTCATCACTCCCTCTCTAATCGAGCCATTCAAGGAAGCTCAAGCCAAGGATTCTCATCCACTTTCTTCAAGAGTTTGAGCCACAAGATTATCTCTCTTCCTTGCCCTTCATCTTTTCTTCATCCAAGGTAAGATCATGCATATGTGTCCAATGAATCCTTGGATAATGTTAGGGTTTATGGATTATTTCTTGTACTTAGATGAATATGTGTGGTATATGATGATCTTAGTTTGGTTCTATGCAATTATATCATGATTTATGTGAACTTGGAGCATGGTTGATCATATCTCTTATATGAGAGTTTTATGAATGAACTTTGATGAATTTGAGCATGTCTCCTAGGATCATTTGATGTCTAATTGAGATATATGAAACTAATACATATCCTTTTAAGTTATTTGGGTGAATTCCTTGAATTAAGTTGGTGTTTAGCTTGTTTTGTGGTGTTGGTTCGAACAAGAAGAGATGCATTTTATTATTGTTGCTGCTACGAGAAGAAAGAAAAAAGGGGATCTGTTTCTGCCAGGGGTAACTGTTGGTGTTGCGGCGGGCCCGAGACAGAGTGACGGTACAGCGTAATATTCAAAAATTTTCGCCATAACCTCGTTATCAAAATATTTCAAAAATATTTTAATAAAGCAGCGGAATAAATCGGGCAGCATAACTCTAATATATACAGGTATTGATAACATAATTTTAAATCATCTAGCATATAATCACAATATGCAAATATTAATTTGAGCAGCATAACGGTATTACCGTACTGCAAAATTGGCTATCAACGGCACTTTTCCAGCACCTTGATATCTTCTCGTGAAACCGGCAGAGCTTCCCCGCAATATCCCCGATTAAGAAATTGGAGTGTGGGCTCCGGTAGTATTTCGCTAAATACTTTGAGAAAATATTTTTCTGGAAAAACCCTTTTTTCTAATTTCAGAAAATCCCTATTTTCTAATAATTAAGTGGATTATATATTAATTATATAACCACCTAATTAAATATTAATTAATCCTTAATTAAAGGATTAATTATAAAAGGAGAGAGAGATCGAAATGACCATTGAACTGCTCAAGAAAATTGCTGAAAAATTTCCAAAAATTTTACTACTTAAAATGAGAACATTAACAGCCTATTTATAGGCTAATTTCTAGGGGCAAAATGGTCAATTCGAAGGAAAGAGGGCTGCCGCGTGTCCTTAGCCGCCGTGTTCAGCAAATCCGAGGACGCCATGCAGGAGCTTGCGCCGCCACGAGTCCAGCGGCGCGAAGCACGCGCCCAGCAGACGCCCGCACGCGCCGCCCAAGTGGCGGCTGTGTGCATGGCGCGTGTGAACCCCACGGTGGCACGAGCAGCTGCCACGTGGCGAACCGGTCCGGTCCGACCGGCGGTTCGCGGTTCAGACCGGTTCAGCGATGAACCGGTCGGTTCAAGTTGGGCTCCAGCAACGCCACGTGTCCAAATCCCATTCGTCCACGTGTCCGGGTCGGTCAACCCGTGACCCGACCCTATCCGGCGATCCGACTCGGCGACCCGCTCCCACGACCCGTTGACTTTTCAGTCAACACATCCGGGCCGTTCAAACGCGCTGACGTGGCGCAATCCTGACCGTCCACACGGCGTGCCATGTGGCGCCCAGTCAGCGCCACGCGGCGCTGACCCGCTGACGTGGCATGCCACGTCAGCTGCCACGTCATCAAAAAAAACCTTTTTTTTTTTTTTTTGAAAAATTTTATTTTCTCCAAAATAAAATTTCGGGCATTTCCAACTCTTTGGAATTTAATTTATTTTCTTAAAATAAATTACTTGGCTATTTTCAAACACTTTGAAAAATCATTTCTCTCTCTCCTTTTAATATTTTCTCTTTGATCTTCGTTGGGGCTTGCGGGGGGACCTGCAGGACTAATTAATCTTAGCTCCAAACGGGTCAATCTATTATCATCCCATGATAATAATCGATTACCGTTTAACAATATTTAATTCCACTAAATAAATATTGTTGAACTCTAAAATTAATTAAATTATTCACGAATTTCTCGATCTAGAATAATTTTGCATTTTACTCCTCTGTACAGATATCCATGAAAAATAAATCAATACCACTATCATTTATTTTTCACTTCAAATCTGAAATTTCTTGATTCGCCTTAAGTCCAAATTCCCTGTATGTGAAACATATTCAACATACCACTTCGGTGACACACACACGAAGTACTTCGGCCAAAGTTTTAATTCGAACTTTTTCAAATCTATTTCAGGGATATCTTTAACCTTCCAGCAAGGCTACAGATTCCTTGATCAATATTTCTCTCTAGCACATTTCATGCAATCACCGAACGTACAAAGTGTTTTGGCCACCCGTTACCGAGACCTCACTTCTGAGTACATTACAGTGATTAACACTACATGCCTAAAGTAGAAACACTATCAGGATTAAGAGTCTAATGCTTCTGAGATTTTACTCATTTTAGATAGCAGTATAAAATGAACAATCTCAGTGGTCCAGTTCAATGTATCCAATCTCATTGAAAATCATCAATGTGTTATAATTGGAAACTCCATTTCCCTATGACGAAAGACTAATCATCTTATATAACACATTATAGTCTTAATAAGAATAATTTCTTATCATACTGACTAGAACTTTAATGACACGTGACTTCTGGTATTTAAAGACTTTTCCTATGAAACACATTTCATATAAAAATACCATCACACGTCATTAATTATTAAATTCGTAAAATACTCATAACTTGCTTTAATTCCAGTTTTATTAATCCAAAATATTTACAATATAATTGGATTTACAGGGCATTAATCCCAACAATCTCCCACTTGCCCTAAATCCAATTGGCTACATATCTAAGACCCATCCCTTCTACATGAGTATCAAAACTCTTTTGCGCCAAAGTCTTAGTGAAGGGATCTGCTAGATTATTTACTGAGCCAATTTTCACCACTGCCACTTCTCCACGTTCCACATAATCACGTATAATGTGAAACTTTCTCTCGATGTGCTTGGCACGTTTATGACTTCGAGGTTCCTTGGAGTTGGCCACCGCTCCAGCATTGTCACAGTACAATGTGATTGGCATAAGTCCGTCCTTGACGACTTCTAGATCCATTAGAAAATTCCGGAACCAATACGCCTCTTTGGCTGCTTCCGAAGCTGCCACGTATTCGGCTTCCATGGTAGAGTCAGCAATGCAAGATTGCTTAATACTCCTCCAACTTACGGCTGCTCCTCCAAGGGTGAACACGTATCCAGACGTCGAACACCTAGAATCCAAATCAGATTGGAAATCCGAATCTGTGTACCCTATAGGAAGAAGCTCATCACTGCGATAGATAAGCATATAATCCCGAGTCCTTCTCAAGTACTTTAATATATGCTTTACAGCTATCCAGTGTTGGGGTCCAGGGTTTGACTGATATCTGCTGACTAGACCTACAGCATAACAGATATCTGGCCTAGTACATAACATGGCATACATGAGGCTTCCGACTGCCGAAGCATACGGAACATCTTTCATTTCTTCTGTCTCTTCTGGATTCTTGGGACACTGATCCCGAGACAGATGAACTCCATGTCTGAAAGGTAACGATCCTTTCTTGGAATTAGCCATATTATATCTTGCCAACATCTTATCTATATATGCTGCTTGTGATAAACCAATCATCTTATTCTTACGATCACGACAAAGTCTGATCCCTAGAATATAACTGGCCTCACCTAGGTCTTTCATGTCAAACTGGTTTGACAACCAAATCTTAACTGCTGACAATATTCCCGTGTCATTCCCAATGAGCAGAATATCGTCAACATATAGAACTAAAAATGTTACAACACTATCATGATGTCTCTTGTACACACATGGTTCATCAGGCAATTGTATAAATCCAAAGGATTTAATTGCTTCATTAAATCTGATGTTCCATGATCTAGACGCTTGCTTAAGACCATAAATAGATCTATCAAGCTTGCATACCATATGCTCCTGATTTCTGGCTATAAAGCCTTCAGGCTGAGCCATGTATATCTCTTCTTGAAGGTGCCCGTTCAAGAAGGCAGTCTTTACATCCATTTGCCAAATCTCATAATCATAATGAGCAGCAATGGATAGCAGAATTCTTATGGACTTAAGCATTGCTACAGGCGAGAAGGTTTCGTCATAATCGATACCTTCTTTCTGGGTATAACCCTTTGCCACAAGCCTTGCTTTAAAGGTCTCAACCTTTCCATCAATTCCCCTTTTTCTCTTGTAGACCCATTTGCATCCAATAGGTTTAATGCCCTCAGGCGCCTCTACAAGTTCCCAGACTTTATTTGAATACATTGAATCTAATTCAGATTCCATGGCTCTGACCCAACGGTCAGCGTCTATATCCTTTATAGCTTCATCATATGTGACAGGATCAGATACTTCAGATTCAACCACTTGGGTTAATCCTAGGTATCTATCAGGTGCCCTGACAATCCTCCCACTACGACGAGGCTGTTGTGTACTCATCCCTACATCATATGTTGTATCTGGTACATCATATGTATCTAACACATTTTCAGTTACTACGGGTTCTTGGAATACAGAATCTGATGTTGTCATTTCTTCTAACACAATTTTGCTTCTACCCTTGTGGTCATTTACGAAATCATCTTCGAGATATTTAGCATTAGTGCTCACAAACACTTTGTGATCTCTCGGATCGTAAAATACACCACCTCTTGTTCCTTTAGGAAAACCTACGAACAAGCAAACCTCTGTTCTTGATTCCAGCTTGTCAGGATCTTTCCTTAACACATGAGCTGGGGTTCCCCATATCCGAAGATAGGAGACACTGGGCTTTCGCCCTCGCCATAGTTCCATTGGTGTTTTAGGAACTGACTTGGATGGAACAAGGTTTAATATGTGTGCCGCTGTTTCGAGTGCAAAGCCCCAAAACGAACTTGGTAGGGTAGCATGACTCATCATAGATCTTACCATTTCCATCAGAGTTCTATTTCTCATTTCTGCAACACCGTTCTGCTGGGGTGTACCCGGTGCAGATAATTGGGATTTAATCCCATTTGCAGTGAGATTCTAGAAACTCTGTAGACAGATACTCACCACCACGATCTGATCGAAGTGACTTGATACGTTTTCCGGTTTGATTTTCAACTTCAGCTTTGAATTCTTTGAACTTTTCAAAAGATTCAGATTTATATCTCATCAAATAAACGTATCCGTATCTGGAGTAATCATCCGTAAAAGTGATGAAATACTCAAAACCTCCTCTTGCTTGAATACTCATAGGACCACACACATCCGTATGAATTAACACAAGCAATTCTGTGGCTCGATTACCTTTAGATTTAAAAGATCTCTTGGTCATTTTACCTTCCAAGCAGGATTCACAGACTGGTAGTTCTGTTAAGTCCAAGGGACTCAACAATTCGTCTGAAATTAGTCTTTGGATCCTTTTTGGATTAATATGACCAAGACGTAAATGCCACTTGTACGCCTCGTTAGGCATAGGAGTTTTTCTTTTGGATGGTAAGTCAAGCTTAGCAGTGTTAAGTTCGGAATTAGGGTTTTTATCGGGGTATAACAAGAAAAGACCATCTTTTACCGTGCCAGAGCAAATAAACCTTTTGTTTTGCTTAATGGTAAAATTTTGTTCAAAACAAATATTGAAACCATTATTTATTAAACAACTCACAGAAATCAGATTTCTGCGAACATACGGTATATACAGAATGTCTTTCAGTACCAAAACCCTATCACCAAAATACAAATTTACAGTCCCTACTGCTAATACAGATATACTTGTATTATCCCCGAGCAGTAGCTGCATCTCGCCATCTTCAAGCTTTCTGGTTAGCTTGAACCCCTGCAACGAATTGCAAATATGATTAGTTGAGCCCGAGTCCACACACCAGGAATCTGGTGGACTTCCAACTAAACATAATTCAATTAAACAAGATATCGATATACCTTGTCCAGATGGCTTAGCAGGAAGACTTGCTAAGTATTTTGGACAATTCCTCTTCCAGTGCCCATTCTCTCCGCAGTGGAAACATTTTCCCTTGCTTGGTTTGCCTTTCTTCTTCTGAACCTTTTTCTTGGGATTGGGAACCTTTCCCTTTCCCTTTTTCCACTTGTTGGCCTTTGGAGCCGTGGAAGTCGATGCCTGTGCCAGGAGAACAGTTCCCTTAGCTTTCATCACTCCCTCCGCCACTTTAAGTTCGTTCATCAATTCAGGCAGAGAAAAATCCAATTTGTTCATAGAATAATTTTGCCTGAATGTGTCGAACGACTTAGGCAGAGAGCATAGGATCATATCCTGTTTGCTGAGATCATCAAATTTAGCACCAAGGCTTTCAATTTCGTTCAGGCAAGCCATCATGTTTATAACATGATCCTGAACAGGTGATCCCTCAGACATCTTGGTAACTAACAGCCTTCGCATCAATTCGAGCCTCTTGGCTCGATTCTGTCCTCCAAACATTTGATGGAGATGATCCATCATGTTCCTAGCAGTTGGCATCTCATGCATTTGATGCTTGAGAACATTGGAGACAGATGCCAGGATATAAGACCTAGCCAAATCATTGGACTTGATCCAATTGGCTTAAGCATTTCTCATATCCTGATTGGCTGTAGTTTCCGGTACCCCCGGACAAGGTTCAGTGAGCACTTGTTTCAGATTCTCGTGACCAAATACGATGTCAAGATTCATCTTCCAGTCAGCATAATTAGACCCTTCAAGCCTATTTTCCTTTAGGAGTGATTGAAACGGGCTAGCGGTCGCCATTGCTTTAAAACTGAAATATTTTAAAAGGTGCAAGTTATGATTCTGTATTTTACATCTTTTGCGTCTAACCAATAAATGAAATCCACATAAACATTTTTGGTTTACACAATGGTGACTTATCTAACCGCAGTTGACTCCCCGGAAGCGAGGTCGAAAACCGCTTAGAAAAGCAAGAATTAATCTTAATTAACATGCCATCTAGGTAACTCTTACCAAACTATGTTAATCCACCACGTTAACATTTGACCTCTAAGTAAATGTAACATAGCTCCGAAGGGAGGTTAATACATTACTTAGTCAAACGTATACCATTACCTAGAAATTCGTACGAGTAGATCAGACACTCCACGGAGGCGTGGTCGAGCTGACTTTCCCCGTATTTCATTCTATCTGTAGAAGTCTAATCTTGTATACCGCGAATACATACCCGCCGAAGGGAGTAGTATATATCCACTATACTATAGACGGGTAATGGAGGCCATGAGAATCCAACTCTTTTCATCTCGCTCCCACTTGAATTTTATAAAATTTGTGGATTATCTTTGATTATTAAATAATCACTTTTGGCGTCTTATTAATTTTGGAAGTAATTAATCTGATTAATAAGCTCCCACTAGGATTATTAAATAATCCTAATAATATTTTAAGGCTTTAATAACTCTTTATTAATTTAAGCCAAAAATATTAATCCAATTATACATCATATTTAATCTCTATTAAATATTATTTATCTAATCACATTAAATAAATCATGCATAATTAAAGCAGCATAATATCACATATTATCATGCCATTTTAAAATTAAAAGCATGCTTGCAAATAATTATCACATAATTATCACGCTTTAAATTTTTTTTTTAATGGCCCCTTAAATAAATATGTTTTAAATTATCACATAATTTAAATCATATTTACTGATTCGGTAATTAACCAGGAAGATTATTGAAATCAATTCCCCGAAAATTACCATTCCACGCAAATTCCCAGAAACACTGGAGGGGTCACAATGGTCCCACTTAAAACCCAGCCTTCTTTGACAGAACTTACGTGCACAGTATCAGATTTAAAATTATGCATCTTATGCTTTATCAATGCGAGTATATAATCAGAGCCCCGCTCTGATACCAGTTGTTGGTGTTGCGGCGGGCCCGAGACAGAGTGACGGTACAGCGTAATATTCAAAAATTTTCGCCATAACCTCGTTATCAAAATATTTCAAAAATATTTTAATAAAGCAGCGGAATAAATCGGGCAGCATAACTCTAATATATACAGGTATTGATAACATAATTTTAAATCATCTAGCATATAATCACAATATGCAAATATTAATTTGAGCAGCATAACGGTATTACCGTACTGCAAAATTGGCTATCAACGGCACTTTTCCAGCACCTTGATATCTTCTCGTGAAACCGGCAGAGCTTCCCCGCAATATCCCCGATTAAGAAATTGGAGTGTGGGCTCCGGTAGTATTTCGCTAAATACTTTGAGAAAATATTTTTCTGGAAAAACCCTTTTTTCTAATTTCATAAAATCCCTATTTTCTAATAATTAAGTGGATTATATATTAATTATATAACCACCTAATTAAATATTAATTAATCCTTAATTAAAGGATTAATTATAAAAGGAGAGAGAGATCGAAATGACCATTGAACTGCTCAAGAAAATTGCTGAAAATTTTCCAAAAATTTTACTACTTAAAATGAGAACATTAACAGCCTATTTATAGGCTAATTTCTAGGGGCAAAATGGTCAATTCGAAGGAAAGAGGGCTGTCGCGTGTCCTTAGCCGCCGTGTTCAGCAAATCCGAGGACGCCATGCAGGAGCTTGCGCCGCCACGAGTCCAGCGGCGCGAAGCACGCGCCCAGCAGACGCCCGCACGCGCCGCCCAAGTGGCGGCTGTGTGCATGGCGCGTGTGAACCCCACGGTGGCACGAGCAGCTGCCACGTGGCGAACCGGTCCGGTCCGACCGGCGGTTCGCGGTTCAGACCGGTTCAGCGATGAACCGGTCGGTTCAAGTTGGGCTCCAGCAACGCCACGTGTCCAAATCCCATTCGTCCACGTGTCCGGGTCGGTCAACCCGTGACCCGACCCTATCCGGCGATCCGACTCGGCGACCCGCTCCCACGACCCGTTGACTTTTCAGTCAACACATCCGGGCCGTTCAAACGCGCTGACGTGGCGCAATCCTGACCGTCCACACGGCGTGCCATGTGGCGCCCAGGGCGCTGACCCGCTGACGTGGCACGTCATCAAAAAAAACCTTTTTTTTTTTTTTTTGAAAAAATTTATTTTCTCCAAAATAAAATTTCGGGCATTTCCAACTCTTTGGAATTTAATTTATTTTCTTAAAATAAATTACTTGGCTATTTTCAAACACTTTGAAAAATCATTTCTCTCTCTCCTTTTAATATTTTCTCTTTGATCTTCGTTGGGGCTTGCGGGGGGACCTGCAGGACTAATTAATCTTAGCTCCAAACGGGTCAATCTATTATCATCCCATGATAATAATCGATTACCGTTTAACAATATTTAATTCCACTAAATAAATATTGTTGAACTCTAAAATTAATTAAATTATTCACGAATTTCTCGATCTAGAATAATTTTGCATTTTACTCCTCTGTACAGATATCCATGAAAAATAAATCAATACCACTATCATTTATTTTTCACTTCAAATCTGAAATTTCTTGATTCGCCTTAAGTCCAAATTCCCTGTATGTGAAACATATTCAACATACCACTTCGGTGACACACACACGAAGTACTTCGGCCAAAGTTTTAATTCGAACTTTTTCAAATCTATTTCAGGGATATCTTTAACCTTCCAGCAAGGCTACAGATTCCTTGATCAATATTTCTCTCTAGCACATTTCATGCAATCACCGAACGTACAAAGTGTTTTGGCCACCCGTTACCGAGACCTCACTTCTGAGTACATTACAGTGATTAACACTACATGCCTAAAGTAGAAACACTATCAGGATTAAGAGTCTAATGCTTCTGAGATTTTACTCATTTTAGATAGCAGTATAAAATGAACAATCTCAGTGGTCCAGTTCAATGTATCCAATCTCATTGAAAATCATCAATGTGTTATAATTGGAAACTCCATTTCCCTATGACGAAAGACTAATCATCTTATATAACACATTATAGTCTTGATAAGAATAATTTCTTATCATACTGACTAGAACTTTAATGACACGTGACTTCTGGTATTTAAAGTCTTTTCCTATGAAACATATTTCATATAAAAATACCATCACACGTCATTAATTATTAAATTCGTAAAATACTCATAACTTGCTTTAATTCCAGTTTTATTAATCCAAAATATTTACAATATAATTGGATTTACAGGGCATTAATCCCAACAGTAACTTCCACTGGAGGGAGGTAACGCCCGTTACCTCCATGATTTTCAGGATTCAGGACGCCTGCCTCTGTTAACGGACATTAACAACTTTTGTCTGAAGAAGGGTAACCTCCGTTACCATACAAGAGAAGGAAGTTACTGACCCTCGTCACGCCCGTTCCTCTTTTTGCCTTGAGGGGAGTAACCCCCGTTACTCCCCATGATTACTTTTGTGATTTTGGGTCTTTCATGTAATTAACCTCGTTTCGTTTGTGCTTTGTTTGAGCCTCGTTTACGTGTGATATAATTGATCAATTATACCTTAATTCTTACATTGTTTTATACTTTGTCATGAATTAATTCAAATCAAAGCATGAGTGAAATGTTAATTGAGTATAAGAACTTGTTCATTATATAATTTGACCTCGTCATTATATTTTTTCATTCTTCTTTTAATGTCGTGCGTCGTACTTGGTTCATTTTGAGTCGAGTCTCACTCGTGTCCTTTTTTTCTTGTCCAGAGAGTTCTCAAGAGGATGTTGAGTTTATCGAGTAGGGTTCGGGGAGTCCGTTTTGCCTCTTTTGGTTAGGTATAGGTGAGGAGTTATTAGGATAAATTATATAAACCCTAAAACCTCTTTCTATGTAATTTGGCCGAAAACCTATTTATATCTATACTTGTTTTCAAATGTCAAATGTTTTCAAATACACCTAAATGTGGATCCTGTCCTGTTTTGGCAAGAACTTTACACTTCCTTGGGCCCAGGGGCTTGTGTATTGAGGGAACCGGGAAAGCATGGGTTGACGGCCACCTCTTGCATAAGTCTCACCATTTTGGAGTTGCCCGGACGTCTATCAGGAGGTTTGATGGACCGATGGGATTCCGGTCAATGGGATTCATGTACCCATTGATTACCTTGTCTTAGGTGGTAAGGGCTAGCTACCCCGAACCACCAACCCGGAGGAAAAAGGAGTATCTGTGCACTTGAACCTGATTCTGTAACAAGTGAAACTTAATAATTGTGTGATCACTTAATAATTACTTTACACACAAAAGGAGAAAGGTTGGAGATTGCTCGCTCGCCGAGCCACTTGATCACTTGCCCTAAAATGATTGGATAGTTGTAATTCGATATAATGTCTCTATACTGAAAAACTCTATATGGAATTATGGCTCGCATGAATTTTACTAATTTATATGTGTTATTTATGTCTTTCGCTCAGTCTTGTAGAGACTTACCCTCCCTTCTTTGTCCCCCAGGTTCCTTGCAGGCGTAGCTAGGCGGAAAATTGCATTAGCTTTTGTAATTTTGTATCTAGCTTGTGTCACACTTCATGACTTGTACCACACAGTTATGGTTATATATACTTTTGCTTTGTATATTCAGAGGTCGTGTAGGCCAAATGCTCTGTTCTTGTGTTGGAATCATCCTTGTGTCTTGAAGGTTGTATATATTGATCGTTTTGGTAATTAAGCTTCTGTATTTACTACTTATACTCGTGTTTATGTTTGTTGGAGATCTAAATTATTCGTACAGGGTTAGCCTCCCGCCTAACCAGGGTCCGTGTTATGTCCCCGTTCGCTAGGATTGGGCTTGTATGCGGATTATATTCGTATATGAGCTTGGTTTTAGTGTGGGGGATGTAGGGCCCACGCTAGGGCATCACACCCTAAAGTGGTATCAGAGCCCGGTTGCCAAACCGGGGTTCTAGTGTCGAGTCTGTCTAGTTTGTACGGCTTAGGGATAACTTTTCAACGTACTTTCGCATTTACGTGTTAATCCCTTGAGTATGTGAACTTAAATGTTGCATTCCTTTCTTCATGAGCATAAACTGATCAAACATGCATTTTCAGTGTTTGATCTTATAGGATGCCTCCCCGAAGAGATCATAACCGTTCTCCGGGTCGCCGTGACTGTTCTCCTACTCCTCCAGGGGGGAATCCAAGGGCTACTCCTGAAAACTTTATGGAAGTTGTAATGAATTATGTTGAGAGAAGGCATCGGGAGAATCCACCACCACCACCTCCGGCTCCGGTCCCTCCCCCAGTTCAAGAAGGTGGGTTTATCTCAGGCTCAGACGGATTTCTGTTCCTATCATCCACCACAATTTCATGGTGGGAACGATGTACTTGCCGAGAATTGACTAGCCAAAATTTAGGATATATTTAGGGTATGCCATTGTAGCCCGTATGAAATGGTCGACCTCGCCATCTTTTAACTTCATGGAGAGGCTCGTAATTGGTGGAATTCCGCGAACATCACCATTCAGGCCAATGGGAATGAACTCACTTGGGAAAATTTTGTAAGGGAGTTCAGGAACAATTATATACCACCATCGGCGAGGACGAGGAGACTCAGGGAATTCTTAGATTTGAAACAGGCCGGAAGGACTGTGAACGAGTATATTCTGGAATTTCATAGGCTAGCTCCTTATGCTTCTCATATTTTCGGAGATGATGAACTCAAGGCTTTGCAATTCGTGGAAGGTCTTCGATACAAGATCAAGGATGTGATTGGGGTCTTTAATGTGAGAACTTGGGCGAAGGCCACGGAAAAAGCTCTTAAGGCCGAGGTTAAGATTGTGAAGAGTAAGGTAAGGAACTTTCATACTGCCACGGGTTCGGGAGCGGGAAAGAGGCCCGCATTTCAACAATTACAAGCTCCTGGAGGCAATGATAAGAAACAGAAGTTTAAAAGGAAAGCTCCGGCATTACCCGCTCCACCCCCTCAACAAGGGAAGCCCGGGTGCTCACATTGTGGACATCCTTCTCACACTTATGATACTTGTCGATGCCGGTTAGGTCTATGTCTAAGGTGTGGTAAGGCTGACCACAAGATTGACGCATGTCCGGAGATGCCACCGGGAGCGTAATAAGGGGGCCAAAGGCCATTGATAAGAGCTTACATGTATGCCATCGGAGGAGAGGAGCTAGAGGTCGATGTTGATCCCAACGCCGTGGTGGAAGGTACCATACACATTCATGGTATTCATATTCATGCATTATTTGATCCGGGTGCTAGCCACTCTTTTATTTCCCGTGGCTTGGTTCCTTCTTTTCCTTTGCTTGTTGCTTGTACCTCTTCGTGCTTTGTGATTATTTCTCCTCTTGGGGGGAGCTTAAAGTCGAATCGTGAGTTTAAGGAGGTACCGGTGAGCATTGAGGGTCATGTTTTTCCAGCAGAATTGATTGAGATGCCCATGGAGAGATACGGGGTTATTTGGGCATGGATTAGCTCTTTCTACACCGGGAAAAGGTTGATTGTTTTGAGAAGAAGGTTTGTTTAGATTCGGTGGTGTTTGTGGGTGAAGGTTTGAAGACTCCGCGACTTCTCTTTTTTACTGAAGCTTATGAGTTGGTTCGTAAGGGGCTATGGGTTTTCTGGCCTATCTTCTTAACAAGCGCAAGGATCATGCTAAGATCGAGGAGACCGAGGTTGTTAAGGATTTTCTCAGCGTATTACTGAGACTCTGGATTCTCTACCACCTGAGCGGAAAATTGAGTTTGTGATTGATTTGTTTCCGTGAGCTGAGTTTTATTCGAAGTCTCCATACCGAATGGCTCCGGCCGAGTTGAAGGAGTTGAAGACTCAACTCGATGAGCTTCTTGCTAGTGCTTACATCCGACCGAGTTGTTCGTCATGGGGGTGCACCGATTCTATTTGTAAAGAAGAAAGATGGAACTTTAAGAATGTGTATTGATTACCTCGAGCTTAACCGGCTGACAATTAAGAATAAGTACCCTCTTCCTCACATTGAAGAGATTTTCGATTTATTACAAGGATCTAAGGTTTATTCCAAGCTTGATCTCCGACAAGGGTACTATCAGCTGCGAATCCGAGAAGAGGATATTCCTCAGACAGGATTCAATACTCGGTATGGGCATTTTTAGTTTATTATGATGCCGTTGGGTTTAACAAATGCCCCTATAGCTTTTATGGACATGATGCACAGGATCTTTCGTCCGTATCTTGACAAGTTCATTGTGATCTTCATTGATGACATCCCATTATACTTCAAGTGTCCTGAAGAGCATGCATAGCAGCTTAGGATTGTGCTAGAGACTCTTAGAGAGCACCAACTATTCGCCAAATTCAGTAAGTGTGAATTTTGGATTGACCGAGTGACTTTCTTGGGATATGTGGTGTCCAGTAATGACGTAGAGGTGGATCCTTTTAAGATTGAAACAGTGGTGCATTACTGAAGAACGCCTCTGAAGTAAGAAGTTTCTTGGGTCTAGCGGGATACTACTGGAGATTTGTGAAAGATTTCTCCAAGATTGTTGTTCCTTTGACCCGACTAACTAAGAAAGAGGTAAATTTTGAGTGGGATGAGGCCTACGAGGCAAGTTTTCAAGTCTTGAAGGAAAAGTTAACTTCTGCTCTAGTGTTAGCCCTACTTGAGGATTCTGAAGGGTATGCTGTTTATACCGATGCCTCTAAGGAAGGCCTAGGTTGTGTTCTCATGCAGAATGGTCGAGTAATAGCTTATGCTTCAAGAAAGCTAAAATACCAAGAAAAGAAGTACCGCACTCATGATCTCGAGTTAGCCGTCGTGGTATTTGCTTTAGCTAAGTGGCGTCATTATCTCTATGGGGTGACTTTTGAGATCTTTTCAGACCATAAGAGCCTCAAGTATTTATTCACTCAGAAGGATTTGAATATGAGGCAAAGGCGTTGGATGGGATTTCTTGAAGACTATGATTGCACCATCCATTACCATCCAGGTAAAGCTAATGTGGCCGCGGACACGTTAAGTAGGAAGGCTAGCGTGTCTTCTCTAGAAATTGATTCGGGAGGAAGTATCGAGCCTACCGTGTTAAAGGCTCGCGTGGCTAATATCACGGTACAACCCGAGTTAAGACAAAGAATGTATAAAGCTCAAGTTACCGATCCTGAGATTCAGAGGTTGGTATTGAAAGCCAAAGACGATCCAGAGTGTCCGTTTGGATTTGACGACACAAGGTTGTTGAGATTCAAGACTTGAGTTTGTGTACCCGAGGAGTTGAAACGGGGTGATTCTCGAAGAAGCTCACAGATCAGGTCACTCTATCCACTTAGGGGGTACAAAGATGTATCGGGACTTGAAGAAGTTCTATTGGTGGAGAGGTTTGAAGAAAGATGTGGCTGAGTTTGTGAAACATTGTCTGACGTGCCAAAGGGTAAAAGTAGAACACCAGAAGCCCGACGGCTTGCTACAACCTTTACCTATTCCGGAATGGAAGTGGGAACAGGTCACCACAGATTTTATGTCCGGATTACCCAAAGCTAAGGGTGGACTTGATGGAATTTGGGTGATAACTGACAGGTTGACTAAGTCAGCACACTTTCTTGCAGTTCAGATGACAGATAAGATAAGTAAACTTGCAGATAAGTATGTTCGGGAGATTGTCAGACTTCATGGCACACCTCTCAGTATTATTTCCAACAGAGATCCGGGATTCACTTCCAAGTTGTGGCAAGAACTTCAGAAGAGGTTGGGTACTAAGCTTAAGTTTAGTACGGCTTCGCATCCTCAGACAGACGGGCAATCAGAGAGGTTGATTTAGTATTTGGAATATATGCTTCGGGCCTGTGCATTAGATTTTTAGACTAAGTGGGATGAGCATTTGCACCTGATTGAGCTTGCTTACAATAACAGCTGCCAAGCCTCGATTAAAGCACCCCGTATGAGATATTGTATGGTCGAAAGTGTCGATCCCCGCTGTTTTTCGATCTAGAAGAGTGGAGATGGTCGAAACAAGAAGGTGTTCAGAGAGAGGTTAGAAAGACAAAGCTCTCAGCAGCCACCGAAGATGCGGTTCAGAAAGTTCAGATGATAAGGCAAAGTATCAAAGCCGCTCACGATCGACAGAAGAGTTATGCCGATCGCCGCAGAAGGAAACTTGAATTCGAAGTCGGTGATCGTGTGTTCTTGAGAGCATCTCATCGCAAGGGTTTTGCAAGAATTGGCCAAGGAGGAAAGTTACACCCTCGTTATTTAGGCCATTCGAGATTCTTGAGAGAATTGGAGAAGTTACTTACCGACTGGACCTACCGCCAAATTTAACTGGGATTCACAATGTCTTCCACGTATCTCAGTTAAGGAAGTACTATCCCAATGATTCAGAGATCCTTCCCCTTGAAGAAGCCAAAGTTGATCCGGATTTAACTTTTGTCCAAAAGTCGATTAAGATTTTGGATCGGAAATTTCAAGAGTTAAGGAACCTGCGTATTCCTTTGGTTAAGGTTTTATGGAGAAGTCACAAAACCAAAAAAGCCACTTGGGAAACGGAGGATAAAATGAGAAGATTTCATCCGGAGTTATTTCCGAGCGGGGCAGTGAATTTGGGGACCAGATTCTTTTGTGGGGAGGAGGTTGTGACACCCCGACTTCTTGACCATACAGGTATGCGCACCACGTGTGTGAGTTTTGAGATTTAGGATTCATTTAATTTCTTTTCGTTGTTTTATTTACGTGATTTAATTTATCTAATTTGCATATTTGTGAGATATGTGATTTTTGAATTCCTAACTTTCTGAATTTAAAATTTTGAGTTGTGCATTTAATTTCCCGAGCATGATTTACAAGTTTAGTTATTTCTAATTTGAGAATTTTATGCTTAATTGACTTCATTTGCAACCTTATAAACTTCTTGGACTTGATTGATAATTAGATATGGACCTAATCGTAAATTTTGTAAATTACATACCACATTGCAAACATTTGAATTTGTGGAGGACTAAATGGCAATTTCCCCTTCCTCTTCACCCACATATATCGATATAAACACACATACACACACTTGCACTTTCTTCTCTTCTTGCACAAGAACAAAGAGACTACAAGCTCCTTCGTCTCTCCCTCTCCAATCGAGCCATTCAAGGAAGCTCAAGCCAAGGATTCTCATCCACTTTCTTCAAGAATTTGAGCCCCAAGATTATCTCTCTTCCTTTACCTTCATCTTTTCTTCATCCAAGGTAAGATCATGCATATGTGTCCAATGAATCCTTGGAGAATGTTAGGGCTTCTGGATTATTTCTTATACTTAGATGAATATCTGTGGTATATGATAATCTTAGTTTGGTTTTATGCAATTATATCATGATTTATGTGAACTTGGAGCATGGTTGCTCATATCTCTTATATGAGGGTTTCATGAATGAACTTTGATGAATTTGAGCATGTCTCCTTGGATCATTTGATGTCTAATTGAGATATATGAAACTAATACATGTCCTTTTAAGTTATTTGGGTGAATTCCTTGAATTAAGTTGGTGTTTAGTTTGTTTTGTGGTGTTGGTTCGAACAAGAAGAGATGTATTTTGTTGTTGTTACTGCTGCGACAAGAAAGAAAAACAAGGGATCTATTTCTGCTAGGGGTAACGCCCGTTACCCCATTTTTCACTAGAGAGAGGTAACGCCCGTTACCTCCATGATTTTCAGGATTTAGGACGCCTGCCTCTGTTAACGGGCATTAACAACTTTTGCCTGAAGAAGGGTAATCCCCGTTACCATACAAGAGAAGGAAGTTACTGACCCTCGTTACGCCCGTTCCTCTTTTTGCCTTGAGGGGAGTAACCCCTGTTACTCCCCATGCATACTTATGTGATTTTGGGTCTTTTATGTAATTAACCTCGTTTTGTTTATGCTTTGTTTGAGCCTCATTTACGTGTGATATAATTGATCAATTATACCTTAATTCTTACCTGTTTTATACTTTGTCGTGAATTAATTCATATCAAAGCATGAGTGAAATGTTAATTGAGCATAAGAACTTGTTCATGATATAATTTGACCTCGTCATTATATTTTTTCATTCTTCTTTTGTTCTCGTGCGTCATACTTGGTTCATTTTGAGTCGAGTCTCACTTGTGTCCAATTTTTCTTGTCCATAGAGTTCTCAGGAGGATGTTGAGCCTGTCGAGTAGGGTTCAGGTAGTCCGTTTTGCCTCTTTTGGATTGGTACAGGTGAGGAGTTGTTGGGATAAATTATATAGACCCTAAAACCTCTTTATGTGTAATTTGGCCGAAAACCTATTTATATCTATTCTTGTTTTCAAATGTCAAATGTTCTCAGATACACCTAAATTTGGATCTTGTCCTGTTTTGGCAAGAACTTTACACTTCCTGGGGCCCAGGGGTTTGTGTATTGAGGGAAACGGGAAAGCATGGAATGACGGCCCCATAAGTCCCGCCATTTTAGAGTAGCCCGGATGTCTATCAGGAGGTTTGATAGATCGATGGGATTCCGGTCAATGGGATTCATATACCGATTGATCACCTTGTCCTGGGTGGTAAGGGCTAGCTACCCGAACCACTAACCCGGAGGAAAAAGGATTATCTGTGCACTTAAACCTGATTCTGTAACAAATGAAACTTAATAATTGTGTGATCACTTAATAATTACTTTACACACAAAAGGAGAAAGGTTGGAGATTTCTCACTCGCCGAGCCACTTGATCACTTGCCCTGAAATGATTGGATAGTTGTAATTCCATATAATGACTCTATACTTGTTTACTGAAAAACTCTATATGGAATTATGGCTCGCATGAACTTTACTGCTTTATATATATTATTTATGCCATTCACTCAGTCTTGTAGAGACTGACCCATCCCTTCTTTGTCCCTCAGGTTCCTTGCAGGCGTAGCTAGGTGGGAAATTGCATTAGCTTTTGTAATTTTGTGTCTAGCTTGTGTCACACTTCATGGCTTGTACCACACACTTATGGTTATATATACTTTTGCTTTGTATATTCGGAGGTCGTGTAGGCCAAATGCTTTGTTCTTGTGTTGGAATCATCCTTGTGTCTTGAAGGTTGTATATATTGATCATTTTGGTAATTAAGCTTCCGTATTTACTGCTTATACTCGTGTTTATGTTTGTTGAAGATTTGAATTGTTGGTACAAGGTTATCCTCCCGCCTATCCAGGGTCCGTGTTGTGTCCCCGTTCGCTAGGATTGGGCTTGTATGCGGACTACATTTGTATATGAGCTTGGTTTTAGTGCGGGGGATGTGGGGCCCACGCTAGGGCGTCACATATACAGTGACTTAACAAAGAAAACAAAACGGAGCTTAGGTACATAAATCATAGTGTAGGTTCCTAATAGAGCAAACTTAACAGACCTATCAGAGCATATTTATTAGGTTGAAATATACCAAATTTATCTTAATTTGAGAATCTACCCCGTTTCACGAACTTATGACAAACAGAACGCCTGGTCGGCACGCGCTCAAACTCCAACGAACTCCTCAGTTCAAAATCATATTCCAATTCAAACAAAAAACAGAGTCAAACATACCTACCTCTTCTCTTGTGATGGAAGGGTTGTACCTACCCTAACCATCGGTTCTAATATGTGTGGGTCGTGAGTTTCATGACACTCACGCCCGAGGATTCCATCCCGCACTAAACCTCCTAGTGGGTTCCCGGTTGATCCTTTCGAATGGAGACCGTACTCGAGAGTAGACCCGACGGCCCAACACCATCCCGAGGCTCCCTTGCACAAATCTTCGGGGCCTAGTTCAAAGTTCAAAAGTTCAAAGTTCAAATCCCGCTATAGACAGACAGACAGACAGACATAACTCATGCATATCGTACTTATCATATCTTACGTACATACCACACACACACTTACCTCAAATTCATATCAAAATCTAAACTAAGCGTACATAGGCTCATACATAGCATTCATACTTTCAAAAATACGACAAAACCATCAAAATACATATTTCACATGTATCTATATATACATATAGGCTTATAAGTCAAATGCAGTCGAAAACGGGCACATTTCATTAGGGTCTAACTATATCCTAACCTCACCTTACACCGAAGAAGCCAAAACACAACGAATGATCCACCCCGGAATCAACTTGGCCGATAAAACACCACCCCGGTTGCACCTCAACAAACTAAAGATAAAGCACAACACTTAGACTCGAGAATGAACCACATAGCGCACGACGTATGCATAAGTGCCTAAGAGATGCAAACACGTAGGCACGATACAAATTGGTATCAATTTCATACAAAGAGAGACACCACATAGCTCAACATATTCATAAAATACGTTAAGAAATGTTCATGTGCACAATTAATGCAAACAAGGGTAAACAAAAGGCATATGGTGGCATTTATTCATTTATGAACACATATCGCATTCCTAAAGCAACATAAAATGCATATAAGAACAAATGCATATACATACACATGATATAACAAGTTAGGAATAAGTTGGAGGTGGAAAGGTACGAGCAAATCGGAATAAAAACATGAAAAGGGGTTCCGAGTGAAATTAGGCCATAGCTGACAGTTTTCCGAAATGAAAAGCTGTAGGAAAATGGGCATAACTTGATTTTGAGTAATAGGAATTAAGTTTTCTTTCTTGAAATGAAACTAAACACATTGGATCTTTCCCAATGGTATATGGATCAAATCGTGGTTCAAAGAGAGACAAAATGGCGTAGCTTTGAAGTTGAACGAAACCATTTTTTAGGCGAAGTGGCAACACAATTTTCAAACGGTTAAATCTCACAATCTAGAATGAATTTTGAGGTGATTCTAATTGGGTAATATTATATACTCAAAAAGGATTCTACAGTAAAAAATTCAGCTAAATCCAAGAACGTATGAGTTCGTCGCGGCCGCGACAAAATTGCACTGAAAACCAGTCGCGGCCGCAAACCAAATCTTTAAACTCCTCTAAAAACGGGTCGCGGGCGCGACCATTTTTACAAATAATTTGGTTGCAGCCACGACCGAGCTCGTAGAAACAAAGCCATGGCGGCTGATACACGAGGGAAGGTTCCAACCTCCCCAAAATCCATCCCACACACCAAGAAACGTCACAAAATGAACATATATCATATAACACATGTAGAACACATTCGAGCACAAATCAGACTTCGAAATGAGCCCGAACACCCAAAACACGTAACCCACACTATTCATTTTCCCCCCAAATAAGCCACATAAACAAGAAATTGAGGCATGAAAGAGGTATTAAATCGAAGCACGTAATGAGAGGAGTACATTGCTTACATTGGATCGTTGATCGGATGAACAAGGACGGGGTTCTTGAGCTCGAAGGGTTTGGCTCGGGTTTTTCTTCTTTTCTTCTCTCTACCCCTTTCTTTCTTGCTTTCACGTTGAAAATGATGGGGAGAAACGGCTGATAAATCAGGCCTTTTAGGGCCAAAAATCGGGTAGGGTTAAAAAGATCTGGTCCATTCGGATTGGATTTTAAAACAGTAGGGGTATCAAACGGGCTCAGTAAAATACAAGGTTAATTTTATAAGATTCGAATCATCGAAATGAATCCAATCGTAAGGTTAGAATTCAAATCCGAATTCTCGAGTTCAAGATAGCCGAAAAGGCTCCAAAACACCTAATTTCAATTAGGTCCCTAAATTCTCAAATATTGGGCATTCGAGCCCAAACATATTTAATTAAATTCTTAAGCGCATATAACTTAAAATTAAATTCACGTTGACACGTAAGGCTTGCAATAGCACATATTTCAAAAAAATACTAAATTAAACTCTCTCGTGACGTCTTACCCGGGTTGCCGAAAAGTCGGGGTGTTACGATGAATCTCACGCCCATGGATTCCATCCCCAAAACAGACCTCTTGGTGGGTTCTGGGTTGATCCTATCAGTTGGACGCTATGCTCAGGCTTATCCCAATGGCCCGATGTCGTTCTGGGTTTCCTAACTCATAAACTCTAGGGCCCACAAAACAGAAGATATCATATCAGAGCATATTATCACCCGCTACATATCATATCATAACATACGTACATACCTTACCTTGAAACAAGCTATGCTTTACATGCCTCTTTATATCAATCTGTAACGTATCCCTTACTTGTAGCGCTCGGCTTATAAGAGGTACACGGTTTAGAGCATAGCTTAACGTTGCAAAACATAACAAATCAAATCATAACAAGCATACCTAGCTTTGTACATAGCATATCATACTTGCAAACTTATAACAAAGTCATAAAATAAGTATTTCGCACATATTTACTTATACATCAAGCTTATTAAACCACATGCATTAGAAAACGAGCACGTTGTATTATGTTCAGAACTAATAAACCAAACCTCTCCACCGACGAAGTCGAAGATAAGACGGTCGATTCACCTCAAAATCAACACGGCTAACGAAACACCGCCCTAGGTGCACCTGAACAAACTAAACACTAATGCAAGACTTAAACTCAAGAACGAACCACATAACACATGGCAAATGCATGGACATACATTAGATACTATTCGTATGATGCATTATCCCAAATCACACAAAATTCACATAATTGGAAAGCATAACATCACAATGAGGCAATTAATGCAATGCATAACATATAATAATCATAAAGCACATTAGGATCATGCTCGGGGTGGGAAAGAACGTAAAGAACGGACGAAACCAAAAGAAACGGTACCGTCGGAATAATTCCGATGGGATTTCCGTCGGAATTCCGTCGGTTTAAAAATAATATTAAATAATTCCGACGGGATTTCCGTCGGAATTCCGTCGGTTTTATCTATGCTTAAATTGAATTCTTATGACGTATTATAATATTTGTAGTTATAATTAATATTTTCTTAGAACTCAATTTTAAATATAGTCTACAAAATTTATGATTTTATTATTTCAAATGATATATAAATATTTGTATCAAACTAAACCAATGAATTGATCTAGCTCAACTGGTTTACCTTGGTTTCCATAAGGTCTTACTACCACAACGTCGGGTGTTCGAATCCCCAGGGGCGCATTAAGTTTTTATTTTTCCAGTAAATTCCGACGGAATTCCGAGGGAAATTCCGTCGGAAATAATTAATTAAAATTTTTTTTCCAGTAAATTCCGACGGAATTCCGAGGGAAATTCCGTCGGAAATAATTAATTAAAAATTTTTTTTCCAGTAAATTCCGACGGAATTCCGAGGGAAATTCCGTCGGAAATAATTAATTAAAAATTTTTTTTAAAGTAAATTCCGACGGAATTTCCCTCGGAATTCCGTCGGAATTTTTTAAATTTAATTTTTTTTTTATGATTTTTGTCCCTCGGAATTCCGTCGGTTTTCCGTCGGTTTTGAATTCCGAGGGAGGGTTTTCCTACGGCATGTGTCCCGTCGGAATTCCCTCGGAATTCCGTCGGAATTTGCAGGATTTCTTGTAGTGGGTGTAGTAACCCAAGCGGTGGGTGCCACACCCCCGCACTATAACCCGACACGTGTAACGAAATAAAGACTCCACACACGTGCCGAGTCATAGCGAACGGGAGATAAAACAAAAACTCCAGACCTAAGCTAGGCGGTACCTAACCCTGTACAAAAGAAAATATGCGAAACATGACACCAGAAGCCACGCAAAAATACCAACTTTCAAAAATTTCATACCTTAAACATACAGCGCAATACAGACATCAAAATCAACTACACGGGTTCGTCTAATCCGGCAAACCTGTCCTATCCTGTCCCGAACACTTACACAGTAAAACGGGTTCAACTGGCCCTAGAAACCTATCCCGAATAATCGCACAATCAAAAAGGGTTCATCTAATGCGAGCACCTCTCCTAACCTGTCCCAAATTCCATACATTCAAATCATAAATGCAAACCAGCACATAACATAACCTATACAGAATTTACAAATCATAAATCAGAACCGAAAACTTAATATAATTAAACGGACAGACACGGACTCGACAGACATGACACACCGCCGCCTAGCACGAACTCCACGACCTGAACCTGCAACTAAAAACATAAAGGGGGAGGGGTCAGTCCAAAGACTGAGTGAGGGGCTACCCACACACACCTACATTTACATAGAGCACAACACGTTCAACATAGATGTTTGTGAATCCGGGATTAGTTTTTACACGCCAAAACATTTGCTCGTGATAATATATATAGGGTGAATTGTCAAAACGGAACAAACAAACTTAACTTACACACTAATCAAAGCATAAGTTCAAATTCATGCAGACTTGGCACACATATCGAAGCATATTTTATTAGGTTAAAAGTATACCAAATTTTATCTTAATTTAGGAATCTACCCCCGTTTCACGAACTTATGACAGACAGACAGACAGAACACTCGGTGGGTACGAGTTCAAATAACGAAATAAAAAAAACAAAACAATACATACCAGGCAGGTGTGATGGAAGGGTTGCGCGACCCTAGCCATCCAAAAGCGGATGAGGGGAGTGCTCAATGCTTCTCAAACCCTCGGACTCCATCCCCCAACCTACGCTCAGGTGGGTTCCGGCACATCCTTAGCACACGGACGTTGGGGCCCCAGTTCAAATTGTTCAGAAGTTCAAAATTCATAACCCACTACAAACGGACAGACGGACAGACAAACAGACAGACATATTTCATGCATGTCGTACTTATCGTATCGTACATACATATCACACATACTAACATCCGTCGACCTAAAATGGGTCCTCCCGGATGCCAAACACAACATATCAGAACATAACAAACCAAAGCTAAGCATACATACTCTCATACATAGCGTTTCGTACTTTCAAGATTATGACAAAACCATCAAAGTACATATTTCACACATATCTACGTATACATAAGGCTTATAAATCGCACACATTCAAAAATGAACACATTGCAATAGGGTATAACTATATCCTAACCTCGCCTGGTACCAAACAAAGCCGAAGACACAGCAAACGGTCCACCCCGGAACCTGCACGACCACAAGTCACCACCCCGGGTGCACCTGTACCAACTGAACACACAAAACACAACACAGAACTCCGACTCAGACTCAGACAACCACACAGAGACGCACGACACATGCTCATGAATGCAGATTTACAAAACAAACAAATTAAATTCATATTTCATACAAAATGTTCGTATTACAAAGCCAAACAAATCATAATAGCATACTTCGAATTTCATTCAAGGACCACGAAGTTTCATATCAAATGCCAACTGAATCAGAAAGTGTACAAACGAAAGATAACTAAGTCATATAATCATTCAAGGTTTCATAAAATTTACCGATGCATAACAAATTCATATATATTAGATAATAGGTTAAATTCCAATTTACGTGATTATATTTTAATTCAAAGTTTCAGTGTTAGACATAATAACTTCTTTTAACATATCGTGATTAGCATATTTATTTACCAAGTGACAAGGTTAAATTAATTCAAATCATACAACTTACATATTTCTAAAAATTACACAAACAACCCCTCCTAAGCTAAATAATTAGCACAAATTTAACAAATCGAGATTCAATTTACAAATTACAACGTCCATACTTATCACTTTTCATTCCATGCCTTATTTCATATACATAGGAGTACATACGATCGACAATTACAGCAATACACAATTTATTGCAATTAAAACAATTAATCTCAATTATTCAAATTACACAAAATAAATCACAACAAATCAACCGGACAACCGATTGACGAACGGAAAGTGGCGTTGGAATCACCACAATGAAACGGACCTACTGTCCGAAAGTCACCGGAATGCCGCCGCCGTAGCCGGCCGAACATCCACCGGCCGCCACCGGAACACCGCCTCCGGTGGTCGAAAAAATCCCCAGAAGCACAGAAATGTGCGCCTCGTCCTGCTCGACAAAAGCCCTCAAACAATTTCAGAAAATACAAAACACACCGGATATTGCTGGTGAAAAACCGAAATAAATCCCTAGAACAAAAACTAAAATTAAACGTAAACCGTAAAACAAAAATGAAATCCGAACATACCGTTGGAAAGCCCGTAACGAGGCCTTCGAAAGCCGTTAGCCAAATACCGAAAAAAATCACCGAAAAATTGACCGCTGGTTCACAGCCGGTCCATCACCGGTTCACCGTCGACGGCCGGTTCTTGGGCCGCCACCTACATGAAAAGTTCGGCCTCGTTGAGTTGAGCAACTTCTCAGAAGGGCCCGTCACCAAAAACTCACCGAAAAAGCCCCAAATTGCCGCCACAAATCGCGCCACTGCTGCCACGCCGGAACGCCACCTACGGCCAAAATCTGGTCAAATTGATGCCGAAAATGGACTCGGGAGGGTTGAAAACCTTGGAAAGCACTAACCTTCGTCGGAAAAAGAAGCCGCTATAGTAACACGCGCCGCTGCCGTCGAGGCTCCTCTGGCCGCGCCACCTACCCAGAATTGATCGTCGGAGAGAGACCTTTCGGATGTCGGGGGTCGTGTCTCAAAAAGGTCACCGAAAACCGTCGAAATGGCCGGCGAAGTCGCGGTGGTTCAGCCTCCCTCCATCCGCAACTGTAAATCAGCAATTACTCCGCCACCATTCCTCGTTTGGTTGAGATCTTGGTACGGTTGTGTTCGCGTCGTCGAGCTCTTCGAAATGGACTACTCATTCGTCGAATTCAGTCGAGAAACGGCCGAGTTCCGGGAAGTGTGTGTTAGTGTATGTGAATAGTGGTGGGGCACGGTTTGAATCGTGAGAGGAAGAGGGAGAGAGAGCTGAAGATGGAGTCCGGCACGAATTACGAGGATCCGGGTATTATATCTCGGGTCCTCGTACGCAAAAACGGTCAGAAGAAGGGGTTAACGACGTCAGAATTAGGCAAATTTAGAGTCTACAAATTCGTCTCAATGCCCGGAACGCGCTGAAGGGTCGTAGGGGTCGAAACCTTGATCGAACGAGAAATGACTAAAAAACCCCTAAAAAGAGAAAATTACAAAAAGGCCCCTAAACTCTAAAAGAGCTCAAAATAGGGCCACGTAAAACACACAATCACATAATTAAACACATAAAAAGGTTGAAACGAGGCTTACCTTATACGTCGAATGAACGGGATGTTACAAATGAGACTAAAAGGCAAAATCCCATTCCAGCACTACATCGCCGCCGCTACCAAAAAATAGCTGAAAAGCGTCGCAGCCGCGAGGCAATAATCGAACAAATATCAAAAGGCCGCTACGGTCGCTAAGAAACAGAACTGTAAGGTGCGCAACCGCGATGCAATAATCAAACAAAATCCCAAAACCCTCGCGGCCGCGCCAAAATAGCTTTGCAAAACCACGAAGTGGCAACGAGGATTTATTCAATAAAAAATATAAAAGGCCTAGCGGCCGATCGTATCAAGAGTAACTCAGTCACGGCCGCAACCGAGCTTTTTACAGAGCATCCATGGCGGCTGATTCGCGGGGAGATTTCCAATCTCCCCAAAACTACCTTCTCACGCCACATAACAACCCAAAACGAACATATAACAACATATAACACACATAGAACACATTAGAGTAGAAATCGAGCCCCAAAATGAGCCCGAACACCCTAAAATTCGAAACCCTTACTATTCACCCAAATCCCGAATACACATATAATCACAAAATCACAACACGTAATGCACATAGAATTAAAGCAAGTAACAAGAGGATCACATTACTTACCTTGGATAGCTGATCGGAGGGACGAAGATAGGATTGTTGAGCTCAAGGGTTAGTTTAGGGTTTTTATTCTTCCTTTCCTCCTTGGTTGCTTCTCACGTTTGGAATGGGGAAGAAAGAAAGGGGCTCTGTAACACCCCGCGTCTTCGGCCGTACAGGTATGACATCACGAGAGGGCTACGTGTGCCTTTAAATTATTTATTTATGTGATAGTGTAACGCCCCAACTTTCGGCATTTCAGGTATGAACTCCACGTGTGAGTTTGAGACTTATAATTTAATTGTTATTTGATCATTCCTTTAATTTCCATGTCATGGCATAATTTTATAAAATTCTGTTCTAAGTATTTTTATGAAATTTATATTAAATTCATACTTATTTCATAAATTGAACTTGATTGTAACGTTAATTAAATTCCCGAGCATGATCTAATTTCTTTTACGTCCTTACTTAACCATTTTCATGATTTTGGGGACTCAATTGCATGAATTATTTGTTAGACTTAATTGCTCATTTAATATGGAATTGAACCTAATTGCATTACTTAATAAATAGAGGGACTTAATAGCAAACTAGATCATTCTTCCCCTTTCCATAGCAGCATATCACGTACCATTGCATTCCATTTCATACAAACATTTTCATACATTTGCTCATTTCTTCCTTGTTCCAACCGAGCCAAACCCTCACCTTGAGGGGAAGAGATTTCATCATTCAAGAATCAATTTGTGGGTTTTGTGATCACTGAAGCATCCTCAACATCATATCTTCATCTTGTCATCCATATCTTTCAATTGAGGTAACTTTGGAGAATTGATGATTTCTTGAAATGAAGGTGTTAGAGAGGGTTTGGTTATGACTTGGTTAATTTGTGTATTGTTTATTGGAAATATGTGTATGGACTTTGAGCTTAAGATTGAGGTATATTTCTTATAATTTTTGGACTTGAAGCATGAGTGTAGATATGGGTTTGGATTGATTGATTCTTGATGATCTAACATGGAATTTGGTGTTTTTATGAGTTGTTATTGATCTATATGTATGCTAGCATGTATATTTCTTCAAATATAGGCATTTAATCTTGGTTTGTAGTCTTTTGGATGGTTGGTACGTTGGTCCCCCTGTTTCTGCCCTGTTTTTCGGCTGCTGCGTAGAAGGTCGCGGCCGCAACCGAAAACAGAACAAATTTGGTCGCGCCAGCGACCCACTCACAGTTTTGGCAGAACTGCAGGTCGCGCCCGCGACCTGAATTAGTTGTTTTTCAATCGCGCCCGTGACCCGTTTTTGGCCATGTTTCGAGATTTTGAAAAATTGGAGAAAAATTCGGCCAAAAATAGGTGGTCGCGACCGCGACCGTTTTGTGAAGAAATTTGGTCGCGCCCGCGACCCTGGAACTTTCTGCATGAAAACTTGTTTTTCAAACTTCTCGTGCTTGATTTTAGTGGCTCGTTTCCAGCATGAACACTTTATTAATATGCTATTTAGTGCATTATATTATGTGTATTCTATGTATCATGTAATTTCATACTTGAAGTTCATAGGGGAGGTTTATGTTATAATGGTACAATTTGAATTACATCTTGAATACTTGTTCTTGCTACCTTGATTGCCAATTTGCGTATGTCTATAATACCCATTGATTGTAATTACATGATTGACATTAATTGAACATGCCGTTCGTCCTAATTGGTACATTTTGAGTCATGTCTCACGGACAATTGTCTTTCTTGCACAAACCAGCTTCCTGGTGACGAGGAGCAGGCCCCGTGAGCCATCTCCTTGTTTGTTTTGGTCGCATAGGTGAGGTTTAATTCTAGATTTATAGAACCCATAAAACCCTATGTGATGTTTTAAGCCAAAAAATATATCTATATATCTATAGTTTTCAAATGTTATTGGTTTTCAAAGGATTTACCGAAGTATTGTATTGTATTGATTGATTGATCGTTTTGGCGAGTATCGTATTGCACTGTGGGCCCGAGGCTAGTGGCTCGAGCCAACCGGGAAATCATGGGTTGACGAGTAACTCGAGCGCTATTCTCACCAAGTTGGGATGACCCCTGAACCCCCTAGGAGATTAGGGGAGGAAGGAGTTTCAGGCTTAGGGATTCATGTGCCCTCTACCCACACTGATTGGATGGTGGGGCCTTGCAATCCCACCATCACCCGGAGGAAGAAGGAGTTATTGAAACTGCTAATTGTGCACTGTAATGTAATTGCTTGATCACCTAATCACGTAATAAGTGATTGATTGTACACAGTCGAAGTAAGGTTGGAGAATTTCCCTCACTCGCCGAACCACAAATTGATTGTATTGAATTGATTGAATTGGTAAATTGAATTAGTTGTAATCTCGGGCGAGGAATTATTCTGTCCTTGAACTCACTTATATTCTTTCTTTTATAAAACCTTACCCGAAATTATACTTGCATGGTAATTGCGCCTATATCTATTTATACACCCTCGCTCAGTCCGTGGTGGACTGACACCTCAACTTTTCAGTTTTGCAGGTACGTGCTAGGCGGGAATTAGAGTCTAGTATGTCTTTAATTTGGGTCTAGCACACTTCACCTCATATTTTGTTCATGTATTGATACTTGATTTTTTTTGTAGCATGCCTTGGTATATTTTGGAGATGATATTTTATTGATATGTAAATGTTGGTACCTATTAGTATTTATACTGGATATGTAAATATGGTACCTATAAGTATTGAATGAATTATTGCTTCCGCTTTTATTACTCTGAGTTGATTGTTTGGTTTGGGGTTAGTCCTGCATAGCTTTGTTGTCGTTTTTTTTTTTCTCCCGTTTGCTATAGCTTTGGTTCATGTATGGATTGTCCATTTCATATGTGAATCGAACTATAGTACGGGGGATGTGGTGCCTCGCGTTCCGAGTGCTACAGATAGTGTGTTTATTATAATGTTTGTATGTTGTATTTGAATTATATGAAATTATTTGATAATCGTTTCATTCGAATTTTGAACGTTTAGGCATGTACGACTTCATGACTTGGAAATTGATCCATTTATCTTTGAATTTAATTCCTTTTCATTCTTTAATTGTGCTATTCAATTCGTTTAATCTGAATACTTACGAATTTTATGTTTTTGAATTCCTTCTTTCATGAATCTTATTCCGTGGATTATGTATTTAAATTCTGCGAGCATGCTTAAATGTTATACTAATTTCAATTATGAAAATCCTTGAACAATTATCCTTGATTGAATACATTTAGAGACCTTTGGACTTAATTGATAATTTAATTGGACTCAATTGTAGCATTCATGAAACTTGATATCTAATTGCATTCACTTAAATCTTCCAAGGACAAAGTAGCAATTCTTCCCTTTTCTTCTCTTCTTGGACCGATATAAGTATATACCCACATATACATACATTCATTTTCTTCCTTCTTCATTCAAGAACAAAGCAACAAAACCTCTCTTCCTTCCCCTCCTACTTCGATCCACCAAGGAAGGAAGCAAGGCCAAGATTTTCTTCTCTTTTCTTCAAGAATTCAAGATATACACTTTCATCTCTTCATCTCCTCCACCTCTTCACTCAATCAAGGTAAGATCATGGATTTTAATTGAGGAATCTTGAGTATATATTAGGGTTTGTGGTCTTTTGGATTCCATGAGCTTATATGAGGTTTATATGATGATATTGGTTTGGTTTTGTGCAAATATTTCATGAGTTATATGACCTTGGGGCATGATTGATCACCTTTCTTATTTAAGGGTTTCATGTGTGAACTTTGATGAATTTGAGCATGTTTCCTTGGATCAATTGATGTTTATTTGAGATATATGAATCATATACATGTTTCCTTGAGTTTTATGGGTTAATTATTTGGTTGGCTAGTGTTTTGGTTGTTGTTTGGGATGTTTGGTTCGAGTTTGACAAGGAAACCTTGTTGTTGTTGTTGCTTCATAGCAGAGCAGAAAACAGGGGAAGCATTTCTGCCTTGGGTAACGCCCGTTACCCCTTTTGTGCTTAAAATTGGTAACCCATTACCTTGTCCCTTTTATCGCCTACCTTCGTTAACCCCCGTTACCCATTTTTGCCTTGGAAGTGGTAACCCCCATTACCACCCCTTTTTGACTGGTCTACCATCTTGTTCTTTCATTCATTTCTGTCTCGGTCTTATCCGTCGTTACCTATCCAAATGAATTGAGATTGACTAGAAGTTCGAACTGTAGAAACTAAATTGAGTCTAGAGTATTCTCCAATTGAAATCACCTCAATATCATTTCTCATTTGTGAGTTATAATCATTTTAATTTGGTGTCGCCACTTCACCGGGAATTTGCATTCATACAACTTTCTATGCCATTTTCACCTCGATTTGAACCACGATTTGAAACACATACCATTTTAAAGGTCTACTTGTCTAGTCTCATATCCAACAAACAAAACCCAATTTGGACTTCTCAAATTTCAGATATCCTCGTTTCATGGCAGCTTGTGCATTTTGGAAAATTGTCAGATTTTGCAAGATCATGTTCGGAGTTTCTTCTGTTGGAAAACACGAATCAGAAAGCAGCGGAAATTTAAAAATTTTCCAATAAAAGGATCTTGGACTCGTAGTCGTGTATCCAAATTCGAAGGAATTAGAAACTTACTTTCTTAATTGTCTTTCTTGAAACGTTTCAAGCCACCCAAGAATGCTCTTCTCACGGCTTGATCCCCTCTCCTTGGTGAAGCTCGAATCTTAAAACTTCTAACTTGAAGCTCTCTAGAGATAGTCCACCAACTTGACTACAATCTAACTAGTAAGGATGCTAGTTCTCTAGTTAGTGTTTAGGCTTAACCTAGGGTTTTGTTTATCTTGGAGAAAGGATGGTGTTCAACACATGAACCAAAAGAATTCTCGATTAGCTCTAAGAGGAGCTCGAGCTCCCCTATTTATAAGAAGGGAGTGGCCGAAATTCCTAGTCCTCATGGACTAAGGATTTGGTCCCTCTCTCCTATTACTTGATCATTAAGTAATTTTGACTTTGACTTTGAATTCAAATTCAAATCAACTTTCAAAAGAGCTAAAATATCCAAACTATTTTTGGATAATTTTATACTTTATTTATTTAAAATAAATAACTTATTTTATCTAATTAATTAATTCACAATTAATTAACTAGATTATTTTTCTCCAAAATTAGACTTTCTTTTTAATTCAAAATTAAACCAAAGTCTATTAAATAATTAACAAATTAATTATTTAATATATATACAAGATATATATATTCACGGGAGACACGTGTCATAATGACACGTGTCACTCACGTGACCCACACGTGTGGTTTCACACCTGTGGAACCCTCTCGGCCCGATTAACTCGTTTAATCATTTTAAAGCCTCAACTCATGTAACCAAGTTGTTGTGTGTGACCCTCTAGGTTCTCTATTCAATTAGCAGTGACCCTAATTAATTAATTCACTAATTAATTAATCAGTCCACAGATTAAACAACCATAGTCTAGCAACAGGTGTTTAACCCCTAGCTGAATTGGAATGTTCGGATTCGACAGAACCTTTAAGTCATTGATTCATGTGAGATACAATCCTCCTACTTACTATCTCTCAACCAAGATCTAGGGTAAGGGAATAATCAGAACCCTAATAATCCAGTCTTAAAGCTAAGTGCATTTCATATCCATTTGATCTCAATCCAAGAAACCCTTTTCTTGATGTCTTGATCTACTGCCTTGGCCAAGGACTCCATATGGCATATGAATGACTTACACAATAAGAGATCACCTTGCAAATGCAAGTGTAGTTCCTTTCTTGATTCTCATTCACTTTCATGAATCACTTGTGCAGCCCCAGCATAAGCCTTGAATCAGTTGTCTAAGGCGACACCCTTTAAAGCTTATACCTAAGACTACAGAGTTAACTCATAAAGTGACAAGGAACCTCAAGTCTAAGGATCAATTAATCACATCAATGATTCGTGAGATATTTCCTAATCTGGAAGTTTCCATTTCCTGAAATAGAAACTTCCTTTCCCATTTAGGAATCTTCTCACACGGGGCACCTTAGTGAACTTACTTATTAAAGTAAGCACCCTCATGTATCACACACGTATCAACTATACACTTTGCACCTCCATGAAACAAGGTGGTCCTTCTTAAGGGCGTGATCCCACAAGCAAGCCTTAGAGAAGTCAGGTTGACACTCCCACTGTCTGTAGGACTCATCGGCTTGGAGCATTTTACAAATCATGACTTATGTGATATAGGGCTCATTTCATGAACCATTTCACCTAAATGGTAGAGTCCTAAAGTCATCAAGATTAGGGGAGTTCTCATACATGCACAGCTAAAGTAAACGCATACTAAACAAGAGCATATAAAGAAGTGTTGCCTCAAGACGTTATTTTATTCAAAGATTGTATGTGATTACAATAAGGAAAAGCACAAAGCGGATATACAATCGGCTTTCTAGGGCACTATTCCTAACAATCTCCCACTTGCCCGTCAAAGCCATTCTAAAGCTATTCTAAGTCCCATCTTCTGAAGATGACCTTGGAAAGCTTGTCGACTAAGGGGTTTAGTAAGTGGATCTGCCACGTTCTCTGCTGATGTGACCCTCTCAATTTGCACATCTCCTCTTTTGATAATATCACGGATTAGGTGATACTTCCTCATAATGTGCTTGGTCCGTTGGTGAGATCTTGGTTCTCTTGCTTGAGCAACCGCCCCAGTGTTGTCACAAAACACAGTTATGGGGTCTTTCATGCTAGGAACAACATTCAACTCTTGAATGAAGTTTCTAATCCAAACACCTTCCTTAGCTGCATCATTTGCAGCCAAGTATTCGGCCTCAGTGGTCAAATCTGCATGGTAGTTTGCTTGGAACTCTTCCAACTCACTGCTCCGCCGTTTAGGCAGAAAATGTATCCTGATATTGACTTAAAATCATCTATGTCTGATGCAAAGCTTGCATCACAGTATCCTTCGACAGTAAGATCTTTCGGACCTCCGTAAACTAAGAATAAATTTTTAGTACTTTTCAAGTACTTAAGAATATTCTTCACGGCAGCCCAGTGACCATCTCCAGGGTCAGATTGGAAACGACTTGTTACACTAAGTGCATAAGCCACATCCGGTCGAGTACACAACATTGCATACATTATGCTACCTATTGCTGACGCATAAGGTGTATGAGTCATTCTTTCCTTCTCAAGGTTAGTCTTAGGACACATCTTCTTTGAAAGACATGTTCCTACACTCATAGGAAGGTTCTTAACCTTTGCTGACTCCATATTGAATCTCTTCAATACTTTGTCAATGTACATCGACTGTGATAGTCCTATTAACCTTCTAGATCTATCTCTATAGATTTTAATTCCAAGGATATAGGACGCATCACTCAGATCTTTCATCTCAAATTGGTTCGATAACCATAACTTAGTCACTTTCATATCATCCTTCGAATTCCCAATAAGAAGGATGTTATCAACATAAAGTACTAAGAATTGCACTGAGGTCTCCAATTCCTTTCTATACACACATTATTCATTCGAAATTTGAATGAAGCCAAACGTTTTGACTGATTCATCAAATCGAATATTCCAATTCCTAGAGGCCTGTTTTAATCCATAGATTGATCTTTGGAGTTTGCAAACCTTTTGCTCACTCCCACTGAATGTGAAACCTATGGGTTGCTCCATATAAATGTTTTTATCAATGTCACCATTGAGAAAGGCAGTTTTCACATCCATTTGCCATATCTCGTAGTCATAATACGCAACAATGGCAAGCATGATCCGAATAGACTTTTGCATTGCAACTGGTGAAAAGGTTTCATCAAAGTCCACGTCGGGTCTTTGAGTGAATCCTTTTGCAACTAGTCTTTCTTTGTAGGCTGCAATGCTTCCATCAACTCCAAGCTTTCTCTTAAAGATCCATTTGCAACCTATGGGTTTGACCCCATCAGGCAAATCTACTAAGGTCCAAACTTGGTTGGAGTTCATGGAATCCATTTCGGATTTCATGGCTTCTATCCACTGTTCAGAGTCAGAATCTGAAAGTGCCTCCTCATATGTTAAAGGATCATTATCCTTTTGAGAGATTTCATGGAAGAACCCATACCATCTCTCTGGCTGTCTAGGAGTGCGTTCAGAACGCCTTAGAGGAGGATTTACGTGTGTATCGAAATTCGTGATTGGTTGTTGTTCATCAGAAGGGGACGTTTCTTCAGTAGGTGGCGTGGGGTCACTTTCTACTTCCTCTAATTCTATGATCTTGCCTTTCTTTTCTTTAAGGAATGGTTACTCCAGAAAAGTGACATTTCTGGAAACAAACACCTTTTGTTCAGATTGATCATAGAAGTAGTATCCTATGGATTCCTTAGGATAACCCATAAAGTAGCATAAGTTAGAACGAGATTCTAACTTATCTCCCACTGTCCTCTTCACGTAAGCAGGACAACCTCAAATTCTTAAGTAAGAATAACTAGGGATTTTACCATGCCACATTTCATAGGGCGTTTTAGGGATTGACTTAGAGGGAACTAGATTCAAAATCTTTGCTGCACTTTCTAGGGCATAACCCCAGAAAGAAGGTGGTAAGTCAGTGAAACTCATCATGGAACGAACCATATCAAGTAGAGTTCGATTCCTTCTCTCAGAAACTCCATTAAGCTGAAGAGTTCCCGGAGGAGTCCACTGAGAGATAATCCCATTATCTTTGAGATGATTAAGGAATTCATCACTAAGATACTCGCCTCCTCGATCAGATCGAAGTGCTTTGATCTTATGACCAGTTTGGTTCTCAACCTCCATTTGAAATTCTAAGAATTTCTCAAAAGGTTCAGATTTATACTTCATTAAGTATATATAACCATATCGACTAAAGTCGTCGGTAAAGGTTATGAAATACTGATGATTGTTTCTAGTGCTTACACTAAGCGGTCCACAAACATCAGTATGGATCAAATCTAAGACCTTAGTGGCACGTTCCACAGTTCCTTTAAAAGGAACTTTGGACATCTTTCCTTTGAGACAGGATTCGCAAGAAGTTAGCTCTTTGAGATCATTTTCAGAGAATGATCTTAAAGTGTTTATCTTGCTAATTCTGTTCTTGGAAATGTGTCCTAATCTAACGTGCCATAAGGGAGCTGAAACTTTGTCATCTCTCTTACGTTTAGTTTCTCGTTGTATATTCATAATATTGATATTCTGAGTTAGATAAGGTCCATTACTTAGAGTACCGATGTGAACGGAAGAGTTTTTCCGTTTGATAAAGTATTTACCATTCTTAATATAAGTTTCATAACCTTTACAATCTAAAATTGGAACTGAAATTATATTACGAATAATGCTCGGTACATAAAGGACTTTATTTAAGACTAACTCAAAACTACCTAAATCTAATCTAATTGTGCCTAAAGCTCGAGCTTCAACGTTTGAGCCATCGCTGATCTTCAAGACACATTCTCCTTCTTTGAGTTGTTGGACTTCACTTAGCATCTGTACATCATTACAGATATGAGTTCCACAACCGGTATCAAGTACCCAAGAACTAGAATTAATAGAAAGATTTATTTCAACGAGAAACATTCCTTTCTTTAGAGTAGCCTTGTACTCTGGGCAGTTTCTCCTCCAATGTCCCGCTTTGCCACAATGGAAGCAAACATCCTCTTTCTGATCACGCTTCTTCTTTTGGACCTTCCCCTTCGAAACGCCACCAGTGGGCCTAAGGGGTTTCTTCTTCTTCTTTTGGGCTTTTTTGCCCTTACCTTTAGAAGGCCCAGAAGAGGAAGATGGAGCATTCACCATCAAAACCTTATTGTCCTTCTTGATCGTGCTTTCAGCAGTCACAAGCTGACTAATCAGCTCAGCTACAATAACACCAGCATGATTCATATTGAAGTTAAGGACAAATGGGTTGAATGATGGTGGGAGCGAGGCTAGCAACAAGTCCACTGAAAGCTCATCTTTCAGTGGCATGTCCATGGAAGCAAGTTTCTCAGTAAGGGCGAGAAACTTGAGTCCATACTCATGGACACTAGAACCTTCCCTCATTCGCCAAGTGCGGGCGACGATGGGCGGGTGCGCCGAGAGGCCTCCCGCGCGGTTGCGGGAGGGTGCTGGGCGGTTGCCCTTGCGCGAGCCTAGGAGAGGCGGGTGGCGGCGCGAAGCCCGCACGCGCGGGCGGGGTTTCTCGTGTTCGTCATAATCCGGGTTTCCGTTTCGTGTTTTCGTTCAAAAGAAAAACCAATCCAAGAAATCCAAAAACAGTTTATACAATTTCAAATCTAAAATAGTTTTTCAAAAAAATTAAATTTTGTAAAAACCAATTTTCAGAAACTTTCAGGAAAAAAAATATAGTTTCGTAATTCAGGCTTTCTAAAATAATTACAAATACTCAATCGCATCAAGCCTAAAAATTTCTACCAAATTCAGCATAATTGAGACGAATCAGAAACAAGATTAATGAGGTGGCTCTGATACCACTTGTTGGAAAACACGAATCAGAAAGCAGTGGAAATTTAAAATTTTTCCAACAAAAGGATCTTGGACTCGTAATCGTGTATCCAAATTCGAAGGAATTAGAAACTTACTTTCTTAATTGTCTTTCTTGAAGCGTTTCAAGCCACCCAAGAACACTCTTCTCACGGCTTGATCCCCTCTCCTTGGTAAAGCTCGAATCTTAAAACTTTTAACTTGAAGCTCTCTAGAGATAGTCCACCAACTTGACTACAATCTAACTAGTAAGGATGTTAGTTCTCTAGTTAGTGTTTAGGCTTAACCTAGGGTTTTGTTTATCTTGGAGAAAGGATGGTGTTCAACGCATGAACCAAAAGAATTCTCGATTAGCTCTAAGAGGAGCTCGAGCTCCCCTATTTATAAGAAGTGAGTGGCCGAAATTCCTAGTCCTCATGGACTAAGGATTTGGTCCCTCTCTCCTATTACTTGATCATCAAGTAATTTTGACTTTGACTTTGAATTCAAATTCAAATCAACTTTCAAGAGAGCTAAAATATCCAAACTATTTTTGGATAATTTTATACTTTATTTATTTAAAATAAATAACTTATTTTATCTAATTAATTAATTCACAATTAATTAACTAGATTATTTTTGTCCAAAATTAGACTTTCTTTTTAATTCAAAATTAAACCAAAGTCTATTAAATAATTGAAAAATTAATTATTTAATATATATACAATATATTTATATTCACGTGAGACACGTGTCACACTCACGTGACCCACACGTGTGGTTTCACACGTGTGGAACCCTCTCGACCCGATTAACTCGTTTAATCATTTTAAAGCCTCAACTCATGTAACCAAGTTGTTGTGTGTGACCCTCTAGGTTCTCAATTCAATTAGCAGTGACCCTAATTAATTAATTCACTAATTAATTAATCAGTCCACAAATTAAACGACCATAGTCTAGCAACAGGTGTTTAACCCCTTGCTGAATTGGAATGTTCGGATTCGACAGAACCTTTAAGTCATTGATTCATGTGAGATACAATCCTCCTACTTACTATCTCTTAACCAAGATCTATGGTAAGGGAATAATCAGAACCTTAATAATCCGGTCTTAAAGCTAAGTGCATTTCATATCCATTTGATCTCAATCCAAGAAACCCTTTTCTTGATGTCTTGATCTACTGCCTTGGCCAAGGACTCCATATGGTAGATGAATGACTTACACAATAAGAGATCACCTTGTAAATGCAAGTGTAGGTCCTTTCTTGATTCTCATTCACTTTCATGAATCACTTGTGCAGCCCCAGCATAAGCCTTGAATCAGTTGTCTAAGGCGACACCCTTTACAGCTTATACCTAAGACTACAGAGTTAACTCATAAACTGACAAGGAACCTCAAGTCTAAGGATCAATTAATCACATCAATGACTCCTGAGATATTTCCTAATCTGGAAGTTTCCATTTCCTGAAATAGAAACTTCCTTTCCCATTGAGGAATCTTCTCACACGGGGCACCTCAGTGAACTTACTTATTAAAGTAAGCACCCTCATGTATCACACACGTATCAACTATACACTTTGTACCTCCATGAAACAAGGTGGTCCTTCTTAAAGGCGTGCTCCCACAAGCAAGCCTTAGAGGAGTCAGGTTGACACTCCCACTGTCTGTAGGACTCATCGGCTTGGAGCATTTTACTAATCATGACTTATGTGATATAGGGCTCATTTCATGAACCATTTCACCTAAATGGTAGAGTCCTAAAGTCATCAATATTAGGGGAGTTCTCATACATGCACAGCTAAAGTAAATGCATACCAAACAAGAGCATATAAAGAAGTGTTGCATCAATACGTTATTTTATTCAAAGATTGTCTGTAATTACAATAAGGAAAAGCACAAAGCGGATATACAATCGGCTTTCTAGGGCACTATTCCTAACATCTTCTTACGCTTCTTTTCCATTTTTCTCGTAATTTCCCACCTCAATTGTGACCCTAACATGTTATACGATGCGTTATGCTCATTTTTTGAAATTTATGGATTCGTTTGGCGTGTTATGCGCAAGATATGAATTTGCATGCCTTCAATGCTCCTTAGCGCGCATGAACACTTTGATACTTGGATTGTGAACCCTAATTGCATACTTTACCCTTCTTTTAAGATTCATTTAACTTGTATACTTGTTGAAATATGTATTATGATCTTTATTTGGAATTTATGGATCGATTTGATATGATACGTGGGAGATATGAACTTGAATGATTATGAATGCTCCAATAAATGAATGAAATGATTGATTATGTGCCTTAATGCATCTCCATGACATGATTTATTCTCTTATGCATATCATATCACATTTATTGCATTTCCGTGCATCAAATTTGGTTCATATGGAGTCTTGAGTTCACGAATGCACTGTGTGTCTTTTGTACAGTTTTCTCCAGGGCGGAGATGCCGGGTTCTTAGGCTATCTTCAAGCATTCTTTTCTTCTTGGTATTGTTCGGTAAGGTGTAAAACGTGGGTTTCTCTTCTATTAGCTATGATGACCCGATATATCCCTTATGTGAAAGTTTTAAACCAAAATATTATATATATGTATATATATCGAGTCTTTTCAGAAGAGTCTATGATTTCCAACGTAAAGCCCTTCACTTATGTATCCCCACCTTATGATTTTTGGCGTCGACATGATTATGCTTGCACGAGCCCAGGGACTTAGTGCAAGTGACTATGATGGGAGGCAAGGGCCGACGGTGATCCCTTGTACTAGTTCCACCACATTTACGGTGACACCGACCCTCGCTAGGAGGTTTAGCGGGGAATGGGAGCTGAGTGCCCTTGGGGGATTCATGTACCCCCATTGGCCTATGTATGGACCGATGGTCGAGTCTTGCAAGCCCGTCCACCACCCGGAGGAAAAAGGTGTACGTGTTTTTTAATGAATGATATGAATATGCATGATATGATTATGATTATGAACGAATATGTATGAATGTGTATGATCATTAATATAAAGATTGAATTGATATGCACACACGAGAAGTAGGTTGGAGATATTCGCCCACCCGCCAGGGCTTACGTATTGACCACATGAACGATTATGATTATGAATGAAAATGATTGTTGTAATCCTGAGCGTTGTTTTCTTTGTTTTCACCCACTTGGGAAATGTTTCAAACCTCGCACGGGATTATAGCTTGCATGTATGTGTGCTTAAATTCTACAGTATTATTTATAATATGCCCTGTTTTATACCCACCAGTCTCCTATAGACTGAACCCGGCTTTGTTTTTAGTTATTTTGCAGGTTTGGAGTGCTAGGCGGGATTTTGAGTCTGTCGAGTCCTGTGGTTAGGTCGAAGTCTTTTCACACGTATTTTTTTTAAATTGAATAAGTTATACATTGAATATATTAACTATTTTGATTATATTTTGTGATATTTAGGACAGGCTTCTAGGGACAGATTGAACCCCTATATTGCTTATATTGGAAATTGATTACATGCTTTGCTTTCGCACTTGTCTTTTCTCCTTGTACTTTATTAATTGGTTTCGAAAGTTTAGTTCCCGCCTAGCATAGTGAGTGGGTGAGTCCCCGTTCGCTCTGATCTGGCACCTGTATGGATTTTCCATTTCATATACGGGTCTGGTCTGAATGTGGGGGATGTAGCGCCTTCCGTTTGGGGTGCTACATCCTTAAGTGGTATCAGAGCCTCTGGGTTGCAAAACCGGGGTTCTCGTGTCGTGATTGAGTCAGTTTAGGTCGTACGGCATAGGAACAACTTGTCAACGTGTGCATTGCATTGACCTTGTGCTTGGAATTGCATTTCTTTTCGAACTTTGTTAAATTAATTGTTGCTTATTGCATTGGATTCGTGCCCTTTGTGTTGAAAATGTAATATGAGCATGCATTAATCGCATGCATATATTCTTGGAATGAGTTATAATTTACAGGTTATGAAGATAACATTACACCACGGCCAATTTCTACGACTACGAAAAGTACCACGAGTTTTACATTTAAACCGAATAAAGTGAGGAATGCACCGGGAGATTATATTCAAGAATTCGAGAGTCATGGCCTTTACTAATTGGGGTTAAGGTTTGAGTGAAGGAGCCCGGGATAGGGGATTCGAATATGGGACCTTGCAAGTTTTACCTTGGTAGACGGACACTTGGTGAAATCAGGGTCGATTATGTGGGGTTGTAGCTTAAAAGATCAACACTTATGCCTCTACTACGAAAGGGGATTTCGATCGGATTCCATGGGGTCATCTAACTCGAGGACGGGGTGAAGGAATCTTGAAGGTAGTTTAGTTAGGGGTTCGGATCGCTGAAGAGATTTCTCTTGGTAGTAGCTTTACTCAGGTTGAAGGTCGTGTTTTGCCCACTTCTAAGTTTAAGTTAAGAGGGATGATCTCCTTGCTATGAATGGGAGGTTGGATTCAGAATAGAAGATTGAATTGTGAAGAAGTTCCCAAGTTTAGTGGTAGCTGATGAATCAAGTATTTGAATTCAAGTTCGGACTAGAAGATTCGGAACATATCAGGATCAGAGAATGGTGAACAATACAAATCGGCAAAGAAGGACTTCCAATAAATCAGACTATTAAAAGCTAAGTTCGGGGGAAAAAAAAAAAGAAAATAAGAGGAACTAGGGATACTTCAGATCCCGGGTGAGGAAGAAGTTGGATTGGAAAGAGTTAAAGAAAATTAATCAACACGAAAAATACGAGTTCATGGACGGTGACAATGCTGAGGATAGGATCTGAGTTCATCTTTCAAATCCAAGCTGAATTGTCGTATTGTAAGGTTGCATTGGGAGATATAGAGTAACAAATGGAAACGATAAAGAAAGGCACACAGTCCTTAGAAGAAAATCCTATGCTCGAGTGTAAGCAATTATATGACAAGATTTACAACTGATTCGAATTCATATCGGAAATGAAGGGGACTTCATTCAAAGTGATCACTAGGAGACGGATTTGGGACAACCATGGAGAAGATTCGGGTAACAATTGGAGACCCAATCTTTGGAAGGATTCGAAATACCCAATTCCATGGGTTTAGAAGACTTTGGGTTCAAGAATTGTAATCTTGGCCACGGAGACACACAAATTGATACTAAGGAAAGTTCGAAGATTTAGAAGACCGTGGGTAAACAAGGAGAAGAACAACGAGCTCAAAGCAAGTTGTAATTAAAGAAGTGAAGAACAAGTTACTGAGCTAAAAACTTACCACCACGGTGACAGGTTTAATACATTCATGGCAAGTGCATTGTACATCGCTTTAAATTATTCACTCTTCCATATTTCTATATGTGTGCGTGCATCTTTACTTGACAAGCTTGCTCTAATATGTTGCATCTTTATATGTTGGCTATGTGCATTGGCATCTTAATCCAACATGCATGGTTTAGTGTTTACTTTATAGGAACTTTCTCCACTCCATTCCTCAAGTGTTACTCCAACCGAGCCACATTCGAATTGAGATAAGAAGACTATTGGATTACAAAGTGCAAAGAACAAAAGGAAAGAGGAAATATCGAGGCTCTGGAAAGTAGAACTGGGGGTTAGAATAGAAGGACTAAGATGAAGAAGTTGGGAATTTCATATTCCACAAGTGATAGAACAAGTTCAAAGGGTTGGGATAGAAACTTTTAAGGGGGAAAGCCCGACCACGAGATGACTTAGAACTTTTGGTTGTGCTCGAATGGGTTACTTCTATTAGGAACAATAGAATGCAAGAACCAACAAGTAACGAGATTCTGCAAGAGTGGAAAGAGATGAAATGAGAGATTTAGTATTCGATGCAATTTCAAAACCGAGGTGGATGAAGCTTCGCGAATACTATCCGAAGAAATGTGTACTTCGGGAGATGAAGGTTTGGATTCAAGGAAAGCTTGGGAGTTAAAACGAAAAGATTTTTCTAACTACAGGAGATGTACGAACTTAATCTCCCAAGGTTGAAATGGGATATGTTGTATGATGGGTTTCATATCTTGGAGACGATGGGACGGTGAAGGAAGTTCAAGAATTGGTAAGGAGGGTATTGGATAGAAGAAGCTGACCAAATCATCATATTCTGTGATGGTCAAAGTGAGAGTCAAGTTAATCTGGCATTAGAAGTGGAAGGCCTAGCAGAGATCACAACTTAAACATGATGGGTTACCGACTCGTCAGCCGGTTTTCCATGACGAGCCGGGAACACTACTAGGATTAGAAATGGGAATTCGGGCTACTAAATGACTAACTCAAGCAGCCGGCCAAGTCGGATATGACCTATGATGAAGAATAAGTTGTTTGGGTTTCAAGAGTGGAACTTCGGAGTGTAGAGTTTGGTAAAGACGGGAAATTAATCATGGGAAGAAGACCGACTGTGGAATGGGGACTGAGTAGTTATTGAAGCATCAACATGTCAGACCTTTCGAGGTATGACACTATGGTTAGAGAAATCTCCAACATCGAATCAGGTGTTGGGTTGGATCACTACAATTGAAGATTATCAAACAACGGTGAACGGTACATCAAGCACCCATGGCATACGCATGCACGTAACTTGAATTCAAATAATTCATGATGCTAAGTGCTTTGAACGCTTGTTGTATTAACTGCTTTCGTATGAATCATACTTGATGTATTTGATATTTCCTACTTGTTCCTTATATGGTTGTAGTATGATTTTTATTTTTATTTAATTGTTCTCTTGAGCGGTTGCGTTTGTTTGTTTGAGAGACGGGGATCTCTCGTTGTATGTTTGAGAGACGGGGTTCTCTTGTTGTTTGCTTGGGAGATGGGGTTCTCTCTCTTTGTTGCACTACTTTTTTGGTCTGCTAGAATTTCGAGTGTTTAGACTTCGGTGAGTTAAGAGTCATGGCGTACAACAATTGAAGACCCCTTCGTGCTTGAAGACCCTTCTCTGAACTAATCCCTGTCGGGATGTCGCGAACCCTGCGTGGGATGAACATGGAAAGGTTTTGCTTAGAGTCCAGTACTCAAGGCGGTGAATCCGAGGACGGATTCTTTTATAGAGGAGAGGTTGTAACGCCCCGCGTCTTCGGCCGTACAGGTATGACGTCACGAGAGGGCTACGTGCGCCTTTAAATTATTCATTTATGTGATAGTGTGTTTATTATAATGTTACAATGTTGTATTTGAATTATATGAAATTATTTGATAATCGTTTCATTCGAATTTTGAACGTTTATGCATGTATTGTAGCACCCGGAACGCCAGGCACCACATCCCCCGCACTATAGCCCCAATCCACATAGGAAACGGACAATCCATACATGAATCAAAGCTACAGCGAACGGGAGACAATAAAATGACTCAAGGCTAGGCGGGTACCCTCAATTTAAAACCAACCATCAATCAAATCAGAGTAAACATAAGCGGAAGCAATAACATTTATTAGATACGTATAGGTACCATATTTATTTATTTACTTATACGTACCATCATTTACACGATCAATACACTATCATCCTTCAACAAAATAGATAATAGGGCGATACAAAATATCCCAAATAACTATACAATCAAAATGTGGGAATGAAGTGTGCTAGACCCAAATTTAAAGACCAAATGACTCTAAATCCCCGCCTAGCACGCCCTGCAAAACACTGAAAAGTTGAGGTGTCAGTCCAACTCGGACTGAGCGAGGGGTATAAATAAATATAAGCGCACATACATGCAAGCTATAACCTCGGGTAATAATTTTGGCAAACAATACAATTTAATAGTCAAAAGAGATACTATCGCCCGAGATTACAACTATTCCAATTTCAATTCAATCAATTTCAATTCAATCAATAGTGGCCCGGCGAGTGGGGCAATTCTCCAACCTTACACCGACTGTGTACAATCAATCAATCAATCGATCAATTATTAGGTGATTAGGTGATCAAGCAATTCATTATTGTGCACAATTAGCAGTTTCAATAACTCCTTCTTCCTCCGGGTGATAGTGGGATTGCAAGGCCCCACTATCCAATCAATCTGGGCAGAGGGTACATGAATCCCTAAGCCCGGAACTCCTTTCCCACCCTAATCTCCTAGGGGGTTCAGGGGTCATCCCAATTTGGTGAGAATAGCTATCGAGTTACCCGTCAGCCCATGCTTTCCCGGTTGGCTCGAATCACTACCCTCGGGCCCACAGTGCAATACAATACTCGCCCAATCAATCAATCAATCAATCGATTTCTTTCAATATTTCGATAAAACATTTGAAAACCAATCTCATTTGAAAACTATAAGTATATTTATAGATTTTTGGCTTAAAATATCACATAGGGTTGTACGGGTCCTATGTATCTAAAATTAAACCTCACCTGAACGACCCAAAATATCCAAGGAGACAGCTCACGGGGCCTGCTCCTCGTCACCAGGAAGCTGGTCTGTGCAAGAAAGACAATTGTTCGTGAAACACGACTCAAAATGTACCAAATAGGACGAACGGCAAAATGTGACGAGACTACGAGAAAAATGCAATGCACCTTAAAAATATCGCGTTTCAACATGTAATCAATCATATAATGTCAATTAGGGATCAAATAATTGATTGGAAGGGGATGCTAAAATTTTAATTTTATGCAGTAGCTTTTGCACTACAATCGCAGTGGGAACGGCCGTTCCGGCCTTCCCTTGAAAATGGGAAGGGCCGTTCCCATGGCTGAAGAAAACGCGCCAGCGTTTTTTAAAAAGGGAAATGCGTTCTGGCTGGGAAGGGCCGTTCCGGCTCACAGGCCAAAGTGGGAACGGCCGTTCCCAGTCTCGCTGGCCTGAGTCTCAGTATCATGGGAACGGCCGTTCCAGTTTTGAACTGGAGCTGGGAAGGGCCGTTCCCAGAATACGTGAGCAAAATATGCAGAGCAGAAAAACAGAGCAGCCATGGAGAAGCATCAAACAACCACAAAAATGGATGCAACCAAGTTCCAATGCAAATATTAGATGCAAGAAATATGCTAGCATGTAAAATGATCAATAACAATTCATAAAAACACTTAGTCCCATGTTAGATCAACAATAATCCATCACTATAAACCCACACACTCCATCATGCTTCAAGCTCATAAATCACAAGATATATGCATCAAGCATGAACTTAATGATCACAACCATATTTCCAACACTCAATACACAATATAACTAAGCCAATATAAAGCCCTATATCTCATATATTTTCAAAGAATTCATCCAATCACCATATTTACCTCAAGAGAAAGAAATGAAAGAAGAGATGAAGATATGTTGTTGATGATGCTTGTGTGATCCCAAATCCCACAAATATTATGCTAAAATGAAGAAATCTCCCACTCCTTCACTTAGGGTTTTGATCGGTTGAGTAAGGAAAAAGATGGAGCAAATTTGAGATGTTTGAATGAAAGAATGAGCAATGGTACGTGATATGCTAGGAAGAAGAGAAAAGATTTGGCCTATTTTTGCAATTAAATCCTTTGAAAAGATAAGTTATGCAATTGAGTCTAAATCCAATTGTAAATGATCAATATGGTCCAATTCAATTAGGTCCCCATATGCATGAAAATGATCAATTAAGGACGTAAAAGAAATAAATCACATTCGAGAAAATAATTCACGTTGCAATTACGTTCAATAAATCCGAAAATATGATATGGTATGAATTTTCAATAAAATAACAAGAATACAATTTTATAAAATTATGTTATGCTATAGAAATTAAAGAAATGGACAATTAATAATTAATTTACAACTCTCAAACGCACACGTGTCGTTCATACCTGAAATGCCGAAAGCTGGGGCGTTACAATCCTCCCTCCTTATAAGAATCTGGTCCCCAGATTCACTGATCGGAAGGGAACAACTCGGGATGGAACCGTCTCATTTTGTCTTCGGTCTCCCACGTGGCTTCTTCGGTCTTATCACTTCTCCAAAGAACCTTAACCATGGGAATCCTCCGGTTTCTTAATTCCTGAAACTTCTTATCCAATATCTTAACCGGTTTCTGAACAAAGGTAAGACTCGGTTCCAATTCCACTTCTTCAACAGGAATGATCTCGGTTTCATCGGGGTAGTATTTCCTCAGCTGAGACACGTGAAATACGTTATGAATCCCCGTGAGGCTCGGTGGTAGGTCCAATCTGTAAGCAACTTCTCCAATTCTTTCCAAAATCTCATAAGGACCTAAATAACGAGGTTTAAGCTTACCTCCTTTCCCAATCCGAGCAAATCCTTTACGTGGAGACGCCTTCAAGAATACCCGGTCTCCAACCTCAAACTCGAGATCCCTTCTGCGACGATCGGCGTAGCTCTTCTGTCTGTCCTGAGCTGATTTCATCCGTTGTTTTATTAGTTGGACTTTCTTAATCATAACTTCAACTGCCTTGGAAGGTCTTTCCACTTTTTCACCTTTCTTAACACCTTCCTGCTTAGTCCATTTCCACTCTTCCAAGTCAAAGAACAACGGAGAACGACACTTCCGTCCATAAAGTAGCTCATACGGTGCCATTCCAATCGAAGCCTGAAAACTGTTGTTGTACGCGAACTCGATCAAAGGTAGCTGATCATGCCAAGAAGACTGAAAATCCAAAGAACAAGCTCGAAGTAAATCCTCGAGATACCTTATTAATCTCTCGGACTGGCCATCCGTCTGAGGATGAAAAGCTGTACTGAACTGGAGCTTCGTACCCAAAACCTCTTGCAATTCACGCCACAACCTCGAAGTGAACCGTGGATCTCTGTCTGAAACGATACTAACCGGAATCCCGTGAAGTCTAACAATCTCCCGGTTATAAAGCTCGGCTAGCTTGCGAATCTTATACGACATCCGAACCGGCAGAAAATGTGCAGACTTCGTCAAACGGTCTACAATCACCCAAATCCCATCGAATCCACCTTTCACCTTAGGTAATCCGGACACGAAATCCATCGTCACCTGTTCCCACTTCCACTCAGGAATAGGTAACGGCTGAAGAAGACCTCCCGGTTTCTGATGCTCGGCTTTCACCTTCTGACAGGTGAGACAATGTTTCACAAACTCGGCCACATCTTTCTTCAACCCACGCCACCAATAATATTGCCTTAAGTCCTTGTACATCTTGTTCCCTCCGGGGTGGATAGAATAAGCCGATCTGTGAGCTTCCTCGAGCAATACCCGTTTCAACTCTTCGGGTACAACCACTCGGTTCTTGAAACGAAGAAGACCAGTTTCATCGAACCCGAATGGACACTCTGGATCAGCTCTTGCCTTAGCTACCAATCTCTGAACTTCCAAATCTGTACTCTGAGCCTCAAACAACCTGTGCTTCAACTCTGGCTGGACCGAAATATTAGAAACTCGAGCCTTTAGAACAATTGGCTCGATCCCACTACTTTCACCCACTTCCAAGCTCGACACACTAGCCTTCCTACTAAGTGCATCGGCGACCACGTTGGCTTTACCGGGATGGTACTTGATCGTGCAATCATAATCTTCCAACCTTTCCATCCAACGCCGTTGCCTCATATTCAATTCCTTCTGAGTGAATAAATACTGGAGGCTTTTGTGGTCGGTGAAAATCTCGAAAGACACTCCATATAAATAATGTCTCCACTTTCCAAGTGCAAAGACTACAGCAGCAAGCTCAAGATCATGTGTCGGATAATTCTTCTCATGCTCTTTTAGCTTCCGTGATGCATAGGCAATTACTTTACCCTTCTGAGTCAACACACATCCCAAACCTTCCTTAGAAGCATCCGTATAAACAACATATCCTTCAGAACCTTCCGGAAGGGCTAACACTGGAGCAGACACTAACTTCTCCTTCAAGAAAGTGAAACTCTTCTCACATTCTTCATTCCAATCAAATTTCACATTCTTCTTCGTCAACCGGGTTAAAGGAACTGCTAACTTGGAGAAATCCTTCACAAACCTCCGGTAATAACCTGCCAATCCCAAGAAACTCCTAATCTCAGAGGCATTCCTAGGTTTCTCCCACTTCAGAACCGACTCAATCTTGGAAGGATCAACTTCCAAACCGTTGCCCGAAATCACGTGACCCAAGAATGACACCCTGTCAATCCAGAACTCACACTTGCTGAACTTGGCAAACAACTGATGCTCCTTCAAAGTCCTCAATACCAACTGAAGGTGTCTTGCATGCTCCTCGGCAGACTTCGAGAAAACCAGGATATCATCAATAAAAATGACCACGAACTTATCCAGAAAAGGCCTGAAGATCCTGTGCATCATATCCATAAAAGCTGCTGGGGCATTAGTCAATCCAAACGGCATCACAACAAACTCATAATGCCCATACCGAGTGTTAAATCCTGTCTTAGGAATATCCCCTGCTCGGATACGCAGCTGGTAGTAACCTTGTCTCAAATCCAACTTCGAGTAGACTTTCGAACCCTGAAGTATGTCAAACAACTCCTCGATGTGTGGAAGAGGATACTTGTTCTTGATCGTCATCCGGTTCAACTCCCTATAATCTATGCACATTCTCAAGGTCCCGTCCTTCTTCTTTACAAACAAAACCGGTGCACCCCAAGGAGAAGAACTCGGTCTGATATACCCAATCTCCAACAACGCATCAAGTTGAGTCTTCAACTCTTTCAACTCAGCCGGAGCCATACGATACGGAGTCTTGGAGTACGGCTCTGCGTTAGGGTACAAATCGATCACAAACTCAATTTCCCGTTCTGGAGGTAAAGAATCCAATTCTTCAGGAAAGACCTCGGGAAAATCCTTCACTACTTCCGTCTCTTCCAGCTTACTCTGATCCTTGGGTTTATTAAGGATATAAGCAATGAAACCCGTGGCTCCCTCTCGAACCAACTTATGAGCTTCGGAAAATGAAAGTAGCGGTACAGTCTTGGAACTCCAACCCACAATCAAATCTGATCCCAACTGAACCTTCTTCGCCCTGCAATCAACTGTGGCAGAATGTCTGTACAACCAATCCATACCCAGAATAGATCCATAGCAAGTCATCGGCAGCTCAATGAAATCTGACAAGAAAACTCGACCCTCGATGCTCACCGGAACCTCTCTAAACACCCGATCAGATTCTATACTACCACCAAAAGGAGTGCTAACCACATAACATGGAGAAGAACGAGAAACAGGCAAAGGCAAAGAAACAGATATAGCACTCGAAAGAAAGGAGTGAGTAGCTCCCGGATCAAATAACGTATGAATGTTCGTGCCATGTATGCAAATGGTACCTTCCACTACCGCGGCTGGATCAACATCAGCATCCGGCTGCTCTCCATCCAAAGCATAAGCCCGAGCCCTAATCAGTGGTCTCGGTGCTCCCGGTGGTGGTATCCTGCGATCCGGACAGCCATCTACCAAATGCTCATCGCTCCCACAAAGTAAGCATAGACCCAAACGTCTCCTGCAGTTATCATAGACGTGTGTCCTCTGCCCACAGAAGGTACAGTAAGGTCTCTCAGGTGGTGGTGGCAAAGCTGGAGCAACTGGTGCAGCTGGAGCTCTCATCACTGGTCCTGCTGGTCGGGGCTTCTTCCCTGGGCCCTGTGGAGCTGGTGGTGGAGATGAATATACCATCGGCCTCTTGCCTGAAGCAGAACCCGAGCCTGAACCCTTATACCCTGATCCGGCACCTCTGAAACCTGATCCAGAACCTCTGAATCCCGATCCTGAACCTGAGCCTGAACCTGAGCCTGAACGGTAAAAAGACCGCCTCGCATTCACTGAATCCTCAACCAATAAAGCCTTCTTGGTAGCCTTTGCCCACGTGCTCGTGTTGACCGCCTCAATTGCTGCCTGAATATCCGGTCTAAGGCCCTGTACAAACTGCATCGCCTTATGGAAATCATCACTCGCTATATTAGGAGCATAGCGGGACAATCTCTCATACTCGGCGATATACTCTGAAACAGACCGACTTCCCTGCTTGAGCTCTGTAAATTCCTTCAATCTTCTGGTGCGAGAAGATGGAGGAATGAACTTGTTCTGAAACTCTCTAACAAACACTTCCCAATTAACTTCCTCGCCTGCTGCCTCTAACACTATCCGGGCGCTCTCCCACCAAGAGTAGGCCTCACCCTGAATCAAAGAAATAGTACAACGGGCCTTCTCCCTGGACTCACACGGGATGAGCTCCCAAACCCTCTCGATCTTCCTGAGCCACTGCTCGGCCTGTATATCGTTTCCTTTGTAAAATTTGGGAGGATGCTGGTTCTGGAACTCCCTAAAGACAGCAGAAATCTGTGCCCCTGGCTGTGGTGGTGGCACTGGTGGTGCTGGAGGAACATGATCCCGGACTCTCTGATCAATAAGACCCACCACTGCATTCATAAAATCCTGTGGCTGAGCCTGAGGAGGTGGAGGAGGAGGTGGTGATCTCTCCCTGCGATGATGTCGATGATGTCTAGGAGAACGATCACGGTGATATCTATCGCGAGCCATCCTGAAATCCAGTCACTATTATGCATGTTCGATTAGTCAATGCCAATGTGTGCAAATAATTCAAAATTGCACATAAGTTCAGAATTCCAACAATTCACCCCAAAATCAAATAAGTCAGGTAGGTTCAAGTATCAAATAACAATGCAAAACTCTCAAATTGACAATTAGTTCCTATGCCGTGCGACCTAGACTCACAAAACTCGACACTAGAGACCCGGTTTTGCAACCGGGCTCTGATACCACCGTAGGATGTAGCACCCGGAACGCCAGGCACCACATCCCCCGCACTATAGCCCCAATCCACATAGGAAACGGACAATCCATACATGAATCAAAGCTACAGCGAACGGGAGACAATAAAATGACTCAAGGCTAGGCGGGTACCCTCAATTTAAAACCAACCATCAATCAAATCAGAGTAAACATAAGCGGAAGCAATAACATTTATTAGATACGTATAGGTACCATATTTATTTATTTACTTATACGTACCATCATTTACACGATCAATACACTATCATCCTTCAACAAAATAGATAATAGGGCGATACAAAATATCCCAAATAACTATACAATCAAAATGTGGGAATGAAGTGTGCTAGACCCAAATTTAAAGACCAAATGACTCTAAATCCCCGCCTAGCACGCCCTGCAAAACACTGAAAAGTTGAGGTGTCAGTCCAACTCGGACTGAGCGAGGGGTATAAATAAATATAAGCGCACATACATGCAAGCTATAACCTCGGGTAATAATTTTGGCAAACAATACAATTTAATAGTCAAAAGAGATACTATCGCCCGAGATTACAACTATTCCAATTTCAATTCAATCAATTTCAATTCAATCAATAGTGGCCCGGCGAGTGGGGCAATTCTCCAACCTTACACCGACTGTGTACAATCAATCAATCAATCGATCAATTATTAGGTGATTAGGTGATCAAGCAATTCATTATTGTGCACAATTAGCAGTTTCAATAACTCCTTCTTCCTCCGGGTGATAGTGGGATTGCAAGGCCCCACTATCCAATCAATCTGGGCAGAGGGTACATGAATCCCTAAGCCCGGAACTCCTTTCCCACCCTAATCTCCTAGGGGGTTCAGGGGTCATCCCAATTTGGTGAGAATAGCTATCGAGTTACCCGTCAGCCCATGCTTTCCCGGTTGGCTCGAATCACTACCCTCGGGCCCACAGTGCAATACAATACTCGCCCAATCAATCAATCAATCAATCGATTTCTTTCAATATTTCGATAAAACATTTGAAAACCAATCTCATTTGAAAACTATAAGTATATTTATAGATTTTTGGCTTAAAATATCACATAGGGTTGTACGGGTCCTATGTATCTAAAATTAAACCTCACCTGAACGACCCAAAATATCCAAGGAGACAGCTCACGGGGCCTGCTCCTCGTCACCAGGAAGCTGGTCTGTGCAAGAAAGACAATTGTTCGTGAAACACGACTCAAAATGTACCAAATAGGACGAACGGCAAAATGTGACGAGACTACGAGAAAAATGCAATGCACCTTAAAAATATCGCGTTTCAATATGTAATCAATCATATAATGTCAATTAGGGATCAAATAATTGATTGGAAGGGGATGCTAAAATTTTAATTTTATGCAGTAGCTTTTGCACTACAATCGCAGTGGGAACGGCCGTTCCGGCCTTCCCTTGAAAATGGGAAGGGCCGTTCCCATGGCTGAAGAAAACGCGCCAGCGTTTTTTAAAAAGGGAAATGCGTTCTGGCTGGGAAGGGCCGTTCCGGCTCACAGGCCAAAGTGGGAACGGCCGTTCCCAGTCTCGCTGGCCTGAGTCTCAGTATCATGGGAACGGCCGTTCCAGTTTTGAACTGGAGCTGGGAAGGGCCGTTCCCAGAATACGTGAGCAAAATATGCAGAGCAGAAAAACAGAGCAGCCATGGAGAAGCATCAAACAACCACAAAAATGGATGCAACCAAGTTCCAATGCAAATATTAGATGCAAGAAATATGCTAGCATGTAAAATGATCAATAACAATTCATAAAAACACTTAGTCCCATGTTAGATCAACAATAATCCATCACTATAAACCCACACACTCCATCATGCTTCAAGCTCATAAATCACAAGATATATGCATCAAGCATGAACTTAATGATCACAACCATATTTCCAACACTCAATACATAATATAACTAAGCCAATATAAAGCCCTATATCTCATATATTTTCAAAGAATTCATCCAATCACCATATTTACCTCAAGAGAAAGAAATGAAAGAAGAGATGAAGATATGTTGTTGATGATGCTTGTGTGATCCCAAATCCCACAAATATTATGCTAAAATGAAGAAATCTCCCACTCCTTCACTTAGGGTTTTGATCGGTTGAGTAAGGAAAAAGATGGAGCAAATTTGAGATGTTTGAATGAAAGAATGAGCAATGGTACGTGATATGCTAGGAAGAAGAGAAAAGATTTGGCCCATTTTTGCAATTAAATCCTTTGAAAAGATAAGTTATGCAATTGAGTCTAAATCCAATTGTAAATGATCAATATGGTCCAATTCAATTAGGTCCCCATATGCATGAAAATGATCAATTAAGGACGTAAAAGAAATAAATCACATTCGAGAAAATAATTCACGTTGCAATTACGTTCAATAAATCCGAAAATATGATATGGTATGAATTTTCAATAAAATAACAAGAATACAATTTTATAAAATTATGTTATGCTATAGAAATTAAAGAAATGGACAATTAATAATTAATTTACAACTCTCAAACGCACACGTGTCGTTCATACCTGAAATGCCGAAAGCTGGGGCGTTACATGTATGACTTCATGACTTGGAAATTGATCCATTTATCTTTGAATTTAATTCCTTTTCATTCTTTAATTGTGCTATTCAATTCGTTTAATTTGAATACTTACGAATTTTATGCTTTTCAATTCCTTCTTTCATGAATCTTATTTCGTGGATTATGTGTTTAAATTCAGCGAGCATGCTTAAGTGTTATATTAATTTCAATTATGAAAATCCTTGAACAATTATCCTTGATTGAACACATTTAGAGACCTTTGGACTTAATTGATAATTTAATTAGACTCAATTGTAGCATTCATGAAACTTGATATCTAATTGCATTCACTTAAATCTTCTAAGGACCAAGTAGCAATTCTTCCCTTTTCTTCTCTTCTTGGACCGATATAAGTATATACCCACATATACATTCATTCATTTTCTTCCTTCTTCATTCAAGAACAAAGCAAGAAAACCTCTCTTCTTTCCCCTCCTACTTCGATCCACCAAGGAAGGAAGCAAGGCCAAGATTTTCTTCTCTTTTCTTCAAGAATTCAAGCAATACACTTTCATCTCTTCATCTCCTCCATCTCTTCACTCAATCAAGGTAAGATCATGGATTTTAATTGAGGAATTCTTGAGTATATATTAGGGTTTGTGGTCTTTTGGATTCCATGAGTTTATATGAGGTTTATATGATGATATTGGTTTGGTTTTGTGCAAATATTTCATGAGTTATATGCGCTTGGGGCATGATTGATCACCTTTCTTATTTAAGGGTTACATGTGTGAACTTTAATGAATTTGAGCATGTTTCCTTGGATAAATTAATGTTTATTTGAGATATATGAATCATATACATGTTTCCTTGAGTTCTGTGGGTTAATTATTTGGTTGGCTAGTGTTTTGGTTGTTGTTTGGGATGTTTGGTTCGAGTTTGACATGGAAACGTTGTTGTTGTTGCTTGGGAGCAAAGCAGAAAACAGGGGAAGCATTTCTGCCTTGGGTAACGCCCGTTACCCCTTTTGTGCTTAAAATTGGTAACCCCCGTTACCTTATCCCTTTTATCGCCTACCTTCGTTAACCCCCGTTACCCATTTTTGCCTTGGAAGTGGTAACCCCATTTACCACCCCTTTTTGACTGGTCTACCATTTTGTTCTTTCATTCATTTCTGTCTCGGTTTTATCCATCGCTACCTATCCAAATGAGCTCCGATTGACATGAAATTCTAATTGTAGAAACTAAATTGAGTCTAGAGTATTCTCCAATTGGAATCACCTCAATATCATTTCTCATTTGTGAGTTATAATCATTTTAATTTGGTGTCACCACTTCACCGGGAATCTGCATTCATGCAACTTCGGGCCTACGTCATTTTCACCTCGATTTGAACCACATACCATTTTAAAGGTCTACTTGTCTAGTTTCATATCCCACAAACAAAACCCAATTTGGACTTCTCAAACTTCAGATATCCTCGTTTCATGGCAGTTTGTGCATTTTGGAAAATTGTCAGATTTTGCAAGATCATGTTCGGAGTTTCATCTTACGCTTCTTTTCCGTTTTTCTCATAATTTCCCACCCCAATTGTGACCCTAACATGTTATACGATGTGTTATGCTCATTTTGTGAAATTTATGGATTCGTTTGGCGTCTTATGCGGAAGATATGAATTTGCATGCCTTCATTACTCCTTAACGCGCATGAACACTTTGATACTTGGATTGTGAACCCTAATTGCATACTTTAACCTTCTTTTAAGATTCATATAACTTGTATACTTGGTGAAATATGTGTTATGATCATTATTTGGAATTTATGGATCGATTTGATATGATACATGGGAGATATGAACTTGAATTCAAGAAATGAATGAAATGATTGATTATGTGCGTTAATGCATCTCCATGACATGATTTATTCTCTTGTGCATATCATATCACATTCATTGCATTGTCGTGTATCAAATTTGGTTCATATGGAGTCTTAAGTTCACGAATGCACTGTGTGTCTTTTGTACAGTTTTCTCCAGGGCCGAGATACCGAGTTCTTAGGCTATCTTCAAGCATTCTTTTCTTCTTGGTATTGTTCGGAATGGTGTAACAGGTGTGTTTCTCTTCAATTAGCTATGATGACCCAATATATCCCTTATGTGAAAGTTTTAAACCAAAATATTATATATATGTATATATATCGAGTCTCTTCAGAAGAGTCTATGATTTCCAACGTAAAGCCCTTCTCTTATGTATCCCCACCTTAAGATTTTTGGCGTGGACATGATTATGATTTCACGGGCCCAGGGACTTAGTGCAAGTGGCTATCTGGGAAGGCAAGGGCCGACGGTTATCCCTTGTACTAGTCCCACCACATTTACGGTGACACCGGCCCTCGCTAGGAGGTTTAGCGGGGAATGGGAGCTGAGTGCTCTTGCGGGATACATGTACCCCCATTGGCCTATGTATGGACCGGTGGTCGGGTCTTGCAATCCCGTCCCTGTTGGAAAACACGAATCAGAAAGCAGCGGAATTTAAAAAAAAAAATTTCCCAACAAAAGGATCTAGGACTCGTAATCGTGTAACCAAATTCGTAAAGATAGAAAACTTACTTTTCTTTTGTTCTTTCTTGAAGCGTTTCAAGCCACCCAAGAACGCTCTTCTCGCGGCTTGATCCCCTCTCCTTGGTAAAGCTCGAATCTTCAAACTTCTAACTTGAAGTCTCTAGAGAAAGTCCACCAACTTGATCACAATCTAACTAGTAAGGATGCTAGTTCTCTGGTTAGTGTTTAGGCTTAACCTAGGGTTTAATTTAATCTTGGAGAAAGGAAGGTGTTCAACACATGAACCAAGAATTGTCTATTAGCTCTAAAGGGGAGCTCGAGCTCCCCTATATATAGGAGGGAGTGCCGATCCAAATCCTTATTGGACAAGGATTTGGTTCCTCTCTCTCCTATTACTTGATCACCAAGTATTTTCCAACTTTGACTTTGAATTCTAATTCTAGTCAACTTTTAAGAGAGCTAAAAATATCCAAACTATTTTTGGATAATTTTATACTTTATTTATTATAAAATAAATAACTTATTTTTATCTAATTAATTAATTCATAATTAATTAACTAGATTATTTTCTCCAAAATTAGAATTTCTTTTTAATTCAAAATTAAACCAAAGTCTATTAAATAATTAACTAATTAATTATTTAATATATATATATATATAATATATATATACACACGTGTGTGACACGTGTCACAGTGATACGTGTCACTCACGTGAGCCACACGTGTGATTTCACACGTGTGGAACCCTCTTGGCCCGATTAACTCGTTTAATCATTTTCAAGCCTCAACTCATGTAACCAAGTTGTTGTGTGTGACCCTCTAGGTTCTCAATTCAATTAGCAGTGACCCTAATTAATTAATTCACTAATTAATTAATCAGTCCACAGATTAAACGACCATAGTCTAGCAACAGGTGTTTAACCCCTAGCTGAATTGGAATGTTCGGATTCGACAGAACCTTTAAGTCATTGATTCATGTGAGATACAATCCTCCTACTTACTATCTCTCAACCAAGATCTAGGGCAAGGGAATAATCAGAACCCTAATAATCCGGTCTTAAAGCTAAGTGCATTTCATATCCATTTGATCTCAATCCAAGAAACCCTTTTCTTGATGTCTTGATCTACTGCCTTGGCCAAGGACTCCATATGGCATATGAATGACTTACACAATAAGAGATCACCTTGCAAATGCAAGTGTAGGTCCTTTCTTGATTCTCATTCACTTTCACGAGTCACTTGTGCAGCCCCAGCATAAGCCTTGAATCAGTTGTCTAAGGCGACACCCTTTAAAGCTTATACCTAAGACTACAGAGTTAACTCATAAAGTGACAAGGAACCTCAAGTCTAAGGATCAATTAATCACATCAATGACTCGTGAGATATTTCCTAATCTGGAAGTTTCCATTTCCTGAAATAGAAACTTCCTTTCCCATTTAGGAATGTTCTCACACGGGGCGCCTCAGTGAACTCACTTATTAAAGTAAGCACCCTCATGTATCACGCACGTATCAAATATACACTTTCCACCTCCATGAAACAAGGTGGTCCTTCTTAAGGGCGTGATCCCACAAGCAAGCCTTAGAGGAGTCAGGTTGACACTCCCACTGTCTGTAGGACTCATCGGCTTGGAGTATTTTACTAATCATGACTTATGTGAGATAGGGCTCGTTTCATGAACCATTTCACCTAAATGGCAGAGTCCTAAAGTCATCAGGATTAGGGGAGTTCTCATACATGCACAGATAAAGTAAACGCATACCAAACAAGAGCATATAAAGAAGTGTTGCCTCAATTCGTTATTTCATTCAAAGATTGTCTGTGATTACAATAAGGAAAAGCACAAAGCGGATATACAATCGGCTTTCTAGGGCACTATTCCTAACAATCTCCCACTTGCCCGTCAAAGCCATTCTAAAGCTACTCTAAGTCCCATCTTCTGAAGATGACCTTGGAAAGCTTCTCGACTAAGGGGTTTAGTAAGTGGATCTGCCACGTTCTCTGCTGATGTGACCCTCTCAATTAGCACATTTCCTCTTTTGATAATATCACGGATTAGGTGATACTTCCTCATAATGTGCTTGGTCCGTTGGTGAGATCTTGGTTCTCTTGCTTGAGCAACCGCCCCAGTGTTGTCACAAAACACAGTAATGGGGTCTTTCATGCTAGGAACAACATTCAACTCTTGAATGAAGTTTCTAATCCAAACACCTTCCTTAGCTGCATCATTTGCAGCTAAGTATTCGGCCTCAGTGGTCGAATCTGCAGTGGTTGTTTGCTTGGAACTCTTCCAACTCACTGCTCCGCCGTTTAGGTAGAAAATGTATCCTGATATTGACTTAAAATCATCTAAGTCTGATGCAAAGCTTGCATCGCAGTATCCTTCGACAGTAAGATCTTTCTGACCTCCGTAAACTAAGAATAAATCTTTAGTACTTTTCAAGTACTTAAGAATATTCTTCACGGCAGCCCAGTGACCATCTCCAGGGTCAGATTGGAAACGACTTGTTACACTAAGTGCATAAGCCACATCCGGTCGAGTACATAACATTGCATACATTATGCTACCTATTGCTGACGCATAAGGTGTATGAGTCATTCTCTCCTTCTCAAGGTTAGTCTTAGGACACATCTTCTTTGAAAGACATGTTCCTACACTCATAGGAAGGTTCTTAACCTTTGCTGACTCCATATTGAATCTCTTCAATACTTTGTCAATGTACATCGACTGTGATAGTCCTATTAACCTTCTAGATCTATCTCTATAGATTTTAATTCCAAGGATATAGGACGCATCACCAAGATCTTTCATCTCGAATTGGTTCGATAACCATAACTTAGTCACTTTCATGTCATCCTTCGAATTCCCAATAAGAAGGATGTCATCAACATAAAGTACTAAGAATTGCACTGAGGTCTCCAATTCCTTTCTATACACACATGATTCATTCGAAATTTGAATGAAGCCAAACGCTTTGACCGATTCATCAAATCGAATGTTCCAATTCCTAGAAGCCTGTTTCAATCCATAGATTGATCTTTGGAGTTTGCAAACCTTTTGCTCACTCCCACTGAATGTGAAACCTATGGGTTGTTCCATATAAATGTCTTTGTCAATGTCACCATTGAGAAAGGCAGTTTTCACATCCATTTGCCATATCTCATAGTCATAATATGCAGCAATGGCAAGCATGATCCGAATAGACTTTTGCATTGCAACTGGTGAAAAGGTTTCGTCAAAGTCCACGCCGGGTCTCTGAGTGAATCCTTTTGCAACCAGTCTTGCTTTGTAGGCTGCAATGCTTCCATCAACTCCAAGCTTTCTCTTAAAGATCCATTTGCAACCTATGGGTTTGACCCCATCAGGCAAATCTACCAAGGTCCAAACTTGGTTGGAGTTCATGGAATCCATTTCGGATTTCATGGCTTCTATCCACTGTTCAGACTCAGAATCTGAAAGTGCCTCCTCATATGTTGAAGGATCATTATCCTTTTGAGAGATTTCATGGAAGAATCCATACCATCTCTCCGGCTGTCTAGGATTGCGTTCAGAACGCCTTAGAGGAGGATTTTCATGTGTATCGAAATTCGTGATTGGTTGTGGTTGATCAGAGTGGGACGTTTCTTTAGTGGGTTGTGTGGGGTCACTTTGTACTTCTTCTAATTCTATGATCTTGCCTTTCTTTTCTTTAAGGAACGGTTCCTCAAGAAAAGTGGCATTTCTGGAAACAAACACCTTTTGCTCAGATTGATCATAGAAGTAGTATCCTATGGATTCCTTAGGATAACCTACAAAGTAGCATAAGTTAGAACGAGATTCTAACTTATCTCCCACTGTCCTCTTCACGTAAGCAGGACAACCCCAAATTCTTAAGTAAGAATAACTAGGGATTTTACCATGCCACATTTCATAGGGCGTTTTAGGGACTGACTTAGAGGGAACTAGATTCAAAATCTTTGCTGCACTTTCTAGGGCATAACCCCAGAAAGAAGGTGGTAAGTCAGTGAAACTCATCATGGAACGAACCATATCAAGTAGGGTTCGGTTCCTTCTCTCAGAAACTCCATTAAGCTGAGGAGTTCCCGGAGGAGTCCACTGAGAGATAATCCCATTATCTTTGAGATGATTAAGGAATTCTTCACTAAGATATTCGCCTCCTCGATCAGATCGAAGTGCTTTGATCTTGTGACCAGTTTGGTTCTCAACCTCCTTTTGAAATTCTAAGAATTTCTCAAAAGCTTCAGATTTATACTTCATTAAGTATACATAACCATACCGACTAAAGTCATCAGTAAAGGTTATGAAATACTGATGATTGTTTCTAGTGCTTACACTAAGCGGTCCACAAACATCAGTATGGATCAAATCCAAAACCTTAGTGGCACGTTCCACAGTTCCTTTAAAAGGAACTTTGGACATCTTTCCTTTGAGACAGGATTCGCAGGAAGTCAACTCTTTGAGATCATTTTCAGAGAATGATCCTAAAGTGTTTATCTTGCTAATTCTGTTCTTGGAAATGTGTCCTAATCTAGTGTGCCATAAGGGAGCTGAAACTTTGTCATCTCTCTTACGCTTTGTTTCTCGTTGTATATTCATAATATTGATATTTTGAGTTAGGTAAAGTCCATTACTTAGAGTACCGATATGAACGGAAGAGTTGTTCCGTTTGATAAAATATTTACCATTCTTAATATAAGTTTCATAACCTTCACAATCTAATATTGGAACTGAAATTATATTACGAATAATGCTCGGTACATAAAGGACTTTATTTAATACTAACTCAAAACTACCTAAATCTAATCTAATTGTGCCTAAAGCTCGAGCTTCAACGTTTGAGCCATCGCCGATCTTCAAGACACATTCTCCTTCTTTTAGTTGTTGAACATCACTTAGCATCTGTACATCATTACAGATATGAGTTCCACAACCGGTATCAAGTACCCAAGAACTAGAATTAATAGACAGATTTGCTTCAACGAGAAAGATACCTTTCTTTAGAGTAGCCTTGTACTCTCGGCAGTTTCTCCTCCAATGTCCCACTTTGCCACAATGGAAGCAAACATCCTCTTTCTGATCATGCTTCTTCTTTTGGGCCTTCCCCTTCGATATGCCACCAGTGGGCCTAAGGGGTTTCTTCTTCTTCTTTTGGGCTTTCTTGCCCTTACCTTTAGAAGGCCCAGAAGAGGAAGATGGAGCATTCACCATCAAAACCTTATTGTCCTTCTTGATCGTGCTTTCAGCAGTCACAAGCTGACTAATCAGCTCAGCTACAGTAGCACCAGCATGATTCATGTTGAAGTTAAGGACAAATGGGTTGAATGATGGTGGGAGCGAAGCTAGCAACAAATCCACTGAAAGCTCATCTTTCAGCGGCATGTCCATGGAAGTAAGTTTCTCAGTAAGGGCAAGAAACTTGAGTCCATATTCATGGACACTTGAACCTTCCCTCATTCTCAAGTGGAACAATTCCTTTGAAGTGTTATACCTTGTAACACGTTCATGAGGGCGGTAAAGTTGCTCTAAGTGGTCGTAAATCTCCCAAGCAAATTCCATGGCCTCATGTTGCCTTTGCAAGTTCGGAGACATGTTAGCCAACATAAGGCAACGGGCTTGGAGATTATCATCCTTCCACTTCTGAATCGCGTCCCGCTCGGCCCGAGTGGGAGCCTCCCCTTCGGGACTAGGCTCCCCTTCGAAGAGAACATAAGTTCTCTTCTCAGAATCTAAAATGATTTTTAGATTCCTCAGCCAATCAGAATAGTTGGGACCAGTCAACTTGTTTGACTCGAGGATCGATACAAGAGGGTTTTTGGTTGCCATTTCAAAACACGTAGAGAATCACAGAATCTACGACCTAAATGGTAAAACAGAGAACTAGTGAGCATGCTGAATTATAACGATATTCAAAAGATAAGGTCTTTAATCTATTGTAGCTCCCACTGTTTTTCAAAGATCTATAATTCCCAAAGATCTAAGAGGAACACGTTTCCCAATGGGTACTAAGATCCTAGGCATTTTACCTCGAACCCACGACTCGCGGACATTCTAAGTAAGAACCCTAGGTAGGTACAACTTACCAATTCTAACACTTTTAGAATTCTTAGTAGTTGTTTTTGCATCACCTATCTTTCAATATGGACCCACGACTCGTGCGACATCCATATTTACTTAGGCGTTAAGCTAGACCCATCAATCATAAGATCATGACCAAAACTTAGTTCGAACGACCCACGACTCGCGGACATCGCCCTTACTAAAATTGACCACGAAATATTGATCATTTAAAATGATCAATTAGGTAACTAAAAACTAATAAGCACCACTAGCTATCCCACGACTCGCGGACAATAACTAGCTTTACTTACTAAACTTAAAACCTATTGATGGAATGCTAGGAATTTAATTCAAAATTTGCATCTCGAATTAAACACCTATTTGTTCGAAATTAGCTTAATATTTAATGGGAATTTTCGAATCAACCGGAGAGTTGTCCGGTTCGACCTCACCAACATATATGTTATCCAATTTTATTAGTCTTGATTAATGCAAGTACACTTAAATGCATTTCAAACAAGCACATAAACAGATAACATGTCCTAGCATGATACTAACATGTAATGATCATGGGTTCTACCTATCTTATGCGTGATATGTGGGAGCCACTCCACAATCACAAGTTCTAACATACATGCCACACAAATAGTTTAAATCACATAAGGGAAAGCGGTAACAAAATACGAGCCCTATTTCTATTACATTTAACAATTGAGATTCCCCTCCCTAACATTTTGAGGGGTCTTCACTTATGGCCTCCTTGTTACTTGAATGTGGTCCATCTTACTCCTTGGGTGCATTGTCTCCAAAATGAAAATAAAAACCTCACCACCTATCTCTACTCTCAAATTACAATAAAAAGAAAAAGACATAAAGTAATAAGGCTCAATCTTCATATTGGCCTTAGACAATTACACGGGGCATACCCCGGCCTCAAAAACAGTAATATGGAAAGCCACATAATAAATCACATAACAGTACGCACATAAGTGAGGCTCCAACCTCAATTAAAAAACGCAACTATAGGGCTCCAACCCCAATTTAAACCATCCATGTGCATAAATTAAAACCATACATAGATCTAAACCCATGATCACCTAACATGCTTTTGCGAGAATTTAAATTTAGCCAATAAATTAAAATTCTCGTTTCAAGTCCTAATGACTTAAAACACGACTTAGATGCAATTCTTGTTCAAGAGCCTTTTCAATAAAACCCGAAAAACAACAAACCAATAAAATTCCAATTAATTTCCAAAATTAATAATTTTATTCTTTCATTATTTTCAGAAAATAAAGTTCATAATTTTCTCAAAATCCAAATCGCTTCAATTTCTCAAAAATCCCAATTTAATCAAAAATTTTAAAATAATTTTATTTTAACAAAACTGATTTTAAAAGATAAAATTAAAATAAAATTAAATCGGGATTTACGGACTGAAAACACGAAAAACACGAAACACGAAAACGGGCCCGAAAAGGGGCCTAGCCGCGCGAGGCACTGAAGCGCAGCAGCGCGCGCACAGCGCGCGGCAGTTGCCGCTCGCGTGCGCGCGCCGGCCGCGCATCATGCGCCGGCTGCGACTAGGCGGACTGGGCAGGCGTCACGCGCGGTTGCGGGACGGGCTGGGCGGGCGCGCCTAGGCGCGCCTGGAACGGCTCCCGCGCTGTTGCGGGAGGAACTGGGCGGCGACGACGGGCCTGGCCGTGCGACGTGCTAGCACGCCTAGGCTCGTTGCTTTTCGTGTTCGTTTCGTATTTCTAGGTTTCTCGAAAACCCGGTTCAATCCAAAATTAAAAAATTCGATTTAAACATATTTTAATCAAAACAATTTTCAAAAACACAATTTGAGAAAACAGTTTTAGAAATTCAGGAAAAATTACAGTTTCGTAATTCAGGCTTTCTAAAAGAACTCATGAATACCTAATTCGCATCTAAGCCTAAGAATTTCTACCAAATTCAGAATAATTGAGACGAATCAGAAACACGATTAACGAGGTGGCTCTGATACCACTTGTTGGAAAACACGAATCAGAAAGCAGCGGAATTTAAAAAAAAAAAATTCCCAACAAAAGGATCTAGGACTCGTAATCGTGTAACCAAATTCGTAAAGATAGAAAACTTACTTTTCTTTTATTCTTTCTTGAAGCGTTTCAAGCCACCCAAGAACGCTCTTCTCGCGGCTTGATCCCCTCTCCTTGGTAAAGCTCGAATCTTCAAACTTCTAACTTGAAGTCTCTAGAGAAAGTCCACCAACTTGATCACAATCTAACTAGTAAGGATGCTAGTTCTCTAGTTAGTGTTTAGGCTTAACCTAGGGTTTAATTTAATCTTGGAGAAAGGAAGGTGTTCAACACATGAACCAAGAATTGTCTATTAGCTCTAAAGGGGAGCTCGAGCTCCCCTATATATAGGAGGGAGTGCCGATCCAAATCCTTATTGGACAAGGATTTGGTTCCTCTCTCTCCTATTACTTGATCACCAAGTATTTTCCAACTTTGACTTTGAATTCTAATTCTAGTCAACTTTTAAGAGAGCTAAAAATATCCAAACTATTTTTGGATAATTTTATACTTTATTTATTATAAAATAAATAACTTATTTTTATCTAATTAATTAATTCATAATTAATTAACTAGATTATTTTCTCCAAAATTAGACTTTCTTTTTAATTCAAAATTAAACCAAAGTCTATTAAATAATTAACTAATTAATTATTTAATATATATATATATAATATATATATACACACGTGTGTGACACGTGTCACAGTGACACGTGTCACTCACGTGAGCCACACGTGTGATTTCACACGTGTGGAACCCTCTTGGCCCGATTAACTCGTTTAATCATTTTCAAGCCTCAACTCATGTAACCAAGTTGTTGTGTGTGACCCTCTAGGTTCTCAATTCAATTAGCAGTGACCCTAATTAATTAATTCACTAATTAATTAATCAGTCCACAGATTAAACGACCATAGTCTAGCAACAGGTGTTTAACCCCTAGCTGAATTGGAATGTTCGGATTCGACAGAACCTTTAAGTCATTGATTCATGTGAGATACAATCCTCCTACTTACTATCTCTCAACCAAGATCTAGGGCAAGGGAATAATCAGAACCCTAATAATCCGGTCTTAAAGCTAAGTGCATTTCATATCCATTTGATCTCAATCCAAGAAACCCTTTTCTTGATGTCTTGATCTACTGCCTTGGCCAAGGACTCCATATGGCATATGAATGACTTACACAATAAGAGATCACCTTGCAAATGCAAGTGTAGGTCCTTTCTTGATTCTCATTCACTTTCACGAGTCACTTGTGCAGCCCCAGCATAAGCCTTGAATCAGTTGTCTAAGGCGACACCCTTTAAAGCTTATACCTAGGACTACAGAGTTAACTCATAAAGTGACAAGGAACCTCAAGTCTAAGGATCAATTAATCACATCAATGACTCGTGAGATATTTCCTAATCTGGAAGTTTCCATTTCCTGAAATAGAAACTTCCTTTCCCATTTAGGAATGTTCTCACACGGGGCGCCTCAGTGAACTCACTTATTAAAGTAAGCACCCTCATGTATCACGCACGTATCAACTATACACTTTCCACCTCCATGAAACAAGGTGGTCCTTCTTAAGGGCGTGATCCCACAAGCAAGCCTTAGAGGAGTCAGGTTGACACTCCCACTGTCTGTAGGACTCATCGGCTTGGAGTATTTTACTAATCATGACTTATGTGATATAGGGCTCGTTTCATGAACCATTTCACCTAAATGGCAGAGTCCTAAAGTCATCAGGATTAGGGGAGTTCTCATACATGCACAGATAAAGTAAACGCATACCAAACAAGAGCATATAAAGAAGTGTTGCCTCAATTCGTTATTTCATTCAAAGATTGTCTGTGATTACAATAAGGAAAAGCACAAAGCGGATATACAATCGGCTTTCTAGGGCACTATTCCTAACACCACCACCCGGAGGAAAAAGGTATACGTGTTTATGATTATGAATATGCATGATATGATTATGATTATGAACGAATATGTATGAATGTGTATGATCATTAATATAAAGATTGAACTGATATGCACACACGAGGAGTAGGTTGGAGATATTCGCCCACCCGCCAGGGCTCACATGTTGACCACATGAACGATTATGATTATGAATGAAAATGATTGTTGTAATCCTGAGCGTTGTTTTCTTTGTTTTCACCCACTTGGGAAATGTTTCAAACCTCGCATGGGATTATAGCTTGCATGTATGTGTGCTTAAATTCTGCAATATTATTTATAATATGCCCTGTTTTATACCCACCGGTCTCCTATAGACTGAACCCGGCTTTGTTTTTAGTTATTTTGCAGGTTTGGAGTGCTAGATGGGATTTTGAGTCTGTCGAGTCCTGGGGTTAGGTCGAAGTCTTTTCACACGCATTTTTTTTAAATTGAATAAGTTATACATTGAATGTATGAACTATTTTGATTATATTTTATGATATTCGGGACAGGCTTTTAGGGACAGATTGAACCCGTATATTGCTTATATTAGAAATTGGTTACATTCTTTTCTTTCGCACTTGTCTTTTCTCCTTCTACTTTATTAATTGGTTTCGAAAGTTTAGTTCCCGCCTAGCATAGTGAGTAGGTGAGTCCCCGTTCGCTCTGATCTGGCACTTGTATGGATTTTCCATTTCATATACGGGTCTGGTCTGAGTACGGGAGATGTTGCGCCTTCCGTTTGGGGTGCTACAGGGTCAGCCTGATCGAAAACGGTTCTGTTCAAACGGTATCCGATCCGTTCAGATTGGATTTTAAAGGAAAAGAGATTCCTAATGATATCAGAAAAATATTAGGTTAGTTCCATTGGATCCGAATCGTCGAAACGAATCTATTGGCTAAGTCGGAATTCGAATCCGAATTCCAGAGTTGAAGATAGCCGAAAAGGCTCCAAAACACCCTGATTACAATTAGGTCCCTAAACTTTCAAAGTTGGACAATTGACCATAAACACATTTTAAATAAATTCTAAGGCAACACATAACTTGAAATTAAATACACATTGATACATAGGGCATGCAACGTCACATAAATCACATAATTGCAATTAAAATAATAAAAATACAAAATTAAACTCACTCGTGACATCGTACTTGGATTGTCGAAGAAACGGGACGTCACACATACGGTTTGGAAGGTTAATTATACAAGATTATTTTTTAGAATTAATCTCGATTGGGTTATTAGTTAGGATTAAATTGGGTTAATAATAAGTAATTTGTATTTGATATTTGAGATTGCGGAGAAGACTTTAATGAAATTTTAGTGAATATCGTGTTAGATATGTTAAATTATATTTATTTTCAATGAATTGTTGTCTCACCTAATTGTAATCTCATTTAATCACGCCCTCTCTCCATGATTCATAATAAAAGTTAATCAACAAATAGTAGTGAGGTTTGATGCGAACTGGAGATTAAGTTGTCCAAACCCCGAATGACTTAATGTCGACTAACTAACGCAAGATTAGATAAAATTAAATCAGACAAAAAGGCCTAACCAACTATATCGAACACTTTCTCAGACTATTTTTAGTATTGTATTAATGGAACAAATTGTCAGTGTAATTGAGGGATTGTGTTTATCTTTAGGAAAAATATTATTGTACATAAATATTCTTTATATCCCTTAGATTACTCCATATCTTTATTGTAAATTTTTAGGATGGTAAATTGTAGCTTTATACATCTTGTAAAATCCTTTGAGAAGAAATAAAGAAAATTCAATTCTTTCATGATATCACTAGCTTAGGGTTTTATTTTTTTCTCCTATGATACAGTGTTGTCTTCTTCAATGGCTAAACCCTCCACGTCCTTCCCCGATGTTAAACAAATCTCCCAAGTCTTATCTTTGAAATTGAGAAGTGATAATTACATTCTTTGCAGAACTCAAGTTTTTCCTTTTCGACGTTTTCATAATTTTCTCAGGTTCATTGACGGAAGTTTCCCAAAAACTACTGAACCCATTAAAGATGGTGATAAGTGGGATCGCTTGGATTAAATGTTGCCTGGATGGTTCTTGGTCTCTCTATCTGACAGCTTTCTATCGCAATTGTGGACAAGACAACCGCACGTGACACTTGGAAAATGCTGGAACTTATGTATGGTTCCAGTTCATGTGCTCACATTCAACAACTAAAGACTGAATTGAAAACTCTTCAGAAAGGCTCTAAAACTATTCATGAGCAGATACAGGTTGTCAAGTCTCTATCTTGGCATTAGCAAATGTTGGAAAGGATATCGATGAAGATGACGTAATTCTCTAGACTCTTCGTGCCTTAGGATCTAAATATGATCCCATTGTTGTTGTTATTAATTTGCAGCTAGAAACTACCTCTTCCTTGTCATCTCTGGTATGTTGCTTGACCTTGAACTTCAGGTGGCCGTCTCTACTATCTCTTCATCAGTAACGTTCATTGCTACATCAAATCGTTTCACTTCTAGAATTCGGTCCAATTCACCTTGTCGTCGCCAACCTGATCGAGGTAGTGGAAATAGTCATCCAAATAGAGAACGTGGTAAAATGTTATACCCTGGAATGCTTTCTAGAACTTTCTCTGGAACGACAACAACATCTGGAAAATTTGTTGGTACTTCATCCGGTGTCGTATATTTTAGATGTGGTTACCCAAACCATAAAGCAAATATGACTTGGGATCCAAATGCTGCAATTGCCTACTCTACCCATGCTATGACTGCTATGCACATCTCCACCACGCCGAATAACGACTGGTACCTTGACACCTGTGCAACTCATACCCTCACACCACACTCATCTGATTTGTCTGGTAAGATGTCTTATTCTGGTACAAATAAAGTTATGGTTGATAATGGATCGGAACTTTCTGTTTCACATACTAGAACTTCTACACTGAATTTATCTACTGGTACTTCTGTTAATGACAGGTGTCGAATCCGTAAAAAATAAATAGAATTCCTATTCAATGACTAAACACAGAGTATAGTGCAAACAGGGTCGATCCACAGAGACTGGATGATTTATTTCTAACAATTCCAAATTGTTCACGAAAAGTAACAATTAAAGGGCGGATTTTTGAATTATTCTAACTAAAGTATGCAATTAAAATAAAATAGCAACAATTAAAAAGCTAACTAAAATTATCAAATAAGATCACGTAGGATAAATCCATCAGAGGGAAAATTACCTAGCCAGGGATATTCGATTCGAATTGTTATATTGATCATTGACTCAAAGATAAATTCAAGTTATTCGGACAGATTCGCTATAGTTGATAGATACACTCGACTCAACCTCGTTCTTACTTAATTCATCGGATAACCTAGAGACACTCGACAGTTATCTTCCCTAACAAATTCACAATCCCTAGAGACACTCAACTGGATTTAATGAATTCGGAGCATCAAGAACCATAAAAACACCAATCCTAATTAACCAAATCATGACACACACAACATTTAAATTAGATTATCAAATCCCTTAGTGAACAAGGAATTCTATCCCTAAAACCCTGTCACTAATTTACCACAATTTATCAATCAACTTTACATACACTTCAAGCATCATGAATGGTAATATGAAATTAAAACAACCTAGAGATCGTGTATTATCCCGAAATTGCCTAATCACAATAAACATGAAACACAGAGATAAGATAAATGTCTGGCTAAACATGAATTAGTAAAAACATTTAGGTCTCACAATATCCAAATCGAATCTTAATCCCTACCTAGATAATTAAAAGTTTAGCTACTCATGAAATAAAAATCCATCACAATTATCTAAAAAGCGAAAGAAATAAAGAAGAAGAGTCTGTGATGTGCAAATCCACTCCCTAACGTCCGAAGCCTGCTGTCATAATTGTTACGTCCTTCCCCCTCAAGACTGCTACCAAATATATATAAGCCTTCCAAGCCTCCTCACGGCCCACGTACAAATCCTTATCAAAATAGGATTTATATTCTTGCACTCCAAGTGTCAACACAAACATGGGCTTTCTCAAATTAATTTCAAGACACGCGCGGCCCACTTTCATCATAAAATTCAAGTCACACACCAAAATGGATTCCATAATCAATTCCAAAAGGTGCATCCAAATTTTAATTAAAACAATTCAGCAACACCTCCCCACTGCCACAGCATGCATCCATAGGCAATACACTCCAATTCTTACAATTATAAATCCATGCAGCAAATCAGTAACAACAATCTCTCCAGCTACGACCAGCCTCGTTTACTAATAATTCTTCATAAAATGATCAAACTCGCACCAATTCCGCCTTTAAGCCCCGACTCTACAAAATAAATAACAAAACATCAATTCCTTTCAAGATAATATCAATTCAAGCACAATTAGGGGCATAATTCAATCATAACGACATTAAATTAACGAGTTAATAAATTCCCCCACACTAGCCCTTTGTTCGTCCTCGAGGAATCATGAAAATCAAATGGAAACAATACCACCCATCAAACACAATCACAAAGGCAATCATCGAATTCTCGCCTAAACAAGTCTACCTTATCAACACACTACTCAATTGCACAAAATTCAACAATTTAGTATAAATAGCTTACCCTCGTGTAGCGTGAATTGAATTGAACGAATGAATGTACAAAGACTAGATTGATTAGTCTATTATTTTTGCCTATGTACCAATTATCAACTTCGAATCCACCCTTTGCACTAATATCCACTAATGTAATTAACTCAAGACTCGGGATCGATAGGTCTTTCGAGCTTGTAATGTAGGCTTGGGTAAAGGATGGAAAATTTTGGGATTAGTGGCTAACACACCAAGCTTACACACTTTAAAATAAAACTCGTGGTATGTCCCTTTTTATCTACCGGACTCCCTTACTTTGCTTTATACAACTAATTTCCCCCTTTTTCATCTAACTTTTAGTAACTCAAATACACTCTCACTTTTCTATTTTCTTCTTTTCTTTGCATTTTTTATTGACATTTTTTTTCTGCTCATTTTTTCTTTCTTTTGACTTCTTTTCCCTTTTTCTTTTCATTGCATCTCTTGTTTTTTGTTTTCCTCTCAGCACAAAGGACAATAAAAAGGAGCCCAAGACATCTAAATTTTGAACCCAAATGAGAAAGCAAGGTGTGATTCAAAGTAGGGTAGGGAAATAATGTTGTACACTTGGCTTGTAAAGTGGCTAAGAAGAAATTTTTCACAACATTCAGGCTCAGCGGGGTCAAACGGGATAATTTTATTTGTGAAAAGATCAAGAAAAGGCTTACCACCGACAACGATTGCCTAAGTCACTTCCCAAATCAATCGTTAACTATTAATTTCACCTCGAAGGGAGCTAAGATGCATTCTAATCAACTTTTAGACCTATTTGAAAATCATAAACATCTCTATCTAAGTAAAGCACATTAATTCATTCAATGGTGCGCGAGAAATGAGGGCACACTACTATACTAATTCATCAAATCTCACACAAATTTCCTGCATTTAACAAGCCTAACTCATTCTAGCAAAAACTCAACAATCAAACCTAATTGAAAGTATTCAAAATGGGGGTAAAGTCACCACAATTATCAACATCCTCAAGTCCTAAGCAATATCACAATTTCAACCACAAAACAAAAATTTCAGCCTTCCAACATGCAGCCATAAACATGCAAAAAAATTCAATTCTAGCACTAGTGTCCCCCCCGCCCCCACTTATAACATGCATTGTCCTCAAGGCATAAGAAAAATCAAGATCTAGAGTACAGAGGACTTCCCTGAAGTTCAGGCTTGGAAAATAAGGTCGTCAGTCTAGCCATGTAAATTCCCCATCTCATTTGAAATTCTGGATGTGTCGTGGGTGTTAGCCGTGACCACGCCCAAGGGTCATGTTATCAGAAAATTGACAGCAATTATCAGCACAATCTGGACCAAGTTATGAGTGCCTGTAAGACAGTAAAGAGCAGCAAATCAACACAAATACCATGAGAACCAAAAAAAAAAAAAAAACAGAGAAACAGAGAGAAGAAAATGGCTCCTAAACCGCTAAAACTTGGGTTGCCTCCCAATGGAGCCCTTATTTAATGTCCTAGGCTTAACAAGACTTGTTGAAGTGCTACTCAAATGGTGGTACACCTTCCATACAAATCCCCTCGACTGTGTGGAGATGAATCTTCTAGTCCATTGCGGCCTCTAGTTTGGGGAGGATAACTCGAAAAGATTCGTAACATGGCTTGATACTTCCTCATCAAAGATTCCATCAACCGTTTGTAAAAATGTTTACCACGATCACTAATAATGACTCTTATGTTCCTGAACTCACAAAAGATATGAGATCTGAGGAAGGTAGTAGTCAAATAATCAATAATATCAACATACCAGCACATGACCTCAGAGCATAGCCACGTCTTACGGTTACGTGTCTCAAAAAACTACTCATCTAGGAAGTCAGCTTGTGTAGGCCTTGAATCTACAATTTTTCCTCCTCCTTTGAAGGCATAACTCAGATTATCCGAAATTTCTTGAGTTTCTCAATAGGTGCCTGCAAAAAGAAAGAATTTAGTTTAGTTATAGCATTAGGCACGTCAAGAATCAGAAAATCCCTATTCCTAGATTTAAAGGCCTCTAATGGTAAAACCATCCCACAAGGATCATCACACAACCCAATATGTTTTGGCTTTCTCAAAATTTTCAACAAGCAACCCTTGACAGGGTTCAAGACTTAGTTTCTCTACCTTGTTCAGCTCATAACTCTCATTAGTCAGGTTTTCTATCACATCAATCCTAAAAACACTAGAAAGTTTATTAGGTCCTTTACTTGACTCATAAACATTAAACTTCACAATATCACCATCAAATTATAGAGTCAATAAGCCTTTTTGAACATCAATTTTAGCATAAGCAGTACTCAAAAAGGGACGGCCCAAAAGGATATCAGAGGATTTCTCAGAATTATTATCCTCCATGTCCAACACGAAAAAATCAGTCGGGAAGGCTAAATCGTTGACTTGAACGAGGACATCTTCTAAAACACCTTTCGGGGTACACAATGGAGAGATCTTCTAGCTGTATGATAACACCTATACCTTTTAACGGACCAAGATTAAGTGCATTATAAACAGATAAAGGCAAAACATTAATGGATGCACCCAAATCACACATGGCCTTTTTAATTCCCAATTTACCAATTTTACATGGAATTGAAAACATACCTTGGTCTCTGCATTTCGGTGATAATTTCTTTTGTAAAACCGCGGAGACATTTTCTTCGACACTTACCCTTTCATTACCTTTTAGTTTCCGTTTGTTGGTGCAGAGTTCTTTAAGAAACTTTGCATAGCGTGGAATTTGTTGAATAGCATCCAACAAGGGAATGTTGACTTCAACTTTTTGAAAAGTCTCAAGTATACTTTTCTCCTCCTTCTCTTTTCTCGTTTGGGTCAGGCAGCCTGGAAACGGAGGTGGTTCTACCCATGGCTTAGGCTGGACTTTAATTTCTGACTCTCTGTCGCGACCAGAGCCTAAGCCGTGGTCTTCTCCACAGTTGGAGGCAGTTCCTTATCACTTATGATCGTAATTGCACTCACGTTTCACCTCGGGTCCTCCGTTTGTGAAGGTAACTTGCCTTGATTCTCCAACCTACTTACAGCAGCAGCAATTTGACCCAGTTGGGTTTCCAAATTCTTAAGTGAGGAACCTAAATTTTGCATCGTGGAGCCTATATTCTGCACTGTGGATTCTAAGTTCTTAATTTGGAGTGATTGGGGGTTGGGAGGTGGGTTTTGTTGTTGGCCTTGTGGAGGTCTAGGTATGAAGTTTTGGAAGTTTGGTTGTTGAGGTTTTGGGGCATAGCTCAGACTAGGATGATTCTTCCACCCGGGGTTGTATGTGTTGGAGTAAGGATTGTAATTCTGCTGTTGGAACCCTACAGTACTAGCATTCGCCACAGTTTCCTCTTGGAGAGTTGGGCAAGCATCAATGGGATGTATTGCGCTCGTCCAAAGTTGACAAACTTTGGCTACTTGAGGACTACCTGGGCCAAGATTAGAAACCAAAACATTCAGCATATTTTTAATTTCATCAAGAGACGAAGAATTGACCTCATTAACATTTCGTGTGATGGATGGGGCGGCATAGAACTTCGACGAGTGTGCCGAGGCTTTTTCTATCATATCCCTCATCCATAATAGATCCCCCACTCGCGGCATCAATCATCTTCCTGTCTCCTAGCATCAAACCTCCGTAAAAGTAATGGATGATAGTGTTTTTTGGGAAGCCATGGTGTGGACAAAGTGCAAGCAAGCTCTTGTAATGCTCCCAATACTCATGAAAGCTCTCATGCTCTTTTTGCTTGATTGCAACAATTTCTCGATGGAGATCGAGCTCCCGTGAAGCTGGAAAGTATCTATCCATGAATTTATCCCGCATCTGCCCCCAAGTGGTGATGGTTCCGGATAGGAGAGAGTATAGCCACTTTTCCATTGCGTCTTGCAAGGATAATGGGAAAGCTCACAGCTTGATTTGGTCCTCGGTAACACCGTGAGGCACGGTAGAGCAGCAAACTGTGTGGAACTTGCTCAGATGTTAGTGAGGGTTTTCATTTTCCAGACCACGGAAGACGGGAAGTAAGTGAATCAACCCCTCTTCAGCTCAAACCTAGCACCCACCTCTGGAAAAGTGATACAGAGGAGCTGTTGGGTAGTAGCAAGGCGCGCCAGATCGCGCATGGTTCTTTGAACTAGTACTTCTGCCATGGTTAAGGCATGGTCACGCTCAACGGTCAATCCAGGTTCTTCTTCACTCAAACTGTCCGAATCAATCACCGATTCTTCCTATTTGACTGTACCTGAAGCCTCAGCTTGTTTCTTGCGTGATTGAGTTTTTTGCCTTCTGTTCCTAGCAGTTTTCTCAATTTCTAGATCGTAGATTGGCTCGTCCTTTCCGCAAATGCTCCTGTTCATGAAAAGAAATAAAATCGATTAAAAACACAGTCCCCGACAATGGTGCCAAAATTTGACAAGTGTCGAATCCGTCAAAAATAAATAGAATTCTTATTCAATGACTAAACACAGAGTGTAATGCAAACAGGGTCGATCAACAGAGACTGGTCGATTTATTTCTAACAATTCCAAGTTGTTCACGAAAAGTAACAATTAAAGTGGGGGTTTTTTGAATTATTCTAACTAAAGTATGCAATTAAAATAAAATAGCAAAAACTAAAAAGCTAACTAAAATTATCAAACAAGATCACGTAGGATAAATCAATCAGAGGGAAATTTACCTAGCCAGGGATATTCGATTCGAATTGTTTATATTGATCATTGACTCAAAGATAAATTCAAGTTATTTAGACAGATTGACTATAGTTGATAGAGATACTCGACTCAACCTCGTTCTTACTTTATTAATCGGATAACCTAGAGACACTCGATAGTTATCTTCCCTAAAAAATTCACAACCCCTAGAGACACTCGACAGGATTTAATGAATTCGCAGCATCAAGAACCATAAAAACACCAATCCTAATTAACAAAATCGTGACACACACAACATTTAAATTAGATTATCAAATCCCTTAGTGAACGAGGAATTATATCCCTAAAACCTTGTCACTAATTTACCATAATTTATCAATCAACTTTAAATACACTTCAAGCATCATGAATGGCAGTACGCAATTAAAACAACCTAGAGATCGTGCAATATCCCGAAATTGCCTAATCAAAATAAACATGAAACACAGAGATAAGATAAATGTCTGAATAAACATGAATTAGTAAAAACGTGTAGGTCTCACAATATTCAAATCGAATCTTAATCCCTAGCTAGATAATTACAAGTTTAGCTACTCATGAAATAAAAATCCATCAAAATTATCTATAAAGCGAAAGAAATAAGAAGAAGAGTCTGTGATGTGGAAATCCGCTCCCCAACGTCCGAAGCCTACTGCCACAATTGTTAGGTCCTTCCCCTCAAGACTGCTGCCAAATATATATAAGCCTTCCAAGTTTCTTCACGGTCCACATACAAATCCTTATCAAAACAGGAGTTAAAATCTTGCACTCCAAGTCTTAACACAAACATGGGCTTTCTCAAATTAATTTCAAGACACGCGCGGCCCACTATCATCATAAAATTCAAGTCACACACACCAAAATGGCTTCTTCTATAAAATTAAGTCCACAGCCCATAATCAATTCCAAAAGGTGCATCCCAATTTGAATTAAAACAATTCAGCAACACCTCCTAACTGCCACGGCATGTATGCATATGCAATACACTCCAATTCTTACAATTATAAATCCATGCATCAAATCAGTAACAATCTCTCCTATTACGGCCAGCCTTTTTTATTAATAATTCTTCATAAAATGATCAAACTCGCACCAATTCCGCCTTTAAGCCCTGACTCTACAAAATAAATAACAAAGCATCAATTCCTTTCAAGATAATATCAATTCAAGCACAATTAGGGGCAAAATTCAATCATAAAGACATTGAATAAATGAGTTATCAGTTAATTGTGATGTATTTGTCTTACCATCAATTACGAAATGACTTTTATATGTTGTTCAGTTGGGTAAAACTCATGATTAGTCATTCTTGTTTATCTGGTTATGTTATTAATGACATGAAGAGGGGATGGTTGCTACGCCAAAGACCCCTTAAGGGTGGTCTATATTCACTAGGATCTTCCTCTAATAAACATTGTTTTGCAGTAAATAAATGTCTAACAGATCTATGACATGCTCGCCTTGGACGTCGATCCAATCGCATCCTTCTTCACTTGAGGACTGCACTGGAACATCTCTTTGTTCCGACATTTGCAAGCCCATGTTGTAGCACCCCGAGCGTAGGGCACCACATCCCCCACACTAGAGCCTAGCACGTGTAGTGGAATGGTAAATCTGTACATGCATCGAAAAATAGCGAACTGGTGACAAACAAAACTCACACTCTAGCTAGGCGGCCTAACCCTCAAGCAGAGTGCATACTAATCAACAAAATATTACGGAAGTGATAAAAGCAATTCATACTAATTCCCAAGATCACATATCACATAGTCATAAGAGCATAATAGTTCCACCTACAAATTTACAATGCCCTTCTCGGGCCAAAAATATTCCAAGTATCAAGTATTCATAATACATAATTTCATAAGTAAAGGACATAAACCACTCCAAATGCAATAATGAAGACTCGAGCTATGAAATAAGTAAGACTCAAAGACAAACTTACCGCCTAGCTCGACTCCCACTGCGACGCCCAGTCCGATAAATCGTATAGGTATGCTCTACGAGAGAGTTTACCTTACGCACCTATGTGAATAGTGCTTCTTCTCTTCCTCTTGGAGCTGAACTTGGGGGACTTTTTTCTTCTTTTTCCTTGGGGTGGTTCGAATGGAACACTGAGGGAAGAGAGAGGGATTAACTCTTGGTATATTAGTCAAGGTTTGAGGCTTAATTGGGGTTAAAAAAAATGGGCAAGGTAAGACTAGTCAACAAAGGTGTTCTTATGGCGCAAAGTGCTTGTTAGGGCTGATTTTCGAAGGTCCAAATGGGCTTAGAAAAATATGAGGTTGGGTTTCAAAGCTTCCAAATCTTGTTACGAGTCCAACGCTCCTTCCGGAATTTGAATCCGAATTCCCTAGCTCAAGATACGCCACCTAGAACCCGAGGTGCACTAAATGCCCTTTGACCATCCTCTTGGTTCCGAAAAACAAAATGAACGTAAAGCCAAACTAAACGAACTCCAAAACATGAAAAGAGCAAGCTAGAAAGTACATAACTCACGTAATTCACACATATCAAGAATTCACAAAAATCGGAATTAAATTCGGATACAAAATAAGGCAAAATGCAAGGCATAAGGCATAAAAGTTCAAAAGAAAGTCAAGTTCATACTTAAAGAAATAATTCAAATATTCACGTAGGCACTTAATAAATATCAAGTAATCACGTAATTAAATAATTTAAATCACACACATAATAGTATACCAGAAAGTCCGAATGGTCGGGATGTTAAAAACCTCCCTCCTTCAAAAGGACCTGTCCTCAGGTCCGAAGCGAGGTCTTGAATAGCTCCGGGTACAACTGTCTCATTTTCTCCTCGGTTTCCCAAGTGGACTCTTCGGATTTCTGATCTCGCCACAAAACTTTCACCAAGGGGATTTGTCGGTTTCTCAATTCTTGCATCTTCCGGTCCAAGACTTTAACCGGGTACTTCATTATTGTCAAAGTCGGCTCTAGTTGCACCTCTTTGACTGGAATTAAAGAAGACTCATCAGGATAGTGTTTACGGAGCTGAGAGACATGGAAAACATTATGTATCCCGGTCAAACTCGGTGGTAAGTCAAACCAATAGGCTACTTCCCCATCTCATTCAAGAATCACAAAGGGGCCTAAGTAGCACGGGTTAAGCTTCCCACCTTTACCAATCCGAGCAAACCCTTTTCTAGGAGATGTTTTTAGAAAAACCTTATCTCCCACTTCAAATTCCAAGGGTCGTCTTCTCTTGTCCACATAACTTTTCTGTCGGCCCTGAGCCGCCTTTAATCTCTGTTGTATCACCTTCACTTATTCGATGGTATTCTGAATCTCCGCTGGTTTCTTGGCTCTGTCGAGTTACCACCCTTGGTCCATCTCCATTCATCAATATACCAAAATAGAGGTGATTGGCACTTCCTTCCATATAATGCCTCATACGGAGCCATACCAATCAATGTCTGAAAGCTATTTTTATACGCGAACTCGACCAAGTCCAAATGCTCATCCCACGAGTCTTGATAATCTAAGGTACAAGCACGAAGCATGTCCTCAAGATATTTGATTAACCTCTTGGATTGTCCATCCATTTGTGGGTGAGATGCGGTACTAAATTGAAGTTTCGTTCCCATACATTTCTGTAATTCCTGCCAGAAACTCGCTGTAAACCGTGGATCTCTATCTGAAACAATACTGACCGGTGCGCCATGTAATCTCACAATTTCTTTCCGGTACAAATTAGCTAACTTAGGCACTTTATCGGACATCCGAACTTTGAGAAAATGGGCCGACTTCGAAAACCGATCAATTATGACCCAAATTCCATCGAAACCTCCTTTAGTCTTTGCAAGCCAGACACAAAGTCCATCGTCACTTGCTCCCACTTCCATTCGGGAATTGGAAGTGGTTGGAGAGTTCCTCCCGGTTCTTGGTGTTCAGCTTTCACCACTTGGCATGTTTGACACCTTCTTACAAAATTGGCAATATCTCTTTTCATGCCGTTCCACTAATACAAAGTCCTTAAATCGCTATACATCTTAGTAGTATCGCGATGTACCGTATAAGCCAATTTATGTGCTCATCCAATACCAACTGCTTAAGCTCCTCCGGAACACAAACCCGAGCCTTAAATCGAAATAAACCCGAATCGTTGAACCCGAATTTTGTCTCCGGATCAATCCTTGCCTTAGCCACTAATCTCTGAATTTCCAAATCATTAGATTGAGCTTCAATCAATCTTTGCTTCAAATCCAGTTGTACTGAAATATTTCCCAAACGAGCTTCTGAAACCAAGAATAACGATCTCCGATTACTTGAACCTGCTTCCAAACTTGAAATACTAGCCTTTCTGCTCAAAGCATCCACAACCACATTAGCCTTACCCAGATGGTACTGAATTCTGTAATCATAGTCCTCAAGTAACTCGACCCAACGCCTTTGCCTTACGTTTAAATCTTTTTGAGTAAACAAATACTTAAGGCTTTGGTGGTCGGTGAACACCTCAAAAGTAACCCCGTAAAGATAATGACGCCATTTCATCAAAGCAAAAACAACTACAGCTAGTTCCAAATCATGAGTGGGATAGTTCTTCTCGTGATCTTTTAATTTTCTCGAGGTGTATGCTACTACCTTACCATTCTGCATCAACACACAACCGAGGCCTTCCTTCGATGCATCGGTATAGACTGAGTAGCCTTTAAAACCCTCGGGTAGGGTTAAAACCGATGGAGAGGTCAATCTTTCCTTAAGAGTTTGAAAGATCTTCTCACACGCCTCATCCCACTCGAACTTAACCTTTTTCTTTGTTAACCGAGTCAACGGGGATGCAATCTTCGAGAAGTCTTTCACAAAGCGCCTATAATACCCCGCTAACACTAGAAAACTTCTCACTTCGGATGTATTCCTCGGCTGTTTCCATAACATAACTGTTTCTATCTTTGCCGGATCCACTTCTACACCATTCCCCGAAACGAAGTGACCAAAAAAGGAAACTCGTTCTATCTAGAACTCACACTTACTAAACTTGGCAAATAATCTATAATCTCGAAGTGTCGATAATACCATTCTCAAATGTCGCGCATGTTCTTCAACGAACCTCGAATACACCAGAATATCATCTATAAAGATGGCCACGAATTTATCGAGGTAAGGTCGGAATATTCGGTGCATCATATCCATGAACGCGACTGGGGCATTAGTATGACCAAAAGGCATGAGCACGAACTCGAAAAGCCCATAACGAGTGTCAAAACCCATCTTCGGTATGTCTACCTCCCGGATACGCAACTGATAATACCCTTATCTTAAATCCAACTTAGAATAAACACACGAAGCCTGAAGGAGATCGAACAACTCTTCAATATAAGGAAGTGGGTATTTAACTTTAACCGTTAATCGGTTCAGCTCACGGTAGTCAATACACATCCGTAATGTCCCGTCTTTCTTCTTTACAAACAGGACAGGAGCACCCCACGGAGAAGTGCTCGGGCGAATGTAACCACATTCTAAGAGCTCATCCAGTTGCGCCTTCAGCTCCTTCAACTCTGCTGGAGCCATCCTGTAGGGATATTTCGCATAAGGTTCTGCTCCGGGATAGAGATCAATTACAAATTCGACGTCCCGATCAGGAGGTAAAGACCCCAAATTCTCTAGAAAAACATCGGGGAACTCCTTCACGATCTTTGTCTCCTCGAGCTTAGCCTGGTCTTTCGGTTTATTTAAAAGATAGACCACATAGCCCGTCATACCGTCCCGGAACATTTTACTTGCTTTCATAAAGGGAATAAACGGGCAGGTCTTAAACCTCTGACCCGAGAACACCGTAGAACCCAAAGTCACCCTCTTTGCGAAATAATCCATCTTCGCTTGATGTCGGAACAACCAATCTATCCCCAAAATTACTCCGTATCTCTTCATAGGCATCTGAATTGAATCTGCCAAATACTCTTGACCTTCAACAACAACCGGGCACCCACGAAAAATACGGTCCATTACCAAACTTCCCCCGAGCGGGGAACTAACCACAAAAGAATTATCAAGGCAAGCAACAGGCAAAGAAAGAGTAGAAACAAACTGGGAAGCAATAAAAGAATGCGTTGCTCCCGGATCAATTAATGCATGTAATGAAATGCCATGAATGCTAATAGTACCTTCCACGATGGCATTTACATCCACTTCAGCATCATCTTCTTGACCTTCAAGTGCGTAGGCCCTTGCTTGGATAGGAGCTCTCGGAGGCATAGCATTAAGAGGTTGAGGATTCTTCTTCTTAGGATAAGCGTTGATCATATGATCGGGCTCACCACAACCATAGCATCTTCCCAATTTCTTCCTGCACGTCTCCTCGGTATGATTGGGACCTTTACAATAAGAGCACTCAATTGGCGCCGATAGAGCGGGTACCACAGCCTGTCCCTGGGGTCGGGGCTTCTTATTAAAAATATTAGAACCTTTGGGCTTGAAGACCGGAGGCCCACGTTGCGAGATAGGCCTCTTACCTAAATAAGAGCTAGAACCCGAACCCTGCCCCAAAGGAAAAACCAGGGGTTTCAACCTTAATTTCTGAGCTTCAACTTTCAAAGCCTTCCTAATAGCTTTCTCCAAAGTATCAACGGTGGCGGCTTGTAAAGCTTCTTGAATCTCCCTTCTCAAACTGTGAATAAAACTCCGGGCTTTCAAAGATTCAACATCGGTAATATGTGTGGCATATGGGGCCACCCTCTCGAACTCAATAATGTATTCTTCAACAGTTTTGGTTCCTTACTTTAAATCAGAAAATTCTTGAAGCCTTCTTTCGCCAGCACTTAGAGGGATATATTTTTGTGGAATTCCCTCACAAAATTCTCCCAGTTGAATTCCTCTCCACTTCCTTCCAACCTAGACCTCATTGCTTTCAACCATCTTACAACCGGACCTTGGATAAATCGACTGGTACATATTGCTTTTTTCATGAGAATGAGCCGGGCAAATTTCCCAAATTCCAATAATTTCAGATAACCACTCATCTGCTTTGATGTCATCTCCCCCAAACCACTTAGGAGGGTTATTGTTTCGGAATTCACGATAAGTCGGTGTAACTTGCCCTTCTTGTACATCCGTCGGAGGATTTTGATTGCGTTGATTATGTTGGAGTTGGTTCAAAAGAGCTTGCATAATATTTTCGGCATTCAGTGGTGGAGGTGGCGGTGCTTGTGGAGGGGGTTGATTAAGATCCGGGGTTTGTTCCCTATCCATTCTCCTTCGTGGAGGCATCCTTAAAATTCACAAATCAGGAAACTATTGATACATGGGGTTCAGTGTATGTTCATGGGAGCAATTAATACAAATTTAAACAATTAAGTCACATAAATGTATAGATGAATGCAAATAATCACATAACCCTAAGCCGAACGACCTAGACAGACTCGACACGACTCTAGAGCTCTGGTTTTACAACCGAGAGCTCTGATACCACTTAAGGATGTAGCACCACAAGCGTAGGGCACCACATCCCCCGCACTAGAGCCCAACACATGTAGTGGAATAGTAAATTCGTACACGCATCGAACAATAGCGAACAGGTGACAAACAAAAATCACACTCTAGCTAGGCGGCCTAACCCTCAAGCAGAGTGCATACTAATCAACAAAATATAGCGGAAGCGATAAAAGCAATTCATACTAATTTCCAAGATCACATATCACATAGTCATAAGAGCATAATAGTTCCACCTACAAATTTACAATGCCCTTCTCAGGCCAAAAATATTCCAAGTATCAAGTATTCATAATACATAATTTCATAAGTAAAGGACATAAACCACTCCAAATGCAATAATGAAGACTCGAGCTATGAAACAAGTAAGACTCGAAGACAAACTTGCCGCCTAGCTCGACTCCCACTGTGACGCCCCATCCGATAAATCGTATAGGTATACGCCACGAGAGAGTTTACCTTACGCACCTATGTGATTTAATTCCCTTTTTATGTGTTTAAATCCAACTTTGATTGAAAATGTGACTTAATTGACTAAAATCCAAAATGGTAAAATATGAATTCTTACATGACAACTTAAGAATTGAACTTGGTAGAATTTAAATTAATTGTTGGAGTTGGATTTAAATAGGACTTGGACCTATTTGTGTGTTTGGGCCTAACATGAGTTAGGTGAGTTTGGGTCATTCGGGACCAATATGAGCTTGGGAATTCGAACTCGAATTTCGACACCGCCATTGTGTTAGTTTCAATGATTCGAGTCCAATGGAATTTATTTCACAATTTTTTGATATCGTTTGGGCCTTTATCCCTTTTATTGACCGGTTCACTTGAACCGGGAGTTACTTAAACTGGTTTTCTTATCTTGACCTAAAACTATCATCCACTACATAACCTAGATCCACTTTTCATTTCATTTCAAACCACACAAGTTAGCCTCAAAGAGAAACTCATGGAGAAGCTTCAAGAGAAGATCAAGACCTGAACCATCTTTCATTCTGAGAGCTCATATTCTTCGATTCTTCATTGCTTCACAAGACAAGGTAAGTTTTGGATCTCTTTTGATGAGTATTTCATTCCTATTCTTGGATTTGAGCATGAAATTGTTGGTATGAACTTGAATGGAGAAATCATGTTAAAATTGGTGATTTATGCCCAACTTGAAGATTATGATGAACTCTTGAATCCTTAGGCGAGCCTTTGTGATTTGAATGCTCCTTATGTGTCCTAGTTGCTGGAAATTCGTGTAAGGAAGGCTAGGAATTCATATATTCATGTTTAAGCTTGAAATTCATGAAAATGGGTGTTTGAGAAATTGAGCAAAAACCTTCCTAAACTTGAATTAATTGATGTTTTGAAGCTAAGCATGATTTATATGATGTTATACTTGAATTTTGTGATATTTTATGGTTGATTTCGTGTTGGATTGATGTTTTTGGGTCTTCCCCTTCTTCTTCCCGAAGTTGTCAAGCTTCCGCTCCAGATTTGTGGCCGGCGTTCCCATTTGTACTTTAAGCTTGGAACGGCCCTTCCGGGCTAGGGTTTGGTTTGGGGGATCGAACATGGGAACGACCATTCCCATGTACGCTTGGACTGGGAACGGCCGTTCCCAATCTCGCTTGGCCTTGGCATGGGAAGGACCGTTCCCATGCTGTGTTATGCATGGGAATGGCCGTTCCCATGCGTCTGTGAACCTTTTTACTTGCTTTTTCATGCGTATTTGATTCGTTTGAGTTGCTACTTGACTTATATGCTACGATATGACTTGGAATGCATCTTTGAACCTTAATACTTCATTAATTGCATGATTTACTTGAATATTTGAATTGTCCCTTATGACCTACTTGATAAGCATCAATCCATTTCGCATGCCATTCATACTTTATACGCCGTGCGTCTTACTTGGTTCATGTAGAGTCTAAGTTTGGGCTTCTGTATGTCTTGTTACATAGTTTGGTGGTGCCGGTGAGCCCGAGGTTTAGAGTGTTTGGCCCTTCACACTCTCAGACTCTATTACCACGAGGTGAGGTTTAACATTTTGTATAGCTATGCGACCTACGGCCTTTACATGCTGATTTCTACCCTTGCATGCAAGTATACCTTATTATAAATACTTATGTGTTGGATATGATATGTTTATGAACTTGTGCGTGCGTCCTGCGTGGGTGGGTTCCCGAGGGCTTAAATTCCACAACGGGGGGATATATAAAAATGAGTTTTGAGGCATATGTAAGCTATTTTGGAAAATTCAGTTGTGTTATGATTCTGTAGCGAGTTGGCCAAGATATATGGTATCTGTTCTGTTCTGTTCTGTTGTGCATCCGAGGAGCTACGGGTAATGGATCCCCCGGGACGGTTAGGGCCGTCGGGGTTTCAACCATGTGCGTAGTTCCATTTGAGATATCGCGACTCAAGGAGATAGGGGAGGGGTGATATCTTGAGCCTTCAGTGTTTTATCCGGGGAGGACTCTTGTGGGATAGCTACCCCTTGAGGGCTGGTCTGTTCTGGATGGTTTGGGGACGGTACATCTCCTCCATCATTGGTGTAGAGGATGGATTGATTTTGATTTATGTTCTGAGGAGTAAAGGTTAGAAGCTCGTAGTCGCCGAGCATGTGTTTTGTTGTATCTGGGAATCGTGAATCGAGATAGAGTTCCTGAAATGTTTTCTAAAACTTATATACTTATCTTTTAGAAATGTCTTTGGTATGCAACACCTATCTCCTGTTCATGATTCCCCCCTTTTGATCTGTGTTATATAATATATATATATATATATATATATATATTGTGGGTGTGCGTTAGCCCCCTCACTCGGTCAAGTTGACTGACCCCTCATTTAACCTTTTAGTTGCAGGTATATTGGCGTTTGCTAGGCGGGGAGTGAGTCCTTTGAGTTACACTTCGTCAGTCTAGCCTTTCTAGTTGCATTTGTCCTTCATACACTTTACTTATGTTATGACTTGTAGACTTGAGATTATACTTTACCTTTCTGTAGCCCTGTGTGGCATTCGTATTCGGCCCTGTGTGGCACTTGTTGGTTACTACGTTATGCAGATTTGATATTCGGGATTAGGTATCTATGCTAGTTGAACCTGTCACTTGCTTTGAATGTTGTTTGAATTGCTTCCGTGCTCTGAGTTTGTCGAGTTAGATCCGCCCAGCATAGCGTGTGTGTTTGTCTCCCTTTCGCTTTGATGCGGATTCGGGCATGGATTTCCATTTCATGACCGGGTCTGGGTCTCAGTGCGGGGATGTGGCATCCTCCATTTGGGGTATTACACCCACGGTACCTGCAACTCAAAGAAGGGAAAAAAAAAGGAAAAAACAACGAGGGTTAGTCCTAGTGACTAGTGAGGGGGCTAACACACGCACCCATAATATGTATATAGCAAAGCACTTAACAAAATCATAAAACACCCATAAACCGGGATTGGTTTTTGCACGCTAAAGCATTTCCTGTGATAGTATAAGTATATGTATTTAAAAGAAGTTAAAGGCCATAGGCCAAAATGGTAAATTTTAGGTATTTAGAAGTCCATTCCCATTTTATAGATCATGCAAATTCACACAACTCGGCTAGTATGAGTTAATCCTCCAACTCCCACAAATAAAGACATAATCAAAACCGAATTCATAAACCATCCTTTTCTTTGGGTGACAGAAGGGTTGACAGCCCTATCTATCGATCAAATTCACACGAAACAAGGTTAATTACTTCCTTGAAACCTTCGGCGGTTGCTTCCACCGGCTCAAGAGAAACACCCTTCCTCAACCTCCTAAGGTTAGGCGAGACTCTCAAAGGAAAGTGTTGATGGACGAGCTCGGCAACCCCTCGGTCGTCCCGAGATACCATACCACTCTCTGGGGCCCAAATCACAATTCAAAATCATATTTGCCAACAAAGCTTGTCATTCAAAGCCAAAGCTCGCTTACACACACACACACTTATCAAAGGGTTTCGAATCAACGTAAAATAGTTTATATACTTATACAAATCGTTTTCAAAGTCTTATAACAAATGGAACATGTCGTCAAAGTACATACCATACACATATTTAACATATAATATACATAATCTGCATACGGGATTAAAAATAATTAGGGCTTTAGGTCATTATACCTAAAAGAACAAAACTTCACCTTGAATACGCGTGTAGTGGGGACAAAAGTGTAAACCGGACGCCTAAGGGGAAACCTCGTCGACAACAGGAGGGTCCTCTGTACAAAAAAAATAACAAGGGACACTCTTAGACTCAAAATGAACCACATTGACGCTCGGTAAATGCATATGAATGCGAATGATGAGCATGACGTGCAATGAAGTAGCAATGAGAGCAAAAGATCATATCTTGCACGTTTTTAATGAAATGAATCCACAAGTTAAAGGAGATAAATGTAACAAACAATACAACTTAGCCACAATACATCTAATACATGCTAACAAGGTAAAGGAATCAAAATAGGGGTGGGAAAGCGAAAAGAAAGCGAAACGAAACAAGAAAACAAAGTTCGGAGCGAAAAAGGTCTCTGCCCCAAATCCACCCCCGTGGATTTTTTTCAAAGGGGATTTCCACGATCGTGGATTTGGGTCAGGGACATTCCAAAAATGACTGCCTCAAATCCACGGTTGTGGATTTATTTCAACACAAAAATCCACGACGGTGGATTCGGGTCAACGGCCAAAGTTCGAAATTTTTGCTCCAAACTCTTCAAAAACTCAAAGCCAAACACATTAACATCAACATAACATACAAAGGAAGGGTTACGCAACAAGAACTCATGAAATCCAAGTCAAGAAATGATTCAAAGAGGCAACAACACAAGCTAAAGATGAAAAGAGGCCATTTCATACCAAACTTCAAAATTCAACAATGGCAACTTCAAGAATTCTTAACCAACACTTAAAAAAAGTCCATATAACTCATAAATGATGTCTTAGGAACAATTATCATGTATCATACCAAAATAATTCATAAGAGAGCATGCTAGAAATCACAAAATTCATCAAACACTTACTATTCACTATCTAAGCCAAAACTCATGCAACCTTGGTGAAATCTTGTCAAATTGGAGTTAAAATAACCACATAGACATGGAGATATCAAATTTGGACTTACCTCTTCGATTGGAAGAGAAATGGTAGTGTGAAGAACTCAAAATCTCAAAGTGTGAATAGTGCTTCTTCTCTTCCTCTTGGAGCTGAACTTGGGGGACTCTTTTTCTTCTTTTTCCTAGGGGTCGTTCGAATGGAATGCTGAGGGAAGAGAGAGGGATTAACTTTTGGTATATTAGTCAAGGTTTAGGGCTTAATTGGGGATAAAAAAGGGGGGCCACAAGGTAAGACTAGTCAACAAAGGTGTTCTTATGGCGCAAAGTGCTCGTTACGGCTGATTTTCGGAGGTCCAAATGGGCTTAGAAAAATATGAGGTTGGGTTTCAAAGCTTCCAAATCCCATTACAAGTCCAACGCTCCTTCCGAAATTCGAATCCGAGTTCCTTAGCTCAAGATACGTCGCCCGGAACCCGAGGTGCGCTAAATGCCCTTTAACCATCCTCTTGGTTCCGAAAAACAAAATGAACGCAAACTAAACCAAACGAACTCCAAAACATAAATCGAGCAAGCTAGCAAGTATATAACTCATTTAATTCACACATATCAAGAATTCACAAAAATCAAAATTAAATTCGGATACAAAATAAGGCAAAATGCAAGGCATAAGGCATAAACGTTCAAAGAAAGTCAAGTTCATACTTAAAGAAATAATTCAAATACTCACGTAGGCACTTAATAAATATCAAGTAATCACATAATTAAATAATTTAAATCGCGCACATAATAGTATACCTGAAAGTCCGAACGGTCGGGATGTTATACATGTACCAGTTATCAACTTGACAAAAGTCATCGGCTTCTATTTTCTGTTCAAGAATTGAGATCTTGTGCTCCTTTACATATCATACATCGTGATGTTTGGAGCCTGCCCCATAGATATCTTTGGATGGTTTTCGCTTTCACCTTTTTTTGATAGATGATTTTAGTAGATTTACTTGGTTCTATCCATTGAAAAGAAAATACGATGTGATATCAATTTTTCCAAAGTGCGTTGCAATGGTTGAAAATATTTTTTCTCGACGAGTCAAATATATTCAAAGTGACGCACGCAGAAAATTCATTGACCACACTTTAAAATCATATTTTCAAACTCGTGGAATTGTTCATCGTTTGATATGTAAATCTTTAAGATTGGAAATTGCATTATTATATATCTTGTAAAATACTTTGAGAAGAAATAGAGAAAATTCAATCCTTTAACAAATCACGTGCTAACATGATCTTAGGATATCAAGTTTAAGTTTTAGCTATATTTTTTGTTTTTTGAACTGTTAAAACTACAAAATAAGAATTTTAAAGTATGGAAATTGACATATTTTGTAGCACCCCACACGGTGAGTTACCACATCCCTGCACCAAAGCCCAATCCACATATGAAATGGAAGGTCCATACATGAACCAAGTAGTGGCGAACGGGAGACTGATAGACACAAACCTAAGCTAGTTGGAACGTAGACCCTGAACTCAAAATTCCAAACAACAAGAATGTGGAAGCGTAAACATGCCATACAAAATCAATCATACATAAGCAGGTGATGGATTTAACTAGCATAGATGCCCAATCCCGAATATCAAATGAAAATCATAAATCCAACGGGTTCAACTATCCCTAGAAGTCTATCCCGAAAATATATCAATATATAAATCGATTCAATGCGTAATTGAAGTTAAACATTCATACTTCATACATACATAACGGATCCGAAAGGTAAAATGCAAAATGCAAGACAACTTAACTAATACAACAGACTCGACTCGAAAATAGACTCCAAATACTAACTCACGCCGCCTAGCTCAAACTCCAAAGCCAAACCTGCAAACTAAAAACATTGGGGAAGAAGAGGGTCAGTCACACTGATTGAGTGTGGGGCTACCCACACATGTTATATAAATAGGAGACCAAAACACGTACAAAATCATAATGTTCATGAACTCGGGGATAGTTTTTACACACCAAATCATTTTCCCATGATATAATCATATAGGAGATTACTTAGCAAAACCAAACAAACAAACTTATCTTATACTTAGCATACATACGTTCATAACTTAGCTTATCAAACATTTTTTATCAAAACTTATCACATTTCAGAACTTGTCTTATCTTATTAAAACATTTCCAAATTTTTATCTTAATTATGAATCTATCCCCGTTTCACGAACCTTAACAGAACAGACAGAACAGATTGCTCGGCAGGTACGAGCTTCCAACCTTTACTCCTCACAACTGAACAAAACAGAAATTCAGAACATATCCATCCACCACACCAATGATGAAAGAGCCATGCGCAGCCCTAACCATCCAGAACGGAACAAACCCACGAGGGGTAGTTAACCCACAACGTGTCCTCCCCGGTTGTTATACCGAAGGTATATCTGAACAAATACCTATCTCACACATATTTACGTACGTGTAAGGCTTATCGAACCACATACATTCAAAACCGAACACGTTGTATTAAGGTCATAACTAATAATCCTAACCCCACCTTACACCGACGAGGCCAAAGACAAGACGTTTGATCCACCCTGGAATCAACTCGGCCAACAAAACACCACCCCGGGTGCACCTGAACAAACTGAATAAAAAAACAAGACTTAGACTCAAGAATAAACAACATAGACGCACGACGTATGCTTATGGTTGGCATGAAGTCATGAGTCACTTATACATGCATAAAACATTTATTCGTTAACATTAAATTGCTTTTCATGCACATAACATAGCATATAATGCGAATTCATATCGAAAGATGCAAATTAATTAAGATATAATTCATTAAGAGGCGTAAGAAATCAATTAAAAACATAATAAGATTATACTCCAACTCTCTGGACAACGGGAACGGCTATTCCCACGATAAGACAAAACTCGAAACGGACATTCCCATGAGCGCTGCTCGAAACGGCCATTCCCACGACAAGGTAAAACTCGAAACGACCATTCCCACGAGCGCTGCTGGAATGGCCATTCCCATCATAAGGCAAAACCAAAATGGCCGTTCTCACCTGGTCTGGCAGAAAAGAAGCAGAAGCAACGAACATGGCCTCGGGAAGGAAGTAACAACAAGCACACACGGCCACACACAACTCCAAAATGCATAAAAATCATACCACGAAGCAAGTACGACATGGACAACACATAAGTATACATCAGATCTCACGAAACGAGCCCAAACACATAAAATTCCCAACCTGCTATTATTCATCATCTTCTCCAATGAGGCACATAAACTCATATCTGAGGCACGAAAGAGGTATTAAATCGAAGCACGTAACAAGAGGAATACATTGCTTACCTTTGATCGTTGATCGGACGGTTGGATGTCGCAAGCTTGAGCTCCGAAGTATGAAGGCCAAACGGGGGAGGGGGTTCTTCTTCTCCCTCCTTCTCATCTTGTCATATGAGAAATGACAAAAGCAAGAAAGGGATTAGCCCTTTCAGGGCCTGTCAAATGGGATGGTTAAACGGTATCCGGTCCATTCGGATCGGATTTTAAAATGGTAGGGCGATCAAACGGTTTTAGAAAAATATAAAGTTTAATTTCATTAAATCTGAATCATCAAAATAAATCCAATGGTAAGGTCAGAGTTTGAATTCGAATTCTAGAGCTCAAGATAGCCACGAAGGGCCCAGAACACCCTAATTATAATTAGGTCCCTAATTTTCAAATATTGGACAATTAAGTCCAAATACATTTAATTAAATTCTAAGGCGCACATAAATAAAATTAAATTCACGTTGACACGTAAGGTATGTGAGTCACATAATTCACAAATATACGAAATTAAACTCTCTCATGATGTCGTACCTAGATTGCCGAAGAGACGGGGCATCACATATTTAAAATTTTTAGAATGTAATTTGCTCCAATAGGGATCATATCATGTCAGACACATTTTAAGTGGAAGATTTCAAAAAAAAAATTCTTATCATTGTAATCCTATTGTATCTTATTCGTATCCATCATCATAGGTAATTTGATAAAAAGTTTATTATATGAGAATGGTGTCATAGCGTGTGATTCGGACGATACTTTTATTGGGTTGAAGAAGGATAGGAAGATTCATTTTACGGACCCAACGGTGTCGGAAGCTTTTGCAGCTTTGTCAGTGGCAATATTAGCTAAGGACTTTAGTTGGAGGAAGGTGATCATTGAAGGTGACAATATCAATATTATAAATCGGCTTCAGAACTCCAATGACAACTTATCAGCTTTGGGGAATTTTTTCTATGAGATCAAGCAAATTTGTTGCCGTTTTGAGTCATGTTATTTTTCTTCTATTAGACATGATGGTAATACGAACACCCACAATTTAGTTCTTCGTATGGTTTCCGCCTACATTGATACTTTTGATATTCCTATTTATGCTTCGAATTTGTAGCTTTGGATTTGCAATGAACACCCTGATTGACTTTTCCATTTAAAAAAAGGTAAATTGCGGCAACCCCCTGTCCTTTGGCACATTTCATACTTTTCCCCTTAACCTTTAAATTTGTACGAATTCCCCCCTAACCTTTGTAAAACGTATCACTGTCCCCTTTTTGGATGGAATTTTAGGGAATATTTCATTTAACTTTTTTAACAAAACTTTGGCGTGATTTCTAAGGCTAAATCTATTCAAATCAAATGTCAAATTTGTTAATATTATACATCAAATCAAAGATCTCAATGCGAGCAACACAATGGTGGCCTTGAAACCAAAATCTGACAACCGGAGAAAGAGAAAATTACCAGTCAAAGATAGCGCACGGAATATAGAGTTTTGCATGCAAATTTTGGCGGCTTCCAACGATGAATAGGATCGAATGGGGTATGGGTTCTATTCATCCTGGAGAGAGGACCACGATGGCGGTGGTCTTGAATCTTGGGCCATCGTGACGAAGGAGAAATCGACGGTTGTGACACCCCGTCCATCCACACGTACAGGTTGGTACCACGTGTGAGTTTAATTTTCATCTTTACATTTATTCTCATATTTTGATGCATCTTATTTGAATCTCTTTCATTTATTCAATTCTTATACGAACTATGTGAAATATTTGCTAAGTATTCGCCTTGATTGAACATTTGAATCGAATTTGAACCCGAGCATGCTTACTTCGTGTACTATGTGAATTATATGATTCTTGGACTTAACTGTATGATTTATATGTTTTGGACTTGTTTGAATTTGTTTGGACTCAACTGAATTTTTATTCAAACTTTTGGGTTTTTTTACAAATTGGCCACTTTTGAGTATTTCTTCGTAACTTGAGCTCGGGAACTCGGATTTAAGTTTTGTTTTTACCATTGGACTCGAATCGACGATTCAGAGACAATGGAACAAGCTTTGTACTTTTTTGATACCGTTTTGACCCCCAACGACGTAGATTTTGGCCCTACTACCTATAACGTGCCTATAGCCACTTGGAGCCTAGGCCATTCATCCCACTGGTGTCTCTCTTGACTTTTAATCACCAAAATCAGCCATTCCAGACCTCTTGCCCCTAAAGAGAGAAAGAAGCTCCTAAGTCATCCTCCATTGTTGAACCCTTTCAAGCTCAAGTTTTGTGCCACATCTTGCTCAATCTTTCAAGGTAATTTAAGATTCTTGCTTACCTTAATCTTGTGATCATTTTGCACTTAGAGAAGCATGATTATATGTTAGGGATTCATGGATTTAGTTTATATGATAAATAGTTAGGTTTTGAAGATTTTGGAGAACATATACATCTCTTGCTTTGTTTAAGTTTGAGGCTATTTATATTGATCAATATGGCATATTTATTGCTTATATTTGCTCCTTATTCATGGTACGTGATTGTGTTATGAATTTCCATTAATGCACTTTTGAGTTCTTGGGAAAAACTTGATGAATCTCTTGCTTCTTTGAATCCCTTTCTATTTCGGTTTGGAGATGCATGTGTGGGATGGTTTTTGCTTGAATTCCTTGCTTAAGTTTGTGGTTTTCTTGCCCCTTCTCATACCTTGTTGTTGTTACTTGAGTTATGGGTGAAGAACAGGGGCTATGGCTACCTTTTCCATGGAGAAACCGAAGCAAACTTGTTGGAGCTTTTTCCTCGGGTGAGCTGATGTTGGGAAAACGGGACAGAAAGGCAGCAGAAATTTAAAAATTTTTCCAATAAGTTAGGATCGAATCTTGCGATTTCTATTCCCAAATTCGTAGAGATCAAGAAACTCACTTAGATAGTAGCTTTCTTGACACGTTTTAGCCGCCCAAGAACGCTCTTCAAGCGGCTTGATCCCCAAAAGCTCCTTCGAATCTTTCAAGACTTCACGATAGTAGCCCTCTAGAGAATTAGTCCACCAACCGCGACTACGATCCGAATAGGGAGGATGCTAGTTCTATATTCGGTGTTTAGGCTCTAGGGTTTAGTGTATAATTATATGAGAAAGGAGAATTTCGTATCACCCATCAAGGGGCTTGATCCCCTTTTATTTTAAAGGACTAGGGTTCGAAATCCATCTCCTAATGGAGATAGGATTTGCTGACCCACTAGCTTCTTATTTCTTGCTTGGAAAGAAAGCATTCCAACTTTGACCAAAACTCTTAAGTTTTGACCAACTTAACGAGCAAGAAAATATCTAACTCTCTTAGATATTTATTTTTACATTATTTATTAAATAATAAATAACTTGAAGACTAATAATTAATTAATTTATAATTAATTATTTATTAGACTTTATTTCTCCAAAATAGGACTTTAATATTAATTCAAAATTACATCAAAGTCCATTAAATAATTAACACATTAATTATTTAATATATACACGTGACTACATGTGTCCCCAAGGACACGTGTCATCCACGCGTTCCACAAGTGTGATTCACATGTGTGGGCCCCACCATTCTCTTAATGGTTCGATCAACTCGTTTAATCGATTTAAGCCTTAACCCACGTGACCGAGTTATTGTGTGTGACCCTATAGGTTCTTAAATCAATTAGCAGTGACCCCAATTAATTAATTCCCTAATTAATTAATCAGTCCACAGATCAAACGACCATAGTCTAGCAACAGGTGTTTAACCCCTAGCTGAATTATAATGTCTCGATTCGACAGAACCTTTAAGTCATTGACATATGTAAGATACAATACTCCTACATCTCATCTCTCAATCAAGATCTAGGGTAAGGGAATAATTAGAACCCCAATAATCTTGATCTTAAAGTTCAGTGCATTTCATATCCATTTGATCTCAATCCAAGAAACTCATTTCTTGATGTCTTGATCCACTGACTTGGCCAAGGACTCCTAGATAGCATATGAATGACTTACACAATAAGAGATCTGTAGCACCCGAGCGCAAGGTACCACATCCCCCGCACCGAGACCCGACCCGAATATGAAATGGACGATCCATACTCGAGCTAAGTCACGGCGAACGGGGACAAACACACACGCTATGCTAGGCGGGCTAACCCTTGAACCATAAAATCAGAATGATTACAAATGCGGAAGTAATAACTGGCCATAATATAAACAATGAGCAGCCAAACTCCAAAATAGTCCATATACATTATCAAATGCCGTCAAGGCTCAAATAACCAATACGCTCCATTATTAAACAATACAGTGATCCAACGTACAATATGTATGTGTAAGACCAAAATACAAGGGCTAAAAGACGAAAGTAAAACCTATGACTCGAAATCCCGCCTAGCTCCCTCGACACCTGCACAACACAACTGAAAGCCAAACGGGTTCAGTCCAAAAGGGACTGGTGGGTATAAAAGCAGGGCATAAATATAATATACGATAATAATTAAACATTCACATGCAAGTTATAATCCCAAGTGAGGTTTTGAAGAATTTCCCAAATGGGCAAATAGAAATCATCAAAAGGGATTATAACGATTCATTAACATTTGGTCATTATTGGCCCGGCGAGTGGGCGTGCATTATCTCCAACCAACACCTCGTGTAATTCATTGACATTCATTAACATTCATTAACATTCATTCATTCATTCTTTCTTTCTTTTCATGCATAACATTCTTTCGTGCGCATTCAATAACATTTACACCTTCTTCCTCCGGGTTGGTGGCGGGTTTGCAAGGCCCATCCACCCATTCATTGACCAAAAGGGGAACATGACTCCCCAGATGGCACTCAGCGTCCATTCCTCGCTAACTCCTAACGAGGTCCGGTTACGCCGTTCATTGGTGGGACTAGTGTGAGGGTTTACCGTCAGCCCTTGCCTCCTCGGGTCCCCACTCACACCAAGCCCCTGGGCCCCATTCATTGTGAACATTCATTCATTCTCGCCAAAACATTAGGTAGGATTCAAGAAATAAGGGCTTTACGTTTGCAATCATTTACTCGATAAAAGACTCAATATATACATCATATTACTTTGGCTTAAAACTTTTCACGTAAGGAGATATATCGGGTCGTTTTATCTAAGTAGAAGAGAAACCCACCTTAAACCAACAAAAGAGAGCACAAGAGCCTCACTGACCGGCCTCGTCTCCAACAGGGTCAAAATCTGTGCAAGAAAGGTGAAGTGAGACTCAAAATGACCAAATAGGACGCTCGGCAATGTAATGATCATGATATGAATGAAGAGAAGATTCTATAATGTAAGGAACACGTTCATGTGCACTATTAAAGTCTTAAAAACATATAAACATTCAATTCATTCATTCAATGAAGCATTCGTATCCAAACGAGTTCATATCCTTCACATTTCACTTTTCCAATCAATTCAATTCAAAAAATTCAAAGTACAAGATCCAACCTTTAGGCAAATAAGAGCATTGAAGTAAATTAAGTTCATCACACATTCAAACGTATTCAATCTTTCACAAAACGCTACTACATACATCATATCACATAATGTAACATATTTCCAAAGTTTGAGAACAAGAACAAATCATATGATAAGGGAAATGGGTTACGGGAATCATAAACGCCTCAAAATGCACATAAACGGTAATGCAATGAATGTCTTATGATATGCATAAGAGAGCAAGTCGTGGCATGGAGATGCATTAAGGCACATAATCAATCATTTCATTCATTCTTGGAGCATTGATGACATATTAAATCATAACTTGTAAAATATTCCACGAAAAATCATGAAAATTATAATAAATAAGATAACACATTATAGAACATGTTAGTATCTCAAAAAAGTCATAAAAGAGGTGGAGGAAGATCAAACAAACGAAGAAAAATGGAATCGGAGTAAAAAAAACAGGCTGGACAAAATCCACCCCCATGGATTTTTCCAAAGGGAAAAATCCACTCCCATGGATCTGGTCCAGTCCCACTGCCTCAAATCCACCCCCGCGGATTTTTCCAAAAGGAAAAATCCACCCTCGCGGATTTAGGTCAGTGGCCAAAAAAACATACAACAAGCAGGGCAAAACTCATGCCAAACCAAATAAACATCAAACTAACACATATAGGTAAGTTAAAGTAGCAATAATTCATGCATTTCAAGCCAATTAATGGTCCAAAGTTGCAACAACTCATGCTAGGAAAGAAACTGGAACAAAATCAATCCAAAAGCATACCAAATCAACTCCAAATCTTATGAAACTTGATATACAACATATTTAGCATGTTAGGAGCATATTTCATTTAGAGTGCAAAGGCTAAATCACACATTAAGGCCATCCAATCCATGCAACAAAACGGGGTCGCCAAAATCGCACATAAGAGCTCAATTGTTCAATCATGCCTTGATCTAGTACTTAGGGCATGAATATGGATCTGAAACTTTGGGGAATGCATGCTAACATACTAAAATACTAAGGTAGTTCATATATATGCAAAATGGTACAATTTAAAGCACATTAGAATGACCCACAAGTTACAAAACGCAACAGCAACAAGTCTGTCAAAGATCATGCATAAGAACAGGCCATGTACTTCGGTTTTTAGGCTTCAAATGGATCCAAATACTTGAAACATGAATGCTAACATATAGAACAATGAGTGTACATCAACTCCATGCAATTTCACACGAAATGGAGACCATTTGATCAAGCACCAACACAAAATTTCACACAGCAGTTCAAAAAACAGGGGAAGCAGTTTGAACATCAAGTTTGGAGCTCCATATTTCATAATTTCACCAAAGGGTCAAGAGATAAAATCCTCCTAACATCATATACTATTAGTTAGGAAAGAAATGGTTCAAGAAACAAGTTCATATGATCATGTATAAGCAAGAAAATCAGCTACACAAGCAAACAAGATCATAAGAGCAAATTTCCCCAAAAACCCTATTCATGCTCTTAGCCCAAACCCTAACCAAATCTGATCCAAATCATGATGTAAGGAGATGAAATCAAGTATAATAGAGTAGAGAAGACATAAATATTCATACCTTAAAGATTTGGTGAAGGAAGATGGTGATTTGAGCTCAAAATCACAAAAGGGCCAAGGTTTTCTTCTTCTTTCTCCTCTCTCTCTCTCTCGATCAGTTCCAGCTGAGAAGGAAAGTGTTTGGTTCGGTTTTCAGAGCTAAAAGGGTAGGAGAAAGGGTTTAACTCAAGTACACAAGCCATGGTTAAGGTATGGTTAGGTTTAAGAGGTGTTAAGGGTCCCACCATGAAGACTATTCAACCAAAAGGAGCTCTTCTTGCACGAGTTGTCCGTTACGGTTGGATTTCGGAGGTCTTAATGATTTCAAAAAGGTATGAGGCTTGTTCCATTGTCTCCGCATCGTTGATAGGAAGGCAACGGAGTTGACGGAATTCGAATCCGAATTCCCGAGCTCAAGATATCACGTACGGAACCAAGGGTGCGCTAATTGCTCGTTAGCCCCCGACTTGGTTCCACAAATCAAATTAAATCCGTTAACACGTCAAATGAATCCGAAAACATAAACCGAGCATATAGGCATGTTCATAACACACATATTTACGACATATTAAATTTCCATACCAATCCGATATCATTACATAGAAGAACGAAGCACAAATAGAACACTCATGCGCAAGAACGAATTCATATAGTTATAAATGAATTACCAAAACTTAAATTCCATATTAAATGAATTTAAAGCCAACTAATAACATGTTGAAATTAATTAACAGAGTTACCGAAATAGTTAAGGTAACATGAAACCTTAATTAAGAAATTAAACACTAAATATCAAAGTAAAATAAAATGAATTACTTAAAATAACCATAGTCTATAGTTTAAATCAAATGTAAACATTTATAAACAATTAATCATATAATTAAATAATTAGTTTGCGCAATTTATGAACAAATACGCCACATTATTTAAAACTGAAAAACTGGGGCGTTACAATCTCCCCCCCTTAAAAAGAATCCGTCCTCGGATTCACAACACGCCTGAAAACAAACAATGAGAGATTCCCCGTCTCTCACAAGGAACAAGGAGAGAGCCCCGTCTCTCGAGCAGCAATGAGAGAACCCCGTCTCTCGCAAGCAACAAGGAGAGAGCCCCGTCTCTCGAGCAACAATGAGAGAACCCCGTCCCTCGCAAGTAAAGAGAGTACCCCGTCTCTCAAATAAAATAAGAGAATTCCCGTCTCTTACAAACAAAGAGAGCACCCCGTCTCTCAACCGAAATAAAACAAGGAAGTCTCCAATACTCCCAAGCAACTCACGCGAAACCAAATTTAAAAATCATGGAAATCACCCAAAGTAAGTAAGAAACGTCGCCCACATTGATTCAATTACTCCAAGTCATTTAACACATTACAGATCATAGCACTTAACATAAAAATTATAAAAGTTAAATTTGCATGGATGCATGTATCATGAATGCTATAAGTACCATTCACCGTAGTTGCAAAAATTCAAATTTGTGAGTTGTCGTTGTCCAAGGTATGATCTGTCCTGAATGTAACTCGATGCCCAATTTGTCTTGAACCTCTTCAGGGTTCCCCGGTGAAACGATTGATGAATTCCTTAAGGATTATATCCTTAGATCCTTTCTAACTTGTACTGCTACCCAACTTCTTCAATCCTTATCCAAATCGGTGCTCAACATATCCCCGAGGATCACCACTCTGAGCAAACTTGATGATTCGATCCCAACCTTACGATTTATTCTTATAGTCTCTCTCAACACAAATCTTTTTCCACCTTCCGTTCCAATTGTCCGTTCATTCCCTTTCGATCCCCCTCAACGTTATTGTAACGCCCCGGTTTCCGGATGAACAGGTAAGCACGCCACGTGTGCGTTGGAGCGTAGGTTTTATTTTATTTCTTTTAATTTTATAATATATTACGTGGCATTTCATATTTTCACAAAATTCATGAAACATTATTTATATCAATTATTTGATTTCATATCATTGAAAAATTAATTCATGACACGGAAAATATTTTCTTGCATGAAATTATTACCGAGAGTGATAAAATTATCAAATTGTCCTTAGTTAAATATTTTCTATAATTCTAGGGACTTAATTGCATAAACTCTTAGGGTTTGATTGAGCATATTTTAAATGGTTGCATACCTAATTGCATGACTTAAATAACCAAGGGATTGTTTGGCAAAATTGGATTTTTCACCCATTTCAAGAAGGGATGTATCGGTATAAGCTTCCTTAAGCTTCCTTGATCATTTCATCAAAATATTTCCCAACTCAATCACTCTCTCTCTCGGTATTTCAAGGAAGACAAGGGAAGAAGATAATTTTCTATCAATCATCAAGATTTCAAGAAGTCTTTTAAGGAATTGGAAGTCCTCATCATCATCATCATCTTCTTCTTCATTTCTTTCATCTTTAAGGTTGGTAGCATGGAAGGGATGAATTTTGATTGTGTTTGACATAGCTAGGGTTTGAGTTTAATATGTTAGATGTGTTCTTAGTTGTGCAAAACATGATTGAATGATTATTTCATGAATTATTGCATGAATTTTAGCTTGGAAAATGGAATATATGGCTTGCATGATCAAGTTGATCATAAACTTGAAACTTGAAATTCTTGATGCTATTTCAGGGTTTTAAGTGTCTACGTGTTGTATTATCACTTCTTGAATGTGTATGCATCATATTCCCATAGATTATAGCTTTTGGGGTTCAAAAATGGAATTTTGAAGCTTTGTTGCTTTCTTCCCGAGAGCATACTCTGTTTCTGCTCTGTTTTTCAGTTGCAGAAGCAGGGAACGACCGTTCCCAGCCTCAAGGCATTGTGGGAACGGGCGTTCCCTTCTTTCAAATGGAAACCGCGCGGCCGACTATGGGAACGGCCGTTCCCATTTTGGCCTAAGGGCCGTTCCCAGCGTAGGCGCGCTTTTAAATTGAAAAACGTTGCCGCGTTTCTCTGGGCAACGGGAACGACCGTTCCCAGTTTTCAAAGGAAGCCTGGAACGGCCGTTCCCACGGGGCTGACAGAACAAAATTCACTGCATAAATTTACGATTTTGACCCCTCGATCCAACGACTTCTTTGACCCCGAATTGCTATAATATGTACTAATATGATGTGAAACCAAAAGTTATAATACCACATTGCATTTTCGAGGTCGTCTCGACACGTTTTCGCCGTTCGTCATATTTTGGCCATTTTAGTCCATGTCTCATGCTCATATGTCGTATTTGCACAGGTCACGAGGGCGTGGACGAGGAGCAAGCTCCTTAGAACGCTTCTTTATTATATTTTGCAAGAAAGGTGAGGTTTTGTTTTGGTAAAATGAACCCTACCACCCGTACGTGCTAGTTTTCGGCCAAAACCTATTATATTTATAACCGTTTTCAAAGTAATAAACATTTCAAGCAAGAATGTATCGATTGTCATGATTTTCAAGCATGTTTGGCGAGTACATGATTGCACGTGGGCCCGAGGGTAATTCTTGAGCCAACCGGGAAAGCACGGGCTGACGGGTAACTCCTGAATTATCCTCACATTGTTGGGATCACCCCCGAAGCCACTAGGAGATTAGTGGTGGAAGGAGTTCCGTGTCTAGAGGGTCATGTCCTCTACACACACCATGTCGTGGATAGTCGAGCCTTGCAAACTCGCTATCACCCGGAGGAAGAAGGAGACTGGGGATTAATCCGGAATGTCGGGTTATCCTCGGGTTATTGCATGTTTTCAAGAATGAAATTGTCTATGTGAGCACTAAACTATATTGCATGATCACTTATTTATAAAGCAAGCAAGCACGGTCACGTATTGTTCACGATTGGGAGTTCGGTTGGAGATTGCCCTTGCTCGCCGGGGCCACATGTTCATGATATTGACAAGAAAGATTCATTAAACGTGTTAAAATAGATAGTTGTAATCTCGGGCAAAGGATGAGATTTCTTGAACTATATACTTATGGTTTTCTAAAAGTCTTTACCCGAGGCTACAACTTGCATGTGACGTGTGATATACTTATTATTGCCCCTCACTCAGTCTTCGGTAGACTGATACTCCACTTTTCAGGTACCTTTTGAGCGTGGTTGTGCTAGGCGGGAGTTGGTCGAGTCTTGCATTTCCACGGGTCTAGTTCCATACCTTCATGTATATCACTTTTGGAACTTGTCATGTTTTGGATCGATATCCGTATTTTGGATTCATGGTTATGTATATTATGGAGATATGATATTGTATTGATCGGTAAATGGTACCTATATGTATCTATGGAATAAATATGGTACCTATATATATATATATGAATGACTTTATTGCTTCCGCTTTTCTATTCATGTTTGTTTGATTATGTTGGGGAGAGTGTCCCGCCTAGAGCGTCGTTTTGTTGTCACCCGTTCGCTGTGGTCTTGGTTTATGTATGAACTGTCCATTTCATACGTGGATTGAGGCTACAGTGCGGGGGATGTGGCGCCTGGGGGTCTAGGGTGCTACAGTTATACTTGATAACTGGTCCCATATTTCCTTAACCGAAGATAGAAGGTTCTTGATGATTCTTGAAATTTGAGACCAATACTCCAATTATCATCCTTTTTCCATTTGGTCTCTACTTAAGCTTCCTTGTAGATTACCGTTGATATAACTAATAACTAATAACTAATAATTCGATTTTATTATCTTGAACCCCTTCATACTTCATTGAATAAATCTTGATCGACACCATCCCCGTATATGATAGCTTGATTCGGTTTTCCCCCTTGTTAATTCTACTTAGAAGTCCATAGGAACTCTCTTATGATTCCATCACCTCCAGATCAGAATTCCATACGTAGCTTCTCTCTTAATAGCTTAACCATAACCGCCGTCTTATTCATTCCTAATCACCACCCTTAGGACTTCCAGATTCTCCTTAGTTTGCATCCCCGTCATTACTCCTAACATATTCATTCGAACACCACTCCCATCCTCCAATTCACCTCTCGGTCGTGCTCTCCCCCTTAAAATTTTTGCTCTTACATATCAACCTCCATGAATCCTTCTTTCATTGAAATTTTTGCTGAGCCACTTCTGTTTCTTTAATTCATTCCTAAGGTTTAATTCAAACCCTTCAATAGTTACTTCCTTCCAATCACCAACTCTTCTCTTTCTTTCTCTTCTTGAAATCTAGACCAATTTAATCCCCTCTTGTATTCCCATCCTTTCAACTAAAGGTAATCCCTCTGAGATTAAGGTTTCTCCAAAACTCTTCAACTTAGTTTCTTCGGTGTAGATTGTGCTAGCTAAGCTACATGCCCGGAACTCCCAAGATACCACCCAACTATTCTTCTCGTCTTGATTCGAGTGAGCCTTGATTAAAGAATAGCTTGATGAACAAGGTGGAGTCATTCCCTATCAATTAAACACTAATCCATGCATGTTGGATTAACATGCCAATGCACTTAGTAAACAGTCAAAGATGCAACAATGCAACACGTTGGAGCAATTATATTAATTAAACATAAACGTACATATAGATAAAGAAAGCAATTAATTTGAATCGATGCATGATGCTCGTGCCATGAATATGCAGAACCTGTCACCGAGGTGGTAAGCTTTTAGCTTGATGACGTGTTCCTCATTCCCCTGATTGTAACTTTCTTTGGAGACATTGATAACTCCTTAGCTTTCCATGGTTTTCGAATCTCCCTAATCTTCTTCATCTATTTGTATATCCTACGGCCCGAACGTGCTATTCTCGAACCCAAGGTCTTATTTGTCCATGGAGTTTTCACCCCCACGTTCTTCCAAGCATCGACTTCCAAAGGTCATCCGAATCCTCAACTTGATGTCCTCTCCGGTTAAAGTTCCTTTAGCTTATCCTTTGTTTCCGATCTACGCGCATAATTCACCCATAATAACGCTTTCCATTCTTGCTTGCTTCTTGATGTCTCCATGTTCCAAGGTTCCAAGGAGACGACGAGTTTTGTATTCCTCGATGCTCATAAGTCTCTTTGCCTTGCGTCCATTTGTTGTCCCACGCTTGTATTCGTAGCAAGTGAGCTTCCATATTTGACCTCATAATGAGCTTTGTGATTAACGGCTCCCAATCCTTGCATCTGAGTTGAGTCAAATCCCTTTTTAACACATCATGTATCCGACTCCTTGAAGTTTCCCAATTTGGTCTTCCAATCACTCAACCATTCCAAACTCAGAGTTTCAAAGGTGAACCTTGGGGCATTTACTCTTGTATTAGATGTCTCCAAAATCGGGATGGTGAAGAGTTTCACACCCCTCTTGTTGTCTCACGCGTCCCTCAAGTTAGAACTTGAGTCTTTGCATGTCTTGTATGTTGAGAATCTTCAAGGTTTGTAGGTGGGGCATGATTGATGAACCTTCCCGTGATCCAAGCTTCCTCCCATGATACGAGCCATGATAGATAGTTCCATTGTGCAAGCCATGGAATTTGAACACTCGGCATTCAAGTTACCTTGTCAGTTGTAGTTGATGTGAATTGTAAAGCATGATAGTAGCCTATATAAGGAAGATCAATTCAAATATGGATGCATGAAGATTAGCGTATGCTTATGACACGTAGTTAAATGAATCAAGGCACATAGAATGCAAATTGCGACACTTAAAGCAACTAAATGAAAGCGTAGATTGTATACATATATTAAGCAATTTCCATCACTTACTGTCAAATATTCATGCCAAAACGATGCAATGCACACATTAACAAGTTGTTCCTATGCCGTGCGACCTAACTGACTCAAACACGACTCAAGAACACCGGTTTTGCAACCGGGCTTTGATACCACTTAAGGATGTAGCACCCGAGCGCAAGGTACCACATCCCCCGCACCGAGACCCGACCCGAATATGAAATGGACGATCCATACTCGAGCTAAGTCACGGCGAACGGGGACAAACACACACGCTATGCTAGACGGGCTAACCCTTGAACCATAAAATCAGAATGATTACAAATGCGGAAGTAATAACTGGCCATAATATAAACAATGAGCAGCCAAACTCCAAAATAGTCCATATACATTATCAAATGCCGTCAAGGCTCAAATAACCAATACGCTCCATTATTAAACAATACAGTGATCCAACGTGCAATATGTATGTGTAAGACCAAAATACAAGGGCTAAAAGACGAAAGTAAAACCTATGACTCGAAATCCCGCCTAGCTCCCTCGACACCTGCACAACACAACTGAAAGCCAAACGGGTTCAGTCCAAAAGGGACTGGTGGGTATAAAACCAGGGCATAAATATAATATACGATAATAATTAAACATTCACATGCAAGTTATAATCCCAAGTGAGGTTTTGAAGAATTTCCCAAATGGGCAAATAGAAATCATCAAAAGGGATTATAACGATTCATTAACATTTGGTCATTATTGGCCCGGCGAGTGGGCGTGCATTATCTCCAACCAACACCTCATGTAATTCATTAACATTCATTAACATTCATTCATTCATTAATTCTTTCTTTTCATGCATAACATTCTTTCGTGCGCATTCAATAACATTTACACCTTCTTCCTCCGGGTTGGTGGCGGGTTTGCAAGGCCCATCCACCCATTCATTGACCAAAAGGGGAACATGACTCCCCAGATGGAACTCAGCGTCCATTCCTCGCTAACTCCTAACGAGGTCCGGTTACACCGTTCATTGGTGGGACTAGTGTGAGGGTTTACCGTCAGCCCTTGCCTCCTCGGGTCCCCACTCACACCAAGCCCCTGGGCCCCATTCATTGTGAACATTCATTCATTCTCGCCAAAACATTAGGTAGGATTCAAGAAATAAGGGCTTTACGTTTGCAATCATTTACTCGATAAAAGACTCAATATATACATCATATTACTTTGGCTTAAAACTTTTCACGTAAGGAGATATATCGGGTCGTTTTATCTAAGTAGAAGACAAACCCACCTTAAACCAACAAAAGAGAGCACAAGAGCCTCACTGACCGGCCTCGTCTCCAACAGGGTCAAAATCTGTGCAAGAAAGGTGAAGTGAGACTCAAAATGACCAAATAGGACGCTCGGCAATGTAATGATCATGATATGAATGAAGAGAAGATTCTATAATGTAAGGAACACGTTCATGTGCACTATTAAAGTCTTAAAAACATATAAACATTCAATTCATTCATTCAATGAAGCATTCGTATCCAAACGAGTTCATATCCTTCACATTTCACTTTTCCAATCAATTCAATTCAAGAAATTCAAAGTACAAGATCCAACATTTAGGCAAATAAGAGCATTGAAGTAAATTAAGTTCATCACACATTCAAACGTATTCAATCTTTCACAAAACGCTACTACATACTTCATATCACATAATGTAACATATTTCCAAAGTTTGAGAACAAGAACAAATCATATGATAAGGGAAATGGGTTACGGGAATCATAAACGCCTCAAAACGCACATAAACGGCAATGCAATGAATGTCTTATGATATGCATAAGAGAGCAAGTCGTGGCATGGAGATGCATTAAGGCACATAATCAATCATTTCATTCATTCTTGGAGCATTGATGACATATTAAATCATAACTTGTAAAATATTCCACGAAAAATCATGAAAATTATAATAAATAAGATAACACATTATAGAACATGTTAGTATCTCAAAAAAGTCATAAAAGAGGTGGAGGAAGATCAAACAAACGAAGAAAAATGGAATCGGAGTAAAAAAAACAGGCTGGACAAAATCCACCCCCATGGATCTGGTCCAGTCCCACTGCCTCAAATCCACCCTCGCGGATTTAGGTCAGTGGCAAAAAAAACATACAACAAGCAGGGAAAAACTCATGCCAAACCAAATAAACATCAAACTAACACATATAGGTAAGTTAAGGTAGCAATAATTCATGCATTTCAAGCCAATTAATGGTCCAAAGTTGCAACAACTCATGCTAGGAAAGAAACTGGAACAAAATCAATCCAAAAGCATACCAAATCAACTCCAAATCTTATGAAACTTGATATACAACATATTTAGCATGTTAGGAGCATATTTCATTTAGAGTTCAAAGGCTAAATCACACATTAAGGCCATCGAATCCATGCAACAAAACTGGGTCGCCAAAATCGCACATAAGAGCTCAATTGTTCAATCATGCCTTGATCTAGTACTTAGGGCATGAATTTGGATCTGAAACTTTGGGGAATGCATGCTAACATACTAAAATACTAAGGTACTTCATATATATGCAAAATGGTACAATTTAAAGCACATTAGAATGACCCACAAGTTACAAAACGCAACAGCAACAAGTCTGTCAAAGATCATGCATAAGAACAGGCCATGTACTTCGGTTTTGAGGATTCAAATGGATCCAAATACTTGAAACATGAATGCTAACATATAGAACAATGAGTGTACATCAACTCCATGAAATTTCACACGAAATGGAGACCATTTGATCAAGCACCAACACAAAATTTCACACAGCAGTTCGAAAAACAGGGGAAGCAGTTTGAACATCAAGTTTGGAGCTCCATATTTCATAATTTCACCAAAGGGTCCAGAGATAAAATCCTCCTAACATCATATACTATTAGTTAGGAAAGAAATGGTTCAAGAAACAAGTTCATATGATCATGTATAAGCAAGAAAATCAGCTACACAAGCAAACAAGATCATAAGAGCAAATTTCCCCAAAAACCCTATTCATGCTCTTAGCCCAAACCCTAACCAAATCTGATCCAAATCATGATGTAAGGAGATGAAATCAAGTATAATAGAGTAGAGAAGACATAAATATTCATACCTTAAAGATTTGGTGAAGGAAGATGGTGATTTGAGCTCAAAATCACAAAAGGGCCAAGGTTTTCTTCTTCTTTCTCCTCTCTCTCTCTCTCGATCAGTTCCAGCTGAGAAGGAAAGTGTTTGGTTCGGTTTTCAGAGCTAAAAGGGTAGGAGAAAGGGTTTAACTCAAGTACACAAGCCATGGTTAAGGTATGGTTAGGTTTAAGAGGTGTTAAGGGTCCCACCATGAAGACTAGTCAACCAAAAGGAGCTCTTCTTGCACGAGTTGTCCGTTACGGTTGGATTTCGGAGGTCTTAATGATTTCAAAAAGGTATGAGGCTTGTTCCATTGTCTCCGCATCGTTGATAGGAAGGCAACGGAGTTGACGGAATTCGAATCCGAATTCCCGAGCTCAAGATATCACGTACGGAACCAAGGGTGCGCTAATTGCTCGTTAGCCCCCGACTTGGTTCCACAAATCAAATTAAATCCGTTAACACGTCAAATGAATCCGAAAACATAAACCGAGCATATAGGCATGTTCATAACACACATATTTACGACATATTAAATTTCCATACCAATCCGATATCATTACATAGAAGAACGAAGCACAAATAGAACACTCATGCGCAAGAACGAATTCATATAGTTATAAATGAATTAACAAAACTTAAATTCCATATTAAATGAATTTAAAGCCAACTAATAACATGTTGAAATTAATTAACAGAGTTACCGAAATAGTTAAGGTAACATGAAACCTTAATTAAGAAATTAAACACTAAATATCAAAGTAAAATAAAATGAATTACTTAAAATAACCATAGTCTATAGTTTAAATCAAATGTAAACATTTATAAACAATTAATCATATAATTAAATAATTAGTTTGCGCAATTTATGAACAAATACGCCACATTATTTAAAACTGAAAAACTGGGGCGTTACAAGATCAACTTGCTAATGCAAGTGTACGTACTTTATTGATTCTCATATACTTTCATGTGCCACTTGTGCAGCCCCAGCATAAGCTTTGAATTAGTTGTCTAAGGTGACACCCTTTAAAGCTTATACCGAAGACTACAGAGTTAGCCCATAAAGTATCAATAGAATCTCAAGTCTAAGGATCACTTAATCACATCAATGACTCGTGAGATATTTCCTAATCTGGAAGTTTCTATTTTCAGAAATAGAAACTTCCTTTCCCATTTAGGAATCTTCTCACATGGGACACCTCAATGTACTTACTTAGAATGAGTAAGCACCCCCATGTATCACGCACGTATCAACAATACAGTTTGCACCCCATGAAACAAGGTGGTCCTTCTTAAGGGCATGATCACACGAGCAAGCCTCGAACGAGTCAGGTTGACACTCCCACTGTCTATAGGACTCATTGGCTTGGAGTGATTTCTTATCATGACTTATGTGATATAGGGCTCGTCTCATGAATCACTTCCCCTAAATGGTTGAGTCCTATAAGTCATATTGATTAGGGGAGTTCTTATACATGCGCAGTTAAAATAAACATACAATAAAAAAAGACCATATAAAGAAGTGTTGCCTTAATTCATATTATTCAAAGATTGTCTGTGATTTACAAAAAGGAAAGTACTAAAGCAGACTATTACATCGGCTTTCAGTGCACTATTCCTAACAGCTGACACGGGCGTGTCTTGTGGCCCAGATTTTCTGTACTGAGACACGCCCATGTCTCCTTTTACACTTAGGGTGAGACAAGGTCGTGTCTCAGCCCTGGTTTCAAACCATTTTAGTTCTATACTGAGACATGGCCGTGTCTCATTTTGTTCTTCGGGGGAGACATGGCCGTGTCTCAGCACTTTGTTGTGACTGCTGTGTTTTTCCATTTTCGTTCGCTTGTTTCATTATTCTCTTACCTCATATATAACTTCTAATTGATATTAGCATGTAATATTATGTGTTAACTTGCTTGTATTAGATTTTTGGATCAATTTGATAAGATTTGAACGAGTTATGATTCGATGTGTCATAAGTGGTACGTTTATGCACTTCATATGCATTCTTTGCATTCATGAGCATTGTCGGGTATCTATTTGGTTTATAATTGAGTCTACGTCTTGGGTCTTGTGTTCTTTTGTTTCAGAGCCTCTTTTGGACATCCACGAGCCCGAGGTCTAGGTGTTCATTGCTCGGTTTTAGCCCCGGTTTCTATCTTCTTTTGCTTCAAGGTGAGGTTTAGGAACTTTTGTATTAGATATTGACCTACGGCCTATTGTATGAAGTTTTCTCACCCCGCATGCGAATATATATCTTATATATATTTAAATACGTATGTTTAAGCTATGTTATGATCTTATGAATCCCTCTTGAACTTATGAAATCGGTATAAGTATGAGCATAAGTAAGCTTAAGTTTCTGAATCGCTTTGCATGTTATATTATGATTCAGTGAGTTTCGCACTGAAATATGGGAAGTTGGTATGATTCAGTATGTTGGGCCCCGGGAATTATGGGTAAGGAATGCACGGGACAGCAAGGGTAGTCGTGTTTGGCTTGTACATGATTCCCTTTTAGGTATTCGCGTGCTACTCTTGGAGGTTGGGAAGGCGTGGTACCTTGAGCTCTCGGCGGATAACCGGGGAAAGCATATCGTGGGTTAGCTACCCCGTATATGTTTGAATTATTAGGTGGAGAGGGTTTGATTCCGGAAACACCAAGGATGTGGGGATGGATTTGATTTATGATTTTGATTTTTATGTTACGTTATGAGGAGTTGGGAGGTCCGTTCTCGCCGGACATTTGTTTATGTTTATGTTTGATGGATTGTGAATCGAGTTAGGATTCCTTTTTACGTATTATATTTTAGCTTTTGAAAACGTTTTGGTATACAAAACCTTAGCTCGATTCATGGCCATCACCTTTGATATATGTTATGCTCTATATTTATTTACGTGTGGGTGTGCTTTTAGCCCCCTCACTCAGTCGAGTTTAGATTGACCCTCTCTTTTCCCCACCTTTAGTTGCAGGTTACCTTGAGCTAGGTGGGGAAGTGCTTCAAGTTGTGTTGTACTTTCGAGTCTAGGTCAAGTTGCATACACATTTCTAGCTTTTGTATACTCTTATTATGTATGTGATATGGATTGTATATTTTGGAGAATTATGAACACTTGATGTAAATACTTGATCATTTGGGCCTTAGCCAATGTATATATGTTATGTATGGGTTTTGATGAGCTCTTTGAGATCTTGTATGTTGTTTCCGCGTTTTATTAGTTGTTTTACGCACTATGTCGTCGTCTTAGCCCCGCTTAGCCTAGAGAGTGTGTGTCGATCCCCGTTCATATATGGAAAGCCATTTCATATGTGGGTTCGGGTTTAGGTGCGGGGGATGTGGTGGCCCACCGCTCCGGGCTTCACAACGGTCAAGGTTCATCTTGTATAAGTTCAAATGGAATATTCCATCAGCATTGTGCAAAAGGAGTAACGTGCAAAAAATTTCAAAGGTAAGGGTGGAAATCGTGCAAATTTAAAGGTTCAGGGGAAAAATGCAAAACATGCCAAAGGACAGGGGGGTTGCCACAATTTACCCTTATAAAAATAACAAATTTATAATCATGATAATGATGTGGGCCTAAACCTGCTTAGAATAATTATGGTTATTAAAAGCATTTTAGTGTTGGCCCAATCCAAGCACTTTGGCCCAAGGCCCCATCCTAATACATAAGTAAGTTCGATTAAGCATCCCCTTGATAGTAGGGTTACACTAGGAATGCAAACAAGTCGAAGCGAGCTTTGGCTTTTTTTTTATGGGTCGGGCTCAGCTCACAAGCCAACATACCATGAATTTCTAGATTGGTCGTGGCTCGTGCCTAGCTCGAGCTGGCTTGACTTACCAGCCAAGCCTTTAGCTTTTAAAGAAAAGAAAAACCCTATTATGCAACAAAGCTATTCAACCCCTTAAAACATAAAATTACCATAAAAGTTCAAAATTTTGTCCACCAATACAAACTTAGCATTTGGGAATGGGAATTCCATAACCGACAAAAGTGAATGATATACATAAAATTAATTACTTTGTAGTAATTAATAATACTTGGTCAAAAATGAAAATTTTCAAAGACAAGTGCTTGCAAATAAAAAAAAAAAAAGAAGTCCTATTAGGAATAATGCCCTTAAAGCTAATCTTGTAATCAACTTAGTGCTTTTTCTTTTGTAAATCACAGATAATCTTTGAACAATATATGGGCTGATTCGATCATAAGGCAACACTTCTTTATATGCTCTTGTTTGATTGTATTTTTACTTTAATTATGCATGTATAAGAACTCTTTTAATCTTGTTAGCTTATAGAACTCAATCACTTAGAAGAAGTGAATCATGGAACGAGCCATAAATCATACAAGCTAAGATTAGAAATCACTCCAAGTCGATGAGTCCAAAAGACAGTGAGAGTGTCAAACTAACTCGCTTGAGCCATGCTTACGTGATCACGCCCTTAAGAAAGGTCACCTTATTTCATGGGGTGTAAAGTGTATGGTTGATAGATACATGATACATGGGGGTGCTCGTTTCATCAAATGAGTACACCGAGGTGTCCCGTGTGAGAAGATTCCTAAATGGGAAAGCAAGTTCTATATCTAGAAATAGAAATTTCCAGATTAGGAAATATCTCATAGATGTGATTAACTAGTCCATACACTTGAGATTACATCGACGCTTTACGTGAGCTTACTATGTAGTCTTAGGAATAAGCTTAAAAGGATGTTGCCGGGGACAGATGAATCACGGATTATATTGGGATTGCAAAAGTGGCACATGAAAGTATATGAGAATCAATAAAGGACCTACACTTGATTCGACAAGTTGATCTCTGATTGTGTAAGTCATTCATATGTCATCTTGGAGTCCTTGGCTAAGGCAGTGGATCGAGATCAAGAAACGAGTTTCTTGAATCGAGATCAAATGGATATGAAATGCACATTACTTAAGATCAAGATTATTAGGGTTCTAATTATTCCCTTACCCTAGAGCTTGATTGAGAGATGGGTTGTAGAAGGACCTTTTTCACATATGTCAATGACTTAGTTATTTCAAATTGATCAATTCTTATTCAGCTAGGGGTCACACACCTATTGCTAGACTATGGTAGTGTGATATGTGACCTGATTAATTAATTAATAAGGGTATTAATTAATTAGTGTCACTGCTAATTGAATAAAGAACCTAGGGGGTCCCATAAATGCCCGGTCACGAGGTTCTAGGCTTGAATTGATTAAACGAGTTGATCGAACCAACCGAATGGTTTTCCACGCACGTATGAGGGCACGTGTCAAAGAGTGACATGTGTCACGTGATGGTGATGGTTAAATAATTAAATTGGTTTAATTATTTAATGGGCTTTAATTTAATTATAAATTATTATTTAAGCCCTAATTTGGAAATAAAAGACTAGAAAATAATTATTTGAGAATTAATTAATTATTAGCATTAATTTATTTATTATGAATAAATAAAATATCTCTTAAAAATATCTAAAGAACTTACATAGAGTTTCTTGCAGGACAAGTTGATCAAAAGAGAGTTTTGGTCAAAGTAGAAAGCCCTTTCTTTTCTAGCAAGAAATTCTATGCAAGGAAGGATCCTAATCCTTCCCTGTAACGCCCCGTTTTCAATTTATGCATTATGTGATAATTTATCTACATTTCATAATATTATATGTATTATGATATGGTATAAAAAGGCCAAGCCACGTGGCACGCCCTAAGAGGAGCCACGTGATCACATCGCCACCTCAAGCACTTCGAGATCCCAACCCGCCTCCGAGGACATGAGAAATCGAACCAATCGGGATCGGTCGAAGTCTGGTCCGTGCGCGCCAAAGGGACCGAACCCGATCCCTGTCCGCCAATGGGATCGGACCGATCCCTATGCGCCAAAGGGATCGAACTCGATCCCTATCCGGCCAAGGGATCGAACCGATCCCTATCCGCCCAAGGGATAGAGCTCGATCCCTATACGGCCAAAGGATCGAGCCGATCCCTATCCGGCCATGGGATCGAACCGATCCCTATTCGCCCATGAGATCGAATTGATCCCTATCCGGCCATGGGATCGAACCGATCCCTATTCGCCCACGGGATCGAACCGATCCCTATCCGGCTATGGGATCGAATTGATCCCTATCCACTTCAGTAGCTCGCGATGGTGCTAAGTCCATCGGGATCGATATCGACCCCACTAAAGGGTTCCCCATTACGGACATGCTCCATCACGACTCGCTTAATCTCGACCTCTCGGATCGAGATCCTACGTCACCTGGCGATAAAATGGCATAAAGCATCTTTATCGGGACACGTGTAACTCCCCTATTCACCACGGCTAGACGCGCTACAGTGCTTTTAATGCTTCCGGTACATGTCTACGCCCAAAAGGGAAACAAAGGACACTCGACCTCAAGGCACCCGCTCAGGCGTCCGACAAACGAACCGAACGACTGCAGAGCATTTAATGCATAGTCGCGGTACACGTACTACTGTGTTAATTGCTCCTGACTATAAATACCCAAGTCTTGAATAGTGTTTGGTAAGCAATTAAGAGCATTTATTTCGCTTCTCTAGCATTTATTTCTCTCTCTAAGAATCTCCCACTGACTTGAGCGTCGGAGTGCCAAACTTGGGTCCAACCCCAAGTCCCCAATTTGGCCTTTGAGCTCACGTTTGTCTAAATGTTTTCAGATCGATTAAAGAGCCCACGTTACAAATTCTTGACTGATTGATCCGAGATTGCCATCTAGACCTCCAACTCAGCTAAACCATTTTCGGGCCGGATCAGTTTGGCACCGTCTGTGGGAACCCTACTTTCTTTCTTTACCTCGATCTTGAGTAAAAAACACCTTCTTTCTTGCAATCATGGTGAATACATGGAAGACCCGGCAAGAGGAGGACCTGGAGGAGGTCACCAAAGGCAGGCACGACACTAACGCGCCGCTTGGTAACCCCCCCATTGCTCCCCCCATCGCCGGGAACGTCGGCCGCAGTACCAGTGTGATCATGCCCCAACCTGAGGTCGCGCCGAGGGTCGCCATTACGCAGGCTGACATTGACACCTTCCTCGACCAGTGGCGGGTCGAGATCGAACAAGCCCAAGTAGAGGGCCGAGAATCGAGACGCCCTGAGCTGCCAAGGGCGAGCCCAGCTACAATCCCCAGCCCGGTGATAGCCAGCGCCCTCGGACCCACGGCTCAGACTTACGGGTCTGCAATCCCCTACTACCTCCAGCCGCTTAACGGCGGACCCGCCCGGGTCATATGGGGTCTTCCCCCTCAAACAGGAGCGGGCCAAGTACAGGTCCCCGGGTTTGCACCTCCTCCGCCACCCTCGGGAGGGAGCAAACAGGTCCCGTTGGAGGGCCATGGGGATTCGGATCATCCTAGCCACGTGAATCGCGGCAAACGAGCGGTCGATGACGACCATGAAGAGTACAATGACTTGCGGAACCGGATACCCACCCGATCGGCCCACAACGAGGCGGCAAGGATCGCCGCAGCCCGCCAGGACAACAACCCGGATCGATATATCGATCCGCCAAGAAGGCGGGTGCAGGACCGCCTGGGGGATCGAGGTTCCGTGATCTCCCAGAGGCAGGTCGATCTACACGCTGGGTTGAACCGCCGACCACTGCGCTACCGATCCGATCGGGAGGAAGCCTCCCCATTTTCTGGGGATATTCTCCGTACAACCTGCGACGGGGATCGCATCCCCTCAGGGTTGCCTCTATACAATGGGACGATCGATCCCGAAAAACATGTCACTTCATTCGAGAACAGAATGTTGCTGCACTCTCACCCACAACAAATTTGGGCCAAGATATTTGTTACCACTCTAACGGGCCCGGCGCAGGACTGGTTCATCCGCCTGCCGCCACGATGCATCCGAACCTACAACCATTTTACAGATCGGTTCCTTGCTCACTTCTCCTCCATGGCGGGGGAAAAGCTGCCTCCTTCTTACCTCAACAACCTCCGACAGGAAAAGAGGGAATCCCTTTGAGACTTCTTCATCCGATTCTCGAGGGAAGTGGTTCGGGTCGAGGACCCGACGATGGACACTCTGCTTCTGGTCGTCCATCGAGCGCTACTCAACCGCCTGTGGGCGGATGAGATAGTCAGGGCCGGCCCCAAGAACCTGACTGAAATTCAAGACCTCGCCCATGGGTTCATGCGGGTCGAGAAAATGGCATTAGCCCATGGGCCCACTCCTTTGCCCGCTCCCGAAAGTCATCACTACGGATCGAGCTCAACCCCGACCCGGAAGGGGTTCGAGCCCAAAAAATCGAAGGGCAAAATCAATCCACCGCCTGTTAGGAATAGTGCCCTAGAAAGCCGATTGTATATCCGCTTTGTGCTTTTCCTTATTGTAATCACAGACAATCTTTGAATGAAATAACGAATTGAGGCAACACTTCTTTATATGCTCTTGTTTGGTATGCGTTTACTTTTGCTGTGCATGTATGAGAACTCCCCTAATCCTGATGACTTTTAGGACTCTACCATTTAGGTGAAATGGTTCATGAAACGAGCCCTATATCACATAAGTCATGATTAGTAAAATACTCCAAGCCGATGAGTCCTACAGACAGTGGGAGTGTCAACCTGACTCCTCTAAGGCTTGCTTGTGGGATCACGCCCTTAAGAAGGACCACCTTGTTTCATGGAGGTGCAAAGTGTATAGTTGATACGTGCGTGATACATGAGGGTGCTTACTTTAATAAGTAAGTTCACTGAGGTGCCCCGTGTGAGAACATTCCTAAATGGGAAAGGAAGTTTCTATTTCAGGAAATGGAAACTTCCAGATTAGGAAATATCTCACGAGTCATTGATGTGATTAATTGATCCTTAGACTTGAGGTTCCTTGTCACTTTATGAGTTAACTCTGTAGTCTTAGGTATAAGCTTTAAAGGGTGTCGCCTTAGACAACTGATTCAAGGCTTATGCTGGGGCTGCACAAGTGATTCATGAAAGTGAATGAGAATCAAGAAAGGACCTACACTTGCATTTGCAAGGTGATCTCTTATTGTGTAAGTCATTCATATGCCATATGGAGTCCTTGGCCAAGGCAGTAGATCAAGACATCAAGAAAAGGGTTTCTTGGATTGAGATCAAATGGATATGAAATGCACTTAGCTTTAAGACCGGATTATTAGGGTTCTGATTATTCCCTTGCCCTAGATCTTGGTTGAGAGATAGTAAGTAGGAGGATTGTATCTCACATGATTCAATGACTTAAAGGTTCTGTCGAATCCGAACATTCCAATTCAGCTAGGGGTTAAACACCTGTTGCTAGACTATGGTCGTTTAATCTGTGGACTGATTAATTAATTAGTGAATTAATTAATTGGGGTCACTGCTAATTGAATTGAGAACCTAGAGGGTCACACACAACAACTTGGTTACATGAGTTGAGGCTTGAAAATGATTAAACGAGTTAATCGGACCAAGAGGGTTCCACACGTGTGAATTCACACGTGTGGATCACGTGAGTGACACGTGTCACTGTGACACGTGTCACACACGTGTATATATATATATATTATATATATATTAAATAATTAATTAGTTAATTATTTAATAGACTTTGGTTTAATTTTGAATTAAAAAGAAAGTCTAATTTTGGAGAAAATAATCTAGTTAATTAATTATGAATTAATTAATTAGATAAAATAAGTTATTTATTTTATAATAAATAAAGTATAAAATTATCCAAAAATAGTTTGGATATTTTTTTAAGCTCTCTTCAAAGTTGACTAGAATTAGAATTCAAAGTCAAGGTTGAAAATACTTGATCCTCAAGTAATAGGAGAGAGGGACCAAAATCCTAGCCCATAAAGGACTAGGAATTTCGGCACTCCCTTGCCTATATATAGGGGAGCTCGAGCTCCCCTTTAGAGCTAATAGACAATTCTTGGTTCATGTGTTGAACACCTTCCTTTCTCCAAGATTAAATTAAACCCTAGGTTAAGCCCAAACACTAACTAGAGAACTAGCATCCTTACTAGTTAGATTGTGATCAAGTTGGTGGACTTTCTCTAGAGACTTCAAGTTAGAAGTTTGAAGATTCGAGCTTTACCAAGGAGAGGGGATCAAGCCGCGTGAAGAGCGTTCTTGGGTGGCTTGAAACGCTTCAAGAAAGAATAAAAGAAAAGTAAGTTTTCTATCTTTACGAATTTGGTTACACGATTGCGAGTCCTAGATCCTTTTGTTGGGAAAAATTTTTAAATTCCGCTGCTTTCTGATTCGTGTTTTCCAACAAGTGGTATCAGAGCCACCTCGTTAATCGTGTTTCTGATTCGTCTCAATTATTCTGAATTTGGTAGAAATTCTTAGGCTTAGATGCGAATTAGGTATTCATGAGTTCTTTTAGAAAGCCTGAATTACGAAACTGTAATTTTTCCTGAATTTCTAAAACTGTTTTCTCAAATCGTGTTTTTGAAAAATTGTTTTAGTTGAAATTTGTTTAAATCGAATTTTTTAATTTTGGATTGAAACGGGTTTTGGAGAAACCCGGAAATACGAAACGGGACACGAAAAGAATGGGATTGGGCGTGCTAGCACGTCGCACGCCCAAACCCCATTACCGCCGCCCAGCCCTCCCGCATCCGCGCGGGAGGCCTCCCCGCCCGCCTAGGCGCCCTGCTCGCCTGTCCCGCAACCGTGCGGGACAGCCGCCTGCTCCTCCCGCAACCGCGCGGGAGCGCCCGCCCAGGGATGGGCGGGACTGCCTGCCCGCGCCGCACATCTGCGCGCAAGGGCGCGCCTGGCGCGCGCACTCTGGCGGCAATCGCTGCCGGCTGTGCGCAGCGCTGGCGCGCGCCTAGCGCGCGCTCCTGCACGGCGGGCGGGCGATCCCGCGTCATGCCGGGCCCGTGCATTCGTGTTTTCGTGTTTCGTGTTTTTCGGTCCGAAAAATCCCGATTTAATTTTATTTTAATTTTATCTTTTAAAATCAGTTTTGGTAAAATAAAATTATTTTAAAATTTTGATTAAATTGGGATTTTTGAGAAATTAAAGCGATTTGGTTTTTTGGAAAAATTATGAATATTATTTTCTGAAAATAATGAAAGAATAAAATTATTAATTTTGGAAATTAATTGGAATTTTATTAGTTTAATGTTTTTCGGGTTTTATTGAAAAGGCTCTTGAACAAGAATTGCATCTAAGTCGTGTTTTGAGTCATTAGGACTTGAAACGAGAATTTTAATTTATTGGCTAAATTTAAATTCTCGCAAAAGCATGTTAGGTGATCATGGGTTTAGATCTATGTATGGTTTTAATTTATGCACATGAATGGTTTCAATTGGGGTTGGAGCCCTATAGTTGCGTTTTTCAATTGAGGTTGGAGCCTCACTTATGTGCGTACTGTTATGTGATTTATTATGTGGCTTTCCATATTACTGTTTTTGAGGCCGGGGTATGCCCCGTGTAATTGTCTAAGGCCAATATGAAGATTGAGCCTTATTACTTTATGTCTTTTTCTTTTTATTGTAATTTGAGAGTAGAGATAGGTGGTGAGGTTTTATTTTCATTTTGGAGACAATGCACCCATGGAGTAAGATGGACCACATTCAAGTAACAAGGAGGCCATAAGTGAAGACCCCTCAAAATGTTAGGGAGGGGAATCTCAATTGTTAAATGTAATAGAGATAGGGCTCGTATTTTGTTACCGCTTTCCCTTATGTGATTTGAACTGTTTATGTGGCATGTATGTTAGAACTTGTGATTGTGGAGTGGCTCCCACATATCACGCATAAGATAGGTAGAACCCATGATCATTACATGTTAGTATCATGCTAGGACATGTTATCTGTTTATGTGCTTGTTTGAAATGCATTTAAGTGTACTTGCATTAATCAAGACTAATAAAATTGGATAACATATATGTTGGTGAGGTCGAACCGGACAACTCTCCGGTTGATTCGAAAATTCCCATTAAATATTAAGCTAATTTCGAACAAATAGGTGTTTAATTCGAGATGCAAGTTTTGAATTAAATTCCTAGCATTCCATCAATAGGTTTTAAGTTTAGTAAGTAAAGCTAGTTATTGTCCGCGAGTCGTGGGATAGCTAGTGGAGCTTACTAGTTCTTAGTTACCTAATTGATCATTTTAAATGATCAATATTTCGTGGTCAATTTTGGCAAGGGCGATGTCCGCGAGTCGTGGGTCGTTCGAACTAAGTTTTGGTCATGATCTTATGATTGATGGGTCTAGCTTAACACCTAAGTAAATATGGATGTCGCACGAGTCGTGGGTCCATATTGAAAGATAGGTGATGCAAAAACAATTACTGAGAGTTCTAAAGGTGTTAGAATTGGTAAGTTGTACCTACCTAGGGTTCTTACTTAGAATGTCCGCGAGTCGTGGGTTCGAGGTAAAATGCCTAGGATCTTAGTACCCATTGGGAAACGTGTTCCTCTTAGATCTTTGGGAATTCTAGATCTTTGAAAAACAGTGGGAGCTACAATAGATTAAAGACCTTATCTTTTGTATATCGTTATAATTCAGCATGCTCACTAGTTCTCTGTTTTACCATTTAGGTCGTAGATTCTGTGATTCTCTACGTGTTTTGAAATGGCAACCAAAAACCCTCTTGTATCGATCCTCGAGTCAAACAAGTTGACTGGTCCCAACTATTCTGATTGGCTGAGGAATCTAAAAATCATTTTAGATTCTGAGAAGAGAACTTATGTTCTCTTCGAAGGGGAGCCTACTCCTGAAGGGGAGGCTCCCACTCGGGCCGAGCGGGACGCGATTCAGAAGTGGAAGGATGATAATCTCCAAGCCCGTTGCCTTATGTTGGCTAACATGTCTCCGGACTTGCAAAGACAACATGAGGCCATGGAATTTGCTTGGGAGATTTACGACCACTTAGAGCAACTTTACCGCCCTCATGAACGTGTTACAAGGTATAACACTTCAAAGGAACTATTCCACTTGAGAATGAGGGAAGGTTCAAGTGTCCATGAATATGGACTCAAGTTTCTTGCCCTTACTGAGAAACTTGCCTCCATGGACATGCCGCTGAAAGATGAGCTTTCAGTGGATTTGTTGCTAGCTTCGCTCCCACCATCATTCAACCCATTTGTCCTTAACTTCAACATGAATCATGCTGGTGCTACTGTAGCTGAGCTGATTAGTCAGCTTGTGACTGCTGAAAGCACGATCAAGAAGGACAATAAGGTTTTGATGGTGAATGCTCCATCTTCCTCTTCTGGGCCTTCTAAAGGTAAGGGCAAGAAAGCCCAAAAGAAGAAGAAGAAACCCCTTAGGCCCACTGGTGGCATTTCGAAGGGGAAGGCCCAAAAGAAGAAGCGTGATCAGAAAGAGGATGTTTGCTTCCATTGTGGCAAAGCGGGACATTGGAGGAGAAACTGCCCAGAGTACAAGGCTACTCTAAAGAAAGGTATCTTTCTCGTTGAAGTAAATCTTTCTATTAATTCTAGTTCTTGGGTACTTGATACCGGTTGTGGAACTCATATCTGTAATGATGTACAGATGCTAAGTGAAGTCCAACAACTCAAAGAAGGAGAATGTGTCTTGAAGATCGGCGATGGCTCAAACGTTGAAGCTCGAGCTTTAGGCACAATTAGATTAGATTTAGGTAGTTTTGAGTTAGTATTAAACAAAGTCCTTTATGTACCGAGCATTATTCGTAATATAATTTCAGTTCCAATATTAGATTGCGAAGGTTATGAAACTTATATTAAGAATGGTAAATACTTTATCAAACGGAACAACTCTTCCGTTCATATCGGTACTCTAAGTAATGGACTTTACCTAACTCAAAATATCAATATTATGAATATACAACGAGAAACAAAGCGTAAGAGAGATGACAAAGTTTCAGCTCCCTTATGGCACGCTAGATTAGGACACATTTCCAAGAACAGAATTAGCAAGATAAACACTTTAGGATCATTCTCTGAAAATGATCTCAAAGAGTTAACTTCTTGCGAATCCTGTCTCAAAGGAAAAATGTCCAAAGTTCCTTTTAAAGGAACTGTGGAACGTGCCTCTAAGGTTCTGGATTTGATCCATACTGATGTTTGTGGACCGCTTAGTGTAAGCACAAGAAACAATCATCAGTATTTCATAACCTTCACTGACGACTTTAGTCGGTATGGTTATGTATACTTAATGAAGTATAAATCTGAAGCTTTTGAGAAATTCTTAGAATTTCAAAAGGAGGTTGAGAACCAAACTGGTCACAAGATCAAAGCACTTCGATCTGATCGAGGAGGCGAATATCTTAGTGAAGAATTCCTTAATCATCTCAAAGGTAATGGGATTATCTCTCAGTGGACTCCTCCGGGAACTCCTCAGCTTAATGGAGTTTCTGAGAGAAGGAATCGAACCCTACTTGATATGGTTCGTTCCATGATGAGTTTCACTGACTTACCGCCTTTTTTCTGGGGTTATGCCCTAGAAAGTGCAGCAAAGATTTTGAATCTTGTTCCCTCTAAGTCAGTCCCTAAAACGCCCTATGAAATGTGGCATGGTAAAATCCCTAGTTATTCTTACTTAAGAATTTGGGGTTGTCCTGCTTACGTGAAGAGGACAGTGGGAGATAAGTTAGAATCTCGTTCTAACTTATGCTACTTTGTAGGTTATCCTAAGGAATCCATAGGATACTACTTCTATGATCAATCTGAACAAAAGGTGTTTGTTTCCAGAAATGCCACTTTTCTTGAGGAACCGTTCCTTAAAGAAAAGAAAGGCAAGATCATAGAATTAGAAGAAGTACAAAGTGACCCCATACCACCCACTGAAGAAACGTCCCACTCTGATCAACTACAACCAATCACGAATTTCGATACACATGTAAATCCTCCTCTAAGGCGTTCTGAACGTACTCCTAGACAGCCGGAGAGATGGTATGGATTCTTCCATGAAATCTCTCAAAAGGATAATGATCCTTTGACATATAAGGAGGCACTTTCAGATTCTGACTCTGAACAGTGGATAGAAGCCATGAAATCCGAAATGGATTCCATGAACTCCAACCAAGTTTGGACCTTGGTAGATTTGCCTGATGGGGTCAAACCCATAGGTTGCAAATGGATCTTTAAGAGAAAGCTTGGAGTTGATGGAAGCATTGCAGCCTACAAAGCAAGACTGGTTGCAAAAGGATTCACTCAGAGACCCGGCGTGGACTTTGACGAAACCTTTTCACCAGTTGCAATGCAAAAGTCCATTCGAATCATGCTTGCCATTGCTGCATATTATGACTATGAGATATGGTAAATGGATGTGAAAACTGCCTTTCTCAATGGTGACATTGACAAAGACATTTATATGGAGCAACCCATAGGTTTCACATTCAGTGGGAGTGAGCAAAAGGTTTGCAAACTCCAAAGGTCAATCTATGGATTGAAACAGGCTTCTAGGAATTGGAACATTCGATTTGATGAATCGGTCAAAGCGTTTGGCTTCATCCAAATTTCGAATGAGTCATGTGTGTATAGAAAGGAATTGGAGACCTCAGTGCAATTCTTAGTACTTTATGTTGATGACATCCTTCTTATTGGGAATTCGAAGGATGACATGAAAGTGACTAAGTTATGGTTATCGAACCAATTCGAGATGAAAGATCTTGGTGATGCGTCCTATATCCTTGGAATTAAAATCTATAGAGATAGATCTAGAAGGTTAATAGGACTATCACAGTCGATGTACATTGACAAAGTATTGAAGAGATTCAATATGGAGTCAGCAAAGGTTAAGAACCTTCCTATGAGTGTAGGAACATGTCTTTCAAAGAAGATGTGTCCTAAGACTAACCTTGAGAAGGAAAGAATGACTCATACACCTTATGCATCAGCAATAGGTAGCATAATGTATGCAATGTTATGTACTCGACCGGATGTGGCTTATGCACTTAGTGTAACAAGTCGTTTCCAATCTGACCCTGGAGATGGTCACTGGGCTGCCGTGAAGAATATTCTTAAGTACTTGAAAAGTACTAAAGATTTATTCTTAGTTTACGGAGGTCAGAAAGATCTTACTATCGAAGGATACTGCGATGCAAGCTTTGCATCTGACTTAGATGATTTTAAGTCAATGTCAGGATACATTTTCTGCCTAAACGGCGGAGCAGTGAGTTGGAAGAGTTCCAAGCAAACTACCACTGCTGATTCGACCACTGAGGCCGAATACTTAGCTGCAAATGATGCAGCTAAGGAAGGTGTTTGGATTAGAAACTTCATTCAAGAATTGAATGTTGTTCCTAGCATGAAAGACCCCATTACTGTGTTTTGTGACAACACTGGGGCGGTTGCTCAAGCAAGAGAACCAAGATCTCACCAACGGACCAAGCACATTATGAGGAAGTATCACCTAATCCGTGATATTATCAAAAGAGGAGATGTGCAAATTGAGAGGGTCACATCAGCAGAGAACGTGGCAGATCCACTTACTAAACCCCTTAGTCGAGAAGCTTTCCAAGGTCATCTTCAGAAGATGGGACTTAGAGTAGCTTTAGAATGGCTTTGACGGGCAAGTGGGAGATTGTTAGGAATAGTGCCCTAGAAAGCCGATTGTATATCCGCTTTGTGCTTTTCCTTATTGTAATCACAGACAATCTTTGAATGAAATAACGAATTGAGGCAACACTTCTTTATATGCTCTTGTTTGGTATGCGTTTACTTTTGCTGTGCATGTATGAGAACTCCCCTAATCCTGATGACTTTTAGGACTCTACCATTTAGGTGAAATGGTTCATGAAACGAGCCCTATATCACATAAGTCATGATTAGTAAAATACTCCAAGCCGATGAGTCCTACAGACAGTGGGAGTGTCAACCTGACTCCTCTAAGGCTTGCTTGTGGGATCACGCCCTTAAGAAGGACCACCTTGTTTCATGGAGGTGCAAAGTGTATAGTTGATACGTGCGTGATACATGAGGGTGCTTACTTTAATAAGTAAGTTCACTGAGGTGCCCCGTGTGAGAACATTCCTAAATGGGAAAGGAAGTTTCTATTTCAGGAAATGGAAACTTCCAGATTAGGAAATATCTCACGAGTCATTGATGTGATTAATTGATCCTTAGACTTGAGGTTCCTTGTCACTTTATGAGTTAACTCTGTAGTCTTAGGTATAAGCTTTAAAGGGTGTCGCCTTAGACAACTGATTCAAGGCTTATGCTGGGGCTGCACAAGTGATTCATGAAAGTGAATGAGAATCAAGAAAGGACCTACACTTGCATTTGCAAGGTGATCTCTTATTGTGTAAGTCATTCATATGCCATATGGAGTCCTTGGCCAAGGCAGTAGATCAAGACATCAAGAAAAGGGTTTCTTGGATTGAGATCAAATGGATATGAAATGCACTTAGCTTTAAGACCGGATTATTAGGGTTCTGATTATTCCCTTGCCCTAGATCTTGGTTGAGAGATAGTAAGTAGGAGGATTGTATCTCACATGATTCAATGACTTAAAGGTTCTGTCGAATCCGAACATTCCAATTCAGCTAGGGGTTAAACACCTGTTGCTAGACTATGGTCGTTTAATCTGTGGACTGATTAATTAATTAGTGAATTAATTAATTGGGGTCACTGCTAATTGAATTGAGAACCTAGAGGGTCACACACAACAACTTGGTTACATGAGTTGAGGCTTGAAAATGATTAAACGAGTTAATCGGACCAAGAGGGTTCCACACGTGTGAATTCACACGTGTGGATCACGTGAGTGACACGTGTCACTGTGACACGTGTCACACACGTGTATATATATATATATTATATATATATTAAATAATTAATTAGTTAATTATTTAATAGACTTTGGTTTAATTTTGAATTAAAAAGAAAGTCTAATTTTGGAGAAAATAATCTAGTTAATTAATTATGAATTAATTAATTAGATAAAATAAGTTATTTATTTTATAATAAATAAAGTATAAAATTATCCAAAAATAGTTTGGATATTTTTTTAAGCTCTCTTCAAAGTTGACTAGAATTAGAATTCAAAGTCAAGGTTGAAAATACTTGATCCTCAAGTAATAGGAGAGAGGGACCAAAATCCTAGCCCATAAAGGACTAGGAATTTCGGCACTCCCTTGCCTATATATAGGGGAGCTCGAGCTCCCCTTTAGAGCTAATAGACAATTCTTGGTTCATGTGTTGAACACCTTCCTTTCTCCAAGATTAAATTAAACCCTAGGTTAAGCCCAAACACTAACTAGAGAACTAGCATCCTTACTAGTTAGATTGTGATCAAGTTGGTGGACTTTCTCTAGAGACTTCAAGTTAGAAGTTTGAAGATTCGAGCTTTACCAAGGAGAGGGGATCAAGCCGCGTGAAGAGCGTTCTTGGGTGGCTTGAAACGCTTCAAGAAAGAATAAAAGAAAAGTAAGTTTTCTATCTTTACGAATTTGGTTACACGATTGCGAGTCCTAGATCCTTTTGTTGGGAAAAATTTTTAAATTCCGCTGCTTTCTGATTCGTGTTTTCCAACACCGCCCAAATCGATCGGAGAAACTACATCCCCCTCAATACAACCATCCAACAGATCTTCACGGTCATGGACAAAAAACTTCTGAATAAGCCCAAAACCATCAGGGAAGGCCCCAAAGCGCAAAAGTCGGGGAAGTTTTGCGGGTACCACCAGCAGTGGGGCCACACCACTGAGGAATGCAACGCCCTTCGTGACGAGATCGAAAGACTCATCCGTGGAGGGCATCTAAAGGATTTCGTTCGCAAGATAGACCACTACTCCGAGAAAGCCGGTCGAAGCCAGGACCCCCCCGGGATCGATCTCGATCCCCGTCCAGAAGATCCGGGAAGCAGCCCCCTCGAAAGGACTGAGGACAACCCCCCAACCAACGGCACTATCTACATGATCGCCAGGGGGCACGAGGGTGGAGACTCCAATGCTGTGAGGAAGAAGAATATCCGAAAGGCTGCTCGAGAATACAACTGACCCCACGAGGAGGTCCTCCAGATCGAGCACAACAAAGAGTGGGAGAGGCAAGAGGTTAGCTTTAGTGAGAATGATAGCCGCTCGGGCCCACATCGGGAGGGTGAAACGCCTAGTTGTCCGATGGTGGTGATCTTGGGAGTGGCTAATTACAATGTAACCAAATGCCTTGTTGACAATGGAAGTAGCACGAACATTATCCTTTACTCTACGCTTGTAAAAATGAAACTGCATAACTTGAAATTAGATTCGATCCGAACGCCTCTGTCCGGCTTCGGAGGATCCCAGGTTGTCCCGCTTGGGCGCATCAAACTACTCACTTCGATGGGAACATCACCTTAGCGAGTTACCCAAGAAGTCGAGTACGTTGTGGTAAACATGCCCCTCGCTTACAACATGATTTTTGACCGACCCGGCCTCATTCAATTCAGAGCCATAATCTCCACATACCACCAGAAATTAAAAATGCCAACCCCAAATGGGGTCGGAAAGGTGGAGTGCGACGTCCCGGACAGTTGGGCATGTTATGCAATCACCCCAAAGGAGCCCAAGGACAAGGAGAAGGATGCAAGTGAGGGTCTCGATCTCCAGACCTATGCGAGTTCAGAGCTCGACCTCGCGGCGCAAAAGACAGAAGCCGAAGGTTCACGCGTGGCTCAAAAGAGGAAAGCAGTAGGTCGGATCGAACCGTCTGATTCATTGAAGCACGTACCCCTAGACCCAAATGATAGCAACAAGTCAACAAAGATCGGGGCAAACATGAACCCCCAGCACGAGATGATGATGATCGAATTCCTCCAAGAGAATGCCGACGTGTTCGCGTGGACTGCGAAGGACCTCGTCGGGATCGATCCGAAGGTGATCTGCCACCGCCTCGGTCTCGATCCGATCCACAAACCCATAAAACAAAAGCTGAGGACCCAAAGCAAAGAACCTAACGAGATCATCGAAGCCGAGGTCAACAAATTTCTCAACACGGGTTACGTAACCCCGGCCCAATACGTTGACTGGTTATGTAATGTAGTCTTGGTACAGAAGACGGGTGGAAAGTAGAGGATGTGTAACGATTTTACAGATCTGAATAAGGCGTGCCCGAATGATCCATACCCGCTTCCCCAGATCGATCAGCTCGTCGATTCGACAGCTGGTTGTGAGATGCTGAGCATGATGGACGCCTTTCAGGGATACTAACAGATCTCCATGGCGCCCGAAGATCGACCCCACACCGCCTTCATAACTGTCAAGGGCATTTATTGTTTTAAGGTGATGCCATTCGGTCTCAAAAATATCGGGGTGACCTACGAGAGGTTGGTAAACAAGATGTTCAAGGAGGAGATCGGCAAAACAATGGAAGTCTATGTGGACGACATGATCGTGAAAAGAAAACGGGCAGGTGATCACTTCAACCACTTGGGTCGTGCGTTTGAAATCCTTAGGAGGTATGATATGAAGCTTAACCCGGATAAATGCACTTTTGGGGTCGAAGGGGGAAAGTTCCTCGGATATATGGTTAGTCAACGGGGGATCGAAGCGAACTCGACAAAAATCAAGGCAATCCAGGTCATACCTCGACCCGACTGCATAAGCCAAGTCCAATCTTTGGTCGGTCGGATCATTTCCCTAAATCGGTTCATATCCCGATCATCCGAACGGAACCTCCCTTTCTTCAAAATACTACGAAACTTAAAAAAGTTCGACTGGAATGAGGAGTGTGGTAGAGCCTTCGAACAACTTAAAGAGAATCTGGCATCTCCACCGTTGTTGGCCAAGCCCAACGAAGGGGAGACCCTGTACCTCTATCTCTCCCTCTCCAACGAAACTTTTAGTTCGGTCCTCGTCGCAATTAGGGATCGAAAACATATGACCATCTATTATCTGAGCAAAATCTTGCATGGGGCGGAGCGAAACTACCTTGAGATCGAGAAGTTTGTCTTCGCGCTAACACATGCGGCTCGAAAATTACGACCCTATTTCCAGGCGCACCCGATCGTTGTACTAACCGATCAACCTCTCAGGCAGGTCTTGTCCAAACCCGACGTCTCGGGTCGAATGATGAAATGGGCGGTGGAGCTGAGTGAACACGACATCACTTTCCAACCCCGCGTCGCCCAACAAGCTCAAGTTCTGGCTGACTTCTTAGTCGAAAAGAACACGAAGCCCCCAAAGGACGCGGCCGATCCCTTGAGCTGGAAAATGTACGTTGATAGCTCATCGCCCTCCAAAGGGGAAGGGGTAGGGATATCATTAGTCAGTTCGGATGGTACACAGTTCGATTTTGCCGTCCGCCTCGACTTCAAGGCCACTAATAACGAAGCAGAATATGAGGCACTCATCGCGGGACTGAAGTTCGCGTCGGAGCACCGGGTCAATAGATTGGCGGTCGTAACCGACTCCCAACTTGTCGCAGGTCAAGTCAAAGGCACGTATGACGCGAGGGAAGAATCGATGGCGGATTATCTTAAGATGGTTAAAGAGTTAGCCTCAAAATTCAAAGAATTCCGGATCGAGCAAGTCCCCCGTGAAGAAAACACGCGAGCGGACGCATTGTCCAAACTCGCGAATGGCCTCCAGGGCACCCGAGACGGGACCATTTCGTTTCACGTCTCACCCGGTCAGGTCATCGACGCGGATCGGATCGATGTCGCGGCGATCGACCCGGTGGAGCCGTGTTGGATGGATAGTTTAGTCTCCTACCTAAAGGACGGGACACTACCTCAAACTAGGTTAGAGGCGAGGCGGATGAAATATCGCTCGCTGTTGTACCTACTGGACCACGAAGGGAGATTGTTCAAGAAATCATTCACAGGTCCACCGCTAAGGTGTCTCCGCCTGAGCCAGGCCAAAGATGTGTTAGAAGAAATCCACGAAGGGAACTGTGGGAACCACTCAGGGGGTCGAGCCCTAGCCCGCAAAGTCTTAAGAAGCGAGTATTTCTGGCCGACCCTAGTCCAAAACGCTAAGTTGCACTCGATGAAATGCCCCAAGTGCCAAAAACACGGCAACCTCATACACACACACCCCGCAACCATGATCTCGATCGATGTCTAATGGCCCTTCGATCAATGGGGGATCGACATTATTGGACCTTTTCCCCTGGCCCCTCGGCAAAAACGGTTCACCATAGTGGCCGTCGAGTACTTCTCGAAGTGGGTCGAAGCCGAAGCAGTCCCAAAGATAACTGATGCGGTGATAAGAAATTTCCTTTGGAAGAGTATAATTTGCCGCTTCGGGGTCCCGAGGGTCCTCATCTGTGACAACGGACCTCAGTTCCGAAGCGAGAACAACAAAAGCTACTGACGAGACATCGGGATCGACCTCAGGTTCACCACCGTCGGCCACCCTCAAACAAATGGCCAAGCCGAAGTCACCAACAGGATCATCATTCAGAATTTGAAGACCCGTCTCGATGCCAAGTTGGGAGCATGGGCAGACGAGCTCGACGGGGTCCTCTGGGCTTATCGAACGACCCCCAGAACAACAACAGGCCAAACCCCCTACTCTTTGATATACGGGTCGGAGAAAGTGATTCCATCGGAGTTACTACATGAAACAGCCCGCGTCAGTCAGTACCAGCTCGATAGGAATAACGAAAATCGATCCGATGACTTGGATCTGATTGAGGAAAAGCGGGAACGCGCGTACCAGAAGATTAAGCAATACAAAGCAGCCGCAGCCCGATCGTACGACAAGCACGTCAGGCCCTGTACATTCCAAATTAGGGATCTAGTGTTGAAAGAGGTAGAGGTCCTCCAGCACGTGGGAAAGCTCGAGCCCAATTGGGAAGGTCCCTACCGGGTTACCAAAGTAGGCAAAAACATAGCGTACAAGCTCGAAGATATGGCCGGAGTGCCCCTACCAAGACCCTAGAACGCGCACAACCTGAAGAAGTTTTATGTTTAAAATAACCTATCTTGTATAGTTGATCAAACCGGAGCACGTTCAAAGCCCGGTCCCGATCCCATCTTCGGATCGAGTTCGATCCTTTCGATAAAATTCGATAATCATCTTTACATCTTATGTATTAGTTATGCATCCTATCCACGATCGTGCCATCTGGATGGAGTGACCACATTTGCTGTAAATTTCTTGATTACTTTCTCGTACTTACAAATCCCCAAGTCCAACGAGGTCGTTCAACGACCCGACGAGAACGGGACTAACAATACCTGGGACCGGGGGAGTCCAAACTCGAAACCTGAGCGTATGGGGAGAGATGTTGACCCCTCCGGTCCGATCGGATCGGACCGCTCCTTCATTGGATCGTACCCAATCCCACAGAATATAAAGGGATAGAAATCGATCTCACAAGCATGTTGGGATCGAGCACAGTCCGCTCGCAGGAGCGGATCGAACCCCATCCCTTAGGCCAAAAGGGATCGAACTCGATCCCCCTACACATGGGGATCTAACATGATCCCTGCACCGTATATGAAATCCAAAGAATAATGTGCGAAAGATAAAGATAAGCTCGTTGAAATAAGATAATGCGATGATAATACGGCGACATCCCCAGCCGTTGGGTCGAATAAGATTGTCTCAAGATTACTTAAGAAAAGAGGAGGGAACAACAACAACAGATATCAATACTACGAAGACGGAGAAGAGCCCGAGGCACGAGACTTATTACGACCCCGTCGGGTCGGTGGTAGAAAGCTCTCGATGTCGATCGGAGGAGGGAGCTCGTACTCAGGGGGTCTCTTATCCCTTCTTGCGAACGACATGTCGACCGCAAACCCGTACTTGTGGTTGCGCCAATCGATATCGACGGGAGGCTCAGGGTCCCCCTCTTCCGGTTCCGGATAAGGGTCGGGGTGCTGAAGGCCAATGTCTGGGTCGCTGAAGCCTTCGGGGATGATACCTCACTTCCTTAACTGATTACAAGCGAGCCTAAAGCCAGCCTCCAAATCAACCCAGCCCATGACCGAGTTCGCCTCGTCAAAAGCTGGCCTGTAGCACCTGAGCGCAAGGTACCACATCCCCCGCACCGAGACCCTACCCGAATATGAAATGGACAATCCATACCCGAGCTAGATCACGGCGAACGGGGACATACACACTCGCTAAGCTAGGCGGGAACTAACTTTCGCAACCAAAGATACAGTAAAACAGAAAGAATACCAATGCGGAAGCAATGTACATACATATATAACAAGATAAGCCAAGAGCAACAGGTTCAACTAGCATAGGTACCTAATCCCGAAAATCAATAAAATCATAAAACTTCAAATCCAGATTCTTTCTATTCCGGTCAGCTTATCCTGATTTCACGATAATAGTAATGATCAATACAATCATACATTCTCCATAGCTTAAACAAATCATGATTTGTTATGCACATGGACCGACTCTAACCTATTTAAACGACCGAACAAACAAGACTTCCCGCCTAGCACTCCAAACCTGCAAGAACACTGAAAACAATCCGGGTTCAGTCTATACGAGACTGGTAGGTATAAAATGAGGCATAAATAGCATATACAACAATATTTAACATTCACATGCAAGTTATAATCCCAAATGAGGTTTTTTGAGCATTTCCCAAGTGGGTAAAATAAAGAAGTCATCAAAAGGGATTATAACGTTCATTTTCATTCTTTAGGTCTTTTGTGGCCCGGCGAGTGGGCGTGCATTATCTCCAACCAACACCTCGTGTAGTTCATTAAACATTCATTCATTCTTTCTTTCGTTCATGCATTACATTCTTTTGTGCACATTCATGAACATTTACACCTTCTTCCTCCGGGTGATGGTCGGGTGATAGGCCCGAACCATCCATTCATTGACCAAAAGGGGAACATGACTCACCAGATGGCACTCAGCGTCCATTCCTCACTAACTCCTAACGAGGTCCGGTTACGCCGTTCATTGGTGGGACTAGTGTGAGGGTTCACCGTCAGCCCTTGCCTCCTTGGGTCACCACTCACACCAAGTCCCTGGGCCCCATTCTGTGCATTCATTCATTCATTTCTCGCCAAAACATTTGGTAGGTTCATAAAAGAAGGGCTTTACTTTAAAATCATTTACTCTTTAAAACGACTTTAAAGTGTCCTATGAACCCTGTATCTCCGCCCTGGAAAAAACTGTACAAAAGAAAGAAATAATGTGTACTCGTGAGAAACGACTCAATATGAAAACAATTAGGACGCACAGCATTAACATGAGGTGTTCGTGAAATGCTATGTCATGTTTCAATATACAATAGATCATAAGATGTCATGAGTTGGTGTGATTCATGTTCATACACACCAATAAAGCCATTTAGACACATACATGTTTTAATCATTCAATTCATAATATATTATAATACATGTTAACAATGCATAAGGATCAATTAGGCATGTATATAATGCATATAAGTCACATAAGGGGTCGATAAAGGGTAAGAAAGGCGATAGAACGAGTTTTGGTAAAGTTAGGAAAAGTTGACAATTTTCGGAAATGCGCAAGCTGTAGAAAAATGGGTATATCTTGAGTTTGAGAAATTGGAATTAAATTTTTCTTGTTGGAGGTGAAACTAGACACATAGATGTTTTCAAGGATATGTGGCACGAATCATGGTTCAAAGCGAGGTGAAAAGGGCGTAGGTTTGAAGTTTGGGCCAATGCAGAAGTTCGGTGAAGTGGCGACACAATTTTCAAACAATCACAACTCACAATTGAGGAAAGATATAGAGTTTATTCCAATTGGAGGATATTATAGACTTCAAGAGGTTTCCAAGGGTTCAAAAATCAGGTCAATCCGAGTTCGTATGAGGGTAACGGGACAAAACAATCTCAGTCAGAAAACAGGGAAGGATCCAAAGTTTCTGCCTCAAATCCACCCTCGCGGATTTAGGTCAGTGGCAAAAAACACACAACAAGCAGGGCAAAACTCATGCTAGACCGTATAAACATCAAATTAACACACATAGGTAAGTTAAGGTAGCAAGAATTCATGCATTACAAGCCATATAAACGTCCAAAGATGCAACGATTCATGCAAGGAATTAAATTGGAACAAAATCATACAATCTCTTCAATTTCTTAAATGGCAAAGTCATGAATCCTAATCCAATACCTAAAACAATTTCATACATATCACAAATGACATCTTAGGAGCAATATACATACTTCATACCAATAGAATCCACAAGGAAGCAAGCTAGAATCATCAATTTCTCCCAAACCCTCACTATTCACCCCATATGCCAATACATGCTCATCACTTGGAGAAATCATACAAAACATAACTCAAAATGACTATGAGGAGATGTACAACACAATTATGTTCTTACCTTTCAATTTGGAGGAGAAATGGAGGGGGTATGAGCTCAAATACCCAAGGGTTGAATAGTTCTCCTTCTTCCTTCTTCTTTCTTCTTTCCTTCTTTCTTCTTCTTTCTCTCTCCATTTTGGCTGAGTTTGGTGAGTGAGAGGGGGTTTGGTTCGGTGGGGGGGCTGATATGGGGGAGAGAGAGAGTGTGCAAGTGGGTATAGGTCAATGGTTAGGGTCTAGGTACGTTAGGATAGGTCCGTGAACGTGAAATAACTATTATTTGTCATTTTTGGCGCAAGGGACTTGTTTCGGTTAAAATTTGGCAATCCAATTAATCTTATAATGATATGAGGCTAGTCCCATTATCTCCGATTCGTCGATCCAGATCCAATGGAGGTGACGGAACTCGATTCCGAGTTCCCGAGCTCAAGATATGCCGCCCGGAACACAAGGTGCGCTAAATGCTCTTTAGCTCCCTTTTCGGTTCCGATCACACAAACGAATCCAAAACACACACATACGAGAATAAAATCATGCGACGAGCATATAAACATAATTATAAGTCACATAGTTCACTCATGCCAAGTTTTCACGAAAAACAGAAATCAACCGAATAGCAACGACATCAAACATAAACACACATGCTCAAACATCACAAGAATTCACGATCAATTAATAAAATCAATAATGAAGCATATATCATTAATTAAATTACACATATTGGTAAACAAATATGTCATGCTCAAACCTATGAAAAAACTGGGGCGTCACAACCTCACCCCCTTAAAAAGGACCTGTCCCCAGGTCCACAGCTACCTGAACACACAATGAGAGAGCCCCGTCTCTCAAAACAACAAGGAGAGAGAGCCCCGTCTCTCACAACCAACAAAGAGAGAACCCCATCTCTCACAAACAACAAAGAGAGAACCCCGTCTCTCACAAACAACAGAGAGAGAGAACCCCGTCTCCTACAAACAACAAAGAGAGAGAGAACCCCGTCTCACAAACAACAAAGAGAGAGAGAACCCCGTCTCTCACAAACAACAAAGCAAGGGAGTCTCCAATACTCCCGAGCAACACAACCCAAACATACAACAAAGAGCTAACAACAAGAAGGGCAACAAATACAAATACAACAGTTAACGTTTATAAAAACACACAAGGTCAAGTATTAAGTACATATTGAGTATATTGATCAACAACATGCAAAAGAATTAACACAATAGGCAAACAAAGAATATTGCAATCAAATCATTTGAATTAAAATTGCATGTATGCATATGCCATGAATGCTTCTTGTACCGTTCACCGTAGTAAGGAATTTTGAAGATGAAAATCTCATGTCAGAATATATGGTCGAATCCAGAAGCTAGCTCAATTCTTGACTTACCTTTAGTATCCCTGATGTGTATCCGGTTAAAGTAAAGACGATAAATCCGCGGTTGTCTTCTTTAATTCAAAACCGTGCTCCTTCATTTAATTCGATTAACCCATTTCCCGGAATGTGATGGAGATATCGGTTCTCCGAGTGAAATTCAATCTTCCAAGAAATTCTCTTGTCATTCCTCATTGGAATTCATCTTTAGTATTTACAACCCCTATATGCGCACTTCATCTCGGTTCTGTTAATTCATTTTTCTTGAGTACTTTGTTGAGGACTTGGTTAACTAGGAGCAATTACTATCATCTTCAAGCATGACGATTCGATCAAGCTTTCCTTTCTCCATAGTTATTTTCAAATCCATCAGAAGTTCCCTGATAATATCACCATCTTCGGTATCTAAATCCGATATGTTCGACTGGCCCAAGAATCTATTTGTAAAGATGTGTTCGGTTCCGGCTCCTTCAATTCCCTAAAGTCCAATTCAAGTCCTTCTGGAATTGCTCCCTCCTATTCCTTTCTCATAGAACTTCTTTTGAGTCATCATGGAGAAATGACCGGTACATAGTTGGATCTTAATTCGTTGGGTGTCATCCGAGCTCCTCCAAAATTCCACCATCTTCAGAGTAGGAGACCCGATTCTATAGAAAACCCACTATTTCGAACTCCATCCATATTCCTTTTATTGAAAATCCTAATCTCTTCTACCAAGTAACTCTAACTAAGAAATGGTTCGGTGGGTTACTCTCATCAATTCAAGATGGTTGAATTGGAATAACATCCATCTTCCTTTACCTCCTGACTTCTCTCTATCCAAATTTTCTTGCAACCCGAAATCTTCTTCTCTTCCGAACTCATTGAACCAAGCTTTATTGACAGCATCCCTTTCTATGATAACTTGAATCGGTTCCCTCTTAACATCTCAACTCAGGAGTTTCTCTATAATCCTTCATAACTCCTTTATCTTCAAACCGACTTACATACGTAAAAAGATTCGATGAGCTATCTTCTCTATGCCCTGTGAAAATCTTCAATCCGAATTTAGTGACCTAGCTCAATTTTCAATGGTCACCTTTAAAGTTGTTTTATTCATCTTCACTTCCCCCTACATAATTTTCCCGGATCTTCCTAATTGTATTTCCGATATTCCTATTAATTATTTCTTCGGCTACCACTTCAAGTTTCAATGTTTTTATCACTTGTCATGCTCTCCCCCCTCTCTATCCTGGTTCTATCCGAACATCCCAAAGCCAAATCCTGTGTGCACTTCTTCTTCTGTAATTTCCTTTCCACCAACCTATCCCCTACTTGAAGTTATTTATTTCCCGAAATCATCTTCCTTGTCATGTGCCAACCCATTCTTTCTTTTTCCCTTAACTCAGATATGGCCCAGTCGCAGCGATACTTAATAAGTAAAGTGAAAGAATTTTCCTATGAAGTAAACATTAAAATGCATGTCGGGTAAAGATGTCAATGCATGTGTCACGCTTACAATAACCAAATATGCCACACATTAGAGCAACAAAATCAATTAGAAATGCACACACAAACATAAGTAAAGAAGGGTAAATAATTGATGCGAAGTATGATGCACGTGCTATGAATGTTTTGGAACCTGTCACCGATGTGGTAAGTTGTTAACTCGGTAGCTTTTAGTCGTTCCTTCAATCACGGCTTACTTTGACTTGCTGATTATTCCTTGCCTTTCCCACGGTCTTCAAGATTTCCAAGAATCCTTGTGCATCACTTGTATCTTCCACAGTCCAGAATTGCAATTTCTCAATCCCTAACTCCTTCTGCATCCACGGAATTAGCATCCAAATTTCTCCTCGAAAATCGCCCTTCAACATTGCCCAAGTTCTTTTACATAATTGAACCCAAATGTAGTTCTGAACCCTACTTCTCATCATTACCTTGATTAAGATTCCCGTGCTTATCCTTCACGAGTTTAGATTGGGAATAGAACTTGTTTTCCAATCGCTCCCACTTGCATGCATGTTTTCCTTCCAAAACATCTTTGCCTTTCTTTACCGTTTCCATTTGTTGCTCTATATTTCCCAATTCACCCTCGCAACACGACAATTCAGCTTGGATCGGGAAAACGAACTCAAATCTTGCTCGTAGTTATATCACCTTCCATGAACTTGTATTTTCCGCTCTACTTGGCTCCTTCCAATTCCTTCCCAATTCACTGTCCATCTTGGTTGAATTCCAAAGCTCCCGGACTCACGTCTTCCCAATCTTGACTTCTACAACCTCAATCTCTAGTCAATAAGTGGATTTAGAAACCCTTCTTTGATGTCCCTCGATGCACAATTTCCTATCGAACCCAATTTAGCTTGACCCCTGTTCGTTATCGATATCTATTCAATGATCCCAACCTTGCACCAAATACCTCCAAAGTTCATTCACCTTACTCCCTAATTGCACAATCTAGTTGAATCTAATTATCCACTCCCATGTATGAGAGTTGCGTATGTCAACCTTCGGAGTCATTAATATTCCCCCGATCAACTCATATTTCATCAAATGTCCTTCTACTATAACACCTCAAAATTTCAACCTCCATTCCAGCTCCGAACCATTGAACTCTAGCTTCATCTATGAAGGCCACGCATCTCGAATTCTCCAGATTCTTCCCCGGTGCATCCTCCCAAGCTTTTGTGCCCAAGCAAAACTTGCAATGAACCGTTGCTATCATAGTAATTGGCCGTGGTTTGATATGATCTTCATAACCTATAATTCATTACTCATTTCAAGAATATATGCATGCGATTAGTGCATGCTCATGTCACGTATTCAACACAGAAAGCATGGATTCAACTTAATAATGCAACAGATAATTCAACAAGATTCAATAGAGAAGGCAATTCATACTCAATATCGATGCAACGCACACATTATCATATAGTTCCTAAGCCGTACGACCTAAACTGAATCAATCACGACACTACAACACCGATTTTGCAACCGGGCTCTGATACCACTTAAGGATGTAGCACCCAAGCGCAAGGTACCACATCCCCCGCACCGAGACCCGACCCGAATATGAAATGGACAATCCATACCCGAGCTAGATCACGGAGAACGGGGACATACACACTCGCTAAGCTAGGCGGGAACTAACTTTCGCAACCAAAGATATAGTAAAACAGAAAGAATACCAATGCGGAAGCAATGTACATACATATATAACAAGATAAGCCAAAAGCAACGGGTTCAACTAGCATAGGTACCTAATCCCGAAAATCAATAAAATCATAAAACTTCAAATCCAGATTCTTTCTATTCCGGTCAGCTTATCCTGATTTCATGATAATAGTAATGATCAATACAATCATACATTCTCCATAGCTTAAACAAATCATGATTTGTTATGCACATGGACCGACTCTAACCTATTTAAACGACCGAACAAACAAAACTTCCCGCCTAGCACTCCAAACCTGCAAGAACACTGAAAACAATCCGGGTTCAGTCTATACGAGACTGGTGGGTATAAAATGAGGCATAAATAGCATATACAACAATATTTAACATTCACATGCAAGTTATAATCCCAAATGAGGTTTTTTGAGCATTTCCCAAGTGGGTAAAATAAAGAAGTCATCAAAAGGGATTATAACGTTCATTTTCATTCTTTAGGTCTTTTGTGGCCCGGCGAGTGGGCGTGCATTATCTCCAACCAACACCTCGTGTAGTTCATTAAACATTCATTCATTCATTCTTTCGCTCATGCATTACATTCTTTTGTGCACATTCATGAACATTTACACCTTCTTCCTCCGGGTGATGGCCGGGTGATCGGCCCGAACCATCCATTCATTGACCAAAAGGGGAACATGACTCCCCAGATGGCACTCAGCATCCATTCCTCGCTAACTCCTAACGAGGTCCGGTTACGCCGTTCATTGGTGGGACTAGTGTGAGGGTTCACCGTCAGCCCTTGCCTCCTTGGGTCACCACTCACACCAAGTCCCTGGGCCCCATTCTGTGCATTCATTCATTCATTTCTCGCCAAAACATTTGGTAGGTTCATAAAAGAAGGGCTTTACTTTAAAATCATTTACTCTTTAAAACGACTTTATATACATATACTAAGTTTTGGCCGAAAACTTTACACGTTGGGAGGATATAGGGTCATTTAACTATATAGTAGAGAAACCCACCTGTACGCCTCTTACCAACAATACCAAGAAGAAAAGGAGACTCGAAAGTGTCCAATGAACCCTGTATCTCCGCCCTGGAAAAAACTGTACAAAAGAAAGAAATAATGTGTACTCGTGAGAAACGACTCAATATGAAAACAATTAGGACGCACGGCATTAACATGAGGTGTTCGTGAAATGCTATGTCATGTTTCAATATACAATAGATCATAAGATGTCATGAGTTGGTGTGATTCATGTTCATACACACCAATAAAGCCATTTAGACACATACATGTTTTAATCATTCAATTCATAATATATTTTAATACATGTTAACAATGCATAAGGATCAATTAGGCATGTATATAATGCATATAAGTCACATAAGGTGTCGAGGAAGGGCAAGAAAGGCGATAGAATGAGTTTTGGCAAAGTTAGGAAAAGTTGACAATTTTCGGAAATGCGCAAGCTGTAGAAAAAAGGGTATATCTTGAGTTTGATAAATTGGAATTAATTTTTCCTTGTTGGAGGTGAAACTAGACACATAGATGTTTTCAAGGATATGTGGCACGAATCATGGTTCAAAGCGAGGTGAAAATGGCGTAGGTTTGAAGTTTGGGCCAATGCAGAAGTTCGGCGAAGTGGCGACACAATTTTCAAACAATCACAACTCACAATTGAGGAAATATATCGAGTTTATTCCAATTGGATGATATTATAGACTTCAATTTGTTTCCAAGGGTTCAAAAATCAGGTCAATCCGAGCTCGTATGAGGGTACACGGGACAAAACAATCTCAGTCAGAAAACAGGGAAGGATCCAAAGTTTCTGCCTCAAATCCACCCTCGCGGATTTAGGTCAGTGGCGAAAAACACACAACAAGCAGGGCAAAACTCATGCTAGACCATATAAACATCAAATTAACACACATAGGTAAGTTAAGGTAGCAAGAATTCATGCATTACAAGCCATATAAACGTCCAAAGATGCAACGATTCATGCAAGGAATTAAATTGGAACAAAATCATACAATCTCTTCAATTTCTTAAATGGCAAAGTCATGAATCCTAATCCAATACCTAAAAAAATTTCATACATATCACAAATGACATCTTAGGAGCAATATACATACTTCATACCAAAAGAATCCACAAGGAAGCAAGCTAGAATCATCAATTTCTCCCAAACCCTCACTATTCACCCCATATGCCAATACATGCTCATCACTTGGAGAAATCATGCAAAACATAACTCAAAATGACTATGAGGAGATGTACAACACAATTATGTTCTTACCTTTCAATTTGGAGGAGAAATGGAGGGGGTATGAGCTCAAATACCCAAGGGAATAGTTCTCCTTCTTCCTTCTTCTTTCTTCTTTCCTTCTTTCTTCTTCTTTCTCTCTCCATTTTGGCTGAGTTTGGTGAGTGAGAGGGGGTTTGGTTCGGTGGGGCGGCTGATATGGGGGAGAGAGAGAGTGTGCAAGTGGGTATAGGTCAATGGTTAGGGTCTAGGTACGTTAGGATAGGTCCGTGAACGTGAAATAACTATTATTTGTCATTTTTGGCGCAAGGGACTTGTTTTGGTTAAAATTTGGCAATCCAATTAATCTTATAAAGATATGAGGCTAGTCCCATTATCTCCGATTCGTCGATCCGGATCCAATGGAGGTGACGGAACTCGATTCCGAGTTCCCGAGCTCAAGATATACCTCCCGGAACACAAGGTGCGCTAAATGCTCTTTAGCCCCCTTTTCGGTTCCGATCACACAAACGAATCCAAAACACACACATACGAGAATAAAATCATGCGACGAGCGTATAAACATAATTATAAGTCACATAGTTCACTCATGCCAAGTTTTCACGAAAAACAGAAATCAACCGAATAGCAACGACATCAAACATAAACACACATGCTCAAACATCACAAGAATTCACGATCAATTAATAAAATCAATAATGAAGCATATATCATTAATTAAATTACACATATTGGTAAAAAAATACGTCATGCTCAAACCTATGAAAAAACTGGGGCGTCACATGGCCCCTCGATGAACTCCCGGTCGGCGTACTGCTCGATCCCGATCTTGGCATTGCGGAAGGACTCAATCATAGCATCGATCTTTGTTTGTCCTTCTGCCAAAGAGGTCGCTCGACCTGCGTCCCAACCCTCGGCCTTCGCCTGCTGAACTCTCTCCTTGGTTTCAGCTTGGATTGCCCTTAGTTCGGCCGTATGGCTCGCCTCCATGGCCTGGATCCATTCCAAAGCGCTTTGCAACTCTACAACACGCACCCGGGCCTCTTCCTCCCTGAGGTTCTGCGTCGACAACACCTCGTCGAGCCGACTCTCGAGCTCAGCCAACCTCTCCGCGTTGGTCAACCTCAACATAGCTTTAGCGGCTTTGTATTTCTCCTTGTACTTGAGCATTTCGGACTCAAAGACATCCGCCCTTTGAAAAGCAATGTAGACGCTCGGCATCAGTTCCTGTTGATGAGATCGGGTCATTAAATCGACACAAAACTAGATTGACAGAAGGAAATGGATAAAGGGGTACTCACGCTGTAAACTGCTTTGCAGACGCGATATCTTTGATGATATCGAGGCTCCTTGAAGAGCGCCTTCTGTTCCTCGATCACATAATTTGTGTTGAAAAGTGAGGCCAGCAGGGTGACATCGGGTTGACCGACCCTGAGGTTCCATAGTGACCCGTCTTCTTTCCTTCTTTCGAGCCCGCCCGGCCACCTCGGTGGGGCAGTCTATTGGAAATCGAGCACCTTTGCTTCAACGTCCGACCCGCTGTCAGGGTCGATTTCAAGATCAACCTCCTCCGCCAGGCCCTTCTTCTTCCGTTTGTGCAAGCGCCTACCGGCCCCTTGTTGTGCCACCTGAAGAAGAGTCAGATAATAAAGATTGATGCTGGGGTCGAAATAAAGATCTAAGTGATCCAAATTAATTACTTGATCGGGGTCCGCAATATTGGGTTCGAACGCGTCCGATGTCTGCCCTACCCCGTATGCTTCTTCAGGGACTTGATCTTGAGGTCGAGGGATCGAGGGAGCCTACCGGCGAGACCGCTGGGACAAGTCTTGGGGCTCTGGCAGAGAGTCATTGATCGCGGATATCGATCGATCGACCGCCTCCCGATCGGCCCGAGGAATGGGGTCATTCTTATCCAACTTCAAGTTTTTCCTTAGCCGCTCCAATCGACTCATAGCTAAGATGTGCAAACCTGCAAATACGGATCAATTAGTTCTTTGAAAAGAGAAGAGTGCTGAATGAACGCATAAAGAAACAGGATCGAACTCGATCGGACACCAAACAATCGATCACGATCCGATGCATACGGATCAAACTCGATCCGTAAATTTAAAAAAAAAATGGGAGAGTTGAATACGGATCGAACTCGATCCGATCCCAAGGACCCGATCTCCAAGACAGACGAAGGTACGGCGCGCAACCCGATCGGGCGGGTTTGGCCTGAGGCGGAGGCTCACTAAAGTGGAAATTGCACAACCTCGTCCCCGGAACCAAACCTGCCTCGACCAAGTGTCCCGTCCTCGTCAAGTAGTCGGGGTTGAGCGAGCCCAGATTGGTCAAGAGCTCGAAAATCCGTTTCTTATGTAGAAAGGCGCTTTTCCTCTCGTGGGAAGTTTTTTGGGCTCTTTGGTGGCCCACGTCGAACGGAAGGGAAGGGATTTCGGGCAGTCAATGAAGAAAAACCTCTCCTTCCAACCCATCCCATGAGCAGTGACTGGGATATCCACGAGCTTCTGACCTTGCCGAGCCTGTAGATAGTAGTAACCGGCCCCGAACTTGGGGGAGTTAACAAGGAGGAAGAACTCCCCCAAATCCTCAAACCGAGGTTCAAGCCCCAAGCACTTGATGATAATGATCGCGCTATACATCAGAGCGAAGGAGTTTGGAACGAGTTGCGCAGGCCATAGATTCACTCGATCGAGAAATGCGGACACAAGAGGGTGGGTCGGATATCGAAAACCGTGTTTCATCGTCGCATGGTAAAGACCGAAGGCATACTTAGACTGTGGAGCCCCTACCGTCTCCCCATTGAAAGACAACCGAGCCATGACACCCTCGGGCATCCCGCTACACCAGTTGTAAATTTCTCGAAATTCTTTGACCGACAACGTCGAAGCTCTCTCGGCGACGTCAGATAGAGTCCAGTAGACGTTCCCGGAACGACCCTGGGGTTGGCTAGAAGTGCACGCCTCCGGCTCCGCGTCCTCCTCTTCCGCATCCTCCTCTTCCTCCAACTCCTGGATCCGGTGTGGGCATCTCGAGGTCGAAGCTTGACCCCGGTTCGAGAAGAATTCGTTGACCCTTATCTCATCGGAAGAATCGAAGAAAGACCCGAAATCCATATTCGGTAGCTGAAGAAGCGCCGCCGGATGAGCCGAAATAACCCTCGGAAGGGGTAAATGGTTCTTCCACCTCGCCCTCGTCATCGGAAACAACACACATATACGGCCCTCTTGACATTTTTCTCTCGCTAAGAAGGAAAAAAGGGATCGAAGAGTTGACAAAATTACCTCTCTCTCTCTCTCTATTCGCCTTGGGGCGAACTCTTGACTCTCTTGGAGAAGGGATCGAAATATTTGGCAAGAAGGTGTGAAATGAGGAGGGGGGTGCCCTCTTATTTATAGGAGAGGAAAGGTGACCCCTCGAAGTACGCACCTTGGCAATTATTGCACCTAGAAGACCGAGCCACTTTCCCCCCTCAAAGCGCGAAACGAAGTCGCTTTTACGCCTAGAGGACCGCGTTGCTTTTCCTCGAAGCGTGAAACGATGCCATTATCACACACGAAAGACCACGCGGCTCTTCCTCGAGGCTTGAAACGGTGCTGCCATTGTTGCCTGAAAGGCCGAACTTGACGTATCAAGACGCGAAGGCTATCACCGAAGTGATGAAAATTACCCCACGAAAATTCACGCCGGTAATTTGGGGGGCCTCTGATATGGTATAAATTGGCCAAGCCACGTGGCACGCCCTAAGAGGAGCCACGTGATCACATCGCCACCTCAAGCACTTCGAGATCCCAACCCGCCTCCGAGGAGATGAGAAATCGAACCAATCGGGATAGGTCGAAGTCCGGTCCGTGCGCACCAAAGGGACCGAACCCGATCCCTGTCCGCCAATGGGATCGGACCGATCCCTATGCGCCAAAGGGATCGAACTCGATCCCTATCCGGCCAAGGGATCGAACAGATCCCTATCCGCCCAAGGGATCGAACTCGATCCCTATCCGGCCACGGGATCGAACCGATCCCTATCCGGCCACGGGATCGAATTGATCCCTATCCGGCTATGGGATCGAACCGATCCCTATTCGCCCACGGGATAGAATCAATCCCTATCCAGCTATGGGATCGAATTGATCCCTATCCACTTCAGGAGCTCGCGATGGTGCTAAGTCCATCGGGATCGATATCGACCCCACTAAAGGGTTCCCCATTACGGACATGCTCCATCACGGCTCGCTTAATCTCGACCTCTCGGATCGAGATCCTACGTCACCTGGCGACAAGATGCCATAAAGCATCTTTGTCGGGACACGTGTAACTCCCCTATTCACCACGGCTAGACGCGCTACAGTGCATTTAATGCTTTCGGTACATGTCTACGCCCAAAAGGGAAACAAAGTACACTCGACCACAAGGCACCCGCTCAGGCGTCCGACAAACGAACCGATCGACTGCAGAGCATTTAATGCATAGTCGCGGTACACGCACTACTGTGTTAATTGCTCCTGACTATAAATACCCAAGTCTTGAACAGTGTTTGGTAAGCAATTAAGAGCATTTATTTCGCTTCTCTAGCATTTATTTCTCTCTCTAAGAATCTCCCACTGACTTGAGCGTCGGAGTGCCAAACATGGGTCCAACCCCAAGTCCCCAATTTTGCCTTTGAGCTCACGTTTGTCTAAGTGTTTTCAGATTGATTAAAGAGCCCGCGTTACAAATTCTTGACTGATTAACCCCAGATTACCATCTAGACCTCCAACTCAGCTAAACCATTTTCGGGCCGGATCATATTATATTTCTATGCATTTATGTGAATTATTCTTAACGTGAAATTTACATGAAATAATTGATAATGTGCTTAATTGATATTATGTGATACTTTATATATTTTTCATAACATTAGATGCATAATATTTCTGTGAGCTTTTATGAATTAATTGTTAATGTGACTAAATGCTCTTATATGACCTTAAATGCTCATATATGTAAATGTGTGGATTTAATTTCATGACTTAAATGGAGTTAGATACTCACTTTCCATGGAATTAGTCTTGAGTGCATGCATTCATATTCTTGAGGGACTAGAATGCAAAAAGTGATGATTCATACACTTTAGTGGAGGATATATTATATCATATGTATCTCTCTCTCTCTCATTTTCTCTCATTCATCATTTTCATACAAAAATACACACACTTACACCTACATATGTCAATCAAAACACCAAGGGGGAAAGGAGGAATATTTCATCTCAATAGCAAGCTTGATCTTGAGGAATATTGCATAAGTTGGAAGCATCATCATCTCTTCATCATTTCATCCATTCTTTCTTGTATATTAAAGGTATAGATGGAGAACTTGATTGAATCTCTTGAATATATATAAAGTAGGGTTTGATGAATATGATGTGATTTCTTGGTTAGTTGAGATTAGAAGCATGATTATGAACTTTAACCTTGAATTCCATGCTTAATTCTTGAGTTATTTGGAAGTTGAATATCATGATATATATATAGGGTTTGAATGATGAATTTTGATGATCTAAGCATGTTTCCTTGGATTAAATGTTAACTTAATGATGTCTCCAAGTTATATGCATGATATATGATTGTTTTGGAGCATTTTGGTTGAGTTTGCTTTGGGTTTTGATTCTTTTTCTTTCTCCTCCGAAGCAACCCCTGTTTTGCCCCTTTTTCCAGCTCTGGAAGGATACCCGGGCGGGTACTTTTGTCCCGTAGAGCTTCTGGCCCCCTTTACCCGGCTGCGGAATTTTTCCCTTGAACTTTACCCGGCCGGGTACTCCCTCATCCGAACTCCAAATGACCTGATTTATGAACCGTTAGAAACCTCTTTAAGTTTAGAACAATCTCAAATTGGAATCATCTCAATATCTTTTCTAGTTTGTGAGATATAATCAATTCTTTTAGGTGTCACCACTTTTCTGACAACCTGTACTCGCTTAACTTCAAGCTTATGCCATTTTCTCCTCGCTTTGAACTAGAAAATGAGCCATATATCATCGGAAAGATCGTTGTGTCTAGTTTCATTCTCAACAAACAAAACCAAATTCCCACTTCTATAATTAAAGATATTCCAGTTTTCCCTCAGCATGTACGTTTCTTAAATTGCCCGTTTTTGTCATACTTCACCAAAGCCTTCCTTATTGCATTTCTTTCACTCTCTTGGCTCCCATATGTGAATTGTATGATATATATGCTTGGTAAATTGATAAGTATGCTCCTACTTGACACTTCTTGGTACTTAATTGCTCAAACGTGATTGTGTGATGATTGTGTGATTCCATACCTTATATGAATTGAACTTGGAATAATTGAATAATATGAATACATGATTGCTTGATATTAATTTCACCTCTTAGGTGTTAATTGGTGTTTATACATGCTAGGTGTTAATTGATAGGTTGGTTTTATTTATTTACATAAGCATGGCCGTGCGTCATACTTGGTCTCATATTGAGTCTCGTCTCACAAGTTTCCAGGGCGGAGATCACTGATCGGTTGGGCCTTTCTTATATCCTTGTCTTGTTCCGTCGCTCGTCGGGTGAGGTTTAATTGCTAGATATATAGAACTCATACAACCCTATGTGATCTTTTGGCCAAAATGTATCTATATATCTATAGTTTTACAAATCGTATTGATTTTCAACTGATTCTATTGAACCGATTGATTGAGTGATTGATTGATTGATTGATCGTGTTTTGGCGAGTAACCGTGAATCATGCACCGTGGGCCCGAGGGTGAGTGTATGAGCCAACCGGGCTGACGGGTAACTCTGCACTCCCCTCTCATCGTGGGGATGAACCCTGAATCCACCAGGAGGTTTGGTGGAGGAAGGAGTCCCGGGCATAAGGACTCATGAACCCTATGCCCATCGTGATTAGGTGGTGGGCCCTTGCAATCCCACCATCACCGGAGGAAGAAGGGACTGAAACTGCTTATTGTGCACTGTAATAACTTGTATGCTCACTTAACTATTGATGATCTAAATATTGGTAATGTTCACTGTCGGTGTAAGGTTGGAGAATTGCCCTCACTCACGGGGCCACTGATTGAATTGAAGTGATAACGGTTTTATTGTTAAATGGATTTAGTTGTAATCTCGGGCGAGAAAGTATTCTATTCTGGAACTTATATTGTCTTCTTTTATAAACCTTACCCGAGATTATGGCTTGCATGGTAATTGCGCTAATATTTATTTTTAAACCCCTCGCTCAGTCTTTCATAGACTGACACCTCACACTTTTCAGGTTTTCAAGGGTTTGCGCTAGGCGGGAGTCGAGTTAAGTCAAGTGGTCTTTATTTCGGGTCTAGCTTTGCCTTTTCATGTTCTTAGTAGTTCCGGCTTTATCATGTTAGGGATTCCTGTTAGTTTTGGAGACTTATGAATGTATTGAATATTGGATATGATAATGAAATGTTAGAGTTTTACTTTCGCTTTCGAATTTTCATGTATTGGTTTGAATTGGATTGGGGTCTAGTCCCACCTAGCTAGCTTGTTTCTTGCATTGTCACCCGTTCGCTATAGTCATAGTTCATGTACGAATCATCCATTTCATTTGTGGCCTGAGCTATAGTGCGGGGGTGTGGCCTCTCGGCGTTCCGGGTGCTACATTCCCCACATAGGACAAGGGGTTCGAGCAACTTAGATATATAAGGATTGGGTTAGAACCCCATGAACAGATGATAACAAAAATTCTTCTTCTCCAAATTACATCATACAAACCCTAAAGACCCTGAACACTAAACATAACACTAGCATCCTTCCTGTTTAGATCGTGATCGAGGTTTGTTTGTCTATTCTCTAGAGGACTGCTAATTTTGAGTCTTGAGGATTCGAAGGAGTTCGTGGGAATTGCCGCTTGAAGCGCGCTTGTGGGTGGCTTAAACGTATCAAGAAAGACTAACTAAAGTAAGTTCTAACAGCTTATAAATTGGGAATTGAAATTGCAAGTTTACGATTTATTTTTGGGAAAAATTTTAAATTTCGTTGCGTTTCCGTTTTCGTTTTCCCAAAAAGTCCAACTTGAGAAGCCACTACAAAAAAACAGGCAATTTTCGACGAACTTTTCCGACGAAAAATTTTCCTCTGTTTTTTTCAGATGAAATTGCGACGAAACTCACAAAATTCTTAAATATGAAATCTTCGACGACATTCCGACGAAACTCCGAAGAAACTCCGACGAAATTAAAAAATTAAATTAATAAATTTATTTTTAATAAGTTCGACGAACATTGCGACGATAAGTTCGTCTGAAAAAATAAAATATTTTTTTCAAAATAAAATTAGACGAACATTCGTCTGGAAGTCGACGGATATTTAGAAAGAATATGAATAAATATTATTTTTAATTAATCCGACGATTACTGCGATGAAAATTTCGTCTGAAAAAAAAATAATTATTTTAAAAATCATTCTAAGAGATTTCTCTTTCTCTCAGGGTCACTGAACGTTACAAAAGAATATAGAAGGGGAACTTTTTCATCAAAATTTATTGATTTTCCAGGCGAATTTCCGATGAAAAATCTCGTCTGAAGAATTTCACATATTTTTATACGATTGGTCGACGACCACTTCGTCGGCCGTTCGCCGTAATTAATACACAAAATTTATTAATTCACTGCTCAACAGGTATCCTATGGAGATGGATTGAGGTGCTGGAGTTCGACGATTAATTTTGTCTGAAGAGATGGGTTAAGGTGGTGGTGAAATTTTCGTATGCAAAAAGGAAAAAAAAATGGGGCTGATGGATTCTCTTATTTCGGCGAATAAGTGACGAACTCTTTCAGCGATTTGTTGGCCGGAAATTTGTGCCCTAAATCGCTGAAATTTCAGCGCTAACATTTCCCTCTCATCAATTTCAGTACTAACGTTTCCCTCTCACCAATTTTAGCGATTATCAGAGTTATGTTGCCTTTTCCAAGAAACCCTACCTAAGATTATTCTCTTCTTTCTCTCTTGAACCAACATAATCTTATTCGCTCAGATTAGGCTTCTGCTTCAACGGGAGATATCTTCTTGTGTTTATTTGGTTTCCTCTAACGATTGACGGCCATCTGAGTTGAGGTAAGAATGTCGTATCAATTTAATTTTTTTTCAATTTTCGTACTGAGTTTGAATAGAATTGAAACGTTAGGTTGTATATCTATGAAATCGAACTCCTTTTCTCAAACCCCTCAAGTTTTTTTGTTGGCAGATAATTTGTGGAAGAGGGTTAATATTGCCGGTTCAGAAATTTTTTATTTGGGCTCTGTCACATGACGATCTGCTCAAACTTGTGGATCTAAGGTAGTTGTAAGTATTTTCTATGCATTATTTGACATGAGATTTGAGTTTTCATTCTCAACATGAGATGAGCAGTGTTGGTTGAATATTGCATATTTTAATACATGTTTTGTTATTTTATTGTGATTTAGCAAGAGAGTTGGGGGATTGGCTTGATTTTTGTAGTTGAATTGGCTATCTTTGTCCTGCCACGTTTAACAACTTTGGACAGGTGAGGCAGCTTAAGCTTTTTCTTTTTATCCCTAAGGAAAGGAAACGAAACGAGAAAAGAAAATTATTGGGTTGATAATTCGTTTCAAACTAGTTGTTGTATATGATGTGAACTGAATATGTGTTTGATTTCACTAGACTTATCCATTGTACAGACTTTAATTTTGATATTGTATGGTCTTGGCTAGAATTGATGGGTTAGATCCCTGTCAAATACTTGTTTGGGATAATTACACAACATACCTTGGTATTGTTTGTTTTTGAAACATTATATATGTCCTCTATTGCTCAACCTGATAAGTCTATGAAGTATGGCAACAATAATAATGTATGTCGGTTCTTTTCGATGTTTAGTTAGGTGGGAAGCTGAAAATGACATGTTCAAGTATGAATGTTTTGTTCCCCAAAAAATATGAGATGTTCAGTTTTTCCTTTTATTTTTTTAACCGAAATGTTTTGGGTAGGGAAATTGTAGTCATGTTTGTTGCTATAGTGAATTCTAAATAAGAAAAAATTGAGCTGGAAGAACAAATCTTTTTTATGAATAGAAGGATGTGTAAGAGTCTTTATTGGACACAGAAAAAGTGGTTCAATATTAAAAAAAAACCTTTTCAGTATTTAGACACAGAATATAATCTCTTGCCACTGCCTTCCCTTTACCAAAAATTAAGAAATAAGTGCTCTATTCTGAATGATGCTGATTAATTTCTCTTTAAATATTCCTGGATACGTAGACTAATCTGACTTGAAGTCATGGCCATAACTGTGCAGAAAAAAAATTATTTTCAGAAAAGGAATCTGAATTTTTGTGCTCTGAAATTGCATGGAACTTTAGGTAGATGAATGTGGGCTTGTTTCTTTAAAGTTGTTTCCCTTTTACCTCTGTCATAGGTATTTAATTTCCTTCTGGAGTCATAGCACTATATGCTACTTTGAACTGTGAAATTAGGATCGTGATTGTTGTATAATTCTTATGATTTCCAAAAGACTTGATCTAAAATCTCTATTTTTGTGAGATAGTGTGTCAATTATCATTTTATTTCTTAAATTTAGTAACATTTTGAAGCAAGGAGTTCTCACTTTGAACCTTACATTTGAATATAAGTATTGTTTATTTTTCTTTTGTCTTCAATCCCTGAAAAAGCGCTGAACCTAGTTTCCCCCAATTATGACATTAATATGTTTCTCTTTATGGTAGTAGATCTTTGAATTTAACCTTCAGAATTGAATTGTATACATCCCAGCACCTGTCTTTCTATTTATTTGGCATATGATGTTGATACCTTATACTATATACATGCTGGTAATATGGTATAAAAGAGGACATATATGCTTGTTGGAACCATTGAATGAAGAATATGAAGATGTGGGGTTGGAATGTGGAGAATTGTTGTACAAAGCTATAATTTTGTTTTATCAAATATGTGTGTTGATGGATATATGAAATTTGACTACATTTTCTGGAATTTTTGTACAGAGTTAGGAATATATTGGCTGTTAATTATGGTTCCCCTGGATCATGCTTATATCTCGGTCAACTGATAGAGCAGTGATTACGCTTGAAGGTAATGCTTGCTTCTGATTTTTTAGTTCTAGACTTGGGTTATGTTTGCTTCTGATCTTTTTATTTTTTGATTGTTTGATTTAATGTTTGCTGGCTGTTTTTGGTTTGATATTATTTTTCTGAAGTTTAGGGTTTGATTTTTCTGTTTATATTTGCTTAGAAATTGAGAAACAACAAAAGGAATTCATACTGATTGTAATACTTCTCTTTTTTTAAATGAATATATGCTTCTGGAGTTAATATGTAATATCACATCTTCTTATACTAATAAAATTGACACATACCTTATTAAGTTCTGAATAATAGCTAAATGAAAAGCACTTTTTCCTCTAGTTCATTAATTACAACTGAAAATGATGCCTTCGCTAGAGGTGTTTTGATAGGAAAAGTTGAAAACTTGTGCAGAAGATTAAAATGTTAAAACTTGTAAAACTTTAGAGTAGTATGAATATAGAGTTTTTTAAAATGAATGCAAAAAACTTGGAAATTTACAACTTACAATTACCGGAGGGAATTTCAAATTTTATAAAAGCACCAAGAACATGTGCAAGTTAGATTATTAGTCACTGTTTGATTATTAGTTAGACAATTTTGCAATCTTGTTAAATGTGTTCATACTTCTTAGTTCCAGAATTGAAAATGTACTTAGATACAAATAAATGAAGACATTTCGGTTCATATATATGACGATGTGCTGATTAAATATTTGTGGAGCTGACCACTTAATTTCCATTTTTGTGTTTAGCTTCATTTTTTCTTGAGATGGTGGTGCGGTTTTCATTTCATTTGCTTAATTATCATCTGGACATTGTTGAGTAATGCAATTGTTACTTCTTCCTTTTCCTATATGCTTCTTCTGAATGCAGAACTATTTACCTAGAGAATATATATAAATATATATATATATAAAAGAGAGTGTGCAACATAATTTGTGTATATCATATACTTGTAACATAATTTCTAACCTTTAGTGTGTAGATGGATAATATTCCTTTGCATAGGAGATGGATGTATAATAGGACTTACCCAACTCGTGTCGGCTTAAAACCAGAATTTATGGCTGGGGTTGACTCTTTTATAGAATATGCTAAGGGGTTATCACCATTTAAAACGGATGGTGTTATTCGATGTCCATGTATTAAATGCTTGAGGAAATGGGACTGTTTGTCACCTGCTACAGTTGCAAGACATTTATATTCGAACGTGTTCAAACCAAATTATTGGTATTGGACTGATCATGGGGAGATAGCACCTCAAGAAGAGAGAGCACCATCTTTTGGTCATGTTGCCTCGAGCAGTAATCATGACGACCATGTAGATCCTTTACGTAGGTATGTTGAAATGTGTGTTGATGCGGCTAGACAAGATATGGGAATTGAAAATTTAGATGAAGATCAAGAATAAAATAGGGGTAGAGATGATGGGGGTGCTCAACAAACTTATAATGACGAGTTGCCTAACGCAGAAACTCAAAAGTTTTTTGATCTTCTGAGGGACTTTAACAAACCCGTGTGGTCTGGATGCGATATACACTCTCCGTTGTCGGTTGCATCAAGATTAATGAGCATCCAAAATGATTACAATGTGCCACATGATGGTATTGATGAGATTTTACAGTTGATTTCAGAATTACTACCTCCCGAGCATACTGTTCCTGCCAATTTTTATGAAACACGAAAGCTTGTGAAGAAGCTTGGGTTGGTTAGTAAAAAAATTGATTGTTGTGTCAATGGTTGTATGTTGTACTACAAAAATGATGAAAATCTTACGGAGTGCAAGTTTTGTAGTGCGGCTAGATATGAAACGTGTGAAGATGTAGGGAGTAAAGGAAGAAGGAAACAAGTTTCTGTTAAATCTATGCACTACTTGCCTCTTATTCCCAGATTGAGGAGACCTTATGCTTCAATGAGCTCAGCCCCACATATGAAATGGCATGCTGAGAATCGCCGACCTGAAGAGGTTATGTGTCATCCTTCGGATGGAAAAGCTTGGAAACATTTTGATCAAACGTACCCCGAATTTGCCAAAGAGCCTAGGAACGTGAGGCTTGCTTTGTGTACTGATGGGTTCACTCCTTATTCTCAATCAGCTGCATCTTATTCTTGTTGGCCAGTAATTGTAACGTCATACAATTTACCTCCATAAATGTGTATGACGATGTCGTATATGTTTCTAACATGTATTATTCCTGGGCCTAAAAATCCGAAGCAAAACATAGATGTATATTTGCAACCACTGATTGATGAATTGAAGGAATTGTGGGAAGTTGGCGTGACAACATACGACGCATCAACAAAACATAATTTTCTAATGAGAGCAGCATTGATGTGGACGATTAATGATTTTCCAGCTTATGGTATGATGTCAGGATGGGGTACAGCAGGCAGACTAGCCTGTCCCTATTGCATGGGTGACAGTAAGGCATTTTATTTGAAAAATGGTAGAAAACAGAGTTGGTGTGATTGTCGCCGACAGTTTTTGGATACAAATCATCCTTACCGGAGGAATAAAAATAATTTTAAGAAGAATCGTACTGAATATGATCATCTACCACCTAAGTTGAATGGACATGAAATTTGGGAGCAGGTTCGTGACTTTCCAAAAGTTACAGAACAACCCGGTGATTTGAGCATCTCAGGGAGTGGAGTGCAACACAATTGGAAGAAACAAAGTATCTTTTGGGAATTGCCATATTGGAAGGATAACTTGATCCGTCATAACTTAGATGTGATGCATATAGAAAAGAATATCTTTGACAATATCTTTAACATGGTGATGGACATTTTTGGAAAAACCAAGGATAATGTGAATGCACGTATGGATATGAAAGAGTTGTGCCGACGACCTGAATTGGAACTATTGCCTAAGGGTAACGGACGTTGGGGAAAACCAAAGGCTAAATATGCATGAACATTGGAGCAAAAAAGAACAATATGTGAGTGGATAAAACAACTTCGTATGCCTGATGGTTATTCATCAAATTTATCACGGTGTTTTGATGCACGACAGGCTAAGGTACATGGGATGAAGAGTCATGATTGCCACATTTTTATGGAGCAATTGTTGCCTATTGCCTTCAGAGAATTGCCTGATGATATATGGAAACCACTAGCAGAGTTGAGTAAATTTTTTAGAGATTTATGTTCAACTACACTGAGGCATGAAGATCTTGATCGAATGGAGAAAAACATTCCCATTATTTTGTGTAAACTTGAGAGGGTTTTTTCCCCAGCATTCTTTGATGTAATGGAATATTTTCCGGTTCATTTGCTTGAAGAAGCTCGTAATGGAGGGCCAATACAATTTAGGTGGATGTACCCATTTGAAAGGTAAAAAGAATTATTCACTAACTCCTATAATAATCATAAAATTATTACTCATTTAATTTATATACTAAATTCTCTTTTAATCAAAACAGGTTTCTTGGAAAGATAAAGAAAACTGTTAAAAATAAAGCTAGAGTGGAGGGCTCTATTTGTGAGGCATACTTACGATGTGAGACAGCTCATTTTTGTTCTTTCTATTTTCAATCTCATGTCCGTTCCATGAGAACAAGGGTGGTGAGGAATGATGATGGTGGTATGGATGATTCTATTCCTCAAACATTAGTTATTTTCAATCAACCAGGACGTGCTTCAGGTGCATGTAGTACTCGTTTTTTGGATGATAAGGAGTACAAATCTGCTAGAACTTACATCTTATTGAATTGCAACGAGAACCAAAAATTCTTTGAGTAAGTTAGAGAATTAATCAATTCATTATATCATAAGGATCAAGTTATAATTTTAACAAAATTTGATACTGGTGAACTTTGTAGTTTCTTTGTCGAGGAGTTCAAAATTGGCAATATTGATGGTAGTGGTCGAGTTGAAGAAGCATTTGCAGGATGGTTCAAGAATTACGTAAGTAAATTTGTGAATAATTAATATTTAATAAATTACATATATAATCTAACATTCAAAAATAATTTTATACAGGTTCAGAATCCTACCAATGGAATTAACAACCCACACTTATATCATTTGTCTTGTGGTCCTCTTCTCAAAGTTAAAACGTGGCCCAAGTATTTTGTGAATGGTTTTAAGTTTCACACACAATCTTGGAGTCATGGAAAAAAGACGATGAATAGTGGGGTTTGGGTTAAAGGTAGCGATGTTGAAGCTGGTAGTGAAGATGACTATTATTGAATTTTGGATCAAATTATTGAATTAGAATATCCAGGAGAACCCATCAAGAAGGTGGTTCTATTTAAATGTGAGTGGTTTGATCCAACGCTTAAACAAGGAACTCGGATTGGAGATGCAGAATGCATGACCGTAGAAGTTAGACAAAGTGGCAAATACAGAAAATATGATCCCTTCATAGTTGCCCAACAAGCTTGTCAAGTTTACTTTGTTCAATATCCAGGTCGTATTAGAGACAAGCAACAATGGTTCGTTGTCATTAAAGCTAAAGCGAAAGGGAGAGTAGAAATAGAAGAACCTCTACAAATAGCTTATCAAAGTGATGAAGGAGTAATTGTAAGTAATGTTGTCTCTGATGATGTTGTAGGTGAGTTGGTTGACCATAATAATACCTTTGAGGATGTTGAAATTGAACAACCAAACGATAATAATAGTGAAAATGAGGAGGATATAGAAGAGTTATTTGAACAATATGATGATGAAGACATTGACTCTGACCAATACGATGATTCTGATTAAGTTGAGAGGTGAGATAATTAATTTCTAACTTGAAGTGGTTTTTATGTTTCTTGTTTAATTTGTTACTTATATATAATACATTTTAAAAATGCTGAGTTGTTGAATGAATTTTAGTTACATATTAACTTGTTATATGTGATTATTGTAGATGAATCGTACTCGTGGTAACATCAATAAAGGTTTACGTGGTACAGCAGGCCGACATACGAGGGGCAATATGATCATCAACAACCCTTCAACATTTGCTGCTACCTCATCTCCTAACTCGACTAATGTACATGGCGATGGTACATTATTATCTTCTCCATTAGTTCCTTCTCCACCACAATCACTGGCTGCTTCTCCACAACCATCATCTTCTGCTACACAACCATCACCATCTACTACACTACCATCATCATCTCCTCCTCCACAAATTGTTGAATCTAATTCTGCAGAACCAACAAGTAGATCACAATTCAATGGGCCACATGTCATGCCTGCTCCACCATCCACCAATAAAAAGAAATTAGAGCCTGCTGGAAATTTGTAAGTAGAAAACATAAAATTCATTGAGATTTATAATATTTGTGGAGTTTATGTATCTTCTATGAATTTTTATATCCAGGTATACGGATAATTTGGATGGGACAAGTAGTCTTACTAATGTCATGAAATCGAAGTTAACTGAGCCGTATAGGACGTGGAAAGATATTCCCCCAAATGTTGTTAACGAGTGGTTTGAGGAATGGAAGGTATTATTTACATATTTCGTATTTAATTAATTTGTGCAGAAAATAAATATTAATGTCTTATTTTGTGTGTTTGAAATTTACTTTGCAGAACTATTTATATTGGGAACCCCAACATGAGATGCATATGAGAAATGCCTTTGAGATCGTTGGAGCAAAACGCATGGCTGATCATTTCAATAGGATTAGACATAATGGTAAAAAGCCGGGATGGATGTTGCAGTCTGTTTATGATAATTTATCTGAATGGTGGAAGACCCCGTAATTCTTAGCCAAGTCAACGAAAAACAAGCAAAATAGGGCTTCAACTAAAGGAGGGGTACTTCATACTGGTGGGTGCACCTCAGCTGCTACTCTTCGAAAGAGATTGGTAAGTCATTAACTTGCAAATATTTTAAATTATATTTATTATTTGAATAAATATACCATGAAGTATAAATTAATTGCAGAGTGAGAGGGAAAATAGGGACATCCCCCACGAAGAGATATATAAGATAACTCGCACCAGAAAGTCGGATAAAAAGCAAATGCCAAATGAGAATGTTGGTGACATTGGTGAAGGGGGTGAAGGAAATAATGAGGAGAGTGATGATGTTGGTGGAGATAGATGGGTTAACGAGCCTTCACGCTTGACATATGTAAGTATAATTGTTTGAATATATTTATGAGCAGTTAAATCATTTATTTTAGTGGTTATACAAATTCATGATTACAAATACATGATATATTGATTTAGGAAAACTACGAGAAGTTGAAAGAGATTAGGAACCAACAAGCAGCTCAACTTAGTGAGGAGGATAGAGCTAACTTACCTACTGATGTTGAATTATGGCATCAAGCTCCTGGGGGCCCAAACAAGAAGGGTGAGGTGTACGGGATGCCCTACTTGAAAAGCAAATGCTCACGTACAACTAGTGCATCCATTAGTTCTCAGTATTGTTCTACTAGCTCGGTTGCATTGCCAGAACTTGATGAGTTGAGAAGGCAACAACAACAATTGATTGAACAACAAGCTGCGTTACGAGACCAAATGATAGAGGAGCAAGCTGAGCTGCGACGACAACAGGAGCAGGTTACACAGCAGCAGGGAGAGATTTTATCTGCCATAAAACAAATGGCAACTATGTTTGAACAACAGATTAATGCAAACTCCAATGTACAAGGCCAATCAAATGACCAAGCAGGTTAGTGCGAATGATGAACTAGGTTGGTTTTGGTTTGATTCTTGTTATGAATGGTGAATGATGAATGATGAATTATAGTGATGAGTTATGTTTGATTTTTGGATAGTGATAGAACAGCATGGAGAGATTTTTTTTTTCTTGTTGAATTATGTTGTTTTTAGTTTGATTCTTGAATTTGAAGATTCTTGCATGAGGACTTGGAATTTTTTAAGTTTATATGTTTAGTTAGTTTATGGACTAGAGTGTTTGTTGAGTTAGTTTAAATTCTTACATTCAAGTGGAATTTGTGCTTATACGCTTTCTTTTTGTTGTATTTTATGTTCTGTCAGATCGATGAACAAGCAAGTGAAAAGGAATTTAGAAGCAGCAAGTGAAAAGGTCATTTACAAGTGGAACAAGACTACTATGAGGTGTTTGTTTTATGTTTTGGAAAAAAGGTTATCGTATTAGATTGAAACTTGTAGCACTCCTTTTATTATTTAAAAACTCTCAAGTTGTTAGAATTTGTCAATTTTCATGTATGGATTTATCTATGTAGGGTTTGGAATTATAATGTTGTTGTATTTTCTTGTACGGATTTATCGTTGAAGAATTTGCAATTATATTGTTGTTAGATTTATCTATATTATTAAATTTCTAATCATCATTTTTATATGGATAAAATTGACAAAAATTTGTATCAAAAATAGGTTAAAAATAAAAATTTATAAAATATATTTTAAAAAGAAAATAAATTTGTGACGAATTTGCGACGAAAAAAATTCGTCTGGATATAATAAAAATAATAAAATTCTGAAAGTTCGTCTGAAAGTTCGTCTGAAGTTCGTCTGAAAAATAATATTAAAAAAATAAAATTCTGAAAAGTTCGTCTGAAATTCGTCTGAAAAAATCATGAAAACTAATAAAATAATAGTTATTCGTCGGAAAGTTCGTCGGAATACATTGGTCCGAAATTTTGTGGTGTAAATTTCGTCGGAAATTCGTCGGAAACATCAGGCGCTCAAATTTTGGTCAAGCTATGTTGGCCGGGAAGTTCGTCGGAAACAAAAGTTCGTCGGAAGTCAATAGATTTCGGACGACATAATATTTCGTTGGAATGTGGCCGGAAAGTTCGCCGGAATATATGTTCGTCGGAGATTTGGTCTGAAAGTTCGTCGGAAATATGTTCAGACGAGAGTTTTTCAGACGACTTAAAGTTGGTCGGAAGTTGGCCGGAAGTTCGTCGGAAATTGAATTTTCCAGACGAACTCGTCTGAAATTTCGTCTGAAAAGTTCGTCTGAAAATGCTTGTTTTTTTGTAGTGAGCAACGGTGACAGTGGCGATCGTCGGAGGAGGCGCACGATGGAGACGGTCTTAGACTGGCGAGATTGTGGTGCGGTGCAGGTTGGTGGCGATGTGTGTTGCCTAGTGGTGACGGTTTTTGCTGCGGTTGGTGCTTGAGTGGGTGCCAATTTTTGTTGCGGCTGGTGGTGGTGTGGTGATGGGAGGTAGTGCAAAGCTAGACACGAGAGAGGAAATGTGATAGAAGAGAGAGAAGGGAGAGGAGATGCGAGAGAAAAGAGAGAGGCGGTGTGCTGGTAGCTGGAAGGGGAAAACTGAAGTTAGGGTTAATCACTTTATGTGTGTATATATATATATATATTTATGTATTTATTTTTAAAAAACATGGCTCGCGGTTAAAATAAAAAGCTTGGACGTGGGTTCGAAGAATCGCAAGCCGAACCAAGGCTCGGCTCGCCATCTTCAAATCCAAGGCCATGCTTTTGTTGCGCAGGCTCGTCAAGCTCGCAAGATGGCTCATCTTGTTTGCATCCCTAGGTTACACATAGCACAGATTGTGCCACATGTCCCTATGTGATTGTGTCACTATAAATACCACATTACTCATTTCGCCAAAGTTAGCTTATCCAAGCTTTTTATATCTAATTTCTTATGGTTTAAATATTCTTGATTGAGTATGCTCTCCCTACCAATGGTAGACATACTCAAAGATTCGAACACGATATATCTAATTAAGTTAACATCGAACAAAAGATCTTCATAGCATAGTATCGAGCCATAAACTATAGTATTTGATTGAGTATCGGACTTGGGCGTCGCCAGAGGATCTATGTTACGTTTAGCTTTGTACTTAGGTTTTAGGCAAAAGAGAACTTATGATCACTATCTCGAATATAAAATCAGCATTATAGGTACTATAAGTTTTGTCATATCATATAACAAAAATTTCATTTAATCCAGAGAATAACGATGTTCTTTTCGTTTTTGAAGCAAAAAAGGAACTAATATATTTAGTAGATAAATTAGAAACTACAAAAGACATGACGTGAGCCGAAATGTCTTAAGGATTTACGCTAGACGAGATTGTAGTTTTAGCTTGTGAATAAATTAGACAATTAGCCCCGCAGTAAATAAAAGAAAGAATAATCAAAATGACAAAGTAAGGATCTACTATCCATAACTAAGTTCCCTATAAGATCAATTCCTCCGAAAATGATGTTATCCTCTAATGCACGGATACTCCAAAAAAACACCCCGTACAGTGTCGGACACGGACATGCCTCTGACACGTGTCAGACACATTAAATCCGTGTCTTTAAAAAAAAAAAAGAAATTAAGAGGGACATGGTGCCGGACACGGCCAGGACACAGATTCATAAGAACTTGTGTTTTTGGAAGGCTTGGCTCTCAGATGCTAAAGTCTCGGCCCTTGCAGCGGCAACGGAGGTGGCCATAGTGGTGGTGAGTGTTCTCCGCCCTGAACGAAGATGAGGATTTAGAGATCGGCGACATCGGGCTGCCCTTTCTAGTTGTGAGCTGCGCCACCAAGAGGATGTAGAGAGGTCTGTCGGAGTGCAGTGGTGATATGCCGAGTTTTAAGAAATGTACGGCCATTTATTCTCAGTGAGCAGATCTGAGATTTTGCTGGAGGGATGAAGAGGTGCGGCGGAGTTGAGAAACTTTTGTTGCAGAGAGAAAGGAAACTTTTGTTAGAGAGAGAGAAAGGTTTGTTGGAGAGATGAAGAGATGTGCGCAGATCTGAGAAACTTTTGTGGAAAAGATAAAGAGTCCATTTATCTTATTAAATTTATTAGAATTTGTTTTTTTTTCTCTTTATTTTCATTCCTTTTAATTTAAAAGATTGTGTAATTAGATGAATTTTCATAATATAATTTTAAAAAATAAATTATTATTTATAAAATATATAAATATATAAAATAAATTTATTTATATATAAAATATAGTCATATCGGAGTCGTATAGTGTCCTAAAATTTTGTAAAAATTTCTATTGCCGTGTCCGTGTCGTGTCGTGTCGTGTCCGTGTCGCTGTATCCGTATTCGTGCATCATAGCTGTTTTCTTTTCAATAATACACAATTGCAACACAAACTTCGTGGGAAATTAATATTGCGAGAAACTGTGAACAATTTGCCATATTTATCGTATACATAAAATTTGCTCACAGAAAAATGAAAACCCATACATTAATTGAAAGTTGAAACTAATTCCTTCCACAAATATGGAATTATAAAAATTGATAAAAGAAAAGAGTGTGTCCACCGTAAAACTCAAACCACCTCCAATATTACAACAATTGAAATTGACGAAATTCCTCTTGAACTTAATGCTAGGCACCACATATTTTAATTCATTAAATGCAATTTATTATATGATGGGAATTAATATGGAGGCGGGTAAACTCCGGCGGCGGCTGGTGGCGGAGGATAGACGCCGCCGTTGGGTGGAGGCACAGAGTAGGAGGGCTTGGAGTAATTAGGCGGTGGTTGGCTTGTAACCTGCTGATATGTAGATGTAGGTTGAGCATAGTTTCCCGTGTGTGAGCCTGCAAAATTGTAGGATGACTAATTAATTAAATGGGGATTATAGATATATTAAGCTTTGAAATAAGAATACAGTAGATGTTTAATTCAAATTCCATCTAGATTAAATTAAAGGTTGTTAGGTTTTAATTTGGAAAATTATTATTTTGACCCACCAAATGAAAATTATTATTTTGACACACCAACGTTTACTTACCAATATATGTCGGTGCAAGACCAATATTATTGAAAAAGATTTCAACTATTGAAGTGTATATATTTGAATTTCAACTAGCGATAATTACAAACAACCCCCGAAGGTTTGGCGAAATTACAGTTTACCCCCTAAGGTTTGAAAAATTACGAATTTCCCCCTAGCCTTACACACTCTCTCATAAATTTCACCACCTTTAATCACACCGTTAAAACTCGTATTTACATTCTAAAAATACCCTTAGAGGATATATTGTAATTTTACTAAGAGTTTAATAATATAATTGTAATATTAGTTAATTTTGGATTTTTTGTATTTAAAAAGTTATTATTTAATTTAAATTTAATATTTTATCTATAAATATAAATTAAATTGGATATTCCATGCATAATTATTTTTATGAAGTATGATAGAAAATTATAAATTCCCTCTTATATTTATATCTTAGTTTTAAATATATTTTATACAAGTTCACTTAAAGTTAATTTTAAATAATTTATTTACAATTATAACAATCTTTTCCTCAAAATAAAAATTCATATAAAAAAAAACCACACAAGAAGTATCAATTAGTGCATTACCAAATTTTCCCTCAAAATTGAAAATCATAACAAACACACCAACATCAATAAATGCATTAGTAAATTCACATAAATATCCATCAGAGTCATTTAAACAAATATTTCAAACGTTGAACATGCATGATCAATATCTACAGTAAAATATTAGACATGCATAAACTCTATGTATGAAATTAGTTTATCATAAAAATATTAAAATATCATTAAGTAGTATTCATTGGAAAACAAAATGTTAGGTAGACACAAAACTCAAATATTTACATCAAACCCCCTAAGAATTCCAGTTCTTGCATTACCCCCCTTACCTTTGGGTTCTTTATTACATATACCCCCCTGAGTTTGAGCATACCAGGGGTAAAATAGTAAATTTTGTACATTCCATTAAATTTAACTGGAGAGATAACGGGCCAGAGGGGAGTTTGTAATTTCTCAAACCTTAGGGGGTAATCTGTAATTTCGCCAAACATCAGGGGATTGTTCGTAATTATCCCTTTCAACTATTACGAGGTAAGAAATAAATGATTAAACTAATAATATTACAATTTAGTTATGCTCAAATGCAAATTCATACGATTAAGTGATGTAACTTATCCGTTTAACATTATCTTAACTTAATTAAAGATTTTATGTTCGAGTTCTTGAGTGCACAACTATTATTAGTAGAAAGATTTTCACACCTTAGTAATTCTACTCAACTCAAACCCGTAATAAAATATAGAAAAACAGATGCAACGATATGCAGGAAAATGCCAAAGGGTGTAGTTTTTATAAGCAAATGATCAATATTAATATTAGCTTTATACTTGTAGTTAGTACATAAAACTTGCATTATCAAATATCAATTGTAGCTGCGGCATTCAAATATATAAAAAGGAAAACTTTGAGCCGGCTAATATAAATGTCAGAACGGTTAAATTACATCACTCGATAATATAAAATGGTAGAGCGCTAATTATCTAACATTAATAAATTATTTCATTTTCCTTGAATATTCTGATTTTTTACTTTCTCTTCCTAAATGGATCAAATATATATCACTATCTTGCCGATGAGTAGTAATAAATATTAATAGTAATATATAAAGCTAAATCAGTTATTAATTTTCTTGACCATCTTCACTATTAAACAAATAAACTACTGTTATCGAGAAAGCAATGCACGCACGAATTACATTTAACTTCATATTGGAAAGCAAGTTGAATCATATAAAAGAAAATTTTACCTGTTGAATAACCACCCTGGGGCTGATGAGGGTTGTCGAGCTGCGGAGGGTATCCCGCCGGAGGATGAGTAGTCTGAACAGCTGGCGGCTGATTTACCCCTTGATTCGGCGGGTAACCGGCGGAGTACGGCGGTGGAGCGGCTGCGCCGTAAAGAGTTGATGTGTTCCCCGGGTTCGGAGGATAAGAATTGGTTTGTGGGGCAGGAGGGTAAGCCGTATTTGCTGAATTCTGATTGTAAGGATTGGCTTGTGGGGCGGTTGAGCATGGAGGAAATGGTGGTGGCGCTGCCGTAGAGCAAGGAGGAAAAGGTGGTGGAGGCGCAGCGGAGCTCACCGGGTAAGGGACACTGGTTTGTGGGTTTGGCGGTGGAAACGGCAAGGCGGCTGGATTAGGAGGGCCGAAGAGGTAGTTTGGCGGTGCTGCCGATGCTGGCATGTTTTGAGGGCTTGGTCCGGATGTGACTGGATTAGGAGGGCCGAAGAGGTAGCTCGGAGGCGCTGTCGATGCCGGCATGTTTTGAGGGCCGGGTCCGGTGGCTGGGTATGAACCGGATGCCAGCGGTGGTGCACCACCGTCGTAGGGCAAAAGTGTAGAAATGGTTGAGTTTGGTGTAGCATACATTTGAGGTGGCGGGCAACCTAAAAGACACAACACACGGCGGTAAAATGAAATTAAAATTAGAACTAGTTAACACCAACTTTCTTGTATTAATAAACATTAAATGTTAGAAAAAATCGTCGATTTTCTTGATCGTACCGGTGGAGGCTGACGGAGGCTGGCCGGGCTGGTTACCGGAGTAAGAAATAGGTGCTCCGACCATTGCGGCAAGTGAATTTAAGTTATGAGTTGAATTGTGATAATTAATGCTATGAGAGCATTACTTTGTGTTATTGTGTATCAATTATATATAAGCATCGAGCAATTAGGGACGGGAGGAAGCACCAAAGAAACTCTTGAGAGTTGACTTGAAAATGTCATGCCAATCCCCTCTACAAAATGAAGAAAATAATACATCTTATTAATTTATATAAATTATAATTAAGGAAAAAGGAATAATATGGTCAACTAGGAATGAAATGTTCAAAGTAGTGTTGTTATACTACCAACTTGTTTCATTCCATGTGCAATCAAATATCTAAGAAGACTTTCTACATTATGTGCGTGTAAAATAGGAGTGGAAGACCAAGTCAAGTTGATCTGTGATGAATGTTAATTATGTAAAATGATTCGATCCCAACAATGCAGCTGTCTAACTATGATTATTTAGTTTCTAATCTTTTGTTCCCATTAATCTATGAATCGTATATGTTGGTTTTAAGTCAATCAAAAATTATTTGTAATTAAATTTAAATAAGGGGCAGGTAATTATGACGACCAACAATCTTCAAAAGTTATCTTAAACTCCCTAATCTGAAAAATGTATGTTTAAGGTTACTAATACATAAGTTATTTTTCCTAAACCCCCTATGAACCTGAAAAGTCTGTTTTGTCCCTGTTATTTTATTTTATTTTATTTTTCCCTAAATCGATTCCCAATTTGGGAACGTTCTTCAACCACATTTCCACTTCGTCCGCAACGAGAGGTAACGGCAACGACTGCAAGATAAAGGTAGGCGGTGACAATGGCGATGACTGCAGCGGCAACGATGACGAATACAACAGGATATTGAAGCGGCGCAACGAGAATCGATTTAGTAATTGTGTCCTATTTGCTGCTACAAGGTATTCTTAGCATTGAATGTTAATTGAATGTATTCTTGGCGCACTACAAGAAATCCTGCAAATTCCAGCGGGAAATTCCGACGGAATTCCGACGGAAATAGTGAATTCCGATGGAATTCCGACGGGACACATGCCGTAGGAAAACCCTCCCTCGGAATTCAAAACCGACGGAAAACCGACGGAATTCCGAGGGACAAAAATCATTAGAAAAAAATTAAATTTAAAAAATTCCGACGGAATTCCAAGGGAAATCCCATCGGAATTTGCTTTAAAAAAAAATTTAATTAATTATTTCCGACGGAATTTCCCTCGGAATTCCGTCGGAATTTACTGGAAAAAAAAAATTTAATTAATTATTTCCGACGGAATTTCCCTCGGAATTCCGTCGGAATTTACTGGAAAAATAAAAACTTAATGAGCCCCTGGGGATTCGAACACCCGACGTTGCGGTAGGAAGACCTTATGGAAACCAAGGTAAACCAATTGAGCTAGATCAATTCATTGGTTTAGTTTGATACAAATATTTATATATCATTTGAAATAATAAAATCATAAATTTTGTAGACTATATTTAAAATTGAGTTCTAAGAAAATATTAATTATAACTATAAATATTATAATAAGTCATAAGAATTCAATTTAAGCATAGATAAAACCGACGGAATTCCGACGGAAATCCCGTCGGAATTATTTAATATTATTTTTAATTTTTATTTTTAAAAAATCCGATGGAATTCCGACGGAAAATTCCGTCGGAATTATTTAATATTATTTTTAATTTTTATTTTTAAAAAATCCGAGGGAATTCCGACGGAAAGTTCCGTCGGAATTATTTAATATTATTTTTAATTTTTATTTTTAAAAAATCCGACGGAATTCCGATGGAATGCCCGTCGGAATTATTTAATTTCTATTTTTATAGTTTATATTTAAAAGAACCGACGGGAATCCCATCGGAATTCCGTCGGAATTATTTAATATTATTTTTAAATTTTATTTTTAAAAAAAATCCGATGGAATTCCGACGGAATTTCCGTCGGATTTATTTAATTTTTATTTTAAAAAAAAACAAATTCCGAGGGAATTCCGACGGCCTGTTTCCCTCGGAATTTTCCGTCGGATTTCGGCGAATTTCTTGTAGTGGAGTTAATTGAATGTTAATTATGTAAATTAGACAATATAATTCGTTGATAATTTGTATTGATTCGAATTGTTGATCCACTGCAAACTAATAATTCGAATTGGTATCTGAAGATTGCGATGGCCGGTGATGAAGCTCAGGACAAACAAATCCTAGGAACTTGTTGGTTTAATGGCGAAATTACGGTATTTCCAACTCGTCGGAGCGCGTCAGTGGAGGAGATTCACGCGCAACTTGGTGAAGAGTGGTGAGACTTCAACTCTGAGTCTTACCTGGTGCAGTACCTTGCTCCCCATAAAAAAGGGTTATGGGTCAGTTTGAGACGAGATGGCCAGATTCCTACTATGATCCAACTGCATCAACTAGCTAAACTCAACATTGTGGAGATGAGGGCAATTCAGCCTCCTGCCAATTTAGGTGGGAAGCAGACATCAAGGAGAAGGTATGAGGTTTCTAATCTTTTGTTCCCATTAATCTATGAATCGTATATGTTGGTTTTAAGTCAATCAAAAATTATTTGTAATTAAATTTAAATAAGGGGCAGGTAATTATGACGACCAACAATCTTCAAAAGTTATCTTAAACTCCCTAATATGAAAAATGTATGTTTAAGATTACTAATACATAAGTTATTTTTCCTAAACCCCCTATGACCCTGAAAAGTCTGTTTTGTCCCTGTTATTTTATTTTATTTTATTTTTCCCTAAATCGATTCCCAATTTGGGAACGTTCTTCAACCACATTTCCACTTCGTCCGCAACGAGAGGTAACGGCAACGACTGCAAGATAAAGGTAGGCGGCGACAATGGCGATGACTGCAGCGGCAACGACGACGAATACAACAGGATATTGAAGCGGCGCAACGAGAATCGATTTAGTAATTGTGTCCTATTTGCTGCTACAAGGTATTCTTAGCATTGAATGTTAATTGAATGTATTCTTGGCGCATTAATTGAATGTTAATTATGTCAATTAGACAATATAATTCGTTGATAATTTGTATCGATTCGAATTGTTGATCCACTGCAAATTAATAATTCGAATTGGTATCTGAAGATTGCGATGGCCGGTGATGAAGCTCAGGACAAACAAATCCTAGGAACTTGTTGGTTTAATGGAGAAATTACGGTATTTCCAACTCGTCGGAGCGCGTCAGTGGAGGAGATTCACGCGCAACTTGGTGAAGAGTGGTGAGACTTCAACTCTGAGTCTTACCTGGTGCAGTACCTTGCTCCCCATAAAAAAGGGTTATGGGTCAGTTTGAGACGAGATGGCCAGATTCCTACTATGATCCAACTGCATCAACTAGCTAAACTCAACATTGTGGAGATGAGGGCAATTCAGCCTCCTGCCAATTTAGGTGGGAAGCAGACATCGAGGAGAAGGTATGAGGTTTCTAATTAATTATGTTTTGTATTAGCACTATACTAATACTGGTCAGTAATCTCATTCTGTGTCAGGAAGAGAAGATATAACCCCTACACCTATGATTCATGTTTGGCCACTGTTCGTTCTGAAGTTGAGGATTGACCAGATCCACTGTGTGTTTTGGAGTTGAGGATTGATTTTATTCACTTTTTTTAAGGAATTTTATTTGTTGTTATAATCGAATACACTCCCTCTTATGATTGTTTCTGTTTGTTTGAAACCACGCTAATAAATTGCTTGTTGATATTTTCTCCAAATTCACTGCAGGTTGTTGCAGTTTGTTCACTTATGTGGTAATGAATTGCTTGTTCAGGTTGTTGCATATATAGGATTAATTGTGCAGATTGTAGAGTGATGCGTTAAATACTCGGAATTAAAACCTGACTTTGTAGAGTGATGCATTAAATATTCGTAATGAAAACCTGACTTTGTAGAGTTATGGGTTAAATATTTGGAATTAAAACCTGACTTTGTAGAGTGATGCGTTAAATATTCGTAATGAAAACCTGACTTTGTAGAGTTATGGGTTAAATATTTGGAATTAAAACCTGACTTTGTAGAGTGATGCGTTAAATATTCGTAGTAAAAACCTGACTTTGTAGAGTTATGGGTTAAATATTGTAGAGTGATGCGTTAAATATTTGGAATTAAAACCTGACTTTGTAGAGTGATGCGTTAAAAACCTGACTTTGTAGAGTTGTGGGTTAAATATTCGGAATTAAAACCTGACTTTGTAGAGTGGTGCGTTAAATATTTGAAATTAAAACCTTTGTAGAGTGATGCGTTAGATATTGGTAATGAAAACCTGACTTTGTAAATTGATTGGTTAAATATTTGTAATTAAAACCTGATTTTGTAGAGTACAACTAAATTTGTAATTAGTGTTCACAAAAATTAAGTTTGAACTAGTAGACACTAACTAGAAATGAACATACAACTAAGTTTGTAGTTAGTGTTCACAAAAATTACCATTATAATTCAATAACTATACATAAAGTACATCTATGTGTCCACAACATGTAATCATGAAGTCCTTCCAATTAATCTTGAGTTCTATTGTTTATGATGGTAACATAGATAGGTGTCCACATCATGTAATCATGAAGTCCTTCCAATTAGAATTATTCTTGAGTTCTATTATTTATGATGGTAACATATATAGGTGTCCACATCATGTAATCATGAAGTCCTTCTAATTATTCTTGAGTGTCAGGTTTTAATTACGAATATTTAACCCATCACTCTACAAAGTCAGGTTTTCATTACGAATATTTAACGCATCACTCTACAAAGTCAGGTTTTAATTCCGAATATTTAACCCATAACTCTACAATGTCAGGTTTTCATTACGAATATTTAACGCATCACTCTACAAAGTCTGGTTTTCATTACGAACATTTAACGCATCACTCTACAAAGTCAGGTTTTAATTCCAAATATTTAACCCATAACTCTACAAAGTCAGGTTTTCATTATAAATATTTAACTCATCACTCAAAAAAGTTAGGTTTACCCCTGATTCTTATTTACTCAACAATCTGAACAATTAATCCTATCATGTGGTTTACTCCTGATTCTTATTTACTCAACAATCTGCACAATTAATCCTATCATGACCACACCCTTACTCAACAATCTGCACATTTAGTTCTAACCCTGATTCTTATTTACTGAACAAAAAACAGAATCAGCATGATATACTATAATCAAACAACAATAAACATTTCATGGTTCTTTGCACGAAATTCATTCCAACCAATAATAAACATTTCATTACAGAACTAGTAATATACACTACAATCAAACTAACTATAATATTTAAACATTTCATGGATACTTAATGGGCGGGAGGAAACTGATTAACCTCATCCAGATCATCCTGTGGGTTGTTGGAATTAACACTCTCCTCAGAATGTTCATATCCGGGGTAATCCGTGCTGTCAAAGGACTCGGGGTCTGAGTCACAATCATCAATGTTGTACTCGTGGAGGTGCTCCTTTTCGCCCTCCAAAAGGTGTGCCTGCCGCACTTTGAAGATAAACCTAAGGTCGTCGTAATACCGGTATCCACGCGCCCTGACCTTAGAATCCCAGCGAATAACCTATGTAAAATTGTACATTAAATAATGAAAAAAAAAATTTAAAAAAAGGATTGAGTATGAATTCGACTTACATTTGCGCTATTCCTTTGAAAATATTTCATGGTGTCAATTTCGGCATGAATACCATCATTACCCATTTTAACACCAGGACACCCCAAGAATCTACGAAAGTTGTAAAATACTATCCGCAGTCTCTTCATCGCTTCTATAACTTCTCTGGGTCAGTATTGTCGTTTGAAACGCGCTGACAAATCAAACGACACTTGAAACCGGCTTGCTTGGAAGACTTCTAGCCGATCGATTTGGTTGTCTGGGGCATATGACCGAATACGTTGAACCATATAGCGTTCGGCCTCGCCATTAATGGGTGTTGGATTACCAGGGTGATTCATAACTTTGTTTGTCAAGGATTCGAGATCTGGGAGAGAAAGAGAAGAAGGACTTTGATGAAATGGGGGTGAAAATGTGCAGAATTTTAGCTTCCAGGGCAAGATATTAATAAAGGTGAAAGGGCTGGGAAACCTAGTGTCGCACCCCTTCATCGTCACCTCTGCAATTGTGGGCGGTCGAACTACGGAAAACGGTGCAGGCAACTTTTTATTTAATTCAGGCACCCTATCGGGAATGAATGACAATCTATTAAGTTTGTAATGTAAATATTCATTTTATTAGTTATTCAAAGGTTTGTTTATCTAGTTAAAGAAAAATAAATCGAGAAAACTAAAAATAGCGTTTAGAACGTCGACGGGCAGTTTTTGTAGGTACAACAATCTAGCTGGAATAAAAATTGCCGGTGCTAATTTTTCCCGTTAGTCACTGGAAAATGGTTGTCGGAAAAGAGTCGCCGGAAAAGCATCAGGAAAAGAGTCGCCCGATGAGTTTACTAAGAAGAAGAAAACATCAGACTATGCGAGGAAGAAGACAATGGATATTTGTGTCCTTCTTCATTTTATTAAGGGTATTATGGTACTTTTACAAGATTTGGGGGGTTTACAAAAAATAGAAAGTATAACAGGGATCTAATATAGCTATTTTTTGACTGGGAGGGTTAGGATAAATGTTTTGCCTTATTAAGGATGAAACATTAATTCTCCGTTTGAATAAATACATTGATTTTTTTTAGGATAATACATTAACTTTTTTAGGAAAATTTTTTTTTTAAGGGAAACCGACTAATAAGAGAGTCGTGGGGATATTATCGAGGGCCCACCTCATATATAACAACCAAACTGTTCTATAAGGAATACAATCGTTTATGATTCACGGATCATTAATACTATTCAAACTTGAATGCCCACGAAAATAATTAACAATAAACATTATGTAACAAGATAAAGCACTAGTACATTATCTTTTTATGTGATTATTTCATTACAAGAATATAATTATTAAGAACTTACCCTCTATGTCAAATGATATTCATTAAAAAAATTAAATTAAAAATACAATGTAAGGAAGAAAATAAGAGAGAGATTACGTGCTGGAATTTTAATAAGTACTTAGCATCATCCTTTGACTAAAAGAAACAAAAAATCTGCAAATACCGGTAAAAAAATCTTCAAGTTCTTTGACATGTGGGCCAAGCATCCCAACTTCAATTCCATTGTGTCGGATTGTTGGAAAAATAGCAATTTCTATGGTAGACATCATGTAGCACCCTAAACCCCAAGGCACTACATCCCCCGCACTATAACCCGATCTACATACGAAATGGACAATCCGTACATAAACCGAACGTATAGCGAACGGGTGACAATCAAGAAAATAACGAGCTAGGCGGGACACTCCCCAACATACACAAACCAAGACATGAAATTAAAAGCGAAAGCATTTCAATTAATACGTATAGGTACCATATTTACCAAAGTATATACATAGTAGGTACCAACATTAACTATCAATACATTATCATCTCTTATATGTTATACATGTCCAAGTATCCAAAATGTAGTAATAATGATAGCCAACACATGATACTCCAAGAGTTCTATACATGAAAGATACAATAATAGACTCAGGAAATGCAAGACCTGACTCGACTCCCGCCTAGCACGACCGAGTACCTGAAAAGTGAAGTATCAATCTACTGAAGACTGAGTGAGGGGCAATATATATATAACATACGTCACATGCAAGTCATAGCCTCGGGTGAAGACTTGAAAATGAAATAAATATAAAGTTCAAGAATCGATAGTTCTTTGCCCGAGATTACGACTATCAAGTTTAACTTATTAGCTTGTCAATTTCATGAAACATGTGGCCCCGGCGAGTAAGGGCAAATCTCCAACCTTTCCACCAATCGTGAACAATACGTGCTTGCATGATTCATTCAATACGTGATCATACATTTCATTTAGTGTTCAAGTAGACATAATCATGATTAAAACATGCAAAAACCCGAGGATAATCCGTGGTGCCGGATCCATCCCCAGTCTCCTTCTTCCTCCGGGTGATAGTGGGTTTGCAAGGCCCAACTATCCACGACATGGTGTACGTCGAGAATGTTAGGAATAGTGCCCTAGAAAGCCGATTGTATATCCGCTTTGTGCTTTTCCTTATTGTAATCACAGACAATCTTTGAATGAAATAACGAAATGAGGCAACACTTCTTTATATGCTCTTGTTTGGTATGCGTTTACTTTAGCTGTGCATGTATGAGAACTCCCCTAATCCTGATGACTTTAGGACTCTACCATTTAGGTGAAATGGCTCATGAAACGAGCCCTATATCACATAAGTCATGATTAGTAAAATACTCCAAGCCGATGAGTCCTACAGACAGTGGGAGTGTCAACCTGACTCCTCTAAGGTTTGCTTGCGGGATCACGCCCTTAAGAAGGACCACCTTGTTTCATGGAGGTGCAAAGTGTATAGTTGATACGTACGTGATACATGAGGGTGCTTACTTTAATAAGTAAGTTCACTGAGGTGCCCCGTGTGAGAATATTCCTAAATGGGAAAGGAAGTTTCTATTTCAGGAAATGGAAACTTCCAGATTAGGAAATATCTCACGAGTCATTGATGTGATTAATTGATCCTTAGACTTGAGGTTCCTTGTCACTTTATGAATTAACTCTGTAGTCTTAGGTATAAGCTTTAAAGGGTGTCGCCTTAGACAACTGATTCAAGGCTTATGCTGGGGCTGCACAAGTGATTCATGAAAGTGAATGAGAATCAAGATAGGACCTACACTTGCATTTGCAAGGTGATCTCTTATTGTGTAAGTCATTCATATGCCATATGGAGTCCTTGGCCAAGGCAGTAGATCAAGACATCAAGAAAAGGGTTTCTTGGATTGAGATCAAATGGATATGAAATGCACTTAGCTTTAACACCGGATTATTAGGGTTCTGATTATTCCCTTGCCCTAGATATTGGTTGAGAGATAGTAAGTAGGAGGATTGTATCTCACATGAATCAATGACTTAAAGGTTCTGTCGAAACCGAACATTCCAATTCAGCTAGGGGTTAAACACCTGTTGCTAGACTATGGCCGTTTAATCTGTGAACTGATTAATTAATTAGTGAATTAATTAATTAGGGTCACTGCTAATTGAATTGAGAACCTAGAGGGTCACACACAACAACTTGGTTACATGAGTTGAGGCTTGAAAGTGATTAAACGAGTTAATCGGGCCAAGAGGGTTCCACACGTGTGAAACCACACATGGTGTCACGTGAGTGACACGTGTCCTTGTGACACGTGTCACACACGTGAATATATATATATATATATATTGTATATATATATTAAATAATTAATTTGTTAATTATTTAATAGACTTTGGTTTAATTTTGAATTAAAAAGAAAGTCTAATTTTGGAGAAAAATAATCTAGTTAATTAATTATGAATTAATTAATTAGATAAAATAAGTTATTTATTTTAAATAAATAAAGTATAAAATTATCCAAAAATAGTTTGGATATTTTTAGCTCTCCTAAAGTTGATTTGAATTTGAATTCAAAGTCAAAGTTGGAAATTACTTGAAGATCAAGTAATAGGAGAGAGGAACCAAAACCCTTGCCTATGAGGACAAGGATTTCGGCCGCCCCTCCCTTTTCCTATATATAGGGGAGCTCTTGCTCCCCTTTAGAGCTAATTGACAATTCTTGGTTCATGTGTTGAACACCTTCCTTTCTCCAAGATAAAATAAAACCCTAGGTTAAGCCTAAGCACTAACTAGAGAACTAGCATCCTTACTAGTTAGATTGTGATCAAGTTGGTGGACTTTCTCTAGAGACTTCAAGTTAGAAGTTTGAAGATTCGAGCTTTACCAAGGAGAGGGGATCAAGCCACGAGAAGAGCGTTATTGGGTGGCTTGAAACGCTTCAAGAAAGAACAAAAGAAAAGTAAGTTTTCTATCCTTACGAATTTGGATACACGATTGCGAGTTCAAGATCCTTTTGTTGGGAAATTTTTTTAAATTCCGCTGCTTTCTGATTCGTGTTTTCCAACAGGGAACATGACTCCCACGCACGGAACTCCTTCCACCACCAATCTCCTAGTGGCTTCGGGGGTGATCCCAATGAGGTGAGGATAGCTAAAGAGTTACCCGTCAGCCCTTGCTTTCCCGGTTGGCTCAAGAACTATCCTTGGGCCCAAGTGCAATCATGTACTTGCCAAAACATGCTTGAAATCATGAACAATCATGGCTTGCTTGCTTGAAAATGTTTATAGTTTGAAAACGTTTATAGATATAATAAGTTTTGGCCGAAAATGTCACATAAGGGTTGTAAGGTTCTAAATACCTAGAACAAAACCTCACCTTTGCTACAAAATAAACAAGGATATGCTCTAGGGAGCCTGCTCCTCGTCCACGACCTCGTGACCTGTGCAAACACGACGTGTATACGTGAGACATGACTCAAAATGGACCAAATAGGACGAACTGCGAAATGCAACGAGATGACGAGCAATATGAAATGTAGCATGAAATTATCTTGTTTTGACATGTATTCAATCATATAATAGCAATTTGGGATCAAAGAATGCATTGGATCAAAACCCCAAAAATCGATTTTTATGCAGTAGCTTTTCTTCTGCCAGCCGAAGGGGGAACGGCCGTTCCGGCTTCCCTTTGAAAATGGGAAGGGCCGTTCCCGTACCCCTTTAAAACGTGACAGCATTTTTGAAATGCAAAGCACGCCTTAGATGGGAACGGCCCTTCCGGCCCGCAGGCCAAAATGGGAACGGTCGTTCCTAGGTTCGGCCGCCTAATTTAAAATAGCAGCGTGGGAACGACCGTTCCCATTAAGCCTTAAGGCGAGAAGGGCCGTTCCTGCTTCTGCAACTGAAAGAAAACAGGGCAGAACAGAGCAGCAGCTACGACACAACAACAAAGCTTCCAAAACTCAAGTTTTCAATCACCAAATTCATGGTTTCTGGGAAATATGATGCATACATGTTGAACAAGCAATAACACTCCATTTAAACACATAAATCAGGGAAAATTATCAAAGATCATGAGTTTCAAGTTCATGCACCAATCTTCACAAAATCTCAAATTTTGGCAAGAATTCATGCTCTAAATCAAGATGTAATCATGTAGTCATGTTTCAAACAACAATTAATCCATAAATTCCATAATTCCTCAAACCCTAGCTATCACATATATGATCAAAATCATCAAACCATGCAAACACCCACCTTGAAGCTAAAGAAATGGAGAAGATAGATGATAAGAATGATCAAGCTTCAAATCTTGCAATATTTCTTGAAATATCTTGATGAAAGGATGAAAATCTCTTCTTTCCTTTTTCTTCTTGAAACCGAGAGTGAAGGGAGCAAATATGTTGGGAGATTTGGATGAAAAATGATCAAGGAAGCTCATGGAATGAATATTACGTGATTCACCAACTTTGATTTGTGTGAAATATTCAAATTGCAATTTAATCCTTTGCCTTATGAAGTCATGCAATTGAGGATAGGTAGTTTTGAAATATGATCAATTAAGTCCTTGAAAATCTACGCACTTTAGTCCCTAAATTTAAAGAAATAAACATCTAGGGACAATTCGGTAATTAAAGCACTCCCGGTAATTATTTCACGTAATAACTATTTTTCCATGACTTGAAATAATTTTCTAATGATATGAAATCATATAATTCACATAAATAATGTATCATGAATTTTATAAAATTATGTGATGTCACGTAGGAATATTATAAAATTAAAGAATTAAAATAAATCCTACGCTCAAAATCTCACACGAGGCGTGCTTACCTGTTCATCCGGAACCGGGGCGTTACATATCAATTCATTCTTTGCAAGAAGCTTCAAAGCCTCAAGGAACCTCTGAAGCAACTCAATAAACATGAATTCAGCCATATCTCATCACGAGTAAAGTTCGCAGTTTTGAACTTCCAAGAGGAATCTAAGAAGTTGCTAGCAGATCCCAACAGCAAAATGCTAACTGTCTCTGTGACAAATCTAAGAAAAAAGGCCACTTTCCTTCAAGAAGCTGAACGAATTTTTCTCCAACAAAAGGCAAGGGCTCAACACATTATGGAGCAAGACCGCTCCACGGTATACTTTCATGCCATAATCAAGAAAAATCAAACAAAAAAAGCAATCACACATCTTATTAAACCTGATGGCGCCCTCACTAATTCAATTCAAGAAGTTGGGGAATGTTTTGTGGATTTCTTCAAAGGTTTATTTGGTACCGGTTCTCGCATAGCCCCTTTAAACAATTCAGTGCTAGAACAGGGCAAGCTTATTACGGTGGAACAAGCCCAACACCCTACTTTGCCACTGACTGAGAAAGAAATCAAGGAAGCTCTTTTCTCCATAGGCAATGATAAGGCACCTGGACCAGATGGTTTTTCAGTAGGATTTTTCAAAAAAAGCTGGCAGACTATTCACTTGGATTTTTCAAATGCTATCCGGGAATTCTTTACGAATGGCAGACTTCTCAAAAAACTAAATCATACAGCCATTAGCCTTATACCAAAGAAGGAAGGTGCAACGGATGTCAAGGACTTCAGACCCATTTCGTGCCTCAATGTTACATACAAAGTCATCTCCAAAATCCTTGCAAACCATCTCAAATCTGTTCTTCCAAGCATCATTAATCCTGTGCAAGCAGCCTTTGTTCCAGGACGTAAAATGAAGGACAATATCTTCCTCGATCAGGAGTTGCTTTGCGGATACAACATCAAACGAAGCACACCTAGGATTATGATGCAGCTTGATCTCACTAAGGATTTCGACACCATCTCATGGGAGTTTCTTGAGGATCTGCTAATCAAGTAGGAGCTTCCAGAACAATTTGTCACTTGGGTCATGCAATGCATTAAAACGGCATCTTTCTTTGTTTCTCTTCAAGGAGACTTGCATGGGAAATTTGAAGGGAAGCGTGGAATTAGGCAAGGGGATCCACTTTCTCCTTATCTTTTCCTCATTTGCATTGAATATTTCTCTCGCTTGCTACAACTAAGGACGCATGATACGCACTTCAACTTTCACGCAAAATACAAAAAATTGGGCATCACTCACCTTGCTTTTGCGAATGATCTGATGTTGTTATGTAGGGGAGACAAAATTTCAGTCCAGATCCTCATGGAAGCACTTAAGGATTTTCAACTTGTCTCGGGTCTTCAAGTTAACCCTGAAAAATCAAGTATTTTTATGGCTGGACTTAAGGCAACTGAAATGAATGAAATACATCATGAGGCACCTTTCAAAATTGGCACTTTCCCAACACGTTACTTGGGAGTTCCTCTTACTCCTCAAAGAATTTCGGTTGCACAATATCAACCACTCCTAAACTCGATTGAAAAGTATTTGCACAGCTGGAAAGCCTCCTCTATTTCTTATGCGGGCAAATTGGATCTCATCAAATCGGTGGTGCAAGGTATCGAGTCTTTTGGTTGCAAGCTTTTCCAATGCCTATCACAATCATTGATAAAATCAACTCCCTTTGCCGGATTTTCCTCTGGAGTGGCAAGAAAGCAAAAGTGGCTTGGAAGGACGTTTGTAAACCTCTTGCGGAAGGAGGCCTTGGTATTAAAGATGCCTCTGTTTGGAACCTTGCACTCCTCTCGGGTAACATCTGGGATATCCACTGCTTGAAGGATTCTTTATGGGTTAAGTGGATTCACTCTAATTACTTCGAAAATACTTCCATTTGGATTTGGAAACCGCATGTTAGGGACTCACCTCTCTTAAAAAAGCTTGCCACAATCCGAGATCTTTTCATTCAAAAGTTTGGTGGAACGGAGCAGTCTATTGCGGGGCTACGCAAAATGGTAGTCGAAACAATCTCAGTTCTAGTCATGTTTATGAGATCCTTCGGGAAAAAGGATAAGCAAATCCTTGGATGCCGCTTATTTGGAAAAGCTATATCCCGCCAAAATTCAGTTTCATTGCATGGCTTGCCTTCAAGCAACGGCTCCCTACCAAAGACAACCTTGTTTACTTGAATATTCCACGTAACTGCCCACTTTGTGCCTGTCAAGATGAGTCCTCCAACCATCTTTTCTTCAGCTGCCCTTTCACCAACCAAATTTGGGCTAGAATACGGAACTGGATGCATGTCCCTTTTGCCATGAACACACTATCCAACTTAGTCCGTACTATCAGAAAGTTCTATTCAGGTGCACGACCCAAATCCAAGATCATTCTCCTTGCCCTTTGTTGCACCATCTTTTCCATTTGAGAAGGACGAAACAAAGTGGCCCTTGACAATGCCACAGTGGAAAAAGCGGACATCTTGGCAAGAAACAAGCGATTGGTCTTCACTATTCTTTACAAATTGTATCCGGTGGAATTTATCTCGAATTTTCTCAATTAGATAGGATACTTTTTGTATGTATGTTCGCTTTTGTTTTTACTGGTTCTCATCCTCTGTATCTTGTAATAGTAGCTAGGTGTGTAAGTAATAATCATCAACACTCCCACCCCAGCACCGCACACTTTGCACTTGGCCTGGTGATTGTCCTAGCTCCGTTGTGGACATCATGCTTTTTCTGGGGCTATCTTCGTAGACTTGGTCCAACAAATGTGCAACAACTACTGCAAATCTTGCTTAACCCCGCAATTGGAACTGCGTTCCTTCTGTGTGTTACAGATTATCCCACATCACATCTTTACAGGCAATCAATTACCGCTTACTTGTACTTGCTTGGGCGCGATCTCCTTCGGTAGCATCTTGGTTAGACTAGATTGTTTTTTTATCCTTTTTTCTTTTATGGCTTTCTTGTTTCTAGTCTCACTCAATCGGCCGCCTATTGTACTCTTTCCCTTTGAGGGGTTTTGTCCCACACGGGTTTTCCCCTTGAAGGTTTTAACAAGGCAATTAGGTCCGTGTCGAGTGCCTAGGTCTCCTTTCCGTTCTCTTTTTACCCTTTCTCTTCGGGACGTTTGCTCTTTGTACAGTTGTTGTTTCATACTTTGATTTATAATATTCTTTTTACCTAGAAAAAAAAAAAACAAAAATAAAAGAATAAAGAAACAAAAAAAGAAAAAGAAAAAATCATCCTTCGGCTAAGGGGCGAATTGGAAATTCAAATGACTTTGCTTGGCAATAGGAAAAATGATCTGACATTATCAACTCCCTTATCAAAAGGTCAACATTCAAGAATAAGTGCAAAATAGCAATATATTAACAAGTATCTACAAAAAGTCAAAACACATATTTATCCACACCACAGTCCACACTACACCGTTAACTACACACTAAGGGCGCGTTTAAGGATGGATAACTCCATCTAACTTAATTAAACCTCCCGTTTTTATTATTTACTTTGATTTCTTCACAGCCTACCTCAATAAACCGAGCTGGTTATTAACTCTTTTTTCTTTTTTTCTTTTTTTTTAAGCAAAAACACAATTTAACGGGACACTCAGAGTTCGAACCTGCAACCATGGGTTATTAACTCTGGTATGGATCTTGATTATGGACAATTTAAAAATTAATTGTTACATAAGTCATCATCTTTATTGCTTTACTTTTTTACTATCTTGTCCAATATTTGTGTGAAATTATTTCATTTGCCACCAAGAAGTCATTTTGTCTTCATGTCTGCTTCCATGACTGATACAACTCTTCTCCATCTTTCCAAGAGTTTGGCTTACAGATTCCCTCTTCTAATATCCCAAAATCGTGGTTGTCATGAAAAGAAACGAAGAGCTGCAGCAACCCTTCACCAAAATTTTTGCAATTTCCTCCAACAACGTTGAGCCCATAAAATGTTGCCACCTTAAAATTCCAAATCTTCTGCCACTATTTCCCTTGCATTTAATATAAAATTTTTTGGGTGTTTCTACTAAAGCATGTTTCCCCCCCTAAATTTCTAGGGCTCACCTTGAAATTCTTGTAAATAGGGAGAGAACCTCAAAGTTAATTGCTCCAACGGAAAAAGAGTCCTATAAACTTTGAGAATTCTGGAAAGAATTCTGGAACGACATCCGACCATTAGCAAAAGAAGAATATTTGAGTGAAATTCCTAGAATTTAGAATCCTTTTCGTGAATGAGTTTAGGATAGTGTGTATGAAAGTAAATATACACTAAATAATTGCTACTTGGGTATCAAAGTAAACCAGAGTCCACTTTCAAGTTAAATAAAAGCTCCTATATAACATGTCCACGTAAACCATATGTTACTAGCAATTTTGCACATTCTATGCATGTGCAAATAAAAAATAATTATTATATAAATATATTAAAATTGAAAAGTTTTTATTAAATATATACTCTATAATTTTTAATATAATCATTAATTTATGATAAATAAACAAATAAGTAAGATAAGATAATGTCATATTAATAATTATAAAAATTTAAATTATAAGTAAAGTGATAAAAATTATAATTAAAAAAAATACAACCGATAAGAAAGAAATAAAAGAGAAACTAAGAAGAGAAGTGATGAAATAGAAAAGAGAAATTAACAGCACGTGAAAGAGATAAAGTTGGATAAAAGATAAATAAATAAAAAGAAAAAAAAAAGAAAAGAAAAAGAGGACACCAAGAGACCAAAGCGGTTACAACTTGGGTCTCACGATTAATATATAGTATAGATATAAACGAACTGTTGTTTATTGTGTTAAATTGCTAAAAGAAAAATCAGCCCAGCAATTGAAGTAAACGTATTTTAGATCTGTGTATTGCTAGTCAATAATAATGAACTTTTATCTACATCAACTTTGTAATGCCCTAGGCCCCCGACAATGAGTGGGTGTACTCAACCCAAATCCAAAATTCATTATCTAAATCCAATTCAAAGTCAAACATTTTCTTTTTATCTTTTTTTTTTTTTTTTTGTTAAGATTTTCTTTTTATCTAAATGGCCTAATCCAAATACAGACCCACAACTTAATTAAATGTGCGTCCAGTTGGATTTATATCCGATGATTATCCAAGTCCTAAAGGCTAAATTATCTAACCCCTCCATCTAACCGTCGTGCGGCTTCTCTCTCGCTCATTGTACGGGATCCATTTTATAGCTATCTGCTGAAAAAATCGATATCTAAATTAACAAAGAAAAAAAAAAATAGATTTGTAATTAAGAAGAAGAAAAATGAGATTTACAGAAAAACACACAGCTAAAAGTAATATATTTGTACGGGATATTATTTTAACTTTAAAGCATATCTCCATAAAAATTTGTAACAACTTATTACGAATGACCATTGTTTATTATGCTAATTAACTAACACTAAAATCATTGTAAAAAGTGAAGTAAACGAGCTCTTAGCTGTTAACGTAGGGTTAGTTAATTAAAGTGCCGGTTTAAACTATTTATTTTGTATTGTTATGGGTCTGTGAGTATCCTTTGAGCCCTTACTTGCAATGGCTTGTAAGAACTCGTTTACTTTACATTCTTACAAACCAATGGCTTATAATTTTGAAATTAGAAATGTAGCACCCGAGCGCAAGGTACCACATCCCCCGCACCGAGACCTGACCCGAATATGAAATGGAAACTCCATACCCGAGCTAAATCACGGCGAACGGGGACACACACACACGCTATGCTAGGCGGGACTAACCCTTGAACCATAAAATCAGAGTAATTATTAAAGCGGAAGCAATAACTGAACATAATATATGCTATGAGCATCCAAGCTACAAAAAAAAATAGATCATTTACAATAGGCAATATCCAAAAGAGCCATTACGGCCTATGCTATCATATACGTTCCAAAATACAATAATCATAAATACGAGTATGCAATCGTAAGACCCAAAATACAAGAGCTAGCCACAAATGCAAGACACAACGACTCGAATTCCCGCCTAGCTCCACTGACACCTGCACAACTGAAAATCAAACGGGTTCAGTCCAAAAGGGACTGGTGGGTATAAAAACAAGGCATATGTATAATATAAGACAGTATCTAAACATTCACATGCAAGCTATAATCCCAAATGAGATTTTCAATTTCCATTAGGTTTTTTGTGGCCCGACGAGTGGGCGTGCATTATCTCCAACCAACACCTTGTGTAATTCATTAATCGTTCATTCTTTCTTTCTTTTCATGCATTACATTCTTTCGTGCACATACATTATCATTTACACCTTCTTCCTCCGGGTGATGGACAGGTTTGCAAGGCCTGGCCATCCATTCACTGACCAAAAGGGGTTACATGACTCCCCAGATGACACTCAGCGTCCATTCCTCGCTAACTCCTAACGAGGTCTGGTTATGCCGTTATTGGTTGGAACTAGTGTAAGGGATCACGGTCGGTCCATGCCTCCCCGACTAGCCACTCACACTAAGTCCCTGGGCCCCATTCTGTGTATTCATTCATTTCTCGCCAAATCATTTGGTGGGGTTCATAAAATAAAGGTTTTACGTTGCAATAATTTACTCTTGAAACGACTCTATATACATATAATAAATTTTGGCCGAAAACTTTGCACATTAGGAGTATATAGGGTCATTTAGCTAAATAGTATAGAAACCCACCTTAGAACGACAAAAAGAGAGCACAAGAGCCTCAATGACCGGCCTCGTCTCCAATTGGATCAAAATCTGTGCAAGAAAGGTGAAGTGAGACTCAAAATGACCATATAAGACGCTCAGCAATGTAATGATCATGATATGAATGCATAAAAGATGATATTATGTCATGAACATGTTCATGTGCACTATTAATGCATTTAAGGCATATAGACAAGTCATTCATTCGATATTAGAAGCGTTCATATTCATTCAAGTTAAGAATTTCACATTTCATACCAAATCAATCCATGAATTTCATATAACGATCATATCACGTACAATATCACGTTTACAATTAGAGAATAGACAAATAAATACATTCAAATCAAGATCGGAAATTAGATAAGAACATGAAATAGGTAACAATTTAATTTCCATAATTCAAATAAATTAAACAATACTTAAAATATATCCTAGCATTTAAATAAATATATAATCATATATTGATATATGTATATTTATAGGCATGCATGTATAACAACTAAACAATTAAATTCAACAAAATGCATGTAAATATATATATGTATACTTACAACATGCATACATTTACAATTGAATTTAAATCAACTCATGCATGCAAACATCAAACATATATCGAATATATATATATATATATATATCTCTATGTAACGCATGCATGCAACACAACAAATAAATCAACTTTAAATTACATGCATGTAAATTTTAAAAATATCAAACATGCATGCATACATAAATATATATATATACACGTATGCATACGTGCACACTCAGGCATTAATACAAAAAATAACCATGCACAATTAATAAATCACATGAATGCATATATGTATTACACAAACACACACTATGCATGCATTAGAATATAAACCCATGCACAAAACATTACAATAACATATAAAAGCCAATTAAAAGCCCCAAACCAATCTCCCTGGCACAAAAGTCCCCGCACGGGGACTTTCATGCAGAAGGTTTCTGCACAAAGGGTACCCGGCCGGGCATTTTCATGCCCAAAATCTTCCCGCCCGGGGAGATTCATTCCAAGTGCAGAACTGGCAGCAAACAAGCTCAAATCCCCTGTTCCAAAGGCAATAAATCATAGCAATAGGTAGCAGGCAATTAAGGCCATAATTCAACAGCAAAACAGGCCATGAAATCCCACAAAATAACTGAAAATGGACAGCAACTTAGCAAGGAAGAAGGGCAGCAGCTGACAGCAGCAGCTCACGGCAAAACAGGGACAAAAGGAAGCAAAACAGGGCAGAAACTCACACGCACAATCAACTATCAATCCAGCAACAACAAGGAGAAAATAATGCAGCAAATGACAGCAAATTCCAGGTCTAAAACGCAGCAGCAGTTCAATACGTGTGGGAGAGAAGAAGATGATCATTTCATGCAATTTCTTCAAAGTTCCATTAATGGCATCTCATCAATCCTTCAACTACCAGATAATCAATGATCATAAATGAAAAGAGGGAGTTAAGATAACCATTTCCATGCTTTAAATCAACTAAAAGCATCAAGGAATGCATGAGATCAATATATGGCTCCAAAACCTACTATTTCATCATCTTCTCCAAATGAGCACGAAAACATGCTCAAAATTGGGGATGCATGGTTCAAAATGACCCATAATGAATGTATATTACAACCCTAAGCTTACCTTTTGGATTGGATGAAGTTTGGAAGAGATTTGAGCCTTGAATCTCCAAGCTTGGCAAGGGTTACTGGAATAACTGGAGAGCAGGGGTTTTTGCTGAAATTTCTCTAAGTGTGGAGGGTTAGTTCGGTTTGGGGTGGTTAAGGGCTGTTACAGGGTTGAGTTAGGGTTCCAAGGAATCAGACCATGGTTAATTTGATCAAGGTTTGTGGAAGTTATGGCTATTTTGGTAAAAGGTGGCAGTTTTGGCAAACGTTACACATTTCGGTTGAATTTCGGAGGTTCAACTAATTTTGGAAAAATGTGAGGTTAAGTTCATTAAACTCAAATTTTCGTTACGAGTTCAAGGAAGTTGACGGAACTCGATTCCGAGTTCCCGAGCTCAAGATATCACATACGGAACGAAGGGTACGCTAATTGCTCGTTAGCCCCCTTTTTGGATTCCAAGAACAAAATAAATTCAAAACTCATGGAAATGAATCCGAAAACATGAAACAAACATATATGCACATTCATAACACGTATATCTCCAACATATTAAATTTTCACAAAATTTCGATATCAAATCATATAAGAACGAAGCGCTTTTATAACACTCATGAGCAATGCATTTATAAATTCATAATATTCCATAATAAATAACAAAATTTAAATTCATTTTTAAATATAATCAAAGCACGAATTAAATATATATTTAATATTAATAAACTTAAGATATAAATATTTAACATTTAATATATAAAATTAAATATACAAATTACTTATAAATAATTAATTCGCGCAATTTGGTAAACACATACGTCATACCTGTACGGCCGAAAAGTCGGGGCATCACAACCTCTCCCCCTTAAAAGAATCGATCCTCGGATTCACTGATTGCCCGCAAACAACTCGGGATGAAATCTTTTCATCTTATCTTCCGTCTCTCACGTAGCTTCTTCCGTTTTGTCACTTCTCCATAAGACTTTAACTAGTGGGATTCGCCGATTTCTTAGTTCTTGCAATTTTCGATCCAAAATCTTAACCGGTTTCTGAATGAAGGTGAGGTTAGGCTCAAGTTCCACTTCCTCAACGGGTAGGATCTCGGGCTCATCCGGGTAATACTCCCGAAGATGGGAAACATGAAATACATTGTGAATTCCGGTCAGACTCGGCGGTAAGTCCAAATGGTAGGCCGTATCTCCAATTTTCTCAAGAATCTCATATGGTCCTAAATACGGAGGATTCAATTTTCCTCCCTTACTAATCCTTGAAAACCCCTTTCGTGGTGAAGCTTTTAAGAAAACCTTATCCCAGATCTCAAACTCAAGATTCTTTCTTCAGTGATCTGCATAACTTTTCTGTCGATCCTGAGCTGCTTTCATCCGTTGTCTGATTATTTGGACCTTATCAATCGCCTCTTGTACGGCCTTAGAAGGCGTTTCCCTTTTCTCCCCTCATTTTACACCTTCCTGTTTGGTCCAATTCCATTCTTCCAAATCAAAGAACAACGGAGATTTGCATTTTCGTCCGTAGAGAGCCTCATAGGGAGCCATTTCTATCGAGGCTTGAAAGTTGTTATTATAGGCGAATTCAATCAAAGGAAATTGCTCATTCCACGAACTCGGAAAATCCAATGCACATGCTCTCAACATATCCTCCAAATATTTAATTAACCTTTCTGACTGCCTGTCTGTCTGAGAATAGAAAGCTGTGTTGAATTGAAGCTTTGTTCCCAGATTCCTTTGCAATTCTTGCCAAATCTAGAAGTGAACCTCGGATCCCGATCTGATACAATGCTAACCGGTACTCCATGAAGTCGGACAATTTCATCAACATATTTCTTAGCTAGCTTAGTCACTTTATCCGACATCCGAATAGCAAGAAAATGTACCGATTTTATCAATCGATCCACAATCACCCAAATTCCATCTAGACCACCCTTCACTCGTGGAAGACCTGAAACGAAATCCATCGCCACTTGTTGCCATTTCCATTCTGGAATAGGCAACGGTTGAAGTAGCCCCGATGGCTTCTGATGCTCTGCTTTCACAACTTGGCAAGTCAAGCAATGTTTCACGAAGTTGATTACATCCCGCTTAAGTCCATTCCACCAATAAAATTACTTTAAATCCTTATACATTTTGTTTCCCCCGGGATGTATCGAATACCCTGACCGATGAGCTTCTTCCAATATTAACCGTTTCAACTCTTCCGGTACAACCATTCTATTTTTAAACCTTAGAAGCCCGGTGTCATCGAACCCAAACGGACTCTCTGGATCAATTCTAGCTTTCTGTACTAATTTCTGAACCTCAGAATCCACTCTCTAAGCTTCAAATAATCTCTGTTGAAGATCCGACTGAATGGTAATATTCCGAATACTAGCTCTCAGCTTGAAAGACTCAGTTTCATTTCCAACTTCCACTTTCACATTAGACACGCTAGCCTTCCTACTAAGCGCATCCGTGACCACGTTGGCCTTTCCGGGATGATATCGAATTGTACACTCATAATCCGCCAACATCTCCATCCAAGGCCTTTGTCTCTTGTTCAACTCCTTCTGAGAAAACAAATACTGGAGACTTTTGTGGTCGGAAAAGATCTCAAAAGAAATTCCATAAAGATAGTGTCTCCACTTTCCCAAAGCAAAGATCACTACAACAAGTTTGAGATCATGAGTGGGATAGTTTTGTTCATGATCCTTCAGTTTCCTCGAGGTACGGGCTATCACTTTACCATTCTGCATCAAAACATATCCCAACCCTTCCTTCGAGGCGTCCGTATAAACCGTGTATCCTTCAATACCTTTGGGAAGTGCTAATACCGGTGCAGTGGTCAACTTTTCCTTCAAGATCTAAAAACTCGCTTCACATGCCTCGTCCCACTCAAATTTAACTTCCTTCTTAGTCAACCGAGTTAAAGGGCGACTATCTTTGAAAAATCCTGAACAAACCTTCGGTAATAACCTGCCAAACCCAAGAAACTTCTGACCTCAGAGGCATTCTTTGGACTTTGCCACTGAATAACTGTCTCGATCTTCGAAGGATCTACTTCCAAACCCTTACCTGAGACGATATGACCTAGAAAAGCAACCCGGTTGATCCAAAACTCACACTTACTAAACTTCGCATATAACCAGTGCTCTCTCAACGTTTCCAATACCAATCTGAGATGTCGGGCATGATCTTCCGGAGTCCTCGAATAAACAAGAATGTCATCAATAAAAATCACCACGAATTTACGTAGATAAGGACGGAAGATTCTATGCATCATATCCATGAAAGCTGCAGGGGCATTAGTCAAACCAAAAGGGAACAATACGAACTCCTAATGCCCATACCGGGTGTTGAATTTTGTCTTTGGAATATCTTCTTCCCGGATTTTCAACTGATAATACCCTTGCCTTAAATCCAATTTTGAATAAATTCCTGAACCTTGCAGCATATCGAATAAATCCTCAATGTGGGGCAACGGGTACTTATTCTTAATAGTCATCCGATTAAGTTCTCGGTAATCTATGCACATTCTCAACGTCCCGTCTTTCTTCTTAACAGAAAGAACCGGAGCACCCCACGGAGACGAACTCGGTTGAATGTACCCAATCTTGAGTAATTCCTCGAGTTGAATCTTCAATTCCTTCAACTCTGCCGGAGCCATTCTATAAGGAGTCTTGGAATACGGTTCTGATCCCGGATATAGGTCAATCACAAACTCAATCTCCCGATCTAGCGGTAGAGAACCCAAATTTTCTGGAAATACATCGGGATATTCCTTCACCACGGCCGTCTCCTCGAAGCTTGTTTGATCTTTTGGTTTATTAAGGAGATAGGCGATAAATCCCGTGGCTCCATCCTTTACTAACTTGCGAGCTTCCATGAACGATAAAAGTGGTACCTTCTTCGACCCAACTTCCCCAATTAACTCTTTACCCAACTTAGTCTTCCTCTTAAAACAATCAACTTCGGCCCGATGCCGGTATAACCAATCCATCCCGAAAAGTACCCCATATTTCTTCATAGGCATCATGATGAAATCTGTCGGATAATCTTTCCTTTCTATCAATACTGAACAACCCCGGACAACCCGATTTGTCTGCAAACTTCCTCCCAGAGGAGAACTCACAAAATAACAAGAATTCCAACAAATAACAGGTAGGCACAGAGAGGTACATAGATCACAAGATATGAAAGAATGTGTAGCACCCGGATCGAATAATGGATGGATGCTCATGTTATGAATGCAAACGGTACCTTCCCACTTGGCGTTTGGATCGGCCTCAACATTCTGCTCCTCGCTCTTAAGGGCGTAAGCTCGAGCCTGAACCAACGGTCTCTGAGCTTCAGCTTGATATCCTGGAGTCTTGTCCGGGCATGCAAAAGCCATATGATCCCCTTTTCCACAAATCAATCACAACCCCAATCTCTTTCGGTAAATATTGTAGGTGTGGGTTGGTCCTCCACAATAAGTACAGGGAGGTTGATCTTTGCGGGATCCCATAGGAACTGGTGGAGCCTGAGGTGCTCGTGGAAGTGGAGCATTCTGACCTCCTGTTCTAGGCTTCTTGAAAGGTCTTTTTTGTAGTGGAGCTGGTGAAGTCATAGGCCTCTTTCCCTTATTAAATCCCGAGCCTGAACCTGATCCCTGTCCCTGGCGATAAGATAATCTCCTTGCATTCACAGAATCTTCAACTTTTAAGGCCTTTAAAGTAGCCTTCGCCCAAGTGCTCGTGTTAACCGCCTCAAAAGCTGCCTGGATATCCGGTCGAAGCCCCTGAACAAACTGCATAGCTTTGTGGAAATCATCACTTGCTATATTAGGTGCATAGTGAGATAGCCTCTCATACTCTGAAATATACTCGGCCAAAGACCTCGATCCCTGCTTTAATTCAGTGAATTCCTTTAACCTTCGAGTACGGGATGAAGGAGGGATAAACTTATTCTTGAACTCCCGAGTAAAGACTTCCCAATTTACCTCCTCTCCAGCTGCTTCCAAGACAATCCGTGTGCTTTCCCACCAAGAATAGGCCTTCCCCTGTATCAAAGTAATGGTATATCGAGCCTTCTCCCGAGATTCGCATGGAATGAGCTCCCAGATCCTCTCCACTTCTTTCAACCACATATCTGCTTGTATATCATTTCCCTTGAAAACCTTAGGAGGTTGTTGATGCTGGAACTCCCTAAGTATAACTGAAATCGGTGCCGCTGGTGGTACTACAGGTGCAAGTGGTGCTGGAGGTGCCGGTGGTATATAATCCCGAAACCTCTGATCAATGATGTTAATAACCGAATTAACAAAGGCCTCTACCGACGGTGGTTGTGGAGGTGGAGGTGTAGGAGAATGGTTTCGGCGATGGTGCCGATCTGGAGATCGATCCCGATGTCTACGTGGAGGCATCCTGTGAAGAAACACTGAAAATGCGTGCTATTTTTAGTTTATGCATGATAATGCAATTAATTCAATCAAAATTCAAAATTTAAAGCAATTAAGCACAAAAGAGATGCATATGCAACAAATTGTCAATTAGTTCCTAAGCCGAACGACCTAGACCGACTCACACGATACGAGAGCCCGGGTTTTGCAACCCCAGGCTCTGATACCACTTAAGGATGTAGCACCCGAGCGCAAGGTACCACATCCCCCGTACTGAGACCTGACCCGAATATGAAATGGACACTCCATACCCGAGCTAAATCACGGCGAACGGGGACACACACACACGCTATGCTAGGCGGGACTAACCCTTGAACCATAAAATCAGAGTAATTATTAAAGCGGAAGCAATAACTGATCATAATATATGCCATGAGCATCCAAGTTACAAAAAAAAATAGATCATTTACAATAGGCAATATCCAAAAGAGCCAATACGGCCTATGCTATCATATACGCTCCAAAATACAATAATCATAAATACGAGTATGCAAGCGTAAGACCCAAAATACTAGAGCTAGCCACAAATGCGAGACACAACGACTCGAATTCCCGCCTAGCTCCACTGACACCTGCACAACTGAAAATCAAACGGGTTCAGTCCAAAAGGGACTGGTGGATATAAAAACAGGGCATACGTATCATATAAGATAGTATCTAAACATTCACATGGAAGCTGTAATCCCAAATGAGGTTTTTAAAAGCATTTCCCAAGTGGGTGAAATAAAGAAATCATCACAAGGGATTATAACCACCAATTTCCATTAGGTTTTTCGTGGCCCGGCGAGTGGGCATGGATTATCTCCAACCAACACCTTGTGTAGTTCATTAATCGTTCATTCTTTCTTTCTTTTCATGCATTACATTCTTTCGTGCACATACATTATCATTTACACCTTCTTCCTCCGGGTGATGGACAGGTTTGCAAGGCCTGGCCATCCATTCATTGACCAAAAGGGGGTACATGACTCCCCAGATGGTGCTCAACATCCATTCCTCGATAACTCCTAACGAGGTCTGGTTACGCCGTTATTGGTTGGAACTAGTGTAAGGAATCACCGTCGGCACATGCCTCCCCAGATAGCCACTCACACTAAGTCCCTGGGCCCCATTCTGTGTATTCATTCATTTCTCGCCAAATCATTTGGTGGGGTTCATAAAATAAAGGCTTTACATTGCAATCATTTACTCTTGAAACGACTCTATATACATATAATAAATTTTGGCCGAAAACTTTGCACATTAGGAGTATATAGGGTCATTTAGCTAAATAGTATAGAAACCCACCTTAGAACGACAAAAAGAGAGCACAAGAGCCTCAATGACCGGCCTCGTCTCCAATTGGATCAAAATCTGTGCAAGAAAGGTGAAGTGAGACTCAAAATGACCATATAAGACGCTCAGCAATGTAATGATCATGATATGAATGCATAAAAGATGATATTATGTCATGAACATGTTCATGTGCACTATTAATGCATTTAAGGCATATAGACAAGTCATTCATTCGATATTAGAAGCGTTCATATTCATTCAAGTTAAGAATTTCACATTTCATACCAAATCAATCCATGAATTTCATATAACGATCATATCACGTACAATATCACGTTTACAATTAGAGAATAGACAAATAAATACATTCAAATCAAGATCGGAAATTAGATAAGAACATGAAATAGGTAACAATTTAATTTCCATAATTCAAATAAATTAAACAATACTTAAAATATATCCTAGCATTTAAATAAATATATAATCATATATTGATATATGTATATTTATAGGCATGCATGTATAACAACTAAACAATTAAATTCAACAAAATGCATGTAAATATATATATGTATACTTACAACATGCATGCATTTACAATTGAATTTAAATCAACTCATGCATGCAAACATCAAAATATATATATATATATATATATATATATATATATATATATATATATCTACGTAACACATGCATGCAACACAACAAATAAATCGACTTTAAATTACACGCATGTAAATTTTAGCAATATCAAACATGCATGCTTACATAAATATATATATATATATATATATACACGTATGTATACGTGCACACTCATGCATTAATACACAAATTAACCATGCACAATTAATAAATCACATGCATGCATATATGTATTACACAAACACACACTCTGCATGCATTAGAATATAAACCCATGCACAAAACGTTACAATAACACACAAAAGCCAAATAAAAGCCCCAAACCAATCTCCCCTGCCGGGGAGATTTTGCACACAAAAGCCCCCGCCCGGGGACTTTCATGTAGAAGGTTTCTGCACAATGGGTACCCGGCCGGGCATTTTAATGCCCAAAATCACCCCGCCCGGGGAGATTCATTCCAGGCGCAGAACTGGTAGTAAACAAGCTCAAATCCCCTGTTCCAAAGGCAATAAATCACAGCAGCAGGTAGCAGGAAATTAAGGTCATAATTCAGCAGCAAAACAGGCCAAGAAATCCCACAAAATAACTGAAAACGGACAGCAACTTATCATGGAAGAAGGGCAGCAGCTGACAACAGTAGCTCAGCGCAAAACAGGGACAAAAGGAAGCAAAACAGGGCAGAAACTCACACGCACAATCAACCATCAATCCAACAACAACAAGGTGAAAATAAGGTAGCAAATGATAGCAAATTCCAGGTCTAAGACGTAGTAGCAGTTCAATACGTGAGGGAGAGAAGAAGATGATCATTTCATGCAATTTCTTCAAAGTTCCATTAATGGCATCTCATCAATCCTTCAACTACCACATAATCAATGATCATAAATGAAAAGAGGGAGTTAAGATAACCATTTTCATGCTTTAAATCAACTAAAAGCATCAAGGAATGCATGAGATCAATATATGGCTCCAAAACCTACTATTTCATCATCTTCTCCAAACTCCATGAAAACATACTCAAAATTGGGGATGCATGGTTAAAAATGACCCATAATGAATGTATATTATAACCCTAAGTTTACCTTTTGGATTGGATGAAGTTTGGAAGAGATTTGAGCCTTGAATCTCCAAGCTTGGCAAGGATTACGGGAATAACTGGAGAGCAGGGGTTTTTGCTAAATTTCTCTAAGTGTGGAGGGTTAGTTCGGTTTGGGGTGGTTAAGGGCTGTTAGAGGGTTGAGTTAGGGTTCAAAGGAATCAAACCATGGTTAATTTGGTCAAGGTTTGCGGAAGTTATGGCTATTTTGGTAAAAGGCGGCAGTTTTCGCGAACGTGACACATTTCAGTTGAATTTCGGAGGTTCAAATAATTTTGGAAAAATGTGAGGCTAAGTTCATTAAACTCGAATTTTCTTTACGAGTTCAAAGAAGTTGACGGAACTCGATTCCGAGTTCCCGAGCTCAAGATATCACATACGGAACCAAGGGTGCGCTAATTGCTCGTTAGCCCCCGTTTTGGATTCCAAAAACAAAATAAATTCAAAACTCATGAAAATGAATCTGAAAACATGAAACGAACATATATACACATTCATAACATGTATATCTCCAACATATTAAATTTTCATGAAATTTTGATATCAAATCATATAAGAACGAAGCTCGTTTATAACACTCATGAGCAATACATTTATAAATTCATAATATTCCATAATAAATAACAAAATTTAAATTCATTTTTAAATATAATCAAAGTGCACGAATTAAATATAAATTTAATATTAATAAACTTAAGATATAAATATTTTACATTTAAGATATAAAATTAAATATACAAATCACTTATAAACAATTAATTCGCGCAATTTGGTAAACACATACGTCATACCTGTACGGCCGAAAAGTCGGGGTGTCACAGGAAAAATGGATTATATTACCCAATACTGCAAACTGGAGTTGTTTACTTGGATTTTTATAGCTACTTTATTATATCCTTTTTGCCCAATTAGTTTACTTCATTTGATTTGTTGTGGCTATAGTATATATGAAAAAGACTCTGATGCCCCTCCACTTCAATCTTTACCAATTTTTACTTTATTTCTTCTTGTCAAATCAATGGCATGCCTGTAATAAAAAAGAAGACAGACAAGATAGTAAATGCACCTACCTGGCAGAGATTGGGTTGACTAAAAACTCTAAAAATGACCAGTTATAAAACCCTTCATATTCGGTTAGATCATGCGGGCCGCACCATTAACAAAGGGCTCCCCCCAAATTGAAGTAAACAATTTTATGTGGGGGTTGTCCCAGCCCAATGTTTAAATGCATAGTAAACGAGTCCTAAGTGGATTAATTAGACCAACAAAATTGGAGTGGGTAAATACGCTACTTGAGGTGAAGATAAAGTCTTGTCTTACAGATGCACAAATTTACATCAAATGTCATTGCCACCTTTAATGTTCTTTATGAAAATTTAGAATCTTGTAGGACAAATTATTAAAGGGTCATTTCAGTAAATTGACTATTTTAACCATTGTATTAAAATATTGAAACAAGCAATTTGTCAAAATTTGTAAAACAAACCTTCCTTTTAGTTATTGAAGTAAACATTGATTTTAAATTTAAACTACTAACATAATGTTAAATTATCAAAACCATAACCATCCTAGAAAGTGAAGTAAACGAGTCATTGATCCTTTCTCTAATCTAAACCTTAATTACACCTAACCCCCAAATTAGATGGGGTAACTACAGTTCATATATACCACCTTTAGATATAATTATAGACACCATCACTTAAATAAATAAAATTTCACTTAACTACCAAAATTTTAGGATTTTGTTAAATTTGCCCTGAATTTCCCGTTATGCCCCATTTATTCCGTTAAATAATATCCATTTATTTTATAGAAAAACTATATTTTTGGAATACCAATTTACCCCTGCAGAAATAAACAACGTTTGAATGTATTAAACAAAAAAGATGTTTCATTTCACCAAGATTCAGTCACGCAAAACCCAGCTGGTTGAGGTTGAAAGAGTTGCGCGAAAACCCTTGAAAAAATCCTCCGAAAATGGCTTTTGGCTAGAGATTTGGACAAAATTCAACTTATATTCTTGCGTGAGGCTTCCATTTTACAAGATTATTAGACCAATTTCAACATTACAACGCATTGGTGAAGAGTTTTACGGTTTGTGCAACCTATGACAGGTATTTTTTTTTGTACTTTTTCGCCAATAATCCGCTCTGATCTCTTCGTTCTTAGATGCATGAACTTAATATTATTGTTAGTAAACAACATTTCAACCTTATGACTTTTTGTGTCGATTTTTATCTGCAAAATTTAGGGCTTTCGGTTGTAGGATTCATTTTTTGTTCTTTCTACTAATCCGTGGACTGATGTGATGATTTTGGAGACATATGTAGCAATGATGAATTTTTTTTTTCTGTTTGGCGACATTTTTGTTTAAACCCTAGCATCATGCATTGTGAATATCTGCACCTTTTTTTGTTTTTTGGTTGGATTTCATATCCTTAAATAGTACTGTGGAAATGATTTTAAGGTGATGTTTTTGCATCAAGTTATTTTTTAGATTTATTTAGTGATGGGTTTTAAGGTGATGAGCTTTGTCATTGTGCATCAGTTTAGTTTTCAGTAGCATGAGGTTATTATTTTAGGTGCTTTCTTTACAGTTGAGGACTAAGTTAGAGAAATTGGGAGTGAATACCAACTATAGAAGATAATGCAGGGGAGAAGTAAATCGGGTAAAACATTGACTGTTTTTTGTTATTCTGTTGCAATTAACTTTTTATGTAATTATATCTTCATAATGTTGTTATCAATATGCTCTGGATAGGGAAGAGCATGACAACCAACTAAGGATTCTAACACCTCAGTAACAACAACCACAGGCTGCAAGAAATGGCCCTTCAACAGCCCTACAATCAAGCGTAACAACAATTCCAAGGAAGAGAGGAAGGGCAAGCCTCCTAGATAGGTTTCAAGAGCTGGATCAAAACAACCTTCTCAAATAGTTCCAACTCAAACATCTGGAGTGTAGGGCTGTTTAAATATCTATATATTTTGAGGGATGCTAGGAAGTACTTTTGGTTTAAAAGGCTAATGTATGCCTATTGTTTCAAGTATCTTTTAATTAGACCAATTAAACTATATAAAACTGTATGCTGAATAAATGTTTACATGTTTTATGCTTGAATGTTCTTAATGAATGCATTAATGTGCATAGGGACCTAATGCGTGCTAAAATGTCTTAATTGCTCATAATTGCTTAAAGTATGCAAAGTGTAAATTCTGTACATGTCTACTTGCCTCTAGTTGTGTATGTACCTTATGAGCATAAACTTATGTGCACTTGATTTCTTACATGACACGCATGCTAATTATATGCTTACTTGGTTTCATTAATTACATGTTTTCCTAATAATTTATTATGAATGATTGTGCCATAACTTGATCACATGCCTAATGGGCCGGCTATTGTTTGGACCTAGTCACGAGCATGTTATGATTTTGAATCCTTAGGGTGTCATACATCGTTTTAAATAGTTGTATCGAGTCTTGTCTCGCCCTTTGGGTATGCGTTATGTTTTGTCAGGTGATCGAACGGGAAACCCTTAGGGAACCATTACTCTCGGTTTTGGTACTCTGGTAATAAGCCAAGGAAATTGCCCATGCCTAGCCTAATATTTATGTAAATATGTACAACGTCGCCAAAGTTTTATACGATTTTGATATTTTTTTTTTTCCATGTATGTTATATATAGTAGATATTTTGACTAATTTCTTGTAATTTATGGAAAAATCATTTTGATATAAAAACTCACATACAATAAGTATTGATCGAGTAAATGCTTTTGCCATCGTTAAATATTGTTTTGGAAATATAATAGAATTGACCTTGTTAATGAATGGATACGATTTGTAATGAAATGTAAGAATGATACGTTTGGCAAGAAAGACCAAAAATGTATTGAACCATGATCCGAATGAAAGTGTTTTTGAAATGTAAAGTGTAATGAATTAGAACAGGTGAGATATTGTTTGGCTGTCTTTCTTCCATCCTAGAGGACACTCAGGACGAGTACTAGGTAGGGGATACGGAGAAAGGAAAGTCAGGAAGGCAAAGGTTGGTGGTGGATCTCGATCCATATTCCCAACCCTTGAGAAGTTCTCGATTGTCAGAGTTTGATTCCTATGGATGCCTTCTTCTTCCGAACTGAGAACATGTGCCTCATTTGAAGGAGTGTAAAATGTGTGCCTATATTTCATCTGTCTTCCTGGTGTGTACTCAAAGTTGCTCCCTTGTACTACCGACGTTGGATGAATAAGGATGGTTTGTTTGTTCTATTATTATGTATTGATTGATCAATTTTTTTTGGGAGTTAAGGTTGGTGAAACCACTCTTTTCACCTAGCACTAGTGTATTGTTATTGCCATTGTATTGTTAGTGTATATTGATTCATATTGCTTTATGTTCTTAGTTTCTATCTTTAAGGTAAAATTAAAAAGATTTGTGTTTCAATGATACGTAAATGTATAGCCCATACCTCAGCAGTACTCACGATTAACCCTTATTATTTTTCTTTTTAGTTTATCCTTTGATTTATTTGACAGGTTGTGCTAGGCGGAGTTAGTCAAGGTCGATCATAGGTTAGAGATCTCGGTGATCTCTTTGTGCATTTATCTTTTGGCATGTACTTATGCATTTATGAGTTAATATGTTTAGATTTATGAAATGAAACCCAATGCAAGTATAGGACCCGATGGCATGTTAATAGATGAAATGTTTTATTTTGATGGTGTGACATTATACTTATTGCTGGGATCTTATGTATTTCTATATGTCTATATTGACTGCTTTATGATTTCCACTTGGTAAGTTCTTTTAGTGTCTCGTGTTTGCTGAGATAAGGTGCGTGCAAAGGCCACAAGCACGACCGAAGGTCACATCTTCGTGCAGGAGATGTGGTTTCCCGTCTTCTTTGTGCTATTTACATTAGGGGGCGCTACACTACCCAACAACTGTTGGGAATAGTGCCCTGAAAATTGAATTTGTTGAATTAATTAAACTGAATTTACAACGAGTTGTGAGTATTTCACATATTGATAATTAATGGCGTGTGTTGGTATTCTTATATGAAATGTTTTTTATAGGAAAAGACTTTGAATACCGAAATCACGTGTCATTAAAGTTCTAGTCGGTACGATAAGAATAAGTTCTTATCAAGACTATAACGTGGTTATATAAGATGATTAGTCTTTCGTCATAGGGAATGGTGATTCCAATTATAACACGTTGATGATTTTCAATGGATTGGAAACATCGAACTGGACCACTGAGATTATTCATTTTATACTGTTATCTAAAATGAGTAAAATCTCAGGAAGTATTGTACTGTTAATCCTGATAATATTTCGGCTTTAGGCATGTAGTGTTAGTCACTGTAATATACTCGATGTGAGGTCTCGGTAACGGGTGGCCAAAATACTTTGTATGTTTGGTGACAACATGAAATGTGCTAAAGAGTTATATTAATCAAGGAATTTGTGGCGTTGCTGGAAGGTAAAAGATATCCCTGAAATAGATTTGCAAAAGTTCGATTAAGACTTTGGCCAAAGCACTTCGCGTGATACGTCACCTGTAACGCCCCAGCTTTCGGCAATTCAGGTACGAACGACACGTGTGCGTTTGAGAGTTGTAATTTAATTATTAATTGATCATTTAATTTATTTTCCTATCATGACATAATTTTATAAAAATTATATTCTTAATATTTTATTGAAAATTCATATCATATCATATTTTTCGGATTTATTGAACGTGAATGCAATGTGAATTATTTTCCCGAATGTGATTTATTTCTTTTATGGCCTTAATTGCTCATTTTCATGAATATGGGATCTAATTGCATTGGACCACATTGATCATTTAATAATGGAATTGGACTTGATTGCATAACTTAACAAGTGGAAGGATTTAATTGCAAATTGGCCATTTCTTCCCCCTTCATTAGCAGCATATCACGTAGCATTTCATCCCATTTCATACAAACATATCATCTTGCTCCATTTCTTCTCCTTCTTCAACCTATCCAACCCTACCAAGTTAGGAGGGAGATTTCTTCTTGCAAGCATCAATTTTTGTGGGACTTGTGATATTTGGAGCATCATCATCATCACTTCTTCATCTTGTCTCTCATTTCTCTCATTTGAGGTATTTATGGAGATTGAATGATTTTCTTGAGAAAATATGTGGATTGGGGCTATAGTGCGGGGGATGTGGTGCCTGGCGTTCCGGGTGCTACATCCTACGATGGTATCAGAGCCCGGTTGCAAAACCGGGTCTCTAGTGTCGTGTCCTGTGAGTCTAGGTCGCACGGCATAGGAACTAATTGTCACTTTGAGAGTCTTGCATTGTTATTTGATACGTGAATCTGCTTGAATTTGGGGTGACTTGTTGAGTTTTGAATTTATGTGCAATCTTGACTTATTTGCACACATTGGCATTACTAATCGAACATGCACAATAGTGACTTGATTTCAGGATGGCTCGCGATAGACATCATCGTGATCGTTCTCCTAGACATCGACATCATCGACATCATCGTAGGGAGAGATCACCACCTCCTCCTCCACCTCCTCAGGCTCAGCCACAGGACTTCATGAACGCAGTGGTGGGTCTTATTGATCAGAGAGTTCGGGATTATGTTCCACCACCACCACCAGTTGCACCACCACAGCCTGGAGGCCAGATTTCAGCTGTTTTCAGGGAGTTTCAGAACCAACATCCTCCCAAATTTTACAAAGGAAATGATATTCAGGCCGAGCAGTGGCTGAAAGAGATTGAGAGGATATGGGAGCTTATCCCGTGTGGATCCCGGGAGAAGGCCCGTTGTACCATTTCTTTGATTCAGGGTGAGGCCTACTCCTGGTGGGAGAGTGTCCAGATTGTGTTAGCTGCTGCAGGTGAGGAAGTGAATTGGGCAGTCTTTGTCAGAGAGTTCCAGAACAAGTTCATTCCTCCATCTTCTCGCACTAGGAGATTGAAGGAATTTACAGAGTTAAAGCAAGGAAACAGGTCGGTCTCAGAGTACATCACCGAGTTTGAGAGATTGTCCCGCTATGCTCCTAATATAGCGAGTGATGATTTCCATAAGGCGATGCAGTTTGTTCAGGGCCTTAGACCGGATATTCAGGTAGCTATTGAGGCGGTCAACACGAGCACCAGGGTGAAGGCTACCAAGAAGGCACTATTGGTTGAGGATTCAGTGAATGCGAGGCGATCTACCTACCGTTCAGGTTCAGGTTCGGGCTCAGGGTCAGGATCGGGATTCAGAGGTTCTGGATCGGGTTTTAGAGGTGCCGGATCAGGGTATAAGGGTTCAGGCTCGGGTTCTGCTTCGGGCAAGAGGCCGATGGTTTATTCTTCTCCATCACCAGCTCCACAGGGCCCAGGGAAGAAGCCCCGACCAGCAGGACCAGTGATTCGAGCTCCAGCTGCTCCAGCTTTGCCACCACCTCCCGAGAGACCTTATTGTACCTTCTGTGGACAGAGGACACACATCTATGATAACTGCAGGAGGCGTCTGGGTTTATGCCTACTTTGTGGGAGCGATGAGCATTTGGTAGATGGCTGTCCGGATCGCAGGATACCACCACTGGGGGCACCGAGACCACTGATTAGGGCTCGTACTTATGCTTTGGAGGGTGAGCAGCAGGATGCTGATATTGATCCAGCCGCGGTAGTTGAAGGTACCATTTGCATACATGGTACGAACATTCATACCTTGTTTAATCCGGGAGCTACTCACTCCTTTCTTTCGAGTGCTATATCTGTTTCTTTGCCTTTGCCTGTTACTCGTTCTTCTGCATGTTATGTGGTTAGTACTCCATTTGGTGGTAGTTTAGAATCTGATCGGGTGTTCAGAGAGGTTCCGGTGAGCATCGAGGGTCGAGTTTTCTTGTCAGACTTCATTGAGCTGCCGATGACTTGCTATGGATCTATTTTGGGCATGGATTGGTTGTACAGACATTCTGCCACAGTTGATTGTAGAGCGAAGAAGGTTCAGTTGGGATCAGATTTGGTAGTAGGTTGGAGTTCCAAGACTGTACCGCTACTTTCTTTTTCTGAGGCTCATAAGTTGGTTCGAGAGGGAGCCACGGGTTTCATTGCTTATATTCTCAATAAACCTAAGGATCAGAGTAAGCTGGAAGAAACGGAAGTAGTGAAGGATTTTCCCGAGGTTTTTCCCGAGGAGTTGGATTCTTTACCTCCAGAACGGGAAATTGAGTTTGTGGTTGATTTGTACCCGAATGCAGAGCCATACCCCAAGACTCCATATCGTATGGCTCCAGCCGAGTTGAAAGAGTTGAAGACTCAACTTGATGCGTTGTTGGAGATTGGGTACATTAGACCGAGTTCTTCTCCTTGGGGTGCACCGGTTTTGTTTGTAAAGAAGAAGGACGGGACCTTGAGAATGTGCATAGACTACAGGGAGTTGAACCGGATGACGATCAAGAACAAGTATCCTCTTCCACACATCGAGGAGTTGTTTGATATACTTCAGGGATCGAAAGTCTATTCGAAATTGGATTTGAGACAAGGGTACTACCAGCTGCGTATCCGAGCAGGGGATATTTCTAAGACAGGATTTAACACTCGGTACGGGCATTATGAGTTCGTTGTGATGCCGTTTGGTTTGACCAATGCCCCAGCAGCTTTTATGGATATGATGCACAGGATTTTCAGGCCTTTTCTGGATAAGTTCGTGGTCATTTTTATTGATGATATCCTGGTTTTCTCGAAGTCTGCCGAGGAGCATGCAAGACACCTCCAGTTGGTATTGAGGACTTTGAAGGAGCATCAGTTGTTTGCCAAGTTCAGCAAGTGTGAGTTCTGGATTGACAGGGTGTCATTCTTGGGTCACGTGATTTCGGGCAACGGTTTGGAAGTCGATCCTTCCAAGATTGAGTCGGTTTTGAAGTGGGAGAAACCTAGCAATGCCTCTGAGATTAGGAGTTTCTTGGGATTGGCAGGTTATTACCGGAGGTTTGTTAAGGATTTCTCCAAGTTAGCAGCTCCTTTAACCCGGTTGACGAAGAAGAATGTAAAATTCGATTGGAATGAAGATTGTGAGAAGAGTTTCACTTTCTTGAAGGAAAAGTTAGTGTCTGCTCCAGTGTTAGCCCTTCCGGAAGGTTCTGAAGGATATGCTGTTTATACGGATGCTTCCAAGGAAGGCTTGGGATGTGTGTTGACTCAGAAGGGTAAAGTAATTGCTTATGCATCCCGGAAGTTGAAAGAGCATGAAAAGAATTACCCGACACATGATCTTGAGCTTGCTGCCGTAGTCTTTGCACTTGGAAAGTGGAGACATTATTTGTACGGGGTGTCCTTCGAGATTTTCACTGACCACAAAAGCCTCCAGTATTTATTCACTCAGAAGGATTTGAATATGAGGCAACGGCGTTGGATGGAAAGGTTGGAAGATTATGATTGCACAATCAAGTACCATCCCAGCAAAGCCAACGTGGTCGCCGATGCACTTAGTAGGAAGGCTAGTGTGTCGAGCTTAGAAGTGGGTGAGAGTAGTGGAATCGAGCCAATTGTCTTAAAGGCTCGAGTTTCTAATATTTCGGTCCAGCCAGAGTTGAAGCACAAGTTGTTTGAGGCTCAGCGTACAGATTTGGAAGTTCAGAGATTGGTAGCTAAGCCAAGAGCTGATCCGGAGTGTCCATTCGGGTTCGATGAAATCGGTCTTCTTCGTTTCAAGAACCGAGTGGTTGTGCCCGAAGAGTTGAAATGGGTATTGCTCGAGGAAGCTCACAGATCGGCTTATTCTATCCACCCCGGAAGAAACAAGATGTATAAGGACTTAAGGCAATATTATTGGTGGAGTGGATTGAAGAAAGATGTGGCCGAGTTTGTGAGGCATTGTCTCACTTGTCAGAAGGTGAAAGCCGAGCATCAGAAACCGGGAGGTCTTCTTCAGCCGTTACCTATTCCTGAGTGGAAGTGGGAACAGGTGACGATGGATTTCGTGTCCGGATTACCTAAAGTGAAAGGTGGGTTTGATGGGATTTGGGTGATTGTGGACCGTTTGACGAAGTCTGCACATTTTCTGCCGGTTCGGATGTCGTATAAGATTCGCAAGCTAGCCGAGCTTTATAACCGGGAGATCGTTAGACTTCACGGGATTCCGATTAGTATAGTTTCTGACAGAGATCCATGGTTCACTTCGAGGTTGTGGCGTGAATTGCAAGAGGTTCTGGGTACGAAGCTCCAGTTTAGTACAGCTTTTCATCCTCAGACGGATGGTCAGTCCGAGAGATTAATAAGGTATCTCGAGGATTTGCTTAGAGCTTGTTCTTTGGATTTTCAGTCTTCTTGGCATGATCAGCTACCTTTGATTGAGTTTGCGTACAACAACAACTTTCAGGCTTCGATTGGAATGGCACCGTATGAGCTACTTTATGGTCGGAAGTGTCGTTCTCCGTTGTTCTTTGACTTGGAAGAGTGGAAATGGACTAAGCAGGAAGGTGTTAAGAAAGGTGAGAAATTGGAGAAACCTTCCAAGGCCGTTGAAGCTATGATTGAGAAAGTCCAACTAATAAAACAACGGATGAAATCAGCTCAGGACAGACAGAAGAGCTACGCCGATCGTCGCAGAAGGGATCTCGAGTTTGAGGTTGGAGACCGGGTATTCTTGAAGGCGTCTCCACGTAAAGGATTTGCTCGGATTGGGAAAGGAGGTAAACTTAAACCTCGTTATTTAGGTCCTTATGAGATTTTGGAAAGAATTGGAGAAGTTGCTTACAGATTGGACCTACCACCGAGCCTCACGGGGATCCATAACGTATTTCACGTGCCTCAACTGAGGAAATACTACCCCGATGAAACCGAGATCATTCCTGTTGAAGAAGTGGAATTGGAACCGAGTCTTACCTTTATTCAGAAACCGGTTAAGATATTGGATAAGAAGTTTCAGGAATTAAGAAACCGGAGGATTCCCATGGTTAAGGTTCTTTGGAGAAGTGATAAGACCGAAGAAGCCACGTGGGAGACCGAAGACAAAATGAGACGGTTCCATCCAGAGTTGTTCCCTTCCGATCAGTGAATCTGGGGACCAGATTCTTATAAGGAGGGAGGATTGTAACGCCCCAGCTTTCGGCAATTCAGGTATGAACGACACGTGTGCGTTTGAGAGTTGTAATTTAATTATTAATTGATCATTTAATTCATTTTCCTATCATGACATAATTTTATAAAAATTATATTCTTAATATTTTATTGAAAATTCATATCATATCATATTTTTCGGATTTATTGAACGTGAATGCAATGTGAATTATTTTCCCGAATGTGATTTATTTCTTTTATGGCCTTAATTGCTCATTTTCATGAATATGGGATCTAATTGCATTGGACCACATTGATCATTTAATAATGGAATTGGACTTGATTGCATAACTTAACAAGTGGAAGGATTTAATTGCAAATTGGCCATTTCTTCCCCCTTCATTAGCAGCATATCACGTAGCATTTCATCCCATTTCATACAAACATATCATCTTGCTCCATTTCTTCTCCTTCTTCAACCGATCCAACCCTACCAAGTTAGGAGGGAGATTTCTTCTTGCAAGCATCAATTTTTGTGGGACTTGTGATATTTGGAGCATCATCATCATCATCACTTCTTCATCTTGTCTCTCATTTCTCTCATTTGAGGTATTTATGGAGATTGAATGATTTTCTTGAGAAAATATGTGGATTGGGGCTATAGTGCGGGGGATGTGGTGCCTGGCGTTCCGGGTGCTACATCACCGAAGTTGTATGTTGAATGTGTTTCACATACAGAGAATTTGAACTTAAGGCGAATCAATAAATTTCAAATTAGAGATGAAAAATAAATAATAGTAGTTGCAATTTATTTTTCATGGATATCCACACGGAGGATTGAAATGCGAAATTATTCTAGATCAAGAAATTCGTGAATAGTTTAATTAATTTTAGAGTGCACCAATATTTATTTAGTGGAATTAAATATTGTTAAGCGGTAATTAATTATTGTCATGAGATGATAATATATTAATCCGTTTGGAGCTAAAATTAATTAGTCCTGCAGGTTCGCCTGCAAGCCCCAATTGAAAACCCGAAGAGAAAAATATTAAAAGGAGAAAGAGAAATGAATTTTCAAAGTGTTTGAAAATAAGCCAAGGGATTTATTTTAAGAAAATAAATCAAAGTTCCAAAGAGTTGGAAATGCCCGGAATTTTATTTTGGAGAAATAAAATTTAAATTTTTTTTTTGAAAAATAATAATAAATAAAAATGATGTGGCATTTCGCTGACGTGGCATGCCACGTCAGCCAGTCAGGTCCCAGTTGGCGCGACGCAGCGCCGCGTGTCACGCCGCGTGGACGGCCCAGATCTCGACACTTCTGCGCGCGTGAATGGCTTGGATCAAGGCCCAACAGTTGGTCAACGGGTGAATAAATCGGGTTAATAGGCCGGATCTCGGATAGGGTCGGACGAACCGGGTCTGGGCAGGGCCAGACCCGGACACGTGGCGCGACCTGGTTGCCTGCACGTGTTTAACACGCGCCAATACACAGCCGCCATGTGGCGGCTCGTGAGGGTGCGTGGGTGGCGCGTTTGGCGCGTGCCACGTGGAGTTGTGTTCACGGTAGAGAGTTCCGCCACGTAGCGTGATCTGATTGGCCGAAGTATATGCGGTTTGTACGCGGCACCCACTTGAACGTGTAAAATGACCGAATTGCCCCTGAAATTATATCTATATATAGTTGATCCCTTGGCTGCTTCATTCATTCCATTTTGGCCAAATTTTTGGGCTGAAATTTTCTTCTTAATTAATCCAAATTTTGGATTAATTAATTATATAATTAGGTGTCTATATAATTAATGTATAAACCACTTAATTATTAGAAAATTAGGGAATTTTCTAGTTTTAGAAAAATGAGTTTTTCTGGAAAATATTTTTCTCGAGTATTTAGGGAAATACTCGCGGAGCCCACACTCCGAGGGTTGAGTCGGGGATATTGCGGGGAAGCTCTACCGATTTCACGAGGAGATCGGGTTCTCGGGAGGTGAATTTGGGAGCTGGAAGAATGCCGTTAGATAGCCCTATTTGGAGTATGGTAATATTATACAGTTATATTATTTTAAGCATGAAAAATTATATGCTATTAAGTGTTAATTTCATGTTAGATATTTATCTGCTTAAGTGATTTAAAATTTATTATCAATTGCATGTATATATACTTGAGTAGATTCGGCTAGTCTTCCGCTATTATATTAAAATGTTTTAGAAATATTTTAATACTTGTATTATAATAAAAATTTTGAAATGTGGTCCCGGACTGTAACAACCCGGATTTTCGAGACTAGGATAGTACAGCTAAGTAGAGGGTTAAGAGAAAAGCGTTTATAGCCTCAATCCATTTGCATTGCATTTTATGTGAACAATGTGCTTTTATTTGACATATTGTATTTTAAATGGGATTTCCTTACTACGGACCAAATTTACTATTCATTTCACCGAACCTAGATTATCCTAGAATCTCACTGAAACTCTAGAGATTCATAACTCATTTGAACATGTTTTCTAAGCTTCGAAATCCTTTCTTGACCATTAGGGGCATTTTGGGAATTTTTTTGGTAAAAAGTACTATTCATTTTTCGAGCTATCACCACTCTGTTTTATTAAAGAAACCCTGGAGGATTTATATACGTCTTTTCTAAAAATTTTAGTTGTTTTTTCAATGCTTTAAGACATCGTTTGTGTGTGCAGAGCAATTTAAGAATTTATTTTCAAAGAATATTTTTCCGTCGGTGAAATATATTTCCATCAACAAAACCTTTTAACCCCTGAGATCATAGCCATAATGTTCCCAATTTTTTTTCTATATTTTTGGAAAGCCTTTAAGATCTTCAAATCATACCCTAGCATTTATTTTATAATTAAATCATTTTATGGAATTAAGGAAAATCCTTTCTTTCGATAATTATAACTTTTAAACCGTACGTCCGATTTTGACCCATGAGTAACCGTTTCGAAGCTAATTTTATTTCCTAGCTCTTGGGAAAATTTTCAGCTCCTAAAATATGCAGGAGAAATTTGAAATTACTAAAATACCCTTCTTCTAGCAATTTTACTAAAAGCAAACCTACTTTAGGAAAATTTGCAAAAAGGTCCTTCCTTATTCTTTAATTGCAAAGTAAGCCCCTACTAACAACTATAAATAAGAGGGTTGGGGCACCATTTCTCTTCATTTTGTTGGAGAAGTGGCCGAGCCCCCTCCTTAGAGATGTAAGTCTTCTATTTATTTTTTTATGTTTTAATTAGTTTAATTTATGTTTTACTTTATATTTTAATTTAGGTTTTAATTTATGTCTTATTATGTTAGATTTTAGTTATAATATATGTTTTATTTTATGCATAAATTATGTGTTTAAGAATTACATTTTAATTAGTTTAATATATGTTTTAAATTATGTTTTATTTTATGATTTAATTTATGTTCTAATTATGTTAGAATTAGGTTATATGTTTTACTTTATGCATAAATTATATGTTTAGAATTATGATTTGATTTATGCAAATTTAGGGATTATGTTACATGTAGTATAGTTTGTTAGGAAATGTGTTACATAATTTAATTATGTTACAACCTAATTACGTGACAATTATTCTAGCATGTTGTATGTTACATTTCAATTATTTTATGATTCTACTTAGGTAGATTTAATGTTACATAATTTAATTTAATTTGTTACATATTCCTTGATAACTAGAAAATTAGAAATTTAACCTAAAGTTTAAATGTTACATGTCTAATTATTAATTCTCTAACCAATTGATATATGTTATGACATACATTTATAATATATGTATACGTATGTAATACCTCATGAATAAATACGTATTTAATTTTGTATAAATACTAAGTGTATTTCAAACAAATACGTGTGTATTTTCGTATAAATACTAAATGTATTTCCATATAAATACAAAATGTATTTTTGTACAAATACCGTATGTATTCTTGTATACATATTGTATATATACTGTATAAATGCTGTATAAATACGGAACGTATCTTTGTATAAATATTGTATACATACAGTATGAATACCGTATACATATTATATACATACCGTATAAATACCATATACATGCTGTATACCTACAGTATCCATACCGTATATATGAATAGTAACTTTTGACTTTAACTTTGACTTTGACTTGGACTTGGACCTTGAAATTTTGACTTTCAACCTAAAGGATCGTTTCGAAGAGACAAATTCAACTGTCAAAACCTTTTTCGAAAATTCTTAAAAACGGGGTTCAAATTAGCTTTCAAAGTTCAAATTCTTTTACTAATTAGGGTTATCTCGAGACCCTAAAGAATATATCCTTAAGTCTCTAATACGAGCTTTCATTCAAAACTAATCGTCTACTCTAACCCCTTTCTTCAGAAAAGGATATGCCTTGTCAAGATAAACCCTAAATATCATTTCAAATCTTATAATTAGGATCATAATGTAAGTAATAAATATTTGGTTAGCTAAAGAATTCCTAAAACGTACGTGATTAAGAAAATTCACTTAAACGGTTAAAATTAGGATTTACCGGGATTTCTAACTATTACTCTTTCATGTGTAAACATTGTGCGCTTTATGTGCTTATTTAATTAGAATAGAAAGAAATATAGTCCCAAGTCTCTAGTAGCTAATACTTTCAAGCGAATCTAGGACCAAGCAAAGGAATCCACATGACTTCGTCTGACTACCGGTATTCGGTGAGGGTTAAAATGTTTTCAACTGGAATCATGTCTATACCTATATCTAATTATAAAATGATTTCCAAACCTACCTATTATTTGATTTCCTATCTATACATACTAATATAATACAATATTCCTCTTTAAGAGGAAAATACCATTGAGTCGGAATCAGGATCTTATCCGGACAATATATATTTCAGTCATATTAATATTAAGAACTGATTCCCGATTAAGCAAGTCAATTATTATTATCATTTATCAAAATGGGCCCGGCGCGCAGCTGTGTCGAGCAATACTCGGAAGGCATCGGGCCGAGGGTATTGTTGGTGCCACAGACCGCCACTAACTCTTGGTAGTGGTTTAGCTGGAGGTTAGTTACTCCACGCCAAGAGACTTACAAGGGAGAATAACCTCCCTGGGAGAGATAGCTTCCTCCCACATATTACATATCGTCGGTAGGGTTTGCTCCCCTACAAACACTATGCTGTTGAGAAGTTATTATCATACTTAGTTTTATTAAGGTATCGGTGCCTTGATCAGCCCGGTACTATTTTACAAACATTTTTAAGAAGATCGGAGGGAGACGCCTTACTTGCCGGCGGTACAAATCTTTTATCAGACGGTTCATGACTTATAAAATAATCTCCAAATACCCCTATCCCTATTTTAAACCTATGAACCGTATCATATTTGTTATATCCTATTGTTATTATTTTAGACCAAAGATTTCTTGGTCATATATAAATACATAATTACATAGATCTATAATAAACCTTCCTTCACTTAGTCACTTTGACTAACTCCTCGCCCTTTTAACTGCATGGTTTCAGGGATCAGGGACAACCACTAGAGGTATCTTGAAGCATTAAAGTGTCTTGATTAGTAGGTTGGAACTGATCCTAAGAGTATATTGTCTTGAGCCTATTCTCGGTATAAATAAGCCATCTCATACTTCATCCTTGCATGCCATCCGGATGTACTCTTTTGCAAGCTATTTTGATCAATAACGATGATCCTCGTTCTTCATACGTTATCCTCCCCACTTATTGTCATAGTCTCCAATATCTTTATCTTCCGCTGCACTATTTCATACTCTTCACATAGGCATCATCTTGACGGTTCGCCTTAGTATTTCCAAAGTGGTTGGGTCCAGCCTCCACTTGGAAAGTATTGTGGTGCGGGGGTTGTAGTGCTAGAGGAGGGCGCTATATGGACCGCTACTGTTTTGGGCCCACCACCCAGCAAATCAGAGCCGTGCTCTAGATATATACATGCATTGATATGATGCATGCGATGCATAATTTTAAATCTGATACTGTGCATGTAAATTCAGTCAAAGGAGGCTGGTTTTTAAGTGGGACCGTTGTGACCCCTCTAGTGTTTCCTGGTAATTTACGTGGAATGGAATTTCTTTGGGAAACAATTTAATTGCTTTTCCTGAAAAATTACCGAATCAGTAAACATGATTTAAATTATGAGATAATTTATTTATAACATGTTTACTTTATGCCATTTATTTTAAGCATGATAATTATGTGATAATTATATGAAAGCATGCTTAATTATTTTATTTTATGGCATGATCATGATAATATGAGATATTATGTTATTTACAATTATGTATATTTTATTTAATGTGATTAAATAATATTGTTTAATAGAGATTAGACGCGATGCATAATTGGACTAATATTTTTCGGCCTAATTAATAAGTAGTTATTAAATTACCTTAAAATATTATTATTGGGATTTTAAATATGATTTAGTAATCCTAGTGGGAGCGTATTAATTAGATTAATCACTTCCAACAATAAGACACCAAAAGTGATTATTAAATACTCAAAAGATAATCCACACCTTTTAAAAATTCAAGTGGGAGCGAGATGAGAAGAGTTGGATTCTCACGGCCTCCATTACCGGTCTATAGTATAGTGAATATGTACTACTCCCTTCGGCGGGTATATATTTGCGGTATACAAGATTAGACTTCTACGGATAGAATGAAATACGGGAAAGTCAGCTCGACCACGCCTCCGTGGAGTGTCTTGACCTACTCGTACGGACTTCTAGGTAATGGTGCACACTTGACTAAGTAATGTATTAACCTCCCTTCGGAGCTATGTTACATTCACTTAGAGGCCAAAGGTTGACGTGGTGGATTAACATTGTTTGGTAAGAGTTACCTAGATGACATGTTAATAAGGAATAGTTCCTGCTTTTTTTAAGCGATTTTCAACCTTGCCTCCGGGGAGTCAACTGCGGTTAGTTAAGTCACCATTGCGTAAATCAAAATGTTTATGTGGATTTCATTTATTGGTTAGACGCAAAAGAAAGTGAAATGCATAATCATAACTTACTTTTATCTATTTATTTCAGTTTTATAATAACGATCTCCCTTAGCCCACTCCAAATGTCCATAAGGAAATAGGCTAGTAAGGAAATGAATCTTGACATCGTGTTGAGACACAAAAGTTTACGTATTCACTGAACCTTATCCGAAAATTCTTGAAACTATAACCAGTTAGGATTGGAAAGAAGCTTATTCCAAATGGATCAAGTGTGATGATATGCCTAGTCTTATATCCTGACATCTGTTTTAGATGTTCTTGAGCATCAGATGTATGAGATACCTACTGATATGAACATATTTTGAAAACATGATTGTACGAATGTACGAGTTAATAAAAAGGGTTGTTAGTTAAAGATGTTTGAAGGATCACTGTTTCAGAATCATATTATGAATATGATAGCTAATCTGAACGAGATTGAAAGCCTCTGTGCTTAAAGAGGCAATCTTAACAGATATGATACAATCTTATACTCTCTGCCTAAGTCGTTTGAACGTTCAAGATTAATTTTAAATATTTTTTTAAAAACCCAACCTGAACCAATGAACGACCTCGATATGGCAGAAAGGGTGATATAGACTGAGGGAAAAGTTCTCTTAAATCCTCTTAAATCAGACATCAATATCCACGACCTAAAATGGGAGTGAGTGGAAGAAAAGGAAAAGGAATTGTAACAGCCCTAACCTGGGCCGAGTTGGGAAAGGTAAGTAAAGGGTTACTCAAAAAGCGTTTATAATCTCGATCCCTATTTATTCTTTCATGCATTGCATTCTTATGTGACTTATGTGCTATAGTTTTAATTAAAAGTTCGTAATTTAATTATTTCCTTTATCGAGCATGTATCTTGAAACTTTTCTCATAAGAATCTTAGAACTCTAGTATACATCCCTTTCCAGCACCTAAAACCCCTTCATATGCTTCAAAACCCATTCCTACAATTTTAGGTTGGAAATTACAAAAATACCCCTATAGCCCTAGAATTTTCCTACATTCCCCGAAATACTTTTACTACCCAATATTGTGACCAAAAGAATCCTCACATTATTTCAAGGATCTTGACACTCTCCGTGAACCATAATTCCCATCTTAACTCTAGTATTACCAAAAACCGGCAAAATCCTACCTATAGTTCAACCGTAGATAACTCTTTACTCATCTACTTTTCGATATTCAATATTATAGTCAAAACGACCCTTGAATTATTTTATGAATTTTCATACATTTACCAAAACTCGATTCCACCCATAGCATATTTTATAAACATTTTTCTTTAAAAATTGTCATTTTATATTAAACAATTAGCTTTCATTCAATATTCGAAATTTTACTTAAAACGTTTCTTGAATTTTTCTCTAAACTATGATAATTTTTCCAACTTTTAAACTTCATCATAGCTTCGTTTATATAATTTTCTCATAATTTTCATCATCTTTAACGTTCATGATTTGTAAACGGAAACTCTAAATATTCCCCATTTATAATCATAACGAAGCTTATTTTTCACTCGTTCTTTCATTAATTTACTACTTCAAGTTTTCACCCCTCGACTCTTGAATAAATTTTATACCATTTTACATTTATTTTTATTCAACATGACATCATCCATGACAACATGGACCTTCTATAAAGTTTAAATAAATGAATGTAATTCACCCACATTTCTTATATAGCTTCCAAGCATTTGTTTAAAATGTGAGACAACCACATTACCTACATAGCTACCAAGCATTTGTTTAAGTTATGAAGCATCCACATCTCCCCTAAACTCTTAGGAATTGCACAAAAGCCCCTCATAACTACCTATAAATACCCCTCCCAAGCATCATTTATAACTCACAAAATCAACACAAAAATCACTCTCTCTCCCCCCTAACCACACGGCATTCCCTCTCTCTCTCTACAAGGTGAGTTTTTCTTTTATCATTTCATGCTTTATATTATGTTCTTAGTATAATAATAATAGTAGCATGTCTAGGATTAATTAAATTATGCTTTAGGAATTTTATTTTATGAAATATGTGCATAATTGTTAGTTTTAAATACAATGTGTGTACATTATGAAATTTTATTTAATTAAATGCATGAATTATAATATGATATAATGTGAGTATATATTTAAATGATTATGATCTTGTTTGATTAAATTCATGCCTAGAATAATTTATTTAGAATTATTTTTCATAGAGAATTTATATATTTTGCTATATTATGCTTCAAATCTTATGTTATGAATATGAATATAATCAAGCATGTGTAGAACATTTTATGAATACTTGAATATGATCAAGAACATGTTCTTAAAGTTCTTGAACAATGTGTGTAGTGTGTGAATCGTGTATGTGTGTAGTGTGTGTAGGAATGTGTTAAATCTAATGTTTAAGAACATTTAATCCCCTATGTTTAAATAGTAGCCATTTTTCAATAGTAACTTTGACTTTTAGCTTTAAGTATGAACTTTGACCAATAATATCATGTAGTAATTTCAAGAATTAATATAAAATAAAATTTGTATTTGTATGAAAGGACTTTTTCCTAGCGATTTCAAAGTCGGGGATTAAATAGCGTTTTCAAAATCGGGTTTATCTTTATTAAAAATAAACCTTAAATTTGGATTTATAATTTGAATAAGAATTTCTTGGTTAATTCGCTTGTATGACTTTGGTATCAGTGTGTTTTACAATAATATTTCAATCCTAGATTACCAAATTTCCTGTTACTCCTTGTTACAATATGCTTTAATTGTACTCATTCATGCGCCTCATTAGTATAGAAAGAACTTAGTTCTCTAAGTCCGTAGTAGTTCACTACTTTCAGGAACTAGGTCTGGACAGTGGAACCCCGAATACTTTACTTGATTTCGTATCGTAGCAGGTGAGGTTAAAATATTTTCAACTGGGATCATAAGTCTACATATAAAATATTTTATTATTTATCCTAATAAGGGATCAGTCTTATTTTTCCCTAATTATAGTGTTATCCCCTTCCTGGGAAAATATCTAATATAAGGATACCTATTATCCTATTATATAAAACAAAATCCTTGTTTAAGTATAAGTTACAAACATATCATACTCAAATCCGTTTTGGCGAGTATTGGTATGATGTAACTCAATTCTGTATCCAAAATGCAAGATCTGTATCTGTTGGGTCCGGTGGTATAGTAGAACTAATAGCCGGATGGCAAGGGCCATCGTCTATTACTATACCTGCCGCCAAATCTGATCTTAATGATGGTTTAACTGGAGGTTAGTTATTCCACATTAAGTGACGGGAAAGGTACGTCCCTCCCTCTGTCAGTATCTGGATCTCGAGGGGTTGCTCCCCGACAGATCATGGAGGAAGAAGGCTGGATTGATTCTGTTACTTCTGATTTCATTCTGTTTAAGGAGTAAAGGATGGAGAACGCCTACTTGCGGGGCATTAATACTTTATTGTCATATGGTTCATATTTTCAAGAATCTGATACCCAATCCCTTATTTCCCTATTTATCAAAATAAATATGAACCAAATATTTGTATTGACTATTATTTTGTTGATTTCCGGTATAATACTATCAATCTACTATTTCACTAGCAGTTTCCAACTCCAACTTTTATAGTCAAACACCTTTTTCAAATATACCTATACATATATATGTAGTTCCAACTACCCCCCTCACTTAGTCACTTTGACTAACCCTCGTACTTTATAAATCATGGTTTCAGGTTCAACAGACGCTTACTAGAAGGTATCTTGAAGCCTAGTGCGTCTTTTCGTTGGCATGATAGTTCAAGGTTCTTTAGAATAAGTTATGCTTAGAAGCTTGTAATTACCTACCATGGCCATTACGTGGTCACTACCTTGGACATCTATACTATGCTATCACTGGTTTGTTTATTGTAGTCCCCTATCACAGTTTCAAAAGTTTTAAATTATCGATATTTCCGCTGCAGTGTTTTAATACTCTGATATTATATAGCACTGTCCGTTCACCGGAGTGTTTCTCGGGTGCTAGGCCTCACATGCACCCGGGAGATATTACGGTGCGGGGTTGTAGTGTATAGGGGCGTTACAGGAATGGTTCTCAATCTTAAGGTTCAAAGGAAGAAAACCAGATCCGATAATGAAAAGTGTTTTTATTTCGGTGGTAACGAGTTTTGGAAAAGAAATTGTCCAAAATACTTAGTTTGTCTGTTTGCTACGCCGTTTAGATAAGATATGAAGATATCATACTCGTTGAAAGTATGTTTAGTTGGAAATTCACCGGATCCCTGGTGTGTGAACTTGAGATCAACTAATCATATTTGCAATTCGTTACGAAGATTCAAACTAACCAGGAAGTTTGAAAAACGGCTAACACACAACTACTGCTCGAGGATAATACAAGTCTAATTGTATTAGCAGTAAGGACTATAAGGTCGTATTTTGGCAATAGGTTTTAATATTATACGTGCCATATATACATAAATTTGATTTTTTGTGAATTATTTGATAATTAATGGTATAACAATTTATTTTGAATAAAGGTTTACCATTAAACAAAATAAAAGGTTTATTTGCTTTGGCACAATAAAAGATGGTCTTTTATACCTCAATGGAAACCCTAATTTAAGTTTAACATTAAGAAGCTTGACTTACCATCTGAGAGGAAAAAACTTCTACGTGGCACTTATCTATTGGTCAATTGAATCTGATTAGGATCCAAAGACTGATTGTTGAGTCCTATTGACTTGAAAACAATACCAATCTGCGAATCCTATTTAGAAAGTTAAAATGACCAAGAAGCCTTTTTTGAGACAAAGGGTATTAAGCCATGAACTTGCTTGAGGTAGTTCATACGGACGTATGATATTATGAGTGTTCAAGCAAGAGAAAGTTTTGAATATTTCATCATTCATTTGAATGATTACTCTAGATACAAATATGTTTATTTGATGAGACTTAAGTCAGTATTTTGAAGAGTTCAAAGACTATAAGACCGAAGTCAAAGAGTCAAATTAGAAAACATATCGAGGCACTTCGATTAGATCGAAGTAGTGATAAGTATCTATGTTCAGAGTTAAATGGAATTTCTCAAATGGGATTAGATCTCAACTATCTGTATGAGATACGTCTTAGCAATGATGTATTGCAGAAAAGAGAAATAGAACTCTGATAATGATGGTAAGATTCATGAAGAGTCATGCTACCCTGCGAGGTTCGTTTTGAGGTCTTGCGCTCAAAACAACAAATACACTAAACCTAGTTCTATCTAAGTCAGTTCCTAAAACACTGACGGATCTGTAGTTAGTGTGAAAACCCTGTATCTCTTATTTTCGGATTTGAGGTAGCCTGGTCCATGTGTTAAGGATGGATCCTGACAAGTTAGAATAAAGAACAAAGGTTTACTTGTTCTAAGGTAATTCTAGAAGAACAAGAGGAGGTATATTTTGTAATTTGAGAAATCACAAAAGATGTTTGTGAATATTTCAAAGATGATTACGTAAATAACCACAAAGGGTGGAAGTAAAGTAGTGTTAAAAGAAAATAATAGTATTTGATACTGATTTCCATAAACCCGTAATAACTGAAAATGTATAAGATACATGTGATGTACCAAATGCGACATTTGATGTAGAGATGTGTACACGAGATCATCATTGTAGTGGGAGGATTGTCAAGACACCTAACAAGATACCTAAGATTAACCCAAGTGGTTAAATCTAACGTATCTGATCCTGTCACGTGTAATGAAGCTGTGGAAGACATAGACGCTGACCATTTCGTCAAAAGCCATGGAATCTAAGTTAGAATCTCTGTATTCTAACAAAGTCTTGAGCCTGTAGAGGCGCCTGAAGGCATTAAATCCATTAGATACAATTGGGTTCTACAAGAAAATAAAAGAAAAGAATGGACGAAAAAGTAGAGACTTTAGAGCAAACTTATGGCAAGGGATTTTACCCAGAAAGAAGAAATCATTTATGAGGTCTTCTCGCCTATAGCAATGATTAAGTCCATTATCCTCTCCATTTTATCTCATTGTCAATTATGAGATTAGATAAATGGATGTAAAGACTATGTTCTTGAACGGGCACCTTCAAGAAGAAAAACATGGCACAACCTGAAGGCTTCACAGCTAGAAATCAGGTGCATATAGTATGCAAATTTAATAGATCATTTTGTGATCTTAAGCAAGCGTCTGAATCATGAAACATCAGGATTAAAGAGGCAATTTAAATTCTTTGGATTTGTGAAATTGCCTGATGAACCATGTGTGTACAAATGACATCAAGATAATGTTGTAATGTTTTCATTTGTACGTAAACAATATTCTGCTCATTGGGAATGGTGCAAGAATTTTGTTAGTAGTTAAGATTCGATTGTCAAATCTATTTGACAAATAAAGACCTAAGTGAGACCAATAATATTCCATGGATCAGACTTTTGTCGTGATCAAGGAATAAGGAGATTGGTTTATCACAAGAAGGATATATAGATAAGATGCTGGCAAGGTATAACATGACAAATTCCAAGAAAGGTTCATTACCTTTTGGATATGGAATTTATCTATCTCGGGAGTAGTGTCCTGAGACAACTGAAGAGATAGAAGACATAATTAGAGTTCCACAGCGGAAGCTTTATATATGTCATATTATGTACAAGGCCAGATGTCTATTATGAATTAGGTCTAAGTCAGCAGATATTAGTCAAACCCTAGAATCTGAAACTGGGTAGTAGTGAAAGCATATATTGGAGTACTTGAGAAGTACTTGAGATTATATGCTTGTCTACCACAGTGGTGAGCTCATTTCAATAGAGTGCACAGATTCGGATTTACAATCTGATTTGTATTCTAGATGTTTGACATCAGAATACGTGTTTATTCTAGAAAGAGTAACCGTAAATTGGGGAATGTTAAGCAAGACTCATATTGGTTACTTCACCATAAAAGTTAAATACATGGTAGCTTAAGAAGCAGCCAGCTAGATGTATTTGCTTTATGATTTCCTAGTTGTTGGCTCAGAGAAACATCTAAAAGATTCCTTCACTAAAGTATTAGCGCAAAAGAGTGCAAAACGGGTTTTGACACTCATGTGAAAGGAATAAGACTTAGATGTGTGGCCAAGTTGAATTTAGGGCAAGTGGGAGATTATTGGGAATAGTGCCCTGAAAATTGAATTTGTTGAATTAATTAAACTGAATTTACAGCGAGTTGTGAGTATTTCACATATTGATAATTAATGGCGTGTGTTGGTATTTTTATATGAAATGTGTTTCATAGGAAAAGACTTTGAATACCGAAATCACGTGTCATTAAAGTTCTAGTTGGTATGATAAGAATATGTTCTTATCAAGACTACAACGTGGTTATATAAGATGATTAGTCTTTCGTCATAGGGAATGGTGATTCCAATTATAACACGTTGATGATTTTCAATAGGATTGGAAACATCGAACTGGACCACTGAGATTATTCATTTTACACTACTATCTAAAATGAGTAAAATCTTAGAAAGTATTGTACTCTTAATCCTGATAATATTTCGGCTTTAGGCATGTAGTGTTAGTCACTGTAATATACTCGAAGTGAGGTCTCGGTAACGGGTGGCCAAAATACTTTGTACGTTTGGTGACAACATGAAATGTGCTAAAGAGTTATATTAATCAAGGAATCTGTGGCCTTGCTGGAAGGTAAAAGATATCCCTGAAATAGATTTGCAAAAGTTCGATTAAGACTTTGGCCAAAGCACTTCGCGTGATACGTCATCGAAGTTGTATGTTGAATGTGTTTCACATACAGAGAATTTAAACTTAAGGCGAATCAATAAATTTCAAATTAGAGATGAAAAATAAATGATAGTAGTTGCAATTTATTTTTCATGGATATCCACACGGAGGAGTGAAATGCGAAATTATTCTAGATCGAGAAATTCGTGAATAATTTAATTAATTTTAGAGTGCAACAATATATATTTAGTGGAATTAAATATTGTTAAGTGGTAATTAATTATTGTCATGAGATGATAATATATTAATCCGTTTGGAGCTAAAATTAATTAGTCCTGCAGGTCCCCCTGCAAGCCCCAATTGAAAACCCGAAGAGAAAAATATTAAAAGGAGAAAGAGAAATGAATTTTCAAAGTGTTTGAAAATAATCCAAGGGATTTATTTTAAGAAAATAAATCGAAGTTCCAAAGAGTTGGAAATGCTCGGAATTTTATTTTGGAGAAAATAAAATTTTAAATTTTTTTAAAAAATAATAATAAATAATTTTGAGAATGGACTTAACAATTAATTCATGATTAATTAAAAGACCAAAATTAATTAATTACAATTTAATTAATTAATTTCAAGAAAAGATTTCTCATGTGGAATAAACCACACGTGTGAAGCCACGTGTGCAGTCACGTGTGCAAGACACGTGGAAGCCACACGGGCTGCAACACGTGGTTGTTACGTGCGTTTGACACGTGGCAATGCCCATGTGTTCGTAGCTTCAATTCGATCAACATTTTTTATCCTTCGTTAATCCAATTAACATCCTACCATAACCCTCGTATTCTGGCATTTGTGTGTAACCTTTTAGGTTCATTATTTGATTAGCAGTGACATTGATTAATTATTCTCATAATCAATTTATCACTTCACAGATCACACGACCGTAATCAAGCAATGGGTGTGTGACCCCTAGCCGAATAAAAAAACGAATCGAAGAACCTTTCAGTCAATGACAATCAGTGAAATACGATCCTCCTATAACTCCATCCCTCAATCAAGAACTAAGGCACGGGAACAAACTCAGAGCCTTGTTATTCTTGACCTTTAAAGTTAAGTTCGTTTCATATCCATTTAGATCTCAATCCAAGAAAACCCCATTTTCTTGATGTCTTGATCTTTTATCCACCTTGGCCAAGGGTTTAATATTTAATGGACTACGAACAACTTAATCAGTAAGAGATCATTCTTGTTCTTGATAAGTGTAGGTCCTTTATTGATTCTGTTAATTCTACATATGCCACTTGTGTAACCCAACATAGGTTGTCGTTCAGGTGTCTATATGGCAACACCTTTTTGAGCCTATATCAAATATTACAGAGTTAGCTCATATGAGACATTACAGAATCTCAAGTCAAAGGATTATTAATCACGTCATTGACCTTTGAGATATTTCATAATCTGGAAGTTTCTATGAGACTTCCTTTCCCATTTAGAAATGTTCTCACGCGGGACATCTTAGTGATAAAGTTCTTGTTACAATCACCCTTATGTATTATGAATGCATCATCATATGCACTTATCACTCCATGAAACTGAGTGATCCTTCAAAATGACATAATCACACAAGTAAGTCTCAACGGATTCAAGGTCGACACTCTCACTGTCTGTCGGACTCATCGACTTGGAGAAGTTTCTAATCGTCGTCTATGGAGTTAAGAACTTGTTTCATGTGTCGTTCTCATACGGGCAAAGTTCTTAATGGCCTCATCGGATTAGGGGAGTTCAAAACATGCAAAACATAGTCAAACCTGAACAAACATAATTAAGCACATAAATAAGTGATTGCCTATGAACTAATCATTTCGTTCATTATTCAAAGACTGTTTGTGATTTTACAAGGAAATAGTAAAGCACAAAAGCTGCTTTAAGGACACTATTCCTAACATAATACTCCGAGATAGATTGCTAACAACTTATGCATTAGGAAATCTTACTTTTTATAAATAAGTTGTAGGTCTTAAATTTATTGATTCTCACCTACCTTCATGCGCTACTTTTGCACTCTCTTTAAGTCATTATTCAACTATCTAGAGTGAGAACCTATTAGATTTACATCAAAAACTACATAATTAATATATATGATAACTATGAAATTTCAAGTGTAAGGATAAGTTAGACACATCATTGATTTATGAGGTTTTAAAATTTGGAAGTTTCCATATTCAAAGCGGAACTTTCTTCCTCATTAAGGAACCCTCATGCAAAACGCCACCTTTATGTATGCATCACTATCTGCTTTATATCCTCTGAAATTGGATAATCATTCTTTTTAGCATACAATCCCACAAGCAAGTTTCAAGTAAGTCGTGTCAACACTATCAATGTTTGTTGAACTTATCTTCAAGTTGAATTGATTTCTAATCCAGCTTATACGTGGTCGGCCACTCAACTTGGAGGGGAGTAATGGATTGGCCAGCTGTGATCTTGAATTGGGTCAAGAGAGGTGGGTCGAAGAGCAGGGGGTCCTCGATAATCGAGATACGGAGTAGTAAAAGTTAGGAAGGTTAATTGGGAGTCGACCTCTACAGTCGAGAGGGTCGACCCTATCGAGAGGATAGATGTCACGATGTGGGAGAACCACGTGAGAAAGCGAGTCCATGCCACGTCATAAGCCCCCCGAAACGTCATCTTCTAGGGCTGACGTAGAGACGACATTTCATCTCCCTAGGTGGGACCCGCTGTAATCATGGCGACGTTTCATCTTCTCGATTCCCACCAATTTCACTCCTATAAATAGTGTTTCCCTATAAATTCATTTTACCGTTTACAAAAGAATTTGAAGAGAAGCTCCGAGCCATTTTGAGTGATTCTAGTGTCTTTGTGTGTCGATTTTGGCCGTCCGTTCCAGGGGAAAGAGGATTTCGACCGTCATTTAAACACAAAGGTACCATCTTAACTCTATCTCGATTTGATTTCATTTTTTCTATTTTTCGATTGCTTTGAGAGAAAGGTTCGCCGCTTCCCTCTTCGAGAGCTCTCTCTCTCTTGATCTGCTCGAATCCTTTCCGACAAATGTATTTTTAGAGTTATTTTCATAATTGTAGGATGTTGGCAAATCGAGGAGAGAATGAGCCCGTGGGGACGGAAGTGGGACCGTTACTGTGGGGTCGAGCTCTAGCTCCTATTTGAGCTCAGACTTCTCCAACTCAGAATTATCTGTGGAGACGAGATCGACGAATATCCAAGGGGCCGACAAAGATGTAGACATAATAGGGGTGTCTGATCCCCTTCCTGAGGTAGAATTGGAAGAGGTTATCGTGCCTCGGGAGGAAGGTGAGGAGACATCGACATCTGGTCGGGAGGAGGAGGAGGAAGAGGAAAACATCGAGCCCGAGGGTCGATTGGTGAAGGATCCTCGGGCCATTACTCCCAACATCTCTTGGGATAAGGTGAGAGAGATCTAATACATGATGTTTGGACGGGCACCAAAATTTACGGGTTATCGAGTTATTAAGTTCGAGCCGGGAGATAGGATGACAAATCTGCCAGAGAAATGTATCACGATCAACTATAAGACGGTCGAGAATGGGTTCAGGGTGCCCATTCCCGATGAACTTCTTGAGTTCTTTAACGGTCTGAAGATTAGTCCGCTCTAACTAATGCCCAACTCCTATGCTATGGTGAATGGGTTGAGAGCTTAGAACCCTGTTGAGATGCCTTGGGATGAATACAAACATCTTCTGCCTGTAAGAAGTTTTTCAAGCCTCTCTGACGACCGAGACCTCGGCACCTAGTCTAGGGTACGTGCAACTTCAATCGAAGAAAAACTTTCGACTCGTAAGATCTCCGACCTCTTCGAACGGAAAGGGTTAGAAACAAAGATTTGTGTCCATTCGGTGTGAGAAGGGGTGGCCTAGATTAAAATATCCGGGGTCGAGGTGGGTTCCTCGAGCTAATCTTCCGGGGGCCACCCAGGCTGGCCTAACACTCTGATGGCCGCATTGAGAGATCTGGGCAACGTCGAGTCGAGGGAAATGATCGACCCCCAGATGTTGATCGAGCTGGGGATAGCTCCGGGTGTGCGGAAATACTTCAACCCTGGTATCTTGACTGGAGTCCTTCGAAGCAATCCTTGTTTTTGTTCTCACATCTCTTATTTCTTTCAAGTGTCTGATCGAATTACTTCTCCTTATTGCAGAATCATACATCATGTCAGCAGCTTTAGCAGCTCGGACGAAGGAGATGGAAGATCTCAAGAAAGCTACTAAGAAGAAGCACTTGCAACCTCTGACCGAGGCTGAGATTAATACTGCAACCAATGTCACGGTCGAGGCGTTACCTAGAGTCCTCGAGAAGAGGGCACCAGAAGCCCCGAGTAAGCGGGGAGTAGCTCCGAGCGGGGCAAATGAGCCAGAAGCCCCCAGACCAAGAAGCAGAAGATCCAGCCAGCTGCCACCAGTCTAAGTCCCGGGTCGAATGGGACAAATCGAAGAGCAAAGGTCAAGAACACCGTATCCCCCATCGATGAGGCCAGTAGTAGAGGTGCAGGTCGGAGAGCACTCTGAACCTTCGACCCTAGGCCGAGGGACAATAATTCCGAGGAATGTGGCTAGCATTCTAGCGAGGAATCGGATGCCCCCACAAGGTGCTTGTGACCCCCTGAAAGCCAAACGAGGGGGACGTGAAGGCTTTCTTCAATTAGCCGATAATCGAGGAACCTCATTTCCCGAGTGGGATGCTAAGCATAAACGACCAAGGGGAGCCTCGGAGAATTGGCACAGCCCCCGCGACTATCCGACGATCAGAGCTTTGTGTAGCTCGATCCAAATAGAGGTCGACCACAGGGAGCGCTGGGCATTTTCCGACGATGAGATCGAAACTGTTGGGCTTCAGAAGTTCATAGCTGTAAGCACATTCGAACAATTAACTTTTTCGATTAATTTATTCATCTTCATATTGGGTATACTTGAGATTTGACATTCGACTCTATCCTTGCAGCTGGGCCAAGATTTCTTCCATATAGCCCGTCGGGGTTGGGTGCACCGCCAGATGAGGATGCAGGCGGAGCAAGCGGTAGAGAGGTTGAGGGCAAAGTTGTCCGAGAAGATAAGAAGTTGGCTGAGGCCGAAAAAGAGAAGACCAACCTCGACCAGAACCTTCTGGAGGCTATCGAGAAGCTATCCAAGGCAAAAAAGGACTTGAAGGTTGTTGAGGCCCGGGTCGCCAAGTTACACAAGGAAGAACTCGAGGCTAAGCCTCGAGGGCAGATCGAGGGTGAGAGGAAAGGGCCTGACTTGGCTAGCCAGAGGTGTAAGAAAGTCCTCGAGCAAGCTACACCTGCACTGGAGAGAAGGGGTGCTTATCGATTCATGAAATCGAAGGCCTTTCAAAAAGTTTGCTCGATTGCGAGTTTCAAGGATGTCGAGGAAGGCTTCAACTTATGCCTAGCTCAAGTGCAAGCTACGGGATACTTGCCCCTGGATTATGACAAGGAGAAGGTCAGTATCTTTTAGGATGACCCTCGACCGGTTGACCCCGTTACTCGACCCCCAACCCTGGAGCCAGATTGGGCGAAGGATGAGTTCAGGTTTGTTGTATACCTGGCTCGAACTACATATGCAGGGGCCCCAGAAGAGACTAAGAGGATGCCTCCTGACTTCGACCTGGAGGGCTCGTTCGACCGTAAGGAAATCTACCCCGAGTATTTTGGTAACTCGGCCAATGTGCCCATCGAGAAAGGAACTGCCCCCGGTCCGACCAAGAACTAAGCCAGAGAAACGTGTCAGCCCTATCTCTTTGCTTTTAATTCAGTTGATTGTGAATCCACCTTTTAAAGGCTCGACTATTGGGGTCAAGTCTTTGTATTATTTTTAGGATTTCGACTGTTAGGGTGAACTTCCCTTTGTCTGTTTAGCTCCTAGTCCATTGTAAATAGGTAGGGACTCGAGTATGATTTGCTCCTATTTGAAAAATCCAAATTTTAGCCAAGTATGCAATCGAAAATAGCTTGATCGAGACATTTGTTTAATTTTTGTTCGTGTAATCTTTGAAGTTCTTAATCAATGAATTGTTACTTGTATGTCCTTTCGATGTGTTAGATAAAATGTTTGTTGTTAATCGATGCCAATAGATTTTCCAGGAGATGATGAGATATTGGACAATTATCCTTCGAGTTTTATGATGTTTTCTAGATACGAGCGACATAATATAAAACACCAAAGTAAAGGATCGAATAAGACATTTGTATCGAAAGAAGAGCAACTTGTTATTTCATTGATCAAAATATGTACACTCGAGAGTTCTACATGTAATATTTCTTTAAATTATGTACATTCGAATATCGAGGTAATGGCTTTCCATCAAGGTCTTCGAGGTGGTACGATCGATTTTTGCCAATCTTGGAGACTAGATATGGACCTTCCCAGTTCTCATCGAGCTTGCCTACGTGCTTTGTGACTTTAACTTTTTTTAGCACCATGTCTCCGATCTGGAAGTAGAGAGGTCGGATGTTCTTGTTGTAAGCCCGAGCTGTTATAGCTCGATATTGCTGCATTCTTTGATGTCCCTTCTCCCTGGTTTCTTCTATGGTATCAGGTCGAAGGCCCTTTGCTCATTGTTTCTTTCAAGTTGAAAATGGGCAACTCCCGGTGATTGGTGAAGAATTTCAGCTGGAATCATGGCTTCCGAGCCATATATCATAGCGAAAGGAGTCAGACCTATAACAGCCCGTATCAGGACCTAGCTCGAAACAGTAAATCAAGGATAACAAGAATGCGTTTATATACCTTGGTTCATCTTTACAAATGTTCATGCATTGCATTCTTATGTGAACAATGTGCATTCATTGGTTGTATTGTGTTTTAGAGGGGGATTTCCTTACCACGAACCAAATTTACTATTCCTTCCCGAGCCTACATTACCTTAGCATCTCATTGGAACCCTAGAGGTTCATAACTCATGTTCCCTAAGTCATATGAACATATTTTCCAAGCTTCGAAATCTTTTCTTGATCATTAGGGGCATTTTGGGAATTTTTGTCAAAAAGTACTATTCATTTTTTGAACTATCACTACTTCGTTTTATTAAAGAAACCCTGGAGGACTTATACACATCTTTTCTAAATTTTTCAATTTGGTTTTCAATGCTTCGAGGCTTCGTTTGTATGTCCAAAGCAATTTAAGAATTTATTTTCAAAGAATATTTTTCCCTCGGCGGAATATATTTCCACCGACAAAACCTTTTAACCCTTCAGATCATAGCCATAACGTTCCCCGTTTTTTCTACATTTTTGGAAAGCTTTTTGGATCTTTAAATCATACACTAGTATTTATTTTATAATTAAATCATTTTATGAAATGAAGGAAAATCCTTTCTTCCGACGTTTATAACTTTTAAACCGTACGTCCGATTTCGACCCTTGAGTAACCGTTTCGAAGCTAATTTTATTTTCTAGATCTTGGGCACTTTTTCAGCTCCTAAAATACGCAGGAGATAGATTAAATTACCAAAATGATCTCCTCCTAACAATTTTCTTAAGAGCAAACCCATTTTATGGAAATTTCAATAAAAACCCCATGTTAAGCCCTTAAAATAAATATTAATTGTACAAACGTCCCTAGATACAACTATAAATAAGTGTCCAAGGCTCTCAAATTTGCTCACTTCATTCTCTCTCTCTCTTCCCCTTGAGTTCGTACCCCCCCCCCCCAAACAAGGTATGTTTTCTTTTATTTTATGCTTTATTTAGTTTAAATTATGTTAGAAATTAGGTTTTAATTTATATTTAATTTTATGTTAGAATTTAGGTATATTATATGTTTTATTTTATGCATAAATTATATATGTTTAGAATTATGCTTTAGTTTTATGCAGATTTATGAATTATGTTACATAATGTATGGTTTATTATGAAATGTGTTACATAATTTAATTATGTTACAATTTAATTATGTGACAATTATTATGACATGTTACATGTTAAATTTTAATTGTTTTTATGATCAAAATTAAGTAATTTAAATTGTTACATGATTTAATTTAATGTTACATGTTATCCAATGTTCCATAATTAAAGTTATAGCATATAGTTTTAATTGTTACATGTTTAATTAATTATTACCCTAACCTATTGATATATGTTATAATATACATGTATAATATACGTATATGTATGTGATACCCCATGTACAAATACGTATGTATTTTTGTATAAATACTAAATGTATTTTCGTAAAAAAATACGTATGTATTTTCGTATAAATACAAAATGTATTTTTGTTTAAATACTACATGAATTTTTATATAAATATTGTATGGATTCTTGTATAAATATTGTATACATAGTGTACGTATTTTCATAAAATACTATATAAATACGGTAAGTATTTTTGTATAAATACCGTATAAATACTATATGTATTTTCGTATAAATACCCTATACATACCGTATTTCCAAATAGTGATTTTTGACCTTTACCATTGACCTTTCACTTTGACTTTGGTCTTCAATTTTGACTTTCAACCTAAAGGATCATTTCGAAGGGACGAATTCAACGGTCAAAGCCTTTTCCGAAAATTCTCAAAAACGGGTTTTAAATTAGCTTTCAAAGTTTAAATTCCTTTTCTAATTAGGGTTATTTCAAGACCCTAAAGAATATAATCTTAAGCCCCTAATATGAGCTTTCAATTGAGACTAATCGTTTACTAGAATCCTTTCTTCAGAAAAGGATATACCTTGTTAAGTTCCACGCTTTCTTGCTAATCTTGTGATTCAATACTTGAATTTCTTCACTCAGTCATGCATCTTTAACCATGTTCGGGAATTATTTCCTTAAGACTCGCGTCTATGATCATAAGTTGATTAACGGTTATTCGATTCACGCCAATCTAATAGCTCAAGTTTATGGATAACTCGCAGTGAATGTTCCATTCTTAGTTAATTATTTCTTTTTCATTAAATGGTACTCTCCTATGTACTACTTACCTAAATTCAAGTATGTCTTCCTATCTGGATGATTGTTGAATAATTGTCATGAAATCTTGCTACATAGTATGATATACTTTGATAATCTTTTGTCATGTTCATATGATATCATTATGTGTCATTGAGTGCTTTGAGGTAGTCCAACTTGCTTATGTAACTATATGGTTTATGGATAAGAACTTATAGTTATTCACCACTTATAGGTGAAATATGGATTAACTGAGGCTCTGGTATTATTACATAACACCATTTTTGTAGGTGAGGTTTAAACTATTTCAACAGGAACCATGAATATTCTTATGTATTCAAATGATTTCAAATATCAACTCATTTGAGTTCAAAGATTCTATCTTCACAATTAAACGTTTTCCCATTTTGGGACAATGCTTCAAGTTTAAAGTTAATGGTTTATGATATACGTTATGTTCACTGTTATACTGCCTTGATTAAAGATTCAGTTCCTGAACTTTGTGTGCTTCATGCACTTCTGTTATTGTGAAATGTAAGTTTTTGAAATCTTGTTCTGTTGGGCCCTTGCGGTATCGTTATGTAGAAGACCGTAAGGCGAGCACTAATGGCTACTATGATACTGGCCGTCGTAATGACCTTGATGATGGTTTAATAGGAGGTTGGTTACTCCACATCGAAGGTCGGGAGAGGTGATAAATTCCTCCCATTCTTGTTTAAGTCACCGCGGCGTAGCTCCCTAGGCTCTACAATAAGGGGAGAAGGGGTGGTGTATGTGTATATGGGTGTCGGGATCCTAATAGATCTCGTTACCAACTCTGTTAAATGTTTTTGAGAAGTAAAGGATGGATGATGCCTAGCTTGCGGGCAACTTTGGTTTTAAAGACTGGTTCATACTTTTGGAAAATATCCTATACCCTGTTCCCTGTTTATAAAACGTGTATGAACCGGAACCTAATGTTGTGTGTGTTTGTGCGTGCTTATTGAAAACCTTGTTTCAAAACAAAGATCGTATTCCTGTTGAAGAAATTTTCAAAGAAAGTCTTCCGAAAACCCTCAATTTCAACTACTCTTTCTTACTACGAAATATTTCACTTAGTCCCTTTGACTAATACCTCTACCTGTTTTGTGACCTTATGGTTTCAGGTTTTGCGATTGCCTGACGGCTGGTATCTTGGAGCATAGGAAACCCTTTTGTCATGCTCTTTTGGTTAGGTTCTTTGACCCCTTTTGAGTTCTACTCACTTGTTGTTAAAGTATTGTTTTTTAGTCCAAAATCAACTTAGTCTATTGTGTCCTTTGTTTTCTTGTTTCCAATAGTTCTAAATCCTTCGATATTCTATTGAAATATCTTTTGATACTTAATTACTGTATAGGTCATGTACTTGGTTACTAAAAAAAATCTAAATTGCCCATAATTCTGCTGCGATGTATTCTTTTAGAACTTTAATCTTGTATTGTGTTGTCCGTTCACCGGCGTGCCTTTTGGGTGCTAGGTCCCCTATCCACTCGAGAGGTACAACGGTGCGGGGTTGTGGCCCCTTCGGGGTGCTACAGCTAAGGTGGTATCAGGGCTCCAGGTTGCGGAAATCTGGGGTTCATAGAGTCTCATAAGTATTCTCGTGTCTTTAGTGCTTAAATTGTAATCGATCACTATTTGGGGCGGCCGACCAACATGTGATTTATTACAATTGTGGTACTGAAACCCTTCTTTAATCAAGTCAACCATGTAGTTTTCATCAGCACTAAAAATTTTGAGTTTTATTTGGTTCTTCAGTACTTTTGGAAAACCAACAATTTGTTGATGGATTCAGTTTTAAGATCTAAATCTCATTCATCGTCCTACTCGCATTTCCAACTTTTGAAAACCTCTCATTTATACTTTCCAGTTCGTTCAAGTCTAAAGTCTTAGAGTCGCCTCAAGATACCAACATGGTCGACATTTTGTGTTTTATGTGCTAATCGAATATTGATTACTTGATTACTGAACATTGTTGAACTGTTGTTCTCTGTGTTGACAAGCACTGGCTAATTGTTAATTGATGACCACCGAATTATATTTGTTACTTGAATATTGTTGATTGAATACTGAATACTGATTCGCTTTGGTTCCCCACCATGATATGTACTTGATATTGATAATAAGTGCTCAGTGATACGTATACTTGTTTCATGAACATCGCCTCTATGACATTATGTGAACCATTCTTAAACCACATGCATTATATTTTAATTGTCGTTTTCGACTTCAAAAAGTACCTATTTTGGAATGAAATGGGGAAACTTGGATTTCGCTGACATGGCCAGAAGTACGGTACATGCTCTTAACATGCCAGTTAAGGTTCTATAACCCTGGCGTCGTGCATTTATTGCATCAAAGTTATATGTGTGCGTACTTGTTCCTATTGAGTACTTGCTCATGTAAGCATCATAATAAATCCCTTTTGATATTTGCTTTGTTACCTAATTGGTATATAAACGCATAACTTTATCGGGTGCTAATCGCTACTATTTAGCGAATCTTGTTATGCTACTGGGATTTGGCGGTCATCCTAGGAAAGGATGAAAGTTGAGACTCAAAACAAAACAAAGCAGTTGTTATGAGAAGTTAACAGATAAACTTGGGGAAAGAGATGTTGTACACATCTCCTGTCTTGTGAATAGGCGATAACGATCAAATTTTAGCAGAGAAATAGAGGTAACATGTGAGTTTTTAAAGGAATTCGTGAACACTCAAAGTTGTTGTCTCCTGGCTACAAGTATGATAGTACTACACAAACTATCTTCGCAGTAAGTTCCCTTCCAAAGAGCACCACAATAAACAACCCGAACTGAGTACAAAGAGAATTGAAGAAGCAACTTATTGAAGTCATGGAACTAAAGTGAAATCATCATAACGCCTTGTTTTAAGGAACACTTGGGTTAAGTGAGACACTTAGTTGGTACATTGATTCTAAAAGAACCAAAATACCTTGTACCTCTGATCGAGGAGTTATTCGGTAAACTACGAGGGTTCCGAGCAAACCCCAAGTAGTATTTCGAATTAAAGGATAAATAAGATTTCTCCAAGGCTAGTTTTAATAATAAACTAAGGGCGCTCTAATTTCACAGAGATATTGTGGAATTAACTATGACGCCTACAGTACTTGAGAATATGATGGTTTTTCCAATCGTATCTTGACCGGTTCTCAAGTGGTCACGTCATGAGATATCAAAGGGTCAAGGATACATGAGTAGTATAACGAACCGTGTTGGGCACTTCGTCGGGTCACGGGTCACATGCCAAGTTCAGTGGATACAGTCTTGGTCGGGAAGAGAAACACTTTTTGATTATATCATCTTCGGCTCAGGAAGTCAAAGTTAAATTCTCCAGGATAGAGACAGTGATGAATTTTGAATCAACTAAAGAGTACATCTGAAGTAATGGTTTCGGATAAGTGGTGTTTTATTAAAGGTTTCTAGTGAACTAGAACAAAGATCGGGTTCTGCAGCAGTACTAACTTCGTTGGAAAGATACACAGAACCTTTTTGCTTTAATGATGGAGACTTTGCTAGATCACAAGCCATACGCCAAAGTCAGTCAATGCTAAATTTTGGTTGGAGAAAGAGTCACTATTCCCGGTCATATCACAACTTGCTTAGAGGACAGTGTGGATCTCTCGAAGTTCAAATTAATCATGAAATAGGAACATAAAGGAATTCCTTTGAAGGGAAGAACACTTTGGGGTAGTAGGATATTGCTGAAATTTTGTGATAAGCATCTTAGGACTAGTTGTAACCTTTACCAAGGGGATAGGAAAGAAGGAACGTTTGAAGGGACACTAAAAAGGCGAGCAAAGCTTTTAAGATTTAAAAGGATATCAATGTTTTACTAGTGATTAACCGTGTGGGAAGGATAGAAGGTTATACCACTTATACAGAGGCTTCAAAAGAAGGATGAGGTAGCATTTTGACGAAACATGGGGAGGTAATAGAGTGTACTCCAAGAAAGTTTAAGCCATAAGAGATCAATTACCCTACACATGATTTGGAGTTACTAGCAATCGTTTTCGCCCTTATTAAGTGGAGAAAAGAATTTGTGCTATCTGTTCATTCACTGTGATAGTATAATTCAATACCGTTCTGAGAAGCTAACGTGGTAGCTGATGCGCAAAGTCGGAAAAACTAGATTGGCTAACCTGGTATTTTATCACCAATGAAAGAGAAAGGGATGAAAACACAATCTAAGGATGAGTGGATCAAGGAATGGTTAAATTTCAAGGGCAAAGGATGACGAGACCAAAATCCAGAACTACTGAAGACTGAATCTTGAGATATAAAGACAGACTAAATCAGTATATTTCTTACCAGTTAAGATAGTAAATAAGGTTAACTATTTGGAAGAACAATATTAAGAGGAGATGGTGAGATTTCATGAGGCACTGGCTAATAAAGTTTTAATAAAGACCCCAGGTTGTCCCTGGAACAGTTGTAGAATCTGAGGACAGATTCCTTTTAAGGGGGGGAAGATTGTAACAGCCCGTATCAGGACCTAGCTCGAAACAGTAAATTAAGGATAATAAGAATGCATTTATATACCTTGGTTCATATTTACAAATGTTCATGTATTGCATTCTTATGTGAAAAATGTGCATTCATTGGTCGTATTGTGTTTTAGGGGGGATTTCATTACCACGAACCAAATTTACTATTCCTTTCCCGAGCCTAAATTGCCTTAGCATCTCATTGGAACCCTAGAGGTTCATAACTCATGTTCCCTAAGTCATATGAACATATTTTCCAAGCTTCGAAATCTTTTCTTGATCATTAGGGGCATTTTGGGAATTTTTGTCAAAAAATACTATTCATTTTTCGAACTATCACTACTCCGTTTTATTAAAGAAACCCTGGAGGACTTATACACATCTTTTCTAAATTTTTCAGTTTGGTTTTCAATGCTTCGAGGCTTCGTTTGTATGTCCAGAGCCATTTAAGAATTTATTTTCAAACAATATTTTTCCGTCGGCGGAATATATTTCCACCGGCAAAACCTTTTAACCCTTGAGATCATAGCCATAACGTTCCTCGTTTTTTCCTACATATTTGGAAAGATTTTCGGATCTTTAAATCATACCCTAGTATTTATTTTATAATTAAATCATTTTATGAAATTAAAGAAAATCCTTTCTTCCGATGTTTATAACTTTTAAACCGTACGTTCGATTTTGACACATGAGTAACCGTTTCGAAGCTAATTTTATTTTCTAGATCTTTGGCACTTTTTCAGCTCCTAAAATACGCAGGAGATAGATGAAATTACCAAAATTCTCTCCTCCTGACAATTTTCTTAAGAGCAAACCTATTTTATGGAAATTTCAATAAAAACCCCATGCTAAGCCCTTAAAATAAATATTAATTGCACAAAGGTCCATAGATACAACTATAAATAAGTGTCCAAGGCTCTCAAATTTACTCACTTCATTCCCTCTCTCTTCCCCTTGAGTTCGTAGCCCCCATCCCCCCCCCCCCCCAAAACAAGGTTGTTTTCTTTTATTTTATGCTTTATTTAGTTTAAATTATGTTAGAAATTAGGTTTTAATTTATGTTTAATTTTATGTTAGAATTTAGGTATATTATATGTTTTATTTTATGCATAAATTATATATGTTTAGAATTATGCTTTAGTTTTATGCAGATTTATGAATTATGTTACATAATGTATGATTTATTATGAAATGTGTTATATAATTCAATTATGTTACAATTTAATTATGTGACAATTATTATGACATGTTACATGTTAAATTTTAATTATTTTTATGATCATAATTAAGTAATTTAAATTGTTAGATGATTTAATTTAATGTTACATGTTATCCAATGTTCCATAATTAAAGTTATAACCTATAGTTTTAATTGTTACATGTTTAATTAATTATTACCCTAACTTATTGATATATGTTATGATATACATGTATAATATACGTATATGTATGTGATACCCCATGTATAAATACGTATGTATTTTTATATAAATATTAAATTTATTTTCGTAAAAAAATACGTATGTATTTTCGTATAAATACAAAATATATTTTTGTATAAATACTATATGTATTTTTGTATAAATTTTGTATGGATTCTTGTATAAATATTGTATACATAGTGTACGTATTTTCATAAAATACTGTATAAATACGGTAAGTATTTTCGTACAAATAGCGTATAAATACCATACGCATGTTCGTATAAATACCATATACATACCGTATTCCCAAATAGTTATTTTTGACTTTGACTTTGACTTTGACTTTGGTTTTCAATTTTAACTTTCAACCTAAAGGATCGTTTCGAAGGGACGAATTCAATGGTCAAAGCATTTTCCGAAAATTCTCAAAAACGGGTTTTAAATTAGGTTTCAAAGTTTAAATTCCTTTTCTAATTAGGGTTGTTTCAAGACCCTAAAGAATATATTCTTAAGCCCCTAATTTGAGCTTTCAATTGAGACTAATCGTTTACTAGAATCCTTTCTTCAGAAAAGGATATACCTTGTTAAGTTTTACGCTTTCTTGCTAATCTTGTGATTCAATACTTGAATTTCTTCACTCAGTCATGCATCATTAGCCATGTTCGGGAATTATTTCCTTAAGGCTTGCGTCTATGATCATAAGTTGATTAACGGTTATTCGATTCATGCCAATCTAATAGCTCAAGTTTATGGCTAACTCGCAGTGAATGTTCCATTCTTAGTTAATTATTTCTTTTGCATTAAATGGTATTACTCTCCTATGTAGTACTTACCTGAATTCAAGTATGCCTTTCTATCTGGATGATTGTTGAATAATTATCATGAAATCTTGCTACATAGTATGATATACTTTGATAATCTTTTGTCATGTTCATATGATAACATTATGTGTCATTGAGTGCTTTGAGGTAGTCCAACTTGCTTATGTAACTATATGGTTTATGGATAGGAACTTATAGTTATTCACCACTTATAGGTGAAGTATGGATTAACTGAGGCTCTGGTATTATTACATAACACCATTTATGTAGGTGAGGTTTAAACTATTTCAACTGGAACCATGAATATTTTTATGTATTCAAATGATTTCAAAATCAACTCATTTGAGTTCAAAGATTCTATCTTCCCAGTTAAACGTTTTCCCATTTTGGGACAATGCTTCAAGTTTAAAGTTAATGGTTTATGATATACATTCTGTTCACTGTTATACTGCCTTGATTAAAGATTCAGTTCCTGAACTCTGTGTGCTTCATGCACTTCTGTTATTCTGAAATGCAAGTTTTTGAAATCTTGTTCTATTGGGCCCTTACGGTATGGTTATGTAGAAGACCAGGAGGCGTGCACTAATGGCTACTATGATACTGGCCGCCGTAATGACCTTGATGATGGTTTAATCGGAGGTTGGTTACTCCACATCGAAGGTCGGGAGAGGTGGTAAATTCCTCTCATTCTTGTTTAAGTCACCGCGGCGTAGCTCCCTAGGCTCTACAATAAGGGGAGAAGGGGTGGTGTATGTGTATATGGGTGTCAGGATCCTAATGGATCTCGATACCAACTCTGTTAAATGTTTTTGAGAAGTAAAGGATGGATGATGCCTAGCTTGCGGGCAACTTTGGTTTTAAAGACTGGTTCATACTTTTGGAAAATATCCTGTACCCTGTTCCCTGTTCCCTGTTTATAAAGCGTGTATGAACCGGAACCTAATGTTGTGTGTGCTTGTGCGTGCTCATTGAAAACCCTGTTTAAAAACAAAGAAAGTTTCAAAGAAAGTCTTCCGAAAACCCTCAATTTCAACTACTCTTTCTTACTACGAAATATCTCACTTAGTCTCTTTGACTAATACCTCTACCTGTTTTGTGACCTCATGGTTTCAGGTTCTGTGATTGCCTGACGGCTGGTATCTTGGACCATAGGAAACCCTTTTGTCATGCTCTTTTGGTCAGGTTCTTTGACCCCTTTTGAGTTCTACTCACTTGTTGTTAAAGTAATTGTTCTGTTAGTCTAAAATCAACTTAGTCTCTTGTGTCCTTTGTTTTCTTGTTTCCAATAGTTCTAAATCCTTCAATATTCTATTGAAATATATTTTGATACTTAATTACTGTATAGGTCATGTACTTGGTTACTAGCTCCTTCTGTCTCCTGATTTAAGTTTTAAAAAAAATCTAAATTGCCCATAATTCTGCTGCGAAGTATTCTTTTAGTACTTTAATCTTGTATTGTGTTGTCCGTTCGCCAGCGTGCCTTTTGGGTGCTAGGTCCCCTATCCACTCGAGAGGTACAACGGTGCTGGGTTGTGGCCCTTTCGGGGTGCTACAAAACCTATCGGAACTCTTGGGGTGGTTCGATAGGCCCAAAGGACTCCTTCCTGCTCGTCGACCTAGAGTTCCTTCTTGGCTTCAAGTCGAGTGCAAAGGTTCTGAATGATGGTTCGATTTGTAACCTTGACTTGTCCATTGGCTTGCGGGTGTCCGACCGATGTGAATCTCTGATTAATCCTTAAGTCTGAGCAATAAGCCTGTAGTTTGAGCTGCGAAATTGGGGACCATTGTCGCATACAAGGACTCGAGGAATCTCGAATCGAGTGATGATGTGTTTCCACAGGAAGTCCTGAATGACATGAAAGGTGATTTTCGAAACCGCCAGTGCCTTGACCCATTTGGAGAAATAGTCGATGGCAACAATAATGAATTATCTTTGTCGAGTGACGATCGAAAATGGTCCAATGATGTCGATACCCCACTGTTCGAAGGGCCAGGTCGATTCGAGGAGAATCATTTTGGTACGATGTTGATGGAACAGGTTGGCGTGTTTCTGGCCCGGATCATATTTCTTCACGAATTCGAACACGTCCTTGCGGAGGGTGGGTCAAAAGAAGCCAGCTCGAGCTGCCTTTTGTTCTAGAGATCGACCACCTAAATGGTTTTCGCACGTTCTTTCATGAATTTCAGCTAATACTTCCTGACCTTAGGATGGTCGGAGGCATCGGTTGGTGGGGCCGATGAAGGATCGTTTGTACAATCGATCCTCTTGGTCGAGGAAGTAGTTTAAGGCGCGATATTTGATTTTTCTTGCTTCCACTGGGTCCTCCGAATGAGTGCCATCTTGAAGATAGATCACTAGGTTATCGAGCCAACAAGGCTCAGCAGTGTCTATCGAGTTGATCTCTGGTGCAGGCGCATCAATCGACCATTGGGAGGATATCATGAAAGTTATGGATCGATTGGTTGTTCCTTGTGATCCGCTGGCAAATTTCGAGAGGGCATCTGCTCGAATGTTTTCCTCTCGAGGTACCTGATAGAGCTCAAATTCTGATATTACCTTCTTTGCTAGAGCGAGATACCTTATCATTGATTCTTCTCGAGCTTCGTAGTTTCCAATGATTTGTCCTGCGATCAGCTACGAGTCGGTAATGGATGTGAGCTTCCTAATATTCTGTATTTTCGCTATTCTCAACCCGGCCAAAAGAGCTTCGTACTCTGCTTCATTGTTTGTCGCTGGGAACTCGAGAGTGATGGCGCATTCGATCTCTTGTTCTTTGGTGTGGGAGAGGGATATGCCGGCTCCTCCTCCCCTCCCCCCCTCCCGGCCGCAGAGGTTGAAGAGCCATCGACGGCAAGAGTCCAGACTGAATCGTCGTGTTCGAGGTCGGTGGGAGTGTATTTCTCAACAAGGAAATCTGCCTGGATCTGAGCCTGGTAAGATACTCGAGGACGGTATAATATATCGAATTGTCCAAGCTCGATGGCCCATTTGGTGAGTCTCTCTGATACTTCAGGTTTTTCCATAACCGTTTTGAGTGGTTGATCAGGACGATTATCGGATGAGCCTGGAAGTACGATCGTAGTTTTCGAGAGGTGTGGACCACGACAAGGGCAAATTTTTCGATTTTGAGGTACCGAACCTTGGGACCATGGAGAATTTTGCTGACGTAGTAGACAGGGAGGTGATTTTGATCTCGAATCATAACAAGCCCCGAACTGGTCGTTTTAGGGGAAACTACTAGGTACAAGTATAGGGCCTCACCATCGATTGGCTTCGCAAGTAAAGGAAGGGAGGTTAGGTACGTTTTGAGATCTTCGAGGGCTTGATCGCATTCGGGCGTCCACTCGAAAGATTTGATGTTACGGAGGATTTTGAAGAATGGCAGGTTTTTCTCAGGAAATCAATCGATTGAGCGAGATGATTCAACCGATCTAGCGTTGTACATCATGAATCGAGTTGGGTTTCAGGAAGAGTTGGATAGCTTGTATCTTTGCGGGGATTGGCTTCGATCCCTTGCTGACTAACCATGTGTCCAAGAACCTTTCGCCATCGACCCCGAAGGTACACTTGGCAGGGTTTAGTTTAAGGTTGTACTTTCTGAGGAGATTGAAATCTCTCTTTAGATGATCGAGATGATCGGTGGCTTTCTCACTTTTGACGAGCATGTCGTCGACTTATACTTCGACTGTATCTCTGATTTCTGACTCTAAAAGTTTGTTCATCATTCTCTAGTATATTGCTCCCGTATTTTTGAGTTCGAACAACATAACTTTAAAGCAATAGATATCGTTCAAGACCACAAAGGCTGTCTTTGATTGATCCTCGAGAGTCATGAAAATTTGATAGTACCCTTGAAAGGTGTCCATCATGCTCAACCGTTCGCACCCGGCTATGGAGTCGGCCAACAGGTCGATCCTGGGCAGCGGGTATGGATCCATTGGGCATGCCTTGTTCAAATCAGTGAAATCATTGCACATTCGCCACTTTCCTCCTGGCTTCGGGACAAGTACAACATTGCAGAGCCATTCGACATACTGGATGGGCATAATGTATCTGGCATCAAGGAGTTTGTTTACTTCTTGCTCGATTATTGCGTTCCGAAAGTCACTTTGGGGATGGAGTTTCTGCTTGACGGGTTTGTAGGATGGATCGACATTTAGGTGATGCTCGATCACCTTCATGTCGACTCCCACGAGTTCAGAGGCGCTCCAAGCAAGAACATCAATGTTATCTCGGAGGAACTGGATTAGCATGCATTGTTCTTTGCCTTTTTTACCAGCTCCGATGCGGGTGATCTTTTCGGTTTGTCCAGATATGAGTTGAATTTCTTCGAGCTCTTCAGTGGATTCGAGCTTCTTGTCTTCCTGATTTTTCCTTTTGGCGGCGTGCGATGAGCACATCGTTTTGGAGTTTTCTGGATCGACTGCATCAGGGTCCTCGAGTTCGTCTTCGATCATGGGATCGACAATGAGTAGGGGAACTTGTTTCCCAGTAGGTTGTTTAACCTTTTCCATTGAGATGGAATAGCAACTCCAGGATGTTGGGATGTCGCATCGCAACTCTCTGACCTCGGTAGGGGTGGGTAACTTCACCATTTGGTGGTACGTAGAGATGATAGCTCGAAATTCGATCAATCCTGGTCGACCGAAAATGATGTAAGCGAAAGGCATATCGACCTCAAGGTATTCAATCTCGTGTGTGGCGTCGAGGGAGTGTACCCATCGAGGTCACGAGTTGAATACGGCCTTGCTTGATTGTGTAGAGATAAGTCAAAGGGAGTTTGTCCCCTTTCATCGAAGAGAAGTGTGTAGCAAAGCGTTCGACCAAAGCCTTGTAGGAAGGTATGGATCGAGGGGGTAACCTCGAAAACCAGTCCTGTGTAGGCCCGTCGATGTCGTAACAAAGATCTTGGCCCATATGTTAGGGGAATGCCCAAACATGTTGAGCTGCATTTCGAGCCTGGACACATGTTTTTCGGGATCAGTTGATCTATTGTAAGTGGGCAATCCTGTGGGGATTTTCTCTTCCGTAGTTGTCTCGATGATCTCATCGCAAAAGGGGGATTGAGCTTCCCTATCACTGCGATATCTCCAGGGTCGGTCGTGATGTTGTACCGATCGTGTATGTCGAGGGGATCGGGATCGACTGCGAGAACGGCTATGGGAGCCCTGACCCTGTTCTTAACATCGGGAGTTTTGCCTTGGATCTCAGGGAGGGAGTTGATTCCTAGGATCATCAGATCTGACAATATGTCCCCGATTAGACCTTCGAATTTTGTTGGGACGACCATTGGGGCTTAAACAGTCGAAGACTCCGCTCGATCCGCGCCGTGAGATATCGCTGCAGTGGCTTTCGTGTTCCCTCCTTGTTTCAGACCGTCGGGGGCTGTTATTCCTCCTCCAGGAATTAGTGTGTCGACTTCTTTGTCGAGAGCCTTCTCGATCATCAGGATCACCAGCTTGGCGTATGTTGGTGTTTATGGGTGCTCAAGAATCAGCTTCATCTTCGGCTCGAATAGATAGTCGTTCTCAGACTGGTCGTTGTATATTCCCTTGAGCAGGAGGTGGTGGTTGATACTAAGAGGGATGTTCGACCCCGACCCAATATCCAACAGGATGGTGGTAGGGTACTTGTTAAACATAACCCGGGTAGTTTGCCACAGGTTGGATTATCTCTATCGGTCGAGTTTGGGGACACTCGGGCATTTGAGGTTCTCTCCCCTCCACGGCAGCCGCTATTACCTCGTCTCTGTAAGCTTTCAGGTACTTGTCTAGCTCGGGCGTCGAGTACACAAGTTGAGGTGCAGCAACTGCAGGAGGTACACTTATAGGAATTTGGGGGAAGATTTCTCGACCATTTTCCTCGAAGATGCGAATACTGGTCAGATTGCGAGCTGTCATGATTGATGACTTTTCGTTGAGGGATTCCCCGCAGACGGCGCCAAAATGATCGAGCCAAAATTTTGATGCCTGGATCGATCTAGATATCTAGTCGAGCACTTAAATTTATTGAAGGGAAAGTCTCCGCTGTCCGCATACAATCTGTGGAGGATGAAAGGAAACATGAGCTCGAGACCAACTTGGGGAAGGTAGGGGTGATACTCGGGTTGGCACTCCGACGCTCAAGCCAGGGTTGAGTTGAATGTATCGAGCGGGAGGTGCAGTAAATGCGATAGGTAGAAGGACTTACCGGTGTAATAAATGAGAGCCTTTATATAGGTTAAGGAGAGAGGAATTATCACGTCGACGTGTCACCATCCCAAGCTGACAGGTGCCCCATTATCTCCAAGCATTAAATGCGTGGTCGGTCACTCAACTTGGAGGGAAGTAATGGATTGGCCAGGAGTGATCTCGGATTGGGTCGAGAGAGATGGGTCGAAGACCAGGGGGTCCTCGATAATCGAGACACAGAGCGGTAAAAGTTAGGAAGGTTAATTGGGAGTCGACCTCTACGATCGAGAGGGTCGACCCTATTAAGAGGACAGATGTCACGCTATGGGAGAACCACGTGAGAAAGAGGGTCCATGCCATGTCACTATTGATGAATACATAATTGTAACGCCCCGGTTCCGGACGAGCAGGTAAACACGTCACGTGTGAGGTTTGAGTGTTAGGTTTTAATTCCATTTCTCCTCTTTATTAATTTTCTACATTTCGTCATAATTATATGAATTTCATTTCAACATATTTACGTGAAATTATGTGAATTTATATCGAATTGGATATCATTGTATGATTTGAAAATGATTATTACGCGAAATAATTGCCGAACGTGATCTTTCTTGTAAATTCAAGGACTAAATTGTATATTCAATTCTTGGACTTAATTGATCAATTTGCCAAATCTTTCATCCTTGATTGCATGACAAAGTGAGCTGGAGGATTAAATTGCAATTTGAATATTTCATCAAATTCAAAAATGATGAATCACGTAAGAAGGCTTCTTCATGCTTCCAATCTCATTTTTATCCAAATTTCATCCAACTTTGCTTCCTTATGCTCTCGGTTCATCCAACAAGAAAAGAAGAAGAGATTTCATTGATTTCATCCAAGTTTTTCCAAGGAATTTCATAATTTGAAGATCAAGCATCCATTTTCATCATCTTCTTACATTTCTTTTCTTCAAGGTATTTGTGTGGACTTGTATGGATGATTCTTGTCAAATTTTGTGAAGCTATGGTTTATGAATTCATGGAATATATGGATTAATTGTTGTTTGATGCATGAATATATGATTATAACTTGGATTGATACATGAATTCTTGAAGAAATTGAAGTTATATGATGAATTCATATAAGAACTTGAAAGAGAAAATTCTTGATGATCAAGCATGGTTTGATTGTTTATTTGGTTTTTTATGATGCTTTGAGCATATATACATGATGATTTCTAGAAATCTTGCAAGTTATGATTGAATTGATTTTGTGATTGGCCGAGACTTTCCCCTGTTCTGCTCTGTTTTTTTTTCTGCTGCATTTGAAGGTCGCGGTCGCGACCGAAAATAGAGCAAAAATGGTCGAGCCCGCGACTCACTCTCACATTTGGCGAAAATTCAGGTCGCGCACATAAATCATGTCGCGGCTGCTACCAAAAATTGACCATGTTTCGACTTGTGAAAAATTGCACAAAAAATTCATGAAAAAATAGGTCGTGCCCGCTACCATTTTGTGAGCAAAATGGGTCGCGGCCACGACCCTTGCATAATCTGCCTAAAATTTCAATTTTTCACTTTCAATTCCAATCATTTATTTGATCCCAACATGACATTTTATGGTCAAATACATGCTAAAACATGATGTTTACATGCTACATTGGGTATTGTACGTCATCTCGTTGCATTTTCGTCGTTCGTCATAATTGGTCCATTTTGAGTCTTGTCTCACATATACACATCTTTCTTGCATAGACCAGCTTCTTAGTGACGAGGAGCAGGCGTCGTAGACTGTATCCTTGGTCTAATTTGTCACACAGGTGAGGTTTTCGTTCTAGTTACATAGAACCCTTATGACCATTATGTGAAGTTTTCGGCCAAAACATATTATAATTGTAACGCCCCGATTTCCAGCTATTCAGGTACGCTCGACAAGTGTGAGTTTCGAGCGTTAGGAATTTTATTTATTACTTTCATTTATTCAATCTATATGTGTTATATTAATTTTTATAAATTTTATTCCAATATGTTTACGTGAAAATATGTGAAATACTTATCAATTTGAGAATTATTTTATAAATTGGATTTAATTGTTACGTGAATTAAGTGCCGAACTTGTTTTAATTACTTGATTGCCCTTAATTGACATTTATTCAAATTAAAGGACCGAATTGAATGAAAACATTATTGGACCTAAGTGATCATTTCCAAACCTTTTACCCTTGATTGCATAACTTATAGAACTTGGAGGATTTAGTTGCAAATACCACATTTTTCCCAAAATATATCACGATATATGCATCTCTTCCACAACCTTCATTTCATTTTATATCATCAATCATATTCGTCTCTATCCCTCCCTCTCTCGGTCCATCCACCAAAGAAGAAGAGAAGTGGGAGTTCATCATCATCATCAAGCTATCTTCCATCCAATCAATTACTTTAAAGCTTGAAGCGTCATCATCATCATCATCTCTCATCTTTTTCTTTTAAGTTCTTCTACAGGGCGGAGATTGTTGATCATGAGCACGTTCACGCATCCATGAGTCGTCGTGTCGTCTGTCAGGTGAGGTTTAATTCTAGTTACACAGAACCTATACAACCTTTACGTGAACTTTCGGCCAAAAGGTATTTATATTTATAGTTTTCCATTTACAAACCATTCACTTTAAGTGCAAGCAAGTCATGTTTATGAAATGCAAGCAAGCAAGCCATGTTATTGTCATGAATCAAGCACGTTTGGAGAGTAAAGCATGTTCACGATTGGGCCCGAGGGTAGTGGCTTGAGCCAACCGGGAAAACAAGGGCTGATGGGTAACTCTGGCACTATACTCACCATATTGGGATGACCCCTAAACCCGCTAGGAGATTAGTGGAGGAAGGAGTTCCGGGCTTAGGGATTCATGTACCCTCTGCTCAACACGTCGTGGATGGTGAAGGCTAGCTACCTTCCCATCACTGGAGGGAGAAGAAGACTGGGGACGGGTCCGGCACCACAGATTGTCCTCGGGTTATTGCATGATTTGTTAGGAATAGTGCCCTAGAAAGCCGATTCGACGTAATCTGCTTTGGGACTTTTCTTATATCACAGACAATCTTTGAATAATATACGATTGATTATAGGCAAACACTTCTTTATATGCCAATACGTGTTTTGTGTGGTTCCATTACGTGCGCATGTATGAGAACTCCCCTAATCCTGATGACTTTAGGACTCTACCATTTAGGTGAAATGGTTCATGAAACGAGCCCTATATCACATAAGTCATGATTAGTAAAATACTCCAAGCCGATGAGTCCTACAGACAGTGGGAGTGTCAACCTGGCTCCTCTAAGGCTTGCTTGTGGGATCACGCCCTTAAGAAGGACCACCTTGTTTCATGGAGGTGCAAAGTGTATAGTTGATACGTGCGTGATACATGAGGGTGCTTACTTTAATAAGTAAGTTCACTGAGGTGCCCCGTGTGAGAACATTCCTAAATGGGAAAGGAAGTTTCTATTTCAGGAAATGGAAACTTTCAGATTAGGAAATATCTCACGAGTCATTGATGTGATTAATTGATCCTTAGACTTGAGGTTCCTTGTCACTTTATGAATTAACTCTGTAGTCTTTGGTGTAAGCTTTAAAGGGTGTCGCCTTAGACAACTGATTCAAGGCTTATGCTGGGGCTGCACAAGTGATTCATGAAAGTGAATGAGAATCAAGAAAGGACCTACACTTGCATATGCAAGGTGATCTCTTATTGTGTAAGTCATTCATATGCCATATGGAGTCCTTGGCCAAGGCAGTAGATCAAGATATCAAGAAAAGGGTTTCTTGGATTGAGATCAAATGGATATGAAATGTACTTAGCTTTAAGACCGGATTATTAGGGTTCTGATTATTCTCTTGCCCTAGATCTTGGTTGAGAGAGAGTAAGTAGGAGGATTGTATCTCACATGAATCAATGACTTAGAGGTTCTGTCGAATCCGAACATTCCAATTCAGCTAGGGGTTAAACACCTGTTGCTAGACTATGGTCGTTTAATCTGTGGACTGATTAATTAATTAGTGAATTAATTAATTAGGGTCACTGCTAATTGAATTGAGAACCTAGAGGGTCACACACAACAACTTGGTTACATGAGTTGAGGCTTGAAAATGATTAAACGAGTTAATCGGGCCAAGAGGGTTCCACACGTGTGAAGTCACACGTGTGGCTCACATGAGTGACACGTGTCACTGTGACACGTGTCACACACGTGTGTGTATATATATATTATATACATATTAAATAATTAATTAGTTAATTATTTAATAGACTTTGGTTTAATTTTGAATTAAAAAGAAAGTCTAATTTTGGAGAAAATAATCTAGTTAATTAATTATGAATTAATTAATTAGATAAAATAAGTTATTTATTTTATAATAAATAAAGTATAAAATTATCCAAAAATAGTTTGGATATTTTTAGCTCTCTTAAAAGTTGACTTGAATTAGAATTCAAAGTCAAAGTTGGAAAATACTTGATGATCAAGTAATAGGAGAGAGAGGGACCAAATCCTTTGTCCATTAGGACTAGGTTCGGCCGCCCCTCCCCTTTCCTATATATAGGGGAGCTCATGCTCCCCCTTAGAGCTAATAGACAATTCTTGGTTCATGTGTTGAACACCTTCCTTTCTCCAAGATTAAATTAAACCCTAGGTTAAGCCTAAACACTAACTAGAGAACTAGCATCCTTACTAGTTAGATTGTGATCAAGTTGGTGGACTTTCTCTAGAGACTTCAAGTTAGAAGTTTTGAAGATTCGAGCTTTACCAAAAGTGGGGATTAAGCAAACCGATCAGAAGGGATGATGAAACGATTCTGAACCCAACAGAAAACGAGTGAAAAAATCGAACCAAAGAAGATGGCGAAAACCGTTCGTCCATATCCTGAAAGATGAGTTTTTTCACGAGGGTTTTGTGACTGGCAGTTTTCTACTTTCGCGAAACTGGTTTTCGAAGGGAGTTTCAATCCTGCTTTTCTCGTTTCATGTTTCTTTCTTTATGTTATATTGTTAAGAACTTCCCTAACATGAATTGAATCTAGGTTGGTTTGGATTGCTATCCCGACAATGGATTCTGAAGTAGAAAGAGACTTTCGAGGGATGGGTTGTCAAGCCGCGAGAAGAGCGTTCTTGGGTGGCTTGAAACTCTTCAAGAAAGAATAAAAGAAAAGTAAGTTTTCTATCTCTACGAATTTGGTTACACGATTGCGAGTTCTAGGTCCTTTTGTTGGGAAAATTTTTAAATTCCGCTGCTTTCTGATTCGTGTTTTCCAACAAGTGGTATCAGAGCCACCTCGTTAATCGTGTTTCTGATTCGTCTCAATTATTCTGAATATGGCAGAAATTCTTAGGCTTAGATGCGAATTAGGTATTCATGAGTTCTTTTAGAAAGCCTGAAATACGAAACTGTAATTTTTCTTGAATTTCTGAAACTGTTTTCTTAAATTGTGTTTTTGAAAAACTGTTTTGATAAAAATTAATTTAAATCGTGTTTTTGAATTTGGATTGTTTTGGTTTTTGAACTAAAAATACGAAACACGAAATTGTGTTACGAAAACGCGAGCCTGGACATGCTAAGGCGTAGCACGCCAGGCCCGCGCGCCCACCCGCCCAGCAGTCCCGCAACCGCGCGGGACTGCCCGCCGATGTCGCCCGCCAGCTCCTAGGCGCACCCGCCAGCAGCTCCCGCAACCGCGCGGGAGCCTTACCGCCGCCCGCCTGCCTGTCGCCTAGGCGCAGCGCGCGCCTTGCGCGCGAGAAGGCGTGCGCGCTGCGTGCGCGTGCCGGCAGCCCTGCTGCTGGCGTGCGCGACTTGATTTTCGTGTTTAGTCCAATCCAATCCCGATTTAATTTTCCTAAAAAATTTTTTTTTAATAAATTTGAATTATTTTTGAAATAATTGTTTAAATTGGGATTTTGAAAATTTGAGCGATTTAAATTTTGGAAAAATTACAATATTTATTTTCTGAAAATATTGAAAGAATAAAATTATTAATTTTCAGAAATTAATTAGAATTTTATTAGTTTATTGTTTTTCGGGTTTTATTGAAAAGGCTCTTGAACAAGAATTGCATCTAAGTCGTGTTTTAAGCTATTAGAGCTTAAAGCGAGAATTTTAATTTATAGGTTAAATTTAAATTCTTGCAAAAGCATGTTAGGTGATCATGGGTTTAGATCTATGTATGGTTTTAATTTATGCACATGGATGGTTTAAATTGGGGTTGGAGCCCTATAGTTGCGTTTTTCAATTGAGGTTGGAGCCTCACTTATGTGCGTACTGTTATGTGATTTATAATGTGGCTTTCCATATTACTGTTTTTTAGGCCGGGGTATGCCCCGTGTAATTGTCTAAGGCCAATATGAAGATTGAGCCTTATTACTTTATGTCTTTTTCTTTTTATTGTAATTTGAGAGGAGAGATAGGTGGTGAGGTTTTTTATTTTCATTTTGGAGACAATGCACCCAAGGAGTAAGATGGACCACATTCAAGTAACAAGGCGGCCATAAGTGAAGACCCCTCAAAATGTTAGGGAGGGGAATCTCAATTGTTAAATGTAATAGAGATAGGGCTCGTATTTTGTTACTGCTTTCCCTTATGTGATTTAAACTGTTTATGTGGCATGTATGTTAGAACTTGTGATTGTGGAGTGGCTCCCACATATCACGCATAAGATAGGTAGAACCCATGATCATTACATGTTAGTATCATGCTAGGACATGTTATCTGTTTATGTGCTTGTTTGAAATGCATTTAAGTGTACTTGCATTAATCAAGACTAATAAAATTGGATAACATATATGTTGGTGAGGTCGAACCGAACAACTCTTCGGTTGATTCGAAAATTCCCATTAAATATTAAGCTCATTTCGAATAATAGGTGTTTAATTCGAGATGCAAATTTTGAATTAAATTCCTAGCATTCCATCAATAGGTTTTAAGTTTAGTAAGTAAAGCTAGTTATTGTCCGCGAGTCGTGGGATAGCTAGTGGAGCTTATTAGTTCTTAGTTACCTAATTGATCATTTTAAATGATCAATATTTCGTGGTTAATTTTGGCAAGGGCGATGTCCGCGAGTCGTGGGTCGTTCGAACTAAGTTTTGATCATGATCTTATGATTGATGGGTCTAGCTTAAACGCCTAAGTAAATATGGATGTCGCACGAGTCGTGGGTCCATATCGAAAGATAGGTGATGCAAAAACAATTACTAAGAGTTCTAAAGGTGTTAGAATTGGTAAGTTGTACCTACCTAGGATTTTGCTTAGAATGTCCGCGAGTCGTGGGTTCGAGGTAAAATGCTTAGGATCTTAGTACCCATTGGGAAACGTGTTCCTCTTAGATCTTTGGGATTTATAGATCTTTGAAAAACAGTGGGAGCTACATTAGATTAAAGACCTTATCTTTTGTATATCGTTATAATTCAGCATGCCCACATTTTCTCTGCTTAGCATTTAGGTTGTAGTTCTGTGATTCTCTACAATATGAAATGCAAACCCATTCGTATCCATCCTTAAGTCAAATAAGTTGACCAAGTCCTGACTAACTCTAAATGGCTTCGGATCCTAAAATTCATTTTAGAATCCGACTAGAGAAAGGCGTTCTCTAAAGGGCGAAGTTTTCAATTGTGAAAATTCGACCCGGGCCAAAAGAGAAGCAATCTGAGGTGAATGGATTTTTTCCAAACCACTTAAAAGCAATTGAACCACCTCATAAAAATGTTACAAGGTATAACATTATGGAATTATTCAATATCCCAAATGAGGAAACAAGTGCACACGAACAAGGTCTAAAGATCTTATTTGAAGATCTAATGGTCTTGATCATCAACTGAGAAAAGAGTTCTCAATGCACTGATTGCTTACATTGCTTCCACCATCATTCAAACCCTTTATGCTCAACTAGAATGATGCTAATGTAGCATAGTTAATCATTTAGTTGATAATGATTGAGAGCATCCTTAAGAAGGAATAAAAGGTTGAGATGGTTGATTCTTCTTCTAAACTCCCTAAGTTAAAGGCTTGAACGCCTAAAGAAGAAGAAACCCTTAAGAGCCCAATGGAGGGGCATGTAAGGGGTACGCCCAAAAGACACTAGAGATCAAATTGGACGTTTGCTTCTATGGTAGCAAATAAGGACTTTGAAAGGGAACTGCATAGAGTATGAGTACTCTGAAATGTTACCTCGTTTAGTAATTCTACTAGGAATAGAATTCACTAGTCTTGAGTCAATTCAGCATAATCCGTTGTGCAAAGACTCAAGGCACTGATGTTCTGAACATACAACGAGATAACAAAAGTCAGTGAGATGACAAAGCTTCGAATTTCTTTGGAACGTTGAGATATAAAAGGATTAGCAAGTCAGACACCTTAGGATCATTCTATGAAAATGAACCTATAGAGTTGACTTCCTGTGAATCCTATCTCAAAGGGAAAACGTTCCCGGAACATTGTTTAGGTGAAACATGGAACGTTCCAAAATTATAGTGGATTTCGATCCATGCTGATGAGTGTAAGATGCTTAATGTAACCACTAGATACAATCGTCAGTTTAATCATTATGAATGAATGTACTTGTTAAAGTACAAATTCGAAACTTATATGAAATTCTTAGAATTTCAAAAGGAGGTTAGGAACCGAAGTAGTCATAAGTTATAGGTAAATCGATATGATCGAGATAGCCAATATCTTAGTAACTAATTCCTTAGTCATCTTAGAGATAATAGGATTATCTCTCAGTAAACTAATTCGAGAACACCTTAGTGTTTTCGAATGAGGGAATGAAACCTAATGCAACATGGTCCATTCCATAGCAAGCTTTACTGACTTATAATCATTCTAGGAATAAACTCCCAGAATATGCAGTTAGAGATTTTGAATTTAGTACCTTCCAAAATCAGTCCTTTAGTTGCACTATGCAATGTGGCATATTAAATTCCCTAATTATTATTATCTAAGAATTTAGTAGAATCCTCTTAAGTGAAGAGGATAGTGGGAGATAAGTTTGAAATGAGTTCAAGTTTATACAACGATATTGAATATCGTTTCTGCAATTCCCTTTGACAAAGGTTGTTTGTCTCAAGGAATGTATCTTTCTCAAGGAATCGTTCCCATAGAAGAGGAAAGACAAGCAAGCAGACCTCAAAGAAATTTAAGGATAAATATCCACGCCACATATAGAAGAAACGGGCCCATCTGATAAAACTTAGCCAAATTTTAGAGTATGTACACGTGTGAAACCCTTCTCTTAAGATGCGTTTAGAACGCTTTCCTAGATAGCCAAGGAATTACTTGAAGAGGAGACACTGTCAGATTTGGAATCTGAGTAGTGTAAGCAAGCCTTGAAATTCAATATGGATTCCATATACTCAAACCAAGTTTTGACCTTGGTTGATCCACCTGATAGGATCAAGCTCCTAGAGCTTCGAGTAAATGGAAAGCATTACAACCTTCTTGACGGTTGAAATGCAAAAGTCCATTTGGATTATGTTTACCATATCCTCATATTCTGACTATGAGATATGATAAATCAATATGAGAACTATCTTGTTCAATATGAGATTGAAAGAGACTGAAATAAGGTATTTCTATAAATCTCATATTCAGTGGGAGTATGCATAAGGTATGCAAATCCCTAAAGTCAATCTGTGGATTGATAAAGGCTTCTAGGATTAGACAATTCGATTCCATAGGATAGTCAAATCGTTTGACACAGATGGAAGTCGAATAAGTCTCAAAGTGTACATATGAAAGTTAGTGATGTAAGAGTCAATTTTTGGTTCTTTAAAAAACGACATCCTTCTCATTAGGAATGTCAAGGACGACGTGAAAGTTACCAATTCTTGTTTAAGAAACAATTTGACATGAAAGATCTTAGTGATTATCCTATATTCTCGACATTCAGATCTATAGAAGATAGATCTAAGAGAATAAAAGGATTATCACAAAATGAGTACATAACCACGGTACTAAAAGGAGTTTAGTATGGACAATGGAACATCTCTTTTGAAGAGTATGTGTTCTAAGATAACTTTGAGAAAGTTAGAATGTCCAAAATCCCTTTAAGTGAAAGGGTGCATAATGTATGAAAAGTTATGTACTAAATTAGATATGGCGCAACACTAAGCGTAGTAGGCCGAATCTAATATGACCTCAGAGAAGGTCATTAGATCTCTGTAAAGGATGTCCTCAGAGTACTTGAGAAGAAATGAGGACATGTATTAGTTTACAGAGCCCAAAAGATCTTATTGTTAGAAGGATATTTGATGTAACCGTTCATCAAACATAGATGATTATGAAATCATTGAAAGGATACAACTTCTACCAGAATGGTAATGCAATGTGTTGGAAAGGGGTTCGAAGGACGGACATTGCAAAACTCAAACTATCGTAGTTGAGAACTTAGTCGTATTATATAACACTAAGTTAAGTGTTTGGGTAAGAAACTCCATCTAACTTGTTAGATGAAGTTCCTAGCATGAAAACAACTCCTTGATCATATTGTATGATAAAAAGGATGGTTGCTCAAGTAAGAGAACCAAGACCTCACCAAGAGACTGAACACGTGATTACGAATCACTTTATAAGGAAAAGGTGTTTCCTAAGAGATGTGTAAACAAGAGGGTCACATCAGCAGAGAATATAGCAGATCCACTTTGGAAACGCCCAAAGTCAATAGGGTCTCTAAGTGCATCTTGAGAAGATGGGACTTAGAGTACCTAAATGGCTTTTACGGGCAAGTGGGAGATTGTTAGGAATAGTGCCCTAGAAAGCCGATTCGACGTAATCTGCTTTGGGACTTTTCTTATATCACAGACAATCTTTGAATAATATACGATTGATTATAGGCAAACACTTCTTTATATGCCAATACGTGTTTTGTGTGGTTCCATTACGTGCGCATGTATGAGAACTCCCCTAATCCTGATGACTTTAGGACTCTACCATTTAGGTGAAATGGTTCATGAAACGAGCCCTATATCACATAAGTCATGATTAGTAAAATACTCCAAGCCGATGAGTCCTACAGACAGTGGGAGTGTCAACCTGGCTCCTCTAAGGCTTGCTTGTGGGATCACGCCCTTAAGAAGGACCACCTTGTTTCATGGAGGTGCAAAGTGTATAGTTGATACGTGCGTGATACATGAGGGTGCTTACTTTAATAAGTAAGTTCACTGAGGTGCCCCGTGTGAGAACATTCCTAAATGGGAAAGGAAGTTTCTATTTCAGGAAATGGAAACTTTCAGATTAGGAAATATCTCACGAGTCATTGATGTGATTAATTGATCCTTAGACTTGAGGTTCCTTGTCACTTTATGAATTAACTCTGTAGTCTTTGGTGTAAGCTTTAAAGGGTGTCGCCTTAGACAACTGATTCAAGGCTTATGCTGGGGCTGCACAAGTGATTCATGAAAGTGAATGAGAATCAAGAAAGGACCTACACTTGCATATGCAAGGTGATCTCTTATTGTGTAAGTCATTCATATGCCATATGGAGTCCTTGGCCAAGGCAGTAGATCAAGATATCAAGAAAAGGGTTTCTTGGATTGAGATCAAATGGATATGAAATGTACTTAGCTTTAAGACCGGATTATTAGGGTTCTGATTATTCCCTTGCCCTAGATCTTGGTTGAGAGATAGTAAGTAGGAGGATTGTATCTCACATGAATCAATGACTTAGAGGTTCTGTCGAATCCGAACATTCCAATTCAGCTAGGGGTTAAACACCTGTTGCTAGACTATGGTCGTTTAATCTGTGGACTGATTAATTAATTAGTGAATTAATTAATTAGGGTCACTGCTAATTGAATTGAGAACCTAGAGGGTCACACACAACAACTTGGTTACATGAGTTGAGGCTTGAAAATGATTAAACGAGTTAATCGGGCCAAGAGGGTTTCACACGTGTGAAGTCACACGTGTGGCTCACGTGAGTGACACGTGTCACTGTGACACGTGTCACACACGTGTGTGTATATATATATTATATATGATGGGGTCAAAATATGATCGCCCCATGTTAAGACACGTGGCATCACGAGAAGATGACATCTGTCTCCCCCAAGGCGGCATCCATCTGCGCACGAGCGCCAAGCCCAACAAGCGTTATCCTTCTTCAGGGAGTTGAGCCCAACGAGCGCTATCACTCCCACGAGCGTCCAACAAACTAAACGATTGGTACGCCCACGTGCCAAGGAAGCCCTCTTCGAGCGTTACATTCCCTCAGAGTGGCCTCTCCTTTGGCTCGTCATCTGAACTGGGGCCCACATTCCCCTCAGCGGATATCTTGGCCCCCAAGACTCAAGGTTGTCACGAGCGTGCTCTCAAGCCCTCGTTACCAACCGCCCAAATGGCTCTCTGACACAACGTACATGCCCGCGCACCTGCCACTGTTGCCAGCACTAACTTTCGGCCACTTTTGCAGAAGATTCCTCCTAGGTTTCTTTCTCATGGCGCCACGTGTTAGGGCAACATTCGGCCAGGACCACTTGAGGCAAATGACCAAAGGGCCCCTGACCCTCAACTATAAATAGCCAAAGTCATCTTCTACACAAGTAAGCTTTCTTCATCATTGCAACTGTGACTGAACTTACCTCTCTTCATACACTGAACTGACTTGAGCGTCGGAGAGCCAAACTGGGTATCACCCCCAGTTCCCCCAGCTTGGCCATCTGACTTTTCTTGTGCTTGTCCCAACAGGTTGAACTCACTTTCTCATTTCCGGCGAAGCTCCGGTGGTTTCCTTCCCAAATATAAATTGTAAAGTGATCGGATTCGGATCCACCCATTTCCGGACCCATCATTTTTGGCGCCGTCTGTGGGAAACCAGTCTTCCATATTCTTCCTTTCTTTTTGATTGGTAGAGAAACAAGCACAGCCTTATCCTTAACAGCCATGGTTGCAACGAGATCTGGAGCTGTGGGAGGAGGAGAAAACACCTCCCAGGATGCAAATATCGTTCTTCCCTCCACCGCCACTGGTGGAGCGCCGCCACCTTCCGTCGCCGCTGGTGGAGCACCTCCCGCCGCAGGAGTGACTCCACAAGCTGAATCTTCTGCACCGCCCCCTGCACCGCCGGCGATGCCCATTCCCACCACCGCGGGGGGAGTTTCTCTCTCAGCTCCACCGCCGCTTGCACAGAATTCCTGGGTCCATCCCCAGATGAACCTTGGAATGCAAGGTTACATGATGCCTCCGCCTGGCTACACTCTTACTCCGGCTATGATGACGCCGCCGGTCCAGCCATACCATGCCGGACAGCTCCAACTCCCAGTGGTGGTCCCCAGGGAGATTGAAGGAGTGGAGTTACCTCCACTGACCACCCAACAATTGCGGGCTCTTTACGCCCAATGTGAGGTTCAGGCAGCTCAGGGGGCATGGGAAAGGTTCCATTCCATGTACTTCCCCTCTGGGCAGGCCACTCAGGTTGCGGCCCCTTTAGGCGGACAACAGAACTTTCCCCTCAGAGAAGCCCAGGCTGTCCTGAGGGCACAACCACCACCACCACCAGCAAGAGAAGTGCCCCCACAAGAGGGCAACGAGCGTCCCTCCATGGGCAGAAATAAAGAGCCCACGGAGAGAGTAAACGAAAATGAAGGAGACTCTCATGTCTCCAGGAGGGGCTCACGAGCCCACAAGGACAAGCAAGTGGAAGTAAATCCTGACATCTTCGCGGCTGTGCAAGACCAGCTGCAGGGTCTCAAGGATATCGTGGGACAGCTCTCACGAGGGCGCTCAACTCAGATCCCCCCTAGTCGGGATGAATGGGTTGACGCCAGGAGCACCCGCACCAAGGACCCTCCACCAAGGGTCCCCCGTCGCAAGGAGCCGGAGGAAAACTTCGGCACGTATGAATATCACCCACTGGCGAGGGGTTCACCCCTCGTAGAAGAAGTTCTGATGGCCCAAGCCGGCATGGCCAAAGTCCCCACGTCCATCAACCGTTACGACGGGACGACTGATCCAGCTGAGCACTTGGATCATTTTGTGCATCTCATGCACCTCTACGAGCATTCCAGCCATTACTGGGCGAAAGTGTTTGTCACTTCCTTGGTAGGAATGGCTCAAGAGTGGTACAAGCGACTGCCGCCGCGCTCGATCCACTCGTATGAAGAACTGGCCGATGCCTTCCTCAACCACTTCAATTCTTTGAAGGCGCCAGTCACCGCACCCACGGCCCTGTACAACGTGGTGCAAGGCAAGAGCGAATCTCTGCGCTCGTTCTTTGCCCGCTTCAACAAAGAGATCCTGCAGGTGGAGAGGCCTTCAATGGATTTCTTGATCCCAGTGCTCTTCCAGGCTGTGGATCACAAGCAGTATGTGAGCAAAAAATTTGCTGATGCCATCGTTGAGAGAAGGCCTGGGACCCTCATGGGTCTAAGAGAAATAGTCGAGCCGTTCTTTGCGCTCGAAGATATGTACGGGACGAATGGTCCCCGACATCACAGCCCGGCCAGGAACGAGCGACCTCATCACGAGCGGGGACGGGATGTGGCTGTCAAGAAGGAGCGCCCTCAAGAGCGCAGAAGGTCGCCACCACCCCCTCGTCGATTCGAGCGAATTCCGCTCACCAGGCCAAATTCAGAAGTCTACAATCTCTCCGATAAAAAGCTCTTCAAAAGACCCATCAAAATGAGAGAAACAGACTCACTCAGGCGCTCGAACAAATACTGCGCCTTCCACAAGCAGAGAGGGCACGACACGGATGAGTGCCGGCAGTTGGAGGCTGAAATCCAAAGGCTCGTTGCAGGGGGCCATCTGAAGGAGTTTGTCCGGGTGCTCGAGCGCTACGATGAACAATGCAACGAGCGCTCCGGAAGGAGAAGAAGGAGTCCTTCCCGGTCAAAGAGCCCAAGGGGTAGGGGACCCCCTGAAAGCAGCAGCCGCCGAGGCAACAAAGGCAAAGCCCCTGAGTAAGAAAACGAGCCCTTCGCAGTCATAAATATGATTGCAGGAGGCTCATCAGGAGGGGATTCAAACGCCTCCCGACGGAGGTACGTTCGGAGCTACAACCAACGCCCATCGGTGCCCAAGCCTATCTACGCCATCCAGAGATCAAGCGCTCAAAGATCAAGAGAAAATGATGTAATAGGCTTTGATGATAGGGATCTAGAACATATTGTAACGCCCCATGGGGAGGGTGTAACCTCAGATTGCCCCATGGTGGTTAGTTTAGATGTTCATAACCATGTTGTAAAAAGGGTATTGGTAGATAGTGGAAGCTCCGTTAATGTTTTGCCTTACTCTACATTCTTAAAAATGAAGGTTGATCTCCCGCTCGAGCCTCTTAAAACAGCCCTCATTGGCTTTGGAGGCTCGGAAGTTGTCCCACGAGGGCAAATACGCCTGGCTACATCATTCGGCCGAGCCCCTCAACGTAAAACACTCCTGGTGACGTACGCGGTGGTGGAGATAGACATTCCATATAACATCATAATTGGGCACCCTGCCCTCGTTGATTTCAAAGCCATCATCTCCACATACCACCAGAAGATTAAGTTCCCTACCTCCGAGGGGGTGGGAGAAGTGCTGTGCAATGTGCGAGAGGCTTGGGAATGTTACATGTTGTCCCTCAGAAAGCCTAAAGCGGAGAAAACCTTCCAAGTTGGCTCCACCAAGAAGTCAGTGGATTTCCCCAATCTAGACGAGGACAGCCCAGCGCGGAAAAGGGCGAAATTGAACAAGAAGAAGAACAAGAAGAAGCGGGGAGACAATGGGGAGAATCCCCTCGAAAATGTCCCCCCAGGGACCGTTGGTGGATCGTCCTCAGAAGGAGACGAGCCGGAAGAGAGTGAACCAGCATCTGGCGACCGTTTGACAGGAAAGAAGAGGGCGCTCGAACTTCCTCGCCCTGAGGTAAGGATCGAACCCTCGGAGAAGTTCCTTACCATTGAGCTGGAACCCGGAAACAAAGATAAGACTACACAGATTGGCTCAAACCTCTCAGGGCCTTCTCAGATCATGATGATTGACTTTCTAAGGGAGAACAAAGATGTATTCGCGTGGAAAGCCTCTGATCTCACAGGAATTGACCCGAGCGTCATTGTCCATAGACTTAATGTGGATCCATCTTTCAAGCCTATCAAGCAGAAAAAACGGGATGTGCATGGCTTTCGGAAAAAGGTCAATGAAGAGGAAGTTAATAAACTCTTGGAGGCTCAATATATCGAGCCCATCTTGTATCCGGAGTGGCTATGCAACGTCGTCTTGGTGCCCAAGAGCGCAAATAAGTGGCGCATGTGCAACGATTTCACGGATCTCAACAAGGCCTGCCCTAAAGATCCATACCCGTTGCCCCGGATTGATCAACTGGTGGATTCGACCGCTGGCTGCGAGCTCATGAGCATGATGGATGCTTTCCAGGGATATTACCAGATCTTTATGGCTCCAGAAGATCGCCCCAAGACCTCGTTCGTTGTCCATCTAGGGGTGTATTGCTTCCTAGTCATGCCCTTTGGACTTAAGAACGCCGGAGCTACATATCAGCGGCTCGTCAACAAGATGTTTGAAAGTGAAATTGGAAGGTCCATGGAGGTCTATGTGGACGATATGATTGTCAAAAGCGAGCGCCAGGACTCCCACTTGGAAGATCTCAAGCGCACCTTTTCTATCCTGCGACAATATGGAATGAAGTTGAACCCCTCGAAGTGCACCTTTGGAGTACAAGGGGGAAAGTTCTTGGGGTACATGGTCAGTCAGAGGGGAATTGAGGCCAATCCGGAGAAGATCAAGGCCATCTTGGAAATTCCTTCCCCTCGGAATTTACGGGAAGTGCAGGTCCTGGTAGGCAAAATCATATCGTTGAACAGGTTTATTTCGCGCTCGGCGGACAGGAACCTTCCCTTCTTCAAAATTTTGAGGAACGCACGTAACTTTGCTTGGACAGAGGAATGTGAAAAGGCGCTACAGGATATGAAAGCTTATTTGTCGAGCGCCCCACTGCTGACTAAGCCCATCGAAGGTGAGAGATTATTCATGTATCTTTCCGTTTCTCCAGAAGCCACAAGCGCTGTTCTGATAGCTGTACGAGAGCGGAAACATTTGCCTGTCTATTATTTGAGCAAAACATTGCAAGGAGCTGAAAAGAAGTATTTGGAGATTGAGAAATTTGCGTTCGCTCTTATTAATGCCTCAAGAAGGCTAAGGCCATACTTTCAAGCGCACTCCATAACGGTTCTCACCGACCAACCCTTGAAGCAAGTGTTGTCCAAGCCGGACGTATCTGGCAGATTAATCAAGTGGGCCATCGAATTGAGCCAGTTTGATCTATGCTTCGAGCCCAGGACCGCGATACAAGCTCAGGTTATGGCGGATCTGTTGGTTGAGCGTTTTGGTTTCGAGCCCACCGTTGCGGAGAATGAGGGGTTATGGGTACTGCACACAGATGGTTCCTCAACCTCTCAAGGGGGAGGAATAGGAGTAGCCCTCAGAAACCCCGATGGGATTGAACTGGACTTTGCGATCAAGCTGGATTTCCAAGTCACTAATAATGAAGCAGAATATGAAGCCCTAGTGCAAGGGTTGAACATTGCTTTTCAGAATGGAGCCTCCAGAATCACTGCTTATGTGGATTCACAGTTGATAGCGAGCCAGATTGAAGGAACTTATGAGGCTCGAGAAACCACCATGATACAGTACTTAAAGAAAGCCAGAGAAATCATTGGGAAGTTCAAGGAATTTCATCTACTTCAAGTGCCGCGAGGAGAAAACGAGCGTGCGGACGCTCTCTCAAAGTTTGCTTCAGCTTTAGAAGGCACTTCCGAGCGTTCTGTTACGTTCCTTAGAACTGAGGAACCTTTGATCAAAGAAAGGATCCCCACAAAGATGATCTCCATGATTGATCCAGACGAGCCCTGTTGGCTTGACGATATCATCATTTTCCTTAGGGATGGAGTCACTCCCGCTGACAAAGTGGAAGCCAGGAAAGTCAGAAATAAGGCCCCTCGTTTCGCTCTGGATCCCGAGGGGAGATTGTTCAAGAAATCATTTCAAGGACCCCCAATGAGATGCCTAAGGCCCTCACAAGCGAAGGAGACGCTCGAGCTCATCCACAATGGAAGTTGTGGGAATCATTCCGGAGGGCGTGTCTTGGCAAAAAAGATTCTGAGAAGTGGGTTTTATTGGCCTACAATTCTCCAAGATGCCATTGAATTTTCAAGGAAGTGTCCCAAATGCCAATTTCATTCAAATCTCCCTCAATTGCCAGCCGCACAAATGATCCCAATAGATGTTTCTTGGCCTTTTGACCAGTGGGGAATAGACATTGTGGGCCCCTTGCCCATGGCTGCGGGACAAAGGAAGTTTGTCATTTTAGCCGTCGACTACTTCACCAAGTGGGCCGAGGCTGAAGCTGTTGCAAAGATCACTTTCAAGGTTGTAAGGGACTTTATTTGGAAGAACATCATTTGCAGGTACGGCATACCGAGGGTGCTCATTTCTGACAATGGATCCCAGTTCATAGCGGCAGACACACGAGAGTGGTGTTCTGAGTTGGGGATAGAACAGCGATTCACCTCTGTAGGACATCCACAATCTAATGGACAAGCAGAAGTCACCAATAGAATCATCTTGCAGCATCTGAAAACCATGCTTGAAAGCAAGAAGAGTGAGTGGGCTGAGGAGCTGCAAGGAGCGCTTTGGGCTTATCGCACAACCCCACGAGCGGCCACTGGAGAAACACCATACGCGCTCGTTTATGGGTCAGAAGCAATGATACCAGCGGAGATAGTAAATGAATCCGCTCTATCGGCTATTTCGAGCCTCAGCTCAACGATGGCAACAGGAGCTTGGAGTTGGACTTGCTGGATGAAAGGAGAGACCGAGCGTGGGCTAAGATCCACCACTATAAAGCCTCCGTGGCCCAACAGTACAACAAGCGTGTGAAGGAAAGAACTTTCCAGCTGGGAGACTTGGTTTTGAAGAAAGTGGAGGTATCCAAGCACGTGGGGAAATTGGACCCCAATTGGGAAGGCCCATTCAAGGTCATACAACTCAGAGCTAACAACACTTACACCCTGGAGACACTTCAAGGTGAGCGCTTGCCTCGCCCTTGGAACGCATGTAATCTCCGACGGTTTTATGTTTAAAAGCTCTTTGCAAACTCTGATGTAACAACCCTCCTTGACGGGTTCTATGTACTTCCAATCAAAGTAAAAGGTAACATAATCTTTTTAATTTCTTTAAATATTCCTGTTTCTTTGGTTGCTTGAATGAATAAGTCCCACGTCACTCGTCTTCGCGAGCGTGGTTGGCAACTCATTCTGTTGTGTATGCTGTTATCTCGTATGGGTTACGCTGGCCAGCACTCTACTCCGCATGGGGGGACGCCCTCATAAGGATGGACTGGTTACGCTCAGAACCAATTAGGAAAGTTGGAAGAAGTTTGCGAAGAAAATCCCAGTAGGCCTTGGCTGTTTCTTAAAACACCTTGCCCTCGAAAACGGGATCTCCTACAAGAACGAATCCTAGTAGGCCTTGGTTGTTTCTTAAAACGCCTTGCGCTCGAAAACGGGATCCACCACAGAAGAAAGTCCTAGTAGGCCTTGGTCGTTTCTTAAAACGCCTTGCGCTCGAAAATGGGATTTCCTGCAGAACCAAGAAAACGACAAGAGCCAAAGCGCTCGAACGATGGTCTCAGAATCAAAAAGGAATTGCACAAGTCTTGAACGAGGGCAACCACTCAGTAAGACCCTCGCAAATACTCAAGACCTAGCAAAATCCCCCAAAGGCGGAAAAAATGTCACAAGTCTTGAACGAGGGCAACCACTCAATAAGACCCTCGCACACACTCAAGGCTTGGACAAATTCTCCCCAACGCAAAAGTTTATACAAGTCTTGAGCGTAGGGGCAATCTCACAGTAAGACCCTCACGATCGCTCAAGACTTAGACAAATTTTCAAGATAAATTTACAAAAGCATTACAAAAGCAGAAATTTATACAAGTCTTGAGCGGGGGGGCAATCTCACCATAAGACCCTCACGAGCGCTCAAGACTTAGATAAATTTTCAATTTCAAGAACAAAAACAAAATTTATACAAGGCTTGAGCGTAGGGGCAATCTCACAATAAGACCCCCACGATCGCTCATGACTTAGACAAATTTTCATTGCATCAAAGGAATAAAACATTCACAGGAGTATATTGCACAGTCTTATTATAAGTGAACTGAAGAATAAAGTCATGAAGAAAGAGATATTTTATTCATTGCAAAAGGGAATTATTACAAGGCAAAAGGGCTCAAAGGCCCATGAAAGTCTATTGCAAGAGAAAGCAGGAAATCTGAAAAATACAGAGAACTGATGGAGGAAAAGCTTCAAGCGGCAGGGGCGATATCTTCATCAATAATCACCAAAATGTTTTGAGCTACGGGGCCTTGGACTGGGCCCTCAGGCTCTTGCTGCTGAGCTTGGGGATTGTTGGGCTCATCTGCGCCGGCACCAGGAGCGTCGGCATTTTCAGCGGCTTCGACTGGGGCTTCTTCTATGATGGGCGCTTGAGGCTCGTCTTCGGGATCATCATCCTGACCCGCGCCCCCTTCCCTGTGAGCATCGGTGTACTCATCCTGGATCAGTTTCACCAGGAAGTCGTACTCCATTTCCGCTATGCTGTCCGCGGGGTCGTTTGGATCCTCTTCTGCCTCCTCACATCGCTCATTAAACATGAGCCCCGTACCCTCAGCACCCTTCATCGCCGGATCCGTCAGCCCTTTATGGATGCCTTGATCCACTGCCAGGTTGAAGCCATTTTGAGCTTCGTCCAAGCAGTGTAACGAGGCCGCGAAGTTGAAAACTTTGGAATGACAGAACTTGATCAACGCCTCCTTGGTCGCACGCTCTAAGCTCCGAGGCCACTCGCTGACAGTATCATTAAACTTGCGCTCGGCCTCCAGAGCCCTTGCTTTCCAGCTCTCCCTCTCTGCCTCGGCCTTCTGGCACCGCTCGTTTGCCTGGGCCAGCTGGTTACCCAAACGGATTCGAGCGCCGTCAACCGCCAAGAAGTCCTCCTTCAGCTTTCCCAGCTCTTCCTCAGTCGTGTTGAACAAACCCTTGAGGGATTCGTACTTTGCAATTTCTGCATCCAGCTCTGATTGGATTTGAGCCGGGTCATTCGAGCGTGCCATCTTCTTGTATTTTGCTTTCCGATCGGCGTAGATGGAGGCTCGCATTTGCACGTTTTTGAGCCGGGGAAGAACTTGCTGCATAATCGAGAGGAAAAGTGTGAGCCAAAAAGTTGTGATTTACAGAAAAGAAGAGAAAGAATGCAAGGAATGATTACTTACGGAAATTAGAGCGTGGGCTGCGTCGAGGGTCACTTTCTCCACAGATTCGCTGTAGAGGTGCCGGTGGTCAACCGAGAATTGAGCCTTGCTGTACAAATTCTCGGTGACAGCCTGGGCGACCGAGCCAGGCCTCAGCAAAACTGGCCCACCGTCGGTGGCGCCTGAGAAGTCTCTATCCCCTCGGCGGGGGAACTCCCATATGCGTTCTTCCTCTGAAGAGGAAGTGTCCCCCTCGCCCCGGGGGCCCTCCACAACTTGTTTGCCCTTTCCTTTGATTGCGGCGGAGTCGGGCATTCTCTTCCTCTTGCGGGAAGGCCTGTTTGCGCTCGGAGAAGCTTCTGTTATCGCCAGTGTGGTCACTGGCCTTGTTTGCTCTACAGGAACGGGGGGCTGAACATCTCCTGGCCTTTCTGACCGCCCCCTTGTCTCTCTGGGGACCAACCTACGTTCCCCCCGGCCACGTGGGGGCTGCACCTCTGGATTTGCGCTCGTGCTGGCGCCGCTACGAGCGTCCCCTCTATCGTTGCGGTTACGAGGGCGTTGTGGCTCGCGCTGTTGGTTCCCCTGTGGGGTCTGATTCCTGTTCGCATGGGCAAAACGAGCCGCTTGTCTGATTCCGCCAGCCATTTCGAGTATAGCGGCTCCTGCAAGAATGAAATTTTCAAGGGTTAGAAATATTCAAACCATTTACTTGGATTACAAGTTACAAGTACAGGAAAGAAGTTAGTATTTATTCCTATCTAAAGTTAGTGCCCTAAGAATCTAACCGTCTCTCTCTATGTCACGAGCCGGAGGGTTGTCAAGGAAATGAGGGTCATTGGTAAGACCACACAAGAACATGAGTTCCGCATCGTCTATCCAGTCCTTTGCTTGTATAAGGTGACCCTCGTCCCTTAGGGTTGTTGCCAGGTCTTTAGCCCAGTCTCTGGGGAGTGAGGGTGGCAAACGGCTCTTTGAGTACGAGCCCCATTCCGTGATCACCCCAAAGCCCTCTTCTGATGGAGCCTTGACAAAGATGAATTTTTCCTTCCAATCAATGCCATAAGTGCTCGAGGGCGAGTTGATCAGCTTCATATGGGCCTTCGCTTGGACATAATAAAAACCCGCCTCAGGAGAAGAGCGAGAGGAGCTGACCACTTGGAAAAGGGCATTGAAGTTCCGCAAATGGGGCTCGTAACCCATGGTCCTCATCAGAATTATGAAACAGGTCAGGAGGGCCAAGCCGTTGGGCACTATTTGGGATGGACACAAGCCCAGGTCATTCAGCAAATGGGCCATTGAGACTGAGATAGGGAACCTCAAGCCTCCTGATCTCACGGTGTCCACATATACAGCCATTTCCCCGGGAGGCGGATTGTTTGCACGCTCGTGGTTTTGTGGGATTCTCCAAGTATACCGCTCGTCCCAGTAAATGGGGGCCATCATTGTCTTTACATCTCCCACAGTGACAGTGCTGGGAGTTTCATCAGGCGTGCGCTCGGTAGCCTGATAACCTGAGCCCTCCCCCTCGTTGGGTCCTTTGGATTTCTGGGTTTTCTTACTTTTGCCCTTGTCACGGGCCCTTTCTGAAGGCCCGGTTACGGCTTCCGCCACTGGAAGCGGATTTGCAACGGCCACGGTCACTCTATGGCGGTGGGGATGTGTGGCACTTTGAGTTATAGGGAGAACAGTCCCTTGCCGTTCTGCCTCAATCACCAGATCCATCTCCTCAAAGAGAGGATCCACTCCGCCGGGGTTTCTGTCTTCCATAGCCATTACCGCTGCCCCCAACTCTTCATCTCTGGGGGAATCGGGGGAAGAAGAACTCTCCGTGGCCATCTCTTGGATTTCACGGGCAAATTCTTCGACGTGTTGGTCGGCCATGGCGGAAACGGGAGATTTGGGAGTTTTTCTTGGAAGGAGATTAGGGTTCAGAAAGGCGAAAATTTGAGGGATTACAAAATCCTAAAGTCCGAATCTACGGTTAGCAAAGTTAGAAAGTCACACTGGAAATTTACCTTGAAGGTGTTGGAGAAAACTGGAGAAGAGGTTGAAGGTGCTCTGAGAACTGGAATGCGAGAGAATTCTTTTTGCAAAGGGTGCTTGAAAGTTCTGAATGCGTAAAGAGTGTGGTGATTTCAGAATCCCTTATTTATAGGGATGGGAGTTGGTACCGTTTTAGGCAATAAATTCAAAATGGCAATCATTTCCCGCCTAGGAAACCGCCCACTTTATGGAATCGGCACATGCTTCCCCATGCTCACGCGCCCCACGCGCACCCGCATTTAATGCTCTGACGTTTCGAGTGCTTCAGAATAGTACAAACATTTAATGCGGAAGTGATACGATCGGTCAGTTGAAAAGACCGCATTTATAGCGCAATCAGAGGAAAAATTGCTCAGCACGCCAAATCCTACACGAGCGCTGCACGCAAAAGATAGAACGTTTCAAAATTCTACAGTCCTTATCACTAAGGGCTACAGAATTGGGGGGCAAAATGATGGGGTCAAAATACGATCGCCCCATGTTAAGACACGTGGCATCACGAGAAGATGACATCTGTCTCCCCCAAGGCGGCATCCATCTGCGCACGAGCGCCAAGCCCAACAAGCGTTATCCTTCTTCAGGGAGTTGAGCCCAACGAGCGCTATCACTCCCACGAGCGTCCAACAAACTAAACGATTGGTACGCCCACGTGCCAAGGAAGCCCTCTTCGAGCGTTACATTCCCTCAGAGTGGCCTCTCCTTTGGCTCGTCATCTGAACTGGGGCCCACATTCCCCTCAGCGGATATCTTGGCCCCCAAGACTCAAGGTTGTCACGAGCGCGCTCTCAAGCCCTCGTTACCAACCGCCCAAATGGCTCTCTGACACAACGTACATGCCCACGCACCTGCCACTGTTGCCAGCACTAACTTTCGGCCACTTTTGCAGAAGATTCCTCCTAGGTTTCTTTCTCATGGCACCACGTGTTAGGGCAACATTCGGCCAGGACCACTTGAGGCAAATGACCAAAGGGCCCCTGACCCTCAACTATAAATAGCCAAAGTCATCTTCTACACAAGTAAGCTTTCTTCATCATTGCAACTGTGACTGAACTTACCTCTCTTCATACACTGAACTGACTTGAGCGTCGGAGAGCCAAATTGGGTATCACCCCCAGTTCCCCCAGCTTGGCCATCTGACTTTTCTTGTGCTTGTCCCAACAGGTTGAACTCACTTTCTCATTTCCGGCGAAGCTCCGGTGGTTTCCTTCCCAAATATAAATTGTAAAGTGATCGGATTCGGATCCACCCATTTCCGGACCCATCAATATACATATTAAATAATTAATTAGTTAATTATTTAATAGACTTTGGTTTAATTTTGAATTAAAAAGAAAGTCTAATTTTGGAGAAAATAATCTAGTTAATTAATTATGAATTAATTAATTAGATAAAATAAGTTATTTATTTTATAATAAATAAAGTATAAAATTATCCAAAAATAGTTTGGATATTTTTAGCTCTCTTAAAAGTTGACTTGAATTAGAATTCAAAGTCAAAGTTGGAAAATACTTGATGATCAAGTAATAGGAGAGAGAGGGACCAAATCCTTTGTCCATTAGGACTAGGTTCGGCCGCCCCTCCCCTTTCCTATATATAGGGGAGCTCATGCTCCCCCTTAGAGCTAATAGACAATTCTTGGTTCATGTGTTGAACACCTTCCTTTCTCCAAGATTAAATTAAACCCTAGGTTAAGCCTAAACACTAACTAGAGAACTAGCATCCTTACTAGTTAGATTGTGATCAAGTTGGTGGACTTTCTCTAGAGACTTCAAGTTAGAAGTTTTGAAGATTCGAGCTTTACCAAAAGTGGGGATTAAGCAAAACGATCAGAAGGGATGATGAAACGATTCTGAACCCAACAGAAAACGAGTGAAAAAATCGAACCAAAGAAGATGGCGAAAACCGTTCGTCCATATCCTGAAAGATGAGTTTTTTCACGAGGTTTTTGTGACTAGCAGTTTTCTACTTTCGCGAAACTGGTTTTCGAAGGGAGTTTCAATCCTGCTTTTCTCGTTTCATGTTTCTTTCTTTATGTTATATTGTTAAGAACTTCCCTAACATGAATTGAATCTAGGTTGGTTTGGATTGCTATCCCGACAATGGATTCTGAAGTAGAAAGAGACTTTCGAGGGATGGGTTGTCAAGCCGCGAGAAGAGCGTTCTTGGGTGGCTTGAAACGCTTCAAGAAAGAATAAAAGAAAAGTAAGTTTTCTATCTCTACGAATTTGGTTACACGATTGCGAGTTCTAGGTCCTTTTGTTGGGAAAATTTTTAAATTCCGCTGCTTTCTGATTCGTGTTTTCCAACATGATTTTCATTCCTTGATTGTATTATTTGATTACACTATCGCACGATTGCACGATAATTGGATTGCATGGTCGCCTAGTGATTAACAAAGCAAGCATGTTTCATGTACATTTGGAGTAAGGTTGGAGACTGCCCTCACTCGCCGGGGCCATGTATTAAATGCATGAAAATGATCAAGTATTTAATATTGACAGTTGTATTTTCGGGAGAAGATATCTCTTTATTGAACTTATATATTTATCTTTTCTAAAACTTTACCCGAGAATATAGTTTGCATGTTAACTGTGCAAATATTTATTTAAACCCCTCACTCAGTCTTCACAGACTGACGCCTCCACCTTTCAGGTTCTTGCAGGTGCACGCTAGGCCGGAAGTGAGTCGAGTCCAGTTCTTGTAATCGAGTCAGGCACGGTGCATGTTATTTATTGTTGCACTAGATTTATTATTATTATGAGTATTTGTTATGGATTCGGAGATGATAAATGTTATAGCATGTTCTAATAGTTATGTGATAGTGAACAGTTTATGCTTCCGCGTTATTCTGTTGCGTATACGAGTTAATCCCGCCTAGCTGGTCGTTTTATTTGCATTGTCACCCGTTCACTATAGGTCAGTTCATGTATGGATTACCCGTTTCGTGTGTGAATCGACCTATAGTGCGGGGGTGTGGCATCTCCACGTGTAGGGTTGCTACAATAATTATAAACGTTTCTTTCCAATTATAAATTATTGCAAGCAAGCCATGATTGACATTGATTCAAGCATGTTTTGGCGAGTACCATGATTGCACTGTGGGCCCGAGGGTAGTGTATTGAGCCAACCGGGAAAGCAAGGGCTGACGGGGTAGCTCTTACACTATCCTCACCATTTTGGGATCACCCCTGAATCCACCAGGAGGTTTGGTGGAGGAAGGAATCCCATGCGTGGGAGTCATGTTCCCGACGTACACCATGATTGGATGGTTGGGCTTTGCAAATCCACCATCACCCGGAGGGAAAAGGGTTCATGAAAATGCTACTTGATCGCACTGTAATTGAATTGCATAATCACATGATTAATAATCAATAAAGCATGTATTGTACACGTTTGGAGTAAAGGTTGGAGATTGCCCTCACTCGTCGGGCCACGAATAGAATGAAATTGATTAATGAAATTGTTAAATTTGATAGTTGTAATCTCGGGCAAAGATGATTTCATATTCAACTTATATTACTTTATTCAATAAATATTTCACCCGAGGCTATGACTTGCATGATATGTGTGTTTATATCTATTTATGCCCCTCACTCAGTCTTCGGTAGACTGACACCCTCACTTTTCAGGTACTCACAATTGCGTGCTAGGCGGGAGTCAGAGTCGTGTCCTGTTATCCAGCTGAGTCTAGTATTGCATATTCCATGTTATTGACAGTACGGATTGATTATGTTATTGCTATATATTTTGGAGATGGTAATGTATTGATATGTGGTATTAGAGGTTTACACATTTTGAAATACTTGACAGTTGATAATGAAACTTTTGTGCTCCCGCTTTTGAATTGTCATGTATGGGTTTTGAATGATTTGGGGTATAGTCCCGCCTAGCTAGAGTGTTTCTTGTATTGTCACCCGTTCGCTATATGTTTGGTTTATGTACGGACTATCCATTTCGTATGTGGACCGAGCTATAGTGCGGGGGATGTAGTGCCTTGGCGTGACGCCCCAGTTTTTCAGTCGTTCAGGTACGCGTGTGAGTTTTGAGATTTAGGGTTATTTAATTGTGCTATTTAATTTCTTTGATTTGATTACTTGTAAATTACATGATTTAAACCTCTAACTTCGAGAATTTATTTACGTGAATTGGGTATTTATTTTTCCCCGAGCATGATTTATGTGTTTAATTGTTTATATGAACCTAATTGCAATATTACACACGCATCTCTCTTTTCCCGAGCCTCGTCATTTCATTCCTCGTAACTCCCGAACCCGTTGCCTATCTTTTAATTTAACTTGTAAATCAATTTCTATTCTAACCGTATTTCAAATTGGAGCCGAAACCATTCAAATATATCGTAACACCAAAATATCTAACAAGCTGGGCCCCGCAACCACCAACTCTCTCTCTCTCTCTCTCTCGGTCACGCACCTCGTGACCCCGTTCTCTCTCCCCTCTCTTTTTCTTTCTTTTCTTTCTTTCTTCTCCTTCACTTTCCTTTTCCCATTTCCTCTTCTCCCTCACAGACTTTCCCCCTCAAATTCTTCCTGCCGAAATCCCAACGCCAACCTCAGCCACTACAGCTCCACCGCCGACCACCAGTCGCCGACCACATCAGCCAGCTACCTTGCTTCGTTCGATCAACCGCAGCCGCCTCTCACCGCCGCACTTGCAGACCCAGCAACAGCCACAACCCCTTCCCCTGTTTTCACTTTTGGCCACCAACTGCCACTAAGTAAGCCACCGGCCGCCGTGTCTTCTTCCGCCACATTTCAGCCACCCACCACCATCACCAGCCCTTTTCCGCTCGCCATTTTTCAGCTGGACAAGGTAGCAGCAACAGTAAGTTGACAGCCCCTATTTTCTCTTTCACGCTTCACCACAGTCAACCATCGCCTCCGGTTGTTTCCACCACCAGATCGTCGCCGAAGTCCCGGCTGTCAGCCACCACTTCCGGATATCATCACCACCGATTCATCATCTGCTGCCAATGTTTTCAAAACCGGACCGGAGGGTGAACCGGTAGCCTTACTGGTCACCGGTTCAACCGGTTCGATCGGTCGAATCACCGGTTCAATTGATATGATGTAATAAATAATTAATTATTTTTTTATTTTATAAATAATGGCATTATAAATTAAATAAATATTATAAATTTTATATTTCTTCATATTTAGCATAAAAATATTATTTCCTCGGACAAAATCTAAAAAATATACAAAATAATAATTAGATTAATCTTAACATAATAATTAATATCCAATAAAAGTAATATTTATATACATATAATATAAATATAACATAATTAATTCAGTCAATTGGATCAATAAACCCGGCCCATAAAATTAAGTTTTGGCCCATTGATTACTTTAACAAATAAAAAGGCTTGCCTATTCATTCATTCAATTAAATGAAAACCCTAGCTGTCTGACAAATCATTCACGTCTCTCCACATATGTCTGTGCGCCATCCCTCTCCACATCTCTCTTTTGCCATTGAAGGTGAAGCTTCAGCATCAATCGCGGCTCTATTTTCTCTTGGTCATTAACAGCAATTTGCTATTCATCTCTTTTGCCATTGAAGGTGAAGCTTCAGCATCAACCGCGGCTCTATTTTCTCTCGGTCATTAACAGTAATTTGCTATTCTTCTATTTCTTCGAATTTTTTTTTTCTCTCTGTCATCAACGGCAATTTGTTGTTCTTCTATTTCTCTGATTTTCACATTCAGCGTTAATCTCCCATAATTTGTTGTTTCTCTAATTTTGTTTGAAATTTTTGGTGGTTTGATTTTTGTGATTTATTAAGGTATAAAACAGAAAAAAAAAAAAAAAAGTGAAAAAATAATGGCATAAAATTCGAACCGGCGGTCCAGTCCGGTTACCAGGACCAAAACCGCCGGTTAATCTGTCGGTTTTTCCGGTCCTGGACTGGTCCGGTCACTGACGGTTTTACAGGCCCTACCGGACCGGACACTGCACCGGTCACCGGTTGAACCGGTCCGACCGGCCGGCCCGGTCCGGTTTTGAAAACATTGTCTGCTGCTCGTCTTTAACTTGTAAACCCTATTCCTTGCATAAATTGTGTATTTAGTCTATATAGTGATTTAGGTAGTTAGCTTAATTGCTATAATTTAGTTTAATTACAGATTGTATTGAGAATTGTTTACCTTGGGATTTAATCTGTATAATTTGTTAATTGATTTATTATTAATGAATTCGATTTATTAAGTGTACTGGATGAGATTTATTAAGTGTACTAGATGCTTATGTGTATTAAATATTTCATATCATTAATAAATTATTCTAACTAGATTTGAACGATTTGGTTAATTGAAACTAAATTAGCGTGCCAAGTGTACGTGTGTGTATGTTCCTGTAATAATTAGTTTGATATGATAATTGTGAATTGAATTGGTGGTGCTGTATGTGAGTGCGTGCGTGTGATGAATGTGATGTATATAATATATATTTTATACATTATAATGGGTTGTCCCTGCCTGTTCTGTATATGTATATATATGCAGTGGGGTGTGTATATATATATATTCTGTGTATGTGTGTGTGATTGTGAAACTTATTAAGTGCTAAATTGGTGAGTTCGTAGTAATTTAATTGGTATGTTATTTTGTAATTGTTTGTGTACAGTATATATATAAATATATATATATAAAAGTATATGTATGTAATTATATAATATTTTGGATAACTGAAGTTTTAATTAAAATTTAGTAGTTTTATCTTGAATTGGAATGAATTCTTGTAATTTAATTTAACTCGTTGGCAATTGAATTGCATATATACACATTGTTCCGCGGAGATCACCGATCGAATAGGCACTATCTTGCATGCTTGTTTTGTCCCGTCGCTTGTTAGGTGAGGGTGTTTTCGTTCTAGTTATGTATTAAACCCTAAAACCTGCATGAATGGAATTTGGTCTAAAACCATAATTATACTTATATTGTTTCAAAATGGCTATCGAGTAAACATTTACTGAAATTGAATCGATTATTATTGTTACTTACTGACTGTTCCTGTTTTGGCGAGATACTATACTGCACATTGACTGTGGGTCCTGGAACTTGTGTATTGAGCAAGCTGGGGAGGTGTCAGGTCGACGGTAAGCTCTTGCACAGTTCCACACTGTTGGGATGACCCCTGAATCCACTAGAAGATTGGTGGAGGAAGGAGTTCCGGGCTTAGGGAGTCATGCACCCTCTGCTCACCATGACTGGATGGTTGAAGGTTAGCTAACCTTCCCATCATGGAGGAAAAAGGAGATCTTGGGGGAATCCGGCACCACAGGTTACCTAGGGATTATTGTCTTGACTGATTGTACTGATTGATCACACTATTACACTGATTGCACTGTATGGTATTGATTGAATTGCATGATCACCCTTAAACTGAAACCTAATCATTGTACAATGTCGGTGTTTGGTTGGAGATTGTGCACGCTCACTCGCCGAGCCACTGATAGCCTAATTGTAACGCCCCAATTCCCGGCTTTGCAGGTACGCACGACATGTGTGAATTTTCCAATAGTTAGGATTATTTTTAGTTCTTTTGTTTATTAAATTCTTATAATTCGTGACAAATTGTATAAATTATATTTCAATGTGATTACGTGAAATATGTACCAATTTGAGCATTATTTATCGGATTGAATTTAATTTTTACGTGAATTAATTCCCGAACCTGCCTTAATTGTTTAAATGTCCTTAATTGATCATTATTTTAAATTAGTAGACTAAATTGCATAAATATATTCTTGGACTAAATTGATCATTCTCTAAACTTCATATCCTTAATTGCATAACTTATATAACTTGAGGGACTTGATTGGAAATTGAATTCATTCATCAATTATAAGATATGAATCACGTAGAAGCATCCTTCATTGATTCTCATTTCATATTACATACAAACTTTGCTCCCTTGGTGTCTCGGTTCTTCCATGGAGAGAGGAAGAGGAGATTTTATCAACCTCTAGCTATTTTACCGGAGAAATTACACATTTTGGAGCTCAATCATCCACTTCCATCATCTTCTTCCATCTATTTTATTTCAAGATATATATGATTATATATGTGATTTCTTGAAAATATTTCTTGAAGCTAGGGTTAGGATTTAAGCTTGTCAACTTGGTTATTTGGTATTAGAAGTAGGATTCTATGCTTTTAGCTTGAATTTATGCATGAATCCTTGAAGGAATTGGAGTTATAGAATAAGTTCATATGTAAGTTGATGATGATGATTCTTGGAGATTCAAGCATGATGTAAGTGTTTATATTGAGTTTTATTGTACCTAAAGCATGTATATATGTTCCTTATCATGAATTGTAATATTAGGAGTTGAATTATGATGCTTATGGTGAACTTTGATTGTGGTTCGTGAGATCCCCTGTTTCTTCCCCTGTTTCTGCATCTCCTGCGCAACGGGAACGGCCCTTCCCGTTCCCTTTGTATTTGGGGAACGGCCGTTCCCATAGTTTGAATTGTGTGCATGGCGGCGAGGACGGGAACGACCCTTCCCGTTTTGGCTTACAGCCGGAACGGCCGTTCCCATCTTCGGGGAGAAACTTCGGGGAGCTGGGAACAGCCCTTCCCATTTTACACTAAGAGCCGGAACGGCCGTTCCCAGGCCCCTGGAGAGGCAGTAAGTTTCTGCATAAAAATAGGAAATTCCAATTCCATTCCTTTACCCTTAATTGATCCCAACATGTTATTATATGATCAATTACATGCAAGAATATGATTATATCATACTACATTTGTTAATGTATATGACCTCGTTACATGATTATGTCGTGCGTTACATTTTGGTAACATTATCGAGTTATGTCTCCTGAGTGCACAAATGTTTCTGTTCCTTGCCCAGTGTTATCCAGAGTAGAGATGGGAATCAATGAGCACGTTCACGCATTCATGAATTGTCGTGTCACCTGTTAGCAAGCAAGTCAGGTCATGCAAAGCAGTGCGCATACCGTGATTATCGTGTTAATGTTATGATCATGCAAAGCAATGCAGGCATTGTGATTATCGTGATCATCGTGATTATCGTGTTACCGTGTACCGCTCGTCAGCCGCAGGAGCTAAGTGCTATACGGGACAGCGTGCTACGCACATGAGAGCCACCTCTGGAACCTGCGAGGCAAAGTGCTACATGTGTGTGGAGCCACCTCCTGAACCCTTAAGAGCCACCTCTAGAATCCTAACGCTGCAGGTATCGTGTTATCGTGAATGGTGAAGGCTCGCAACCTTCCCATTATCGTGTTATCGTGATTGGAGTGATGGAGTGATTGGACTGGTGGGGTTTATTGGAGTGATGGAGTTATTCGTGAAATCAATGTATGTGCAGTGTTCTTGCAGGTACACTCTAGGCGGGAATCGAGCTGAGTCAAGTCCTTGCATTCGAGCCCCGCACGGTGCATTTATTTATTATCATTTCAAAGGAATTATTGTTAAGGTTACTTGTGAGGTATTTTAGGAGATGATAATGTATTGATATGTGAATTAGTATACGAGTTGTTTAACGAATGATCAGTGCTATAGCATGTTTTACAAGCTATATTTGATAGTAAATAGAGTATGCTTCCGCTTTATCCTATCGCATGTATAAGTTTAGTTCTGCTAGCTCGTCCTGTTATTTGCATTGTCACCCGTTCGCTATAGGTTGGTTCCTGTACGGATTACCCGTTTCGTATGTGGATCGACCTATAGTGTGGGGGTGTGGCATCCTTACGTATTGGGGTGCTACACTAATATTGTAACTAATTGTTTAAATTGATAGTTGTAAAGTCCGAGTATAGATCAATTGATTTATTGCCTTCACGGGAACTAATTTACCTAAATTTTGCTTGGGATTTACAGTTTGCATGTGCATGTTTCTATATATATGTATATCTTCTGCTCACTCAGTCTTCTAGAGACTGATCCCCCTTTTTCCTTTTCTTCCAGGTCCCTTACAGGTGGTAGCTAGGCAGAGTTAGATTGTCGTGTCTTTGTCCGATTTCTGCACTTGTACACTCACTGCATCTTATACTGATTATTGTATTGTATTGATTCTTTTATTGGGCCGGTGTGCCATTTATTGAATTGATATGACTCGGGACAGGTTCGGACAGGTTTTATTGACTTAGTTGAACCCGTTTTTATGGTATTGGATGGTATGATATTCGGGACAGGTTTCTGAAATTTAGTGGTACCCGTATTTACTTTCTGTTCGAGTAACTTTTAATTGTCTGGACATTGAATGATTGACTGCTTTGCTTCCGCATTTCAGCTACTGTTGATTGTCCCAGGGTTAGATTTCTCGTAGCTAGGACAGTCTTTTCATTGTCTTCCGTTCGCTGTGAGTTTGGTTCATGTATGGACTAGCCATTTCATATATGGGTCGAGCTCATAGTGCGGGGGATGTGGTGCTCTCGTTCGGGTGCTACCATAATTGTATACGATTTATACAATAAATAATACATCCAACTAACATAATGCATAGAATAATAACTTCTGCAGAAATAGAAAGATGCCTATAAGGTTATTGTCCATAGCTTTTTAAGGACATCATATTTTCTGTTGGAGTTGGATAAGGAAGTATCTTAACACACTTTACCTTTGAGGAAATGAATATTGTTCTTGATATAATCCGTTTCAACATTTGCCTCCGATCTTAATTAAGGTTGAGATAGATACAGAACAACGGGAGATTGTGTGACTACGGAAGACATAAATATAGTATGAAAGCATCTATTACTTTTTCTAGTAAGAAACTTTGGAATTTCACAGTAGCCTGTAGCTAATTGACTTGCTTTGAAAGGCTTTTGTTACTTTTGTTTTTAACTTATTGCACCAAAAATCCCGTGATATACTTAATTAGCACTTCGAATTTTGTGATTTGAAATGTTTCAAAACAAATTCTATAATTGTATTAAATTAACACTCAAAACCTTACAGTCGTGGTGGTTGTTACGACCGTAGGGTTTTGAGCGTTAATTTAGTGTTAATTTAATAAAATCACATAGTTCGCTTTAAGACATTTCAAATTATAGGATTCAAAGTGCTATTTATATATATCTTAGGGGGGTGACCAAATAAAAAACTCTTTTTATTTTATATGATTTTCTTTTGATAAATGGATAGGCCTAAATCGCAATTGCTAAAATCAACTCCACAAATGAGTTAAGAATCATCAAATAATGAACGCCCTCCCCTGGGAAGTAATTTGATGGAAAAAGTACTTTTCCAACTAACAGACAAGTGAGAAAACCTATGTTTTGAAACCCGGATCGGACGGCGAACCGGGACTTCTTATTGGTTACTGGTTTTACTAGTTCGATCGGTCAGACCACTGATCGAACCGGTATGACGTCATAATTACGTAATAATTATATATATTTATATAATATTATAATATTAATTAAAAATAATCAGATAAGCTAAATAATATGGAAAATTGGATATAATTTTAAATTATTTCCAACTATTTATTAATTTTGAAATAAACTAATAATAAGATTTCAAATTATAAATTTACAAACATAAAGATAAACTATTCTTTTATATTTTTTCCATGTTTAAATTGAATTTTACAATATAGTATAATATTTATAGTTATAATTAATATTCTTTTAAAACAAAAAGTTTAAATATAATCTATAGATTGATGGGTTTATTTTTTACGAGATATTTTCCAAAAATTACCGTTAAAAATGGACTACTTTCATCTAATAAGAATCTCTTACATAATTAGTACTAATATTTAATTTGAACTTTCTAAAACAAACATCAATTTATCCCAATTGGTTGGACCTTGGTTTCCCTTCCCAAGGATGCGGGTTTGAACTCCCGCATGCCCCCATAAATTGTGATTTTTCCAATTTTTGAAAGGGGAAAAACCGGGCCAACCGGTCCGGTTCAAGTTTTTGACCAGTTTTGAACTGGTTTGTGCCGGTTCAAACTGGTCCAACCAATAACTGGTTTTGGGGGCATGACCGGACCTGATAGGCCTCCAGTCACCGGTCGAACCGGTCCGAGCGGCCGATCCGGTCCGAGTTTCAAAACATAGGAAAAAACCCGACATTTGGTCCACAAAGATTGGTAGACCACTAGGGTTGGACCAAATATAGATTTATCTTCCATACCTAGAATACCGTCGTACTGAATATTTTTTAAGTTTTCACATAACAAATCTCTGCTTGACGACACCAAAGATAAAATAATATTTTTTTAAAAAACGACAATGTATTTTAGATTGGGCTGTCAACGGGTCGAATTCGAATCGAAATACGAGATTTTAAATCCGAATTTGGACCCATTATGGGTCCGAATCTCAATCATATATGATTTAAATTCATTGTTTTTGAATCATGCGTAATCGGGTCGGATTAGAATCGATAAAAGATCCGACCCAATTAATAATAAAATCTAATTTTTTAAATATCAAATCTAATATAAAAAAAAAATGTAATTACATAATATTTAATAAATAATTGTTATTTAATGAATTATTTGATGATTTTATTTATATTTATTTAAAATAAACTAATTTAAATTTATTAATAAAGAAAATATATACTGAATAAATAGTTTAAAATTTATTATTGTTTAAAGTAATAAATATGTGAAAATTTTAATTTCAATCATTTTAAACAATAATAAATATGTGAATTTTAATTTCAATCATTTTACTTAATATAAGATACAAGTAAATAATTTATTTAATTAAATATTATATATATAATTGGATTCGAATTTTTAATCGATCGAATTCTTAATTCCATGTTTGATCTATTTATTTCGAATAAAGAATATTTATACTCGAATATGATCCATCGAACATTTTTATCGGACAATTATACTAAAATTCGAATAAAATTCGGAATAAAATTCAACCATTAACCACCCTATTTTAGACTCTTCAATACTATTTTGAATGGCAATTCATGATCACAATCAAGGGAAATATCCATTTAGTGTTAATAATACAAAGTAGAACAAATACCTGTTTCCAATGTTTCAAATTCAAAGACATAAAATATACATATGAAGAATCATACAACAAATCAACAACAATGGTCCCATAGCCAAAATAAGTATCAAAGAGACCATTTTGCAGCGAAATGGGTTTCTTCCTTCATTTCTATTCTGATCACCTACAGGTTTCTCAAGAGCTGCTCTTTTTACCGCCTCGAACTTGGCTGGCAACAAGACGTTTCATCACCTTCACTCCAAGAGGGTTGTTCTTGCTCTGTTTGCAATAACAAAGTGGTTAGTATTTACAAAGCAATATTCAATATCGAGAACCACCAAATTCAAGAACTCATAAAAAACCATAACCAGAAAAGAGAACTCACAGTCGAGCAGGTGCCAGAGCGAATGTTGCAGACAGGGTAGTCATGTGGACAGCAACTGTAGTGATCCTCACAGCACGTGGCGCTCTCAAGAGGGCAGCAACCCCATTCATAGCAATAGCCATGGTACTCCCAGATGCAGCAGCAAGTGGTGCTTGTGGGGCACGAGTTGTACTCATCACAGACGGAAGGAGGCTTCACCGGGGATGGTGGAGATGGAGGAGTGGGCCCCGGATTGGGAGGGTTTTGCCCCTTCTTGGTCGGGTAAGATGGCTCCACAGCAATGCCACAAATACCAGTTTTGGCTGGAATATTACGCTTCATTCTGACATACCCCTTCTCTCCCCAGCTCGAACCCCAAGAGTTCCTTACAATCCAATAGTCGTCGTTGCCTTCAGCGCCATAACCAACAACGTTCACACCGTGGTCCAAGTCCAAGCCACACTTACCGTTGAATATGCCCTGAAGTTAACGATGATATATTATGTTATATTTTGAAGATTGATCAAGTGTCGGACACATGTTATTGAACTCTAAAATATTAAGGGAAGTGCTAATCAATCTTGGTCCTTCATGTTAAACAGACAGTTGTATTGCATACCTAATGTTTCAAAATGTAATAAAAATGTGGTGCCTTTGGAAGATTTGAGTGATTAAATTCTAACGGAAACTGTGCATTGACTTGGTTAAAGCGTAAGGATTGTTTCAAAATGTAATAAAATGTGGTGCCTTTCGAAGATTTGAGTGATTAAATTCTAATGGCAACTGTGCATTGACATGGCTAAAGCGTAAGGAGTGTTTCAAAATCTTACAAGTTGGTATTCCGTAACTTATTGAGGAACATATAAGCTCATAATATCTTATTTTAAAAGCTTATATAAGCTCATTTCATATAATATTTACCAAACACTCAACAACATACAACACTTAACAGCTCTTAAACAACTTATAAGTTGTTTTCAAGAGTTTATAAGCTCAGCCAAACACCCTGTTAGTGGTGACATACTGTAACAAACAGATATTATCATTACTTACTGCATATGATTAGTGAAAAGTATATCACATAAAGCGAACATACGACAAGTAACTCGAAATGTTCAGAAACTTACAGATTCATACAACTGAAAGTCCCTACCACCAGCTTCAATGGCAACGCTAACAGGCTGACTAGCAACAGCCTTCTTCAACGCACTCTCACTATTCTTGGGAACATCTTCGTAACCATCGATGGTAACTACATGGGCATTTTTCTGCAAGAACACCATATCAATCAACACAAGAAAATCAAAACAAGTTTCCATTTTAACTCGAGCCTGGGATAAAAACTAACCCTGAGTTGATCACATCTCCCATCCCTGCCAGTATAGGGATAATCCTTCTCAGTATCAATCCCACCATTATTAATAATGAACTGAAATGCATAGTCCATAAGACCACCATTGCAGCCTTCATCATAAGAAGTATCACAATCCACCAGTTCTTGTTCTGAAAGTTCAACTAGATCTCCAGTAACTATCTGGTTTATACCTTCCACAGAAGCTATGGTAGAGAAAGCCCAGCAGCTCCCTATATTAAAAGTCACAATTAATACAGTTAATATTACAAGTTTTTATTCAAAAAAAATTAATGAATTTGCCGAGGCCTTTATTTCTTGTTGTGGGCTATAAAGCTACAAAAAGAGTATGGTGTTGTAGGTGGAGAAACCAAGTCAGCAATGAAAGATGTTTCAAAATATCTCCCAAATAATTATTACAACCAGATTGTCCCAAGTGACAAAAAAAAAAAAAAAAAAAAAAAAAAAAAAAAGAAAAAAAGAAAAAAAGTAAATATTTAGAAGAAACTCTGCTCCACAAATTTCTCAAAATATCTCCCAAATAATTATTACAACCAGATTGTCCCAAGTGACACAAAAAAAAAAAAAAAAAAAAAAAAAAAAAAAAAGAAAAGAAGTAAATATTTAGAAGAAACTCTGCTCCACAAATATCTCCCAAAGAACTCATTTTTTTCTTCGAGTTGCAACTGGTATGAATGCTTAAAAATATGATCATCTATTATCCATTGACCTAAAAAAACAAACATTTCCCCTCCATATTTATCTGTGAATTGAAATCCAGAATATCTCCGTAATGGGAAACTGAAAAAAGATAAACAAAACCCAGAAAAAACAAAACCAACTGCATATATAGCAAAACAATCCTAAAGCAAATTACATCACTAGAAAAAAAAAAAAAAAAAAAAAAAAAACCTAATATATCTTTTAATTTCTTCAATTTTAAGTCAATCAAAGATTCAACCCTCATTTCTTTCCAAAAAAGAAAAAAGGGAAAGACGAAAGATAAATCAAAATTCATGCTTTAAACTACTATACTGATGTGAGGCATGAAATTACAGATCAGAACAGGCTCACCTAATAAACCAATCCAAAGCCAACAGCAGAATCACGTTTCCCAGAACTACAGTTTCTAAAAATAAAAGATCTAGTTAAGAAGAGCTCACCACAACTGCCTTGATCTTTGACCGTAGCAACGGCCCCTTTCGCTCTCCAGTCAACAGATTCCGGCAAGCTGTCTCCAACCTTGGGCATATACCGATCACTCCCGACCTTACTCAGCCGTCGCTTGGCATCGGGTTTCGTGCCCAGATGGGTTTTCCGGTACTCTTCGTTCTCCAGATCGGCAAAACGGTTCAGGCCGAGCTTGAAGGTCCGGTCCGGCAAGGCGTTCTGTTCATCGATGTACTTCAAGTTGTCCTTGAAGATCTCGAATCTCCTCTCCTTCTCGCCCAAACCGTTGTAAGTTTTGCCGTGCTTCACCATCCACGACTCGTGTATTGACTTCAATTCCTCGTCGGAGCGGCCGGGTTTCGCGGCGGCTTGGCTCTCGTCGTAGGATATGATGGACATATCCGTGGAGAGACAGTGTGAGAAGAAGAGAGAGAGGAGAAGAATCAAGTACATGATGGAAGATGATGGAGTCGCCATTGTTGGTGTTAGTGAGAGGAGAGTGGGGGAGATAAGTTATATAGGGAGAAGAATGGAGAGAGGGGTATTTGAGGAAATGGAATTTTATTCCTTTTCTTTTGGATTTTTTTTAAGATTCTCTTTTTTCTCTTCTTCAACACGAAAAGATCAAAATATCATGTACAAGATAATTATTTTTTTTTAATTTTAAGATTTTTATAAGCATGGGTTTAGATAATGAAGGGTGATCTAGAAAATTGAGATATTTTTAAATATTTAATTTTTGTTGAATGGATTTTAGTTTAAGTGATGCTAATTACTAATTTATGTCATTTTACGAAATTTTGATGGTCTAGGTAGTTAAAAATGATCAATTTTACCAAGCTTTAATAGTATACAGGTTCTATAAAATATATTGATAAATTCAGTGTTATTTAATGGCAATTCAGTCATGCCAGTGTAAGCAAAGTCTTGTATTCTAATTTTTTTTATTACACAACTAATATTACTAAGAAGAGTTTTGTATTTTATGGAGATCTAATTGGAATGGTATAACCAGAGCTTTACCATAATCATAAGAAAAAAAGTATACATTTCAAAATAAAGAGAAGTTTGTAAACATACAAGAGTCAAATGTGATACACACAAATAGAAAAGAACTTCGAAAACTAGAGTCGAGGTGGGAAGAGAGAGAAATAACATTAAATAAATTTTACTAAGCTAAAATCTGACTTATAGTGTAGATTAAAAACATAATTGAAATTTAATTTTATCCTTCGGAAGTTAGAAATCACTTTTTACTTTTGAAAACGAAAAAGAAATGGAGGAGGACAAAGAGTCAAAGACTAACCCAAATTAACAATAAAGTGGGAAAGGGGGAAAAATGAAAGTGGTAGATGGGCATGTGGATGAGATAGATGACTAAGATGCGTGGTTGAAAATGATATGTTTGGCAGAGAGAGGAGCGGACTTCTTTTGGTAGGGGCAACTTCCAATTTAATAGCTCTAACAAAAGATTTAAACTTTCTCAAAAGAATATATATCAAAAATTTCAAAAGTTCTAAGATTAAAGTTATAATTAATTTGCAAGAATGCATCATGCATGTTAAGCTACATACGATAATATTATATAGGCCTTTTTGTTGTTTTTATTAATATTGTTATTTATGTTTGCTCGAGACTAGGGGTGCGTTTCGAAGCGAGTCGAGTCGAGTTTGGCAAAAAAAATCCAGCTTGAGCTTGAGTTTGAAAAGTATGGCTTGAGATTGTGCTTGAGCTTGTCAAGCTTATTTTTTGAGGGCTTGAGTTTGGCTTGTCCAAAAATCGAGCCGAGCTCGATTCGACTCGAAGAGCCAATAGATTTTTGTTGGATATTTTTTAACTCTCATTCAATAATAATATTAAACAATAACAAAGATATTAAGATATATAATATATATAGTATATTAATATTTTTAGTTTTATATCATTATTAAGAAATTATAATCATTAATATATACTTGATATTTTAGGTTATGTATGAGTATTATTAATTATATTATAATAAACTATAAATTATGTAATTACACAATAAAAATTATTAACTAATATTTTATTAAAACATATACTTATGTTATTAATTAGTTATTATGGTATATGTTAGTAATATTGTATAGAATGATATGTTGTTGTAATTATTGAATTGTGATATTATTAAATCATATTTATTGTCAAAATAAGTAGATAAAAATATATAATATATCATATATTTAGTATTACTAGATCATATAAATGTAGATTAATTTACTGTATATTTATATATACAAATTATTAAATATTATAATATATATATATATATATATATAATATGCATATCAATATATGTATATAATATAAATATATATATACTAGCTTGCCAGCCAGCTTGCAAGCCTCGAGCCTTAAAGAAATAGGCTTGAGCTTGGCTTGACACACAAGCCGATCTCGATTAAGCTTGGCTTGAGCTTGATATCGTTCGAGTTCAAGTCGAGCCAGCTTGAGCTCAGCTTGTACGACTCACAAGCTAGTTTGGCTCAGAGCACACCCCTATGCTCGACTATTCATGATTCACTAATTTTAAAGTTATTTTTGTATTTATAATATATATCTTTTATTATTAATTTACGTAATTATGGGATCCTAATTCCAACAAGGCAGTTGTAAAAAAAATTTCATCTTTTAATGTTTAAATATTCCATCGGCGGCTACTATTCTAGTTTTGATATGGATTTGTATATTCCATAGGTTGGATCCATTTCACCTATATGTGTTGTATAAATTTTTTTTTTTTGGTCGAAACCTATATGTGTTGTATAGATACTAATATCTTGATACCTCCAATGTGTATGTGAATATAAAATTGTACGTTATTTTCAATTATAAGTTGAAATTAAGATTTATGTGTTATAGAATTAAGGGATCATAATTAATAGGGAAAAAGATTTTTTGACATCCGAATTATGCCCGTTTTTGTAATTTACCATCCAAACTATTTTTCATTGCAAACCACCATCCAACCTTTGCATTTTTTACAAAACGTCATCTGAAGGTGGTTTGGTCCAACGTGTATATTTTAGGAAAATGCCACGTGTCAATTTTTTCCCCCAAAACCACAAAAAAAAAAATGGTTTAGATGGCGTTTTGTAAAAAATGCAAAGGTTGGATGACGGTTTGCAATGAAAAATAGTTTGGATGGTAAATTGCTAAAACGGGCATAGTTCGGATGCCAAAAAATATTATCCCTAATTAATAACTCCCTCCAAATTGGAAATAATTTAGTTTACTCTCCCGTGTAAAAAAAAAAAATCTATATTAACTCTGACGGGGCACTTTCCGAATGCACGACTAAGGGATGACACGTGAGCAACGTACTCCACGAGGAGTGACACATCAACCCCAATACCTCACCCGGAGAGCCGATCAATCCTTATCGATCACTCGTATCCCAACCGGTCGATGAGCATCCCCGGTACGCCAAATCGACCGGACTAGGCCCTCGAGCACCACCCACATCCATGTGCTACTCTCGACCTTCTAATTTATCGACCACTCAAGCCGTACAGCAGGGCGTGGGGCGTAAAAAGGGGTCGAGACACGTCAAGGGTGCTGAGAAACTGAATCTGACATAAAGGTGTTGTACAGTACCTTTTGTATCCTAACAAACTAGCCAGAACATTAAATGCACCTCCAGTACGTGAACAGCTGGCACCCACCTCCCTTGAACCTATAAATATCCACAATATTTATGGCATTAGTAAGCAGCTTCACTGTTCATTTGACCGTCTCTACTTCCTCTTCATATTTGAGCAAGTACTTGACTTGAGCGTCGTAGTGACAAATCAAGGATAAACCCCCATTCCCCAGTTTGGCCTCTAGCTCATGTTTGATTGACTCTTTGCAGATCAGCTCGAGAGCCGTCCCCATTTACAAATTTTAAGCAATTCGAGCTCCCGGAGTCGACCGCGATCACTCGTCCTATTTCGAGCACGATCAAACTCCCTAATTCAAATTTATAATTTGATTTCACTCCCCACTCACCTAAATTGACTGCAATACCTTAACTTTTTTTTTTTCCTTTTTATACTTCAATTTTAAACCTGAGTACTTTAACTTTTACGAATAATACTATATTCTTAAATATGAATACTTTAATGTTTATGAACAATACTTCAATCATAAATTTAGGTAATTTAACTGTTATGAATAATATCTAATTTAAAACGTAAGTACTTTAACCTTTACGAACAATACTCTTTTTTCTTTTTCTTTATTTTTTCTTCTCTTATTTCAATTTTTAACCTGAGTACTTTAATTTTTACAAATAATACTTTACATTTTAAATTTGGATATTTTATAATTTAGTTACTTTATAGTTTCTAATTAATACATCAAAATATAAATCAACAATTGATTTTATATGTATATATATATATATATATATATATATATATATATATACACACACGGACACACATATGAAGTATTAACATACAAAATAAAAGTATATCACTACAAGAAAAAACCCTTTTCCCAACGCCACTTTTGCTTACACTTGTAAAACCGTAAGTATTAAACTTTTCACTACGGTTTTTTTTGTGTAGTCTTAAAATTTTATAAAACACTACAGTACACACCAAAACCGTGGGGAATAACTGATTATTGCTTACAAAAGTACAATAGTAAGGAATAAAATTTTAAATAACTACATTTTTAATTCAAACCGTAATCAATACTTTATTATTGCTTACACGTGTACAAATGTAGTTAATAAATTTATTAAAAAACTACGATTTTCACTAAAAGTGTAAGCAAAGAACAAAGTATTGTTTATGATTGTATAACCGTAATTAACAAATTTTAAAAATCCTACAGTAATAAGAAAACCGTAAGTAATAAATTTTTAAAGACTACACTAAAATTAATAGCGTAAGTGATACTTAATAATTTATATTTTGAGTATTTAAATATTCTTATAATTAATTGTAATTAAATATATTAAATGCAAATTATATAATAATTAACCTTTGTAAGAATTGTTATTGTCGGGACCATCATATTTAATTATTATATAAAAAGTATTATTTAATTGATAATTTAATTGTAACGCCCCAAATTCCGGAAGTTCAGGTAAGCATGCCACGTGCGGGTCTTCGGGAGTTGGGGGTTCAATTTTATCTATTTACTTGCTCGTTATAATTTCATTACAATATTAGGTGCATTATACATTCTTATGTATCTATATGAATTAACTTTAAATGTGAAATATGTGAATTAAGTGATAATGTGCCTAATTGTACTATATGACTTTCATTGATCATTTTATAAATTTATGGACTTAATTGCATTTCATGAATTGGGAGTTAAATGTCTAATTGTGTAGAGACATGACTTGTGTGCATTCATTTAAATAAATGAGGGGCTATTGTGCAAAATGAAGAGTTATTATGCTTAGTGGAAGATATAATATATCTTGTATGCATCTCTTCCTTCACATTACATTACATACATTTCATACAAGCATCACACACACACACACCTACTAAAAATCGGTTCTTACACCTTGAAGAGAAGGAAGGAAATTTACATCTAAATTCAAGCTATATTTGAGGAACTTTGGAGCTAAGATCATCAACATCATCATATCTTCATCTCATCATTCCTTTTTCCTTCATCTCAAGGCATAACTTGGAGAATATATGAATTTCTTGATTGTGTGTTGAATTGGGTTTGATGATTGATTGATGCTTTCATATTTATTCATGATTAGAAGTATGTTTAGGTCATTTTTCCTTCAAGACTTGCATGAAACATGAAGTTATTTGAAAGTTGGAATACATGAATAATTATGGGGTTTTGGGGCCAAACTCTTGGTGATTTGATGCATGTTTCATGGTTTAATTGTTGTATAAGTGTAGTATAATGTGTATATGTTGTGATTGATCATTTATTATGGATTGAATTTGGGTTTTTTGTTGGTTTGGGGTGTTTGGCCGAAATCCCCTGTTTTCCCCTGTCATTTTCTCGCCCAGTGGGTTCCCAAATGCCCGTTTGGACCCTTAGTTCAAATCCCAAACGCCCGTTTCACTACCCAAAATTTTCGTCCAGAGGCTTCCCAAACGCCCGTTTGGTATCCTAGTTGTTTTTCCAAACGCCCGTTTGGCACAATTCAGCTTTTAGACCAATTTTCAAACGGGCGTTTCTCCCTCATACGAACTCCAAATGACCTAAAGTTTGAACGGCTGGAAACCTCTTGAAGTCTAGAACAACCTCCAATTGGAATCACCTCATTATCTTTTGTCATTTGTGATATGTAAACAATTATTTTAGGTGTCGCTACTTTCCCGACAAATTCCATTCACCTAATTTTAAGCTTACGCCATTTTCACCTCACTTTGAACTAGAAAACGAGCCATATACCATTTTAAAGGTATACTTGTCTAGTTTCATTCCCAACAAACAAAACTCAATTCCCACTTCAATAATTAAAGATATTCCAGTTTTCCCTCGGCATGTACGTTTCCTAAATTGTCGGTTTTTGCCAAACTTCGCCAAAACCCTCCTTATCGCATTTCTTTCACTTCCTTGGCTCCCGTATGTGACTTATATGAATTATAAACTTGATTAATTGATAATTATGTTTCTACTTGACATTTCTTGATACTTTATTTGGGAATTTGGACACATTCATGATGTTATTGATTGTAAAGGTATGATTGACATCACATGACTTTGCCGTTCGTCTTAAATGGTTCATAAGAGTTGAGTCTCATATACACTTGTCCTTGTTACACAGATCACGGTCCCGGTTTCAAGGAGCACGCTCCGTAGGGTGTTCGCTTACTCTCTTTTGGTCGGTTGGTTAAGGTGAGGTTTAAATTCTAGATAAATAGAACCCTTACAACCCCTATGTGACTATTTCGGCCAAAATGTATATATATATATATATATATATATATAGTTTGCGAACTTTATGATTTTCAAATGATTTCACAAAACCGATTGATTGATTGATTGATTGACGGATTGATTGTTTTGGCGAGTCATTGAATTGCACTGTGGGCCTGAGGATAGTGGCTCGAGCCAATTGGGAAAGCATGGGCTGACGGGTAACTCGAGTGCTATCCTCACCAAATTGGGATGACCCTTGAACCCCCTAGGAGATTAGGGGAGGAAGGAGTTCCGGGCTTAGGGACTCATGTACCCTCTGCCCACACGGATTGGATGGTGGGGCCTTGCAATCCCACCATCACCTGGAGGAAGAAGGAGTTACTGAAACTGCTAATTGTGCACCGTAATTAACTGCTTGATCACCTAATCACCTCATAATTGATTCATTGTACACAGTCGGAGTAAGGTTGGAGAATTGCCCTCACTTGTCGGGCCACGAATTGATGGTATTAAATTGATGGAATTAATAAATTGAATTGGTTGTAATCTCGGGAGATAGTATCTCTTATCTTACTAAATTGTATTGTTATTTTCCAACATTATTACCCGAGATTATAACTTGCATGTATGTGCGCATATATTTATTTATAACCCCTCGCTCAGTCCGTGTTGGACTGACACCTCAACTTTTCAGTTTTGCAGGTTCCTGCTAGGCGGGAATTAGAGTCTAGCTTGTCTTTTATTCGGGTCTAGCACTTCACCTTCATACTTTGTTCTTGTATTGATACTAGTTCTTTTGTAGCACGTCTTGGATTTATATTTGGAGATGATATTGTATTGAAATATAAATGTTGGTATCTATAAGTAAATATGTAAATATGGTACCTATAAGTATTAAATGCTATTGCTTCCGCTTTTATTGCTCTGAATCGTTTTTGGTTATTATTTGAGGGTTAGTCCCACCTTGTAGCACCCCACACGTGAGGCACCACATCCCCCGCACTATGGCTCAACACGAGTAACGAAACAGTACTCCGCACTCGTATCAAACCATAGCGAACGGGAGACAAACATAAAATAAACCTTCCTAAGCCAGGCGGAGCTAGACCCTGCAAAGAATACCAAATCACAAAGTAATATGCATAGCCAAGCCAAAGTTCAATAATATCAACCATAACCAGAATTGGGCTCTTCAGGCCTCTTTTACATCATAACAAAACCCAGTAAAAGCAATTCAATACCAATTACATGAATATTCAAGTTCATGATATAACCAAAACGAATCATACATAATTCCAATACATGAATGAGTGAAGAGACTTTCCTAATCTAACTCGACTCACTTAAAGACTCCAGACACCTCCGCCTAGCTCGAAACTCCAAAGTCAAACCTGCACACTGAAAGATTGGGGAGGGAGAGGGGTCAGTCTCTAGAAGACTGAGTGAGCAGGAGCGATACATATATATAAAACATGCACATGCAAGTCATAAATCCCGAGCAAGGTTTTATTTGAATTTAGTTCCCGAAAAGGGCAAGAAAATAGATAAACAATGCTCGACTTTTATGACTAATTCATATTAAATTCATTACATTCATAAATCATACATATGCATAAGGCTCGGCGAGTGAGCGTGCACAATCTCCAACCAAACTCCGACCGTGTACGACAATTTTCATTAATAAGTTAATTAGGTGATCATGCAATATCCCATAATACACGCAGACCATACATCATGTCATAAACATATTCGTTTGGACGATCCGGATCCCGGCCTTCCCGCACGGTGCATAATCATAACATATCATATTCATAAGCATAATCATATCATAACCAACCTTCTTCCTCCGGGTGGTGGACGGGCTTGCAAGACCCGGCCACCTAACATATCAATGTGGCAATGAGGTTCATGAGGCCTCAAAGCCCGGTTAGCGTTTCCCCGTCAAGAACCTCCCTTGACGAAGTCCGTTTCGCCGTAAGTTGGAACTAGTATATGGGATCCCCGTCAGCCCTTGCTTCCTCGGTTAGCCTCATATACTAAGTCCCGGGGCCCGTGCAATCATAACATGCATAACATGATCTCGCCAAAACATAACAATACATACATAGGATACATACTATAGGAAATCATACTTTACCGTGTAACTCGGCATATGATATATACGTACCTCTCCGTGTCATCCAAATCCGTAGCTAGCATGAAGACACACGGTTTGGAGCATAGCCTCATTACAAAACCATTTTTAAGCTTATATACGCTCATACGTATAATTCAGAAGAATTTACTCGATAACTTCATTTGAAAACCATATATATATAATCATAAGGTTTTGGCCAAAGCTTTTCACATAAGGGTTGTAGGGTTTGTTACATAGCTAAAACGAAAACCACCCTCACCTGAACCGTGACGAAACAAGGAACGAGTACCAAGTGCCTGAACAAGATTTCTCCACCCTGGAGACAAACTGTACAAAAGACCACAAGACGTGTTCGTGAGACTCAAGACTCTTAATGAACCATATATGACGCACGGCAATGAAGTGAATATGATATGAATGCATATATGATCATGTTATATCATAAAACCGTTCATGTGCACTATTAATGAAATCAAGGCATATAAACAAGCCATTCATTCAAATACTTTCAAGAAATGAAGGTATCATACTCATTTATTTCATATCCTTCATAATTCATAGCAATATCTTACAAAATCTTGGAACCATAATCACATTATACCTTCAAACATGTTTACATTGAGTATGATACACAAAAAGGTAAAGAACATCACTTAAGACATCAAAAGAATGCAAGAATGTACTTACTATTTCATATAGAAGCATTCAAGCCACGTCATAGCAATTCACCAAAAGCATGCTTTAAACCTCATCCAAATACCACGAAATTGAACCACAATACTCCTAACACATAGCAAAACAAGTTCATAGTTCAACACGAAAGGAGATAAAGTCATTCAAGAGGTGAAACGAATCAAAAACCGAAAAGGAAGCAACACGGACTGCGCAGGGGAAGGGACACGGGGGTGTCACCTTCCTTAGCCAAACTGAGCCACGACCGTGGCTCAGTACAGAGCTTCCCAGAAGGTGTGAAACGCCCGTGTCTCACTCTTACGAGTAAATGAGACACGGGGGTGTCACGGTACAGAACCAAAACCGTTCACAAGTTAAAACCGGCAAAACTGATCTCTTACAAACTCAATCCAAAAGCATACCAAACCAACTCCAAATGCTATGAAACTTAATATACAGTATATTTGGCATGTTATGAACATATTTCATTTAGAGTGAAAAAGCTAAATCACACATTAAGGCCATCGAATCCATGCAACAAAACTGGGTCGCCAAAATCGCACATATGAGCCCTAATGATTCCATCATGCCTTGATCAAGTACTTAGGGCTTGAATTTGGATCTGAAACTTTGGGGAATGCATGCCAACATACTCAAATACTAATGTACTTCATATATATGCAAAATGGCACAATTTAGAGCACATTAGAATGACCAACAAGTTACAAAACGCAACAGCAACAAGTCTATCATGAAGCATGCATAAAAACAGGCCATGTACTTCGGTTTTGAGGCTTCAAATGGATCCAAATACTTGAAACATGAATGTTAACATATAAAGTAATGAGTTTACATCAACTCCATGCAATTTCACACGAAATGGAGACCATTTGATCAAGCAACAACACAATATTTCACACAGCAGTTCGAAAACAGGGGAAGTAGTTTGATCATCAAGTTTGGAGCTCCATATCTCATAATTTCATTAAAGGGTCAAGAGATGAAATCCCCCTAACATCATATACTATCAGTTGGGAAAGAAATTGGCCAAGAAACAAGCTCATATAATCATTTACAAGCAAGGAAAACAGCTGCACAACCAAGCAAGGTCACAAGAGCAATTTCCCCCAAAACCCTATTCATGCTCTTAACCCAAACCCTAATCAAATCTGATCCAAAACATGATGTAAGTAGATGAAATCAAGTATAATAGAGTAGAGAAGACATAAATATTCATACCTTGAAGATTTGGTGAAGAAAAATGGTGATTTGAGCTCAAAATCACAAAAGGGCCAAGGTTTCCTTCTTCTTTCTCCTCTCTCTCTCTCTCTCGATCAGTTCCAGCTGCAAAAGGGGGATATTTGTTCGGTTTTCAGAACAAAAAGGGAAGAGAAAGGCTTATCCCAAGGTACACAAGCCATGGTTAAGGTATGGTTAGGTTAGGGAGGTGTTAAGGGGTCCCACCATGAAGACTAGTCAACCAAAGGAGTTCCTCTTGCACGAGTTGCTCGTTACGGTTGGATTTCGGAGGTCTTAATGATCTCAAAAAGGTATGAGGCTTGTTCCATTGTCTCCAAATCGTCGATACGAAGGCAACGGAGGTGTCGGAATTTGAATCCGAATTCCCGAGCTCAAGATATCACGTACGGAACCAAGGGTGCGCTAATTGCTCGTTAGCCCCCGACTTGGTTCCACAAATCAAATTAAATTCGTAAACACGTCAAATGAATCCGAAAACGTAAACCAAGCATAGAGCCATGTTCATAACACACATATTTACAACATATTAAATTTTCACGACATTTCGGTATCAATACATATATGAACAAAGCACAAATAGAACACTCATGCGCATGAACAAATTCATATTGTTATAAATGAATTACTAAAACTTAAATTCCATATTAAATGAATTTAACGCCAACTAATAACATGTTGAAATTGATTAACAGAATTACCAAAATAGTTAAGGTAACATGAAACCTTAATTAAGAAATTAAACACTAAATATCAAAGTAAAATAAAATGAATTAAATTAAAGTAACAATAGTTTATAGTTTAAATCAAAGATAAACATTTATAACCGATTAATCATATAATTAAATAATTAATTTGCGCAATTTATAAACAAATACATCACATTATTATTACTGAAAAACTGGGGCGTTACAATCTCTCCCCCTTAAAAAGAATCCGTCCTCGGATTCAAAGTACGCTTGAAATCAAACAATGAGAGATTCCCCGTCTCTCACAAGCAACAAGGAGAGAGCCCCGTCTCTCGAGCAACAATGAGAGAACCCCGTCTCTCCAACAACAATGAGAGAACCCCGTCTCTCAAACAAAAATAAGAGAATCCCCGTCTCTTAACCGAAAATAAAGCAAGGAAGTCTCCAATACTCCCAAGCAACTCACGCAAAACCAAATTTAAAATCACGTAAGGCACCCAAAGCAAGTAATAAATGTCGCCCACACTGATATCCAATTACTCCAAGTAATTTAACACCGTGCAGATCAAAACACTTAACATAAAAAAAAATATATAAGTTAAATTTGCATGGATGCATGTATGATGAATGCTATAAGTACCGTTCACCGTAGTAGTAAAATTCAGATTGGTGAGTTGTCATTGTCCACGGTATGATCTGTCCCAAATGTAACTCAGTGCCCAGCTTGTCTTGAACCTCTTCAGGGTTCCCCGGTGAAGCGATTGATGAATTCTTTTTGGAGTATTCTTAGATCCCTTTTGACTTGTACTGCTTCCAGTTTTCACCATTTCCCTCAATCCTCATTCGCCCAACCAACTCTTTTTAATTAACCACGCTTGGCCTCCCGAATACCCTTAGATCATCTGTCTCGAAGTTAGACCCATAGCTACTATCTTACTCATATCAAAGTTTAAAATACCCTCGAGGATAACTGTCCCTGACCACCTTGACGATTCAATCCCTACCTTGAGGTATCTGTCAATAGGATCTACCTTAACACGAATCCTTTTTTTCATCTTCCGTGCATATTATCCATTCATTCCCTTTAACCCCTTAAGGTTACATTCGGCATCAGGCCCCACATTTCTTGTATTGAAGATAGAATGTTCTTGATGATTCTTGTCGTTTGATGTAAATCCTCCAATGGTCACCCTATTGGATTACTCGTGATCGCCATCATTCCATTATATGCCAACTTGATTCGACACTCTCTCTTGTCAATTCTGACTTAGGAGTTTCCAGAAGCACCCTTATAATTCTGTTATCCCCAGATCCCTGTTCTATACATAGGAATATTCTCCAAGACATTTCCTTTATACCTAATGAGGGACTCTAACCCCGACTTGAGTAACTTAACTCTCCTCTTAACAGCTTAACCATTCAAGCCGTCTTGTTTATTTCTGATCATCACTAATAGGACTCCCAGGTCTTCCTTAATTTGCAATTTCATTATTCTTACTAAAATATTTCTTCGAGTACCCTTTCAATCGTCCAATTTGTTCCTCGTCGTGCTCTCCCCTTTAAATTTCTGTTGTCCCGGGTTGAACTCCACCGGTTCTTCTTTTATCGAAACTCTTGATGAGTAAATCCCATTAGGTGGAGTTTAACTGATATAGAAATCAAAGATTTGGCTTTTCAACTCCTTCCCTAGTTCTCTTGGTGTCCGAAACTCCTTTCTTAATCTTGTCCGGAACTCTAGTCTCACTTCTCTTTCTGAATTCTTGTTTCCGTTAACCTATCCCTTAATAGAAGTTCTTATTTCCCAAAATCACCTTCCTTCTAATGTCATCCTATTATTACTCTTCCTCATAACTCAAATGCGGCTCGGTTGAACTGATACTTGATAGTTGAGGAGAAAGGACTTCCCATCAAGTAAACACTAAAATGCATGTTGGGTTAAAATGACAATGCATGGGTCACGTTTACATCAAACAATTATACCACACATTAGCGCAACGAAACCCATTTAGAAATACACGGATAAAATAAGGTCAAAAGAATAAATAGTTAATGTAAAATATGATGCACGTGCTATGAATGCTTTGGAACCTGTCACCGATGTGGGAAGTTATTAGCTCGGTAGCTTTCCTTGTTCTTCCGATCCCAAGGTCACTTGACCTGGTAATTATTCCTTGCCTTTCCCACGGCCTTCGAGACTTTCATGCATCTTTGTAAATCAACTTGTATCTTTCACTGTCCGAGATTGCAATTTCTTGATCCCTAATTCTTCCACGTCCACTGAGTTAGCATCCACACTTCTCCTCGCACTTCAACCTTTACTTCTAATCGTCACCTTAATCAAGAATCCCGTGCCTATCCTTTGTGAATTCAATTCACCTCCAATTTCTTACATTTGAACGCACGATATCCTTGCAAGGAGTGATTGCCTTTCTTTACCGTTTCCGTTTGCTGCTTCATATCTTCCATTTTACTTCGCAACATGGCAATTCAACTTGGTTTTAGAAAAACGAACTCATCTCCCAATCCACACCTTGATCAAGATTCCCGTGACGATTGTTTATAAGTTTCCCATCACGATTGAAATCCAGAGCACCCAAGTCCAACTCTTCCCGGTCTTGACTTCGACAGACTTGATTTCCATTCACTAGGCTTAATCATAGATCCTTCTTGTCGACCCCAGATACACAGCTCCTACCGGACCGATTTTATCTTAGTCTCTCCTAATTATTGAGACCTCTTCAACGATCCAATCCGGGATCAAAATATCTTCAAGGTTCGTTCACTTCATCCTTTAGGTTGAAAGATCTTGCTGAATCCAATTAAAACACTCCGAGTAGCAGATTCTCATAAATTAGTCTTTTAAGTCCCAACAATCCCATGATTAACTCGTATTTCGATTTCACCAGATATCCCTCTGCCATCGCATCGCCAAAGTCAAACCTCCCATTCTGAATCCTACCCGTTAATTGTAACTCAGTCTATGAAGCCGCGCATCTAGCATTCTCCACATTCCTCCCCGGAGTATCCTGCCCATCTTCCATGTCTCAGAAGGTTTGCAATCGATCTTCTTTGTCATAGAACTTGGCCGTGGTTTGATATTATCTCCATAACCTATAAATCATAGCTTACTTCAAGAGTAGATGCATGCGATTAGTGCATGCTCATGACACATTTTCAACAATTAATGCAAGGATCCTTATGTAAATGCAACAGATAGTCCAACAAAATTCAAAAAGGAAAGCCAAATTCATGTTCAAGATCAATGCAATGCACACATTGTCATATAGTCCCTAAGCCGTACGACCTAGACTGACTCACACACGACACAAGAACACCGGTTTTACAACCGGGCTCTGATACCACTTAAGGATGTAGCACCCCACACGTGAGGCACCACATCCCCGGCACTATGGCTCAACACGAGTAACGAAACAGTACTCCGCACCCGTATCAAACCATAGCGAACGGGAGACAAACATAAAAAAAACCTTCCTAAGCCAGGCGGAGCTAGACCCTGCAAAGAATACCAAATCACAAAGTAATATGTATAGCCAAGCCAAAGTTCAATAATATCAACCATAACCAGAATTGGGCTCTTCAGGCCTCTTTTACATCATAACAAAACCCAGTAAAAGCAATTCAATACCAATTACATGAATATTCAAGTTCATGATATAACCGAAACGAATCATACATAATTCCAATACATGAATGAGTGAAGAGACTCTCCTAATCTAACTCGACTCACTTAAAGACTCCAGACACCTCCGCCTAGCTCGAAACTCCAAAGTCAAACCTGCACACTGAAAGATTGGGGAGGGAGAGGGGTCAGTCTCTAGAAGACTGAGTGAGCAGGAGCGATACATATATATAAAACATGCACATGTAAGTCATAAATCCCGAGCAAGGTTTTATTTGAATTTAGTTCCCGACAAGGGCAAGAAAATACATAAACAATGCTCGACTTTTACGACTAATTCATATTAAATTCATTACATTCATAAATCATACATATGCATAAGGCTCGGCGAGTGAGCGTGCACAATCTCCAACCAAACTCCGACCGTGTACGACAATTTTCATTAATAAGTTAATTAGGTGATCATGCAATATCCCATAATACACGCAGACCATACATCATGTCATAAACATATTTGTTTGGGCGATCCGGATCCCGACCTTCCCGCACGGTGCATAATCATAACATATCATATTCATAAGCATAATCATATCATAACCAACCTTCTTCCTCCGGGTGGTGGACGGGCTTGCAAGACCCGGCCACCTAACATATCAATGTGGCAATGAGGTTCATGAGGCCTCAAAGCCCGGTTAGCGTTTCCCCGTCAAGAACCTCCCTTGACGAAGTCCGTTTCGCCGTAAGTTGGAACTAGTATATGGGATCCCCGTCAGCCCTTGCTTCCTCGGTTAGCCTCATATACTAAGTCCCGGGGCCCGTGCAATCATAACATGCATAACATGATCTCGCCAAAACATAACAATACATACATAGGATACATACTATAGGAAATCATACTTTACCGTGTAACTCGGCATATGCTATATACGTACCTCTCCGTGTCATCCAAATCCGTAGCTAGCATGAAGACACACGGTTTGGAGCATAGCCTCATTACAAAACCATTTTTAAGCTTATATACGCTCATACGTATAATTCAGAAGAATTTACTCGATAACTTCATTTGAAAACCATATATATATAATCATAAGGTTTTGGCCAAAGCTTTTCACATAAGGGTTGTAAGGTTTGTTACATAGCTAAAACGAAAACCACCCTCACCTGAACCGTGACGAAACAAGGAACGAGTACCAAGTGCCTGAACAAGATTTCTCCACCCTGGAGACAAACTGTACAAAAGACCACAAGACGTGTTCGTGAGACTCAAGACTCTTAATGAACCATATATGACGCACGACAATGAAGTGAATATGATATGAATGCATATATGATCATGTTATATCATAAAAACGTTCATGTGCACTATTAATGAAATCAAGGCATATAAACAAGCCATTCATTCAAATACTTTCAAGAAATGAAGGTATCATACTCATTTATTTCATATCCTTCATAATTCATAGCAATATCTTACAAAATCTTGGAACCATAATCACATTATACCTTCAAACATGTTTACATTGAGTATGATACACAAAAAGGTAAAGAACATCACTTAAGACATCAAAAGAATGCAAGAATGTACTTACTATTTCATATAGAAGCATTCAAGCCACGTCATAGCAATTCACCAAAAGCATGCTTTAAACCTCATCCAAATACCACGAAATTGAACCAAAATACTCCTAACACATAGCAAAACAAGTTCATAGTTCAACACGAAAGGAGATAAAGTCATTCAAGAGGTGAAACGAATCAAAAACCTAAAAGGAAGCAACACGGACTGCGCAGGGGAAGGGACACGGGGGTGTCACCTTCCTTAGCCAAACTGAGCCACGACCGTGGCTCAGTACAGAGCTCCCCAGAAGGTGTGACACGCCCGTGTCTCACTCTTATGAGTAAATGAGACACGGGGGTGTCACGGTACAGAACCAAAACCGTTCACAAGTTAAAACCGGCAAAACTGATCCCTTACAAACTCAATCCAAAAGCATACAAAACCAACTCCAAATGCTATGAAACTTAATATACAGTATATTTGGCATGTTATGAACATATTTCATTTAGAGTGCAAAAGCTAAATCACACATTAAGGCCATCGAATCCATGCAACAAAACTGGGTCGCCAAAATCGCACATATGAGCCCTAATGATTCCATCATGCCTTGATCAAGTACTTAGGGCTTGAATTTGGATCTGAAACTTTGGGGAATGCATGCCAACATACTCAACTACTAATGTACTTCATATATATGCAAAATGGTACAATTTAGAGCACATTAGAATGACCAACAAGTTACAAAATGCAACAGCAACAAGTCTGTCATGAAGCATGCATAAAAACAGGCCATGTACTTCGGTTTTGAGGCTTCAAATGGATCCAAATACTTGAAACATGAATGTTAACATATAAAGTAATGAGTTTACATCAACTCCATGCAATTTCACACGAAATGGAGACCATTTGATCAAGCAACAACACAATATTTCACACAGCAGTTCGAAAACAGGGGAAGTAGTTTGATCATCAAGTTTGGAGCTCCATATCTCATAATTTCATTAAAGGGTCAAGAGATGAAATCCCCCTAACATCATATACTATCAGTTGGGAAAGAAATTGGCCAAGAAACAAGCTCATATAATCATTTACAAGCAAGGAAAACAGCTGCACAACCAAGCAAGGTCACAAGAGCAATTTCCCCCAAAACCCTATTCATGCTCTTAACCCAAACCCTAATCAAATCTGATCCAAAACATGATGTAAGTAGATGAAATCAAGTATAATAGAGTAGAGAAGACATAAATATTCATACCTTGAAGATTTGGTGAAGAAAAATGGTGATTTGAGCTCAAAATCACAAAAGGGCCAAGGTTTCCTTCTTCTTTCTCCTCTCTCTCTCTCTCGATCAGTTCCAGCTGCAAAAGGGGGATATTTGTTCGGTTTTCAGAACAAAAAGGGAAGAGAAAGGCTTATCCCAAGGTACACAAGCCATGGTTAAGGTATGGTTAGGTTAGGGAGGTGTTAAGGGGTCCCACCATGAAGACTAGTCAACCAAAGGAGTTCCTCTTGCACGAGTTGCTCATTACGGTTGGATTTCGGAGGTCTTAATGATCTCAAAAAGGTATGAGACTTGTTCCATTGTCTCCGAATCGTCGATACGAAGGCAACGGAGGTGTCGGAATTCGAATCCGAATTCCCGAGCTCAAGATATCACGTACGGAACCAAGGGTGCGCTAATTGCTCGTTAGCCCACGACTTGGTTCCACAAATCAAATTAAATTCGTAAACACGTCAAATGAATCCGAAAACATAAACCGAGCATAGAGCCATGTTCATAACACACATATTTACAACATATTAAATTTTCACGACATTTCGGTATCAATACATATATGAACAAAGCACAAATAGAACACTCATGCGCATGAACAAATTCATATTGTTATAAATGAATTACTAAAACTTAAATTCCATATTAAATGAATTTAAAGCCAACTAATAACATGTTGAAATTGATTAACAGAATTACCGAAATAGTTAAGGTAACATGAAACCTTAATTAAGAAATTAAACACTAAATATCAAAGTAAAATAAAATGAATTAAATTAAAGTAACAATAGTTTATAGTTTAAATCAAAGATAAACATTTATAACCGATTAATCATATAATTAAATAATTAATTTGCGCAATTTATAAACAAATACATCACATTATTATTACTGAAAAACTGGGGCGTTACACACCTAGCCTCGTAGTGTTTTTTTTTTATTGTCTCCCGTTCGCTATAGGCTTGATTCATGTATGGGTTGTCCATCTCATATGTGGATTGAACTATAGTGTGGGGGATGTGGTGCTTAGCGTTCCGGGTGCTACATTAATAGTCCATATTTAAATAAAATAAAATAAAATTATGAAATATTATTTATATCCTAATAAATAAAAATATAATTTTTAAATTATATCAAAAATAAGAAGATAAATTATAAGTGTTATCGAATAATAGAGCAGACAGAATACTAGAATAAACTTTTGCAGGATTTTTTTTTAATAATTAAGAAAGAAAAAGAAGTTTTTGTTCTACAACATCTCCTCGTGAAAGATCAAATCCATCATGCACGTTTGGTGGTGAGGTTAGTATAAAAAAAATTAATTATTTTGATACATAGAAATTATAACACTTACATATATATATATATATATATATATATATATATATATATATATATATATATATAATTATATATGAATCAATTCTAGGATATATTTGGATCTAGTGTTAATCATTTAGAACTAAATGAAGATGAGCATATTTCGTTTGATTACATCATGGATGATGTGAAGTGCTGAAGCAACATATTCATGATTATTTAAATGGATTATTTATAGGAGGGGGCATTCATTCTCAATTCAGAATCCCGCGAGGCCTGCTCAAAGGTACATTTGGCCGGAGAATGCAACACGCCTAAGCAATCCAATTTCCAAAGAAGAGATACGTTTAGTTGTTAATGTTGGGAATAGTGCCCTAAAAAGCCGATTCGTTGTAATTCTTTTTGTGACTTTTCTTATATCACGAAAAATCTTTAAATAATAGACGTATGATAATAATCAGTGGCAAACACTTCTTTATGTGCAATTACGTGTTTTGTGTGTTTCCTATTACGTGTGTATGTATTAGAACTCCCCTAATCCATCAAGCCTTTAGGACTTAGTCATTCAGAGTAGTTTCTAAGCTGGATTAGAAACTAGTCCAAGTCGATGAGTCCAACGAACAGTAGGAGCGTCAACTAGGCTCACTTGAGACTTGCTTGTGAGATTGCATCCATAAGAAGGACTCATCCTGTTTCATTGGGTGTAAAGTGCATAGTCGATGCGTACGCAATATATAAGGGTGCTCGCTATTAAGAACGAGTACACTGAGGTGTCCCGCGTGAGAAGATTCCCAAATGGAAAAGGAAGTAATTACTTCAAGACGTAGAGACTTCCAGATTAGGAAATATCTGATAGGTCAATAACGTGATTCATTAATTCGTAGACTTGAGATTCCATTGATCGAAATGAGACCACACGTGTAATGTACACGTGTGGAGAGTGGGAGAGCATTGGGGCGCGTGGTACATCTAGTTGAATGGACCATGTATTAATTAATTGGGGAATTAATTATGAAGCCTAAATATAATTAATTAGAAGAATTAATTATAAAGCACAAGTATAATTAATTAGGAGAATTAATTATAAAACCCAGTACAATTAATTTGAGAATTAATTGTAAGTCCAAATATAATTAATTGAAGAATTAAATTAATTCTAAAGCCCAATCCGAAATAAAAGGCCCAATGATAATTAATTATGAATAATTATTAATTGGAATATTAGTTTATTTATTTATAAAGTAAATAAATAAAAGATAATATCCTAATTTATTTATTTATGAAATAAATAAATAATGGATAACATTTTAGATTATTTATTTAAGTGATAAGTAAATAAAATAAAAGACCCGATGATAATTAATTATGAATTAATTATTAATTGAAATATTAGTTTATTTTTTTATAAATTAAATAAATAAAAGATAATATCCTAATTTATTTATTTATGAAATAAATAAATAATGGATAAAATTTTAGATTATTTATTTAAGTAATAAGTAAATAAAAGATAATATCCCGCATTTAGTATAAGATATCAGTTTAAAATAAGTAAAAGATAATATCTACTTAAGGATAAACTCATAATTTATTTATTTATGAAATAAATAAATTTGAGATAATATCCTTAGATAATGATATTAATTAATAATGTGCCAAAAAACAGATTTCTAGAACTGATAAAGAATTTTTTTCTCATCAGTCTCTAATTATTCCGGATAATTAAAAAAAAAAACCCTAAACTCTATCAAAGGAATTAGATAAAAACGAATTATTCAATATCGGCTTAAAAGACATTATTCCCATCATAGCATCCTTCTTATTTTTATTGACTCTTACCTAAATATTCTTGTGTATAGTCTTAAATATATTAAATACAAATTACATAAAAAAGTACTATTTAATTGATAATTAATATTTATATATATGCATATTTTGTATTTCTAGCCGTATCTAATGGTACTTAAATTGTTAATTAATAAATTAAGTATGAGTAATATAATCATATAAATATATTATGTTGTTGTCTTTGTATGAAACCCTTATATATAGTTGACTTTTTAAATTTTTTCTTATATAATTATATTATGTTAGGAGATTTTGATAAGTACTTTCACAAAAGCCAATTAAATTATGAAAAAGATTATAAATGTTTGTTACATAATTTTATATTAATTGATCCAGCATATCATTTAGTACTTCAAAATAAGAATTAATTCATTAATAAATTTCTAAATAAGTTAATTAACTTATTTTTTTTCTAAGTAAGTTAATTAATCTACTTTTATAATAAATGACATGTATTTTAAGTCCCCTCTATCCAATTTTTCTAAAATTTTCACGTTTCCCTCAATTTTTTGGGCATGTATTTTCAGTCTCCCTCCATTCCATTTTTCTAAAATTTTCACTTTCCCACAATTTTTTGGTTCCCTCTCCTGCTTTTGTAAAATTCTCAATCAACTTCCCAAATCCAAATCTTCTTCTCACTTTCACTCTCTCAATCTTACATCAGTGCCACCTTTGTCCGCTCTCACTGTCGCCGCCGCTGCAGTGAAAAGGCCGGTAAGTCTCTCTCACTACAAGTAGTGGCCCGATCTCCTTTTATCTCTCAAATGTCTTTTTCCGATTTTTTCTTTAACTGCTGATTCCATAAATTTTACAGAAAAATTTTGGAGCTTTCAAATCCCGAGATTCTATTGGAAACTTTTGTAAAAATCTTAAATTCGTCTATGATTATTATGGGGAGAAACATTCGATCGATTTGAGTAGTCTGCACCACTACATGTAGATTAAGCATATGTTGAATTAATAATTGTCTGGCTTAGATAATAAATAATATTTTAGTTCCTAGGAAATCAAATAATGAAGACAATTGTAAAAAATCTATGTGATGTGAAGGCAATTGTGTCGCTTTTTCTTTGTTTACATTCGTAAACGATCTGTTTGGAGTAGGGTGCCTTCTTATGCATGTGTTTGTGTGTTTGTTTACATAAATTCCCCAAAGAGAATATTAATAAATGTACCAATTCTTTATGGGGAAAATTAATAGGTAAATGAGTAGAATTTGAATTTTGTGTAGATATTATAAATCTTATAATATGATGGTTGATATATATATTCACATTCACTTCAAACAAGGCTTAATCGTTTTACTTAAACACAAAAGTCATGAGTTTAACCTTAAGGTAGTTATATTAGAATAAGGTGGTGGGCTGCAGAAGGTAATAATAGAATACAACTAATAAAGATCTCTCCATGAAAGAGAAGTGTTTAGGAAGTGAAGTTGTAATCCCACTATTTAGTGGAGGGAAGAGCTCCCATCTGATGGTGTTCTGTGAGGATCTTTTCTTCATTTATCTACTTTCGTCCTGTTTTGAATATTCATTTATGAATTATATTGACTGATGATGTATATTCTGAGTTTTTTGTGTAGGATACTGATATAAGAAGACGTGAATTAATTGACGAAGTATCATTAAGAGTCCGCCAGATTGGTGAAGCAGCTCGGTAGGTTTTTAGCTCCCCCACCCAAAAAGAAATATAGTTTTCAAAGTAGTTGACATTTTGTCCCATGAATTATCTATAAATTTGAATCACTATGTATGTCTCTTTTGTTTGTTTTTGGTAATTTGTTTCTAATGTAGGTGAAGGAACTACAGACAATCGGTTGAATGCAATTTTGGGAGAAGAAGGCTTGTTTTGTGGTGAATTTGGAGTATTTTCGAATTGTTATAATAGATACAGATAGAACATTTGCTACCTAATTATTGGTACATGTAATTTTAGGATCATATCATTTGGTTGATATTTGTTTTTGGATGATTGAATTTGTACATATGAAGATCTTATTGAATTAGTTTGTATTAAATGTAGATAATAAAGTGAAATTATTTATATTGAATATTTATATTAATTTTGAAATATATTTCTTTGTTTTTAATTAAAAAATAAATATCTAAAAATTTTGGTAAAACTAAAATATATAAATATTTAAAAATGGTTTTATTTAATGGCTACGGTTAGAGTTGTAGCTAAAAGAAACAATTTTTGAAAAAATGATTATTGTATTTTCTAATTTTCTAATTCAATCATAAATAAAATTTAGAATTATTGATTACGGTTGATCAAGATTGTAGCCAATACATTATATTATTGGCTACAGTTGGTTAAACCGTAGTAAATAATTTTATTAACTATGAGTTTACGAGCGTAGATATTGTTTGCAGAATATTGGCCACGTTTTAAAATACTGTCGCCAATATTAAGTTAAAGCGTAAGGAAAACATTGGCTACTCTTTCCAAACTGTCGCTAAGTATTGACTACGGCTATAATCGCTACGGGTGCCAAAGCGTAGCAAAACCGTAGCCAATAATGTATTGCCTACGGTTTGCACTTTTTAACCGCAGTTTGGCTACCGTAGTTAAAAATTATTTTTTTTGTCGTGATAAAATCGTGTATATGAGGTATTATGTTAACAAATGGTTTGTGTGGGAGGGAAGAGTGATGTGTTATATCATTTCTTGTTTCTTCAAGGCTATTCTGGTAATTTCATCAAAAATGGGGAGTGAAATTAATTAAAAATTTGAAATGGGGAGTTAGTATTGATATTTTTTCAAGGGGGAGTGATGTCAAATTTGTCTTGTACTTTAGGGAGTTCTACCACATTCCCCCCTATAATCAACTTTAATATAATTACTAAATTCATGATAATTAAATGAAATAAGTTATGACTATATTAGTACGTAAATAATTCAAATAATGAAAATTAGAAAATATTATTATGGGAGGAGATAAAAAAAAAAAAGAAACTAATCACTACAAAAAAAATCATCGAAAATCGACGGGCATAAACCGACGGGAAATTCCAAAATCCCGTCGGTTTTCCGTCGGTACCGAGGAGTTCCCACGGACATCCGACGACCGTTCACCCGCCGGTTAAACCATCATCGGAATATCTCTACCGACGACCGTTTGCGTAGGAATGCCGTCGGAGAAGAGATTTCAATGGCCAAAAGACGAATAACCGACGGGATATTGATGTAATCTCTTGTCAAGATTACCAACGGGAAAGGCCGTTGGTTAGCCGTCGGAAATACCTTGCGACGGACTAGCCACGAGTTTCCGATGGCCTTGTCCGTGGGACCATTCCAACGGCTTCGTCGTTTTCTTCAATACTGGCGACCTTAATGCCATCGTAAAACCGTCGGAAATATAACAACCGACGGCTGTCCAACGGCGTACTGGTCGTCGCTAATTTTGCTCGCAAAATTGTCGGTTAAATAATCGACGGGCATCACCGTCGGTTTTTCGTGGGATTAATACCGACGGGTCTTTTTCTCGTTGCTTTCCCGTCAGTTTCGTGGTCAATGTAGTCTGACGGAATACCCACAGAAAGCCGTCGTTATTCCTTCAGAATTCTGGGAAATTTTTTTATGTTTTTTTCTGTTTTTGTGTGCTAAACCTGGTGGGATCCTAAATTTTATAGCAACTAAAAGCCAAAAAACCACATGTATTTATCAATATACCCACACAACGCAAAAAATACATCCGAAAATTGATCAATATTACAACAAACAAAAACAAACATGTCTTTAAATCCCACAAACATACCAAATCAATGTCCTTAATTCGTAAATGTAAACCAAATTGTAAATTTAATCAATAGTGTCGCTAGAAAATCACCAAATGTATAGAAGACAGCCAGAAAATCTCTCAACACTTGTGAATTTATACAAATATTAAGCTGAATTTTATACCTAAGTCTAAACACACATTGTAGCTCCAATTAACCTCGCTTCAACTTGCACTCACAAGCATAAACATCAGGCCGAATTCACGTAGGAGCTGTCAATTAAACAAGACAAATGTGTTATCACTTACAACATATATAGAATCTAATAAATGAATATTGGTAGCACATATACACACTTACCTCAGTCATCATCCTCTGCCGCCTCATTGTCGTCATCCTCCGCTGGGTCACGCACATGTTTTCCCTTGGTTTGAGCTTGTAGCAGCTCGAACATCTGCTACATGGTAGACATCATCTGCTGCTGGGAAACTTTGAGTTGAGAAATTTCATCCTTCATTTATTTCATCTCACTATCTTCGTGTGTCCCTTCCGAACGTGGGTTATAAGATGACGATCTTGCACTAGAAGGTCTGATGGAAGAGGTCTTCGACAAGTGGTTCAAACCAGTCAATCGCACTTTCTTGTTTCGACCCCCTTGCGCCCGAGACCACAATGAGATATCATCCGGTACAACATAGTCTGGATCCTCAAGCACACTCCTCTGATGCTCTTCAAGGGCCTTCTGGTATCGCACCTATGTATATATTCGTATGCATATATGTATATATGAAAGTTAGGTGGAATTCTTAATTTAAATATTAATGATTGCATAGTAATAACCTAAAACGAAAAGATCAGAGTAAACCTTGTACTGGAGACACTCATTTTCAGCCGGAACATTCTCAAGTAATTTTTCCCTATCTTCAAGCGTAACAAAGGTCAAGCCGTATAAGGTCTCCGTGCTCAAACTTTGGCCCGTAGCAGCTTCCTATACATGATTATGTACAATGATATTAAAGTCAAACATTGTAATAACCATTTGTGGCTAATAAATTACTTACATGCTTCTTAATACATACTCCTCTCCAATTTCCAGCTTCTCAATTTGAGAGATATCAAAATAGCGAAGGGCAACTTCCAGAAATTTCCTCTTCAAATCAAGAATCCTAGCATAGTAAACCTGTAAAAGAATGAAGTCAACTGTATAATTAGCACACTACTTGCACTGGATAAACTGAGATTATATATACTGTCAAATACTGACCTTGTATTATAAATTCAACATATCATGTTGGTTGCTGCTAACCAAAAAGGAAGCCTTGTTGATAAAAGCTTCGGCATTAACAACATCATCATCCTGCAAACCAAGAGAATCAGCATACAATTATTTTATCATTTTCACTGATGTCGGAATTATTTTTACATTTTTACATGTATTCGTGTAGATATCATGAAGCAAATAGACCAACAGCTGAAAACATCAAACCTTAAAAACTTAAACCTTACATTTTTACAGCAGAAATAGACCAACAGCAGAAAACATCAAACCTTAAAAACTGAAGCAAATAGACCAACAGCAGAAAACATCAAACCTTACATTTTTACATATCTGCATTATGACCAACAACAGAACTTAGAACTGAAAACATCAAACCTTAAATTTTTAGAGAAAAGACACTAGAAAACCAAGAGATTCACAATCCTCACTCTGCTTTTTACACTAATGAGGAAACATGAGAACAATCTAAATGCTTTCATTGTAGACGTAAAATGCATACTTTCTTGAAACAAAGCTGAAGATTACAAACCTGGGCTGCTGTGCCTTGTTCTGGAAACCTGAATGCTGTAATGGCAGGGGAAGGTAATCCAGAAACTACATCTTTATCACTGCTAACACAACCTTTGATATCTACAACTGAATCCTCATATCCAAATGAATCAGGAGATAACCGATAAACCCTGAAAATTGAGAATCTTCTAACAAATTTCAACAACATATGCAACTTAGATATTACTCAAAATCCAGAAATTCTGCAAGCCCACAAACCAAAATTCTCTGCAAAAATGATTCAAGAAACACAATTTATCTTAATTTCATCATCGCGATCCTATATTAATCATCAAATTCAGAAAACCCTAAAGTTCAAGAAATTCAGATGCAACATAGCTATTACTCAAAATTCAGAGTGATAGTGCGTTCCATTAACACCCAAACCCAAATACCTCCATAAGAACGTAAAATCGGACAGACCCAAAAACATTTCACCAAAAAACTGGAAGAAACTCATCCAACACCCTCAACCAAGAAAATCGAGAGGAGTAAAAAGGATACTTTGAGTACTACGCAGATGCCTAAATACCTTCTTCACCTTCGATTGAGACGCACCTGGATTGAACCTCAAAATCTTGCACCTACTTCATACACAAACGAAGCCACAAAAGCCCTAAACGCTACCCTATCGTTCAATTTCGGGAACCCTAGCCCCTTCAACGTTATAGAAATTGAAAATACAGGTGATTTGGGGAGCAATTGTGCTTGTCTACGGCTTGTGAGCGATTCTCCGAGAACCCTAGCTCCTTCAGCTTTTGGAATACAAAATGCAGGTGATTTGGGGAAAAAATTTTCAGGACTAGTAAATACTTCTTTTAAAATTTCCGACGGGAACAACCGTCGGATAGCCATCGGAATACGGATGTGATGAACAAAATCGATGGATAACCAACGACAAAAGTCGTCGAAAACAGTGCAAATGCAAATTTAGACACACCAACGGAACTCTCCCGTAGGTATTCCGATGGAGGATGCATTACAAGGTACCGACGGTCACACCCGTCGAAAATCCGTTGGTTTAGTAAAAGGCAGAGTGGTAATGGAAAGAATCCGATGGAATATAGTCATCGGTTTTCCGTCGGATTTTTCCTAATCAAGGCAATACCGACGGACAAATGACATCCATATATTCGCCGGGTTCACAAAAAATTTGTATGCAAATGTACCGATGGTGTGTTTGTCGGAAACCCATGGCATAGTTTTCAGATCAAAAAATGCGCCAAGTGTTCCAACGGTTGCGCGACAAAATTCCGACGGTAAGGCCATCGGAACCTTTTTGCGCAATTCTTTTGAAATCCCGTCATTTTTTCCGACGGTACAACGACGGAATACCGACGGTCCCGCTCATTGATTTTTTTAGCAATTAGTCATCGCAATTCCGTTGTTTTCTCATGGCTTTTCCGTCGAAAATTTCGACGGATAACCGACGGGTCTTGCTCGTCGGTTTTTCTCGTCGGAATTCGGTGATTTTCTTGTAGTGAATACAAGTATTGAAAATAAATAAATATATAAAAATAATAAAAAGGAATTTGATGTTGTTCAAATTTGGTTTTTTACAGAACGCTGACGTGGACTCCCAGTCACCCAAGAAATTTGTATTTATGAGGAAGCTCTGGACCTCCTAAAAGTTGTGCGTACGGGAAAACATGAGCTAAGAAGCGAAAATAGGGGAATGTGGGGGTTAGACCTGTCTTGGCACTCCAACGCTCAAGTTAGGCACTTTGATCGAGCTGGGACGATATAAGTAAGTAGGTGGGAGTGTAGTTAATACAGGAATAGTAACCTACTTGAGTCATAAATGAGGTGTTATTTATAGTTGGGAGCTTGATGTATGTAAGTACATATAGTCAAAGGTGAAAGGACAATAGTCATGGTGCTGGTCATTCGTGGTATGACTCCTTGTACCTGCCTTGCCAAATTGATGCAGAAATAGTACAAGGTATGGAACACATTTAATGCTCCTACGAAGAGGGATGCCAGCATTTACTACACTTGAACTTTGCACTCGAGGTCGACGTCTTGGCTCGCTAGAGGGCCTCTTTAGTCGAGGGCCTCCTTTGGTTGAGGAGTATGGGATAAGGTAGAAAGGAGACAAAACTTCCCAAGCTATTAACATAAGTGTTGGCTCGAGTGGAGGTGGGTGCTAGATTGAGATGACTGATGTGGACAGGCCATCCTATAAGACCTATGACTGGCCGCCCCATAGCGACACGTGATGCCACGTCAACAAGGCGAGATTTACCCCTATCATCTCCCCCCTCGCCCCTAAGGCCGGTTATCATGAATGGCAAGGTGATCGAGCTGCATTGCTGACGTGGATTAGATCAACCCAATGGCTCAGAGGTGATGAAGTGTGAGTGGACGCGTGGTGGGCCTTATGAGTGCTAAAGAAAACGGTTAAGTTCCCTTACGCACCTGCACAATGATGGTGCTTTTTGAATTTCAAAATTGTCAAACGCATCCTTTGAGACGCAATTAACTAATGTGAGTGAGATGTTACAAAACCCCTAAAGGACACCAAAATGGTAGAGTAGGGACGTTCATGGTTACTCCTTAGACCGTTTATTTAGGACCTATTAGCTTGTGAAGAATTGTTGGAGATTTTAAGCAGGAGGGTTTTGGGTGAGATATCGCGGTTGGGAACAACTTGGATAGTACACTGACCTCCCTTGATGGAGGTCAAAATTGCAATTAGACTTTATTATGGTGCTTGAATTGCAAGTTTCTAATTATTCAGTTCATTTGCAAATACGTTGTTTGAAGAATCATTGAAGGTTACTGTCCCGGAGTATTCGAATCTACTGCTAGTGCCCCATGCCAAAATCTCAAATTTGGTGATTATCAATGGTATTGTCTGTTCCTTTTTTATTGGGGATTGGGGGACACAGATATTTAATGTCTACATGATATGAATTGTTGCATTTTTTTTCTATTGGAGAAGTGATTATTTTTTTCTTGGAATCAATTGGTTCTTGCAATATTAGAATATTGATGGAGAAATCCATGTTTACTGAAGTAGTGAAAGCTAACTTTGAGTAAATTCTTTTTCTTAACTACCATGTATTATATTTTCATCTTTTGCTTATCTGAAGTTTTCCATCTTGTGTTGATCTGAAGTTTATCATCTATACTGATGTTGTTTGTACGCCTGATATTGTTTGTACGCCTTCCAGTTTAGTATGCTTATTGAGTTTTTATTTTAGGTTTGTTTCCCCTTTTATTTTTTAATTGGACAACACTATGATTAGTCATCTTCAATTGAACTCAATGGCACTCCTACACTTGCCTTTTATTTTCTGAACTTTTGGTTGGTTTCAACTTCCTATTTTTGGATTTAACTTTTAAACGAGTATTTTCATAATTTGTTTGTTATTGCATTAACTTTCATCTTGGGTGATACGGTGGTAGGAGTTGCTGGACGTGGAACTTCGAATTTGTTTGCTACCAATTTTTTGCTAGAACTTTGTTTTTGTTTGCTATAGTTTTCTGCTAATACTGTTTCTGATGAGCGGAGAACTTGAATGAACGGTAAATTCTACTCACATTTAAGGGTTATGGAATGCCCTCCCACGTGTCTCAATAAAAAATCTCAAACAACAATTCGCCTACTTTCGTATTCTTCTTACTAACAATAGTTCGCCTACTTTCGTGGTGTTCTTACTAACAATAACATGGTTAGTATTTTCCTTTTGTAACATTTAGAAGTTTTATTACATGTAATTTTCTTTTGGTATATGCAGGTCACAATTGAAAATGTAGTTTTTTGTGCAAATTGGTTGGATACAATAAAAACCTATATTTCTTCATTACAGATTAATGTCATGAGATTTAGAGATATTAGATAAAATAATATCTAATGTACATTTGTATTTCTTACAAGACATTTTAAAGATATTAAAGAAAATATAATATAATGTACATTTGCATTTGCATTTTTTATGTTTCAAGGGCATTTTACATAAAGTATATGTAAGTGAAGAATTAATCTTATATATCAAACAATAAATTAACTAATAATTGAAAAAGGCACTTTGTCAATATAACTTATTGAACAAAAAATTAACTTTAATCAACGTAAATTAATTTCACTTAAAAAGGCCAAATAAAACTAAACCTAAAAACTTAATCTTTTGTATCAAACTGTTAAGGTTGTTAGCAAACTTTCCAGAAGAAAGCGGATAAAAAATAGCATAAAATTCCAGGAGCAAATGATTGTAAACAAACTTGGGAAAGAAGAAAGAAGTAACACAGAGAGAGAGAGAGAGAGCGAGAGAGAGAGAGAGAGAAAAAGAAAGAATCAGGCAAGGAATTGAGATTTGATAAAATGCCAAAACCGACTCTACAACGGACTAGCTAGTCAGTAAATGGGCCCAAAACTCAACAACAGACTGCACTAGCTGAGGGCTAATCACAACACAACACATTTTGACACAAAACTCTAAATAACAACTTAAAAGCGTGAAAAGCATCTGAAAAATGTAAAGCTATTGACTTAAACAAAGTATGTGCTAAACGATGTTAGTTTGTCCAAAACGTAAGTCTTCCGACTAAAAAAACGTCCCACACCATTCATAAAACATAACCCCAGATTTTTTCTTCCATGCAACATATTTCCTGCTCTCTATTCTCGATCAGATTTCCCATGCTTCATCATCACAACATTCATAACATTACCCTCACCTTGCTTTAAGGCTTGTCCCCAAGCCTCTAATTCTGGAAACTGCTGAATGATAGGGTAATAAAATAGTCCTCCCAGGTAGCTTCATTTTCAGGTAAGTGAGACCATTGCACTAATAACTGGAGCACAGCTACATTATTTTTTTTAACGATCCTTCTATTAAGCACTTTATGTAGCACCCCGAGCGAGGAGCACCACATCCCCCGTAAAATAGCCCGACACGACGGAATGGGAGATCCGCTCATGCACCAAGCCATGGCGAACGGGTGACAAATAAAACACACCTAAGCTAGGCGGTCTAGGCCCTGAAACGGAGTGCGCAACAATTCGAAAACCAGAAGCGGAAGCATAGGATCAACATACACACATGCAAGGCCACGGGCCAGCAGAAATTAAAGCGTACACTCCACATGCAAACTTAGGCACACAGGCCAAGTTTTGTGACATAAGGTAAGGCCCAGCAAGGGCAATTCTAATCATATACATATCAGATTTGAGTCAAATTACAAACTTATACATAACCTCAGAATGAAAGGGCAAAAGCAATGAAGATGAAGAATGTAAAGACTCGACCCGAACGACTCAAAAGAAGACCGCCGCCTAGCACGAACCCAAACCTAGCACCTGCAACTGAGGGGGGAAAGAGAGGGGTCAGTCTACAACTCGACTGAGTGAGGGGGGCTAACGCACACCCAACACATACTATATATAGAGCAAAGCACGTATTAAACAAAAGACTATGAACCGGGAATAGGGTTTTACATACCAAAGCCATTTTCCAAAAGAACTCATACTTATTCATATATTCGTATATTCTTAAGTTTGAAAACTCGTAAGGATTCATAGATTCAAGTACGCATATGGATTCATATTAAAAACTCATAGGGATTCATATTGTAACTCATAAGGATTCTTGTATTCAGATCGATTCATAACATAGCGTAGAAATCTCATATTGAAAACAAACTCTCCTATCCCGTTTCAAATACCCGGCGATTACGGGTCTCCAACCTTACTCCTTAATCAAAAGACTTAAAAGATTCATAAAGAAGCATAAACTCATAAATTCATAAGACTCATAAATTCAAAGATTCATATTCTAGTATTCCAACATTCTCCGGAAGTCTGCATGCGGGTTACAGTCCCACATCGTGCAACTCAATATACGTGGGGTCGCGAACCCACAACGTACTTTCTCCGGCCTCAGCCGAAGGCTCAAAGCACCACGCCTTCTCCATCTCCCTCAGAGTCACACGTAGGTACTTCAAAGGAGCATGTGCATAGGGGTGATAACCGGTGACCCCAACAGCCGCACCGGGTCTCCCTTACCCACACCTCCGAGGCCCAGGGATTCATAAGATTCGTAAGGATTCATAAGACCCATAAAGAAACATACCTAACTCGCAAAACCTAGAAACATACGATTCATACTTAAGAAACATACCATACCGTGAAACTCGGCATATGCTATACACATACCTCTCCGTGTCTTCCTAATTCATAATATGCTAGAGGAAATCCATAGTTTGCTTGATAATACACGGTTTGGAGCATAGCCTCGTTGCAAAACCATTTTAAGCTTATATACGCCCATACGTATAATTTTAGAAGAATTCATATAAAATCGAATTAACAAGATTCATAACATATTATAAGACACATATTTAATATACATATAGTATATATTCGCATGCGGGGTGAGAAAACATCACATTAAGGCCATAGGTCGCTTATCTAATAGAAAAGATCCTAACCCTCACCTTACACCGACGTGGCCAAGAATGAGACAAATGATTCACCCCGAAATCAACTCGAATCACGAAACACCACCCCGGGTGCACCTGGACAAACTGAAGACAATATGCAAAACTTAGACTCGAGGACGAACAATATAGACACATGGCATATGCTTAGTCACGTAAGAGATGCAAATACTTAGTCAAAAGCTCATACACGTATCAAATTCATACAAGACGTGCAAAAACACACATATCATAGCTTAACAAATTCATAATATGCATTAAAGCATGTTCATGTGCACAATTAATGCATAATGAAGCATCTAAAAACATAACAAGGCGCATAAGCGATTCGTGCAAACAACTCACATTACTTAAGAAACATAAAATGCATAAAAGAGAAAATATCTACACTTACACATGCTAAAACAAGTTACGAATAAGTTCGGAGGTGGAAAGATACAAGAAAAACGGAATAAGAACACAAAAAGGGGTTCCGAGTGAAATTGGGATAAAGCTGACAGATTTTCGAAATTGACAAGTTGTACGAAAACAGGAATATCTTGAGTTTTAGGAATGGGAATTGAGTTTTACTTGATGTAAATGAAACTAGACACATAGATCTTTCAAATGGTATGTGTCTCGAATCGTGGTTCAAAGCGAGTCGAAAATGATGTAGGTTTGAAGTTGAACGAGTGCAGACTCTCGGCGAAGTGGCGACACCAAATTAAAATGATTATATGTCACAATCTAGAACGAAATTTGGGGTGATTCCAATTGGAGATTTTTCTAGATTCAATAGGGTTGAACATATCCAAAACTCAGATCAATCCGAGGTCATATGAGGGGGTACCCGGCCAGGAAAAAACAAGGCAGAAATTTACCCGGCCGGGGAAAAACAGTGCAGAAACATTCTGCACTAAATCTACCCGCCCGGGTACTTTTAACACACAAAACTACCCGCCCGGGTAGTCCTTCTGGATGAGAAAAAGAAGCAGAAACAGGGGTTAAACATGGAGGAAACAAAAAATGATCAAAACCACCTCAAAACTCAACCAAATGCAATGAAAATCAAGGCACAATTTCATGGAAACATGCTCTAACACATATCTTAAACTTAAGGCATGAAACAAACAAGAAACCAAGTTGCCATTTCATCTTCTTCAAGCTCCATTAATGGAGTTATATGCAATGCTCACCCAACAATGAAAATTCCAACATTTATGAAACAAGGGAACCCAAAAGAAGAACATATATCAAATTTAGATCATATAATTCAAGTATGAAGGTAAGAGATCAAATTTTCATGCAAGCATACTATTCATCATCTTCTCCAAGTTCATAGAATCGAGAAAGGAAAGCAAGATTCAATCGGTAGAATCGAACCACTTAAGGAGAGGATCACAAATCTTAACTTGAATCTTCGATCGGTTGGTCGGATCTCGCAAGCTTAAGCCAAAGCTTGAAGGGCCAAATGGGGAGGTTTTCTTCTTCTCCTTTCTGGCCTTGTTTTGATCGTTCCAAAATGAGAAAAAAAAAGGGGAGATATTTTCAGCCATAAAGGGCTGAAACGGGTCGGTTTACGGGTCGGGGTCAAAAAGGATCCGATCCACTCGGATCGGATTTTAAAACGGTAGGGGTATCAAACGGCTTTAGAAAATTAAAAGGTTAATTTCATCGAATCCGAATCCTCAAAACGAACTCAATGACAAGGTCGGAATTCGAATTCGAATTCCCGAGCTCAAGGTAGCCACGAGGGCTAAAACACCCTAATTAAAATTAGGTCCCTAATCGGCAAATATTGGACGATTGAGTCCAAGTACATTTAATAGATTATAAAGCACACATGATTAAATAAAATTACAAATTGACACGTAAGGCATGCTAATCACATAATTACTGAATTAAACTCTCCCGAGACATCATACCTCGATTGCCGAGAAGACGGGGTGTTACACTTTAACAGGTTTAGAATCACTTGGGAATCTTCATCGAATGAGGGTAGTTCACTAGTGATTCTATCAATTTTTCCCACATATAATTTCAACAAAGACACATGGAACACAGGGTGAATTCTTGCTCCAAGAGGTAGTTGAAGTTTATAGGCTACAGGACCAATCCTCTCAGTGATAGGAAATAGACCAGCAAATTTGGGATTGAGCTTCCATAATTTGTTGTTGCGAATGGATAATTGTCTGAAAGGTTTGAGTTTAAGGTACACCATATCTCCAACCTCAAAGTCCCTCTCTTGCCTATCTTTATCAGCCATTTGTTTCATCCTATTTTGTGCTACCTGAAGCTGATGTTTGAGTTGTTGCTGTACTTGATTTCTCTGATCAATTAGCTCTTCCAATCCCACTAAGATAGTGTGATAACTTGAGTGCACAGTAAAGTAGGAAGGTTTATAACCATACAGAGCTTAAAAAGGTGTGATCTTTAAGGAAGTATGGTAAGTAGTGTTATACGATAATTCAGCCACAGCCAACCACTTTTTCCATTGTTCAGGGAACAATCTACACATGCAACGAACGCAATTTTCTAAGCATTGATTCACTCTCTTAGTCTGGACATCTGTTTGGAGATGATATGTTGTGCTTAGATACTGCTTAACCCCTGGGATTTCCAGCATCTCTTTCCAAAATTAACTAATAAAAACTGTCTCTATCTGAGACCACACTACAGGGCATCCCATGGAGTTTGTAAACCTCATTTAAGAAAATTTTAGCTAATTGAGCAGCTGTAAATGGGTGACTTAGAGCAATGAAGTGTGCATATTTGGTAAAGCGATCTACAGTCACCCATATTACCTCTTTCCCTTTAGATTTAGGCAATTGTTCAATAAAATCCATTGTGATGTGCTACTAACTTTGTTCTGGAATGGGGAGAGGCTGTAATAAACCTACTGCCTTACTGGTCTGATGTTTACTTTGTTGACAACAACATAAGACTTCACCAAAGTCTCCACATCCTTCTAAATTTCTGGCCATAAAAAGACATTCTTCACTCTTTGATAAATCCCTTGAATTCCAGAATAACCACCTAAACTTGATTAGTGCAGGCTCAAAACTACTTTTTCTCTTAAATAAGAACCTTTCCCTACATAAATCTTACCCTTATACCTGAGCACTCCTTATTTATAATTGAATAAGGATAAATTTGAAGAGAACATGAGAGATTCTGAGATGGCCTCTTGAGCCTCTGGATCTGCAACATAACTAGAATCCAATTCTTCTACCCAAAAAGGTTGTAGGATAGTTAAAGCACTGCAATTGCTTCCTCTTCAATACCTCTTCTTGAAATGGCATCAGCTGCCTTGTTTTCTTATCCCTTCTTATACACAATCACACAGATGAATCCCAGTAATTTAGTTAGGTATTTATGCTACAATGCGGTTGATATTTTTTGATCAATGATATACTCAATGCTGCATTGGTCAGTCCGGATTATGAAAGTGTTATGGAGTAAGTAATTCCTCCATTTATCAACATCATGTATGATAGCCATTAACTATTTTTCATAAACAGATAATCCCAAAGATCTTGGGCTCAAAGATTTGCTCATGTATGCTATAGGATGTTTTTCATGCATTAGTACAGCTCCAATCCCACTATAGCAATCATTTGTCTACAAGATAAACTACTTTGAAAAGTCTGGTAACTCCAACACAGGACTTGACACCATTGCTTATTTAAGTTCTGAAAAGGCTTTGTCAGCAGCTTCATTCCAAATAAACTGTCCCTTCTTGGTGAGGTTGGTCAGAGGTTTAGCAATTACTCCATAATTCCTCACAGATTTCTTGTAATATCCAGTTAACCCCAAGAATCTCCTCAAACTCTTCACTGTTTTTGGAGTAGGCCAACTCACCAGTTTGAGGAGATGATCATGGCTTCTCCATAATTCCTCACAAATTCCTAGTTTCAGTTTGATTTGATGATCATGGCTTCTCATAATTAGCCAACAAAGGTTTCAGCTCTTCATGAATATTCCACTCTTCATGTTCTTCCTCAGCAGATGCCATACATAAGCAGCTCAAAGATGCCTTTCCTTTCCTCTTCAATAGCTTTTGCAACCATTTCCTGAAATCATCTTTAAAGATGCTTCAGTCTGCCCTCCTCCTGAGGTGATCAATTTATCTCCTTTGACAAACTTCGGAGTTTGTTTGTCAAATTATGGAGTGATATCCCCTAATTTCCTTAGAGAATCTACTCCCCCTACCATGTCACATCCTCCCAACCTTAATAGCCTCACACTTGCTGCAATTGTCACTAATAAGGGGTTAGTGCACTCAATATCATACCCAGCTTTCCTTGAAATATCTGGATCTAAAAATTTATGGGTACTCCCTGAATCTATCAGCACTGTCATGTTATTGTTGCCTGCCTTTCCTTGATGTTTGAATGTGTCTGGGGCCACTTGTCCATTAGAAGCATTAATGGGTATGTGGAACTCAGTGTCCCCATACCCTCCAAGATCAATAACATTATCTTCTTCTTCATCTAATTCCTCACAGATAATTACAAACAACTTCTTACATCTATACCCAACATGGAATAACTCATCACAATTAAAACAAAATCCCTTCTTCCTTCTGGTCGCCATCTCTTCAACACTCAACCTCTTAATTGGTGGGTATTTATCTGAATTCAAAGTGTTAGGTGTTTTCACACTTTGATCCCCAATCCCTGTTTTAACATTCCAACTCTTAAATCTAGTTTTTACCTATTTTCCCATAGATTCCAATAAACTCTGTTGCTTTTTAGCAAAATGGATAGCCTGAGCTAGGGTAATTGGATTTAGCATTTCCACCATTTAACTTATCTCTTCTTTTAAACCGCTAATATAACTTTTAATATAATAGTCCTCTATGAGGGATCTGTTATGAGTCACCATTAGAGCTTTCAACTCCTCAAATTTCAAAGTACAATCCTCCATAGACCTCTCTTGTTTAAGCTTATTAAACTGGCCAATAAGATTACTCTCCTTCTGTGTTGAAAACCTCTCTAAATCCAGACTAGAGAATGTATCCCAAGCCATATTGTCCTTACCATCAACGTAATCCAAGTACCAATTGTCAGCATCTCCCTCTATATGCCTTGCAGATAATATAATTTTCTCATAATCACTCATGGGACTGGACGAAAAGTACTTATGACACTTTCTAATCCACTGTCTTGGCTCATTACCATTGAATCGAGGGAAATTAAACTTGTTTTTAAGATTAATGTTACAAGGTACCTCATTTAGCTTAAGAGCAGGGGTTGGTAGCATTCCTCCTTCTCCAAATTACTTGGTGGTGGATAACATCGGATCTGCAGACCTGCTTGATTCCTTTCCTTTCCCAAGGTTTTGCAGAAGCTTAGAAATCTTCTCTAATCGAGATTTGATGTTGTCCTGACCCTCTTTTAGCTCCTTAGTAGTCACTTCCAGCTCATCATTGCATGTGGTGTTGTTTTTTGCCATTTATGCCCAAAAAACTTTCCAAACCCCGTTGCTCTGAGTCCACTGTTAAGGTTGTTAGCAGACTTCTAGAAGAAAGCTGATAAAACAGAGCATAAATTTCCAGCAACAAATGATTGTAAACAAACTTGGGAAAGAAGAAAGAAGTAACAGAGACAGAGACAGAGACAGAGACAGAGACAGAGAGAGAGAGACACACAGAGAGAGAGAGAGAGAGAGAGAATTAGGCAAGGAATTGAGATTTGATAAAATGTCAAAACCTAGTTTACAACGGACTAGCCATCCAGTAAATGGTTGCAAAACTCAGCAACAGACTGCACTAGCTGAGGACCAATCACAACACAACACGTTTTGACACAAAACTCTAAATAACAACTTAAAAAGATGAAAAGCATCTGAAAAATGTAAAGCTATTAACTTAAACAAAGTCTCTGCTAAACGATATTGGTTTGCCGAAAATGTAAGCCTTCCAACTAAAGAAATGTCCCACGCCTTTCATAAAACATAACCCCAGATTTCTTCTTCCATGCAAGGTAGCCCTGCTCTCTGTTCTTGATCAGAGGTCCCATGCTTCATCATCACAACATTCATAACACAAACACTTCCTTCGATTAGTAGCCTAATCTTATCAATTTCATATTTACCAATTTGAAATTTATTACTTCTATAATTGTTAATGTGCCCGCATTTAGTTAGTTTCTAAAATCAAAAGTCATGCAAGTGATTTCGTAAGACGTTGATATAGAATCTCATTATAATATCTATACTATAATATATTTGAAAACCATGTTTGATTTTTTTTCTGTATTTTTGCTGATGTGTAATTTTGTTGTTTTTTTTAGGTTTTAAATTAGATAAAAAAAAATGATTGACTAACTTTTATTTTGTATAATATTTTATTATGAAAATAAATAGTAATTAAAAAAATAATTATTTTTGGCAAGATTCATAATATACTTTCCATTTACTAATCGGATTATTAAAGATATATGCATGTTATATGGGTTTGCACCCACAATTAAGGATAATTAATTGACATCCATCCTATAATTGGGTTGATGTTTACTACTATTATATTATAATTAACCTAGACTTTGGTTTATAAAATTTGAATTGAGATCTTTTACGTATAGAGTGGGGCATCTATTCCGAGATAATTAATACTATGATTACTAGGGTTACGAAGATACACATAAAAAAAAAAAACTATAACAAAACTTATAGAATGTTAAATTGTGATTTGAGTTCTTGGTGAGACAATTCAAGTTTGAAATCCCTGACGAGGCTGAGAAAGTTCAAACGATTTATGTGTGATTCAATCTCTTAAGGTACGAATTATTTTTGTTTTCATAACTTATCATATTTGAGATTTTAAAAATATGGGTATGCAACAAGCGAAAGGATTCAAAGCTTAATCGTAATAGTTGAATCTAACATTTTGAATTAATTATTTTTAGCATATCAAGTAACAATTAATTCCTTGATGAAACTAACGAAGTTTAAAATCTTTTGCGAGGTTAACGAAATTTAAAGAAGATCTCAATTCAAACTCAATCTAATATCCATAAAAAAAAACTATTATAAAAACTATTATTATTAGGTTTTGGTTTAAGTTTAATTGTATTAATTTAATCTTATATTTTGAATTCATTAGTTTTAGAATATTGGTACTTTTAATTTGATTATAATTTGTTAATAAATTATAGATACCTTATTTTAGGTTGTCGGGAGTTAAATTTTTTTATTTTTTTTTAAATTTGATTGTGAGCTCTATGCTGTCTAATGGTAGTAACCACCCAATACTAATTTTGATAATATTTTTATATCTCAATTGTTAAATAATGATGTCTTTGAAAAGTTTTGATGGCGTTAGTGGTTCGTATAGGTCAATTTAAAAAGGTTTAACAATAATGTACATAACATAATAGCCTATTATTAATTTCATTAGTTTAGTGCTACCTATCAAAATTTTAACTAAAAACATATATTAAACGACATAGACAGTAAGTGATGGTATTGGTTGATGCAGGATAAAATGAACAACATTCAAATTGGCTACAAGCTTGCACGATTAAATAGAAAGAAAGAGTTATATATTAAACGGCATAGATGAGTAAATGATCGTTTTAGTGGCAACGTTTGGCACGATTGCAGACAGAATATCAATTTTTATCGGGACTCCATAATAACTCTTCAAACGCAGTATGGGATTCTAATATCTATAGCCCACCATCAAGAGGCAGGCGAGCAACCCGAGGAATATCGAAACGTTCAAGAATGTGTTCAAGACTAGGATCATCATCTCACACAACCGATTTAATGCGTGATGGTTAGATTATTTCGAATGACATGCTCCCCATTAATATTTTATATATATGTTGTTATATATTTATACTTACTTTGCTAATATGTATTTCTAATGATAAGTATTCGAATATATATGCACTTCTAACTAAGCGATCAAATTTTGATATATATTTTATTGAACTGTGATTACTTCTTTTGCCATACATATTTATCCAATATAGGGGAAGTACATGATGGTGGTGGTGGTAATGACCAATTCAATTCACAAGGACTCTGTTATGTTCCTATTTTACTCGATGAGCATAGAATTATTAGAGATCAAGGTCAAGTTGATGCAAGAGCATGTGCAGAAACTACAAATGGTAATATTTCTTCTTTTATATATAACTTTTATTTTAATTTCAACCTTTTATTTTGTTGTTTCAATGATTTTTCTATGTATATTTGGTGTTGATCGAAATATTGTAGTTCAAAAATCTCATATTATTGATATTCCACACAATCAAGTAGGTATAACCGGTGCATCTATTTATGAGCATGAATGTACAAGAATAGCTTGGGCACATGTGAATCGACCTGAGGAGCATGAATCTAACTTACAGAGTATGTATCTTATGTTAATTTGACACGATAAATTTTTTATTTTGAATTAAAGCATTTTCATGTATTTATCATAACATTACGTACTACCAATTAGGGGGTCAAGGATGTGAATTCTTGGAGTTGGAAGATCAAGTGTTTGTACCCAATACGTTTCCAGTGGAAAACAACAATGATCTCGGGGCACCAACATCTTTGTGTGTTTCAAGGATGCAAGATACTTTAATCCAAAACTTTTTTTACCATTTGCATATAGTCTTATTATTAGCAGGTCCTTCAATTTGTACACGTCAATTAGTAAGTTGTATATCAACTACAATACAAGATTTATAGATCGTCTTAGAACTTGGTAAGTTAATTATATTCATATATATTCGGTTATTTTTTTATTTCTTTTGTATTTTTCGATCATCCTTAATTTAAAATTTAACTTGTTTAGTATTGATCGAGGAGAAAAAAAGTCGGTCTCTCTAATTCGGACTAGTCGATTTACTATATCCAGATCATTAAAAATATCAAACGCTAAAAGAGTATGCATACGTGATTATGAATATCAGGAGGGTGTAAGAATTCTTCCTTTTACATTTTTACAAAGTAACATATGAATATTTTTCTTTCTAAATTACAGATACTAATATACTTGTAGCACCCCACACGGAGGATGCCACATCCCCCGCACTAGGATCCAGACCCGGTCATGAAATAGAAAGTCCATGCCTGAACCCGAATCATAGCGAACGGGAGACCAACTCATACACTAGGCTAGGCGGATCAAACTTGAGAAACTCAGAGCGCGGAAGCAATCTAAATAATCATCAACAGATAGCGGAAGCAATTGAAACAACATGCAGAACAGGTGACCGGTTCAACTAGCATAGATACCTAATCCCGAATATCAATTCATAATCCAACATAATGAAATAGCATAAGTATCTTCCTAATATCTAATAATATCCAAGTACCAGCTTGCTAACCCCACACGGGTTTAAGTCTAAGTAGAACATAAACATAATCTTCAAGTACGAAACATAAATACATAACGTAGGTAGAGTACGCGACAAATGCATCCTATCACCAGCTAGACTAACAAGTGTGACTCAGAAGACTCATTTCCGCCTAGCTCAAGCCAAAAGAAAACCTGCAAACAAGATAAAATGAGGGGGTCAGTCAACTGACTGAGTGAGGGGGCTAACGCACACCCACAATATATATATACAGAGCATAACACAGAATAAAAAGATGGACTCATGAACCGAGGATAGGTGTTGCATACCAAAACATTTCGAAAGAACCCAAATAGATATAGATATAAGTTTAGAAACCACTTTTCAGAAAGACTCTATCCCGATTCATAATTCCATAACATAACATAATCAACTGCTCGGCGAGTACGAGCTTCCAACCTCAACTCCCCATAAAATAGAAATAACATACCAACCTCAACTCCGGGTGATGGTAGGGTTGCGCGACCCTAACCATCAAGACAGGCAAGGGGAGTGCTAATGCTACTACAACCCTCAGGACTCCGTTTCCCAACCAAACCTCCTGGTAGGTCCCGGTACATCCTAATCGTACATATGGAGGCTACACAATGGGTGAATACCAGATGGCCCTAACCGTCCCGGGGGACCCATTACCCTTAGCTCCTAGGCCCCATAACAGAATAGAACAGAACATACGCCAATCTTTCATGGTCATCTCGCTACAGAATCATAGCACAACTGGGTTTTCCAAAATAGCTTACATATGCCTCAAAAACTGGTTTATATATATATATTCCTACGCTGCAGGGATATAGCCCGAAGGCACCCGCCCACGCAGGACACACGCACGTACATTCCCACGCTGCAGGGATATTACCCGAAGGCACCCGCCCACGCAGAATGCACACATAAGGTCATAAACATATCATATCCAACACATACGTATATATAGTGAGGTATACTCGCATGCAAGGGTAGAAATCCTCATATAAAGGCCAAAGGTCGCATAACTATACAAAATCCTAAACCTCACCTGAGAACCGACAAGATACGAGAACTGACAAGACGGGTGCGTGCTCGATCAGGTTGTCTCCGCCCTGGAGATCACTGACAGAAAGGGAAACACGAAGTACTTATGAGACAAGACTCAAACATGAACCACAGAGACGCACGACAATGATTATGAGATGTCAGGGAATGATATGACATGTACACATAAATTATGAGAATGATATGAAAGTGTTCATGTGCACAATTAATACCCCACAGAATAACTAAATACATAATTCAGGTGGTTCTCAATTATTTAGTACATATATGTCAGGTATAACCAAAATAAAATATTTAACCTTATCATGCTTGACAGTTAAACGTATATCCATACACCAATCATTCACCTAAAGACAGATACGAGGTTCGGGTCAGCTACTCACAAACGTCGCTTAAATTAAATCTTAATTCAAATCATTTAATACTCAAACGTATGTACACTGTGTCCCAAAACCATGAGAAGCACCATAACAATTTAATAAGATAAGTGATTGGTGATCATACATAGTGTGTTCATGAGTCAATTAATCCCATAAAGTAACCTCATTGCAACAGGAATAATTCAAACATATTCACCCACCTCAGATTAAATATCATTCGAATGCTCAACATATATATACTTAAAAGAGTTACGTAATATCATTAATTTACCACAACCACCTAAAGCATGACCCACCAATTCAGCAATTGCCTCAACATGAAGTACGTTCATACTAGAACAATGTAATTAGGTGGACTAAGCAGTTAATTAGTTTATTTTTTTCCAGGACATAATTATACATTTCCAATCCCAATCAACCAAATGCACATTTGTTTTAATTTAGGACTAACCCATGTTGGCAGCCCAAAAGTACTCATTACACATACAACAACAATTTCATATGATCCAGATTACATAAATTTATTAATATACGATTATCAAAACCATGAAAAAATTTAATTTAATTTTAATGACAAGCTAATTAATCAAGAGTTACATTACAGATTCATGCATCAATGTAATTGTAAATTGTACAGAATTGTATACAAGTATGAATTTGGAAGGAGGATGAATCTTTACAATTAAAAGAGAGGCATGGTGCGATGTCGGTAGAGATGGCGGCGATTGACATCAATGGCGCCGACGATTGGAGCTATAGCGGTGACTGGAGGAAAAAGAAGCTACCGGACCTGGATCGGATTATCGTCGGGGTGGTTAGTCTCTTTAGGGATTTTCCCCCTTTTCAGATCTTGAACGAGAGAGAGAGAGTCTGAGGGCGGTGGTTGCTCGTTGGATACGATGTTGTGGTGGCGGAGGGTGGCACGTCTAACCTGGTGGCGCCTAGAAATGAAATCGATGGTCGGCGAGGCTATTGCTGAAGCAGAACTGGTTGTTTAGTAATGGTGAAGGAACGCCAGAGGTTGAGAAGGGCGAGAAGCCGGTTGACACCAAGAACAGGGGAGTGGTGATGTCGATAGTGGTGGAAGTGCTCGCTGCTTTAAATCTGGCGGTTGGCCGGCTGGAGCGGCGGCGATGGTGGTGAAATGGTATGACTGCTACGCCGCGGCTGCTACGTGTTGAAGACGAAGGGGAAAGACGAAACTGGGTAGTGATGTGGAGGCGAAAGGTGGCGCATGAGGCGCCAGATCGGCCGTGTTGCGAGGTTAACGAGAGAAGGGAAGGGCTAGCGGCTGCTACGTGTTGAAGACGAAGGGGAAAGACGAAACAGGGTAGTGATGTGGAGGCGAAAGGTGGCGCATGAGGCGCCAGATCGGCCGTGTTGCGAGGTTAACGAGAGAAGGGCTGGTGGTGGCTGGCCGTTTGTCGCCGGCGAAAATGGTGGTTGGCGGTGTAGGGCGAAGCTGTCGCGCCGCTGCTTCTCCAGGAGGTAGAAGGAGAATGAGAGGGAAGGAGAAAATGGAGACTGCTAGGGTTTCTCGGGGTATTAGAAGACCTCTCTATCCGAAATTACACAAAAGCCCCTCCAAAGTTTAAGTCAAGTGATTAAGTCCCCATATTTAAGTATGATTTACCTCAAGCCAAATTAGACATTTGATAATTATAAAAACACCCACAGAATTAAAAATAAGGTCTAATTAAGCCCAAATTCGAAATTAATAAATTTGGAAGAGAGTCCCAAACGATTAGGTAAAGTTCAATTAAGTCCTACCATTAAAATACAAAATTCAATTAAGTCCCTCAAAGAATTCAAGTCATGCAAATGAGTCCCAAAGTTCAAGTAAGGTTCAAATAGATCCAATTAAAGATTTTGTAATTATAAAAGCATCCCCAAGGTTTTAAAGTAGTATACAATTAAGTCCAATTTGATTTCTCATAATTAGAAAACGATCCCCAACGTCCGATAATTACAATTTAACCCACATAATTTAAATTAAAGAGCAAATAGGTACTAGGCACATATTTCAATTAAGTCCACATATTTCCATGGGATTACAATTGAGTCAATTAAACAATTAAAACATGAATAAAGGAATTCAAGCACAAGCAGAGTTAAATAAATAACAATCTAATCGCACGAAAACAACATCGTATCTTGCTCCGAAAATGCTGGGTGTTACACCCTTCCCCCTTAAGAGAACCTGGTCCCCAGGTTCGACTCCTGAGCTGGAAAAGCTTCGAGTTGTAGTGACTTAACCCTTCTCGAGGAATTGCGCAAAACGTAGCCTCCGTTGTGAAGTTCACTCTCATTGTCTTTACTGAACCTTTCTCGCGATGTCTCGTTGTCATTGAGATCCGTTCGATTATCGGACCGTTGCCTTCATCAAGTTGTTCGACCATTCCCATGAGACAAATAGTTATCACTGCACTCAACTTAGATGGCGTCACAAACACATCACTTGCAAACCGTTATCAGGACAACGCGTAACGCAACCACAACAAACAAGAGAGAATCCCATCTGTCAGCACAAAAGGTGAGAGAACCTCGTCTCTCGAGCACAGATTTGAGAGAACCCGTCTCTTAGGCACAGAATTGAGAGAACCCCGTCTCTCAAGCACACAATCGAGAGAACCCCATCTCTCAAACACATAATGAGAGAACCCCGTCTCTCAACCTAAGTCTGATAGATTTCCACATCTCCCAAACATTCTAGTTTGAGAAAATCCATCATTTCTCAAACCCTTAGATTCAAGAGGATCCAACATCTCCGAATATCTAAGTACAAGAGAATTCAACATCTTTCTATCACATAAATAGAGAGACTCCTACATCTCTCCAACACGTAAAAGAGGGAACCTAAGGTCTCTCTTGCACATAAATCCACTGATCAGTTATTCATACATACACACATCAGAGTAACACTTGACGAAAAGTATGCGATGCATGTTTGGTGCACCTTATACCACTGATATCGGTATCCCTTGAGTATAGATTCAACGCTTATACCTCAACTCAAGGGGGATATCGCGATGGAATCCCTGTAGAACGAGGTTACAGTATGTATATATATTATATGAGAAGTCAGTGAGCAATCAAGAGAGTTTTAAATCACATAGGCATGAATAGTTCCCATAAGTACATAACTTATTCATTTCAACAACGGTTCATAACAAGTAGAAATTTCAAGTTACAAATACTAGATCAGGTATCCAAGTTATCATAATTAAAACAACAATAGTCATCACACACATTAAGCGAAGTAGGATACGGACACTTAAGCGATGCATGTATGCAAATGCCATGAATGCTAATACCTCAATGTTCGGGTTCATCTTGATCTCCAATTTGAAGTCGTTGATCTCGTATTCATTGTTTGTTAGCTCTCGATCGATCACAATCAGAAACCTTATGCTCCTTTGACCCGCAAGCATAACACCTTTTCAATCCATCCCGACAAGCGTTGTAAGCATGGTTGATTCCTCCACAATGGGTACACGATTGGATTTCTTTCTTCGACTTTGGAGGGTTCCTGGTCTTGTGCTTCTTCCCACGAATCTTCTTGGTTTGAGCTCTCTGTTGATAGAATCTTCCTCTCACGTATAAATTTGAGCATAAACCCAGCTCAAGTCTAGACTTCGACACATCTTCTTCCTTACTTTTTCTCAACCACCTATTTTCAACTCGTAATGCTTTCTTCGTGGCTTTATCCCATGTGCTTATATTCTCCGCAATTAAGGCTTCCTTGAACTCATCCCGAAGACCCTCCATGAAGTATCTAGCCTTCATCCGATCATTACCCGTAATGTGGGGCACATACACGCCCAACCTCTCGAATTCCCCTATATAGTCCACAACGGTTCTTTCTCCTTATTTTAATGTGAGAAATTCTTCAACTCTTCGGTCGTGTAAAATGACCCGTGCAAACCTCTTTCGGAATTCTCGAACAAACACATCCCACGTCAACTCTTCGCCCGTTGTCTCTAACTGTTGAGCAACTCTTTTCCACCATTGCCTTGCTTGACCTTGTAGGAGGAACGTAGCAAGGTGAGCCATATCTTGAGAGTTGCATGGCCATACTTCAAAGATGCTCTCTATTTTCGAAAGCCACTCTTCGGCCATTATATCATCCCCTTCTCGAAATTGGGGAGGATTAAATGCTCTAAATTCTCGGTACATCATCGCCATCAAATTCATTGGTGGTACTTCAGTCGAAGATTGTCCGCGGTTGCATAGATTTGGATGAGGAGGTTGACCGTGGTATTGTTGATGCGGTGGCATCCTGAAAATCTCAACAATCACAATATCGAAATATGCATGTCGATTAGTAAATGCTCATGCCACGTAATAAATCAATCAAGAGCTACCAAGAAATACAATGCATCAGTTAGTATAAATTCAGCAAAGTGATGAAAATTCAAATGCATAGCTCATCAAATCATAATGCGGATGGGCACACAACCAAATTGTCCTACGCCGTTCGACCTAGACAGACACAACACGACACTAGAGCTCGGTTTTGCAACCTAAAGCTCTGATACCACTTAAGGATGTAGCACCCCAGACGGAGGATGCCACATCCCCCGCACTAGGATCCAGACCCATTCATGAAATAGGAAGTCCATGCCCGAACCCAAATCATAGCGAACGGGAGACCAACTCACACACTAGGCTAGGCGGATCTAACTTGAGAAACTCAGAGCGCGGAAGCAATTTAAACAATCATCAACAGATAGCGGAAGCAATTGAAACAACATGCAGAACAGGTGACGGGTTCAACTAGCATAGATACCTAATCCCGAATATCAATTCATAATCCAACATAATGAAATAGCATAAGTATCTTCCTAATATCTAATAATATCCAAGTACCATCTTGCTAACCCCACACGGGTTTAAGTCTAAGTAGAACATAAACATAATCTTCAAGTACGAAACATAAATACATAACGTAGGTAGACTATGCGACAAATGCATCCTATCACCAACTAGACTGATAAGTGTGACTCGAAAGACTCACTTCCGCCTAGCTCAAGCCAAAAGAAAACCTGCAAACTAAAAGATAAAATGAGGGGGCCAGTCAACTGACTGAGTGAGGGGGCTAACGCACACCCACAATATATATATACAGAGTATAGCACAGAATAAAAGGATGAACTCATGAACCGAGGATAGGTGTTGCATACCAAAACATTTCGAAAGAACCCAAATAGATATAGATATAAGTTTAGAAACCACTTTTCAGAAAGACTCTATCCCGTTTCATAATTCCATAACATAACTTAATCAATTGCTCGGCGAGTACGAGCTACCAACCTCAACTCCCCATAAAATAGAAATAACATACCAACCTCAACTCCGGGTGATGGTAGGGTTGCGCGACCCTAACCATCAAGACAGGCGAGGGGAGTGTTAATGCTACTACAACCCTCAAGACTCCGTTTCCCAACCAAACCTCCTGGTGGGTCCCGGTACATCCTAATCGTACATATGGAGGCTACGCAATGGGTGAATAACCGACATCCCTAACCGTCCCAGGGGACCCATTACCCGTAGCTCCTAGGCCCCATAACAGAACAGAACAGAACATACACCAATCTTTCATGGCAATCTTCAGAATACAACTGGGTTTTCCAAAATAGCTTACATATGCCTCAAAAATTGGTTTTTATATATATATTCCTACGTTGCAGGGATATAGCCCGAAGGCACCCGCCCACGCAGGACACACGCGCTTACATTCCCACGCTGCAGGGATATAGCCCGAAGGCACCCGCCCACGCATAATGCACGCATAAGGTCATAAACATATCATATCCAACACATACGTATCTATAGTGAGGTATACTCGCATGCAAGGGTAGAAATCAGCATATAAAGGCCATAGGTCGCATAACTATACAAAATCCTAAACCTCACCTGAGAAGCGACAAGATACGAGAACTGACAAGACGGGTGCATGCTCGGCCAGGTTGTCTCCGCCCTGGAGATCACTGACAGAAAGGGAAACACGAAGTACTTATGAGACAAGACTCAAACATGAACCACAGAGACGCATGACAATGATTATGAGATGTCAGGGAATGATATGACATGTACACATAAATTATGAGAATGACGTAAAAGTGTTCATGTGCACAATTAATACCCCACAGAATAACTAAATACATAATTCAGGTGGTTCTCAATTATTTAGTACATAAATGTCAGGTATAACTAAAATAAAGTATTTAACGTTATCATGCTTGATAGTTAAACGTATATCCATACACCAATCATTCACCTAAAGACAGATACGAGGTTCGGGTCAGCTACTCACAAACCTCGCTTAAATCAAATCTTAATTCAAATCATTTAATAGTCACACGTATGTACACTGTGTCCCAAAACCATGAGAAACACCATAACAATTTAATAAGATAAGTGATTGGTGATCATACATAGTGTGTTCATGAGTCAATTAATCCCATAAAGTAACCTCATTGCAACAGGAATAATTCAAACATATTCACCCATCTCATATTAAATATCATTCGAATGCTCAACATATATATACTTAAAAGAGTTACATATTATCATCAATTTACCACAACCACCTAAAGCATGACCCACCAATTCAGCACTTGCCTCAACATGAAGTACGTTCATACTAGAACAATGTAATTAGGTGGACTAAGAAGTTAATTAGTTTATTTTTTTCCAGGACAGAATTATACATTTCCAATCTTAATCAACCAAATGCACATTTGTTTTAATTTAGGACTAACCCACGTTGGCAGCCCAAAAGTACTCATTACACGTATAACAACAATTTCATATGATCCAGATTACATAAATTTATTAATATACGATTATCAAAACCATGACAAAAATTAATTTAATTTAAATGACAAGCTAATTAATCAAGAGTTACATTACAGATTCATGCATCAATCTAATTGTAAATTGTACAGAATTGTATACAAGTATGAATTTGGAAGGAGGATGAATCTTTACAATTAAAAGAGAGGCAAGGTGCGACGTCGGTAGAGATGGCGGCGATTGGAATCAATGGCGCCGGCGACTGGAGCTATAGTGGTGACTGGAGGAAAAAGAAGCTACCGGACCTGGATCGGATAGTCGTCGGGGTGGTTAGTCTCTTTAGGGATTTTTCCCCTTTTCAGATCTTGAACGAGAGAGAGAGTCTGAGGGCGGTGGTTGCTCGCCAGATACGATGCTGCGGTGGCGGAGGGTGGCGCGTCTAAGCTGGTGGCGCCTAGAAATGAAATCGATGGTATTGCTGAAGCAGAACTGGTGGTTTAGTAATGGTGAAGGAACGCCAGAGGTTGAGAAGGGCGAGAAGCCGGTTGACACCAAGAACAGGGGAGTGGTGATGTCGGTGGTGGTGGAAGCGCTCGCTGCTTTAAATCTGGCGGTTGGCCGGCTGAAGCGGCGGCGACGGTGGTGAAATGGTATGACTGCTACGCCGCGGCTACTGCGTGTTGAAGACGAAGGGGAAAGACGAAACAGGGTAGTGATGTGGAGGTGAAAGGTGGCGCGTGAGGCGCCATATTGGCCGTGGTGTGAGGTTAACGAGAGAAGGGCTAGTGGTGGTTGGCCGTTTGTCGCCGGCGAAAATGGTGGTTGGCAGTGTAGGGCGAAGCTGTCGCGCCGCTGCTTCTCCAGGAGGTAGAAGGAGAATGAGAGGGAAGGAGAAAATGGAGACTGCTAGGGTTTCTCGGGGTATTAGAAGACCTCTCTATCTGAAATTGCACAAAAGCCCCCTCCAAAGTTTAAGTCAAGCGATTAAGTCCCCATATTTATGTATGATTTACCTCAAGCCCAATTAGACATTTGATAATTATAAAAGCACCCACATAATTAAAAATAAGGTCTAATTAAGCCCAATTTCGAAATTAATAAATTAGGAAGAGAGTCCCAAACAATTAGGCAAAGTTCAATTAAGTCCTATCATTAAAATACAAAATTCAATTAAGTCCCTCAAAGAATTCAAGTCATGCAAATGAGTCCCAAAGTTCAAGTAAGGTTCAAATAGATCCAATTAAAGATTTTGTAATTATAAAAGCATCCCCACGGTTTTAAAGTAGTATACAATTAAGTCCAATTTGATTTCTCATAATTAGAAAACGATCCCCAATGTCCGATAATTACAATTTAACCCTCATAATTTAAATTAAAGAGCAAATAGGCACTAGGCACATATTTCAATTAAGTCCACATATTTCCATGGGATTACAATTGAGTCAATTAAATAATTAAAACATGAATAAAGCAATTCAAGCACAAGCAGAGTTAAATAAATAACAATCTAATCGCACGAAAACGACATCGTATCTTGCTCCGAAAATGCGGGGTGTTACAATACTTATACAAACAGGTTAAATTTTTTCGTATTGTTGCACGTGTTTAGAAGATTCAAACTGATAATATCTGGTATGCGACATGCAACCAATGTCAAAATAATTGTTTATCTTACCATGGAAAAATGGTGTGCGTTAGGTGCAACGATGTTGTGAATCCAGTAATCAGGTAATATTTTTGTCACTATTTGAATATATAGTCGTAACTTATCCAATTTGAATATTGATATAGTCGTTTATTATTTTAAATGCAGATTTCGGGTTCATCTAATTGTTCAAGATAAGAGCGGCTCAATGAATTTAAAGTTATTGAACAAACAAGCTGAATATATGTTCCGTACTCAAGCATCATATTTTAAATCTTTGCAAGATCAGGTATTTATATAGTTTTTTCTTGTTATTAAAATAATATTTCTAATAAATTAATAATTAACTTACACATAATGTTATGTCTAGGAAAATGGTGAAAAACTATTGCAAGAGCATATCAAGCTTTTTCTGGACAAAGCGTTTACATGTACTATCCCAACACCACCAAATCTTGCAAGATCAAATATGAGTTGCACAGTTAATTTTATTCTAGGTGTTGATTGGTTAGAAGAGTGTTTTCATCTTCAAAAAAGGGTATTAGTTACATCTACATGAGGTACGTTTATTATTATCCTCAATATATTTAAATTTATAATATTAAATTTACAAAAAATGTCCTATTTTTAACAGTATAACTAATATTTAATTTTGCTATTATTAAAGAGTAGTTGGTTTGCATATTTTGTTGGTTGGCCAAGAGTAATCGGATTGCATATCTTGTAGGTTGACCCGAGTTATTGAGTTGTAATTTATAAATTCACGAATTTATGATTTTTGGAAATTCTGTATCTCATTCATTGAGATTTTTTGTTTATTCAATTTTCAAATTTGAATTGATCACTCCGTGCATAGCACGTGCATAGCACGAGATATATACTAGTTAAATAATATGTAATTATGTATTTATCATTAATGGGGATTGGAAGGATAGGTTGGCCACGTTAAGCAGTTAAAGATGGGGTGAAAGAAGATTATCTGGTCACTATCTCCACAGTCTGAGCCATACATTAAGGAATGGGCAACTTCAACTTGATTACATATCTCTGCACGCACATGATTCACAATTTGCACTAGGTGCCTCTGTTATTTAGCGATTCATGGCTCGTCTCTTTCCATTAATTTTAATAGCTACTTGTTTAATTCTTTATTCTTTTCTACTCTCTGTTAACGCAAACTTTTATTTAATTATTAAAATTAGATCGGAGATTTACATTGACTTTCGGAAAGTGACTCATCTCCTACAATTCATGTCTGTAAGAATTAGTGTGATTTAAAGTCTTGTCGACATCGTTTAAAATTTTGATTTGTTACAAAATCCAAACTTTATCTAGTTTTATGTGAATTAATATTTATTTACCAGATTTGGGGTGTGTGTAAATTAAAATTTTAAAATAATAATATATATATATATATATATTGATGAGGCATAAAAACACTCTTGTATTAGAGCCGTCCACGTGTCGCCATTAGTTGATTTGAAGACTGTACGCTCGCATTGATGGGCTCGCGGGCCAACCCAACCCACTCACTTGCCAACTAATACAGGCCCTTGAGCCTCGGCCAACTATTCAGGTAAAGGGCCCGAGCCGATAGGCTTGGCGCTCACATCTCGGCCCTCAGGGTTACCCTTCTCAGGAGGGCACCCACGCGAGGGCACGTTCCCGATCCTCGTGGTTTTGACGCTCAAGGGTCATCAGCCGCGGGGAACCCATCCGTGCACCCTTCGAGCGTCACCATCGCTCGAGTATAATCCTTCCCTGCCGTGATGGATTCGAACCCTAGCGGAGCGGACCTTGGGCCTTCCTCTCATGCGGCTCTCGCCGACAACCTCTGACACCATGGCAGTGTGCATCTCGTACCTGGCACGCCGCCCACTTTTCAGAGCTATCACTCTCATGCCATCACAGACCGCCACGTGTTAGGGCAACACAGGTTTGGGACCACACGGTCAAATTACCCAATCTACCCTCACCCCTAACATATAAATAGGAGAGAACACCTGCACTCTCTCCCAAGTCATCCTCTGCATACATACTGCATACATTGTTCTGGGTATTTTTCTCTCATCTTCTCAAGTTTCATATTATTCTCACCACAGTAGCATCACCATTGCATCTTGCACTTTTGGTGTTATCCTAGCTGGAAGAACCCACGCTCAAGAGGAAACCCATATCCTGAGACCCTCACGCCTGTGATGGTCTTTCCCTTTCCATACAAATATTAAAGTGTTGTTGCATTTTTAGAAGTCCGATTTCCAACACCATGATATATATATATATATATATATATATATGTATAATTTATTTATTAAATTTATGATTAAAAGAGATATAAATGGATGACAGTCGAATTATAAGATGAGATAAGTATGTGAATATACTGTCTCGAGGTGAAAGAAGAAAAATGAAAAAAAGGCTAAAATACAATTTTGCAAATAGTCCAAAATACTATCCTCGAATTTTCCTTTTAACGGTTTCAACATTTTAAAAGTGTTTAGAAAAATCAATTTCAATTTACTTAATGAGAAGCCAACCGTGATCAATTCTGGTGATGAAAGAATTTTTTTTGAGTGTAATAATTTTGATTGCAAATTTCTCTAACCATCTTTGGAATATGTATTTAAAAAAAACTTATTTTAAGTAGAAATATAGAGTTTTTTTTTTTTTTTTTTTTGAAAGGGGAGGCCCTCAAACGGGAGGGCACCGCTCAGAGAAGGTTACAATCGTCCAAAACAAGATCACGAATAAAAGGTGGTAAAACAAGGCCATCTTCGCAGGCCGAAACCGCATTACGAGCTAAAGAGTGAGTACAACACAAAAAGGAGGAAGAAAGGTTCTTAACATCTTGAACAATGTTCCCAACAGCAGAGCAATCCTCATCTGACTTCAACAGTTTGTTAATAAGGTTGAGACAGTCACCTTCCACCAAAATGTTAGGCCAATTGTGAGCTTTAGCAAACTCCAGGCACGGGCTGTCAATGGCCTCCACAACTTCAGGCTCCAGCCGACCTTCAAACCTATCACACAGCCAACCAACATATTCACCAAGATGATTTCGAGCAATCACACCGATGCCAACATCACCAGCCTCAACAAAAACAGCTCCGTCCACATTCAATTTAATAACATTCGGGGTGGGTGGGGACCAGCCAACAAGGCTGTTAGATGCAACCAAGCGCGAAGAACGCGGAGAGATCCGCGAAGAAAGAGGATCTGTCAACGTGAGAGCAAAAGAGACAAGGTCCGCCGGTTGCGAACAACATCCCTCTGACCTTACCTTATTCCGAAACCACCACAACGCCCATAATATGACTGCAAACTTATCACGTTGAAACGCATTAAACCCAGAGAAAATATAGAGTTAGGAGCATTCAAGAATCGTCGTTTAACTTTTTACTTCTAATTTTTAGCTTATTTTGGTAAAAACAGACGAATTTTGACTAACAAAAATATTTTTTAACTATTTTCTTTATCAACCACCTAACTATCTTTTAGTTTTTTTTTAAAGAAAAACCTTTTTATGATCTCTTCTAATTATCCCTCACTTTTATTACTAACTTTTTGTTATATTAGCTCATACTTTTATATTTTGATCAAAAGCAAAAGTTCTTACTGACACTATTAAAAATTCAGGACACCACATTAATTACTTCACTTCATATAAATCTAAATAATTAAATCTCAAGACGACTTTGCAGCTTATAAAATAAAATCAACTAATTTATAATTACAGCAAGCTTAGTTCAACCTTGTTTATTTATTATTATCCCCACTACTATAGAATAAGTAAGGAACACGATAAAGTGCACCAAGTCATATTTGGGTTGCGCAAGTTATTTCATTAATATTACCACGAATTGCTCAGTACCCAAATATGAAATATGAAATATCTCATTAATTATTTAAGTAGGTTTTTAGACAAGATTAGGTCAGATTCCTCCGACTTTATCCACCTAAGATTCCTACAGTTTTAATTAGTCAATAAAATAAACAAATGACAATAATTAAGATAATATAAAATTAAATAATAGCGACTGTACTATCTTTGCTTTGAGATTAAGCAAACATTTTTCTACTACACTCTTTCTCAATTGCTTCTCTCTCTATTATTTGAACATGATTCGAATTCCTTGAATTATTAATTAATAAGCAAATTTTAAGAGAAATACATATATAACATAGAAAGTTATGTTATTCATGGTTGTTCAAATATATTATTTGATTTATTATTTATTTTTCTTTTTGTCGAGGTGGGACCTATAAAAAATTTCCTAAGTTTTTTTTTTAAAAAGTATATTATTTGGATTTTATTTTCATTTTCATCTTAGAATTTGATCAAATGATAAAGTATGGAGAAAAGTGACTCATCCTCCATTAATAATTATTCAAAAGGATATGGAAAGTAGGAGCAAGTTAATCATTAATGCATTCTTTATTCATTTTTTAATTTAAGCATGTAACCGTATGATTTGTAGCTAATATAAATTAGATAGCCGTTTGTTGATCGTATCATGCACCTCAACCAACACATTTCTTACGAGAGACCATTATAAATATATACATTTATTAACAATCGTATGCCCTGCTATGCACGGTATTAATATAAAATGTAACTTTCCGTTTTCAATTTATACATTATGTGATAATTTATCTACATTTCATGATCTTATATGTAATATATCTTCATGCATTTATATGAATTATCATTAACGTAAAATTTACGTGAATTAATTGTTAACGTGTCTAATTGTTTATATGTGACCTTACTTGATCATTTCACATATTCATGGACTCAATTGCATATCATAAATTGGAATTAATTGAACATTTTCCATGAGACAATACTTGGTCGCATCCATTCACATAAATGAGGGACTAAATAGCAAAATATGGTGACTCATGCATTATAGTGGAAGACATATATTATATCTTATACATATCATATCTCTCCCACATTTCGTTCATCCCTTTCATACAAGATACACACACACTCACCCACTATATATCGATCAAATCACCAAGAGAAGGGAAGGGAAGGGAAGGATTTCATCATTTATCAAGCTAAATTCAAGGAAGAAAAATTGCATAAGTGGAGGCATCATACTCATCTTATCATTCCATTCCATCTTCTTTCAGTCAAGGTATAAATGGATGAATTACTTTGAACTCTTGAATGTTATATGAGTAGGGTTTGATGTTTCTGTGATGCTTTCTTGTTAATTTGAGGTTAAGAGCATGATTATGATCATTAGAGTTGGATTCTTGCATGAAAGAATGAGTTATGTGGAAGTTGATGGCATGAGGAATTATAGGGTTTGGTTGGTTAATTCTTGATGATTTGAGCAAACTTGGATGGATTACTTGATGCCTAATTGATATATATGATCATATCCATGTTATATGTTAGTTTTAGGTTGTTTTCTTGCATTGATTTGGTGTTTATATGCCTTGGGAGCCAAATCCCGTGCCTATGCCCTGTTTTCCCTTCGGTTTGCTGCTGGAGAAGGTATCCACGGGCGTGGATTTTCTCCCACGGCCGTGGATTTGTGTCCAGAGACTCGGAAGTCTTCCCACGGGCGTGGATTTTTGACCCACGGCCGTGGATCCATCCCGTTTTTTGTCCGAGTTTGTTTTGCTTCGTTCTCCCTCATACGAACTCCGATTGACCTGATTTTTGAACCCACGGAAAGCTCTTGAAGTATAGAACAACCTCCAATTGGAATCACCTCAATATATTTTCTCATTTGTGATATATTATTAATTATTTTTGGTGTCGCTGCTTTACAGACAAATTGCCATCATCCAACTTCAAGCTTATGCCATTTTCTCCTCACTTTGAAATAAATTATGACCCATATATCCTCGGAAAGGTCTTTGTGTCTAGTTTCATACCCAACAAGAAAAACTTAATTCCAACTTTTATATCTGAAGATATTCCAGTTTTCCTACAGCGTGTGCATTTCCTGAAATTGCCCGTTTTTGTCATACTTCAACAAAACCTTCCTTAATGCATTTCGTTCACTCTCTTGGCTCCAATATATGAATCGTATGATATTTATACTTGGTAAATTGATAAGTATGCTCCTATTTGACACTCATTGATTATAAATGCATGATTGAGGTTACATATCATTGCCGTTCGTCATAATTGGTTCATTCGAGTCCAGTCTTATTTCACACTTGTCCTTGTTGCACAGATCTCGGTCCCGGAGACGAGGAGCACGCTCCTTAGGATGTTTCCTTGCTTATTTTGGTTGGTAAAGTAAAGGTGAGGTTTAATTCTAGATATATAGAACCCATATGACTCTATGTGATGTTTTAAGCCAAAATGTACCTATATATCTATAGTTTTCCAAACCATATGGATTTTAAACGGATTTCATGAGTGAACTGAACAAACTAAATTGATTGATTGATTGTTTTGGCGAGTAAAGCACGTTCACGTTGGGCCCGAGGGAAGTGTATTGAGCCAACCGGGGAAGCAAGGGCTGACGGGTAACTCTTGCACTATCCTCACCAATTTTGGGATCACCTCTGAATCCACTAGGAGGTTTGGTGGAGGAGGAAATCCCTTGCGTGGGAGTCATGTTCCCGACGTACACCATGATTGGATGGTTGGCTCTTGCAAGCCCTTTATCACCCGGAGGGAAAAGGGTTCATGAAACTGCTATTTGATTGCACTTGAATAACTTGTATGGTCACTTGATAAATGGAAATGTTCATGATTGTACACTTTTGGAGTAAGGTTGGAGAACGCCCTCACTCGCCGGGCCACGTATTAAATTGATAATTAATTGAATTGTTAAATTGCTTCAGTTGTAATCTCGGGCGAGAATTCCTTTTATTCTTGAACTTATATTGTGTTTCCTATAAAATCTTACCCGAGGTTATAGCTTGCATGATATGTGCGCTTATATTTATTTAAACCGCTCACTCAGTCTGTGGTAGACTGACACCTCACATTTTCAGGCCTGCAGGTTGCAAGCTAGGCGGGATCGAGTTAGGTCTTTTATTTTGTGGGTCTACCCCTTGTCGGTCTCATTGTCATATATATTATTGATGTTTATGTATATGTTTCGTTATTATTGATCTTTATGAAAATTTTTTGGAAGTTGGTTTGTATTCAAGAGATGGGATTGAACTTGACATAATGAAGTGAATGTATATTATGTTTTTTCTTTGATTATTATGCATTGTTGTATATATTTGAGGGTTAGTCCCGCCTAGCTAGTGGTTTATTTCCTCTTGTATCCCGTTCGCTATAGTTTTGGTTCATGTACGGATCATCCATTTCGTATGTTGTATTCTGGAATGAACGTCTTCTGTGTACAATGAATTTCTGAAGGATGAAATCTCCATATTAGAACAACGATGGAATTTGCTGTAGAATTGCTAAAGAGAAAAATAGTAAAGATAAAACTGCTAAAAGCTAGTGGTTCTCTGAATTGGAACTGTTAGGGTTTGTAACGCCCCGATTTTTCCATTCAATCATTATATGTTAAATTATAATTTTCATAACATTATATGCATTAAGTTTTCATAAACTTGACACCTAATTGCATAACATGAGTTGGGAGTTATAGGATTATTTGGTTAGGAATAGAACTTGCTTGCATTCACTCAAATATTTGAGGGACTTTGGTGCAAAAAGGGATGACTCTTTTGAGTTAGTGGGTGAATTTTTATATGACATATACATTGTATCTCTTGCATTTCATTCATGATATTTTATCCAACAAATCACCCACCCACACACACACACCATAGTTCGATCAAAACACCAAGGGAGAAGGAAGGAAGATTTTATCACAAATCAAGTTAGAGTTTGAAGGATTTGTGAAGCTAGAAGCATCATCACCATCATATCATCATCTCATCTTTTCTTTCTTCTATCTTGAGGTATAAATGGAGAGTTCTTAACTTATTGAATGTATGTTGGAGTAGGGTTTGTTGATTAAGTGATGAATAACTTGTGTATATGTGATTAGAAGTATGATCATGATCATTAAACTTGAGAGTTTGCATGAAATCTTGCATAATATGCAAGCTAGAAACCATGAAATTATTTGGGGTTTTGAATGATGAATTCTTGATCATTGATGCATGTTTTATGCTTTATATCATGCCTAATTGAGATATATGAGTTATATGCATGTTATATGATGGTTTTGAGTTGAATTCTTGCATTGATTTGGTGTTGGAAGGGTTTGGGAGCCATTTCCGAGCCTATCCCCTGTTTTCTCCCTGTTTTTCACCCAGATTGCTCCCAAACGGGCGTTTGGTTCCTTAGTTATTTTACCAAACGCCCGTGTGAGATGTGTCTGCCTTAACCGAGAGCTTGCAAACGCCCGTTTCTACTTTCAGTTCATTTTTCAAATGGGCGTTTCTCCCTCATCCGAACTCCAAATGACCTGATTTTTGAACCGTTGGAAACCTATTAAAGTCTAGAACAACCTCCAATTGGAATCATATCAATATATTTTGTGAATTGTGAGATATAATCAATTCTTTTAGGTGTCGCCATTTTTTCGGAAGACTACACTCGCCTAACTTCAAGCTTACGCCATTTTCTCCTCGTTTTGAACTAGAAAACGTGCCATGTATCATTGGAAATTTCATTGAGTCTAGTTTTATTCCCAACAAACAAAACTCAATTTCCACTTCTATAATTAAAGATATTCCAGTTTTTCCTCAGCATGTACGTTTCCTAAAATTTTCCGTTTTTACCAAACTTCACCAAAACCTCTCTTATTGCATTCCTTTCACTTCCTTGGCTCCCGTATGTGATTATATGAGTTATATACTTGTTTTATTGATAATTATGCTCCTAATTGATATTCCTTGATTGTTATTGCATGATATATTGATCCATGACTTTGCCGTGCTTCGTAATTGGTTCATTAGAGTCGTGTCTCACAAACACTTGTCCCTTTTTACACGGATTGTCTTCCCGTTGACAAGGAACAAGCTTCATAATTATATCCTTGTTGTATTGTAGGCACAGGTGAGGTTTAATTACTAGATATATAGAACCCGTATAACCCTACGTGATGTTTCGGCCAAAATGTATATATATATATATCTTTCTCAAAACATTTATCGATTGTAAATGATTTCTCGTGACATATTGAACTTATCGTGATTGATTGATTGTTTGGCGTGTAAAGTATGTCACTTGGGTCCGAGGGTAGTGTATTGAGCCAACCGAGGAAGCAAGGGCTGACGGGTAACTCTTGCACTATCCTCACAACTTTGGGATGCCCCCTGAACCCGCTAGGAGATTAGTGGGGGAAGGAGTCCCGGGCATAGGGGCTCATGAACCCTATGCTCGCCATTATTGGGTGGTGGGGCCTTGCAATCCCACCATCACCGGAGGAAGAGGGAATTGAAACTGCTTATTGTGCACTGTAATAACTTGCATGCTCACTTAACCATTGATAATCTAAATATTGGTAATGTTCACTGTCGGAGTAAGGTTGGAGAATTACCCTCACTCGCCGGGCCACTGATTGAATTGAAGTGATAACGGTTATATTGTTAAATTGATTAGTTGTAATCTCGGGCGAGTTGTATTTTATTATTGAACTTATATGGCTTCCCTTTTATAAAACCTTACCCGAGACTATGGCTTGCATGGTAATTGCGCTAATAATTAATTGTAAACCCCTCACTCAGTCTTCGGTAGACTGACACCCTCACATTTTCAGTGTTGCAGGTTGAGTGCTAGGCTGGGTCGAGTCAGGTCTTTACTTTTGAGTCTAGCATGTTCCTTGTATATTATTGATGCATAATTGTAATGTTATGAACCTTTTGGCACTTCTAAATTTGGAAGATGCTTTGTAATGGAAGAAGTGGTGAACATGGTGATGTTAAATTATTGAATGTATGTATCTTATGCTTCCGTATTATTGATTATGTATGTTGGTGATTAATTGAATTGGGGTCTAGTCCCGCCTAGCTAGATGGTTTCTTTTTTGTCACCCGTTTGCTGTAGTCTTGGTTCATGTACGGATCATCCATTTCGTATGTGGACTGAGCTATAGTACGGGGGTGTGGCATCTCGGCGTTCCGGGTGCTACATCTTAGGTGGTATCAGAGCCCGGTTGCAAAACCGCGGTTCTAGCGTCGTGTCTCATGAGTCTAGGTCGTGCGGCATAGGATTATTTGATAACTTGAGAGTCTTGCATCTTATTTGAACTTACTTGACTTCTTTGAACTAGTTGAATTATGTGAATTATGTGCGTTATTTGTATCTTGGAATTTTAGATGTATTCATTTGCATCCACTAATCCCACATGCATATCTAGTGTCTTGATTACAGGATGCCTCGAGGTCACCCTCATCATGAACGTTCTTTTAGGGTTCCCCCACATCCACCCCATGCGGTTCAACCTCAAGAGTTTTTCGACTCCTTGGTCCGTTTTGTTGATCAGAAGATAAGAGACTATGTTCCTATAACATCATCACAACCGACTCAAATTTCTATTGTATTTAAGGAGTTTCAGAATCAGCAAAATCCAAAGTTCTTTGAAGGGAGTGATATTCAATCCAAGCCGTGGCTCAAGAAAGTTAAAAGAGTTTGGGAACTTATCCCGTGTGACTCTCAAGAGAAGGTTCGAGGAACCACCCCTTTAAATACGAGGAGGCCTAATCCCCAACCCCGACAGGCTTCAGGTTCAGAATTAGGGCAGAGTTCTTGCAAGGAAAAGCGACCTATCTCTTATCATACAACGTCACCTCAGAAAGGATCTCAAAGGAAGAAGAAGAATCGATCAACTGGATCGGGTTCGGGAGCTTCATGTACTTCGGCTTCAACAACACCTTTTGGGAAGCCTCTTTGCGCTTATTGTGGAAGCGACACTCATACTTACGACAATTGTAGAAGCCGTTTAGGCCTATGCTGGCGATGTGGAAGTGATGAGCATCAAGTAGATACATGCTCAAGGCGACGAGAGAAGTCTACCGGGTGTGAGAGGCCACTTGTTCGGGCTCGTGCATATGCTCTAGAGAGAAAGGTGCAGGTTGTAAACGTGAATCCGAACGTGATAGCAGAAGGTATCAGTTGCATGAATGGCTCAATCAACGGTGAACGGTACATTTAACCATGTATATCACGTGCATCACGGATTTTGCTTCTTGTTAGTTGCAATTTGGTTGTATATGAGTGTTAGTTATGTGATTATGCTACTTGCCCTATGTGACATTTATGTGAATGTTTCTACAATTTGTTCCCTTAAATTTCTTTTGTGTATGTGTATGAGAGACGGGGTTCTCTCATTTCTTCTTGAGAGACGGGGTTCTCTCATTGCTTGTTGAGAGACGGGTTCTCTCATTTCTTGTTGAGAGACGGGGTTCTCTCATTTCTCGTGGAGAGACGGGGTGCTCTCATTTCGTGCTAGGGAGACGGGGCTCTCTCGTTGCTTGTCTAAGAGACAGGGTTCTCTTATTGCTTCTGCATAATTTTAAAACTCGACAGTGGACCTGGGGACCAGGTCCTTCTAAGGGGGGGAGAGTTGTAACGCCCCGGTTTTTCCATTCAATCATTATATGTTAAATTATAATTTTCATAACATTATATGCATTAAGTTTTCATAAACTTGACACCTAATTGCATAACATGAGTTGGGAGTTATAGGATTATTTGGTTAGGAATAGAACTTGCTTGCATTCACTCAAATATTTGAGGGACTTTGGTGCAAAAAGGGATGACTCTTTTGAGTTAGTGGGTGAATTTTTATATGACATATACATTGTATCTCTTGCATTTCATTCATGATATTTTATCTAACAAATCACCCACCCACACACACACACCATAGTTCGATCAAAACACCAAGGGAGAAGGAGGAAGATTTTATCACAAATCAAGTTAGAGTTTGAAGGATTTGTGAAGCTAGAAGCATCATCACCATCATATCATCATCTCATCTTTTCTTTCTTCTATCTTGAGGTATAAATGGAGAGTTCTTAACTTATTGAATGTATGTTGGAGTAGGGTTTGTTGATTAAGTGATGAATAACTTGTGTATATGTGATTAGAAGTATGATCATGATCATTAAACTTGAGAGTTTGCATGAAATCTTGCATAATATGCAAGCTAGAAACCATGAAATTATTTGGGGTTTTGAATGATGAATTCTTGATCATTGATGCATGTTTTATGCTTTATATCATGCCTAATTGAGATATATGAGTTATATGCATGTTATATGTAACACCCGAGCGCAAGGTGTCACATCCCCCGCACCGAGACCCGACCCGAATATGAAATGAACGATCCATACCCGAGCTAAATCACGGCGAACGGGGACAAACACACACTCTATGCTAGGCGGGCTAACCCTTAACCATACGAATCAGAGAAAATCAATAAAGCGGAAGCAATAAACGAGCAAAGCATATCATATATATACCACGAGCATCCAAGCTCCAAAATACAATTCATATACATCAATGCAAGCCATCACGGCCCAAAACATGTGTACGCTCCAATAACATATCCATATACAATAATCAAAAGGGTGAGATGTAAGTGTAAGACCAAAATATAGAGCTAGAGACGAATGCAAGACCTAGGACTCGTATTCCCGCCTAGCTCTCTCGACACCTGCACCAAACAGCTGAAAACCAACCGGGTTCAGTCCAAAAGGGACTGGTGGGTATAAAACATTGGCATAAATATAATATATAACTGAATTTAAACAATCACATGCAGATTATAATCCCAAGCGAGGTTTTAGAAACGGTTCCCAAGTGGGAGAAATAGAGTAATCATCGAAAGGGATTATAATGATCAATTTTACAATAGGTCATTAGTGGCCCGGCGAGTGGGCGTGCATCAACTCCAACCAACACCATGTGTGATTCAATCAATCATTCATTCATTAAGTCTTTCATGCATATCATTCTTTTGTGCTCAATCAATCGATTCTATTCAATCGGTCATATACACCTTCTTCCTCCGGGTTGGTGGGCGGGCTTGCAAGACCCGTCCACCCAGTCATTGGCCAAAAGGGGTTACATGACTCCCCAGATGGCACTCAGCTCCCTTTCCCCGCCAATCTCCTGACGAGGTCCGGTACCGCTGTTCAATAGTGGGAACTAGTGTGAGGGATCACCGTCAGCCCATGCTTCCTCGGATAGCCACTCACACCAAGAACCCCGGGCCCCCAATCAGTGCAATCAATCAATCAATACTCGCCAAAACATTTGGTAGGATTCAAGAAATAAGGGTTTTACGTTTGCAATCGTTTACTCGATAAAAGACTCAATATATATATATACCGTATCACTTTGGCTTAAAACTTTTCACATAGGGGGATATATCGGGTCGTTTTATCTAAGTAGTAGAGAAACCCACCTTGTACCGACAAAAGAAGATACGAAAGCCTCAAGGATTGGCCTTGTCTCCAACGGGATCGAAATCTGTGCAAGAAAAGTGAAGTGAGACTCGATATGACCAAATAAGACGCTCGGCAATGCAATGGTCATGATATGAATGTATAAAAGATTAAATTATGTTATAGAAATGTTCATGTGCACGATTAATTCATTTAAATCATATAATCAAGTCATTCACTTTCATAATTTCACATATAATCAAAGTACAAATTAAATCACATTTTAAAATTAAAACCTAAACATTTAAACATATTCAATCGCATTTACAATTAGAAAATAAACAATTAAATACATTCAACTAAATTTAGGAAATTAGATAAAACATGAAATAGGTCAAATTTAATTAAAATAATTCAATGAAAACAAATAACAATTAATATTTAATAAATATATATAATATATTCAATATATATATATATGCATATACGTACTATATTATATATACATATATACGTACTACACATGCAACAAATACACAAACATGCATGCAAATTTATACAATAATGCAAGCAAATTTATAACATGCATGCAAAGTAATAAGAGAATGCATGCAAACCATTTAACAATCAAAGTTCATGCAGGAAATAAAAGGAAGAATGAACAGCAGCTGCGGCAGCTCGCGAAAACAGCAAACAGGCATGGAAAATTAAGGTGACACGGGGGTGTCACCTTCAAGGAGCAAACCGAGACACCCCCGTGTCTCGGTACAGAAGTAGCCACCCAAGAAACACCCCCGTTCCAGCTGAAACACGCAGGAACGACACACCCGTGTCTCGCGGACGCAGCAGCAACAAACGTGCAAACAACCTCTGTTCCTCTAGCTTATACGCAGCAACTTCACAAGCAACAAATAGGCAACATATGTAGCAAGAAGAAGACATGAAATCCAGCCTAAAACCAGCCCTGATAATGTGCAAAAATGACAGCAACCTCAAGGAAAAAACGCAGCTGCTGCCAGAAATTTTCCAGTCCCAAAAACAGGGCAAAACGTACGAAAAACAGGGCATGAAAAGATCTCAAGTAATCCCAACACGTTCATATAAGTTAGGCAGTCATATGTGCAGCAAAACACCACAAAACAACATACAAATCAGTCCCACAGCAGTTCAAACATGGAAGGCTGTCACACGTGACTTTTCTTCAAAGTTTTCTCAATGTTCTAAAGTTAATATCTCATAAATACTTCAACTACCATGCAATTAATGATCATAAATGAAAAGAAGATATCAAAACAATCATTCTCAAGCTTGGAATCATTCAAAAAGCTCAAGTATGGAAGAAGATCAACCAATTTCAAACCTAATTCTATATATGTTCATTTCTGTCAAAAACTCACGAATTGATGCTCAAATTCAGGGATGAATGAAGGGAAATGACTCATGATGGATGTACATAACATAACCAAGCTTACCTTGTGGATTAATGGAGGTTTGAAAGAGATTTGAGCTTGAATCTCAAGAGGTTGGCTTGGCTACGGGATTCTGGAAAAACAGAGGAAAGAGGGCTGATTTTCTCTAAGTATGAGGGGCTAATTCGGTTGGGGAGGATAATGATCAGATAGAGGGTTGAGTTAGGGTCTCAAAAGTTCAAACCATGGTTAATTTGGTCAAGTATGGTAAGAGATAGGACTATTTTGGTGAAAGGTGGCAGTTTTGGCGCCGAGTAGGTTTTCCGGTTACATTTCGGAGGTTGAAATGAGTTGGGAAAAATATATGGCTAAGTTTACTAAACTCGAATTTTCGTTACGAGTTCAGCGGAGTTGACGGAACTCGAATCCGAGTTCCCGAGCTCAAGATATTAAATACGGAACCAAGGGTGCGCTAAGTGCTCGTTAGCCCCCGACTTGGATTCCACAATTCAAATTAAATCCGAAACACAAGCAAATGAATTCGAAAATACGAAACGAACAAATATTCATGTACAAGACACGTATAAGTTCAACATATTAAATTCGCACAAAATTCCGGTATCAATTCAAATAGAAACGAAGCACTCAAACGCAATGAAACAATAAAAGCCATAACATTAACAAAATAACCAACTAATTCAATTATAATACATTACATGTAAAATTGCATGCAAACGTAGATACATATATATAATTACATGCATGCAATTATATATGTTATAATTATAAAATGCATGCAAATATGATTTATAACTAATTATGCATGCAAAATTTTAAATCCATGCACACACGTACGTTAATATATATATATGTACATATATTTATTTTATATTATGTAATTAATATTAATAACATTAAATTAAAACAATTAACATTTAGTATAATTAAAATTAAATTAAATACATAAAACACACATAATTAATTATTTCGCGCATTTTGGTAAACAATTACGTCATACCTGTACGGCCGAAATATCGGGGCGTCACAACCTCTCCCCCTTAAAAGAATCCGTCCTCGGATTCATTGATCGTCCGGAAACAATTCGGGATGAAACTTCCTCATTTTATTCTCCGTCTCCCACGTAGCCTCTTCTGTTTTATCACTTCTCCATAACACTTTAACTAGTGGGATTTGCCGGTTTCTTAATTCTTGAAATTTCTGATCCAAAATCTTAACCGGTTTTTGAACGAAGGTGAGATTAGGCTCAATTTCTACCTCTTCCTCAGGTAGGATTTCTGACTCATCCAGATAATACTTGCGAAGCTGAGAGACATGAAATACGTTGTGGATTCCCGTCAAACTCGGGGGTAGATTCAAGCGATAAGCAGTATCTCCAACTTTTTCCAGAATCTCATACGGACCCAGATAGCGAGGATTCAACTTACCTCCTTTTCCAATTCTTGCAAATCCTTTTCGCGGCGAGGCTTTCAAGAACACCCTGTCACCAACTTCGAACTGAAGATCCTTTCTCCGTCGATCCGCATAGCTTTTCTGTCTATCTTGAGCCGCTTTCATTCTTTGCTGAATGATTTGAACCTTATCAATGGCAGCTTGTACGGCTTTGGAAGGCTTCTCCTTCATTTCACCTCGTTTCACTCCCTCTTGTTTCGTCCAATTCCACTCTTCAAGGTCGAAAAATAAGGGGGATCTACACTTTCGTCCGTAAAGGGCTTCATAAGGTGCCATTCCTATCGAAGCCTGAAAACTGTTATTATAGGCGAACTCAATCAGGGATAACTGCTCATTCCACGAACTCGAGAAATCCAATGCACAAGCCCTCAACATATCCTCCAAATATTTGATTAATCTTTCCGACTGACCATCTGTCTGAGGATGGAAAGCTGTGCTGAATTGGAGCCTTGTTCCCAGATTTCTTTGCAATTCTTGCCAAAACCTAGAAGTGAACCTCGGATCTCGATCTGATACAATACTGGTAGGCACACCATGAAGTCGAACAATTTCATCAACATACTTCTTGGCTAACTTAGGTACCTTATCCGACATCCGAACAGCCAGAAAATGTGCCGATTTCGTTAGTCTATCCACGATCACCCAAATCCCATCAAGACCACCCTTCACTCTAGGAAGACCCGAAACGAAATCCATTGCCACCTGTTGCCATTTCCATTCTGGGATAGGTAGCGGTTGAAGTAGCCCTGATGGCTTCTGATGCTCGGCTTTCACGGTTTGACAAGTCAGACAATGTTTCACGAAATTAGTTACATCCCTTTTAAGTCCATTCCACCATTAGAACTGCTTCAAATCCTTGTACATCTTATTACCTCCAGGATGTATCGAATACCCTGATCTGTGAGCTTCTTCCAAAATAATCCTCTTCAATTCGTCCGGAACCACAATCCTGTTCTTAAATCTTAAGAGTCCCGTGTCATCGAACCCAAATGGACATTCGGGATCATCCCTAGCTTTCTGAGCTAATTTCTGCACTTCGGAATCTCTCCTCTGAGTTTCAAATAATCTTGGTTGAAGATCCGGTTGTACCGTAATATTCCGAATACTTGCTCTTAACTTGAAAAACTCGGGTTCATATCCAACTTCCACTTTCACACTAGATACACTAGCCTTCCTGCTAAGTGCATCCGCGACCACATTAGCTTTTCCAGGATGGTATCTGATTGTGCACTCGTAATCCGCTAAAGTCTCCATCCATCGCCTTTGTCTCTTGTTTAACTCCTTCTGAGAAAACAAGTATTGAAGACTTTTGTGGTCAGAAAAGATCTCGAAAGGAATTCCATACAAGTAGTGTCTCCACTTCCCCAAAGCAAAGATCACTGCCGCTAGCTCGAGATCGTGAGTGGGATAATTCTGTTCATGATCCTTCAGTTTTCTCGAGGCGTAGGCTATCACCCTACCCTTCTGCATCAACACACATCCCAGTCCCTCTTTCGAGGCATCCGTATAAACCATATATCCTTCAGTTCCTTCAGGAAGTGCCAATATTGGTGCAGTGGTCAATTTCTCCTTTAAAAGTTGGAAACTTGCCTCACACGCCTCATCCCAAGCAAACTTGACTTCCTTCTTTGTCAAACGCGTCAAAGGAGCTGCAATCTTAGAGAAGTCCTTAACGAATCTCCGATAATACCCAGCCAAACCCAAGAAACTTCTGACCTCGGAAGCATTTTTCGGACTCTGCCATTGAATAACTGTCTCGATCTTTGAAGGATCTACTTCCAAACCCTTACTTGAGACAATATGACCTAGAAAAGCAACCCGGTCGATCCAAAACTCACACTTACTAAACTTCGCATACAACCGGTGCTCTCTCAATGTCTCCAATACCAATTCGAGATGCTTAGCATGATCTTCCGGAGTCTTGGAATACACGAGAATATCATCAATGAAGATTACGACGAATTTATCCAAATATGGCCGAAAAATCCGATGCATCATATCCATAAATGCTGCAGGGGCATTCGTCAAACCAAAGGGCATTACTACGAACTCATAATGCCCATACCGGGTATTGAATCCTGTCTTAGGTATATCCTCTTCCCGGATTTTCAATTGGTAGTAGCCTTGTCTTAGATCCAATTTCGAATAAACCCCTGAACCTTGTAACATATCAAATAAATCCTCAATGTGGGGCAACGGGTACTTATTCTTGATAGTCATCCGATTGAGCTCCCGGTAATCTATACACATTCTCAACGATCCATCTTTCTTCTTGACAAAGAGAACCGGAGCACCCCACGGAGATGAGCTCGGTCGAATATATCCAATCTTAAGTAACTCTTCGAGTTGAATCTTCAACTCCTTCAACTCTGCCGGAGCCATTCTATACGGCGTCTTAGAATAAGGTTCTGATCCCGGATATAAATCAATAACAAATTCAATCTCCCGATCCGGTGGTAAAGAACCTAAATTTTCCGGAAATACGTCGGGGTATGCCTTTACCACATCCGTATCCTCAAAACTTAATTGATCCTTTGGTTTGTTAAGAAGATAGGCAATAAATCCCGTGGCTCCATCTTTCACTAACTTGCGAGCTTCCATAAACGATAAGAGAGGTACATTCTTCGACCCTACTTTTCCAATCAACTCTGTTCCCAATTTTATCTTCTTCCTAAAACAATCAACCTCGGCCCGGTGCCGATATAACCAATCCATCCCGAAGATTACCCCATACTTCTTCATAGGCATAACAATGAAGTCTGCCGGATAATCTTTCCCCTCTATCAAAACTGAACAACCTCTAACAACCCGGTCTGTCTGCAAATTACCTCCAAGAGGCGAACTCACATAATAACAAGAATTTGAGCAAATAACAGGTAGGCATAGAGAAGCACATAGATCAGAAGATATAAAAGTATGCGTGGCACCCGGATCAAATAATGCGTGAATGCTCGTGTTATGAATGCAAACAGTACCTTCCACCACGGCATTCGGATCAGCTTCCACCTTTTGTTCCTCGCCCTCAAGGGCATAAGCACGGGCCTGAATCATCGGTCTTTGTACCCCAGCTTGAAACCCCGGTCTCTTATCAGGACATGCGAAAGCCATATGATCTCCCTTCCCACAAATCAAGCACAATTTCAATCTTATTCTGCAATTGCTATAAGAGTGGGTCGGTCCTCCACAATGGGTACACGGAGGTACATCTCGTCGATCTCTCGGGGGAGCCGGTAATGCCTGAGGTACTCGAGCAGCCTGAGGAGCATGCTGACCTCCAGTTCGTGGCTTCTTGAAATATTCTTTCTGAGAAGGAGCTGCCGAAGTCATAGGCCTTTTCCCCGGATTGAATCTCATGCTCGATCCCGAAGCTGAGCCTCTACCTTGTCCCATTGGTGCTTTGAAGATTGGATCCTTCTTTTTATACTCCTCTTCTTGCCCTAAGGCCCTTTGCACCGTGTCTGAGAAAGATATAAAATTATGGCCCGCTTGACCGTGCCTCAAATCCTGTCTCAACCCAGCAATAAACTTCTTCGCCTTCCTTTTCTCATCCCGGGTAATATGAGAAGCATACTTTCCAAGTCGGTTGAAAACTGCAAGGTATTGAGCTACAGAACGATTTCCTTGCTTCAGATCCATAAATTCCTGCTCTTTCCTCTCCCGGACAACCTCGGGTACAAAGCACTCCCGAAATTCCCGTTTAAATACATCCCATGTAATTTCCTCTTCATCCGCCTCCAACTTTTCCTTTGTTCTCTCCCACCAATCATACGCCTCTCCGTCCAACTGGAATATAGCAAACTGAGCCTGTTCTTGGGTAGTGAACTGCCGAACCCCATAAATCCTCTCCAATCGAGTCAACCACCCCTCTGAAACCGCGTCATCAATAGAACCAGAAAATCTAGGGGGATTGTAACTCAAAAACACCCCATGAGGATCCCTATGATTGTTATTTGGTGGAGCCGGTTGCTCAACGGGTTGTGGTGGTGGAGCTTGAGCTCTCCTATGCTCAACATAATTGAAAACGGCTTCCATAAAATTTCCCATATCCATCGGCGGCGGCTGTGGTTGTTGTTCTGGTGGTATAGGAGAACGATCACGGTCTCCTTATCGTCCCGGTGATCTCTCACGATGTCTACGGGGAGGCATCCTGATCAAGAAACACTGAAATGCATGCTTCTCTTAGTCCATGCATGAAAATGCAATTAATTCACTCAATTTTCAACAATTAGAGCACAGAAGCACTAAAAGGATGCATATGCAATCACATTGTCAAGTAGTCCCTAAAGCCGAACGACCTAAACTGACTCACCCGACACTAGAGCCTGGGTTTTGCAACCCTAAGCTCTGATACCACTTAAGGATGTAACACCCGAGCGCAAGGTGTCACATCCCCCGCACCGAGACCCGACCCGAATATGAAATGAACGATCCATACCCGAGCTAAATCACGGCGAACGGGGACAAACACACACTCTATGCTAGGCGGGCTAACCCTTAACCATACGAATCAGAGAAAATCAATAAAGCGGAAGCAATAAACGAGCAAAGCATATCATATATATACCACGAGCATCCAAGCTCCAAAATACAATTCATATACATCAATGCAAGCCATCACGGCCCAAAACATGTGTACGCTCCAATAACATATCCATATACAATAATCAAAAGGGTGAGATGTAAGTGTAAGACCAAAATATAGAGCTAGAGACGAATGCAAGACCTAGGACTCGTATTCCCGCCTAGCTCTCTCGACACCTGCACCAAACAGCTGAAAACCAACCGGGTTCAGTCCAAAAGGGACTGGTGGGTATAAAACATTGGCATAAATATAATATATAACTGAATTTAAACAATCACATGCAGATTATAATCCCAAGCGAGGTTTTAGAAACGGTTCCCAAGTGGGAGAAATAGAGTAATCATCGAAAGGGATTATAATGATCAATTTTACAATAGGTCATTAGTGGCCCGGCGAGTGGGCGTGCATCAACTCCAACCAACACCATGTGTGATTCAATCAATCATTCATTCATTAAGTCTTTCATGCATATCATTCTTTTGTGCTCAATCAATCGATTCTATTCAATCGGTCATATACACCTTCTTCCTCCGGGTTGGTGGGCGGGCTTGCAAGACCCGTCCACCCAGTCATTGGCCAAAAGGGGTTACATGACTCCCCAGATGGCACTCAGCTCCCTTTCCCCGCCAATCTCCTGACGAGGTCCGGTACCGCTGTTCAATAGTGGGAACTAGTGTGAGGGATCACCGTCAGCCCATGCTTCCTCGGATAGCCACTCACACCAAGAACCCCGGGCCCCCAATCAGTGCAATCAATCAATCAATACTCGCCAAAACATTTGGTAGGATTCAAGAAATAAGGGTTTTACGTTTGCAATCGTTTACTCGATAAAAGACTCAATATATATATATACCGTATCACTTTGGCTTAAAACTTTTCACATAGGGGGATATATCGGGTCGTTTTATCTAAGTAGTAGAGAAACCCACCTTGTACCGACAAAAGAAGATACGAAAGCCTCAAGGATTGGCCTTGTCTCCAACGGGATCGAAATCTGTGCAAGAAAAGTGAAGTGAGACTCGATATGACCAAATAAGACGCTCGGCAATGCAATGGTCATGATATGAATGTATAAAAGATTAAATTATGTTATAGAAATGTTCATGTGCACGATTAATTCATTTAAATCATATAATCAAGTCATTCACTTTCATAATTTCACATATAATCAAAGTACAAATTAAATCACATTTTAAAATTAAAACCTAAACATTTAAACATATTCAATCGCATTTACAATTAGAAAATAAACAATTAAATACATTCAACTAAATTTAGGAAATTAGATAAAACATGAAATAGGTCAAATTTAATTAAAATAATTCAATGAAAACAAATAACAATTAATATTTAATAAATATATATAATATATTCAATATATATATATATGCATATACATACTATATTATATATACATATATACGTACTACACATGCAACAAATACACAAACATGCATGCAAATTTATACAATAATGCATGCAAATTTATAACATGCATGCAAAGTAATAAGAGAATGCATGCAAACCATTTAACAATCAAAGTTCATGCAGGAAATAAAAGGAAGAATGAACAGCAGCTGCGGCAGCTCGCGAAAACAGCAAACAGGCATGGAAAATTAAGGTGACACGGGGGTGTCACCTTCAAGGAGCAAACCGAGACACCCCCGTGTCTCGGTACAGAAGTAGCCACCCAAGAAACACCCCCGTTCCAGCTGAAACACGCAGGAACGACACACCCGTGTCTCGCGGACGCAGCAGCAACAAACGTGCAAACAACCTCTGTTCCTCTAGCTTATACGCAGCAACTTCACAAGCAACAAATAGGCAACATATGTAGCAAGAAGAAGACATGAAATCCAGCCTAAAACCAGCCCTGATAATGTGCAAAAATGACAGCAACCTCAAGGAAAAAACGCAGCTGCTGCCAGAAATTTTCCAGTCCCAAAAACAGGGCAAAACGTACGAAAAACAGGGCATGAAAAGATCTCAAGTAATCCCAACACGTTCATATAAGTTAGGCAGTCATATGTGCAGCAAAACACCACAAAACAACATACAAATCAGTCCCACAGCAGTTCAAACATGGAAGGCTGTCACACGTGACTTTTCTTCAAAGTTTTCTCAATGTTCTAAAGTTAATATCTCATAAATACTTCAACTACCATGCAATTAATGATCATAAATGAAAAGAAGATATCAAAACAATCATTCTCAAGCTTGGAATCATTCAAAAAGCTCAAGTATGGAAGAAGATCAACCAATTTCAAACCTAATTCTATATATGTTCATTTCTGTCAAAAACTCACGAATTGATGCTCAAATTCAGGGATGAATGAAGGGAAATGACTCATGATGGATGTACATAACATAACCAAGCTTACCTTGTGGATTAATGGAGGTTTGAAAGAGATTTGAGCTTGAATCTCAAGAGGTTGGCTTGGCTACGGGATTCTGGAAAAACAGAGGAAAGAGGGCTGATTTTCTCTAAGTATGAGGGGCTAATTCGGTTGGGGAGGATAATGATCAGATAGAGGGTTGAGTTAGGGTCTCAAAAGTTCAAACCATGGTTAATTTGGTCAAGTATGGTAAGAGATAGGACTATTTTGGTGAAAGGTGGCAGTTTTGGCGCCGAGTAGGTTTTCCGGTTACATTTCGGAGGTTGAAATGAGTTGGGAAAAATATATGGCTAAGTTTACTAAACTCGAATTTTCGTTACGAGTTCAGCGGAGTTGACGGAACTCGAATCCGAGTTCCCGAGCTCAAGATATTAAATACGGAACCAAGGGTGCGCTAAGTGCTCGTTAGCCCCCGACTTGGATTCCACAATTCAAATTAAATCCGAAACACAAGCAAATGAATTCGAAAATACGAAACGAACAAATATTCATGTACAAGACACGTATAAGTTCAACATATTAAATTCGCACAAAATTCCGGTATCAATTCAAATAGAAACGAAGCACTCAAACGCAATGAAACAATAAAAGCCATAACATTAACAAAATAACCAACTAATTCAATTATAATACATTACATGTAAAATTGCATGCAAACGTAGATACATATATATAATTACATGCATGCAATTATATATGTTATAATTATAAAATGCATGCAAATATGATTTATAACTAATTATGCATGCAAAATTTTAAATCCATGCACACACGTACGTTAATATATATATATGTACATATATTTATTTTATATTATGTAATTAATATTAATAACATTAAATTAAAACAATTAACATTTAGTATAATTAAAATTAAATTAAATACATAAAACACACATAATTAATTATTTCGCGCATTTTGGTAAACAATTACGTCATACCTGTACGGCCGAAATATCGGGGCGTCACATTATATGATGGTTTTGAGTTGAATTCTTGCATTGATTTGGTGTTGGAAGGGTTTGGGAGCCATTTCCGAGCCTATCCCCTATTTTCTCCCTGTTTTTCACCCAGATTGCTCCCAAACGGGCGTTTGGTTCCTTAGTTATTTTACCAAACGCCCGTGTGAGATGTGTCTGCCTTAACCGAGAGCTTGCAAACGCCCGTTTCTACTTTCAGTTCATTTTTCAAATGGGCGTTTCTCCCTCATCCGAACTCCAAATGACCTGATTTTTGAACCGTTGGAAACCTATTAAAGTCTAGAACAACCTCCAATTGGAATAATCTCAATATATTTTGTGAATTGTGAGATATAATCAATTATTTTAGGTGTCACCACTTTTTCGGAAGACTACACTCGCCTAACTTCAAACTTACGCCATTTTCTCCTCGTTTTGAACTACAAAATGTGCCATATATCATTGGAAAGGTCTTTGAGTCTAGTTTCATTCTCAGCAAACAAAACTCAATTTCCACTTCTATAATTAAAGATATTCCAGTTTTCCCTCAGCATGTACGTTTCCTAAAATTGTCCGTTTTTACCAAACTTCACCAAAACCTCTCTTATTGCATTCCTTTCACTTCCTTGGGTTCCGTATGTGATTATATGAGTTATATACTTTTTTTTATATATAATTATGCTCCTAATTGATATTCCTTGATTGTTATTGCATGATATATTGATCCATGACTTTGCCGTGCGTCCTAATTGGTTCATTAGAGTCGTGTCTCACAAACACTTGTCACTTTTTACACAGATTATCTTCCCGTTGACAAGGATCAAGCTTCATAATTATATCCTTGTTGTATTGTCGGCACAGGTGAGGTTTAATTACTAGATATATAGAACCCGTATAACCCTACGTGATGTTTCGACCAAAATGTATATATATATATATATTTATTTATTTATTTATATTTATCTTTCTCAAAACCTTTATCGATTGCAAATGATTTCTCGTGACATATTGAACTTATCATGATTGATTGATTGTTTGGCGAGTAAAGCATGTTCACTTGGGCCTGAGGGTAGTGTATTGAGCCAACCGAGGAAGCAAGGGCTGACGGGTAACTCTTGCACTATCCTCACAACTTTGGGATGCCCCCTGAACCCACTAGGAGATTAGTGGGGGAAGGAGTCCCGGGCATAGGGACTCATGAACCCTATGCTCGCCGTTATTGGGTGGTGGGGCCTTGCAATCCCACCATCACCGGAGGAAGAAGGGAATTGAAACTGCTTATTGTGCACTGTAATAACTTGCATGCTCACTTAATCATTGATAATCTAAATATTGGTAATGTTCACTGTTAAGGTTGGAGAATTTCCCTCACTCGCCGGGCCACTGATTGAATTGAAGTGATAACGGTTATATTGTTAAATTGATTAGTTGTAATCTCGGGCGAGTTTTATTTTATTATTGAACTTATATGGCTTCCCTTTTATAAAACCTTACCCTAGACTATGACTTGCATGGTAATTGCGCTAATATTTATTGATAAACCCCTCACTCAGTCTTCGGTAGACTGACACCCTCACATTTTCAGTGTTGCAGGTTGAGTGCTAGGCTGGGTCGAGTCAGGTCTTTACTTTTGATTCTAGCATGTTCCTTGTATATTATTGATGCATAATTGTAATGTTATGAACCTTTTGGCACTTCTAAATTTGGAAGATGGTTTGTATTGGAAGAAGTGGTGAACATGGTGATGTTAAATTATTGAATGTATGTATCTTATGCTTCCGTATTATTGATTATGTATGTTGGTGATTAATTGAATTGGGGTCTAGTCCCGCCTAGCTAGATGGTTTCTTTTTTGTCACCCGTTCGCTATAGTCTTGGTTCATGTACGGATCATCCATTTCGTATGTGGACTGAGCTATAGTGCGGGGGTGTGGCATCTCGGCGTTCCGGGTGCTATAGGGTTTCTGTAGTATTCTTGAAATGACGATATATCGCTCTTCCTTCTCTCTTTTGGCTTTTTATAATCTTCAGAAATCAGTTACCACTCCCTTCCTAACTTCTAGGCACATTCAAAATCTTTGACCTCTTCTCTCCCCATTTCTCTTAACCTCTTCTTCTCTTCCAACCGATGATAGCCACTAACTCTACACCCAAAATGCAATTGATTCCGGCTTATGAGGCCGTCCGATCTTCGTTAAACCTCATCCGGGCAGAACAAGGCCTGGGAAGGTGTCAAATCGGAAAGGAATCTCAAGACATATTGAATGGTTGAATTTGTGGTAAAATGATTTAATTAACCCAAGTGCAAGTTATATGATTGTAATACACAAGGGGTCGATTCCACGAGGAGGAGTAAATCAATCAATTACCTAATGCATTCATCAATCTATAGACCAAATCGAATTTCAAATTAAGTTATCTAAATACGGAATTGAACGTTAACTAAGATTAACAAAACAGAAATAGCGAGGAAACGAGTAAAGTAGCAAATAACCAAGTAAACAAAGTGGCAAGGGGAAGTAATGATCATGCAAAGCTCGTGTTCAACTAGTGCTTCGGTGGGTTCATACTTCTCACAATCCTAATCACTAACGCATACACAAGCTCCTCTCGAAGTCTAGTGCGTGTACCTAATCAAAGTCTAAAGCCTACTCTCGTGGTCATTAGCTCATTAATTAGATCAAACAAACAAGACTAGTGCAACAAAATAACTAGCGGCTTGGCCCGGTTACTCTATTACTCGATTGCTCAAGAATAGGCTAAATGTCTTTATACCTAAAACTTAAGTGTTCTGAAACCTCTTCCAATTCACATACAACCTCTCGATTAGCATGCAAATCTCAAGTCATAATCAAGGTGATCAAGCTTAATCATGCAATTAACTCAATTTCACAAGCATAAGAACAATAACCCCACCTAGGTATTTCATCAAACACTTACCCTACATAATTCATCACCCCCCTTTGCCTAAAGATCTAGCCACTCATAGCCATAATACTCAAAGAACATGAGAAGTAAGACTTAAATAAACTCATATTCATTAAAAAGGGTTTAATTCAAATATTTATGGACAATAGGTTCATAAAAGAGTTTAATCCATAAACAACTAAATTAGGAAAGTAAACTAGTATTAAACTAACTAAGAAAGCATTAAATGAAAGTAAAAACAAACTAAATCTTCAATGGATCTTCATTTCTTCCAAGAAAGGAAAAGTGGTGTTCCCAAGACTCCAATCAGCTGTTTCCGACTCCAAACTAGGTTAAAATCTGCTGTCCCTCGAATGCCCCCGAAAAATAGGTTATAAACTAGGAAAAACGCATTTCTGGAGAAAATCCACGGGGGTGGATTTTCATGGGCAAAGAAATCCACGGGCTGAAAAACGCACTGACACTTTCTAAAGAAAATCCACGGGGGTGGATTTTTTTCTACTATAAAATCCACGGGGGCGGATTTCTTGCAGAAACCTTTGATCTTCTGTGACATTTCCGCGAGGGTGGAAATTTTACACTGCAAAATCCACGGGGGTGGATTTTGGTGGAATGAACCCAAGCTACTGCCTCATATCCGCGAGGGTGGAAAAATTTGTACTGAAAAATCCACGGGGGTGGATTTCCAATTCAAGGCAGCAAAATTCAAAGTTTGTGAGATATTCCTTTGTAAGCTCGGATTTTGGTCGTATTGCTCCATTTCGTCCCTTTAACTCTTCTATTGTTAAAAACACCTACAAAGAGCATGAAACTCCACATAAGCAATCAAATTTGGGCAAAAATTACACCAAATAAACCTCAATGGAGCAAGAATTAACGACTTAACAACTCCCCCACACTAAAATATTGCTCGTCCTCGAGAAATGATATAAAACTCGAAAAGTCAATCCAACTCAATCAACCTCGCAATAATCAATTGACACACTATCACCTATTCGAGTCTAGCCTATCAAACATATTACTCATGCATAAAGAATTCATCAAAATAGTGTAGTTAGCATACTTCAAATAATGTGCAATATTAAATGAGACATAGCACAACGATTTCCCAGATTGGTTTATATTTCCCTTGTAGAAAATAATTTACGGATTCGAGATCACCTTTCATGCCTATCTCCACTAATGGAATCGACTCAGATGTCGGGATCGAAAGGTCTTTCGAGCATGTAATGTAGGCTAAGGGTCATGGTTATGGAAATTTTTGGCCAAAAAGTGATTAGACACCAATGCTTACATCGTTTTACATTCCAATCTACCCTTCTATGCCTTTTAATCATAAAATGCCCCCACAATAGGATTCCGTATACTCAACTATCCTTCAATTCTTTTACATTTGCACAATCTTTCATTTCATTACTCTTTTGCTTTTGCTCAATTTTTCTTCTTGTTCTTCCAACTTTTCTCGATTTTTCTTTTTCTTTTTCAAGTGTTTCAAAATTCATCAATCAAATGTTGAAAGGCTATTACAACAATACAATTCTTATAACGAGCAAGCATGATGTAATTGATTATGAAGGTAAGGAGTAATTATGTCGTGTTTAGGCTTGTAATATGGCTAAGAAAAATTTTACACGACAATTAGGCTCAATGAGGTCAACAAGAATATGATATATAGTGCAAAAAGGCTAAAATTTAGAAGGTATTCCCGCCGACAACGAATGCCTAAGTCATTTCCCGAATCTTTTGTCAATTCAAAATTTCGCCTCGAAAGACACTAGAGCTCTCTCTAACCGTATTTTAGCTCTTAATGGGAAATATAAACTTCCTCTAAGAATTTGAAATCCATTGACTCATTTAAAATTGCACAAAATTTATAGCATGCTAACACACTATTCTTACCGAATTCACATACGCATTTTCATACATTCGATTAGCCTAACTCAAACTAGTAATTATATGTCACAAGATCAAAGCAACATTAAGAATCGAAGTCAATTCTTGTTTAATATCACTCTCTATTGATACACATGCATAAGAAACGAACTCCTCAAGATGAATAATTCCAAACTAAACTCATAACCCCTCCCCCACACTAGCATCGAAGCATGGTCCCCATGCAAGAAAGAAGAAATTAGGAGATAAAGAAGACTCCCTCTAATTGATGAAAAACCGGCAATGGGGCACGAACAAAAATATACCTATTCCTGCAAAACTATGACTCATAACACGGATCAAGAGCCTCGGCGGCAAATGACAATCGACATGCATATTACAAGCAAAGATGAGTCATAATGAAAGGTCTTAAACAAGCAATCATCCTAGAGTTAAACGTTAACAGAACCACACAAAACCCCACAGACGGGGCGTCAAATGTCTTAACAATAATCCCAACACACAGTTTCCACACACTAAGATACGAATAAAGTTCATGAAGCAAAGTCAACAGACAAAATAGCGAAAACAGCAAGGCATGAAAATGGGAGCTTGAGTTTAGAGAGTATCCCTTCGCATCACATCACTCGCTCCACCTAGGAAGGGATCAAAGAGTAATAATCACTCCGGAGGGTTATTCGGCCATCCACGGAAGTAAGAAGTCATGTTTGCATTCCAAGTCATGAAGTGGTCATTGAGAGCTTTGAAATTAGCCTCATTTGCCTCATTTGCTCGATCCTGCGAAGCATGGAGAGCAGCCACTTCGTCTCTAACACTTGTCAACCCCAGCTCCAAATTGTCCATTCTCTCCCACAATCCAGCCATATTCTGAGCCTCAACCGGAGCACTTAATGACCCAATAATGTAACTTAACCAAGACAAACGGTATTTTCTCTCGCAAGAATCAATAATTCAAGCAACAAATATGCAAAGCACACCATAGTATACCGGTTTGTACCCTAAACTCATCTCTTCAACTCAAGACACATAAAAATAAAGGCAAGTCATCTCATCATCAACACATGCATCACCAACTCAAGGGCAAGAATTTTCAAGAAGATAAGTGGACCTCAACCCCATAAGGGGTGTCGAAACTTGCAATTTCATCCCGGAGGGAACTCTTCTTCACTTAAACTCAACAACCTACACACAAGGAGACAAAAACAACAAGGAACGATTAACAACCACCTAAAAGAGAGGGAGGGAAAGAAAAAGGTAAGGGAGAGAAAAGTAGTTCTAAGTTTATAGTCGCTAGCTCGACTTTGTCACCAAATTAGATGGTCGGAATCGTAAGCACACACGAGGTACTCTTCTCGATGGGCTCTCCCACAAAATAAGGCTTCAAACACTGCCCATTAACGATGAAAGTACCGGAATTTTCATTTCCAATTTCCACAGCTCCATTATCAAGAATTTTAACAATTTTAAAAGGACCCGACCATCTCGACTTCAGCTTTCCGGGAAATAATTTCAATCTTGAATTGAACAACAACACTAGTTGTCCCACTTTGAACTCCTTCAGCCGAATGTGTTTGTCATGCCATTTCTTTGTCTTTTCTTTGTAAACCTTTGCATGCTCGTATGCATTCAACCGGAATTCTTCGAGTTCGTGTAATTGTAAGGCTCTATTCTCACCGGCTTGCTTAAGGTCAAAGTTGATGGCTCTAATGGCCCAATAAGCTTTGTGCTCGAGCTCGACTGGAAGATGGCATGCCTTGCCATAGACCAACATATATGGGGATGTTCCAATTGGTGTCTTAAAAGCCGTTCGATACGCCCATAAAGCATCGTCCAATTTGGTTGCCCAATCTTTTCGTGAACGATTCACGGTCTTTTCAAGGATGTGCTTAATTTCACGGTTGGAAATTTCAACTTGTCCGCTAGATTGTGGGTGATATGGAGTTGCCACCCGGTGGTGAACTCCATACTTCTTTAAGAGAGCTTCCAAAGGTTTGTTGCAAAAATGCGACCCTCCATCGCTTATGAGAGCCCTCGGAACACCAAATCTAGTAAAGATGTTCTTCAAAAATTTCAGCACTACCTTCGAATCGTTTGTAGGGCTTGCCACGGCTTCGACCCATTTAGAAACATAATCAACTCCGACAAGAATGTATTGGTTTCCATAGGAAGAAGGAAACGGTCCCATAAAGTCTATTCCCCACACATCGAACAATTCTATCTCTAAGATATATCTCAAAGGCATTTCGTCTCTTTTCCCGATATTCCCGGTTCGTTGACATGAGTCACAACTTTCTACAAACTTGTGTGCATCTTTGAACAAGGAAGGCCACCGAAAACCCGATTGGAGCACCTTTGCCGCCGTCTTTCTTGAACTTGAATGTCCTCCATAGGGACTAGCATGACAACGGTCTAAGATCTTCTCAACTTCATCCTCGGGGACACACCTCCTTACCAAGCCATCCGAGCAATTCTTGTAAAGCAACGGTTCTTCCCAAAAATAGAACTTGGCATCATGTAGAAATTTCCGTCGTTGGTGGAAACTCAAGTCGGAAGGTATTATTCTACTTGCTATGTAATTCGCAAAGTCCGCGAACCATGGTACTTTGGATTCCACCTTAAAGAGTTGTTCATCCGGGAAATTCTCCTTAATAGCTACTTCAAGATCCTCATTACTCTTTGCAATCTCCAAACGAGATAGATGATCCGCCACCAAATTTTCGATATTTTCGGTCCCTTTTTTATCTCTAATCTCCAAGTCAAACTCTTGAAGTAGCAAAATCCATCTAATGAGACGAGGTTTGGAGTCCTTCTTTGACAACAAATATTTGATAGCTGCGTGGTCCGTGTAAACCACCGTCTTCGAACCTATCAAATACGAACGAAATTTGTCAAAAGCATGCACAATTGCTAAAAGTTCTTTTTCAGTGGTGGCATAGTTTAATTGTGCATCATTAAGTGTTTTGCTAGAGTAAGCGATAACGTGTAAACGTTTCTCCCTCTTTTGGCCAAGCACCGCTCCTATGGCCAAGTCACTTGCGTCACACATGAGCTCAAATGGTAAAGTCCAATCCGGTGCCACCATAATTGGGGCTGAGGTAAGCTCCTTCTTTAACCTATCAAAAGCAAGCAAACAATCACTATTAAATACAAATTCAACATCTTTTTGTAAACGCTTGCAAAGCGGTAAAGTGATTTTTGAGAAATCCTTGATAAACCGGCGATAAAATCCGGCGTGACCAAGGAAACTCCTAACTCCTTTAACATTGGTGGGTGGTGGCAATTTAGCAATGACTTCAATCTTAGCTCGATCCACTTCAATTCCCTTAGCCGAGATCCGATGGCCTAGGACAATTCCTTCACGCACCATGAAGTGGCACTTCTCCCAATTTAGCACCAAATTAGTATCTTCACAACGTTTCAACACATTAGTAAGATTAACAAGGCATGCATCAAAAGAAGACCCAAACACCGAAAAATCATCCATAAAGATTTCCATTGTTCGTTGAATAAAATCCGAGAAAATTGCCATCGTACAACGTTGGAACGTGGCCGGTGCATTACAAAGACCAAATGGCATTCTTCTAAAAGCAAAAGTGCCATAGGGGCAAGTGAAAGTGCATTTTTCTTGATCCTCGGGTGCTATAGCAATTTGATTATAACCCGAGTATCCATCTAGAAAGCAATAAAATTCATGACCCGCTAACCTTTCCAACATTTGATCAATGAAAGGCAAAGGAAAATGGTCCTTCCTAGTGGCACTATTAAGCTTTCTATAATCTATGCATACCCTCCAACCTGTGACCGTTCTTGTAGGGATAAGTTCATTCTTTTCATTATGCACTACGGTTATTCCTCCTTTCTTCGGTACCACTTGTACCGGGCTAACCCAAGAGCTATCCGAAATCGGGTAAATTATACCCGCATCAAGCAATTTAAGAATTTCGGCTCTAACTACTTCTTTCATATTAGGGTTAAGCCGTCTTTGATGCTCTATTGATGTTTTATGGTTATCTTCCATTAGAATTTTGTGCATGCAAATCGAGGGGCTAATCCCTTTAATGTCCGAAATAGTCCAACCAATAGCCCTAACATGATCTCTTAAAACACGCATCAAACTCTCTAATTGCACATCATTCAAATTAGAAGCAACAATCACCTGTAAAGTCCCATCATTACCAAGAAAAACATAATTCAAATGAGGGGGAAGGGGTTTCAATTCAAGAATAGGGGCTTTAACACAAGATGGAGGAGGAAGGGGTTTACCACTCCCCAATTCCTCAAAATGGTACCTCCTTTGGAAGGAAACGAACGGTGTGGCCTCCAATGCCTTCACATATGACTCAAGCTCATCAAGGATCTCCTCTTCTCCCTCAATCTTCTCAACACCTCCTAAGCAAAGCTCTAACGGATCCTTGTTGTGCAACTAAAAAATGTGGTGATCCTCTACAACTTCAACTCGAAAACACTTTTCCTCCTCGGTGGGATTCTTCATTGCCTTATATAAGTTGAACTCTACCTTTTCATCACCGACTTGTAAAGTAAGGCGTCCATTCTTGACATCAATCAATGCTCCGGCCATAGCTAGGAACGACCTTCCCAATATGAGAGACATACTCTCATCATCACCTATATCGAGGACGACTAAATCCACCGGGATGTAGCATTTTCCCACTTTGACTAGCACATCATCAAGAACTCCCATTGGATACTTTAACGACCGATCCGCGAGTTGAAGCGTCATGTTGGTTGGCCTAAGCTCCTTCAAGCCCAATTTCCTACAAGTAGATAAAGAAATTAGACTTACACTCGCTCCCAAATCACATAAGGCATTATCAAAATGTAAAGGACCGATGGTGAGAGGGATAGAAAAACTCCCGGGATCCTTGAGTTTAGGTGGAAGCTTTCTTTGTATGATGGCACTACACTCCTCGGTGAGTGCAATAGTAGCAAAATTCTCCAACTTCTTCTTGTTAGATACTAGCTCCTTCAAGAACTTCAAATAGGATGGCATTTGAGCTAATGCCTCGGCAAATGGTATGTTGATATGAAGTTGTTTGAGCATAGTAAGGAACTTCTCAAATTGCTTCTCCTTCGCTTGTGTTTGAAGCCTTTGAGGGAATGGTACCGGTGGAACATACGGTTTAGGTGGGATGTAAACTTTTGGCTTCAAAGGGGGCTCTTTTTCTTTCGTCTTGTTCTCTTTCCTCATTCCCCTTCTTTTTCTCCGATTCTTCTATTTCATCAATCTTTGCTTTGCCCTTTTTAACATTAACATCCGCCAACTTTTCTTGTTCATTTACACCGCTCGAACCGGTCTCATACCGTGTAGGCAAAGGTGGCTCGTCATAAACTTTCCCACTTCGAAGAGTAATAGCCTTGCAATGCTCCCTTGGATTTGTATCCGTCTTGCTAGGGAGCGTTCCTTGAGGTCTAGAATTGATGGCATTTGCAAGTTGCCCAATTTGGATTTCAATATTTCGGTTTTGTGTAACCACTTGATCCACTTGTGTTTCCAAACTCTTGAAGCGATCCGAAGAGACATTAAGGAATTTCTCAAAAGCGGCTTCCCATCCTTGCTTTTCGGCTTGTTGTTGAGGGGGTTGGGGTGGTGGTGCTTGATATTGAGGTTGATGTTGAGGGGGTGGAGTACGAAATTGAGGAGAAGGTGGTTGGTATTGGTTTTGAGGAGGGAATGGAGGAGGGTGTTGTTGATTATGGGGATGTCTCGGTTGGAAAGGTGGTTTTGGTGCACTTTGGACATTAGCATTGTTTGACCATGAAAAATAAGGATGGTTTCGCCAACCCGGATTATATGTGGGAGAGTAAGGATTGTTCACGGGTCTTTGGGCATTTATCGCGTTCATTTGCTCGGATAAGTTTGAGGAAGATCCTCCTTGATTTGCATAAGGGCAAGCATCATAGGCATGAGGTGCTCCACAAAGTTCACAAGCCATTGATTGGACTTGTGGAGTTTGATTCGTGGTGAATTGTTCTACTTGTTTCTCCAAGGCTTCTATCTTGGCTTGCATAGAAGTGTATTCTCCAACTTGCATCATGCGGGGAGTAGAACCTTGAGGCTTTGGAATGGGTGCATTGGCTCTTTCGGAATACCAAGCATTGTTTGCCGCCATTCTTTCTAACAAACGAATAGCATCGGCCTCATACATACTCATAATAGCCCCTCCGGCGGCCGAATCTATCATCACTTTTAATTCTTGTGAGATGCCTCCGTAGAAAGATTGAACTAGTTTCCAAGCCTCGCATCCATGGTGAGGACATTTCCTTTGTAGCTCTTTGAACCTCTCCCAAGCCTCGTATAAACTCTCTCCTTCATATTGTCGAAAGGATGTAATCTCATTCCGGAGTTTAACCGTTTTGGCATGAGGAAAGAATTTGTCCAAAAATGTTTGGGATAGCAAGGCCCACGAACCCTTCATTTCATATGAGAGTGCACTATGCCACGCCTTTGCTCTATCCCTTAGAGAGAAAGGAAATAAGCGAATTCTTATGGCATCTTCGGGCACGTTATTTAACTTGAACGTATCACACACCTCCACTAACCAATTAACGTGTGATATAGGGTCCTCCGTAGCAAATCCGTTGAATTGATTTTGTTGTAGAAGTGAGATGTAGGCCGGTTTGATCTCGAAATGATTTGCACCAACTCCCGGTCTTCCCATATTTTGTTGAATATGCTCCATGCTAGGCATGGCATACTCCCGAATTTGTCTTTGAGGCGGTTGTGGTGGTTGGTTAAGGGGTGGTGGTGGTGGTGGTCTTTGCCCTCTATTTGCCCCATTAAGGGCATCATTTGCATTAAAATCTTCCATTTGAATCGGGGTTGATACCTCTTGTCTCCTTTCCTTCCTTAATGCATGAAGTTTCTTTTCGATGTCTGGATAATGTTTCAAATTCTCCCAACTTTTAGCTCTTCTCATGCACAAGAACCTACAAGAGACAAACAAGTATCAAAATCAAATAAAAATAAAGGTCTAATTCACTAGTTACTAACAATCGGTAAGGGTGATTTAAACGCCTCCCCGGCAACGGCGCCAAAAACTTGATAGCCACTAACTCTACACCCAAAATGCAATTGATTCCGGCTTATGAGGCCGTCCGATCTTCGTTAAACCTCATCCGGGCAGAACAAGGCCTGAGAAGGTGTCAAATTGGAAAGGAATCTCAAGACATATTGAATGGTTGAATTTGTGGTAAAATGATTTAATTAACCCAAGTGCAAGTTATATGATTGTAATACACAAGGGGTCGATTCCACGAGGAGGAGTAAATCAATCAATTACCTAATGCATTCACCAATCTATAGACCAAATCAAATTTCAAATTAAGTTATCTAAATACGGAATTGAACGTTAACTAAGATTAACAAAACAGAAATAGCGAGGAAACGAGTAAAGTAGCAAATAACCAAGTAAACAAAGTGGCAAGGGGAAGTAATGATCATGCAAAGCTCGTGTTCAACTAGTGCTTCGGTGGGTTCATACTTCTCACAATCCTAATCACTAACGCATACACAAGCTCCTCTCGAAGTCGAGTGCGTGTACCTAATCAAAGTCTAAAGCCTACTCTCGTGGTCATTAGCTCATTAATTAGATCAAACAAACAAGACTAGTGCAACAAAATAACTAGCGGCTTGGCCCGGTTACTCTATTACTCGATTGCTCAAGAATAGGCTAAATGTCTTTATACCTAAAACTTAAGTGTTCTGAAACCTCTTCCAATTCACATATAACCTCTCGATTAGCATGCAAATCTCAAGTCATAATCAAGGTGATCAAGCTTAATCATGCAATTAACTCAATTTCACAAGCATAAGAACAATAACCCCACCTAGGCATTTCATCAAACACTTACCCTACATAATTCATCACCCCCCTTTGCCTAAAGATCTAGCCACTCATAGCCATAATACTCAAAGAACAAGAGAAGTAAGACTTAAATAAACTCATATTCATTAAAAAGGGTTTAATTTAAATATTTATGGACAATAGGTTCATAAAAGAGTTTAATCCATAAACAACTAAATTAGGAAAGTAAACTAGTATTAAACTAACTAAGAAAGCATTAAATGAAAGTAAAAACAAACTAAATCTTCAATGGATCTTCATTTCTTCCAAGAAAGGAAAAGTGGTGTTCCCAAGACTCCAATCAGCTGTTTCCGCCTCCAAACTAGGTTAAAATCTGCTGTCCCTCGAATGCCCCCGAAAAATAGGTTATAAACTAGGAAAAACGCATTTCTGGAGAAAATCCACGGGGGTGGATTTTCATGGGCAAAGAAATCCACGGGGGTGGATTTCTGAAAAACGCACTGACACTTTCTAAAGAAAATCCACGGGGGTGGATTTTTTTCTACTACAAAATCCACGGGGGTGGATTTCTTGCAGAAACCTTTGATCTTCTGTGACATTTCCGCGAGGGTGGAAATTTTACACTGCAAAATCCACGGGGGTGGATTTTAGTGGAATGAACCCAAGCTACTGCCTCATATCCGCGAGGGTGGAAAAATTTGTACTGAAAAATCCACGGGGGTGGATTTCCAATTCAAGGCAGCAAAATTCAAAGTTTGTGAGATATTCCTTTGTAAGCTCGGATTTTGGTCGTATTGCTCCATTTCGTCCCTTTAACTCTTCTATTGTTAAAAACACCTACAAAGAGCATGAAACTCCACATAAGCAATCAAATTTGGGTAAAAATTACACCAAATAAACCTCAATGGAGCAAGAATTAACGACTTATCAACCGCTAAGATATCTTCCTCTATTTCAAATTAAATAAATCATAAAAATGCTGCCACATCATCACTCCCCCCTACTCTTACAGTCGAATTGTATAGACGGCTGTGAGAGTAGTGAAATCTTGGAGAACAACTCTGGATGGTGGATATCTCAAACCGGTTGATCTCCCTTCCTGAGTACGGTAATTACCTCGTTAAAAACCTCACTCGGGGAAACCACGTAGGACAAAACCCTTATGAGTAAAAAGAGAACAACCGTTGCGTCCCGTACCGAAGGTTTACTTGAGGTTACACTTCTAGTAGTTGACTCAATATTCTACTTCTTGAGATCTTCCTGACTTTTAGCTTAATGTCTTTGTCCCTTCTGCTAACAGTTCCTTTCAGCTTTTCCTTCCTGCTTTTCCCTTTTGCTTGCCATATTTCTTTCCTTCCCGCAATGTACGTCATGATTCTGCTTTTATTTTCTTGGTGCCATGCAGTCTTTCTCCAAAATTTCTCAACATTTTGCAAATATCTCTTCTGCAAAAATATTTCCCAAAATCTAATTATATCTTAAATCCCTAAGATAATTATTTTATACTTTCATGATAAATCTTTCAAAATAACAAGACAAATTCCCTTATCAATAAGATAATTCCCCCGTATTTTGATGATAAATCTTTCAAGACAGAAAAATAAATCCTAAAATGCATGAGATAAGATTTCTCAAATTTGGGAAATTGCCGAAATAGTTCTCAAAATTATGCCAACACACTTAGTCTCAAATATTATAATGAGATTAAATTAATAATTTAAGAGAAAAACTAGAGTGAGGGCAAGCAAGGATATCACTGGGATTTAGAGGATTTTCACGACAAGGGGCTTGTTTCTCCTTAGCTTTTTGAGGAGAAATTTTTAACTTTTCCTTGCACATTCACCAAGGCAGTGATTCTTCGTAGGTAGACTTTTCCAACAACCATTAACAAAATAACCCCTTGCCATGAGATTATTTTTATCTATGCATATAATAAGATGAGTATAAAAAAAGATAAGCATCGTAAATTAGTTAATCATCACCAATTCACCATCACGCTATTAAGAGATAAATGGTCTCATAAAAGATAGTAAATTTAGCAAAGTAAAAGGAAGAATAGCACCAGTAGTCAAGGAGTCTCCGAGTTATAAGGTTTGCTTTTCCTAATTAAAACTCATCTTCACTTTTCCTTACACCTCCAACAAAAATAGCCGCTTTCTTCTCTCAGGTAAAAACCCAAGGGGTTTCGGTTCTGTTTTCCTGCTCACCGCATGCCTTTCTATTTTCTTTTTCCTTCCATCTTCAAACGAATTGATATGCACAACGACTCTACTTCCAACTTGATTAAATCACATAGAATTTGTCATCAATATTTCTCAAGATACCTGATAACTCATCTTCCCAAGAATTTAACGAGAACGAAATCCTGTAACATTTCTCAAAATTCCATCATATCATGAAATGCTATTATAAATTTCTTTCTGTCTCGATAGATTTCTCAAATTGTTAAAATAATCCTTATATCAAAAGAATATATTTTTTAATTTATTAAGGTAACTCCTAAAATTACCCAAGTATTCCTTTAGTGCAGATTATCTTAGTGAAATTAAGATTTCATAAGAAAAGAAAAATTAAGGAAAAGGAAAGGTATCACCGTAACCCAAAAAGCCTCCCTGACTTTGAGCTTTTTATTTTTTTGATCTCTTTGTCGGCATTTTACAACAGCTTCTTCACCCACAGTTTAAAGCAAGTTCCGCCGTATCCCATCTTTGCACATAGCACCGGCGTCGACAACCAGACGGCTATGACTCTGCTCTTTCCCTTCAATTTATGAATTCATTTTTGGATATTAATATTCTTTGCACATCCACTGATTTCTTTCTAGCCTATCTCGTAGCATCAATCATCATAAGCACCGTCACGTTGCCTTTAACGCCACTTCACTGCCGCTTCTCGATCGGACGCTGGCACCGCCGACTCGTCGCTGACAACTACCACGCAAAAGATCTCTTTGAACAAGGGACAAAATCAATTCGGCCCTCTTGTCTTCATTCTTGATAAATCTCTATTTTTTGAGAAATCAAGGTTCGGGTGTTTTAGATCTGAGATTTCCCTTTAGTTTTCTTACAGTTTTCGCTGCCGTCGCTCGCCGTCGCTTACCACTGCGGCTCCGCCATTCAGGTGACTCGGCGAGGCTTCTTGCTCCTCTTCTCTCTTTTTTTTTCGAGTTTGCTCTCCGAGTCCAGATCTGGAAAGTGGGGACCTATTTTGGCCGCGTCCATGCGCCGCCTTTTCTCTCTTTTTTTATTTTTTATTTTCGTGTTATCTCACAAACTGAAATGCTAAAAGAGATTGACTTTCGCTTGCAGATCTAGATCGGACGTTGGTGCTTCCTCGGTTATTCCAGTCGCCATTGCCTCGGTCGAAGAGAATTCCTCTTTCGGTAAGATTTTTGGAATTTATTGTTGTTTTGGGAAGAATTGAACTTGTTGTTAGTTGCTATGTATGCCTTGTTGAAGCAAGAAATTGATTCTTTGAATTCTTGTTGATTTGGTGACATGTTGGCGTTGCTGCTCGTTCGGTTGAGTGGGTGCTTGCTGCCGAATTGTTGGGATTTGCTGAATTGATGGGCATTCTTCCAGCTTTCCAGAGGTGAAGCTTCTAGCTTTTTCTGCTGTTTATCCTCTCTCTCGTATCTACTTTTGGGACACTCATGTTGAATCGCTGCTTTGATGACAGGTTGGTGCGCGGCTTGTAGTTGATGTTTTGACGGAATTGATAGGATATTTGCAGGCGTGTGATACATTTCCAGCTTCATGAGGATGAAGATTTTGAGTATGAAGATTTCTGCTTTATCTTGTATTTGCTTTCTTGTAATACAGAAATCTTGAACTTCACTTTGTAATGAAAACATACTTGAAGTTGTGCTTTTGTATCGTGAATTTTACTAAACCATCCTCTGATTCTTTGTTGAAGATGATATTGTCTTCTTTCTTCTGCTGTTATGATTGAAATTATCTTCAATTTTTTTCTTTTTAGCTTGTTGCTTTGTACTCTGCTTGTTGCTTTTTCTTCTGGTATTCTTCAAGGAGTTCCTGTTCTAAGGATCGACAGCAGGTTAAGATCAGCAACTCGGCAACAGGATGTTGAGATCAGCCACTCAGCAGGAGGTTGAGATCAGCAACTCAGCAGCAGGAGGTTAAGATCAGCCACTCAGCAGAGATCAGCAACTCGGCAGCAGGATGTTGAGATTAGCCACTCAGTAGCAGGAGGTTAAGATCAGCCACTCAGCAGAGATCAGCAACTCGGCAGCAGGATGTTGAGATTAGCCGCTCAGCAGGAGGAGGTTAAGATCAGCCACTCAGCAGCAGGAACTGCCTCCTGCTGAGCTTCTTGTGAAACTTCCAGCTAATGTCCGAATGTACCCTCCATGTGGAGGCTTCCACGTTCAGTAGCAAGTATTGCAGCCCGGTTGGGCAGCTGCAGGGATAAAGCTGGACAACTATAAGCAGAAGGTTCAACTCCCCCCTGCTGGTACTTTTTCAGCTAGCACTCCTTTCCGTCTGCCGGAGCAGCTAATTTTCCAACAAAGTCAGCAACGCAAGGGAGGTTTAAGCTCCTTTGAAGACTTTAAATATTTTTACAGCATTTGTTTTTCAATTTAGTTTACTAAGTTGAGCTCGGTTCCTTTGAGCTGCCCGTTGAATTTTTGTTTTCGCTCATTTCCATCGAGCGTTCATAAATGTCTTGGACACTTGATTTTTCAGCACATGTTTTTCATATTGCAAGGGTATCTGATTTGATGCAGTCTTTGTTTATTCTTTTCAATTTCTATTTCTCCGGCTAGCAGGAGGTGGGCAGCCTAAGGAGGCGGTTCTGACGTAGTAGCTGTAAGAGCAGTCTGTCTGCTATCTACTATTCAGTTGAAGGTTAACCCTTCCTGCTAGCAGCTTTGGGGATGTTCTCTCCGGTCCCTTACAGCATCCGTCAGCTAGTGAGGGTGCCGTCTTCATAGTAAAAGACTGCCAGATCCCGCTTTGATGAGGGCATTCTCTCCGTCCCTAGTATCAATTGCTTTCTTCCAGCTAGGTGGCCAACCCATCTGGTAGGAGCAGGTGGAGAATCACTCCCAAGAGCTTTTCCTCTAGCTCTTCCCAAGGCATTTGCGTAATCAACGCGCCTTCCCAAGAGGGACTTATTTGTGTGCCCCCTTCAACCCGGGTAATCAATCATTGAAATGTTCAAATTTTCAGTAGTATAGCCGCGGAGGCTTAGCATGTGCCTGTCTCAAGTGTCACCTCAACAATAATATGATGCATTCAGAGCATAACACAAGAGGGTTCCTTTTTCAACATCATTCATTCTCATGAATCTCATGGAGTTAGTCATTCTAGCAGAGCATTAATACTTCATAATTACACAAGACATAATTCACTTCCTTCTCATGAGTCAAAAAATCGGAAAGTTAATGTAAATAATTATCAAGTATGCAAACAAAAGTGTTGGAACCTGGAAGTTCTTATGATGTGTTTCTCTTTCTACTCTCCTCCCCGGTGTACAGGCTGCCTGTCTACTCAACGGGAAAAACCCTTTCAGGTTTTGAGCACTTTGAGGTTGAGGTAACCTTATTCCGCCAGTGTCTTCCAGCTCGTGGGCTTCTCGTCCTACATTTTTCACAACTTTGAGGGGCCCTTCCCAGTTGTGGCCCAACTTTCCTACAGGTTTCAGTGTTTCTGCTCTCTTAGTGTTCCTCCTCCAGCTCACGTTCTCCTGCCCTCCCTGGTTCTGCAGGGGACGCTTGAATCAAGGGTCTGTCTAGTGAGAGATATCTTCCCTACTCCTTCACCCTTGGTATCGGATCCCTCTTGCCGTAGTTCTACTTGAGGCCATTCCTTCCTGGTGGTCTCCTTCCAGACAGGTTTCTTCTTGGTCTTGATGCGTTTCTTCCAGGTAAGTTACTTCCAGCTGCACTTCGTCTTGGAAACATCTCCCCGCCTTTCGCTCGATCTTGGCAGATCAGCTCTTGCAAGTAGCCTTCTTGAATTAGTCGTTCAATTTCATTTCGTAGGTGTCGGCATTCATTGGTGTCATGGCCATAGTTATTGTGAAATTGGCAAAATCTCTCCGAAAGAGGATTATGGGGCCCATCCTTCGAGCTTCTAGGCCAATTCAAAAGTCCCGTTCCTTGAATCTGCATCAAAGTTTGTGATGGCGTTGTGTGCAGCTTGGTGTATCGATCGTATCGGGGTTTCAAATCAGAATGCTCTCGCCCTTCAGGTATTCTGATCCTTTTAGCCGGAGCTGGCAAGTGTCCGTCCTCCTTCCTTTCCCTCCTCCTATCAACTGTTGATTCATCCTTTCCCGCTTCTGCTTCCTCGAAATTAATATACTTTTGCGCTCTAGTCAGGAGGTCATCCCAGCTGGTAGGCCGCTTCTTAGCCAACGAAGTAAAGAATGCTCCCTTCCTAAGGCCTTCCTGGAATGCGCTAGCACGCGCTTCCACAGTTGCAGAAGGGACTTCCAGCACAACTTTGGTGAACCCATTGATGTAACTCCTCAAAGACTCCCCCTCTCTCTGCTTTACTGCGAAAAGAGCATTCGGAGTTTTCTGGTAGCCCCTGCTGCTGGCGAACTGATGTAAGAATAGTGCAGCGAACTGATCGAAGCAATGTATGGATCCAGGCTCAAGCTGTCGGGCCCACTCTTGTGCATTATCCGTAAACATGGTCAAGAACACTCTACATTTCACCCCTTCAGTGTACTGGTACAGAAGAGCTAAATTCTCGAACCGATCCAGGTGCTTTTGGGGGGTCCACTGCCCTATTGTACTCCGGTAGCCCGGATGTCTTGCAACTTGGAAGCAGTTCATCAGCTAGGATCCTCTAGCTGAAAGGTCCACCCCTCCTGGTTACTCTGGCAGGTCCTGCTCTCATTTGCCTTTCCATCTCTTCCAACCTCTGTTGTAACCTGGCAGCCCAGTCGGGCTGCTCGGGAAAGCCGGGTTCTCTTCTTCTTGTCTGGTAATCCATAGGTGGTGGTGGCGCCATTGGCTACCATGCGGCTCTGCCTGCTGCCCAATTTCCGATCCCGCCAGCTCTCTGCAGCACCAGAGGGTCCCTAACTGGAGGTAAGCCTTCTCCAGCTGAAGGGGGTATCATTCTTCCAATTATCGGTTCTGTTACATATGGTGGCGGGGCTGTTTCGCGCCCCGGAGCTGGCGGCTGGTCTAGCTATACCGTGGCAGTGGCTACAACTGCGTTAATCTATAGCTGGAGCTCCCTAGCTGTAAGGTGAATGGGTGTATCTGGCGGTAAAAAGCCACTTCTTGATCCGCCAGATCCGTCAGCTGCTCTCTTAGCATGGAACTACATGGCAGCAGGGATGATTCCTGACGACGCCCCTCCAGGTATGTCAGCCACCTTGGTAGTTTGCTGGGGGTTGAAGGTACGACCCAGCAGCACTTCTAGCTCCTCAACAGACGACTGATAGTACCCCTGCCTGCCTGTTTCCGCGAGCAGGTTCAGCCTTTCAGGCAGGGAAGTCCTTCCAGGTGGGAGATCTCCTGCACCTAGAGGGGTCAGCAGGCCCGCATCTTCGATTTCGGAATTTCGGCTTCGTGGATTCCTCGCTCCCCCCATCACACTGGATTCCGGGGTGTTATCGCTATCTTTGGTTAGCGGTATGACTCTCGTTACCGTATCGATGGTTGAATCAGTTAACACGGGGATGCTTCCGATGAGAAGTGGATTTGAAGCACTTCCAGCCATTTTCTCAGCACCTGTAACACCCCGATTTTCAGCTATTCAGGTACGCTCGACACGTGTGAGTCTCGAGCATTAGGATTTTATTCTATTACTTTCTATTATTCAACTTATATGAGTTATATTAATTTTATAAATTCTATTTCAATATGATTACGTGAAAATAAGTGGAAACGTGTCAATTTGAGAATTATTGTGCAAATTGAATTTAATTGCTACGTGAAATAATTACCGGGCATGATTTAATTGCTTAATTGTCCTTAATTGATATTTATTTAAATTAGTGGACCAAATTGCGTGAAGATATTCTTGGACCTAATTGGCCATTTTCAAACCTTTTGTACTTGATTGCATAACTTATAAACTTGGAGGATTGTATTGCAATTTTCATATCTCCCCAAGAGATATATCGTTATACATCTCTTCCACAATCATCATTTTTCATTTCATGCCAAACATCCATATTTGCTTCCATGCTTCACCGAACCAAAACCTCCAAGAACAGAGAGAGAGATTTCATCATTTCAAGCCAATTTTTCCAGGAAATTACATGTTTTGGAGCTCAATCATTCATTTCCATCATCTTCTTCCAATTATTTTCACTTCAAGGTATATATGGTCCTATATGTGATTTCTTGATAATAATTCTTGAAGTTAGGGTTAGTGTTTAAGCTTGCTAACTTGATTAGTCTATGTTGGAAGCTTGATTCTATGCTTTAAACATGAATTGGTGCTTGAATTCTTGAGATTTAGGAAGATATATGATGAGTTCTTATATGAATAAAATTTGATGATTCTTGGAATTAAAACATGAAACAAGTGTTTATATTGGTTTTTATTACGCTTTGAGCATGAACATAAGTTCCCTTCATGAATCCCTGCATTTGAGATTGAGTTATGAAGTGTTTATGGAGATTTGATTGTGTTCGTGCCTCCCCTGTTCTTCATGCTCTGTTTTTGTTCTTTCTGCGTAACGGAAACGGCCCTTCCCGTTCCCTTTGTATTTGGGGAACGGCCGTTCCCATATTTTGAATTGTGTACATGGCGGTGAGGATGGGAACGGCCCTTCCCATTTTGGCTTACAGCCGGAACGGTCGTTCCCATCTTCGGGGCACAGTATCGAGAAACTGGGAACGACCCTTCCCATTTTACACTATAACCCGGAACGACCGTTCCCACCTCTCTGGCAGAACAAAACATTCTGCATAAAATTCCAAATTTCATATTTTAATCCAATGGTTTTATGGATCCCAATTTGTGATTATATGATCAATTACATGCAATAATATAAATATATCATGCTACATTCATGAACGCATGTCATCTCGTTATTTGGTCACGCCGTACGTCCTATTTGGTACCATTATTGAGCCATTGTCTCACAAGTGCACAATGTCCCGTTTTCTTGTCCAGTTCTTCTCCAGGGCGGAGATTGTTGATCATGAGCACGTTCACGCATCCATGAGTCGTCGTGTCGCCTGTCAGGTGAGGTTTAATTTCTAGTTATATAGTACCTATACAACCCTTACGTGAGCTTTCGGCCAAAAGGTATTTATATCTATAATTTTCCATGAAATACTCATGATTTCTAGCAAGTTATGTTTATTACAAGAAAGTCATGTTCATGAAAAGCAAGCAAGCCATGTATCGTGCATGTTTTAGGCGAGTAAGCAGGATTGTTCAAGTTGGGCCCAAGGGTAGTGGCTTGAGCCAACCGGGAAAGCAAGGGCTGACGGGTAACTCTGGCGCTATCCTCACCACATTGGGATGACCCCTGAATCCGCTAGGAGATTAGTGGAGGAAGGAGTTCCGGGCTTAGGGATTCATGTACCCTCTGCTCAACGAGTCTTGGATGGTGATGGCTAGCTACCTTCCCATCATTGGAGGGAGAAGGAGACTGGGGACGGGTCCGGCACCACGGATTGTCCTCGGGTTATTGAATGATTTTCATTCCTTGATCATGATACTTGATTACACTATTGCACGATTTCACGATAATTGAATTGCATGATCACCTATTGATTAATTAAGCAAGCATGATTCATTTACCTTTGGAGTAAGGTTGGAGACTGCCCTCACTCACCGGGGCCATGTATTGAATGCATGAAATGATCACGTATTTAATATTGACAGTTATATTTTCGGGCGAAGATATCTCTTTATTGAACTTATACATTTATCTTTTCTAAAACTTTACCCGAGAATATAGCTTGCATGTTAACTGCGCAAATATTTATTTAAACCCCTCACTCGGTCTTCACAAACTGACGCCTCCACCTTTCAGGTTATTGCAGGTGCACGTTAGGCGGGAGTCGAGTCGAGTCCAGTTCATGTAGTCGAATCAAGCACAGTCTGTGTATTTGGTTATTTATTGTTGCATACGAAGTTGTGCTTAATGTTATTGTTTTAGAGTTGGAGATGATAATGTATTGATATGTGAACTAGTATACGAGTTACTTGACAAATGTTCAATGTTATAACATGATAATAGTGGTATTTCTTATTGAACAGGTTATGCTTCCGCTTTATTTCTATTGCATGTATGAGTTAGTCCCGCCTAACTTCTCGTTTTATTTTATTGTCACCCGTTCGCTGCAGGTTGGTTTATGTACGGACTATCCATTTCGTGGGTGGATCGGCCTGTAGTGCGGGGGTGTGGCATCTCCACGTGTAGGGGTGCTACAGCATCCCTCATGGCCGGAGCAGACGGGTTAACTAGAGTTGATACGCCGCCAGATCAGGTCTTGGATGCCATGGAAAATCGCAAGAACTCACTCCTTTTGCTCGATTTAATCGGATTTCCCACAGACGGCGCCAAATGATATTTGCCAAAAATTGACTAAATACCAAAATAATTTATTTCCTCGGGAATTCGATTGTAACGAGCTGTAATACGAAATTATTCAGAAAATAAATGTCAGAATAGATAGCTAGAGAAAAGAAATAAAAGATTGTAACGATGAATGATAATGAAATATGGAAATTAATAATATTCTTCTGTTTTCTGTGTACAATGAATTTTTGAAGGATGAAATCTCTATATTAGAACAACGATGGAATTTGCTGTAGAATTGCTAAAGAGAAAAATAGTAAAGATAAAACTGCTAAAAGCTAGTGGTTCTCTGAATTGGGACTGCTAGGGTTTCTGTAGTATTCTTGAAATGACGATATATCCCTCTTCCTTCTCTCTCTTGGCTTTTTATAATCTTCAGAAATCAGTTGCCACTCCCTTCCAAACTTCTAGACACGTTCAAAATCTTTGACCTCTTCTCTCCCCATTTCTCTCAACCTCTTTTTCTCTTCCAACCGCTATGATATCTTCCTCTATTTCAAATTAAATAAATCACAAAAATGCTGCCATATCACTTATTATTACAGATTTTTCTTAGTTATCTATCATAAAATTGAGTACATTCCAATAAAAAAATTTGCATCAGATTATTTTTTTTACAACTTTATATTAAATATTTTAACCAATTTTTTTTAATGAAATTACCACCATAATTTTAAAAAGTAAAAGAAGAACTGTATTTTGTAATATGAAATCATCAAATTTATTGATTATGATCAACTTTTTAATAGAATCATTTTATGTATTCAAGTTTTGCTTGATATTTGATAATATAATATTTGGGTTGTTGCTTGAATATGACAATGTAACTAGATTTTAGAATTCTTTGATTTAATTACAAACACATGTCAGATTCTAATTTTTTTTTTTTTTTATCAAATTCTCATAGATTTTCTTCTGTAATCTTTGTTTCTTTTAATTTTTATAATTTTTGTAATTCTTTTGGGTTTTTATTATTAAAGAACATTTTTTGAGATTTTAACTTCATCCAATTTAGAATTTCAATACTTATTATTGTAATATTTATTTTTTATAATTATTTTATTTACTTTGTATTGTTATTATTTTCTTTAATTTTCATCTTATTTTCTTAATGATTTAGCGATTTTTTATTTTTATTAACTAACCTTATTTCCCCAAATTGAGGAAATATATTATATCTTTATATAAAATTTATTTTTTTAATATTTAATGACAGTTTTCAACCATATTTATATATTTAACTTTTATTTTTTAAGAATGTTACCTAATATTGTTTATAACCTTTTTAACTTCTTAAATCTCTTTTTTATCCATATGTCAGATCTAATTTTTTTTGTATATATTAAAATTTTCAGAATAATTGCATTGTTTATTAAATTTATAATTATTTATAGTTTTACCTATTCTAAATGCAGTTTTTTTTAATATCATTTTAGTTTACAATATTTAGCAATATTATGTAATACTACAATTCACATAATATAACTTATATATATAAACTGTGCATTGCAAAGGGTATATGCTATTATAAATATATATTAAAGAAATAGTTTGCAATATATAAATCGTGATTGATGATTCACAATGTAAAATTTGCTCCATTAATCACAGAAGAGACTACTGCATCTCTTGAAGAATTAATTAGAAAAAATATAAAGTTGAGGTATATTCAATATTTATGCAATGTTTTGAGCTATATTTAATACGCTAATCTATTTAATTAAGTCAAGACTTATAAATAATGAATTAATGGTTGATAATAGAAAGAAATCTCCTAAGTTAATGTTAAGATTTCATCATATATTATGCAAATTATTATTTATTGAAAAAAGTGTTAAAAAAGGTTAATTCCCTTAATTTATGCCAAAATATGTTAAGTTTATTTTAATTAATAAAACCAATCAATTAATTAAGATATCTATATATGTACGATTTTTTTAAAATTATGTGGAATCAACTAACCACTTAACATAAATATAATATTATTAATTAAAAGTCTTAAAATATTAAAAATTGTGTGGTTAATTATTAATGGGATATTTCCTAAATTTATAAAATCAATAAGTTAATTAATGTGATTTGTGTAAATAATCAAAGTTTACAAAATACCAAATATATTGGAAAGTGAATTGACCAATCAAATAATTTTTTTTTTAAAAAAAAAAGAGAAAAAAATATTGAGTCAAAATTCACAAAATTGAGTCAAAAGGCACCTGATGAGGCTAAAATACTCTCGTGACACGTAATCGACATGTGGCCCAATCCCCACCTCACAACATGACGCATCAAGAACACTTCAAACCATCCCTCGCGGTGGGGCATTCCCCTCGAGGAAATGACCGCCCCCAACTTCCTAAGAGATCTTGGTCCTCCTGAGCAAAGGAACAAGACTTCAAATACGAGCATCACTCCACCCTTGGGAATGCTCCCAAATTGACGCTCGAAAGGACCCCCTGACTTCACAAGAGTAAGGCTACTCTTCATGATCATGCTTTTGGGCCCAAGCGTCCCCTCGGACCAAGCGAGCCTATAAAGCCCTTATCCAAACCCGAGCGTGCCTAACCCTCGGTAACAACCTCAGGCTCTTTGACACACAGTACAAGCCCGCACACCTGCCACTATTGCCACCACCAACCTTTTCACAGGCTTTTGCAGGAGATCCCTTTCAGAGACTCCTCATTACACCACGTGTCTAGGGCAACATCAATGCAGGACTACATGTTGGCAATTACCAAAAGGACTTTGGCCCTCAACTATAAATACCCAAAAGTCATCATACTCTGTAAGCAAGCTTCCATATCTAACCTTTGTTTTTGCTTCATCTTCAATCACTATTTGAGTCTGACTTGAGCGTCGGAGAGCCAAACTCGGTATCACCCCCCATTCCCCCAGTTTGGCCTTCTGACCTTGTTGTGTTTGTTCCTAGCAGGTTGAACCCACCGTCACCGGCGACCTTCGCCTAAGCTCTCAACCCCTGTTTCCCCACAATACAAATTTTAAAGTGTTGGAGTTTGACAACTCAGAGCAGACCCCATCAACACCCTTGTTATATATTATAAGTATAGATAGATAGTTAGATTAATAAAAATATGTATAATTTTTTTAAAAAAAAATCCATACATGGAAAATAGATTATGAACATTGTCAAAAATAATTATATTCGTTGGTAATATTTATTTTTATTATAAAATAGTATACAAAATAAAGATTTTCGTTTTAAATTTTCTTTATCAAATTTATTAACCCTAATTAATAATAGTATTAATTATCACCCTAATTATGGGGTGGATGTCTTGATATATAAAATTATCAATTCAATCTTTCTTAACTTAAAACTCATTAATTATGATATTTATTTATATTAATAAAAATATATATAGTTTTAAAAAGATGTTCATACACAGAAAGTATATAATAAATATTACCAAATATAATTATTTTCCTTAGTTACTTTTATTTTCATAATAAAATTATATATATGTACATACGATTTTTTTAATATGTACATACAATTTAGAAGTTGCGATGATCACCCATTTTTTTCAAGATCAGAGCATATCCTCGATATTTGACTATTTATATGATTTTATTTAAAATTTGAATTATTAATCATTGCGAGCTTTTCCGTATTTACATGTCCAACTACAAGTAAACCACGATCTGATCAAAAGATAGCCATACAAATTGTACAAAACCCGGCTTCCATGTGTTTCTTGTTTTATTTTTCTTTTCCATTTTTTTTGAAATGCAAACCCATATGGGAAATTTACTAAATCAATCGAAATTAAAATTTACAAAGGAACAATAAAAAAAGTAACGCAGGCTCAAGGTCACCGCAATTCTAACAAATTTGTGGGCAATCATACTTGCTCCGCGTCTAATAGAATAGAAACTATCATTCTCAAAATTAGAACTGATACGGATAAAGACTGTGAGAATATAACCAACAAAAAAGACCACCACCAGATCTTCTTCAGCGCTTGCAGATTACAGATTTTCAGCGCTTGCGGATCCAGTCATATAGATCGACTCATGATCATGCGTGTCTCTATTTGATTTGATCTTGAAGTAAAAACAGTCACCCCTAAGTGACAAAAGAGAACACCCTGTAATAAAAAAGAAGAAGAAAGTAAAAATAACTCTCATTCGAAAGAAAAACAGCTCTCATATGAGAGAAAAAACTACTCTCATACTAGAGGGAAAACTAAAAAAAGAGAAATAAACGAAAAAACACAGATCAAGAGATCTAGATCTCAAATCTCGTTAGAATTCAAAACAAAAATCTAGGTTTGAATGATATTTGCGAAGAAGAGACGACTCATAGAAAGAAAGGAGAAAAAGAGAGAAAATCGTTTTTTTATTTCCATTTTCGGTTTACATAAAGTTTTGGAGTATGAATAGCACATTACTCGAACACCAACTTAAAGTGATTGTACCCAAATTAACTAAAATATTATATACATGAATTTGACATACTCAAAACTTTTATATATAATCTTAGACGTTGTCTTGAAATATTTAGTAGTAACTGAAATGACTTGAAAGTAAAGTTTCAACCATTTATAAAAACGATCGGGAATTGAATATTACATATACCCCCCAATTTTTATAGATTATAAATATTGTTCCTTAACCTTTAAGTAGCTGTGATGAACATTTGCATGTGGTATTTCTATATCCGCGAAGTCAATTCGACAGAATCAAGAGAGATATTTCCCAATCTAAAAGAACATTTTGGGATCCAATGTTGTGCATGTCTATCATTCTTATTGATCTCTCCTTTATTTCCTTGCAATTCATAAATTTGCGGCACCTAACAAAATGAAGATTTTAAAAGAGACTAATTAAAATAGATTAGATCAAAATGAAGAGCTTGAGAGAGACTAATGAAGAGAGATTAGATCAATTACTTGGTTCGTCATATTTCAAGGGTCATATTTATACGGTTTTGGGACTTAGGGTTTTTCCCAGTTGGGTCATATTTATACAGTTCTGGGACTTAGGGTTTCCCCTAGTTTAATTTTGCACATTTACTTTTCTTATCATGATTCGAGATTTTCAATTTAATTTTTTAGCATCCTATCTGTTTTGGGACTCTAGATCAATTCGCTTCTCACCGAGAAGACCCACCGAACTCACCTGTTCGCCATATCAGGCTAAGCTGACCGTCGATTTCACCTATTTGTGCCATAATCAGACGTATTCGCATATTCGAAATTCATCTATTAGCCGTATATTGACAATTTGGTGATTTAGATATTTGGTCTTATCCTCGTGTTGGGCTAAAACTTGGGTTAGATGGGAGCGATCAACCTAGAACACGCCGATAAAATATGAGATTAACCCCTCTTTTCTCAAAATCTTACTGTAATAAGCCAAAGTTTAAGAGAAGCTAATCAAGAGAGATCAAATTTATTATTTGGATTGCCATATCTCAATTATCATATCTATAGAGTCTCGGAATTTAGGGTTTCCTCTAATTTAATTATGTACATTTCTTTTCTTTATCATGATCCGAGATTTTCTATTGGATTTGTTAGCATCTTATCAGATTCTTCTATATCTTGCTCAGTTATTATTTCTTGCACAATACTCATCCGAACTATTATCGCGAACACATCTAGCGAACTGGTTCCACGAGTTCGGGTCCTTGATAGATCCTCCTGTTTGGGGTCCTTGATAGATCTACCTGTTCGGGCTAATTTGCTCCCTTGTCGCATCTGGGCTGAGACTCAGGCCTGATCACGTCTATGTGTTGGCCTGGACCTTTGGTTAGATGGGTAGGACCCCAACACTACTATGTACTCTTTCCCCTCCCCCCGCAAGTCCCCAATGTTCATAGAATAGAGGAGATTGATAGAAGTTTCAACCCAACATTTTGGCTCCAATTCTCTGATCATCAATCCATCTCCAAGTGTTTAGTTCAGCCCATCTTCAATCAATATTCCTTCCTCATGTCAAAGGTTTATTCGCATTGTCCGTCTATTCGCGATAATCTTCGTGTATCAATCCAAATATTTTTACTTCTGCTCTTTGCCTTTTCAATGTCTTCATACTTTCTCGCATTCCGAAAATCATATAGTGGTTCCTTCTTGAATACAGGAGATCAGGATTGCAATGCTTCCCAACTTGCTATCATCCGGGAAGAGTTGTTCTGAGTAATATTTTATTCTGTTCGCCACCTCGCAACCCATTTGTTTCAAGTATCCTCTTCCTTCTCAAATACTTTCTTGATCAGCAAGTGCGGCTTTCGACTTCATTGTCTCATACTGAACTCATTGCATCATGAGTACATGCATATGCACACTTTTAATCTTCTTCTCCAAAACTCAAAACTCATTACTCCTCGTAGCTCCCTGGTTTTTGTTGTTTCACTACCAATGGAACCCACAAAAAGAGTATGTAGCGCCCGAGCGCGAGATGACACATCCCCCACACCGAGACCCGACCCGTATATGAAATGGAAAGTCCATACACATGCCAAGCCAAGGCAAACGGGGACACAACTCACTCGCTATGCTAGGCGGGAGCTAACCTTTAAACCATTCAGGAACCAGAAATAATAAAATCAGAGTAAGATCAATAAAAGCGGAAGCAATTCTTAATATATAACATGTACAACGAGCTTTCAAGCTCCACAATATAATTACAAGTACCAATCAAGTATTCAACGGCCCACACGGCCTACATATACAAAATAATACACTTCAAGTCATAATCATATACAAAATAATATGAGTGTAAGTGTGTAATACAAAAGAAAGTGCTAGACTCGAATGCAAGACACACCCCGACTCGAATTCCCGCCTAGCACTCTCACAACCTGCACAAAACAATTGAAAACAACACGGGTTCAGTCTCAAGGAGACTGGTGGGTATAAAACAGGGCATAAGTATAAATATCGCAGAATTTGAACACGTCCATGCAAGTCATAATCCCGTATGAAGTTTTTATAACAATTTCCCAAGTGGGTAAAACAAAGAAAAGCATCAATGGGATTACAACATCATATTCATATTCACTAGGTTAATCGTGAGCCCGGCGAGTGGCTAAGTCTCCAACCTGCACCTTGTGTAATCATTAACATTTCATTAGGTTATCACACGTATAATCTTTTGTGCACAATCATTCGATCATTCATAATCGTTCAAATACACCTTTTTCCTCCGGGTGGTGGACGGGTTTGCAAGGCCCGACCACTCAATCATTACGGCCAGTGGGGTACATGAATCCCCAAAGGCCTCAGCTCCCATTCCCCGCTAATCTCCTAACGAGGGCCGGTATCACCGCAGTTTTGGTGGAACTAGTATACGGGGTCACCGTCAGCCCAAGCTTTCCCGGATCACCACGTACACTGAGTCCCAGGGCCCCTATTCAGTGCATTCAATCAATTCGCCAAAATATTTAGTAGGGATTCAATAAGAAAGACTTTACGTTTGAAATCATTTACTCTCAAGAGACTCGATATATGAATACACTAATTTAGCTTAAAACTTTTCACATAAGGGGTATATCAGGTCAATTTAACTAATAGTAGAGAAACCCACCTTAAACGCAAAAGAAACGGTGCAAGAGCCTCAAAGATCGGCCTCATCTCCGTTCGGACCCAAATCTGTGCAAAAAAGGTAGTATGAGACTCAATATGAGCATATACGACGCACAAAAATGTTATGAACATGATATGAAGTGCATACAACACAATAATACGTTATGAAGATGTTCATATACACAATTAATGCATTAAGTCACATAAACGAGGAAAGTCATTCCTTTTCGTTCATTATTTTCATAATCATCATCGAATCAATTCATAATCATGCATAACAGTCATAATACATAGTTCAATTAATTCAAGTTGCATATAAGTCATAAACGGGGCAGAAAAACACAACGAGAAGCAACGAAAGAACATCTCAAAACTGCCAATTAGTGTAACACGGCCGTGTCATGTTTTTAAAGGGGTTAGACATGACCGTGTCTGATTTTTGGAAAATAAAATTCCAAGTACGAAAGATGAACACGGCCGTGTCAGGTTTCCTTTATAAATGGACACAGCCGTGTCCGATTTTAGAAAAATAAATTTTGAGTTCCAAAAGATCAACACGGTCATGTTTATTTTCAAGGCAATCATGACAAGGCTGTCACTACAACAAAACAGGCGTTTTTCGAGGGAAACCATTCCCTCGGAAAAAGCCTCCCCGGAATTGGTTCCGAGGGAAAAATTTTCGAGGAAATTCCCTCGGAAATACATTTTCGAGGGAAATAAAATGATTTTTATTTCCCTCGGAATTCCCTCATAATATACCCAATGACGATATTCCCTCGGAAAATTTTCCGAGAAAAATATTTCCGAGGGAATTCCCTCAGAAATTCCATCAGAAAATAGAATTAGAAAAAATGGGCAACAACATTTCCGAATTCCCCCTCGGAAATTCCCTCGAAAAATTTAAAATTATTTATTTTATTTTTATTTATTATTATACCTGTTTTGAATCTAAAAATTGAGATGCATTCTAATTCTAAATACATTCTGTATATGAGTAATCAAATTCTGAAAATCCAAATCCATTCTTTTTACTCAAAATCTTCAAACATTTCGCATTGAAGCCAATCCATACTACAAATGATGTAATAAAAGTAAGCCAATCTATATTATATAGCCATAATCCAACAAACTTATGCAAAACCATAAAATTTCATCTAATTCATTACTCCAATCAAGCATACTACAAGACAATCTTATAAAGCCATAATTCAAAACCATACAGTTTCATCTCATCACCACTCCATCAGCCTTTTGCCCTCTCATAAGCACCCCTCCTATAAAAGCAAAGACTCGAGTCCAGTTAAAATGTCCTACATTCAGCAAACATTAACCCTGAAAAACAAATTAAGGGTAAGGAGAGATTATCACCCGCTCCAATTAATTTGAGAAATTTCTATAAATCAGAGAATACATTTATCCCAAAAAATATTTAACCATATATGAAAGCATAATAACAATAAATATAAAGAAGAAAAAACAAAAACAAATCCTCAATATTTTAAAACTGAAATTTTACAACAAGAATTCTTGAGTGCTAGGATATTTAATCTGGAATCAATATTTGTATTTCTATATTTTCAAGAAATACTATAATGTAAATATCCAAAACTAAGTAAAAACTATTAAAAATATTCTAGTAATGCAACTTTGCTTATTCCATGTCTGGCTTTGTTAAAAACTAAAAAGTTAGCTTTATTTATTCCAGGTCATCTTGAACTAAAAATTACCAAGTCTAGCTTAAAAATGTGGTAATGCAGATTTTAACTACGTCTTGTTCGATAAACAAACATATTACATAAGCTCTCATTCAAATCACTTTTAAGAACAAAGTTAGATCATATTCTGCATACTGTTCCAAAAAGAATATTGAACTAAAAAATTTTTACTAAAGACTTTGAATAAACAAAGTCTAGCTAAAAATCTTCACATTATAATATCTGACTTGGAATAAAAAGAGCGCATTATAGTATTCCATGTTAAAAGCCAAAATTGGAAAGGGAGGAAAGCTTAATCCTCGTTAGTTAGGTCCATTTGAAGTTTTTGAGAGAATTGGGGAAGTGGCTTATCGAGTGGATTTACCACCGAATCTTACAGGAATTCATAATGTGTTCCATGTGTCTCAACTAATAAAATATTATCCCGATGCAACTGAAATTCTCCCCATTGAAAAAGTGGAATTGGAACCGAATCTGTCGTTCATTCAGAAGTCGGTTAGAATTTTGGACCGGAAGTATCAGGAATTGGGAAACCGGAGTATTCCTATGGTTAAGGTATTGTGGCGAAGTGACAAGACCGAGGACATGACTTGGGAGACGTAAGATAAGATGAAACAGTTCCACCCGGAGTTATTTTCTTCCAATCAGTGAATCTGGGGACCAGATTCTTCTAAGGGGGGGAGAGTTATAACGCCCCAATTTTTCGAAAGTTTAGGTAAGCACGCCACGTGCGGGTCTTCGGGAGTTAGGGGCTTATTTTAATTATTTTATTCATCTATTCATTTATTTCATAACATTATATGCATTATATCATATACATTTCATCTTTATTTCATAACATTATATGCATTATAATCATGAGAGTTAGTGGAAGACTTTATAATATATCATATACATTTCATCTCTCACATTTCATTCATCAATTTCCTTCCAAGAATCACATACACTTACACACACTCAATCACGATTAAAACACCAAGAGGAAAAAGAAGAGATTTCATCACTTTTCAAGCTTGAATTAAAGAGGAAATTGCATACTTTGGAAGCATCATCATCCCAACCTCATTTCATCCATTCTTTCTTTCATTTCAAGGCAGTTGGAGAAGTTGATGAATTCTGCTTTCTTGTTTATTTATGAATAGAAGCATGATCAAGACCATTAGACTTGAGGACTGCATGAATTCTTGCACGAGGTGGAATTTGGATGGCATGAAATTTTATGGGGTTTGTATGGTGATTTTTTAATGATTTGAGCAAGCTGGGATGGATTACTTGATGCCTAATCAGTATATATGAGTTATATGCATGACATATGATTGTTTAGAGTGATTTAATTGCCTTGGTTTGGTGTTGAATGGCTTGGGAGCCAATTCCCGTGAATCCCCTGTTTTCCCCCTGCTATTTTTCGGACAAAGCCTTCCCATAGCCCGTGTGGCTGCCCAGTTCATTTTCCACATACCCGTGTGGGTATCCACTGTCGTGACAGACAGTTTCCACACGCCCGTGTCTGCTTCTAGTACATTTTTCACATGCCCGTTTACCCCTCAAACAAATTCCGATTGACCCGAATTTGAACTGTTGGAACCCTCTTGAAGTCTAGAACAACTTAAAATTAGAATCATCTCAATATATTTTTTCGTTTGTGAGATATAATCAATTCTTTTTGGTGTCGCCACTTCACTGACAATCTGCATTCATCCAACTTCGGGCTTACGCCATTTTCACCTCGCTTTGAACCATGATTCGTGCCATATATCATTTTAAAGGTCTAATTGTCTAGTTTCATTTAAAACAAACAAAACCCAATTAAAATTCCTAGAACTTGAGATATTCCCATTTTTCCACAGCATCCGCATTTCCAAAAATTGTCAGTTTTTGCCAAACTTCACCAAAACCCCTTTTTATTGCGTTTCTTTCACCCCTTTGGCTCCCGTATGTGACTTATATGAGTTATATAATTGATTTATTGATAATTATGCTCCTATTTGACACTTCTTGATACTTTAGTTTGGAATTTAGACACATTCATGATATTTATTGATTGTAAAGGCATGATGGACATCACATGACTGTGCCGTTCGTCTTAAATGGTTCATGCGAGTTGAGTCTCACGTACACTTATTCTTGTTACATAGATCACATCTCCGGTGATGAGGAACACGCTCCGTAGGGTGTATCCTTACTTCTTTTGTTGGTAAAGGTGAGGTTTAATTTCTAAGATATATAGAACCCTTACAACCCTATGTGATGTTTTCGGCCAAAACATATCTATACATCTATAGTTTTCCAAAACCTCTATTGATTTTCAACTGAACTGAACTGATTGATTGTTTGGCGAGTATTGTACTGCACTGTGGGCCCGAGGGTAGTGTATTGAGCCAACCGGGAAAGCTTGGGCTGACGGGTAACTTTTGCACTATCCTCACAAATTTTGGGATGACCCCTGAACCCACTAGGAGATTAGTGGAGGAAGGAGTTCCGGGCATAGGGAATCATGAACCCTACGCTCACACTGACTGAATGGTGGGGCCTTGCAATCCCACCGTCACCCGGAGGAAAAAGGATTACTGAAATTGCTCGTGTTTGTGCACTGTAATTGACTGCTTGATCACTTAATCAATTAATAACTGAATTATTGTACACTGTCGGAGAAAGGTTGGAGAATTGCCTTCACTTCCCGGGAAACTGATTGACTGAAACTGATTGTATTGTTAAATTGATTAGTTGTAATCTCGGGCGAGTTCTACTTTATTCTTGAACTTATATTGCCTTCTTTTATAAAATCTTACCCGAGATTATAGCTTGCATGGTAATTGCGCTTATATTTATTAAACCCCTCACTCAGTCTTTCATAAACTGACACCTCACATTTTCAGGTTTGCAGGGTGAGTGTTAGGCGGGATTCAGTCTAGTCCGGTCTTTCATTTCGGGTCTAGCACGTTCATTGTACATTATTGATGCATAATTATGTACTTCTTATGAATATGTTGATACTTATAGATTGTCTTTCCTTTGGTATTTTGAGATTGTATGTATATTGACTAGTGGATCTGAATTTGAATTGGTGATAATGAAATGAATGTACATATTTTATGCATGATCGTATTTGTTTGAGGGTTAGTCCCGCCTAGCTAGAAAGTTATTTTTTTTATTGTCTCCCGTTCGCTATAGGCTTGATTCATGTATGGGTGCTTGTTCCATAGGTGGATTGAACTATAGTACGGGGGATGTGGCTACCAAGCGTTCCGGGTGCTACATATTCCATCACAACAAGCAATCAACAATAAACCAACAACACATAATAGGAAGGCTCCACCCCTCCCCCCATGTAGTACCCCGGAGCGCAGAGCACTACTCGCCCCGCACTATAGCCCGACACGTGTAACGAAATGAAAACTCCGTACACGCACCAAGCTACAGCGAACGAGTGACAAACAAAACACACACACTAGCTAAGCGGTCTAGACCCTAATACAGAGTGCGCATAATATATCGAAATCAAATGCGGAAGCAATAGGATTAACATATACAAACATACATGCTCGAATTAATACAAGTTATACATATTATGCCCATCCAAGGCCAAATAATCATACATGGATCAAAGCTTGAATTCTAAATCATATTTCATACATTTCTTATACATAATACCAAAATTGAAAGTAAAGATGCAAAATGGAGAAGACTCTACTAACGAACTCGAACAGACTCAAACAAAGGACCGCCGCCTAGCACGAACCCAACCTGCACCTGCAAATTCAATAAACAAAAGGGGGAAAAAAAAGAAGACAACGAGGATGGGTCAGTCCTAAAGACTGGTAAGGGGGCTAACACACTCACACGTACTTATACATAAACCAGAGCATATTCAAAATTAAAGAGTTCATGAACCGGGGCGTGGTTTTTACAATCCAAAACATTTAGCACGTGATACTACATATATAGGAAAGAGTTAGGGCCGAAGGCCAAAATCAACCAAATTTTATTAATTAATAGTCCACTCCCGTTTCACGAACAAGTTCGTAACAAAAATCACACAAGTCGGCGAGTACGAGTCTCAAACCAACCTAACTCCTTTCGAAAGAATCGAAACATAATTCATAATTCAAACGAAAACAAAATCAAACACAAACACACCTCTTCTCCGGGTGATAGAAGGGCGGCCTACCCTAACCATCGTTTATATAGTATAGGTCATGAGTTTCATGACGCTCATGCCCGAGGGTTCCTTCCCTTACCAACCTCCTGGTGGGTTCAGGGGTGATCCTAAGTGTGGAGACCATACTTGGGAGTGACCCGACGACCCAACACCGTCCCGGGGCTCCTTTGTACAAATCTTCGAGGCCCAGTTCATAGTTCATAAATCATAATTTCAAAATCATTCTTATTTTCAATTCATAACTCGCTATTTTCAAATTACACACACCAACCCTTTTCAAAACGAACAAACTAAAATAACTTATGTATATATAAAAGCGTTTTTCTAACGTTTCATAACAAACGGGCCAATTCCCATAAAATATATATCATACACGTATCTAAATACATATACATATATGTAGGTTGCATGCGGGCTTAAATTTCACATAGGGTTGTAGGTCGTAATAGCTAAAAGAAAGAAACCTCACCTTCTCAAACTAATCAAACGAAAACCAACCAAATCACACCTAAAGGACCTCCTCGACGCCAAAGGAACGAAGTTCTGAACAAAACAAAGAGCAAAGAACAAACTTAGACTCAAAATATACCAATTAGACGCTCGGCGAATGCATATGAATGCAAATGATGCAATGCACCTCACATAAATTCACACTAAGGTATATCAGAGTAAATAACAAAATATCACACAATTAATCCATGAGATAAACTCATCACACGTCAAATAAACTGACATTATGTCATATAATAGCATACCACAAACATTCACAAATTTAAAGTTCATTCAAGGGGCAACGAAAGCAAAAGATACGTATAAAATGCAACAAGGTGACACTTAGTGCATATAAATTCATATCAGGTCGTAAATCACATAATTCACGTCAAATAAATTCATAAAATTCATACAACGAACATAACATGTCATAAAACATGTTAGGCATGCATGAATATGATAATAGAATCAAACAAATATCAAACGAGGCAAAGAAATGACACGTTGATGCAAGCTAGCACGTTAAATGGCATATAACGCAAATTAGGTCATATATTACACGTAAGAGGATCAAAATTATCAAATAAATTCATAAAAAAGCACTTAACATGATTAGTAACATAAATTAAACATATAAGAGCTAGGAAAGACAAGCAAAACACGAGCAAACTGGAAAACAAACGACAACACAACAACAACTCGAAGTTGGCACCAAGCCGCGACCCCAAAACAGCACAAGGGTGGGCGCGCCCCGGCAAACTCAGCAGCCAAATTCAAACCAAGACCAAAAAGGGGTTGCGGCTTCTATCGGAAAAGAACTAAACCCAGTTGCGGTCGCGACCCACGTCGCAGCAGCAACAAAACAGAGAAAACAACAGCTAAAACCACACAAAACCAATCCTAAATCAATCTAGCATGCAAGGGAAAGATTATGCAATGAAAATACATCAAATTCAGGTCATATTCCATGCTAAAATCGAAGCAATATGCAAGGGGAGGGGAAGGATAGATAAAAAATGCCTAACTCTCCCATTTTCATACAAAACATTAATGGTATCCTTCATTAAATGCAACCTACTTCTGAAATGAGTTCAAATAAGTAGTAATGGATGTCTTTAGATCATTTATGATGCATCAAACTAATAAGAATCATGAAATTTCATACCAAATTCATCAAACTTCTTTAAGCCCTTACTATTCATCATATTATCCATAACATGCTTGATTCTCCATGAAATTCAGCCAATGAGCACTCAAAAGAAAGAGGAGAAGATGGAGAGAAAGATTCCTGACTTACCTTTCAAATTTGAGGTGAATCCGAGTTGTATGGAGCAAAAACTTGACAAAGGGAATAGTATTTCCCCCTTCTCTCTCTCTCTCTCGGCTGAACTACTGCTTTTCCTCTTTTTTCCTTGGTTAGTCCGAATGGGGAGCAATTAGGTGGAATTAGGGTTTAATTAGGGTCAAATGGGTTCAAATATGGGGCGATTCGGATAATAAACGAGTCAGTTATGATCAAAACGGGCGAACGTGGTAAATCTGTCACACGGGGGTCATGTTTCGGGTGAAATTTTTGGGTCCAAACGGGCTTATAAAAGTACCAAACCAGGTTCCTTAGCTTCCATTCTTTGTTACGAGTTTGACACTTCTTCCGGAATTTGAATCCGAAACCCCGAGCCCAAGTTATACCATCTGGAAAATGAGGTGCGCTAAAACGAGTTAGGCCCTCAAGTCCCTTAACAATTAAAACGATTCAAAAACCGTATCAAATGAACTCAAAACATAAAACGAACACGTAGACAAGTTCATAATAAACATATTCCATGCATATCATGTAGCCACATAGCTAGAAGCAAATACGGGGTCATACGGATCGAAAGGGGAATCAAACGGGGTCAAAACGAACAAATACTTAACAAAGTGTAACAAATAATTATTCAAATAATCAATTAGACATATAAACAATGTAATAAACACGTAGAAGCATAAATTAATAAGTATAACGCGTAGAAAACACTCTCGAAAGTGCGTACCTGTACGGCCGGACGAGCGGGATGTTACACCCCAAGTCCTAAACTCCTCCACTACACAAGACTAACCCAAATTACTAAGATACACAGAAAATAAAATAGGAAATTTGTAGCAACACTTACTTTCTCTTGCACAAGTCTCAAGTCCAGTTAAGATGTTTTATTTTCAGCAAACATTAAACCTATACAACATTAAGGATAAATAGTGAAATTTGGAAAAAACAACTTAACTCCAAATAAGGATGTTCCAACTTAACAGTATATGGATGTTCCAACTTAACAGTACAAGGATGTTCCAACAAACAAAAACAGATAATTGGGAAATTGAATAGAAGGCAGTGCAGTCTAAGAATTTCACAAGCGTATAATATTCTCATAAGAAGTTAATAACATAAGAATTACTATCATCTTATTATTAATACATGTATGAAGATGATACTAACAGAAAAGAAGAAACTATAGCACTATCTAATTGGTAAAACATATTACAAGATAACATAAGAAAGAGCATACATTAGTTTAAGCCTATAGTTGCAAGTGGTAAAGCCAAAATAAAGCAAGTGGCAAGACTCAATATTCAAGATACATGGTGTTCACTATCAGGAGAAATTGGTAAGATAGAATCCACTAGCCTAAAATACTCTGACGTTATTGGCAAGGGAAAACTAAATTTCAATGGTACAACTTCAAATTAAAATTCACCAGGGCCACAACAGTTAGCAAGCCTTCCTAATGGTTATGGGAGAAATAGGTATTTAATATTAGTGACTATACTGAGTTAATGAGTAAGGAAACAAATAGTAATCTGAATAAAATACAATGACAGAGCACAACACAACTTTTGCATAAAGTAGTTCTCAAATACATGATGAAAGATACAACCAAACACGTGACTCAAAGAGGATAAATAATAATAATGCAAGTTGTAAGTAATGCAAAACTAAAGATAAGAACTCTGAGCCAAAGAAGAAACAAATCAAGAAAGAGTTACAAAAACATAAACATAGGTTTTGGTGTGGAGATGTCTAACACCTTGTAAAGGAAATCTTCTCCAATATTACATATGACTATCTATTATCCAAATTTTTCCGTGTAAATGAAGAGAAAGGATATGCATGAAAGATAATACAGATCATAGAAGAAATACCTGTGCTATAATATGAGTTTATACCCCTTGCTAAGTACCGAGTTCCAGGATGTAACCTACGGTGACGAGAAATAAGTCCAACAAACCCCTCCGACTGACCAAGACTACCAAATGTTTTACTTTCAGCAATCCCCTGTACATTGGTAAATAATTGATTGAGCATGTCATCCATGTTTCATGAAAGTATCTCTAGAAAACTGGCATATCAGATTCAGAATGATTTGAAGAACTTCAATAAGTAGTTTTAAGAATTGATGCCTTAAAGTTGCTTTCGACAGAGCTTAATGTTACACTTCTATCCTGATGCATATTCAACACAATAACATTGCAACATGTATTAGAAAGTACATCACCTTATCAAGTTTGCTATATACCATACACATACTAAAATTTTCATAGCCTAAAGAATAATAAAATCTCACTAGAAGAGTGGCCTTCGCATTCAAAAGCAATGAATATAGTAAATAGAATATCAATAGATAATACCTACTGTCTGCTCACTCCTATTAATAACTTTATTAACTGAAAGCCTCCCATGTTGAATCAGCCCGTGAAATATCCCTAGGGCACTAGACAATGAATGGTTTAATTGAGCAGTAATCAAGTTTAACATCAATTATCACATATGAATAAACAACAAATCAAAGCTCCAAGAGAGGAGAAAGAAAATCCTCACAAATCAAAGCTCTGAAATAACCAGTATACCTTGTCAGAAGCTTCCTTTGCAACCTAGCAGGAAAAAAACAAGGAATTATAAACAAATAGGAGGATGTAACAAATCCTAAAGGTGTCAAGCCCCACATTCTAAATCAAATCCAACAAACAACCTCTACATTTACATATGCCCGAAATAAGTTAGGGTTTATTTGAATTTAAAAATGGGAAGGGGGGGGGGAGTGGTGCTTAAGGGGCCATCGGGCGGGACGACGCTCGACGATTGCAAGATGGCTTAGGGGCATGCGCCCTTGGCCTCAAGCACTGGGCGCACTAGTGGAGGGGATGCTCCGGCGGGCGGTCGGCGGGTTTTCCGGCCAATTTTCTGGTGAAGCACTGCGAGCGTGCGAAGGGCTATTTTTCGAGCTCTATTCGATCGTGGGGTCGGGGGAGAAAGCTTCTAATGAACGAAAAGTGAGGAAGTGCGGTCTTGTTGGCAATGTTTTGACGATCGTTCCACGATTTTTCGGTGATCTCTCTTATTGTTGAGCCCATGCGAGCGATGGACAACGTCCTCCGATTGTTGGGCGATGATGCAATGGGGGGCTATCCGAGTTTGGATCGGAGAAGCATTATCAACGAGATCGGAGAGGTTGTGCCGATCACTTGATGTGCCTGGCCAATGGCGGGTCCCCACACCAAGCAATCGTCACAACCCTCTCCATGCTCGGGCTCTCTCCCTTCCCCTCCCTCGGTCTTATTGGCAATGTTTCGACGATCATTCTCCTTCCTCGATTGCATCTGAGATAACACTGAACCTTCCGCCGCTCCTTCTTGACGTACACGAGCAGGAGATTGGAGAATGCTGCAAGAGTGAGAGGGAAGAGGAGAGGGCTACGCGAGGCGTCGACGCCGGAGACATTGGAGTCCTTCGCGGCGACGAGGGCAAGGGCGAGTCGCCGATGGACACAGCGCGAGGGTTTTAGCGCGAGGGTTGAGATTCTATAAAAATTTGTGTGTGTGGACTAAATTTTTCATTGTGAGAAATGAGTGTGGAAAGGAGACTTAACACACGTTTCTAGCCTAGTTTTTTATCTATATTATAATTACCTATATACACACAGGTTTTAAAATGAATATTTTTAAATGCATACTTTTATAGAAAAAAAAAAAAACTATATATCAATAAATTTTTATAATTTTTCAATTTTTAAATTCATACTTTCAATATTTATGATATCATTCGAGATACTTATCTAATGTTCGATCATATATGTATAACCATCGATTTATGTTTAAATCTTGCTTTTAAATATTAAATGTAATAACATGAAGCTTTCTTTGTTAGTAAATTAAATAAGAAAAAAATCTCTTCCAAAAAATATGTGAAAACGAAATTCTATTTCAATTTAAAATAAAATGAATGTCCTTAATGTTATGATATCGTTCAAAATACTTGCCGAATGTTTGATTACATATGTATAACCATCAATTCACTCATTTAATAACTAAAATTATCTTACATTATTCACTTATTATATATATAATTGTCATGGATTGTATTTAAACTCAACAAATTATTATGTAGTGCTTAATTTTAAAAAATATATATTGCAAATTCCGAGGGAATTCCGAGGGATTTCAGAGGAAAAATGGTTTTCTCTTGGAAATCCCTCGGAATTTAAAAAAAAAACTAAATATTAAAAAAAGAGAAAACGTTTTTTTTAAATATTAAATGTAATAATATGAAGCTTTCTTTGTTAGTAAATTAAATAAGAAAAAAATTATCTTCCCAAAATATTTGAAAACGAAATTCGATTTCAATTTTAAATAAAATGAATGTCCTTAATGTTATGATATCGTTCGAAATACTTGCTGAATGTTTGATTACATATGTATAACCATCAATTTACTCATTTAATAACTAAAATTATCTTACTTTATTCACTAATTATACATATAATTGTCATGGATTGTATTTAAACTCAACAAATTAATATGTAGTGCTTAATTTTAAAAAATATATATTGCAAATTCCGAGGGAATTCCGAGGGAAAATGGTTTTCCCTCGAAAATCCCTCAGAATTTGAAAAAAAACTAAATATTAAAAAAAGAGAAAACATTGTTTTTAAATATTAAATGTAATAACATGAAGCTTTCTTTGTTAGTAAATTAAATAAGAAAAAATTATCTTCCAAAAATATGTGAAAACGAAATTCGATTTCAATTTAAAATAAAATGAATGTCCTTAACGTTATGATATCGTTCGAAATACTTGTCGAATGTTTGATTACATATGTATAACCATCAATTCACTCATTTGATAAAATCATACTTTAAAATGTCAATAATAATACTTATAATAGTCATGTGTTGTAACTAAAATTAATAAATTATTATATAATTTATAATTTAAAAATTCTTATTAAACATTCCGAGGGAAATCCGAGGGAATTTATCAAATTAATTTTCGAGGGAATATTCCCTCGGAAATCCCTCGGAAGATAATTTTAATTTAAAAATTAATTAAGTTTCAATTTTCCGAGGGAATTATCCCTCGGAAATTCCTCGGAAAATCAAGATCTAAAAATGTGAATATTTCCGAGGGATTACCTCCCTCGGAAAATAATTTTAATTTAAAAAGTAATTAAGTTTTAATTATTTTGAGGGAATTTTCCCTCGGAAATCCCTCTGAAAAATATTTTAATTTAAAAAATAAATAAATTTTATTTTTCCGATGGAGTTTTCCCTAAGAAATCCCTCGGAAAATTCAAGAACTAAAATTGTGAATATTTTCGAGGGATTATTTCCCTCGAAAATTAATTTTAATTTAAAAATTAATTAAGTTTTGATTTTCCAAGGGAATTTTCCCTCGGAATTCCCTCGAAAAAATATTTTAATTTAAAAAATAAATAAATTTTATTTTTCCTCGGAAAAGTTAGCGGCTAACCTTGGCGCTAAAATTTTCGAGGGACCCTCGGAAATCAATTGGGTGAATTCTCTCGGAATTCTCTCGAAATTTTCTGAGGGAAAATATTCCTCTGAATTCCCTCGGAATTTGCCTATTTTCTTGTAGTGCGTGTCGAGCTTCGTGCTCAAAAATTTGCAGTAGAGCATACCCTGTTTCTGCGAGGAAAAGCAAGAAAAACAGGGACATCTTCAAGGCACTTTTAGGCAGCACTCAAGATATGGAAATAGAGCATAAATCATGGTAAATTCATCACACAAATCAATCGCGCAAGACAGAAAGGCAAGAGAGGATCATCCAAGCAACTTCAAGCTCAAGCAATTTCAAATTTCATTAATGGAAACTCAAATACTTCAACTACCATGAAAGACAAGCCTATAAATGCAATAAGGGAGTAGAATTGATCAATAATCATGCCTTAAACCAACCTAAAACTCCAAAGAATGCATATAATTAAGAATTCATATCAAACCCATACTATTCATTTAATTCATTAAAACATGATCAAAACTCCATGAAAATGAGCAAACTCTAGCTTCAAAAGACCACAAGGAAGTGGGAATCACAAATACATGTTTACCTTTCAAGTTGGAGAAGGAATGAAGAAGATATGAGCTCAAACTTGGGGTGGACGAATAGTGACAAAATGGAGTGTTTCACTTGGCTTTTCGCTGAACTTTTCCTCTCTGTCTTGTGTTTAGAACGAAATGGGAGGGTAAGGATCAGCTAGGGGTTCAAGTTGTGAGCTTGTGGGGCCAAACATTACTTAATTTGGTTAAGTATTCAGTAACCTATGGTTAAAATGGCTAAGGGTGGCAAATCTGGGGACGAAGCTTGTTTCGGTGGAATTTTGGAGGTTTAAACGAGCTTAGAAAAATATAAGGCTTGTTCCATTGAACCCGAATAATCGATACGAGGTCAATGGTGGTGACGGAATTCGAATCCAAATTCCCGAGCTCAAGTTACGACACCCAGAACCCAAGGTGCGCTAAGTGCTCTTTAGCCCCTTATTGGTTCCATTAAACAAAATAAATCCGAAACCAAATCTAACAAATTCAAATCAAGCGTCCAGCATCAAAACACGTTCATAATACATATATCTCGGGTATACCACAATTTCACAAAAATCAGAAATCAATTCGGATGCAAACGAGGCACTTATTCATAGTCATATATGTTCAAACGCTCAAGAATTCAAATAATTCATATCAATTATTTCATAATTCGAATAATAACAATTAAAATTATAAATTAAACATACAATAACGTAAATAAATAATTAAAATGCATAAATACGTAAACATATACGTCATACCTCTACGACCGAAAAGTCGGGGCGTTAGAACCTCTCCCCCTTAAAAGAATCCGTCCTCGGATTCACTGCTCGTCCGGAAACAATTTGGGATGAAACCTTTTCATCTTTTCCTCCGTCTTATCACTTCTCCATAAGACTTTTACTAGTGGAATATGCCAGTTTCTAAGTTCCTAAAACTTCCGATCTAATATCTTAACGGACTTCTGAACGAAGGTGAGATTAGACTCTAGTTCCACTTCTTCAACCGGTAGAACCTCGGACTCATCTCGGTAGTACTTCCTAAGTTGCGAAACATGAAACACATTGTGAATCCTAGTCAAATTCAGAGGTAAATCCAAATGGTAGTCTGTATCCCCGATCTTCTCCAAGATCTCAAACGGACCAAAGTAATGTGGGTTCAACTTTCCTCCTTCACCGATCCTTGCAAGCCCTTTCCATGGAGAAGCCTTTAGAAAGACTCTATCTCCAACCTCAAATTCAAGATTCTTTCTTCGGTGGTTAGCATAGCTCTTTTGTCGATCCTGAGCTGCCTTCATCTGTTGTTTAATCAGTTGGACCTTGTCTATTCCATCCTGGACGGCTTTTGAGGGTTTTTCCTTCTTCTCCCCTCTTTTCACACCTTCTTGCTTGGTCCAATTCCATTCTTCCAAATCAAAGAACAACGGAGATCTGCACTTTTTTCCATAGAGAGCTTCATGAGGTGCCATCTCTATTGAGGCTTGGTAGCAATTATTATAAGCAAACTCGATTAATGGCAACTGCTCATTCCACAAGCTCTGAAAGTCCAAAGCACACGCTCTCAACATATCCTCTAGGTACTTGATTAACCTCTCGGACTGCCTATCTGTCTGAGGATGGAAAGCTGTGCTAAACTGATGTCTCAATCCCAATTTTTTCTGAAGCTATTGCCAAAACCTCAAAGTAAACCTTGGGTCTCGATCCGACATAATACTAATCGGTACTCCATGAAGTCTGAAAATCTCATCACAGTACTTCTTTGCTAGTTAGCTTACTTTGTTGGACATCCGGATGGCAAGAAAATGAGCCGATTTCATTAACCGATTCACAATGACCCAAATCTCATCAAGGCCACCTTTCACTCTTGGTAAACCTGAAATAAAATCCATTGCTATCTGTTGCCATTTCCACTCCGGAATAGACAATGGCTGAAGTAGCCCTGACGGCTTCTGATGTTCTGCCTTCAACACCTGGCAGGTCATGCAGTGCTTCACAAAGTTGATCACATCCTGTTTCAGACCATTCTACTAATAATATTGTTTCAAATCCTTGTACATCTTATTTCCTCCGGGATGTATCGAGTAAGCTGACCGATGATCCTTTTCAAGATAAATCCATTTCAACTCTTCGGGCACAACAACTCTATTCTTGAATCTCAAAAGTCCAGTATCATCAAAGCCAAATGGGCATTCTTGATCAGCACTATCTTTCTCTGCTAACTTTTGAACCGCGGGGTCTACTCTCTGAGCCTCAAACAATCGCTATTGAAAATCTGGCTGAACTGAAATATTATAAACATTAGCCTTTAACTTGATTGGCTCCACCTCATTTCCAATGTCCACTTCCACATTGGACATGCTAGCCTTTCTACTAAGCGCATCCACGACCACGTTGGCTTTGCCGGGATGGTACCGGATTGTACACTCAAGATCCGCAAGAAATTCCATTCAACATGGTTGTCTCTTGTTCAACTCCTTCTGAGAGAATAAATACTGGAGACACTTGTGGTCGGAAAAGATCTCGAAGGAGACTCCATAGAGATAGTGTCTCCACTTACCCAAAGCAAAGATCACCACGGCTAGTTCGAGATCGTGAGTGGGATAGTTCTATTGATGCTCCTTCAACTTTCTAGAGACGTAGGCAATCACTTTCCCATTCTGCATCAACACACAACCCAAACCCTCTTTCGAGGCGTCCGTATACACTGTATATCCTTCTGTACTTTTGGGAAGTGCTAACACTGGTGCAGTTATCAACTTATCCTTCAAGAGCTGGAAGCTCGACTCACGCGCCTCATCCCACTCAAATTTAGCCTCTTTCTTAGTCAATCGGGTCAAAGGGGCAGCAATCTTCGAAAAGTCCTACACGAATCTCCGATAATAGCCTGCCACATCCAAAAAACTTCTTACCTCTGAGGTATTCTTTGGACTTTGCCACCGTAAGACTATCTCAATCTTCGAAGGATCCACTTCTAGACCTCTACTCGAGACAATGTGGCCTAAGAAAGTTACCCAGTTAATCCAAAACTCGCACTTACTAAACATGGCATACAAACGGTGCTCTCTCAAGATATCCAACACTACTCTGAGATGTCGAGCATGATCTTCCGGAGTCCTCGAGTACATAAGAATATCGTCGATAAAGATAACCACAAACTTGTCGAGATAAGGACGGAAAACCCAATGCATCACATCCATGAAAGTTACTGGGTATTATTAGTCAATCCGAACGACATCACTACAAACTCATAATGCCCATACCTGGTGTTGAATCCCGTTTTCGGAATATCCTCTTCCTGGATTTTCAGCTGATAGTATCCTTGTCTCAAATCCGATTTCGAATACACCCCTGAACCTTGTAACATATCAAACAAATCCTCAATGTGGGGCAAAGGATAATTATTCTTCACAGTCATCCGATTCAATCTTGGTAATCGATGCACATTCTCAAAGTCTCATCCTTCTTCTTGAGAAAGAGAACCGGTGCACCCTAAGGTGAAGAACTCTGTCGAATATACCTAGTCTTAAGTAGCTCTTCAAGCTGAATCTTCAACTCTTTCAGCTCGGCCCGTGCCATACGGTAAGGAGTCTTAGAATATGGCTCTGCTCCCGGGTACAAATCTATCACAAACTCAATCTCCCGATCAGGTGGTAAAGAGCCTAGATTCTCAGGAAAAACATCGGGCTATTCTTTCACGACTGTAATATCCTCAAACTGTGCCTGATCCTTTGGCTTATTCAGGAGGTAAGCGATATATCCCGCAGCTCCCTCTCTCATTAACTTGTGAGCTTCTGTGAAGGACAAGAGTGGTACGGTCTTCGAACCAATACCCACAATTAACTCCTTACCCAACTTAACTTTCTTTGTAAAACAATCAACTGTAGCCCGATGCTTAGACAACCAATCCATTCCCAAAATAACCTCGTATTTCTTCATAGGCATCACAATGAAGTCTACAAGGTAGTCTCTGTCTTCCAAACTCATTGAACAATCCCGAGCAACCCGATCTGTCTCAAGACTTCCCTCGAGAGAGGAACTAACCAGGTAACAAGAATGCAAACAAGTAATAGGCAAGCACAGAGTCGCAGCAAGTTCACACGAAATAAAGGAATGCGTGGCACCAGGATCAAAGAGTGAATGAAAATTCATGGTATGAATGCATATGGTACCTTCCACCACGGGGTAGGATCGGCCTCTACATCCTGCTCCTCGTCCTCAAGGGTATATGTACGGGTTGAATCATAGGCCTCTGTGCTCCTGCTTGATAAGCTGGATTCTTATCGGGACAAGCATACACCATATGATTCCATCTTCCACGAATGAGACACAATCCCAACCTCTTTCGACAATTGTTATAAGTTTGGGTCGGTCCTCCACAATGAGTACATAGGGGTTTGTCTTGTCGTGCCCCAGTCGGAGTTGGTAGTGCCTGGGGAACTGGTGGAACCTATCCTGCATTGCGAGGCTTCTTGAAAAGACCCTTAGTTGGTGGAGCAGCTTGAGCAATAGGCCTCTTGCTTGATCCTGATCCAGACCCTTGCCCCATGAATACCCTAGAAACTAGATCTTTCTTCTTGTACTCCTCCTCTTGTACCATGGCCCTCTGTACTGTGTTTGCAAAGGACTCGAAATTATGCCCGGCATGACCATGCCTCAGATCCTGTCTCAACCCAGCAATGAATTTCCTGGCCTTTCTCTTCTCATCTCGGGTGATATGAGGAGCATATTTCCCGAGTCTATTAAAAACAACAAGGTATTGGGCCATCGAATGGGTACCCTGCTTTAAGTATATAAATTCTTGCTCCTTCCTTTCCCACACAACCTCGGGCACAAAAGATTCCCGAAATTCCCTCTTGAAGACTTCCCAAGTTATCTCTTCCCCATCAACCTCAAGCTTCTCCCTCGTTCTTTCCCACCAATCATAGGCTTCGCCATCCAATTAAAATATGGAGAATTGAGCTTTTTCCTAAGTGGTAAATTACCGAACACTAAAAATCCTTTCTATTCTTGTTAACCACCCTTCCGAAACGGCATCATCAATAGAACCAGAAAACCAAGGGGGATTATAACTCAGAAATACCCTATGATGATCCCCAATTATTTGGTGGAGGTACTGGATGCTCAGCCCGCTGCTGTGGTGGTGGTGGAGCTTGAGCCCTGCGATGCTCAACATAGTTGAAAACCGCATCCATGAAGTTTTCCATTTTCATTGGAGGCGGCTGTGGTTGTTGTGGCTCCTGTTGTTGTTGTTGCGGTGTCGGAGAACCGTCACGGCGACGGCTCCACTCTGGAGATCTATCTCGATGTCTACGAGGAGGCATTCTGTCAAAGAAACACTGAAATATATGCTATGTTTAGTTAATGTATGAAGGTGCAAGTAATTTAATCAAATATCAATAATTATGGCACATAAGCACTTAAGAAATGCATATGAAGCACATTGACAATTAGTTCCTAAAGCCGTGCGACTTAGACTGACTCAACACGACACGAGAGCCCGAGTTTTGCAACCCTAGGCTCTGATACCACTTAAGGATGTAGCGCCCGAGCGCGAGACGCCACATCCTCCCGTACCGAAACCTGACCCGTATATGAAATGGAAAGTCCATACACGTGCCAAGCCAAGGCAAACGGGGACACAACTCACTCACTATGCTAGACGGGAGCTAACCGTTAAACCATTTAGGAACCAAAAATAATAAAATCAGAGTAAGATCAATAAAAGCGGAAGCAATTCGTAATATATAACATGTAGAACGAGCTTTCAAGCTCCACAATAATTACAAGATCCAATCAAGTATTCAACGGCCCACACGGCCTATGTATACAAACTAATACGCTCCAAGTCATAATTATATACAAAATAATATGAGTGTAAGTATGTAATACAAAAGAAAGTGCTAGACTCGAATGCAAGACACACACCCGACTCGAATTCCCGCCTAGAACTCCCACAACCTGCACAAAACAAGTGAAACAACACGGGTTCAGTCTAAAGGAGACTGGTGGGTATAAAACAGGATATAAGTATAAATATCACAGAATTTAAACACGTTCATACAAGTCATAATCCCATATGAAGTTTTTATAACAATTTCCCAAGGGGGTAAAACAAAGAAAAACATCAATGGGATTACAACATCATATTCATATTTATTAGGTTAATCATGAACTCGGCGAGAGGCTAAGTCTGCAACCTACACCTTGTGTAATCATTAACATTTCATTAGGTTATCACACACATAATCTTTTGTGCACAATCATTCGATCGTTTATAATCGTTCAAATACACCTTTTTCCTCCGGGTGGTGGATGGGTTCGCAAGGCCTGGCCACCCAATCATTACGGCCAGTGGGGTACATGAATCCCCAAAGGCCTCAGCTCCCATTCCCCGCTAATCTCCTAGCGAGGACTGGTATTACCGAAATTTTGGTTGAACTAGTATACGGGGGTCACCGTCAGCCTAAGCTTCCCCGGATTACCATGTACACTAAGTCCCAGGGCCCCTATTCAGTGCATTCAATCAATTCGCCAAAACATTTGGTAGGGATTCAATAAGGAAGGCTTTACGTTTGAAATCATTTACTCTCAAGAGACTCGATATATGAATATACTAATTTGGCTTAAAACTTTTCACATAAGGGTTATATCGGGTCAATTTAACTAATAGTAGAGAAACCCACCTTAAACACAAAAGAAACGGTGCAAGAGCCTCAAAGATCGACCTCGTCTCCGTTTGAACCCAAATCTGTGCAAAAGAGGTAGTGTGAGACTCAATATGACCATATACGATGCACGACAATGTTATGAACATGATATGAGTGCATACAATACAATAATATATTATGAAGATGTTCATGTGCACAATTAATGCATTAAGTCACATAAATGAGCAAAGTCATTCATTTACATTCATTATTTTTATAATTATCATCGAATCAATTCATAATTTTGTATAACAATCATAATACATAGTTCAACTAATTCAAGTTTCATATAAGTCATAAACGGGGCAGGAAAACACAATGAGAAGCAACGAAAGAACATCTCGAAGCTTCCAATTAGTGTAACACGATCGTGTCATGCTTTCAAAGGGGTTGGACACGGCCGTGTCCCATTTTTGGAAAATAAAATTCCAAGTACGAAAGATGAACACGGCCATGTCAGGTTTCCTTTGTAAAAGGACACGGCCGTGTCCGATATTTGAAAAATAAATTTTGAGTTCCAAGAGATCAACACGGCCATGTCCATTTTCAAGGCAATCATGACACGCCCGTGTCGAGCTTCGTGCTTAAAAATTTGCAGCAGAGCATACCCTGTTTCTGCGAGGAAAATCAAGAAAAACAGGGGCATCTTCAAGGCACTTTTAGGCAGCACTCAAGATATGGAAATAGAGCATAAATCATGGTAAATTCATCACATAAATCAATCGCGCAAGACAGGAAGGCAAGAGAGGATCATCCAAGCAACTTCAAGGCTCAAGCAATTTCAAATTTCATTAATGGAAACTCATAAATACTTCCACTACCATGAAAGCCAAGCCCATAAATACAATAAGGGAGTAGAATTGATCAATAATCATGCCTCAAACCAACCCAAAACTCCAAAGAATGCATATAATCAAGAATTCATATCAAACCCATACTATTCATTTAATTCATTAAAACAAGATCAAAACTCCATGAAAATGAGCAAACTCTAGCTTCGAAAGACCACAAGGAAGTGGGAATAACAAATACATGTTTACCTTTCAAGTTGGAGAAGGAATGAAGAAGATATGAGCTCAAACTTGGGGTGGACGAATAGTGACAAAATGGAGGGTTTCTCTTGGCTTTTCGCTGAACTTTTCCTCTCTCTCTTGTGTTTAGAACGAAATGGGAGGGTAAGGATCAGCTAGGGGTTCAAGTTGTGAGCTTGTGGGGCCAAACATTACTTAATTTGGTTAAGTATTCAGTAACCTATGGTTAAAATGGCTAAGGGTGGCAAATCTGGGGACGAAGCTTGTTTCGGTGGAATTTTGGAGGTTTAAACGAGCTTAGAAAAATATAAGGCTTGTTCCATTGAACCCGAATAATCGATACGAGGTCAATGGTGGTGACGGAATTCGAATCCAAATTCCCGAGCTCAAGTTACGACACCCAGAACCCAAGGTGCGCTAAGTGCTCTTTAGCCCCTTATTGGTTCCATTAAACAAAATAAATCCGAAACCAAATCTAACAAATTCAAATCAAGCGTCCAGCATCAAAACACGTTCATAATACATATATCTCGGGTATACCACAATTTCACAAAAATCAGAAATCAATTCGGATGCAAACGAGGCACTTATTCATAGTCATATATGTTCAAACGCTCAAGAATTCAAATAATTCATATCAATTATTTCATAATTCGAATAATAACAATTAAAATTATAAATTAAACATATAATAACGTAAATAAATAATTAAAATGCACAAATACGTAAACAAAAACGTCATACCTGTACGGCCGAAAAGTCGGGGCGTCACAGAGTAGAGTCAAAATACTCTTTAATAACCAATATCGGACAATTGGACTTAGAAAAGCGAGTCAGGTCTAAATAGCCTACAAATTTTTCTCTATTTTTATTTCATTAAATCTTCAAGATATTACACTATGTAGTGCCTCGCACGGTGGGTCATCACATCCCCCACACCTAAGATCAATCCACATATGAGATGGCGAGCCCGTACATGAACCAAGCAGAGGCGAACGGGAGATAGGCAAACTCACACCTAAGCTAGACGGGACGTAGACCCTAACTTCATAAAAACCAACAACTAAAAGACAGTGCGCAAGCGTGAAAGTGTCATACAATAAGTCAAACATAAGCAGGTGATGGGTTCAACTAGCATAGGTACCTAATCCCGTATATCCAACATAAACATAAATCATACATCACGATTCAAACGGGTTCATACTATCCCTAGGAGCCTGTCCCAAATCATTACATAAATTAAACAATACATACATGTGCATACACACCATCAAATCCAACAAACTTAAACGAGTTCGAAATGCGTATACAAAAAAAAAAAACAAACTTATACAAAAGACCCGACTCAAGACAGACTCAGAGACTGACGTAAGCCGCCTAGCTCGAACTCCTAAAGCAAACTTGCAAAGCTAAAAACATGGGGAGGGGGAGGGTCAATCCAAAGAGAGTGAGGGGCTACACATGCACACCTACATATATGTAAGAGCACAGCACGTTCAAAAGTCGATGTTCGTGAATCCGGGATTAGTTTTTACACGCCATAACATTTGCCCGTGATAATATATATATATATATATATATATATATATATATATATATATATATATAGGGTGACTTAACATACAAAACAAAACGGAGCGTAAATTACATATGTCAAAGTGTAAGTTCAAAATAGAGCCAACTTAACGGACATATCAGAGCATATTTTATTACGTTAAAAGTATACCCAATTTTATCTTAATTTAAGAATCTACCCTAGTTTCACGAACTTAAGATAGGCGGACAGACACTCGGCGGGTATCAGCTCAAATTCCAACCAAGTCCTCAGTTCATATTTATATTCAAATTCAAATAAAATCAAAGTCAGACATACCTACCTCTTCTCCAATGATGGAAAGTGTAGCACCCCGGAGCGCAGGGCACTACACCCCCCGCACTGTAGCCCGACACGTGTGACGAAATGGAAATTTCGCACACGAACCAAGCTATAGCGAACGGTTGACAAACAAAAACACACACACTAGCTAGGCGGTCTAGACCCTAATACAGAGTGCGTAAAACAAAATTGAAATCAAAAGCGGAAGCCCAGGATTTAAATACAAACATACATGCTCAAATAAATACATATTATGCCCATCCAAGGCCAAATAATTCATACATGGATCAAATCTTGAAATCTGAATCATAACTTATACAAATTTCATAAATATCTTAAACATAATACAAATGCAAAATCTAAAGATGAAAAGACTCGACTGATGAACTCGAGCAAAACTAAACAAAGAACCACCGCCTAGCACGCACCAACTTGCACCTGCAAACTCAACAAAACAGAAGGGGAAAAAGAAGACAACGAGGAGGGGTCAGTCCTAGAGACTGGTGAGGGGGCTAACACACTCACACATACGTATACATAGAGCATATCATATTCAAAATTAGAAGGTTTATGAACCGGGGCGTGGTTTTTGCAAGCCAAAACATTTTTTTTTTTTGGTGCAGCAAGAACAACAGCAGTAGAACACCCCTAACTACCCTCCATCAAACCCATCGGCAGCAAGCAGCTCCTCCATGCCCACCGGGGGCTCATTCCAAAGTCGGTAACTCTCTTCCATGCTATGCCCGCATTTCGCCAAAAAACCAACTGCCTCATTCCCGGCCCGACAAATATGTTTGATTTTCGCCACCCACGGCTTCCGCAACAGAATTCTACAATCCTCAATGAGATGTGCCAGCTGATGATCAGCGATATCCCCTTTCTCGACAAGTTTGAGAATGCTTTCCGAATCCGTTTCAACCTCAATTTTGGGGACCCGGCGCTCCCACGCTATTCGTAGCCCTTCACGCAAATCCATTAGTTCGGCTGTGCTAATGTTCACCTTTCCAAGCTTGACGGCGAAACCACATATCCATTCACCTCCTGACCCCGCAGCAGTCCGCCAGCCGTCGCCTCCTCGGTTATTTTGTAAAGACTTCCATCCGTGTTAAGCTTCACATACCCCATTTCCGGTTTCTGCCATTTAACCGGTTCACTCTTGTTCTCAAGCCAAAACATTTAACACTTGATAATAAGTATAAGGAAAAAGAGTTAAGACCGAAGGCCATAATCTACCAAATTCTATTAATTATGAATCCACTCCCGTTTCACAAACCATTTTCAGAATCACACACACGACTCGGCAAGCACGAGCCATAGACCACCTAACTCCGTTCATAAGTAAAAAATCTAAATCAAAACAAAACATAATTCAGAATTAAAGAAACATACCTCTCCTCCGAGTGATGGCAGGGTGGCGCCACCCTGACCATCGGACACACAGTATGGGTCGTGAGTTTCATGACGGTCACGCCCGAGGACTCCTTCCCCCACCAAGCCTCCTAGTGGGTTTAGGGTTGATCCTTAAGTTGAAGACCGTACTAGGGACTACCCAACGACCCACACCGTCCCGGGTCTCCTTTGCACGAATCTCCGGGGCCCATCTAATTGATCAAATTGTTCAAAAGTTCAAAATTTCTTAATTTTCAAAATCCAACCTAGCTCGCGATTTCAAAACATACTCATACCAATCCTTTTCAAAACAAACGAACGAAAATATTTCTTACGTATACATAAAAGCGTTTACAAATATTTCATAACAAAAGGGCCAAAATCCCACAAAATACGTATCAAACACATATCTAATACTTATAAATATAAATAGGTTGCATGCGGGCTTAAATCACATCAAGGGTTGTAGGTCGTAATAACTAAAAGAAAGAAACCTCACCTTGTCGACCACAACGAATAAAATGAACCGGAACACACTTAAGAGACCACCTCCTTTCCCTCGAAACAAAGCTCTGAACAAAACAAAGGACGAAATACGGACTTAGACTCTCAAATGAGCCATATAGACGCTCGGCATATGCATATGGATGCAAAGGATGCAAAAGAGATGTAATGAATTACCATATAACGCATGCAAATTCACAACAAATCATACGTCTCCTAAATGAAGTTAAATAAATTCATAAAGTTCATGCAACGGACATAACACTTCATAAAACATATTGGGTACGCATGCATATGACAAAAGAGCCAAACAAATATAAAAAAAGGCAAGGAAATGACACATTGATGCATGCTAGCACGTTTAAGGGAATATAACGCACATTAGGTCATATATTTCACGTAAAAGCATCAAAATTACCCAAAATAATTTCACAAATTTCATATAACATGCATAACATATGATACAACATGTTAAGAATACATTTCATATCATATAAGAGCAAAGAAAATTCATACAAAGCACTTAAACGAAACATAAAGTCATATACGCACGTTAGAGTAACATATTGCACGTTTGAGAGCATAAATTGAAAACGAACATATAAATCATGCCCTAAATCCATAACATAACAATTAACACATAATATAACATGTTAATATTGCATTCATATCATAAAAGAAGCAAGACGATATCACACGAATTAAATGAACCAATCATTCATGCACGTAAGAGACATATTAAACGTATTTCACCATATAACTTGCAAACGAGGACCCAAACCATGAAATAATCTCATAATAAATCACATAACATGATATTAAGCAAGTTAGTATCATATATTAATCATATAAGAGCAAGGAAAAACAAGCAACACGCAAACAAACCCGAAAACGAACAAACACAACGCAGCAACTCGAAAGTTGCCCGCGACCCCAAAACAGCTAAAGGGTGGTCGCGCCCTCCAGCACACACAGTAGAAACCAAGTCGAAACTAGGCCAAAAAGGGGTCACGCCCATGACCGAAAATGCACTAATCCCGGTCGCTGTCGCGACCGTGCACGCAACAGCAGCAGCACAAACTCACCAAAATCTAATCCTAAACCACTCTAACAAGCAAGGGAGATATCATAAAACATATATGCATCAAATTATGATCATTTAACATGCAAAAACCGAACGAATCATGCAAGGAATGGAAGAGAATGGATCAAACATACATGTTCTTCATTTTCTCAAACAAAACATTAATGGTATCCTCAATTAAATGCACCTACCAACTGAAATGAGTTCATACAATTAATAATGGATGTCTTAGGTTCATAAATGATGCATCAATGCAACAAGAATCAAGAGAAATCATGCCAAATTCATCAAATTCTAACAAACCCTTACTATTCATCATATAAGCCATAGCATGCTTTAAACTCCACCAAAATTAGCAAATGAGCACTCAAAACAAAGAGGAGAATATGGAAAACAAGATACCGGACTAACCTTTCGAATTTAATGTGAATCGGATGTGTATTGAGCAAGAAATGGCCAAATGAATAGTGTTTTCCCCATTTTCCTTCTCTCTCAGTAGAACTGCTGCTTTTCCTTCCTTTACTTGGTTTGGTCTGAAATGTGAAGCAAATTGGTTGAAAGAGGGTTAATTTAGGGTCAAATGGGTTCAAGTATGGGGCGTTTCGGATAAGAAATGGGTCGGATATGATTAAAACGGGCGTACATGGAAAATCTGTCACAAGGGGCATGTTTCGGACAAAATTCGGGGGATCAAACGGGCTTAGAAAATTACAAAGTCAGGTTCTAAAGCTTCCATTCTTCTTTACGAGTCCGACCCTTCTTCTAGAATTCGAATCCGAATTCCCGAGCCCAAGTTACGACTTCCGGAACAGGAGGTGCGCTAAATCGAGTTAGGCCCTCAAGTCCCTTAACAAATAAAACTGTTCAAAACCGTATCAAACGAACTCAAAACATAAAACAAACACGTAGACATATTCATAAAAAACATATTTCATGCATAGCACATAGTCACGTATGAATGAGCAAATACGGGGTCATACGGATCGAATGGGGAATCAAACGGGGGTCAAAACGAACAAATTACTTGACAAAGCGTAACAAATAATTATTCAAACAATCTATTAGGCATATAATCAATTTAATAAACACGTAAAAGCACAAATAAATAAATAAAATGCGGACGAAACACTCTCGGAAGCGCATACTTGTACGGCCGGACGAGCGGGATGTTACAAACTTCCCTCCTTCAAAAGGACCTGTCCTCGGGTCCTAAGGGTCTTCACTGCCGAACCACGAAGCTCTCTAAGCCTTACCGAAGCCAAGAGAATTAGGTCCACTCGTTGAAATGAGTTACCACTTAATTCTCCTCGAGATCTCCTTAGCTTTAGCAAACCGGACACGAAGTCGTTGGCTGTTTGCTCCCACTTCCAAATAGAATTTTGAAGTAGTTCGAGAAACTACCGGTTCTTAATGTTCGGTCTTCAACCGATGGCACTTTAGACATTGTTACACGAAGTCTGCAACGTCTTTTCTTACGCTGGCACATCATTACTGGCTCTTCAGACCCCGGACCAAGAGTGAGGTAACTCGTGACCTTGTACTACTAGAGGTGTTGACTACATTCTTCAGGAAGCCATGAGCAACCAAAGCCTTCCTTAGTGCCTCGATCGCAACAAGGTAGTCTTGAGTACCCTCGGGTAAGAAAAGCTAAGCCAAAGGCAACTCTCTTCAAACATCTCATCCCACTCTAACCGTGCCTCTTCTTATCGTCCGTGTCATGGGATGGCTGCTGAAAGAAGACAATTCCACTGCTGAATCCCGATAACACTAGAGACTTGTTCTCTGAGGCAATTCTCGGTTCTTCTTCTCAAATGCGTAGTTGGTAATACCCTTATTAAAACCCAACTCGGCGTAGACCACGGAACCTCTGGAAAACACGAACACCACTTCGATGCAACAAAGGGTATTTATCTTCCACAGTTAACCTATGCAGCTCACAGTAGATTAAATTCATCTTAAATCCCGTCTTCTCCCGATAGGACCAAGTACTCCACAAAGAAGTACCCGAACTGATGATACTACCTTCTAAGAGCTCTTCAACTACGTCTTGAACTCCCACAACTCTGGAGTCTCAAAGCAAGGTTCAATTCTGGGATAAAGGTCACAACCACTTCAATATCCCTATTGGAAGGAAACGAATTCTAACTTTCAAGGAAACATTAAAGAAATCTTGCTACGACCCTTGTCTCTTCAAGGTTGGCTCGATCCTTTGGTTAACCCAAAGGTAAGCCACAAAGCTTTTTGCACCGTCCCAAAATAACTAACCACCTCCACAAAGGATATAGATGGGGTAGTCTTCAATCTTATACCCGAAAATATAGTTGAGCCCCGAACAGACCTCCCAGGAGCTACCAACAACGGCACCACGCCCGAACAAACAACCCACGACTTAGGGTAGCCCCGTACCCCAATAAGAAGGTGCCTTCAAAAGTCCACCGGTAACCTCGGCCCTCACAACTCACAAACACCCGAACTCTCAACTCACTAACTCTCTTCAAGAAGAGAGTTCCCCACAAAAGAAAGCAGCACACGCAACAAAACAAGCGCAAGAAGCAACACAGGCAACAACACCAAACACAAGGAGCAACAAAGTGAAAGAAAATAAACAAAACGTGGGTTTCCCCCGAGATATAACTATGCATGAATGATATGCCATGAATGCAATTACCTCACTTTTCGGGTGCTCTTTGGTGTCCAAGTTGAAGCCTTTGGTTCTGCCTCCTTTGTTTGTTAGCCCTCGAACTATCACAATCAGAAATCTGGTGCTCTGAAGATCCACAAGTGTAGCATCTCCCTAGCCTAATCCAACATCCATCAAATGCATGGTTGGTCCCCCCGCAATGGGTGCACAGTTGAAATTCTATCTCTGATCGAGGAGTCTTCCGGGACTTAGGTTTCTTGTCACTTTTCTTAGCTCGGTTGCCACGTTGAACCAATCTTTCTTCCACTTGCAAATTAAAACACGAGCTTAACCCAAAAGGTTATCCCGATGCCTCTTCTTCATATCTTTTTCTTGCCATCCACCGAGTTTCGATCCGTAGCACTTTCTCCATGGCTTGGTCCCACATATCCGTACTTCTTACCATCAAAGCTTCTCTGAATTAGCTCCGGAGGCCTTCTATAAAATACCTAGTCTTTACCCGATCCTCATTGAAAATATTTGGTACATAAGCACCCAATCTCTCGAACTTTTCCAAATATTCCATAACCGTTCTATTTCCTTGTTTGAGGGTGAAAAATTCTTCAATTCTTTGATCTTGTAGAATAGCCAGTGTATACTTCTTCTTAAATTCCCGTATAAATAAATCCCATGTCACCTCTTCGTTTATCGCCTCTAAGTGTTTAGTAATTCTGGACCACCATAATTTTGCTTGTCCTTGAAGAAATAGGGTAACGAGGTGGACCTTGTTTTGAGATTCACATGGCCACACTCTAAATATGCTTTCTATTTCTGAAATCCATTCCTCGGCTTGAATATCATCACCTCTTTAAAATTGTGAAGGACTAAAAGTCTTAAATTCCTGGTCTAAAGCCGATATCAAATCCATAGGTTGTCCCGTAGATGAAGTTTATCCTTGATTCGCTTGGAATTGTTGAAACATAGCGGTCATGAACTCCTCGGCATTGAAAGGTGGACGAGGATGTTGATGTGAAGGTTGACCGGAGTGATGTCGATGTGGAAACATCCTGAAAAGCTCAAAACTACAATACAAATATAGGTGCATGTTCATGTGAACAATTAAGACAAATAATACAAATAAGTCACATAAAATGATGTTGTGAATGCAAACAAACACATAATCCTAAGCCGAACGACCTAGACAGACCAGACACGACGCTAGGGCTCTGGTTTTGCAACCGAGAGCTCTGATACCACTTTAGGTTGTAGCTCCCCGGGGCACAGGGCACTACACCCCCCGCACTGTAGCCCGACACGTGTAACGAAATGGAAACTCCACACAAGCACAAAGCTATAGCGAACGGGTGATAAACAAAAACACACACACACTAGCTAGGTGGTTTAGACCCTAATACAGAGTGCGCATAACAAAATTGAAATCAAAAGCAGAAGCCCAGGATTCAAATACAAACATACATGCTCAAATTAATAAATAATATGCCCATCCAAGGCCAAATAATTCATACATGGATCAAAGCTTGAAATCTGAATCATAACTTACACAAACTTCATACATATCTTAAGCATAATACAAATGCGAAAATGTAAAGATGCAAAGACTCGACTGATGAACTCGAACAAAACTAAACAAAGAACCACCGCCTAGCACACACCAACCTGCACCTGCAAACTCAACAAAACAGAAGGGGAAAAAGAAGACAACGAGGAGGGGTCAGTCCTAGAGATTGGTGAGAGGGCTAACACACTCACACATGTATAGAGCATAGCATATTCAAAATTAGAAGGTTCATGAACCGGGACGTGGTTTTTGCAAGCCAAAACATTTAACACGTGATAATAATTATAAAGAAAAAGAGTTAAGGCCGAAGGCCAAAATCTACCAAATTCTATTAATTATGAATCCACTCCCGTTTCACAAACCATTTACAGAATCACACACACCACTCGGCGAGCACGAGCCTCAGGCCACCCTAACTCCGTTCATAAGTCAAAAATCTAAATCAAAATAAAACATAATTCAGAATCAAAGAAACATACGTCTCCTCCGGGTGATGGCAGGGTGGCGCCACCCTGACCATCGGACACACATTATGGGTCGTGAGTTTCATGACGCTCACGCCCGAGGACTCCTTCCCCCACCAAGCCTCCTAGTGGGTTCAGGGTTGATCCTTATGTTGAAGACCTCACTAGGAACTACCCGACGGCCCACACCGTCCTGGGTCTCCTTTGGAAGAATCTCCGGAGCCCATCTAATTGATCAAATTGTTCAAACGTTCAAAATTTCTTAATTTCCAAAATCCAACATAGCACACGATTTCAAAACATACTCACACCAACCCTTTTCAAAACAAACGAACGAAAATGTTTCTTACATATACATAAAAGCGTTTTCAAATATTTCATAATAAAAGGGCTAAAATCAGACAAAATATGTATCAAACATATATCTAATATTTATACATATACATAGGTTGCATGCAGGCTTAAATCACATCAAGGGTTGTAGGTCGTAATAACTAAAAGAAAGAAACCTCACCTTGTCGACCACAACGAATAAAATAAACCGGAACACACTTAAGGGACCACCTCTTTTCCCTTGAAACAAAGCTCTGAACAAAACAAAGGACGAAAGACGAACTTAGACTCTCAAATGAACCATAAAGACGCTTGGCATATGCATATGGATGCAAATGATGCAAAAGAGATGCAATGAATTACCATATAATGTATGCAAATTCACAACAAATCATACGTCTCCTAAATGAAGTTAAATAAATTCATAAAGGTCATGCAACGGACATAACACGTCATAAAACATATTAGGCACGCATGCATATAACAAAAGAGCTAAACAAATATCAAACAAGGCAAGGAAATGACACATTGATGCATGCTAGCACATTAAAGGGCATACAACGCACATTAGGTCATATGTTTCATGTAAAAGCATCAAAACTACCCAAAATAATTTCACAAATTTCATATAACATGCATAACATGTCATACAACATGTTAAGTATACATTTCATATCATATAAGTGCAAAGAAAATTCATACAAGGCACTTAAACGAAACATAAAGCCATATACGCACGTTAGAGTAACATATTGCATGTTTGAGAGCATATATTGAAAACGAACACATAAATCATGCCCTAAATCCATAACATAACACTTAACACATAATATAAAATGTTAATATTGCATTCATATCATAAAAGAAGCAAGATATCACACGAGTTAAATGAATCAATCATTCATGCATGCATGCACGTAAGAGACATATTAAACGTATTTCACCATATAACATGTAAACGAGGACCCAAACCATGAAATAATCTCATAATAAATCACATAAAATGATATTAAGCAAGTTAGTATCATATATTAATCATATAAGAGCAAGGAAAAACAAGCAACACGCGAACAAACCCAAAAACGAACAAGCACAATGCAGCAACTCGAAAGTTGCCCAAAATGGGGTCGTGCCACAGCTAAAGGGTGGTCGCGCCCCTCCAGCACACACAGCAGCAACCAAGTCAAAACTAGGCCAAAAAGGGGTCGCGACCGTGATCGGAAATGCACTAATCCCGGTCACGGTCGCGACCGCGCACGCAGCAGCAACAAAATAGGGCAACAGCAGCACAAACTCACCAAAACCTAATCCTAAACCATTCTAGCAAGCAAGGGAGAGATCATACAACATATATGCATCAAATTTTGATCATTTAACATGCAAAAATCGAACTAATCATGCAAGGAATGGAAGAGAATGGATTAAACGTACATATTCTTCATTTTCTCAAACAAAGCATTAATGGTATCCTCAATTAAATGCACCTACCAACTGAAATGAGTTCATAAAATTAATAATGGATGTCTTAGGTTCATAAATGATGCATCAAAGCAACAAGAATCAAGAGAAATCATGCCAAATTCATCAAATTCTAACAAACCCTTACTATTCATCATATAAGCCATATCATGCTTTAAACTCCACCAAAATTAGCAAATGAGCACTCAAAACAAATAGGAGAATATGGAAAACAAGATACCGGACTAACCTTTTGAATTTGAGGTGAATCGGATGTGTATTGAGCAAGAAATGGCAAAATGAATAGTGTTTTCCCCTTTTCGTTCTCTCTTGGTAGAACTGCTGCTTTTCCTTCCTTTACTTGGTTTGGTCCGAAATGTGAAGCAAATTGGTTGAAATAGGGTTATTTTAGGGTCAAAGGGGTTCAAGTATGGGGTGATTCGGATAAGAAACGGGTCGGATATGATTAAAACGGGCGAACATGGCAAATCTGTCACAACGGGCATGTTTCGGACGAAATTCGGGGGATCAAACGGGCTTAGAAAATTACAAATTTAGGTTCCAAAGCTTCCATTATTCTTTACGAGTCCGACGATTCTTTCGGAATTCAAATCCGAATTCCCGAGCCCAAGTTACGCCTTCCGGAACTGGAGGTGCGCTAAAACGAGTTAGGCCCTCGAGTCCCTTAACAAATAAAACAGTTCAAAACCGTATCAAATGAACTCAAAACATAAAACAAACACATAGACATATTCATAACAAACATATTTCTTGTATAGCACATAGTCACATATGAAGGAGCAAATACGGGGTCATACGGATCGAACGGGGGTCAAAACGAACAAATTACTTAACAAAGCGTAACAAATAATTATTCAAATAATCGATTAGGCATATAATCAATTTAATAAACACGTAAAGCATAAATAAATAAATAAAATACGTATGAAACACTCTCAAAAGTGCGTACCAGTACGGCCGAACGAGCGGGATGTTACAGAAGGGTTGTACCTACCCTAACCATCGGTTCCAATATGTATGGGTCGTGAGTTTCATGACAGGCACGCCTGAGGATTCCATCCCCTAACCAACCTCCTGGTGGGGTCCAGGTTGATCCTTTCTCAATGAAGACCGTACTCGGGAGTAACCTGATGGCCCGATTTTATCCCGGGGCTCCTTTGCACAAATCTCCGGGGGCCCATCAAAGTTCAAAGTCCAAAGTTCAAAATTCAAAGTTCAAATCCCGGTACTGACAGACAGAGAGACAGATATAACTCATGCATATCGTACTTATCATATCGTACGTACGTAACACACATACTGACCTCAAAATCATATCAAAATCGAGGCTAAGCGTACATAGGCTCATACATGGCGTTCATACTTTCCAACTTATGACAAAAGCCATCAAAATACATACCTCACACATTACATATACATAGAGGCTTATAAGTCACATGCAGTCAAAAAAGGGCACAATTCATTAAGTTTAACTATATCCTAACCTCACCTTACACCAACGAAGCTGAAGACACACGATCCATTCACCTCGAAATCAACTTGGCCAATAAAACACCACTCATAGAAGCATTTATGGATTTCTTGTGATCATATAAGCATTTAAAACATGGATATAGAAGAATTTATGAATGTCTTTTGATCATATATCATGCATTAAACCAAAAGAAAATGCAAGGAACAACACTTAATTCATGTAAGAACTCAAAACCCTCACTATTCACTACTATTCATGCTCTTACCCAAATCTCTAGCAAATCAATGGCAAAACCAAAATTTCAAGGATGAAAATAAGCATAAAAGGATGAAGAACACAAAGATATGCTTACCTTGAAGATTGGATGAAGGATGGAAGAGATATGAGCTCAAAATCTCAAGGGTGTGAATAGTGATAGGATATCTCTCTTCTTCTTGCTTGGAGCTGATTTCCTCCTCTTTCTTGGGCTTGGTTCAAAATGGGGCTTGAGGATAAGATAGAGGGGTGTTGGGGTGATAAAGGTTCAATAAACGGGTCATTTGGAGTTAAAACGGGTCGGATATGGCCAAAACGGGTAGGATAGTGCACACCGGTTCAAGCTGTTTGGTTTTGCGAGGTTTCGAAGATTCAAACGGGCTTAAAAAGTTATGAGACTTGTTCCATTGGCTCCAAGCCGTCGAAACGAGCCCAATGGTGTTGTCGAAATTCGAATCCAAATTCTAGAGGTCAAGTTACGCCGCTCGGAACCCAAGGTGCGCTAAATGCTCTTTAGCCCCTTTAAGTCCCATTTTACCAAAACGGTTAAAAACCAAACCAAACAAGTTCTAAAACATGTATAAATCATATAAACACATACATAATCTATATATTTCATGCATAGCAAGTTGTTACAAAAATCGGAATTGAAAACGGAGTTAAACTGGTTAAAATGAGTTGAAAAAGGCATAAAACATTAAATATAAAAACCTAAGGTATATAACAAATATTCAGAAGTCAATTTAATCATATAATTGCATACTTAAATAATTTAAATGTGCACTTAGCATACTCGTGACGTCATACCTGTACGGCCGGAGAGCCGGGGTATTACAAACTCTCCCCCTTAAAAAGGACCTGTCCTCAGGTCCTCACCGCTCAAGTTTCTAGCTAGAGCGATTTCCCGTATTCATCCCATGTTCGAGGTACATAACATCCCGATAAGGATTAGCCCAGAAAGGTCTTCAAGCATGAAGGGGTTTGATTGCTTCTTCAAAACACAATGGAGGGACTCCTTCATGAACTTGGTTCCGGTTAGGAGCAACTCGATTTGTCTCGCACGATAAGAGGGTCTAATTGAGATTCATCACCCACCGTTTGATTCATTTCAAATATACTCAAAAGCTCGAGGATACATGAATGGCGTAGTCACCGGACTTACACCACTCGCACCTTCTCACGATTGTCGAACCACCTTGGAACTCAGTAGAAAGCAGGACCCTCAACTTACCGTAGAGCTAGAGCACGAGTACACTAAAAGTTGTCTCTCGGGACAACAAAGCAACAACCCGCAACAAGCACAAATAGTAAAGGAGAGAGAGTACCAAAATCAATCAAGGAGCAAGTGCACAAAAGAGATAAGTACGCAATAACAAGGAAGTGGGTTACCCCCGAAATTAAACAATGCATGAGATGAGATGCCATGTACGCAAATACCTAATATTCCAGGTTTAATTTGGTCTCCAACTGAAGTCTTTGGTTTCGTCTCCTTTGCCTATTAGCTCTCATACGATCACAATCGGGAAAATTGTGCTCCGAAGACCCGCAAGTGTAGCATCTTCTTAGTCTAATCCAACACCACTCGTAGGTATGGTTGGTTCCTCCACAATGAGTGCATGGTTGGAACTCTCTCTCGGACCATGGAGTCTTTCGAGACTTATGCTTCTTCTTACGCCCTCTTTCGGTTTGTATGCCACGCCGAGAGGGTCTCTCCTCTACTTGTAGATTGGAGCATGATCCTAATCCGAGTGGTTGCTCCAATGTACTTTCTCCTCTGTCTCTTGTTAGAATCCAAGTTTCAAGCTTCAAGGCTCTCTTCACGGTTTTTTCCCACGTGCTTGTATCTTTGGCAATCAAAGCTTCCTTAAATTCATCCCAAAGGCCTTCTATAAAATACTTAGCCCTCAATCGGTCGTTGTTCTTAATATGGGGCACGTATACGCCCAATTTCTCAAACTCCTCCAAACACTCCATAACCGTTTTAAGGTAAAGAATTCTTCGAGTCTGCGTTCTCGGAGTATAGCCGGCGTGTACCTCTTCCTGAATTACTGAACAAACACTTCCCATGTCAAATCTTCATTTGTTGCTTCTAATTGTTGGGCAGTTTCCGACCACCATTGTTTTACTTGTCCTTGTAAAAAGTAGTGTGACAAGGCGGACCATGTTTTAAGGGTTGCATGGCCACACTCCAAATATTCCATATATCTCCAAAAGCCACTCTTCGCCCTAATATCATCACATCCTCGGAATTGAGAAGGATTAAAGGTCCTAAACTCCCGGTACAAGGTTGCAATCGGATCCATAGGTGGTACTGCGGATGAAATTTGTCCTTGATTCGGTTGAAAGTGTTGGAACATCGTGGTCATGAACTCCTTGGCATTGAAAGATGGATGAGGATGTGATTGAGAAGGTTGGTCATAGTTTTGTCGACGCGGTAGCATCCTGAAAACCTCAAGAACCATAATATAGATTTGTGCATGCCGGTTAGTAAGTACATATGTCACATATTTAACTCAATTAAGAGCAATCAAGAAATGTGGTGCATCACGTAATATAAAATCAAAAAAATGATAGAATTTTCAAATGCATTGCACAAAAAACCGTGATGCAGATGCGCACATGATCAAAATATCCTATGTCGTTCGACCTAGACAAACACAACACAACTCTGAACCCCGATTTTGCAACATGGGGCTCTGATACCACTTTAGATGTAGCGCACCGCATGGAGGGTCACCATATCCCCCGCACCTAAGCTCAATCCACATATGAGATGGTGAGCCCGTACATGAACCAAGCAGAGGCGAACGGGAGACAGATAAACTCACACCTAAGCTAGGTGGGACGCAAACCTTAACTTCACAAAAACCAACAACCAAAAGACAGTGTGGAAGCATGAAAGTGTCATATAATAATTCAAACATAAGCAGGTGAAGGGTTCAACTAGCATAGGTACGTAATCCCAAATATCCAACATAAATAAATCATACATCATGATCCAAACGGGCTCATACTATCCCTAGAAGCTTGTCCCGAATCATTACATAAATTAAACAATAAATACATGTACATACACACGATCATATCCAACAAACTTAAACGAGTTCAAAATGCGTATGCAAACGAAACAGACTCAGAGACTGACGCACGTAGCCTAGTTCAAACTCCCAAAGCAAACCTACAAAGCTAAAAATATGGGGAGGGGGAGGGTCAGTCCAAAGACTGAGTGAGGGGCTACACACACACACCTACATATACGTAAGAGCACAACACGTTCAAAAGTAGATGTTCGTGAATCCGGGATTAGTTTTTACACTCCAAAATATTTGTCCAAGATAATATATATATATATAGGCTGACTTAACAAACAAAACAAAACGGTGCTTAAAGTACATATGTCAAAGTGTAAGTTCAAAACAGAGCCAACTTAATGGATATATCAGAGTATATTTTATTAGGTTAAAGTATACCAAATTTTATCTTAATTTAAGAATCTACCCCCGTTCCCCGAACTTAAGACTGACGGACAGACACTCGGCGGGTACGAGCTCAAATTCCAACCAACTCCTCAGTTCATATTCCTATTCAAATTCAAACAAAATCAAAGTCATACATACCTACCTCTTCTCCAGTGATGGAAGGGTTGTACCTACCCTAACCGTCAGTTCTAATGTGTATGGGTCGTAAGTTTCATGACACTCACGCCCGAGGATTCCATCCTCCAACCAACCTCCTGGTGGGGTCCAGGTTGTTCCTTTCTAAATGGAGACCATACCTGGGAGTAACCCGATGCTATCCCGGGGCTCCTTTACACAAATCTCTGAGGCCCATCAAAGTTCAAAATTTAAAGTTCAAAACTCGCTACTGACAAACAGAAAGGCAGACATAACTCATGCATATCGTACTTATCATATATATAACACACATACTGACCTCAAAATCATATCAAAACCGAGGCTGAGCATACATAGGCTCATACATGGCGTTCATACTTTCAAACTTGTGACAAAAGCCATCAAAATACATACCTCACACATATTTACATATACATAGAGGCTTATAAGTCACATACAGTCGAAAACAGGCACAATTCATTAGGGTTTAACTATATCCTAGGCTCATCTTACATCGACGAAGCCGAAGACACATGATCGATTCACCCTCGAATCAACTTAGCAAACAAAACACCACCCTGGGTGCATCTGAAAAAACTGGAGACAAAATGCAAGACTTAGACTCAAAATGAACCATATAGATGCACGACATATGTTTATGCACTTAAGCGATGCAATCACTTAGGCAAAGTTCATATTCATATCAATATCATGCAAACGAAGTCACTATATAGCTCAACAAATGAAATCTCACTTATAAAACACATTAGGACATATTCATGTGCACAATTAACGTAATTGCTGCAAATGAGATAGCAAACGATAACACCTAGTCAATTACGAGCACATGAAACACTTAACACTTAATAACATACCTTAATATCACATAATTCATAGTATCAAATCAATTCGTATTCATATAAGAGCATATAACAAGTTCAAAACTTATAAAGAAGGCAATTAGGTGCAAAGAGGCGTCACACGTAGCACTTAGGGCAAACAAGTTCATAGCTTGCATGCATGCACCGAAATCATATCGAAACAAATATATACACATCATAACACATTATTCATGCATAAAACAAAGCAAAGTTAAGTAATTACAAGTCATATCATAGCAATTCATACATACAAACAAGCACACAACACACAATCATGAAGATCGGGGAGGGAAATGAACAAAACAAGCAAACAAGCGAGCAAAACACACAAAACGGGGAAACTGGGGGACTAACGGCCATTAGTCCCCACCCCTCAAACTCCCACTAGCAGCTGTTAGTGGATACAAAGATCCCAAGTGCTGCTAACGACCGTTGCCTTCAAGAGAGCTAACGGGCGTTAGCTCTTCCTGCTTCACCTTCTTCGAGCGAACGCCTGCAAATCAGCTCCAAAACCCCACAAAACTCATACCAAAACTAGGTAACACATAACGGCATGTTAGGGTACAAAAAATCATGAAATTAAGGCCTAAAATTGATCCTTAATCGAAGCATAACCAAGATAAAGTGAAGGAAGTTCAATCATATACATATCTTGCATTTAAAGCTTGAATCATTAATGGTAACTCTATAAAAACTCAACTACCACTTAAAACATGGACATAGAAGCATTTATAGATGTCTTGTGATCATATATCATGCATTAAACCAAAAGAAAATGCAAGGAACAACACTTAATTCATGCAAGAACTCAAAACCCTCACTATTCACCACTATTCATGCTCTTACCCAAATCTCTAGCAAATCAAACCAAGGTTTCATGGATGAAAAGAAGCACAAAAGGATGGATAACACAAAGATATGCTTACCTTGAAGATTGGATGAAAGATTGAAGAGATATGAGCTCAAAATCTCAAAGGTGTGAATAAGGATGGGATTTCTCTTTTCTTCTTGCTTGGAGCTGATTTCCTCTTCTTTCTTGGGGTTGGTTCGAAATGGAGCTTAAGGATAAGATGGGGGGGGGGGTTGTGTTTGGGTGATAAGGGTTCAAAAAATGGGTTATTTGGAGTTCAAATGGGTCGGATATGGCCAAAACGTGTAGGATAGTGCGCACCGGAAGCTGTTCGGTTCGGCAAGGTTTTGGAGGTTCAAACGGGCTTAAAAAGTTATGAGGCTTGTTCTATTGGCCCCAAATCTTCGAAACAAGTCCAATGGTGGTGTCAGAATTTGAATCCAAATTCCCAAGCTCAAGTTACGCCGCCCGGAACCCAAGGTGCACTAAATGCTCTTTTCCCCCTTTAAGTCCCATTTCACCAAAACGGTTAAAAACCAAACCAAAATTGTTCTAAAACAAGTATAAAGTATATAAACACATTCATAATTCACATATTTCATGCATAACAAGTTGTTACAAAAATCGGAATTGAAAACGGAGTGAAACGGGTTAAAACGAGTTGAAAAGGGCATAAAACGTTAAATATAAAAACCTAAGGCATATAACAAATATTCAAAAGTCAATTAAATCATACAATTGCATACTTAAATAATTTAAATACGCAGTTAGAACACTCGTGACATCATAACTGTACGATCGGAGAGCCGGGGTGTTACATATTCATTATGAGAATAAATAAATTCGCCAATCAAATCATGATATCTAATAACACCTCGTGTTACATTATTTACATACTAGCGGTGAGAATTTTTTTTTTCGACAAATTGATAATCAGTCCTTAATAAGGTACAAAACTTTTCCTAAACACCCCAGTTTGAAATTCGCCTGTTTTAGATCCCCAATACACAAGATATTTTTCCTAATCCCCCCCCCCCCCAAAAAAAAAAAACATGTAAAAAGACCATAACGCCCTTGATGAATTGAAGAATGACAAACTAACTCCTTTAAATCATCTCTGTACTTACTTCACATATCTTCACCGATCGATATCTGATATCGTAGCACCGCCGATGAGAGCGTTATTCTCTATACAACCGCTGTTTGTTGTTGAAGAAGAAGAAGTTGTTGTGTCTCCACTTCTCGTAAGTGTAATCTCCCTTTCTGATTCGGCAATATAGGTTTTCAATTCCAAATTAGAAATTTTCAATTCGACATTAGGGCTTGCAATTATACAAATTTTGTGTCCATTTGCATATTTTGCAGTCTTCATTGTCAATTAGTTCCGATGGCTCGATTGAAGCAAAGTTCAAGAAGACCCACACTAATGTGTAGCACCCCTTACACGTGGAGGTGCCACACCCCCGCACTATAGCCTCGATCCACGTATGAAATGGAAAGTCCATACATAAATCAAAACTATAGCGAACGGGTGACAATGCAATACCAACAAGCTAGGCGGGAACTACACCATACGTGCACTAAAATGAAGTGGAAGCACCGAATAATTCATCAGTATAGGTAATCTATATATCTATCCATACATTATCATCTCTCGCATATTGTTCATATCAAAATATCCAACATGTAATAGTAACGGTCATAACATAGTACCAAAAGTTCTGTACATAAAATGAAATGCTAGACTCTGTGGAATGTGCAACCTGACTCGACTCCCGCCTAGCCCACGACCGCTCTCAAGTACCTGAAAGGTGGGGTGTCAGTCCATGGAAGACTGAGTGAGGCAGTAAATATATGTATAACACAAGTAACATGCACGTTGTGACCTCGGGTAATGTTTTAACTATAAAAGTAATATAAGTTGAAAATATAATATCCATCGCCCGAGATTACAACCATCAAGTTTATTAATTAAAGTTCATATTATTGATACGTGGCCCTGGCGAGTGAGGGCTTTTCCAACCTTACACCAATAGTGAATCATTACAAGCTAGTTGGAGTATCATGTGATCAAGCAGTTCATTTATGGTGTACACGTATTCATTTCATGAACTCCTTCACTCCGGGTGATGGTGGGTTTGCAAAGCCCTATCCATCCATGCTACGCACGTCAGGAACATGACTCCCACGTGCGGGATTCCTTCCTCCACCAACCTCCTGGTGGATTCAGGGGTCATCCCAGTGTTGAGGGGTGTGTATAGAGCTACCCGTCAGCCCGATGCTTTCCCGGTTGACTCGTACACATACCCTCGGGCCCAATGTGCTATCATGCTACTCGCCACTAAACAACCACGAAATATTCACACTACATGCATTGCTTTGCATGATCATGCTATTAATGGAACCACATGCATTGCTTTGCATGAGTCCGATTTGCTTGAAATTGTTTTAAACGTTTAGAAAGAAGTTAAGAAAATAGGTAAATACCGTTTTGGCTTGAAAGTTCACGTAAAGGTTATAGGGTGTTATACAATTAATAATTAAACCTCACCTTTCTTGCGAAATGCGACAAGGATACGTTCTAGGGAGCTTGTCCCTCGTTCACGGCCTCGTGACCTGTGCAAACACGACGTGTATACATGAGACATGACCTAAAATGGACCAAATATGACGAACGGCCAAAATGTATCAAGACGACCCCGAAAATACAATGTGGCATGATAACATGTTGTTTTACTACGTATTAGCACCTATTATAGCAATTCGGGGTCAAAGAAGTCGTTGGATCGAGGGGCTAAAATCGTAATTTTGTGCAGAATATTTTGTTCTGCGAGTCAGGTGGGAACGGCCATTCCGGGTTCCCTTTGTAAATGGGAACGGTCGTTCCCATAGCCCCAAAGACGCGCCAACGATTTTTAATTTGAAAAGTGCGCTTTGCCTGGGAACGGCCCTTCCGGCCTCAAGGCCAAAATGGGAACGACCGTTCCCGTGGTCGGCCGCCTATTTTAGTTTTAAAAGAAGGGAACGCCCGTTCCCACACTGCCTTAAGGTTGGGAACGGCCGTTCCCTGTTTCTGCAACTTACAGAAGCAGAGCAAAAACAGGGGATGGCTACGGGAAGGAACCCAAAGCCACCAAAATTCCCATTTTGAATCCACAAATTAAGGTTTTCTGGAAATATACATGCATATAGATTCATGAAGTGGTAAATTAACCTCTAAACACTTAAAACACAAAATATCATCAAGAATTCACGATTTATGCCCATGATCAAAAGTTGATCATTCATGCCAAATTTTCAAGGATTCAAGCTAGAAATCATGCAATAATTCAATATATGATCACATAATCCTACTTTGCACACACATAATTCATATGACATATAATTTCCCAACCCTAGCTAATACAACTATGATCAAGAATCATGGATTCATCCAACTACCAACCTTGAGATGAAAATATGGAGAAAATAGATGAAGATGATGATCAATTTCCCAAAAACTTGGATGATTTCTTGAAATCTTGATGATTGGATGCAAAAGATCACTTCTTCCTTTTCTTCCCTTGGAACCGAGAATGAGGAGCAAATGTGTTTTGGGGAATTTTGGATGAAATGAGATCAAGGAAGAACATACATGAATATTACGTGATTCATCCTCTTGATTTTTGTGTAATGTTTAAATTGCAATTTAATCCTCCAAAGATTCCAATTATACAATGAAGGATATGAGGTTTTGAAAAGTGATCAATTCAGTCCCTAAAAGTTTATGCAATTAAGTCCCCAGAATTTAAAGAAATATTCAACTAGGGACAATTTGGTAATTTAAAACACTCTCGGTAAATATTCCATGCAATACATATTTTCAAGTTATGAAATAAATTCAAATTTTACTATAATTTCATGAAATGTCATGAAAGGTTGATAAACGTAATTTATAAAACTATAATAACCGAAAATTATGATTAATAAAATTTGGGGCGTTACAATTCTCCCCCCCCCCCCCCCCCCCTTAAAAGGACCTGGTCCCCAGGTCCACTTTCGAGTTTTCAAATAATGCACGAGTTATAAGAGAACCCCGTCTCTTGAACAAGAAGTGAAAGATCCCCGTCTTTCAACAAGAAGTGAGAAAACCCCGTTTCTCAGTAAAGATGAGAGTGCCCCGTCTCTCAAACAAGTTAGGAGAGAACCCGGTCTCTCTAATACCCAAGTAATAATCCAAAATAATGCTGAAACATTTATCACAAAAGAGGCAAGTATAGTCACGCCAATCACGTCTATTCATCTTTTACACCGAAGCACATTGTTGCTAATAATAATTTCATTAATAATAAAATTCATGATGCTCGTGATATGCTTGTTTAATGATACCGTTCACCATTGAAGTTGCTATGAATGTAGTTGATACCTCGGGCTATTCTTGTTCTTTCTCTTCGCCTCGGACACATATTTGCTTGATGTTCTTTACTCCCGCATCTCATACATAGATTTAACCGTTCCCGACAAGTCTCGTAGGTATGATTATCGCGCCCACAATATGTACAAAGAATCTTTCCTGACTGTGGTGGCGAAGTCATAGTAGAAGCACTCCCTGAAACTGATTTATTATTCTGGGACTTCTTCTTTTTAGATCTTTCCGGAGGTGGTAGAACCGAATCACTAATGGACCTTTTCATTATATTAGAATCTGGTCTTGATCCTGAGGCTACATCCTGTTCGAGATAAGGAACAGGCCTCCTTGCATTATCTGAATCCTCAACCTTCAACGCCTTAGCAGTAGCTTTGGCCCAGGTACTTGTATTAGCGGCTTTCAAAGAATCCTGTATTTCCGGTCTGAGTCCTTGCACAAATTGCATTGCTTTGTGGAAATCGTCACTCGCTATGTTGGGTGCATAGCGAGATAAGCGTTCAAATTCCGCTATGTACTCACCCACAGATCTACCTTCTTGCTTTAATTCGGTAAATTCCCTCAGCCTCCGAGTACGTGAAGCTGGAGGAATAAACTTGTTTCGGAATTCTCTGACAAATACTTCCCAGTTGATAGTTTCCCCGGAAGCCTCTAATATGATCTGAATACTTTCCCACCAGGAATAAGCCTCGCCCTGAATCAAAGAGAGAGTGCAGCGAGCTTTTTCCTGGGAGTCACACGGAATGAGCTGCCAAATCCTATCTATCTCTTTGAGCCACATTTCAGCCTGAATGTCATCACCCTTGTAGAACTTCGGGGGTTGTTGGTTCTGAAATTCTCGAAGTATAGCAGAAATAGGGTTACCGGGTGGTGCTATCTGCGTAGGTGGTACGGGAGGAACCCTTTCCTGTATCCTCTGATCGATTAACCCTACTACGGCGTTCATAAAATCCTGGGGTTGGGCTTGAGGAGGTGGAGAAGGGGATGACTCCTCATGGCGATGGTGACGGCGGTGATGGTGATGCCTATGTCCCGGGGACCGGTCGCGATGATGTTTATCATGATCCATCCTGAAATGAGATCACTATACATGCATGGTTTGGTCAATAAATGAAAATGTGTGCAATTAATTTCATAAAGTTAATGCAGCACACATTTCAAAGAATCTCAGAAATTCAAATAATTCAAGAATTCAAGTAATTCACATAATTTAATTAAACACCGACTTCTCACGTAACAAGTAATCCTATGCCGTTCGACCTAGACTCACTTGACACGACTTGAGAACCTCGGTTTTGCAATCGGGCTCTGATACCACCTTAGATGTAGCACCCCTTACACGTGGAGGTGCCACACCCCCGCACTATAGCCTCGATCCACGTATGAAATGGAAAGTCCATACATAAATCAAAACTATAGCGAACGGGTGACAATGCAATACCAACAAGCTAGGCGGGAACTACACCATACGTGCACTAAAATGAAGTGGAAGCACCGAATAATTCATCAGTATAGGTAATCTATATATCTATCCATACATTATCATCTCTCGCATATTGTTCATATCAAAATATCCAACATGTAATAGTAACGGTCATAACATAGTACCAAAAGTTCTGTACATAAAATGAAATGCTAGACTCTGTGGAATGTGCAACCTGACTCGACTCCCGCCTAGCCCACGACCGCTCTCAAGTACCTGAAAGGTGGGGTGTCAGTCCATGGAAGACTGAGTGAGGCAGTAAATATATGTATAACACAAGTAACATGCACGTTGTGACCTCGGGTAATGTTTTAACTATAAAAGTAATATAAGTTGAAAATATAATATCCATCGCCCGAGATTACAACCATCAAGTTTATTAATTAAAGTTCATATTATTGATACGTGGCCCTGGCGAGTGAGGGCTTTTCCAACCTTACACCAATAGTGAATCATTACAAGCTAGTTGGAGTATCATGTGATCAAGCAGTTCATTTATGGTGTACACGTATTCATTTCATGAACTCCTTCACTCCGGGTGATGGTGGGTTTGCAAAGCCCTATCCATCCATGCTACGCACGTCAGGAACATGACTCCCACGTGCGGGATTCCTTCCTCCACCAACCTCCTGGTGGATTCAGGGGTCATCCCAGTGTTGAGGGGTGTGTATAGAGCTACCCGTCAGCCCGATGCTTTCCCGGTTGACTCGTACACATACCCTCGGGCCCAATGTGCTATCATGCTACTCGCCACTAAACAACCACGAAATATTCACACTACATGCATTGCTTTGCATGATCATGCTATTAATGGAACCACATGCATTGCTTTGCATGAGTCCGATTTGCTTGAAATTGTTTTAAACGTTTAGAAAGAAGTTAAGAAAATAGGTAAATACCGTTTTGGCTTGAAAGTTCACGTAAAGGTTATAGGGTGTTATACAATTAATAATTAAACCTCACCTTTCTTGCGAAATGCGACAAGGATACGTTCTAGGGAGCTTGTCCCTCGTTCACGACCTCGTGACCTGTGCAAACACGACGTGTATACATGAGACATGACCTAAAATGGACCAAATATGACGAACGGCCAAAATGTATCAAGACGACCCCGAAAATATAATGTGGCATGATAACATGTTGTTTTACTACATATTAGCACCTATTATAGCAATTCGGGGTCAAAGAAGTCGTTGGATCGAGGGGCTAAAATAGTAATTTTATGCAGAATATTTTGTTCTGCGAGTCAAGTGGGAACGGCTGTTCCAGGCTCCCTTTGTAAATGGGAATGGTCGTTCCCATAGCCCCAAAGACGCGCCAACGATTTTTAATTTGAAAAGTGCACTTTGCCTGGGAACGGCCCTTCCGGCCTCAAGGCCAAAATGGGAACGGCCGTTCCCGTGGTCGGCCGCCTATTTTAGTTTTAAAAGAAGGGAACGCCCGTTCCCACACTGCCTTAAGGTTGGGAACGGCCGTTCCCTGTTTCTGCAACTTACAGAAGCAGAGCAAAAACAGGGGATGGCTACGGGAAGGAACCCAAAGCCACCAAAATTCCCATTTTGAATCCACAAATTATGGTTTTCTGGAAATATACATGCATATAGATTCATGAAGTGGTAAACTAACCTCTAAACACTTAAAACACAAAATATCATCAAGAATTCACGATTTATGCCCATGATCAAAAGTTGATCATTCATGCCAAATTTTCAAGGATTCAAGCTAGAAATCATGCAATAATTCAATATATGATCACATAATCCTGCTTTGCACACACATAATTCATATGACATATATTCCCAACCCTAGCTAATACAACTATGATCAAGAATCATGGATTCATCCAACTACCAACCTTGAGATGAAAATATGGAGAAAATAGATGAAGATGATGATCAATTTCCCAAAAACTTGGATGATTTCTTGAAATCTTGATGATTGGATGCAAAAGATCACTTCTTCCTTTTCTTCCCTTGGAACCGAGAATGAGGAGCAAATGTGTTTTGGGGAATTTTGGATGAAATGAGATCAAGGAAGAACATACATGAATATTACGTGATTCATCCTCTTGATTTTTGTGTAATGTTTAAATTGTAATTTAATCCTCCAAAGATTCCAATTATACAATGAAGGATATGAGGTTTTGAAAATTGATCAATTCAGTCCCTAAAAGTTTATGCAATTAAGTCCCCAGAATTTAAAGAAATATTCAACTAGGGACAATTTGGTAATTTAAAACACTCTCGGTAAATATTCCATGCAATACATATTTTCAAGTTATGAAATAAATTCAAATTTTACTATAATTTCATGAAATGTCATGAAAGGTTGATAAACGTAATTTATAAAACTATAATAACCGAAAATTATGATTAATAAAATTTGGGGCGTTACATAATGGGTCCAGTGCTGTAAAACACCGCCTGTACAATAAACCTCTGCGATACGACGACATACTCTGTCATTGTTCACCAACATATTTCATTGAAAAATTGGGCAAAATTGGTGCACTAACTAATGCCCAATGGAAAAAGATACAGGGAACTCCATTTGGCACATTCTTTCACATGTCTGGATTTCAAGGTACAAACAAACGCGTTGGTTTCCTTCTAGAACGTTTTAACTCGAACCAACGGACATTCAACTTTGGACACATCCGTGTACCCTTTACTATCAAGGAGCTCTCAATTGTGTTAGGACTACAATGTGAGGGTCATCCCGTTGACCCTTATGTTAGAGTGAAGTCACGATTTCGGCGTCTGTATTTTGATAACAAAAATGGTAGGGTGATAGGTGCTAACATATTGGCGAGGTTATAGGGCTTCCCTTCTAGGAGTGATACCGAAGGCATCGACGATTTTGCTAGAATGCTCATATTGTTTGTTTTTTCTACATTGTTGTTTCTCGCAGCAGCCTTAAGCTGCCCATTGGTTTGATATACTGTGTAGATGACCCAGAGTACATCGACTAATTCGCTTGGGGCTCTATTATTTATAATTTTTTGCTTTTATCATTTGAGAAGTTCCAAGATGGTGAAAAACAGTTTCTTGATGGATGTACCATGGGGCTCATGGTAAGAATATATATTGTTATTTTGTATTTATATCTAAGTTGTTGTGTGTGTCTTTTTGATTCCCCTAGTATGTTTTAAATCCAGGTTTGGTTCCATGAGCATTTTTTCTCCTGTGGGCATGCCATGGTGGTGCAGGCTTTCCCATATTTTTTTAAGTGGTAGAAGAGTAATTTGCCCGCACAGAAGAAGGAAATTGAAAAGCGTTTCAGCAAGCTGACCAAATCCAACGTAAGTATGCATTATGATTGAAAACATGATGTATACATGAATTATGCGGAACTGGATGCTCATATTATACAACTGAATTGTTTGTTTAAAGCTAAATCAAATTAAACCTGCTGATAGAAGGGAGCTCAGGTTGCTAGATTGTGTAGAGATTGTACCAGAGTTTGCCTTTGTAAATGAGGATGATGATGATCTTGATAGTTGTGATGATAAGGTCGAAGGCCAAGAGGAGGCCGGGAGAAGCAAGCTGGTAAGAGAAAGAAATCTAATAAGAGGACAAAGTCTAATAAACGAAAGAAGACTGCTGAATGAGTTGTCTAATGTAGAAGGTGTTGAAGGAAACGGTGGTGAGGAGAATGCTAAAGGTACGAAGAAGGATGAAGGTGAGGATAAGGCTGAAGAGGGTGTGAAGATTTCGAGGGTAGATTCTGTTGATGAAACCATTTGTAACGTTGTAACTTATTTGAAAGATGAATGGAGAGTTACTGCTGGTGAAGTTGAGTGAGTTGCTACTAATGAGGTTGAGCGAGATGATGTGCTTATTTCTCAAGATGCTGCAGAGTTCCCTCATGAAGCAGTCCATGTTGTTAAAGATGCTGATGATGATGATTTCTTGCCCCAATATATTCTGTTGACAAAGATTTGAAGTCACTGCTGGGTAGAAAAGACTTTGATGGGCGTGCACCTTTGAACGATGAAGCCCTTACAATGATCGATGGGATGATTGATACCTACTCTGTGACGCTCAAGAAAGTTGTTCTTGATGCGTAATTAATTTAGTAAGTTGTAAATCAATTTTGTATCAATCCATAATTTTCTTTTTTTGCCAATGATAAGGTGGTATATGTTGGTGGCGATGTTACTCGGGTGTTTGTGAGTGTTATTATGAGATTGCTATGGGGCTAGTCCATAAATCAACGGGTGTTCGAGGCCTATTTTGATATTTTGATGGGTAATAGATACATTCCCGAAAAATTCCACAAAATCTATTTCGCTTCTTCATTTCTCACGTAACATATAATAGGTTTAGTGAAGGGATCCAAGGGAAACCATTATCTGTCGAAGAAGAAGATGGGTAATTTTCTTAAAAACCCGAATTTGAGGAAATATGCATTGCTGCAACTGGAAATGCTCAACCGTATTGTTATTAACGAATGTTGGTACTTTATATTCCCATTACACTCTATGAATTATTGGCTTTTGGTTGTGTACAACCCAAGGGAGATGAAGTTCTTTGCATAAAACTCAATGGGTTCGCCTAAAACAAGTCACGCGGAGAAGGTATGGGGTTGTTTCATGAAATCATATTAGGAATATAAAGGTATTGCCACAATTGCGGCAGCAAATAAATACCCACACCTCTATACCTTCCGTAGTCAAGAACCAGAAAGCTTGGACTGTGGGGCATTTATTTGCCTCTACTTGGAGTCACTTGCAAAGGATACCGTAGAGTTCAAGCAGTTTGCAAAAGGAATCCTCATCGCAGAGTACCGTGTATATATCGCTCATTGCATATTGAAATAGGGTTGTCAGCTGTTGTGAATGTTATGCGATTTGTACGAATGAACTAATAACTTTCTATTTTGTACTTGTTAACTGTGGTTGTACCTTTTTCGATGAATGACAATGGTTGATTCTGAACTGTAAGTAATAGTTTGTTGAGTGATGTAGTGGTATTGTGTAACTAAATTCACAATTTGTAGAGTTTAGAATTGGTAATGCGCTGAACTGAACTCATAGTTTATATAGTGATGAATTGGTAACTCAGGAACTAAACTCAGAGTTTGTAGAGTGATGAATTGGTAACTCAATAATTGAACTCACAGTTTGTAGAGTAATAAATTGGTAAATCAAGAACTGAAGTCAGTTTGTAGAGTGATGAATTGGTAATTCAAGAACTGAACTCATAGTTTGTAGAGTGATGAATTAGTAGTACGCTGAAATGAACTTACAGTTTGTAGAGTGATGTATTGGTAACCATTGTATCTCAAGAAAATTACAAAAGTTTAAGTAACCATTGTTATTGTTTATGATGGTAACATATGTAAGTGTCCACAACATATAATCATGAAGTCCTTCCAATTAATCTTGAGTGTTATTGAATTATAATAGTAACTTTTATAAACACTAATTACAAACTTAGTTGTACGATCATTTCTATTTAGTGTTTCAAATCCTTACTATATACGTTTAATTCCGAATATGTCACTCTACAAAGTCTGCTTTTAATTTCCAATATTTTACTCTGCAAAATCTGCTTTTAATTCCGAATATTTAACTCATCACTCTACAAAGTCTGCTTTTATTTCCAAATATTTCAACCTAGAGAGTCTGCTTTTAATTCCGAATATTTAACTCATCACTCTACAAAGTTTTCTTTTAATTCCGAATATTTAACGCATCACTCTACAAAGTCTGCTTTTAATTCTGAATATTTAACTCATTCCAAATATTTAACTCATTACTCTACGAAGTCTGGTTTTAATTTTGAATATTTAACGCATCACTCTACAAAGTCTGATTTGAATTCTGAATATTTAACTCGTCAATCTACAAAGTTTGGTTTTAATTCTGAATATTTAACTCATCACTCTGCAAAATGTAAATTCATTTCAGAATTACCAATTCATCACTCTACAAATTGTAAGTTTAGCTCCGCATTCCCACTTCATCACTATACAGACTGTAAGTTCATTTCAGATTACCAATTCATCAGTCTACAAACTGTTTAGTTCAGAATTCTCAATTCATCACTCTACAAACTTTAAGTTTAGTTCCGCATTTCCATTTTATGTGACACCTCGTTTCTTAGGCAAGCCAGGTATGACATCACAAGAGGGTTTACCAATGTTTTAATTCTCCTTATGTTTTAATTCAAATGTTGTATTAATTGTTTAAGTGACATTTGTGCCCTAAGTGTTTAAATTTCACACTTCAACTCCCGTATTTAAATTCTATTACTTGAATTAATTTCCCGAACATTGTATATACGTGATATACTTGAATTATATGATTTATGAACTTGTTTACATTCTCTTTTTACGTTTTAGAACCTGTTTGTTGTGGTCTTTGACCATTTATTTATTTTGGGGACTCGGGGGCCTAACGGAGTTTTAGCGCACCTTGTTTTCCGGAGGCCTTAACTTGAGATCGGGAATTCGGATTGAAATTTGGAAAGTGGCACTGGACTCGTAACGAAGATATAGAGCTAAAAAACCTACCTTGTATTTTTCTAAGCCTGTTTGTGCCTCCAAAAGTTGTCCGAACCAAGCCACACGAATAGATTCTCCGCCTTGGAGTATTTTGGGCATAACTCTTTCATTTCTTAACCAAATGACTTAAAACTTTTGTCTATTTAACCCGAATTAAATCTATTTTCTCCTCCCCTAACCCTCATAATCGTTCCACACAAGAAAGGAAAGGGAAGGTGTTGCAAATTTGGGGATTCATCTCATTCCCGCCACTATTCACCAAGAGGAGATTTGAGCTCCATACTCCTCCATCTCCACTCCAATTTGAAAGGTAAGTATATGATTGTTTTCTCCATACTTATCTGAACATTTTCATCAATGGAATTCAGTTTTTGAGTTAGTCTTGTTAGAGATTTGAAGCTTGATGTGAATAGTTAGGGATTGTGGGTCTTTGGTGATTTCTTGCCAGTTGATGTATGATATTGGAGCTGATCTTTGCTGCATTTTTTGGGATGTGTATGGCTTGTTGTTTCTGCCTTTGTTGCTCCTTTGTTGCTGTTGTGTTGTTGTTGTTGAGTTGCTGGGGATGGTTGTTCTCGTTTTTTAGGAAGAAGAACGGGTAACGCCCGTTACCTCGTTCATGTGTATTAGAGGTCACGCCCGTGACCTTCTCCAGGCCCTTAAGGGCTTTGCTACTGCCTCCAGTAATGGGGGTTACCCCCTTTAGGCATGGGAGGGTTAACCCCCATTACCCCTCCCTTTCTTGCTACGTTGGTGGCTGTTTGGTGACAACTTTTGTGGTGTTAATCATATACTTGTTTCTCGTTTCATTTTTTATTGTATTTAATTTCTCCCACCCCGATTATGATCCTAACATGTTGATGTATTGTAATATGTTATGTTTTGTTGTTTATTTTAAGTTTATGGCCTTGTTTGCTAAGTATAATTGTGACGTGAATTCATGACCGTATAAGTGATACGTGTAATCTTTTCTTTTGTCGTTTGCCTCCTTTATGCATTTTAAACTTATGAACCCTTGTGTTATGCTATAATATGATACATTATGAGTTTATTTGATATGATATTAGTGTGATTCTTGAATTCTTTATATGATATTTCGTTATTTGCTCTGACATGCCTAGTTATGAATTTATATGGCATGCATTGCATCTATTTGCATTTGTATGCGTTATCGTGTGTCTAATCGGTTTTCGATTGAGTCTAATTCTTAAGTATGTGTTTGTTTATCTCAGAGTCAAGTTTGGGAGGTGTCAGATCCACCATTGAGCTTCTTCTTGGTCATCAACGCTCGTCCGTGAGCACTTTTGGTAAAAGGTGAGGTTTAGGTTTGTTTTCTTTTTAGTTAATACGGCCTACGACCCTATATACTCGTTTTCAAGCCCCGCATGTGACTATAATATTATATTTATATAATAGATACGTGTTTATAAGATACGTTTATGACTTTGTCATACGATTAAATGTTTTAAATTATATGTACGAGCATCTGTGAGCTTGAAAATGTTTTGCAATAAGGCTATGCTCCAAACCGTTTGTCTTCGTGCAAGTTATGTTCTTCTTCAACATGACATGATTTAGGATGGCACGGAGAGGTGTGTTAAAAGCATATGCCGAGTTGCAAGGTGAGGTATGTTAAGGTACGTTAAGTTATGTTTGATATGTAGAGAGTTATGATCTGATAAGCTCTGTTCTAATTTGTTGGGCCCCAGAGACATGGATAAGGACACCCGGGATGGCAAGGACCGTCGGGTTAAGCCTGTTCAAGGTCTCCATTTGAAGTACTTACGCGTGACTCTTGGAGGTTGAGAAGGCGTGGTGCTTCAAACACATTGTGGGTTAGCTACCCCGTGTGTATTAGTAATGAGTAGTGAGGTTTTTCTCCCCAAACTATGTGGTTGATGGGGTTGGATTTGTTTGATGACTTATGATTTCCGTTTTAATATGTATGTTAGTAAGTGGGGAGTTAGTTGAAGACCCGTACTCACAGGGTATAAGAATTGGTTATGATATGTTGATTATGAAATGAGATAGGATCTTTCTTTTATACTTTGATCGGTTAAGAATATGAATATGTATAAGTATGATTTCAAAATGACTTTGGTATGCAAAACCCTACCCCAGTTCATAGTTTTTTGTTTAATATGTGCCTTGCTCTACATGTATATGTGTGTGGGTGTGCGTTAGCCCCCTCACTCAGTCGGTGGATTGACCCTCTCCTTTCAACTTTTCAGTTTGCAGGTTTTGGTTCGTGCTACGCGGAGTCGTGAGTTGGTCAAGTTTCTAGTCGCCTAGTTCGAGTTGCATTTCTTGTTGTATTCGGTCACACTTTTGTATAAGATTTGCATTTGTTAAATGGATTATGTATGAACTTATGAATTCCTGTTTAATTATTCCGGGACAGGCTTCTACGGATAGTTGATCCCGTACTTGTTGTTGATTTATATTTCTTGAATTTCATATGCACGCTTCCGCTTTGTTGTCGTTTTCGCGCGCTCTGGTCCTGTCTTAGCTCTGCCTGGCTTAGCCTGTGCGTAGGTCCCCGTTCGCTTAGCCTTGGGCTTATGTATGGATTCCTATTTCATATGTGGGTTCGGGGACTAGGTGCGGGGGATGTGGTGGCTCACCGCTCAAGGCCTACATCCTAAAGTTGTATCAGAGCTCTAGGTTGTAAAACCGGATTTCTAGCGTCGTATCGTGTCAAGTACAGGTCGTACGGCGTATGAACAACCTGCTAATGTGTGCATTGCATCAAGATATGTGGATTTTCTTGAATTACGTGTTTTAAATTGTTGCTTTCAATTCACTAATTGTTGTTGTTGCATACTTTACATGCGTTTGTTATCCCATTTATGTGTTATAATCATTTACTAGCCGGATGCATCGTATTTTCTCCTACCTTGTGTATTCTAGGTTAATACCTCACAGCGATCAACCACTCATTTCAACGACCATGGCCCCTAAGTTGAAATTGGGATCAAGTAAAGATGAAGGCTCTTCACAACGGCCGAATCATCGTACCGTTAATCAATCTACCAAGATGCGGGGTAAAATGGCCCGATTCATTGGAAGGGATCTTTTGTTCTTAGCGAGCGCGTCGTTTTCCCAGGAACAAGGCCCATGCACTCATTGCGGAGGACCCAATCGTAGTTATGGGAATTGTTGGAGAAGATTGGGCAAGTTTACTAGGTGTGGTTCCTCATAACACAAGATCAATGTATGCCCTCGTATCTATCTAGGGAGATCGAACTAGTCCGAAAGAGCAGCCCAATTTATGGATGGAATTAGGGAAGATCTTCGGGAAATGAAAATCGGTGACAGGTTTCGAATCCGTAAAAAATGATTAAAATACCTATTTAACGACTAAACACAAAGTATAGTGCAAACAGGGTCGATCCACAGAGACTGGTTGATTTATTTCTAACAATTCCAAGTTATTCACGAGAAGTAACAATTAAAAGGGGGGTTTTTGGAATTATTCTAACCTAAGTATGCGATTAAAATAAATAACAAGAATTAAAAAGCTAACTAAAACTAAGCAAGTAAGATCACGTAGGGTTAAATCAATCAGAGGAAACATTATCTAGCCAGGGATATTCGATTCGAATTGTTATATTGATCATTGACTTAAAGATGAATTCAAGTTATTCAGACAGATTAGCTATAGTTGATAGAGACACTCGACTCAACCTCGTTTTTACTTAATTAATCGGATAACCTAGAGACACTCGACAGTTATCTTCCCTAACAAATTCACAACCCCTAGAGACACTCGACAGGATTTAATGAATTCGCAGCATTAAGAACCATAAAAACACCAATCCTAATCAACCAAGTCGTGACACACGCAAGATTTAAATTAGATTATCAAATCCCTTAGTGAACGAGGAATTTTATCGCTAAGACCCTGCCACTAATTTACCACAATTTATCAATCAACTTTACATACACTTCAAGCATCATGAATGTCACTATGCAATTAAAACAACCTAGAGATCGTGCACTATCGCAAAATTACCTAATCACAATAAACACGAAACACGGAGATAAGATAAATGCCTAAATAAAAATGAATTAATAAAAACATTTAGCTCTCACAATATCCAAAATCGAATCTTAATCCCTAGCTAGATAATTAAAAGTTTTGCTATAAAATCCATAAAAACAATACTAAAGGAATTCTTTAACATAAATAAACTAAAAAAAGAAAGAATTAAACTAAGAACGAAGAACTGGTGTCGAAATCTGCTCCTCGATGATGCCTCCAAGATCTCGAACTCTGCTCCCCCAAATCTGCCTCCAAAGTGTTCGTATATATAAGCCAAAGTCTCCAAATCCTCAAGCAATAAGGAATGTAATTCTTGTCCTCCAAGTTGGGCTACACGAGACCAGGCCTTCTCCCATTAATTTCCAATCAAAGTGGGCTCCTCCAATTAATTACAAAGGCATGCGCAGCCCATCACATTGCCATGCCAAATTGGGCAATTCCCAATTAAAAGCCAAGGCTACGCCTTCAACAGCCCAATTCTGACTAAAATAATTTGATAATTAATTCCATGCACAACCGCTTATCAATCTTCCAATGTCAATAAGTTCCCAAGAAACACGTATGTGGCCCATTCTCAATTAATCCCCAAAGTCAAAGCCACAAAAATCCACAATTCCAACAAGTCCAGCAAATTGCATCCAAGCCCACTCTTGTCCATACCAATTACATGCATGCACACAATTCCATCCAAGATCTGCTCGCTGCAAGACAACAACAAATAGATCAATTTTTTCATAGAAAGACCAATTTCGCACTAATTTCGCCTTCAAGCCCCGATTTTACAAAATAAATAACAAAGCATCAATTACTTTTAAAATAATATCAATTAAAGCACAATTCGGGGTGAAATTCAATCATAAAATTGATGAATTAACGAGGTATCAACCGGGATCGAGTCTTGAGCATGGATCGAGAGTACCCGGGAAGCCCTCCGGGTTAAATCCACGAAGTTAAAAGGAAAGAGCCGAGTAGGAAGAAATTAGTTGGGAAGTAGCTCGGGATCGAGATCGAGGAGGAATCGTGAGGACTCTCAACCAGGTCCAAAGAAGAAGAAGAAAGCAAAAGTATCTTCATCAATGGAGCAACCTCCTTGCACTCATTGTAGGAGAAATTCTCATACTTATGAGAACTGTTGGAAGAGATTGGGACGATGCTACGAATGTGGATCACCAAAGCACAAATTGGAAGAATGTGAACGGCGAAGGCCAAAGAAAGCACTAGGAGGTACTTGCATTCTTAGTACGAGCATCCATCCCACATTGTATCTTTATACTTACTTGTGATGTGCGTTGTGTATTGCCATTACCTGTTGCTTTCTTGTTTAATTGGTGACAACGTGATGCATAGCATAAGAAAATCTAACCCGGCATGCGTAAGTTTAATGTCTTCGTGATAGTTTACGAGATACCCTACACTACCGAGAGAAGTCTCCATTCGGGATGCTGAAAGCTCAGATAAGAAGAAAATGATAACTCTGAAGATTCAATTGAAGTTATAACAAGGAATTAAGGACATAATAAAAAGGGAAGAGTGTTACCACATTACGCGAACCTCGTTCTTATTTACTTGATGTATCACTTGGGATTTCGAGAAGAAAGGCCTGTTCAATGGTTGGTAATCAAGGAAGTGTCGAAGTGAGAAGAGGAACTGAGAACAAGTATCTGAACTTAACTCCTAGGAGGGGAAAAGATTGATTCACTATTTAACGTGGTTATCAAGGAAAAGTAGATGGTGGTGCACTAACGAGAGATCAATATCTCTCCCTTTCTTAAGCATACAAGTATCCAACGGAAGGGAACCTTGTTGGGAAAACTTAACCGGAATAATTGAAGGAATGGGAATTGTTGAGGAGCTAAAAAGTTAGAAGTCGAATTTTTCCGGGGAAATGAGATGGTCGACTCGTCATACAAGAACATCGAAAAGAAAATAAAAATGAGGAAGGGCATGGGAATTTTGGAGGGAGGGGGAGGGGAATGAAAGAGCTCTAAGGGATCGTGGAAGAATGTAGATTGTGAAGGTGTGAACGCTAGGGCTTACTACTCGATGGTTCTGACGAGCATCCCCTTTACCGGACTACCAAAATACAAGAGAGTAATGCCGAGGAGTTGGGATTTGAATCAGACAAGGTTTAAGGAGGGCCCAGAAGGAGTGGATTGAATGACTTCAAGGCAGCCGGATGATCGCGGTACGATAATTGTTGACCGAGTTTAGGGTGGTCCAAGATTAAATGTGATATGAAAGATTTCGGAGGGGAAAAGAATTTAAACAATCGCTCATGTCAACAAGGGGATTGTAGAAGAGAAAAGAGAATTGCTCGGAGCTAAGTACCATCATTTAAAAACGGAGTTGGGAGAAGGAATGGGATTATCAAGCTAGGGATTCATTCAAGAAAACTGAGGTCGAGGAATTTGGGGTACAAACTATACAGTACCAACCATGACTCTTCACACAATCTCATTAATGTGAAGTACTCCAAGAAATGTTGAACGGTACATAAATCATTCATGGCACGTGCATCATGCATTTTTAATTGTTAAATATAATTGTTGTGTACTTTACTTGTGCGGGTGTATTTCTTGATTGAGGAGTGAGTAGTTATCTTGGGTGATAACTCCAAGGTACGAGTGTGTGGTTTTCACGGTAAGTTGAGCGTCGCATTTACAACGGTCTTCCGAAGCAAGCAAGGAGTGGAGATTTAGCTCTCTAGCAAAAGGGACTTCTTGAGCTAGAAGGTGCGAGTGGTGGAAGTTCGGTAACTACGTCATTCGTGTAACACCCAGCTCTTTAGTAGTTGGAATGGATTGAACAATGGGTGATGAATCAAATTTGGACCCTCCTATCGTGCGAAACATTCAAGTTGCTCCTAGCCTGGATCAAGCGGTGAGGAATTGCTCCATCAAGATTTCAAGAATTGATCAAACCCCTTGTGTATGAAGACCTTACCGGGCTAATACTTGTCGGGATATCATGAACCTCAAACATGGGATGAATACGGGAAGTTGCTTGAGCTTGAAACTCGAGCGATGAACCTGGGGACTAGGTTCTTTTAAGGGGGAAGGATTGTCACACCCCGTTTTTTCAGCAAGCCAGGTATGGCATCATGAGAGGGTTTATCGACGTTTTAATTCTCCTTTTGATTTAATTCATATGTTGAATTAATTATTTAAGTGACATTTGTGCCCTAAGTGTTTAAATTTCACACTTTAACTCCCGTATTTAAATTCTATTACTTAAATTAATTTCTCAAACTTCGTATATACGTGATATACTTAAATTATATGATTTATGAACTTATTTACATGCTCGTTTTACGTTTTAGAACTCGCTGCTTGTGGTCTTTGCCATTTATTTGTTTTGGGGACTCGAGGGCCTAGCGGAGTTTTAGCGCACCTTGTGTTCCGGAGGCTGTAACTTGAGATCGGGAATTTGGATTTGAATTTTGGAAGTGGCGCTGGACTCATAACGAAGATACGAAGCTAAGGAACCTACCTTGTAATTTTCTAAGCCCTTTTGTGCCTCCGAAATTTGTCCGAACCGAGTTGTACGGGCAGATTCGCCACCTTGGAGTATTTTGGGCATAACTCTTTCATTTCTTAACCAAATGACTTGAAACTTGAGTCTATTTAACCCTAGTTAAACCTATTTTCTCCTCCCCAAACCCTCATAATCGGTCCACACAAGAAAGGAAAGGGAAGGTGCAGCAAACTTGGGGATTCATCTCATTCCCGCCACTATTCACCAAGAGGAGATTTGAGCTCCATACTCCTCCATCTCCACTCCCATTTGAAAGCTAAGTATATGATTGTTTTCTCCATACTTATGTGATCATTTTAATCCATGGAATTCAATTTTTGAGTTAGTCTTGTTAGAGATTTGAAGCTTGATGTGAATAGTTAGGGATTGTGGGTCTTTGGTGATTTCTTGCCAGTTGATGTATGATATTGGAGCTGATCTTTGCTGCATTTTTTGGTATGTTTTTGGCTTGTTGTTGCTGCCTTTGTTGCTGCTGTGTTGTTGTTGTTGAGTTGCAGGGGATGGTTGTTCTCGTTTTTTAGGAAGAAGAACGGGTAACGCCCGTTACCTCGTTCATGTGTATTAGAGGTCACGCCCGTGACCTCCTCCAGGCCCTTAAGGACTTTGCTGCTGCCTTCAGTAATGGGGGTTATCCCCTTTAGGCATGGGAGGGTTAACCCCCTTACCCCTCCCTTTCTTGCTATGTTGGTGGCTGTTTTGTGACAGCTTTTGTGGTGTTCGTTGGATACTTGTTTCTCGTTTCATTTTTTATTGTATTTAATTTCTCCCACCCCGATTATGATCCTAACATATTAATGTGTTGTAATATGTTATGTTTCATTGTTTATTTTACGTTTATGACCTTGTTTTCTAAGTATAACTGTGACGTGAATTCATGACCGTATAAGTGATACGTGTAATCTTTTCTTGTGTCGTTTGCCTCCTTTATGCATTTTAAACTTATGAACGCTTATGTTATGCTATAATATGAAAAAATATGAGTTTATTTGATATGATATGAGTGTGATTCTTGAATTCTTTACATGATATTTCGTTATTTGCTCCGACATTCCTAATTATGAATTTATATGACATGCGTTGCATCTACTTGCATTTGTATGCATCGCCGTGCGCCTAATCGGTTCACGATTGAGTCTAATTCTTGAGTATGTGTTTGTTTATCTCAGAGTCGAGTTTGGGAGGTGTCGGATCCACCATTTAGCTTCTTCTTGGCCGTCAACGCTCGTCCATGAGCACTTTTGGTAAAAGGGGAGGTTTAGGTTTGTTTTCTTTTTAGTTAATAAGACCTACGACCCTATATGCTCATTTTCAAGCCCGGATATGATTATAATATTACAATTATATAATAGATACGTTTTTATAAGATACGTTTATGACTTTGCCATACGATTATATGTTTTGAATTATATGTACGAGCATATATGAGCTTGAAAATGTTTTGCAATAAGGCTATGCTCTAAACCGTGTATCTTCATACAAGTTATGCTCTTCTTCAACATTATATGATTTAGGATGACACGAAGAGGTACGTGAAAATCATATGTCGAGTTGCAAGGTAAGGTATGTTAAGGTACGTTAAGTTATTTTTGATATCTAGCGAGTTATGATCTGATAAGCTCTGTTTTGATTTGCTGGGCCCCCGAGACATGGGTAAGGACACCCAGGACGGCAAGGACCGTCGGGGTTAAGCCTGTTCAGGTCTCCATTTGAAGTAATTACGCTCGACTCTTGGAGGTTGAGAAGGCGTGGTGCTTCAAGCACATTGTGGGTTAGCTACCCCATGTGCATTGGTAATGAGTAGTGAGGGTTTGCTCCCCGAACTACGTGGTTGTTGGGATTGCATTTGTTTTATGACTTCTGATTTCTGTTTTAATATGTATGTTAGTAAGTGGCGAATTAGTTGAAGACCCGTACTCGTCGAGTATAAGAATTGGTTAAGATATGTTGATTATGAGACGGGATAGGATCTTTCTTTTATACTTTGATCAGTTAAGAATATGAATATGTATAACTATGATTTGAAAATGGCTTTGGTATGCAAAACCCTACCCAGGTTCATAGTCTTTTGTTTAATATGTTCCTTGCTCTATACGTATATGTGTGTGGGTGTGCGTTAGCCCCCTCACTTAGTCGGTGGACTGACCCTCTCCTTTCAACTTTTCAGTTTGCAAGTTTTAGTTCGTGCTAGGTAGAGTCGTGAGTCGGTCAAGTTTCTAGTTGCCTAGTTCGAGTTGCATTTCTTGTTACATTCGGTCACACTTTTGTATATGATTTGTATTTTTTAAACGGATTATGTATGAACTTACGTATTCTTGTTTAATTATTTCGGGATAGGGTTCTAGGGATAGTTGAACCCGTACTTGTTGTTGATTTGTATTTCTTGAATTTCTATGTATGCTTCAACTTTGTTGTCGTTTTCGCGTGCTCTGGTCCTTTCTTAGCTCCGCTTGGCTTAGCGTGTGCGTAGGTCCCCGTTCACTTAGCCTTGAGCTCATGTATAGATTCCTATTTTATATGTGGATGCGGGGGATGTGGTGGCTCGCCGCTCCGGGCGCTACACTTTATCACTATACAAACTGTAAGTTCAGTTCAGAATTACTAATTCATCTCTCTACAAAATGTAAGTTCAGTTCAGAATTCCCAATTCATCATTCTACAAAAGTACCATTTAGTTTCATATTCCCACTTCATCATTATAGAAACTGTAAGTTGAGTTCAAAATTACTGATTCATCACTCTACAAATTACCAGTAAAGGACACCGGGTATATGCCTATGAAACACATACCATACCTTCATTCCCGCATTCACCAGATGAGAAAATCAACAACCCAATATTTACTGCACATTGGAAATACATGTTCCTTTAATGTAGGATTACAACCGAGGGTGAACTATTACCAACAATGAAAAACCACCCATAATCTTACACAAAGAGGAATCAAATAAAGCATCGTACTAGGAAGGATAGCCATGAGATAAGAAGAAGAGCTGAAAAAAAAATTATACTTCATCTTTAGAACTCTGATTTCAGCATCTTGGACACTGATCTTTTTGTTACAGTTAGAAATAAGTGCTGTCATTTCAGCGGTAGGTTCTAGATTGATCCACTCCCACATGCTACATGTCCCCTTGCAACATTTAGCAAACTTTCGATGAGGATTTTTGGGAGTCTTAGAAGTGAAAACATGGGCCGCAACACCACAATAACATAACAGCCTCGACTCACCCTGCGCCGACGGTGTTGAATGAAACATAATTAAAAAAATATTTGCACATTAACAACCATTGAAGCTTTAGTTGAGGTCAAGAAACAAAAGAAAGAAAGTAATATAAAACAAACTAACAACCATTGCCAGAAAAATATTGAAGCGACATCAAAATGCAAACAGAACGACACAAAAAAAATTAGGCATAGACAAAAAAGAACAGATTACAACATCGATAAATTTAAATCTAGTACGACAAACGGTCTCATACAGTTCCACTAATATACTTTACCATCCTGCTCTCCATCGCCCGCAGAAAATTAGGGCACCAATCGCGAAAAGAAAGCGTGAAAAAGAAATCTCCGGTGATGGCTGGTGAGAGTTGGTAAAGTGGAGGTGTGAATGAAGCAAAAATGGACTGGCGGGAGGAAAAACATAAGGCCAAAACAGACTTTTTAGGTGACTGAGGGGTTTGGGAAAAATATATTGTTATTGGTGATCTAAAACATAGATTTTTCAAACTAGGGGGGCTTATGATAAGTTTTCAACATATTTTGTCCTCTTTATGTTAGGAATAGTGCCCTAGAAAGCCGATTGTATATCCGCTTTGTGCTTTTCCTTATTGTAATCACAGACAATCTTTGAATGAAATAACGAATTGAGGCAACACTTCTTTATATGCTCTTGTTTGGTATGCGTTTACTTTAGCTGTGCATGTATGAGAACTCCCCTAATCCTGATGACTTTAGGACTCTACCATTTAGGTGAAATGGTTCATGAAACGAGCCCTATATCACATAAGTCATGATTAGTAAAATACTCCAAGCCGATGAGTCCTACAGACAGTGGGAGTGTCAACCTGACTCCTCTAAGGCTTGCTTGTGGGATCACGCCCTTAAGAAGGACCACCTTGTTTCATGGAGGTGCAAAGTGTATAGTTAATACGTGCGTGATACATGAGGGTGCTTACTTTAATAAGTAAGTTCACTGAGGTGCCCCGTGTGAGAACATTCCTAAATGGGAAAGGAAGTTTCTATTTCAGGAAATGGAAACTTCCAGATTAGGAAATATCTCACGAGTCATTGATGTGATTAATTGATCCTTAGACTTGAGGTTCCTTGTCACTTTATGAGTTAACTCTGCAGTCTTTGGTATAAGCTTTAAAGGGTGTCGCCTTAGACAACTGATTCAAGGCTTATGCTGGGGCTGCACAAGTGACTCATGAAAGTGAATGAGAATCAAGAAAGGACCTACACTTGCATTTGCAAGGTGATCTCTTATTGTGTAAGTCATTCATATGCCATATGGAGTCCTTGGCCAAGGCAGTAGATCAAGATATCAAGAAAAGGGTTTCTTGGATTGAGATCAAATGGATATGAAATGCACTTAGCTTTAAGACCGGATTATTAGGGTTCTGATTATTCCCTTGCCCTAGATCTTGGTTGAGAGATAGTAAGTAGGAGGATTGTATCTCACATGAATCAATGACTTAAAGGTTCTGTCGAATCCGAACATTCCAATTCAGCTAGGGGTTAAACACCTGTTGCTAGACTATGGTCGTTTAATCTGTGGACTGATTAATTAATTAGTGAATTAATTAATTAGGGTCACTGCTAATTGAATTGAGAACCTAGAGGGTCACACACAACAACTTGGTTACATGAGTTGAGGCTTGAAAATGATTAAACGAGTTAATCGGGCCAAGAGGGTTCCACACGTGTGAAATCACAAGTGTGGCTCACGTGAGTGACACGTGTCACTGTGACACGTGTCACACACGTGTATATATATATATTATATATATATATTAAATAATTAATTAGTTAATTATTTAATAGACTTTGGTTTAATTTTGAATTAAAAAGAAAGTCTAATTTTGGAGAAAATAATCTAGTTAATTAATTATGAATTAATTAATTAGATAAAAATAAGTTATTTATTTTATAATAAATAAAGTATAAAATTATCCAAAAATAGTTTGGATATTTTTAGCTCTCTTCAAAGTTGATTTGAATTAGAATTCAAAGTCAAAGTTGGAAAATACTTGATGATCAAGTAATAGGAGAGAGGGACCAAAATCCTAGCCCATAAAGGACTAGGAATTTCGGCACCCCCTCCCTATTGTTGGAAAACACGAATCAGAAAGCAGCGGAATTTAAAAATTTTTTCCCAACAAAAGGATCTAGGACTCGCAATCGTGTAACCAAATTCGTAAAGATAGAAAACTTACTTTTCTTTTATTCTTTCTTGAAGCGTTTCAAGCCACCCAAGAACGCTCTTCACGCGGCTTGATCCCCTCTCCTTGGTAAAGCTCGAATCTTCAAACTTCTAACTTGAAGTCTCTAGAGAAAGTCCACCAACTTGATCACAATCTAACTAGTAAGGATGCTAGTTCTCTAGTTAGTGTTTGGGCTTAACCTAGGGTTTAATTTAATCTTGGAGAAAGGAAGGTGTTCAACACATGAACCAAGAATTGTCTATTAGCTCTAAAGGGGAGCTCGAGCTCCCCTATATATAGGCAAGGGGGTGCCGAAATTCCTAGTCCTTTATGGGCTAGGATTTTGGTCCCTCTCTCCTATTACTTGAGGATCAAGTATTTTCAACCTTGACTTTGAATTCTAATTCTAGTCAACTTTGAAGAGAGCTTAAAAAATATCCAAACTATTTTTGGATAATTTTATACTTTATTTATTATAAAATAAATAACTTATTTTATCTAATTAATTAATTCATAATTAATTAACTAGATTATTTTCTCCAAAATTAGACTTTCTTTTTAATTCAAAATTAAACCAAAGTCTATTAAATAATTAACTAATTAATTATTTAATATATATATAATATATATATATATATATACACGTGTGTGACACGTGTCACAGTGACACGTGTCACTCACGTGATCCACACGTGTGAATTGACACGTGTGGAACCCTCTTGGTCCGATTAACTCGTTTAATCATTTTCAAGCCTCAACTCATGTAACCAAGTTGTTGTGTGTGACCCTCTAGGTTCTCAATTCAATTAGCAGTGACCCCAATTAATTAATTCACTAATTAATTAATCAGTCCACAGATTAAACGACCATAGTCTAGCAACAGGTGTTTAACCCCTAGCTGAATTGGAATGTTCGGATTCGACAGAACCTTTAAGTCATTGAATCATGTGAGATACAATCCTCCTACTTACTATCTCTCAACCAAGATCTAGGGCAAGGGAATAATCAGAACCCTAATAATCCGGTCTTAAAGCTAAGTGCATTTCATATCCATTTGATCTCAATCCAAGAAACCCTTTTCTTGATGTCTTGATCTACTGCCTTGGCCAAGGACTCCATATGGCATATGAATGACTTACACAATAAGAGATCACCTTGCAAATGCAAGTGTAGGTCCTTTCTTGATTCTCATTCACTTTCATGAATCACTTGTGCAGCCCCAGCATAAGCCTTGAATCAGTTGTCTAAGGCGACACCCTTTAAAGCTTATACCTAAGACTACAGAGTTAACTCATAAAGTGACAAGGAACCTCAAGTCTAAGGATCAATTAATCACATCAATGACTCGTGAGATATTTCCTAATCTGGAAGTTTCCATTTCCTGAAATAGAAACTTCCTTTCCCATTTAGGAATGTTCTCACACGGGGCACCTCAGTGAACTTACTTATTAAAGTAAGCACCCTCATGTATCACGCACGTATCAACTATACACTTTGCACCTCCATGAAACAAGGTGGTCCTTCTTAAGGGCGTGATCCCACAAGCAAGCCTTAGAGGAGTCAGGTTGACACTCCCACTGTCTGTAGGACTCATCGGCTTGGAGTATTTTACTAATCATGACTTATGTGATATAGGGCTCGTTTCATGAACCATTTCACCTAAATGGTAGAGTCCTATAGTCATCAGGATTAGGGGAGTTCTCATACATGCACAGCTAAAGTAAACGCATACCAAACAAGAGCATATAAAGAAGTGTTGCCTCAATTCGTTATTTCATTCAAAGATTGTCTGTGATTACAATAAGGAAAAGCACAAAGCGGATATACAATCGGCTTTTTAGGGCACTATTCCTAACAATCTCCCACTTGCCCGTCAAAGCCATTCTAAAGCTACTCTAAGTCCCATCTTCTGAAGATGACCTTGGAAAGCTTCTCGACTAAGGGGTTTAGTAAGTGGATCTGCCACGTTCTCTGCTGATGTGACCCTCTCAATTAGCACATCTCCTCTTTTGATAATATCACGGATTAGGTGATACTTCCTCATAATGTGCTTGGTCCGTTGGTGAGATCTTGGTTCTCTTGCTTGAGCAACCGCCCCAGTGTTGTCACAAAACACAGTAATGGGGTCTTTCATGCTAGGAACAACATTCAATTCTTGAATGAAGTTTCTAATCCAAACACCTTCCTTAGCTGCATCATTTGCAGCTAAGTATTCGGCCTCAGTGGTCGAATCAGCAGTGGTAGTTTGCTTGGAACTCTTCCAACTCACTGCTCCGCCGTTTAGGCAGAAAATGTATCCTGACATTGACTTAAAATCATCTAAGTCAGATGCAAAGCTTGCATCGCAGTATCCTTCGATAGTAAGATCTTTCTGACCTCCGTAAACTAAGAATAAATCTTTAGTACTTTTCAAGTACTTAAGAATATTCTTCACGGCAGCCCAGTGACCATCTCCAGGGTCAGATTGGAAACGACTTGTTACACTAAGTGCATAAGCCACATCCGGTCGAGTACATAACATTGCATACATTATGCTACCTATTGCTGATGCATAAGGTGTATGAGTCATTCTTTCCTTCTCAAGGTTAGTCTTAGGACACATCTTCTTTGAAAGACATGTTCCTACACTCATAGGAAGGTTCTTAACCTTTGCTGACTCCATATTGAATCTCTTCAATACTTTGTCAATGTACATCGACTGTGATAGTCCTATTAACCTTCTAGATCTATCTCTATAGATTTTAATTCCAAGGATATAGGACGCATCACCAAGATCTTTCATCTCGAATTGGTTCGATAACCATAACTTAGTCACTTTCATGTCATCCTTCGAATTCCCAATAAGAAGGATGTCATCAACATAAAGTACTAAGAATTGCACTGAGGTCTCCAATTCCTTTCTATACACACATGACTCATTCGAAATTTGGATGAAGCCAAACGCTTTGACCGATTCATCAAATCGAATGTTCCAATTCCTAGAAGCCTGTTTCAATCCATAGATTGACCTTTGGAGTTTGCAAACCTTTTGCTCACTCCCACTGAATGTGAAACCTATGGGTTGCTCCATATAAATGTCTTTGTCAATGTCACCATTGAGAAAGGCAGTTTTCACATCCATTTGCCATATCTCATAGTCATAATATGCAGCAATGGCAAGCATGATTCGAATGGACTTTTGCATTGCAACTGGTGAAAAGGTTTCGTCAAAGTCCACGCCGGGTCTCTGAGTGAATCCTTTTGCAACCAGTCTTGCTTTGTAGGCTGCAATGCTTCCATCAACTCCAAGCTTTCTCTTAAAGATCCATTTGCAACCTATGGGTTTGACCCCATCAGGCAAATCTACCAAGGTCCAAACTTGGTTGGTGTTCATGGAATCCATTTCGGATTTCATGGCTTCTATCCACTGTTCAGAGTCAGAATCTGAAAGTGCCTCCTTATATGTCAAAGGATCATTATCCTTTTGAGAGATTTCATGGAAGAATCCATACCATCTCTCCGGCTGTCTAGGAGTACGTTCAGAACGCCTTAGAGGAGGATTTACATGTGTATCGAAATTCGTGATTGGTTGTAGTTGATCAGAGTGGGACGTTTCTTCAGTGGGTGGTATGGGGTCACTTTGTACTTCTTCTAATTCTATGATCTTGCCTTTCTTTTCTTTAAGGAACGGTTCCTCAAGAAAAGTGGCATTTCTGGAAACAAACACCTTTTGTTCAGATTGATCATAGAAGTAGTATCCTATGGATTCCTTAGGATAACCTACAAAGTAGCATAAGTTAGAACGAGATTCTAACTTATCTCCCACTGTCCTCTTCACGTAAGCAGGACAACCCCAAATTCTTAAGTAAGAATAACTAGGGATTTTACCATGCCACATTTCATAGGGCGTTTTAGGGACTGACTTAGAGGGAACAAGATTCAAAATCTTTGCTGCACTTTCTAGGGCATAACCCCAGAAAGAAGGCGGTAAGTCAGTGAAACTCATCATGGAACGAACCATATCAAGTAGGGTTCGATTCCTTCTCTCAGAAACTCCATTAAGCTGAGGAGTTCCCGGAGGAGTCCACTGAGAGATAATCCCATTACCTTTGAGATGATTAAGGAATTCTTCACTAAGATATTCGCCTCCTCGATCAGATCGAAGTGCTTTGATCTTGTGACCAGTTTGGTTCTCAACCTCCTTTTGAAATTCTAAGAATTTCTCAAAAGCTTCAGATTTATACTTCATTAAGTATACATAACCATACCGACTAAAGTCGTCAGTGAAGGTTATGAAATACTGATGATTGTTTCTTGTGCTTACACTAAGCGGTCCACAAACATCAGTATGGATCAAATCCAGAACCTTAGAGGCACGTTCCACAGTTCCTTTAAAAGGAACTTTGGACATTTTTTCCTTTGAGACAGGATTCGCAAGAAGTTAACTCTTTGAGATCATTTTCAGAGAATGATCCTAAAGTGTTTATCTTGCTAATTCTGTTCTTGGAAATGTGTCCTAATCTAGCGTGCCATAAGGGAGCTGAAACTTTGTCATCTCTCTTACGCTTTGTTTCTCGTTGTATATTCATAATATTGATATTTTGAGTTAGGTAAAGTCCATTACTTAGAGTACCGATATGAACGGAAGAGTTGTTCCGTTTGATAAAGTATTTACCATTCTTAATATAAGTTTCATAACCTTCGCAATCTAATATTGGAACTGAAATTATATTACGAATAATGCTCGGTACATAAAGGACTTTGTTTAATACTAACTCAAAACTACCTAAATCTAATCTAATTGTGCCTAAAGCTCGAGCTTCAACGTTTGAGCCATCGCCGATCTTCAAGACACATTCTCCTTCTTTGAGTTGTTGGACTTCACTTAGCATCTGTACATCATTACAGATATGAGTTCCACAACCGGTATCAAGTACCCAAGAACTAGAATTAATAGAAAGATTTACTTCAACGAGAAAGATACCTTTCTTTAGAGTAGCCTTGTACTCTGGGCAGTTTCTCCTCCAATGTCCCGCTTTGCCACAATGGAAGCAAACATCCTCTTTCTGATCACGCTTCTTCTTTTGGGCCTTCCCCTTCGAAATGCCACCAGTGGGCCTAAGGGGTTTCTTCTTCTTCTTTTGGGCTTTCTTGCCCTTACCTTTAGAAGGCCCAGAAGAGGAAGATGGAGCATTCACCATCAAAACCTTATTGTCCTTCTTGATCGTGCTTTCAGCAGTCACAAGCTGACTAATCAGCTCAGCTACAGTAGCACCAGCATGATTCATGTTGAAGTTAAGGACAAATGGGTTGAATGATGGTGGGAGCGAAGCTAGCAACAGATCCACTGAAAGCTCATCTTTCAGCGGCATGTCCATGGAGGCAAGTTTCTCAGTAAGGGCAAGAAACTTGAGTCCATATTCATGGACACTTGAACCTTCCCTCATTCTCAAGTGGAATAATTCCTTTGAAGTGTTATACCTTGTAACACGTTCATGAGGGCGGTAAAGTTGCTCTAAGTGGTCGTAAATCTCCCAAGCAAATTCCATGGCCTCATGTTGTCTTTGCAAGTCCGGAGACATGTTAGCCAACATAAGACAACGGGCTTGGAGATTATCATCCTTCCACTTCTGAATCGCGTCCCGCTCGGCCCGAGTGGGAGCCTCCCCTTCAGGAGTAGGCTCCCCTTCGAAGAGAACATAAGTTCTCTTCTCAGAATCTAAAATGATTTTTAGATTCCTCAGCCAATCAGAATAGTTGGGACCAGTCAACTTGTTTGACTCGAGGATCGATACAAGAGGGTTTTTGGTTGCCATTTCAAAACACGTAGAGAATCACAGAATCTACGACCTAAATGGTGAAACAGAGAACTAGTGAGCATGCTGAATTATAACGATATACAAAAGATAAGGTCTTTAATCTATTGTAGCTCCCACTGTTTTTCAAAGATCTAGAATTCCCAAAGATCTAAGAGGAACACGTTTCCCAATGGGTACTAAGATCCTAGGCATTTTACCTCGAACCCACGACTCGCGGACATTCTAAGTAAGAACCCTAGGTAGGTACAACTTACCAATTCTAACACCTTTAGAACTCTCAGTAATTGTTTTTGCATCACCTATCTTTCAATATGGACCCACGACTCGTGCGACATCCATATTTACTTAGGTGTTAAGCTAGACCCATCAATCATAAGATCATGACCAAAACTTAGTTCGAACGACCCACGACTCGCGGACATCGCCCTTGCCAAAATTGACCACGAAATATTGATCATTTAAAATGATCAATTAGGTAACTAAGAACTAGTAAGCTCCACTAGCTATCCCACGACTCGCGGACAATAACTAGCTTTACTTACTAAACTTAAAACCTATTGATGGAATGCTAGGAATTTAATTCAAAACTTGCATCTCGAATTAAACACCTATTTGTTCGAAATTAGCTTAATATTTAATGGGAATTTTCGAATCAACCGGAGAGTTGTCCGGTTCGACCTCACCAACATATATGTTATCCAATTTTATTAGTCTTGATTAATGCAAGTACACTTAAATGCATTTCAAACAAGCACATAAACAGATAACATGTCCTAGCATGATACTAACATGTAATGATCATGGGTTCTACCTATCTTATGCGTGATATGTGGGAGCCACTCCACAATCACAAGTTCTAACATACATGCCACATAAACAGTTCAAATCACATAAGGGAAAGCGGTAACAAAATACGAGCCCTATCTCTATTACATTTAACAATTGAGATTCCCCTCCCTAACATTTTGAGGGGTCTTCACTTATGGCCTCCTTGTTACTTGAATGTGGTCCATCTTACTCCATGGGTGCATTGTCTCCAAAATGAAAATAAAACCTCACCACCTATCTCTACTCTCAAATTACAATAAAAAGAAAAAGACATAAAGTAATAAGGCTCAATCTTCATATTGGCCTTAGACAATTACACGGGGCATACCCCGGCCTCAAAAACAGTAATATGGAAAGCCACATAATAAATCACATAACAGTACGCACATAAGTGAGGCTCCAACCTCAATTGAAAAACGCAACTATAGGGCTCCAACCCCAATTGAAACCATTCATGTGCATAAATTAAAACCATACATAGATCTAAACCCATGATCACCTAACATGCTTTTGCGAGAATTTAAATTTAGCCAATAAATTAAAATTCTCGTTTCAAGTCCTAATGACTCAAAACACGACTTAGATGCAATTCTTGTTCAAGAGCCTTTTCAATAAAACCCGAAAAACATTAAACTAATAAAATTCCAATTAATTTCCAAAATTAATAATTTTATTCTTTCATTATTTTCAGAAAATAATATTCATAATTTTTCCAAAAAACCAAATCGCTTTAATTTCTCAAAAATCCCAATTTAATCAAAATTTTAAAATAATTTTATTTTACCAAAACTGATTTTAAAAGATAAAATTAAAATAAAATTAAATCGGGATTTTTCGGACCGAAAAACACGAAACACGAAAAACACGAATGCACGGGCCCGGCATGACGCGGGATCGCCCGCCCGCCGTGCAGGAGCGCGCGCTAGGCGCGCGCCAGCGCTGCGCACAGCCGGCAGCGATTGCCGCCAGAGTGCGCGCGCCAGGCGCGCCCTTGCGCGCAGATGTGCGGCGCGGGCAGGCAGTCCCGCCCATCCCTGGGCGGGCGCTCCCGCGCGGTTGCGGGAGGAGCAGGCGGCTGTCCCGCACGGTTGCGGGACAGGCGAGCAGGGCGCCTAGGCGGGCGGGGAGGCCTCCCGCGCGGATGCGGGAGGGCTGGGCGGCGGTAATGGGGTTTGGGCGTGCGACGTGCTAGCACGCCCAATCCCATTCTTTTCGTGTCCCGTTTCGTATTTCCGGGTTTCTCCAAAACCCGTTTCAATCCAAAATTAAAAAATTCGATTTAAACAAATTTCAACTAAAACAATTTTTCAAAAACACGATTTGAGAAAACAGTTTTAGAAATTCAGGAAAAATTACAGTTTCGTAATTCAGGCTTTCTAAAAGAACTCATGAATACCTAATTCGCATCTAAGCCTAAGAATTTCTACCAAATTCAGAATAATTGAGACGAATCAGAAACACGATTAACGAGGTGGCTCTGATACCACTTGTTGGAAAACACGAATCAGAAAGCAGCGGAATTTAAAAATTTTTTCCCAACAAAAGGATCTAGGACTCGCAATCGTGTAACCAAATTCGTAAAGATAGAAAACTTACTTTTCTTTTATTCTTTCTTGAAGCGTTTCAAGCCACCCAAGAACGCTCTTCACGCGGCTTGATCCCCTCTCCTTGGTAAAGCTCGAATCTTCAAACTTCTAACTTGAAGTCTCTAGAGAAAGTCCACCAACTTGATCACAATCTAACTAGTAAGGATGCTAGTTCTCTAGTTAGTGTTTGGGCTTAACCTAGGGTTTAATTTAATCTTGGAGAAAGGAAGGTGTTCAACACATGAACCAAGAATTGTCTATTAGCTCTAAAGGGGAGCTCGAGCTCCCCTATATATAGGCAAGGGGGTGCCGAAATTCCTAGTCCTTTATGGGCTAGGATTTTGGTCCCTCTCTCCTATTACTTGAGGATCAAGTATTTTCAACCTTGACTTTGAATTCTAATTCTAGTCAACTTTGAAGAGAGCTTAAAAAATATCCAAACTATTTTTGGATAATTTTATACTTTATTTATTATAAAATAAATAACTTATTTTATCTAATTAATTAATTCATAATTAATTAACTAGATTATTTTCTCCAAAATTAGACTTTCTTTTTAATTCAAAATTAAACCAAAGTCTATTAAATAATTAACTAATTAATTATTTAATATATATATAATATATATATATATATATACACGTGTGTGACACGTGTCACAGTGACACGTGTCACTCACGTGATCCACACGTGTGAATTGACACGTGTGGAACCCTCTTGGTCCGATTAACTCGTTTAATCATTTTCAAGCCTCAACTCATGTAACCAAGTTGTTGTGTGTGACCCTCTAGGTTCTCAATTCAATTAGCAGTGACCCCAATTAATTAATTCACTAATTAATTAATCAGTCCACAGATTAAACGACCATAGTCTAGCAACAGGTGTTTAACCCCTAGCTGAATTGGAATGTTCGGATTCGACAGAACCTTTAAGTCATTGAATCATGTGAGATACAATCCTCCTACTTACTATCTCTCAACCAAGATCTAGGGCAAGGGAATAATCAGAACCCTAATAATCCGGTCTTAAAGCTAAGTGCATTTCATATCCATTTGATCTCAATCCAAGAAACCCTTTTCTTGATGTCTTGATCTACTGCCTTGGCCAAGGACTCCATATGGCATATGAATGACTTACACAATAAGAGATCACCTTGCAAATGCAAGTGTAGGTCCTTTCTTGATTCTCATTCACTTTCATGAATCACTTGTGCAGCCCCAGCATAAGCCTTGAATCAGTTGTCTAAGGCGACACCCTTTAAAGCTTATACCTAAGACTACAGAGTTAACTCATAAAGTGACAAGGAACCTCAAGTCTAAGGATCAATTAATCACATCAATGACTCGTGAGATATTTCCTAATCTGGAAGTTTCCATTTCCTGAAATAGAAACTTCCTTTCCCATTTAGGAATGTTCTCACACGGGGCACCTCAGTGAACTTACTTATTAAAGTAAGCACCCTCATGTATCACGCACGTATCAACTATACACTTTGCACCTCCATGAAACAAGGTGGTCCTTCTTAAGGGCGTGATCCCACAAGCAAGCCTTAGAGGAGTCAGGTTGACACTCCCACTGTCTGTAGGACTCATCGGCTTGGAGTATTTTACTAATCATGACTTATGTGATATAGGGCTCGTTTCATGAACCATTTCACCTAAATGGTAGAGTCCTATAGTCATCAGGATTAGGGGAGTTCTCATACATGCACAGCTAAAGTAAACGCATACCAAACAAGAGCATATAAAGAAGTGTTGCCTCAATTCGTTATTTCATTCAAAGATTGTCTGTGATTACAATAAGGAAAAGCACAAAGCGGATATACAATCGGCTTTTTAGGGCACTATTCCTAACACCTATAAATAGGGGAGCTCGAGCTCCTTATGGAGCTAATTGACAATTCTTGGTTCATGTGTTGAACACCTTCCTTTCTCCAAGATTAAATTAAACCCTAGGTTAAGCCTAAACACTAACTAGAGAACTAGCATCCTTACTAGTTAGATTGTGATCAAGTTGGTGGACTTTCTCTAGAGACTTCAAGTTAGAAGTTTGAAGATTCGAGCTTTACCAAGGAGAGGGGATCAAGCCGCGTGAAGAGCGTTCTTGGGTGGCTTGAAACGCTTCAAGAAAGAATAAAAGAAAAGTAAGTTTTCTATCTTTACGAATTTGGTTACACGATTGCGAGTTCAAGGTCCTTTTGTTGGGAAAATTTTTTAAATTCCGCTGCTTTCTGATTCGTGTTTTCCAACAAGTGGTATCAGAGCCACCTCGTTAATCGTGTTTCTGATTCGTCTCAATTATACTGAATTTGGTAGAAATTCTTAGGCTTGATGCGATTGAGTATTTGTAATTGTTTTAGAAAGCCTGAATTACGAAACTGTATTTTTTCCTGAAAGTTTCTGAAAATTGGTTTTTGTAAAATTTAATTTTGAAAAACAATTTTAGATTTGAAACTGTATAAACTGTTTTTGGATTTCTTGGATTGGTTTTGCTTTTTGAACGAAAACACGAAACGAAAACCCGGATCGCGACGAACACGCGAAACCCCGCGCGCGAAGGAGTCGCGCGCGCGGGCTTCGCGCGCCGCCGCCCGCCTGTGCTAGGCGTGCGCAAGGGCAACCGCCCAGGCTTGGCCGGGACAGACCGGCCAGCCGCCCAGCTCCTCCCGCACGCCTGTGCGGGAGCCTTCCGGGCGCGTCTAGCCGAGACTGGCCGCCCAACCCCGCCCGCATGCCTGCGGGAAAGCCGCGCCCAGCAGCGCGCAGCTTGCGCGCGCAGCACGCGCACTCTCGCGGCCTTGGCCGCGCGCTGTGCGCGCCTGTCGCGCGCGCCGCGTGCGTGCGGTCTTCTCCGCGTACGGGTCCCGTTTTCGCGATCCGGCCTTTTCGTGTTACGTGCAATCCAGTCCCAATTTTTACTTTTAATTTTAAATTTTTATTTTTTGAATATTTATTTTAATTTTTTGAATAAAACTTAAAATTGGGATTTTTGAGAAATTGAAACGGTTTATATTTTGGGAAAATACATCTTGATAAAATTATTAATTTTCAGAAATTAATTGGAATTTTATTTGTTTTGGTAATTTGGGATTTATTGAAAACTTTTATAAATAAGACTCGCATCAAGTCGTGTTTTAAGCTATTAGAGCTTAAAGCGAGAATTTTAATTTATTGGTTAAATTTAAATTCTTGCAAAAGCATGTTAGGTGATCATGGGTTTTAGATCTATGTATGGTTTTAATTTATGCACATGGATGGTTTAAATTGGGGTTGGAGCCCTATAGTTGCGTTTTTCAATTGAGGTTGGAGCCTCACTTATGTGCGTACTGTTATGTGATTTATTATGTGGCTTTCCATATTACTGTTTTTGAGGCCGGGGTATGCCCCGTGTAATTGTCTAAGGCCAATATGAAGATTGAGCCTTATTACTTTATGTCTTTTTCTTTTTATTGTAATTTGAGAGTAGAGATAGGTGGTGAGGTTTTATTTTCATTTTGGAGACAATGCACCCATGGAGTAAGATGGACCACATTCAAGTAACAAGGAGGCCATAAGTGAAGACCCCTCAAAATGTTAGGGAGGGGAATCTCAATTGTTAAATGTAATAGAGATAGGGCTCGTATTTTGTTACCGCTTTCCCTTATGTGATTTGAACTGTTTATGTGGCATGTATGTTAGAACTTGTGATTGTGGAGTGGCTCCCACATATCACGCATAAGATAGGTAGAACCCATGATCATTACATGTTAGTATCATGCTAGGACATGTTATCTGTTTATGTGCTTGTTTGAAATGCATTTAAGTGTACTTGCATTAATCAAGACTAATAAAATTGGATAACATATATGTTGGTGAGGTCGAACCGGATAACTCTCCGGTTGATTCGAAAATTCCCATTAAATATTAAGCTAATTTCGAACAAATAGGTGTTTAATTCGAGATGCAAATTTTGAATTAAATTCCTAGCATTCCATCAATAGGTTTTAAGTTTAGTAAGTAAAGCTAGTTATTGTCCGCGAGTCGTGGGATAGCTAGTGGAGCTTATTAGTTCTTAGTTACCTAATTAATCATTTCAAATGATCAATATTTCGTGGTCAATTTTAGCAAGGGCGATGTCCGCGAGTCGTGGGTCGTTCGAACTAAGTTTTGGTCATGATCTTATGATTGATGGGTCTAGCTTAACGCCTAAGTAAATATGGATGTCGCACGAGTCGTGGGTCCATATTGAAAGATAGGTGATGCAAAAACAATTACTAAGAGTTCTAAAGGTGTTAGAATTGGTAAGTTGTACCTACCTAGGGTTCTTACTTAGAATGTCCGCGAGTCGTGGGTTCGAGGTAAAATGCCTAGGATCTTAGTACCCATTGGGAAACGTGTTCCTCTTAGATCTTTGGGAATTCTAGATCTTTGAAAAACAGTGGGAGCTACAATAGATTAAAGACCTTATCTTTTGTATATCGTTATAATTCAGCATGCTCACTAGTTCTCTGTTTTACCATTTAGGTCGTAGATTCTGTGATTCTCTACGTGTTTTGAAATGGCAACCAAAAACCCTCTTGTATCGATCCTCGAGTCAAACAAGTTGACTGGTCCCAACTATTCTGATTGGCTGAGGAATCTAAAGATCATTTTAGATTCTGAGAAGAGAACTTATGTTCTTTTCGAAGGGGAGCCTAGTCCCGAAGGGGAGGCTCCCACTCGGGCCGAGCGGGACGCGATTCAGAAGTGGAAGGATGATAATCTCCAAGCCCGTTGCCTTATGTTGGCTAACATGTCTCCGGACTTGCAAAGACAACATGAGGCCATGGAATTTGCTTGGGAGATTTACGACCACTTAGAGCAACTTTACCGCCCTCATGAACGTGTTACAAGGTATAACACTTCAAAGGAATTGTTCCACTTGAGAATGAGGGAAGGTTCAAGTGTCCATGAATATGGACTCAAGTTTCTTGCCCTTACTGAGAAACTTGCTTCCATGGACATGCCGCTGAAAGATGAGCTTTCAGTGGATTTGTTGCTAGCTTCGCTCCCACCATCATTCAACCCATTTGTCCTTAACTTCAACATGAATCATGCTGGTGCTACTGTAGCTGAGCTGATTAGTCAGCTTGTGACTGCTGAAAGCACGATCAAGAAGGACAATAAGGTTTTGATGGTGAATGCTCCATCTTCCTCTTCTGGGCCTTCTAAAGGTAAGGGCAAGAAAGCCCAAAAGAAGAAGAAGAAACCCCTTAGACCCACTGGTGGCATTTCGAAGGGGAAGGCCCAAAAGAAGAAGCGTGAACAGAAAGAGGATGTTTGCTTCCATTGTGGCAAAGCGGGACATTGGAGGAGAAACTGCCCAGAGTACAAGGCTACTCTAAAGAAAGGTATCTTTCTCGTTGAAGTAAATCTTTCTATTAATTCTAGTTCTTGGGTACTTGATACCGGTTGTGGAACTCATATCTGTAATAATGTACAGATGCTAAGTGATGTTCAACAATTAAAAGAAGGAGAATGTGTCTTGAAGATCGGCGATGGCTCAAACGTTGAAGCTCGAGCTTTAGGCACAATTAGATTAGATTTAGGTAGTTTTGAGTTAGTATTAAATAAAGTCCTTTATGTACCGAGCATTATTCGTAATATAATTTCAGTTCCAATATTAGATTGTGAAGGTTATGAAACTTATATTAAGAATGGTAAATATTTTATCAAACGGAACAACTCTTCCGTTCATATCGGTACTCTAAGTAATGGACTTTACCTAACTCAAAATATCAATATTATGAATATACAACGAGAAACAAAGCGTAAGAGAGATGACAAAGTTTCAGCTCCCTTATGGCACGCTAGATTAGGACACATTTCCAAGAACAGAATTAGCAAGATAAACACTTTAGGATCATTCTCTGAAAATGATCTCAAAGAGTTGACTTCTTGCGAATCCTGTCTCAAAGGAAAAATGTCCAAAGTCTCTTTTAAAGGAACTGTGGAACGTGCCACTAAGGTTTTGGATTTGATCCATACTGATGTTTGTGGACCGCTTAGTGTAAGCACTAGAAACAATCATCAGTACTTCATAACCTTTACTGATGACTTTAGTCGGTATGGTTATGTATACTTAATGAAGTATAAATCTGAAGCTTTTGAGAAATTCTTAGAATTTCAAAAGGAGGTTGAGAACCAAACTGGTCACAAGATAAAAGCACTTCGATCTGATCGAGGAGGCGAATATCTTAGTGAAGAATTCCTTAATCATCTCAAAGGTAATGGGATTATCTCTCAGTGGACTCCTCCGGGAACTCCTCAGCTTAATGGAGTTTCTGAGAGAAGGAATCGAACCCTACTTGATATGGTTCGTTCCATGATGAGTTTCACTGACTTACCACCTTCTTTCTGGGGTTATGCCCTAGAAAGTGCAGCAAAGATTTTGAATCTCGTTCCCTCTAAGTCAGTCCCTAAAACGCCCTATGAAATGTGGCATGGTAAAATCCCTAGTTATTCTTACTTAAGAATTTGGGGTTGTCCTGCTTACGTGAAGAGGACAGTGGGAGATAAGTTAGAATCTCGTTCTAACTTATGCTACTTTGTAGGTTATCCTAAGGAATCCATAGGATACTACTTCTATGATCAATCTGAGCAAAAGGTGTTTGTTTCCAGAAATGCCACTTTTCTTGAGGAACCGTTCCTTAAAGAAAAGAAAGGAAAGATCATAAAATTAGAAGAAGTACAAAGTAACCCCACGCCACCCACTGAAGAAACGTCCCCTACTGATCAACTACAACCAATCACGAATTTCGATACACATGAAAATCCTCCTCTAAGGCGTTCTGAACGCACTCCTAGACAGCCGGAGAGATGGTATGGATTCTTCCATGAAATCTCTCAAAAGGATAATGATCCTTCAACATATGAGGAGGCACTTTCAGATTCTGACTCTGAACAGTGGATAGAAGCCATGAAATCCGAAATGGATTCCATGAACTCCAACCAAGTTTGGACCTTGGTAGATTTGCCTGATGGGGTCAAACCCATAGGTTGCAAATGGATCTTTAAGAGAAAGCTTGGAGTTGATGGAAGCATTGTAGCCTACAAAGCAAGACTGGTTGCAAAAGGATTCACTCAAAGACCCGGCGTGGACTTTGACGAAACCTTTTCGCCAGTTGCAATGCAAAAGTCCATTCGGATCATGCTTGCCATTGCTGCATATTATGACTATGAGATATGGCAAATGGATGTGAAAACTGCCTTTCTCAATGGTGACATTGACAAAGACATTTATATGGAACAACCCATAGGTTTCACATTCAGTGGGAGTGAGCAAAAGGTTTGCAAACTCCAAAGATCAATCTATGGATTGAAACAGGCTTCTAGGAATTGGAACATTCGATTTGATGAATCAGTCAAAGCGTTTGGCTTCATCCAAATTTCGAATGAATCATGTGTGTATAGAAAGGAATTGGAGACCTCAGTGCAATTCTTAGTACTTTATGTTGATGACATCCTTCTTATTGGGAATTCGAAGGATGACATGAAAGTGACTAAGTTATGGTTATCGAACCAATTCGAGATGAAAGATCTTGGTGATGCGTCCTATATCCTTGGAATTAAAATCTATAGAGATAGATCTAGAAGGTTAATAGGACTATCACAGTCGATGTACATTGACAAAGTATTGAAGAGATTCAATATGGAGTCAGCAAAGGTTAAGAACCTTCCTATGAGTGTAGGAACGTGTCTTTCAAAGAAGATGTGTCCTAAGACTAACCTTGAGAAGGAGAGAATGACTCATACACCTTATGCATCAGCAATAGGTAGCATAATGTATGCAATGTTATGTACTCGACCGGATGTGGCTTATGCACTTAGTGTAACAAGTCGTTTCCAATCTGACCCTGGAGATGGTCACTGGGCTGCCGTGAAGAATATTCTTAAGTACTTGAAAAGTACTAAAGATTTATTCTTAGTTTACGGAGGTCAGAAAGATCTTACTGTCGAAGGATACTGCGATGCAAGCTTTGCATCTGACTTAGATGATTTTAAGTCAATGTCAGGATACATTTTCTGCCTAAACGGCGGAGCAGTGAGTTGGAAGAGTTCCAAGCAAACTACCACTGCTGATTCGACCACTGAGGCCGAATACTTAGCTGCAAATGATGCAGCTAAGGAAGGTGTTTGGATTAGAAACTTCATTCAAGAATTGGATGTTGTTCCTAGCATGAAAGACCCCATTACTGTGTTTTGTGACAACACTGGGGCGGTTGCTCAAGCAAGAGAACCAAGATCTCACCAACGGACCAAGCACATTATGAGGAAGTATCACCTAATCCGTGATATTATCAAAAGAGGAGATGTGCTAATTGAGAGGGTCACATCAGCAGAGAACGTGGCAGATCCACTTACTAAACCCCTTAGTCGAGAAGCTTTCCAAGGTCATCTTCAGAAGATGGGACTTAGAGTAGCTTTAGAATGGCTTTGACGGGCAAGTGGGAGATTGTTAGGAATAGTGCCCTAGAAAGCCGATTGTATATCCGCTTTGTGCTTTTCCTTATTGTAATCACAGACAATCTTTGAATGAAATAACGAATTGAGGCAACACTTCTTTATATGCTCTTGTTTGGTATGCGTTTACTTTAGCTGTGCATGTATGAGAACTCCCCTAATCCTGATGACTTTAGGACTCTACCATTTAGGTGAAATGGTTCATGAAACGAGCCCTATATCACATAAGTCATGATTAGTAAAATACTCCAAGCCGATGAGTCCTACAGACAGTGGGAGTGTCAACCTGACTCCTCTAAGGCTTGCTTGTGGGATCACGCCCTTAAGAAGGACCACCTTGTTTCATGGAGGTGCAAAGTGTATAGTTAATACGTGCGTGATACATGAGGGTGCTTACTTTAATAAGTAAGTTCACTGAGGTGCCCCGTGTGAGAACATTCCTAAATGGGAAAGGAAGTTTCTATTTCAGGAAATGGAAACTTCCAGATTAGGAAATATCTCACGAGTCATTGATGTGATTAATTGATCCTTAGACTTGAGGTTCCTTGTCACTTTATGAGTTAACTCTGCAGTCTTTGGTATAAGCTTTAAAGGGTGTCGCCTTAGACAACTGATTCAAGGCTTATGCTGGGGCTGCACAAGTGACTCATGAAAGTGAATGAGAATCAAGAAAGGACCTACACTTGCATTTGCAAGGTGATCTCTTATTGTGTAAGTCATTCATATGCCATATGGAGTCCTTGGCCAAGGCAGTAGATCAAGATATCAAGAAAAGGGTTTCTTGGATTGAGATCAAATGGATATGAAATGCACTTAGCTTTAAGACCGGATTATTAGGGTTCTGATTATTCCCTTGCCCTAGATCTTGGTTGAGAGATAGTAAGTAGGAGGATTGTATCTCACATGAATCAATGACTTAAAGGTTCTGTCGAATCCGAACATTCCAATTCAGCTAGGGGTTAAACACCTGTTGCTAGACTATGGTCGTTTAATCTGTGGACTGATTAATTAATTAGTGAATTAATTAATTAGGGTCACTGCTAATTGAATTGAGAACCTAGAGGGTCACACACAACAACTTGGTTACATGAGTTGAGGCTTGAAAATGATTAAACGAGTTAATCGGGCCAAGAGGGTTCCACACGTGTGAAATCACAAGTGTGGCTCACGTGAGTGACACGTGTCACTGTGACACGTGTCACACACGTGTATATATATATATTATATATATATATTAAATAATTAATTAGTTAATTATTTAATAGACTTTGGTTTAATTTTGAATTAAAAAGAAAGTCTAATTTTGGAGAAAATAATCTAGTTAATTAATTATGAATTAATTAATTAGATAAAAATAAGTTATTTATTTTATAATAAATAAAGTATAAAATTATCCAAAAATAGTTTGGATATTTTTAGCTCTCTTCAAAGTTGATTTGAATTAGAATTCAAAGTCAAAGTTGGAAAATACTTGATGATCAAGTAATAGGAGAGAGGGACCAAAATCCTAGCCCATAAAGGACTAGGAATTTCGGCACCCCCTCCCTATAAATAGGGGAGCTCGAGCTCCTTATGGAGCTAATTGACAATTCTTGGTTCATGTGTTGAACACCTTCCTTTCTCCAAGATTAAATTAAACCCTAGGTTAAGCCTAAACACTAACTAGAGAACTAGCATCCTTACTAGTTAGATTGTGATCAAGTTGGTGGACTTTCTCTAGAGACTTCAAGTTAGAAGTTTGAAGATTCGAGCTTTACCAAGGAGAGGGGATCAAGCCGCGTGAAGAGCGTTCTTGGGTGGCTTGAAACGCTTCAAGAAAGAATAAAAGAAAAGTAAGTTTTCTATCTTTACGAATTTGGTTACACGATTGCGAGTTCAAGGTCCTTTTGTTGGGAAAATTTTTTAAATTCCGCTGCTTTCTGATTCGTGTTTTCCAACACTTTATTAATTGCCAATTTTTTGTTTATTAATACTAGTCGTTTCTTCAAAAATATCGCATTAATTAGAAGTGTAAACAGGCTTGGGAATAAGTTGTTTCACAATTAAATTAGAGCACATTTGAACTAAATCTTAATGAAAAATTCACGCGAAATCATCAATAAAAAAATAATAAATAAATGGTAAACTCATCTTGCTTGTGTGTTTGCCAATCTCATATCATATCTCTGTAATTTTTTCAGTTTCTAATTTTCTATTGCATCTGCAGAGCTTTTACCCGCCATGTCTATTCGGTGCAGTATTAGGGCTTTCAGTGTCTCCTTTGGGATAGAGGTGCAAAACTCTCAAAGGATAGACAGTACATGCTGGTACTAGCACTTCTAGTGTTGAGTTCTCACATATGGTGCCAATAATGCGTATCTTTTAGCAATGCATATCTAAAAGACGCAATCCAAAAAAATATATAAAAAGTAAAGGATAAAATATAATTAACCCCTCATTCCTCAATGAATTATCGAAGTAATATGTGACGTTGGCAAGGCTCACTCGAACTCGCTTGTTGGCTTGTTTAGCAGCTCGACATTCTATATAATCATATTAAAGGTAGAAACAAATTCCTTCTCTAACCCGCTGTCTCGAAGGATCCATATTTATAAACTTAGAGTACCATTAGAGTTAACTTTTTTCCCGTTGATTCTCTATCCCCTTTGTTAAGATACATTCTTATCTCTGAAAAATAGACTCATTCTTGAAGTCTTTCCTTTTAGAGTTCTAAAGTCTATCCATATTTGTACGAGCTCGAAGTCTAACCTTGCAGTCAAGTTAGCCTCCTCTGTTCGCAGTAGAGCTGGCCTACTTTGCCAAGCTCCTAAACTCATCCCCGATATAATTAGGTTGAATTTTCTTTTTTGAGTTAGATCTGAGAAGTAAAACAAAACTTCTGACCAATAAAAGAAGAAAGAGGCGGAGAATGGTGCGCTGCATAGCGGAGGGGTGGTGGAGCCGATAGAGGCGTACGGAGACAAAGTGCCATGAGCTGTGGTGGTGTGGCAGTAGAAACGGCAGTGATACGGTGAAGTGATGATATGCAGATCTTGAGTGGTGAGCAGCGGAGGTTGATGGGGCACCGTCAATTATAATTAAATTTCGTTGCGAATTTTGTAAAAAACATAAATTAGTTCATAATTTTGCAACCCAAATTTCGATCCTCTAAAATATACTTTTGAATTATTATTAAGGCTTAATTACACAAAAACCTCTGTCCTTTGGACCTTAGGGTAGGTTGCTCCCCATCTTTTCATTTTTGGAAAATTTTGAAAGGTTAGGAGAGAAATTACCCAAAATGAAAGGATAAAGAGCAACCCGCCCAAAGGCTCAAAGGACGGGGGTTGTGTAATTAACCCTATTGTTAATACTCTTGCGACAAAATACCTAACCATAAAGTATCACACTTTTCAGTTTTGGAAATTATATATTTGCAGTAGGAAAATAGGTTGCATTATGTATGCTGCAATTCATTTGCAATCGATTTAGCAGCTGAAAATTTTATTTCAAATTCATTATTATTATTATTATTATTATTATTATTATTATTATTATTTGCAATCAATTTAACAACAAAAATTCTATTGCAAACTTATTAATTGTAGCTTGATTACTGACATTTCTTTACGATCAATTTTACCAACGAAATTCGATTGCGAAATTAAAAAGTAAACTTTTTGGTCTTTATTTATGAATTACGTTCAATTGCAAATTTTCTGTTGTTAAGTGTAAATTTTTCAGTAGTGAAATTTCATGACGTAATGGTATTAAGTCGTATGTGTGTATATCAAAAAAAAAAAAGAAAAAAGGTCACATGTTATAGTGGCCTAATCCTAAAAGAAAAAAAGAGAGAATTGGACGTACTTGATTTATAAAAAAAGTCATCCCATTAGATAAAGTACGACAAGTAACCTTTGTAGTATATATATTGTGATAATCTAGATACAATTTCTTGATATTTTCAATTCTTAGCACAAGATATTATTAAATACCAATTTGTCTTGGTTTCTTCATTCCAAATGTCATATATTTCTCCTAACTGGGCCAAGTTGATGGATTTAACATGTAAATCATAGACCTAATATTCCATGGAAATTTTGGATTTTAGCATTCATAAACTATCTGATTTTTTTTAAAAATAACACAATAGACTAGCCATTATAAATTTATTCTTCCATTTACTTTTTGGGGAAAGAGACAATGTGGTTGATAATTATCTAGATGTTTGATATTCTTTCTACATATTTGACTTGCAATGTTTTTTATTATTAAATTACAGTCATTTGCAATTTTGATCTGCAACTTTTTGAATGATTCAGATCTTTTACTCCATTATTATGCTTCATCTACTTTATATGGTGGATGTGTGACAGGTGTTAAACTTACGAATTTTACTAACGGAAAATATAGCGCTAAATGGAAGGAAAATAAGAGTTCTACTAATGGAAGGAAAAAGAAAAATATACAACAAATAAAAAACAAAATCTAAATATCCAAAAAAAAAAAAAAAAAAAAAAAACGCGTTAAGAGTCCTACTCCTACTCTTGGTTCAAAAGACCTTGTAATATTTAAATCGAGAAATATTCAATGTAATAGTTAGCATTAACTTAAAAATTATTTGATAATTTATGCAGAATTTGAAAAGGAAAAGATTTAAACAAAATGACGCTCGATTGAAAACATCATATTGAAATTTGAAGAATCCTCTTTGAGTTTTCGCTAATTTGAGGTTAATTTTATCGACCTTCTATCGATTTCGGCACTGTCATTTTAGGAATTATTGAAAAATTAGATTAGGTGGATGAATTTGTCCATCGTTGGGTTGTTAAAATGGCAGGAGTTTTTCAGAATTGGAGTGGGAAAACACCTTTGTTTTCATCAAAGATCATTGTTGGAAAAAGATGGTTGGTTTTGAGAGAGAATGTAACGACCCGTCTTTCGGAACAGGTAAAACGTGTGTGAACGTCCGAAAGTATATTTTATATTCGTTCGATGTATTAATTTCCAAATATTTGTCCTTGATTGCCGATTTTCAAAGTATGAGTACTTAATTGAATTTTATTTGACTTTAGATGTTATTAATTCAAGAGTATGATCATTCAATTACATAAACCTTATAACATGAGGGATTAAATTTAAATTTGCTTTCTTAAAGTCAAGAAACACTTTATAACTAATATATTTTCATTTAATGTTTGTATACTTTTTATAAACATCATTTTCTTCCATTTTATTCCAAGAATTGCAAGAGCACAAGATATTCTTCTTCCTTGCTTCTCATTTCACGATCCACTTCCCCCCCCCCCCCCCCAATCACTTTAATCCAAGTTTCTCCAAAATTCAAGGTGAATCTCATGTTATATTCATGTATAACCTTACCTTTGTGGTTTAATTTCCTTTATTACATGAATTTGCATGCATGTGCATGAATATATTTCCATGGAAGCTAGGTTATGGTGGAGAATCATATAGCAAAGCATGTTAGGAGGAAGTGTTAGAAGTAATTATGCTAGAAATCATGTGCTAGGAGGAATTTAAGAAGCTATCATGCATGAATCATGAGTTAGGAAAGCTTGAGGTTGATTCATGGAGTTGATGAGTTTTGAGGTTGATGATGATGACTATTAGCATGAGTTCTTGGTATATATTTGCTCCTTGAATTGTTCCTAAGTGTGCTTTCGTGTGTGATGAAATGAATACACTTGATTCTAATTATATCTTTGCAAAATTAGATGAATGGGTGACCAATTTGCTCCCTTTTCTTTTCATCCCCTATTTTCCCCTATTTTTGTTTGTTTTCAGCTGAAAATACTCTACCCGGGCAGGTAAAATTCACGAAGAAAATGTACCCGGGCGGGTACTCTTGTCCAGGAGATTTTCTGGATAGTTTTCCCCGGCCGGGGAACTTTTGGCTTAGATTTTACCCGGCTGGGTACCCCCTCAAATGAACTCCGATTGAGCTAATTTTTGGACCACTAAAACATATTTGAGTTTAGAGCATTCTCCAATTGGAATCAACTTAAAATCATTTCCGAGGAGGGAGATATGATCGATCCAAAATTGTATAGCCAATATGTCGGAAATCTGCATTTACCCAACTTTGCACCTATGCTATTTTTGATACACTTTGAACTAAAATTTGAGCCATATATGGTTCGAAATCCCTATTTGTCTACTTTAATTTCCAATAAACAAAACTTAATTCTTACTTTTCAATCTTAAGATATACTCAATTCTTTACAGGTTGCGCGATTGGAGAAAACTGTCAGTTTTGCTAAGTTGTGCCCAAATGCCCGTGTCTTGCCTTTTTCATTGCTTCTTTCCATTTATTGAACCTCATATGTGTTATATATTCTTTACTTCAAGTATAAGTGCTCTTATATGGGTATATCGTTTTACTAAAGTTGCATGAAAGATGCCTAAACTTGCCTTAAATGATCTTCAATGTGATAGTTAATTCTTAAAGTGCCATGATTGCTTATATTTGCTCATTCCTTGCATAATTATGGTTTTGTTGCATATGAATGTATACTCATATCATTTCATGGCATTGTTTTGCATCACCGAGCGTCTCTAGTTGGTCCGTTTGAGTCTAATGTCAACCGTAAACGTGTCTTTCGTTCAGGTGATCCTTCCAAGGACCCGGTGGTTTAGGTTGTATCTTGTTTGAGTTCTCTTTTGTCGAGATTGCCAAGGTGAGGTTATTCTCTTTCTGTAATCAATACTATACTGATATTATGGCCTACACAATTTGATTGTTACTCACCCGAACTATTATACATATATGTATTCATGTATTAAATAAGCCATTGCCTATTATTTTCCCGGTTTTACTGGAAATGGTTTCTAATATCAAATGAGTTATACATATATGTTCTCAAGCGTGGGTTCATGAATCTCAAATGAAAATGGAAATGTATCTTACATGCAATGCATAACGAGTGCTTGTGATTGTTGGGCCCGAGGTAACGTGCCTTAGGGGATTCGGGAAAGCATATGGCTGACGGTGAACCTACTCTGCGACCTCTATGGGTGTACGTGTTATCTTCGGAGGTAGAGGATATCACGTATTACCTGTAGCCGGCTTTGGCCGCAGGAGCATAGTACCGAGATGGGCTATGACTCGAGTGATAAATCGATGGTTAGGGAGTAATTAACCCTTCCGTCACCCGGAGGAAAAAGGTATTTATTTTATTGTATTGTCTTGTGGAATAAGGTTGGAGAATAGGTATAACTCGGTACCCATTGACTGCTTGAAAACCCTTAACCCGATACGGCCTATTATTGTAATGAAAATTATTGTATTGTAAAATGGGCTATGTTCGATCCAGGCAAAGTGTTATCGTGCATTGCATATCTTGTTATTGCATTAATTATAACTTGTATAATGTTATCCCTCGCCGGTCATTCAACTGATCCTCTTTCTCTTTCCTTCGTATTGATTGCAGGTTTTGGGAGTCGACTAGGCTGCGAGTTGTCTAGCTCTCTTTTGAGTCGAGTCCTAATTTTGTCGCTATTGTATATGGTTTTGTTAGAAGTGATATTGGCATGTGATGTAATACTGAATTAGTTGACATAATACTTTTGATATATTAGCTGTGAACTATATTAGTTAATGTTGAGCTCTTGAATTGTTATTTACTTGATGAGTTGCTTCCGCTATGTGCTTAATTGTTTTGATCGTCTGTATAGTGCCGCCTAGTTAGGAGTGGTCTTGAGTGTCTCCCGTTCGCTAGCTCTTAGCGCGTGTACGGATTTTACCGTTTCGTAGACGTGTTGGGTTCTAGTGCGGGGGATGTGATAGCTCCACGCTCGGGGCGTCACATCTTTAAGTGGTATCAGAGCTCCAGGTTGTAACAACCGGGCTCTAGCATCGTATCTGTCAGTCTAGGTTGCTCGGCATAAGAATACCATGCTCTTACTTGTCTTGTGATTGAATTATTATCTTAATTATACTTTAATCTCTTTATTTGCATACTAATCCTCATGCATATCTATTCGAGTTTGTTTTATAGGATAATGCCTCCAGGTAGGTATTTACGTGACATTGGTGTGCAAATTCCACCTCCTGATCCACACGGACAAGTTCCTCCTCCTCCTGTTCCTCAGGACCCTATTCCTCCCCCGGCACCAGTAAATGCAAATGATGTTATAGCGGCTGCTGTTCTTCAGTATCCCCAAGGACAAGCACCTTCGGCCTATGAGAAGTTCAAAAGGAATAATCCACCTCAGTTTTTCAGTACTACGGATGATATTCAGGCCGAGCACTGGATTAAACAGATTACTAGGATCTTTCAGATTTGCCCTTGAAGTGAAGTAGAGATGGCTAGATATGTTATTCATCTTCTACAAGATGTGGCCTATGATTGGTGGGAGGAAGTTTAGCTTACGCTAGATCAGCAAGGAGTTCAGGTTACATGGAAGGTCTTTGCTAGAGAATTTCGGGCTAAATACATTTCTTGAGTTGCTCGGGATCGAAGAGAGGCAGAGTTTATGGAGCTAAAGCAAGGCAACCATTCCGTGGAGGAGTATATTACCGAGTTTAACCGACTAGCTCCGTATGCCCGACACATTACGGCAGATGAGGTTCGCAAGAGAAACAAGTTTGTGAGTGGGCTTTGACATGATATAAGGAAAGAATTGCTAGGTCGGAATGATTATAGCTGGGAGAAAGCAACCCGTAAAGTAGCCATGATTGAAGCTCAAGTAGCTCAGCTTCGGAAGAAAGGAGCTTATGGGACTCTGTAACTCCCCGTGTTTTTGTCATACAGGTACGCGCGCCACACGTGTGAGTTTGAGAGTTAGAACTGTTAAGTGTGCTTAATTCAATTATGTGACAAAGTGGTTTAGGCGATTAATTACCTAATTGCCTAAGTGTTCATTTTAATTGCTAATTCATTTTAATTTCATTTCACTTCATTTTCTAACATATGCATAATTTATACATTTCATCTCATAACATGTTTCCATATATATATATATACACTTAAACTCAAAATAATTTCATAAGAGTATATTTATATACTACATTCATTCATGAGATATGTAATTATATATATATATATATATATATGCATTACTTATTCCTACACTAATACATTCATATGCATTATATATTTATGCATCTATATTCGTGGACACTAATACACACACATTCATTATATAGGTGTATATAATTGGAGCACTAAGATCATTATATTCATATAATATAATTAATATCTAACTTTATACATATATCTTTTGTATCTACACCATATTACATTATATACATTATATCACATATATCATATAATTATATACATATATACATAAGAACACACACTCTCACCCATTAGACATATTTCATCTCTAACATACACACTAACACACACTTTGCTCTCAACCCTTCACACATACATACACCTCCATTTTTGATTCAAGCAAGAGGTAGGAGAAGGAGAAAGAGGAATCAACGCATCTTCATCATCTTTATCATCTCCATCATTTCATTCTTCCATTCCTTCTCTTCATTCCAAGGTATATGTGTATATATATATATATATATATATATATATATATGTATACATTTGTATATATATGTGGGTTTGAGTTTTGTGACAAGATTCATGGATTAATACTTGTTTTAATGAGTTTTATGTAGGTTATATCATGTATTTTGGTGTTTTTGTGAGTTATTTGGTTGGGGTGATTTTGGAGCCTTCCCTTCGAGCTATTTCGGTTCCCCTGCCCTTTTTTCGAACAGAGCATACCCAAACGGGCGTTTGGGTACCTAGTTCATTCACCAAACGCCCGTGTGGCAACCTACTGCCTCGCCCAAGAGGCTTCACACGTTCATTTATGCTTTTAGTACATTTTTCAAACGGGCGTTTCTCCCTCATACGAACTCCGATTGACCTGATTTTTGAACCGTTGGAAACCTCTTGAAGTCTAGAACAACTCCAATTGGAATCACCTCGATATATTTTCTCAATTGTGAGTTATAATCGATTCTTTTAGGTGTCGCCACTTTACAGGAAATCTGCACTTCTTCAACTTCGGACCTACGCCATTTCCTCCTCGTTTGGAACTAGAATACGGGCCATATATCATGTTAAAGGTCTATGTGTCTAATTTCATATCCAACAAACAAAACCCAATTTTAACTTCCAGAACTTAAGATATTCCTATTTTTCCACAGCTTGTACATTTCCGAAAATTGTCAACTTTTGCCAAATTTCACCAAAACCCCACTTATTACAATCCTTTCACTTCCTTGGCTCCCGTATGTGACTTGTGTGAATTATATACTTGTTTAACTGATATTTATGTTATTATTTGACACTCTTTCATCTTTAATTGTTTAGACTTCATTGTTAACCCCGTGCCTTACATGAAATGAATTCAATTGATTAAATGGCATGAATACATGACCTCTTTAAGTTTAATTGCATCTTTTATATGTTAATTGAAGGTCACACATGTTATATCACCTCATACCAATGTCGTGCGTCTTATTTGGTCTCATATTGAGTCTCCTCTCATGAGTACACATTGTTACTTTCTCTTATACAGTTTATCTCCAGGGCGGAGACTTCCGGATTGAATAGGTACTCGTATTAATCATGTTTCTTATCTCGGATTATTCCAGGTGTGGGTGTTTTCGTCCTAGATAATTATCAACCCTATAACCCTTATGTGATATGTTTTGGCCAAAATCCTAATTATATATTTATGTATTGTTTTCAAGCAAAGTCATTGAGTAAATTCTTATCGAGTAAATGTTTTCAAGGAATGAATCAATTGTAATGAAACGTATTGGAATGTTTTAACATAACGAAATGTTTTGGCGAGATAACGCACATCACGTTCACGTTATTGGGCCTGGGGAAACGTGGTCTTGGATACCGACACGACATCTGGCCATCGGGCAATCCCTTATCACGTTGTACCCTTTGAAATTATCCGCGTGCTACTTTGGTGGCAGGAAGGTGGGATATTCTTGAGCCGGTGGTTAATCCACCGAAGGAGAGGGAAGAAGTCATGATCCCCCGTCTTGAAATATCACGTCACGAGGTGGTAGGACCTTGCAAACCCTTCCACCGCCTCGGAGGTAGAAGGTTGCAATGTTTTATGATTATATTCATGTTTACGTTACGCACCGTGCGGGAAGGCCGGGACACGGATTGCCCAAACAATTATGTTTTATGTTCGTATGTATTATTATGTATTGTATGACCACGTATTCAAACTACTAAATCATGTTCATTATACACGGTCGGAGTTTGGTTGGAGATAATGCACGCTCACTCGCTGAGCCATAACAATTATTCATGTATTATGAATTTTAATGAATTTAATATGGAATAGTCGTAGAGCCCGAGTATTGCTAATCTATTTCTTGCCTTCTCAGGAACTAACTTTAAATAAAACTTTGCTCGGGATTTATGACTTGTATGTGCATGTTTTATATATATGTACAACTCCTGCTCACTCAGTCTTCTAGAGACTGACCCCTCCTTCCCCACTCTTCAGTTCTTGCAGGTCTTGCTAGGCGGAAGTTGAGTTTTATTTTCCTTGTCAAGGCACTTGTACACTCGAGTCACATTTTACATTATATGATCTAATGGAGATCCCTTTATGTATTTGGGCCTGTGTGCCAATTATGAATTATTGTTGATTATTGATTCGGGACAGGTTGCACGCGTAGTTGAACCCGTTGTTAGGATGCATGATGATTTTAATTTATGTATTGGAATTGTTAGGCTTGTAGCCATTACTAAATTTTATTGTTGGTATGATTACTTCCACATTGCACTCGTCAGGTTGTTGAATTAATTGGTACGGGGTTAGATTCCGCCTAGCCAGGGAGTTATTTTTTTTTCACTCGTTCACTATGAGTCCGGTTCATGCTGGATCATCAATTTCATGTGTGGACTAGACTTGTAGTGCGGGGGATGTGGTGTCTATCGTCTCGGGTGCTACATCCTAAGGTGGTATCAGAGCCCGGTTGCAAAACCGGGGACTTTAGCGTCGTGTCGTATCCAGTATAAGTTGAACGGCTTAGGAACAATGTGTCAACGTGAGCACCGCATTGATCATGAGCATGTATTATTGGAAATTTTGATGAATTATATATTGAAATTTAAATTTTGTGGAATTAGTTGTTGCATTTTGCAAAAATATGTGCTTTGGTGCCAAATATGTGTCATTTGCATTTACTAACCGGCATGCATTTATATTTAAGTTTAGTTGTAACTGTAGGATATTATTATTACGACGACCCACGGCCAATCTTCAAGGTCACAACAACTTGTCACGAGTTTTTGTTCCAAGTATGAGAAATTGAAGAAGACTTTGGGGATTTAGAAGGATTCGGGTGATTGATGATCTTCATACCAACACTCTAGGCTGGGAGCTGGGGCTTGAGATGAAAAATACATTTTGGGAGAAGACTTGGCATGGATAGGAAATCATGCCCTTCAAGACAAGGGAAGTGATTAGAGAATTGAAGGTTAAGATCCGGATTAGAAAACTCCATATGTGGATGGTAAGCAAGGTAAATTATCGAAGAAGGACTTTCGAATAAATCAAGCCTTTGGAAGTTGAATTTGGAAGAGTTAGAGAAAGCCCATTAATGCAGTAGATATGATACAACTTCATGGAAGATATAGAGCAACCAAGGGAAACGATAAAGAAAGGCAAAGGGCCTTTGGAGGGAAATTATGTGCTCAAGTGTAAGCAATTGGGGATGAGCCGTCTAACCAATTTGAATTCCTAAGAGATAAGTCAAGAGGACTTGATCGAGAAGAATTCGGGTTCAAGAATCACGAAAATTTCGGACATTGAAGAAGATTTTAACAAACGAATCAGCATGGGAAAAGACTCAAAGTGCCGGTTTCGAGAATGTGGAAGGATTGGGCTTAAGTGACAACTTCAGATTGAGGGAATCTTATCCCTCAAGTTAGTGGGAAATTAAGAATCAAATTCGAAGTAAGGAGATTTTTAAAATTTGGAATGAGCGAGATCGGGAAGAAAGAAATAGGTGGAGACACTTCGAGTTCTAAGAGAATGAAAAGTTTGAGAGCTTTGAGGTTGAAGGTTTAAGGTTGTAAGTAAAGTAGAGTTGTTGGATTTTGGGGATACGGGAGGATGCAAGAAGAATTAAAGAAGTTAGAAGACCGTGGGTATACAAGAAGTAGTCGATGAATTTGATGACCGAAGATCAAGTCACCGAGCTAAAAGATTTCCTCTACGGTGAACGGTACTTGCATTCATAGCACGCGCATCATACAATATATATTAATTATTTTAATTTTGTCTTATATTCGTTTAATTGAAGTAATTGCTCAAATGTGATGCATACTTTGATTGCCAGAAATATTCTACATTCATCGAACATTCTTACCCGACATGCATAGTTTAGTGTTTGCTTGATAGGAGGTCTCCTTTGCTTTAGGTTTCATGTTCCATTTCATACGAGTCATATTTGGGTCAAGAATGGATCTCGGATTGTGAACCAAACGAGGGTGTAAAGAAAATTTAGAAGTTGGGGAGATCGAAGTAGAAACTGGAAAAGCGAGAACTATGGGTGCTACCCTAACCAAATCCCTTCAAAGTGAATGTGAGCAAGAGTACCGAGCACACCACATAACGGGAATCAATCATTCTGTGAAAAGAGGAATTTAAGAAGTCAAGAATTTCGGGTTGAAGAAATGATAAACCAAGTTTAACGAGCCAGGAAAGAAATTCTTAAGGGGGAGAGAGCGACAAAGGAGTAAGTCTAAATCTCCGGTTGAGGATCAAGGAGTACATCTAGTGAGAACAACAGAAATGCAAGAATTGATAATTACGGAATCCTATCAAAGTTGCAAGGGATAATCTGGAAATTTTAGTAATCAAAGAACAAATAAGGCCGAGAGAATTAAAGCTTCAGGAGTTGTTGGAGGCCGTGTTGATAAGAAGGAAAAGTGTGATCGATGGGAACAAACCAAAGTCATCGATCTCTTATGTTGGTGGCGTACGAACTCAATCTCCCAAGGGTGGAAAAGGATGAGTTATATTGTGAATTTCAATTTCTGAGTTAATGGAGACGAAGGAACTACGGAAATGATGAAGAGGAATGGATAAAGGAGCCGATCGGATCACCATATTCCTTGATGGAAAGTGAGAGTCAATTCAACCGAGCATTGAAAAGTGGATATCTACGAGGTGAGATAACGTGAATGAGTCGGGTTCTGGTTCGTTGGTCATTTCTTCATGAAGAGCCGAGGACATTCCAAGGAAACAAACCATAACCTGGGTTAGTAGAAATGAGCTCAAGTTTCTGAGATAGAGGGGATACAACTCGCCATGGAGAGTTAGAGATTGTAATTTGAATTTCCTACAAGAGTGGTTCGAACAACTGGGAACAACAAACATGACTCGTTAAGAAAAACGAGTTGATCGGGTTAGACAAAGAGAACACTTAAGAATTTGGAAGTGTAAAGAGAGGAAAAGGAATCGAGACCGAGTTACTTGAAAGATGGGATGGATTGATGACCGGGCATGTGTATAAGGATAAAAAGAAGGAACTCAAGAAAACAACCCAACGGATGCATTGGCACGGGCAATGAGAGCATAATCATCAATTTTATTACTTCGGTGAAAGGTACATCGAACATTCATGGCATATGCATACATGAAACTTTAATTTGAACAATTTCATGATGTTATATGCCTTAATTACTAATTGTATTAATTGCTTTTATATAATCCTCGGTGTTTTTGATGGTCTTACCTGTTCCTTGTGTGATTGCTCGTTTAATTTTGTTTTGGGGGTTTTCCCTTTTCGTGTTTGTTGAGAGATGGGGTTCTCTCGTTATTGTTTGAGAGACGGAGTTCTCTCATTGCTTGGTTGAGAGACGGGGCTCTCTCGTTGTTTTTTTTCTACCTGTTTAACTTGCCTTTGGCGGCAGCTTAGTTTGCGAGTGTTTAGGCTTCTCGGTGAGATAAGGGTCGTGGATGTTTCAAGAGCTGAGTTTCAACGATTGTACCGGAGTAGTAGACAGGATGGTTCGATCTTCTCAACATCGAACCCGAGGTTGGAGGCATGAAGAGTTCGGTTAGGCTCATGGTTGTGAGTTAGTGGTTGTCTAAGGCACCATACTCATTTCAAACCGAGCCCCAAGAGTTAGGTCGTAATGGACTTGAGTGATAGGAGATGAATCCATTGGACCCTCTTGTTATGCAAGTCCTACCGAACCACTCGCTTAACACCGGATCTAGTTCGAGGACAAGCTTTCTCCGTAGTGAGTCAAGACCCCTGTTGCTTGAAGAGATTTTCTGAACTAATTCCTGACGGGGAGTCGCGAACCAGCGTGGGATGAACACGGAGAAGTTGTGCTTAGAGTCCAGAACTCGAGGCATAGGACCTGAGGACACGTCCTTCTTAAGGGGGAGAGGTTGTAACGCCCCTTTTTTTTGTCATACAGGTACGCGCGCCACACGTGTGAGTTTGAGAGTTAGAACTGTTAAGTGTGCTTAATTCAATTATATGACTAAGTGGTTTATGCGATTAATTACCTAATTGCCTAAGTGTTCATTTTAATTGCTAATTCATTTTAATTTCATTTCACTTCATTTTCTAACATATGCATAGTTTATACATTTCATCTCATAACATGTTTCCATATATATATATATATATATATATATATATATATATATATACTTAAACTCAAAATAATTTCATAAGAGTATATTTATATACTACATTCATTCATGAGACATGTAATTATACTCAAAATAATTTCATAAGAGTATATTTATATACTACATTCATTCATGAGACATGTAATTATATATATATATATATATATATATGCATTACTTATTCCTACACTAATACATTCATATGCATTATATATTTATGCAATTATATTCATGGACACTAATACACACACATTCATTATATAGGTATATATAATTGGAGCACTAAGATCATTATATTCATATAATATAATTAATATCTAACTTTATACATATATCTTTTGTATCTACACTATATTACATTATATACATTATATCACATATATCATATAATTATATACATATATGCATAAGAACACACACTTCACCCATTAGACATATTTCATCTCTAACATACACACTAACACACACACTAACACACACTTTGCTCTCAACCCTTCACACATACATACACCTCCATTTTTTATTCAAGCAAGAGGTAGGAGAAGGAGAAAGAGGAATCAAGGCATCTTCATCATCTTTATCATCTCCATCATTTCATTCTTCCATTCCTTCTCTTCATTCCAAGGTATATGTGTATATATATATATATATGTATACATTTGTTTATATATGTGGGTTTGAGTTTTGTGACAAGATTCATGGATTAATACTTGTTTTAAAGAAGCTTCATACGCCCGTTTCTGCTTTTGGTACATTTTTTCAAACGGGCGTTTCTCCCTCATACGAACTCCGATTGACCTGATTTTTGCACCGTTGGAAACCTCTTGAAGTCTAGAACAACTCCAATTGGAATCACCTCGATATATTTTCTCAATTGTGAGTTATAATCAATTCTTTTAGGTGTCGCCACATTACGGGAAATCTGCACTCCTTCAACTTCGGACCTACGCCATTTCCTACTCGTTTGGAACTAGAATACGGGCCATATAGCATGTTAAAGGTCTACGTGTATAATTTCATATTCAACAAACCAAACCCAATTTCGACTTCTAGAACTTAAGATATTCCTGTTTTTCCACAGCTTGTACATTTCCGAAAATTGTCAACTTTTGCCAAATTTCACCAAAACCCCTCTTATTACAATCCTTTCACTTCCTTGGCTCCCGTATGTGACTTTTGTGAATTATATACTTGTTTAACTGATATTTATGTTATTATTTGACACTCTTTGATCTTTAATTGTTTAGACTTGATTGTTAACCCCGTGCCTTACATGAAATGAATTCAATTGATTAAATGGCATGAATACATGACCTCTTTGAGTTTAATTGCATCTTTTATATGTTAATTGAAGGTCACACATGTTAGATCACCCCATACCAATGCCGTGCGTCTTATTTGGTCTCATATTGAGTCTCCTCTCACGAGTACACATTGTTACTTTCTCTTATACGTTCATCTCCAGGGCGGAGACTTCCGGATTGAATAGGCACTCGTATCAATCATGTTTCTTATCTCAGATTATTCCAGGTGTGGGTGTTTTCGTTCTAGATAATTATCAACCCTATAACCCTTATGTGATATGTTTTGGCCAAAATCCTAATTATATATTTATGTATTGTTTTCAAGCAAAGTCATTGAGTAAATTTTTATCGAGTAAATGTTTTCAAGGAATGAATCAATTACAATGAAACGTATTGGAATGTTCTAACGTAACGAAATGTTTTAGCGAGATAACGCACGTCATGTTCACGTTATTGGGCCCAGCTAAACGTGGTCTTGGATACCGACACGGCATCGGGTCGTTGGGCAATCCCTTATCACGTAGTACCCTTTCAGATTATCCTCGCGCGACTTTGGTGGCAGGAAGGCGGGATATTCTTGAGCCGGTGGTTAATCTGTCGAAGGAGAGGGAAGAGTCATGATCCCCCGTCTCAAAACGTCACGTCACGAGGTGGTAGGGCCTTGCAAACCCTTCCACCGCCTCGGAGGTAGAAGGTTGCAATGTTTTACGATTATATTCATGTTTACGTTACGCACCGTGAGGGAAGGTCGGGACATGGATTGCCCAAACAATTATGTTTTACGTTAGTATGTATTATTATGTATTGTATGACCACGTATTCAAACTACTAAATCATGTTCATTATACACGGTCGGAGTTTGGTTGGAGATAATGCACGCTCACTCGCTGAGCCATAACAATTATTCATGTATTACGAATTTTAATGAATTTAATATGGAATAGTCGTAGAGCCCGAGTATTGCTAATCTATTTCTTGCCTTCTCAGGAACTAACTTTAAATAAAACTTTGCTCGGGATTTATGACTTGTATGTGCATGTTTTATATATATGTACAGCTCCTGCTCACTCAGTCTTCTAGAGACTGACCCCTCCTTCCCCACTCTTCAGTTCTTGCAGGTCTTGCTAGGCGGAAGTCGAGTTTTATTTTCCTTGTCAAGGCACTTGTACACTCGAGTCACATTTTACATTATATGATCTAATTGAAATCCTTTTATGTATTTGGGCCTGTGTGCCAATTATGAATTATTGTTGATTATTGATTCGGGACAGGTTGCATGCTTAGTTGAACCCGTTGTTAGGATGCATGATGATTTTAATTATTGTATTGGAATTGTTGGGCTTGTAGCCATTACTAAATTTTATTGTTGGTATCATTGCTTCCACATTGCACTCGTCAGGTTGTTGAATTAATTGGTACAGGTTTAGATTCCGCCTAGCCAGGGAGTTCTTTTTATTTTGTCACCCGTTCTCTATGAGTCCGGTTCATGCTGGATCATCAATTTCATGCGTGGACTAGACTTGTAGTGCGGGGGATGTGGTACCTATCATCCCGGGTGCTACAGACTTCAGGATCCGAGTCTGCTTCCGAACGATCCTCTCACTATACAGCCCAATTTTCCAAGGGAAATGAAAAGAAGCCTAAACCATCAGGAGCACCATCTCAGTCTTCTCGTCCACCGGGGACTCCCGTATCATCTCGGCCATCCGGGGTGCCAGCACCTAAACAGGATCGTCCCAAGTTTGATCCATGTGGGTTTTATGGAAAACCTTCGCACTTAGAGGATGATTGTTGGCTGAAGTTGGGAAAGTGCTTGGTTTGTGGTAATCCGGAGCACACCGTTGAGACCTGTCCAAACAAGAAGAAGAAAAAAAAACCGACAGTGTACGACCGAGTTTATGCATTGAAGAGTGAAGATGAGGAGGCCGTTGAAATCGATCCGATTGGCATTATTGAAGGTACCACTTATATACATGATATGTATCCATACCTTGTATGATTCGGGTGCTACACACTCATTTGTTGGGCATGAAATAGCTCTCTCTTTGGCTTTATTTACTGTATGTGATAAGTTTAATTTTATTATAAGTTCGCCGTTGGGAGGTCAATAGAAACTGATCGCGTATTTAAGAACTGTTCGGTAATGATAGAGGGCAAAGAGTATCCTGCTACTTTGATAGAGATACCGATGAGGCGTTATAGAGTTATTTTGGGTATGGACTGGCTATATGAGCATCGGGCTCTAGTTGATTGTTTCAGTAAAAGAGTTGTGTTGGGAACAGAAATAATTCAGAATAGAGGTTTGGCTGAGATTCCTTTCATTTCTTTGATGGAAGCAAAAGAGACGGTTCAGGGTGGAGCAACTGGGTATATCGTATACTTGTTAAACCGACCAAAAGATCAGGTAAAATTTGAAGAGACAGAAGTGGTTAACGAGTTCATCGATGTGTTTCCGGATACTTAGGTACCTTACCACCAAAAAGAGATATAGAGTTCGTGATTGATCTTTACCCGGGGGCAAAGCTATTTTCAAAAACACCTTACCGAATGGCTCCAGCTGAACTTAAGGAGTTGAAAACTCAGTTGGATGATCTCTTAGCGAGTGGGTATACCCGGCTAAGTATTTTACCTTGGGGTGCGCTGGTGCTTTTTGTAAAGAAGAAGGATGGTTCTCTACGTATGTGCATTGATTATAGAGAGCTTAATCAGATGACCATCAAGAATAAATATCCGTTTCCTCACATTGAAGAGTTATTTGATCTCCTACAGGGTTCATGGGTTTACTCTAAGCTTGATTTAAGGCAAGGCTACTGCCAATTACGGATCAAGGAAAGTGATATCCCAAAAACTGGGTTCAATACACGGTATGACCATTTTGAGTTTGTCGTGATGCCTTTTGGGTTAATTAATGCGCCGGTAGCTTTCATGGATATGATACATCGAGTTTTCCGGTCGTATCTAGATAAGTTCGTTGTAATGTTCATCGTCGTAATCTTCATCGACGATATTCTAGTATATTCTAAGGCTGAAGAAGAGCATGCCCAGCACCTCCGAATCGTACCTGAAACCCTTCGGAAGCACAAGTTATATGCTAAGTTTAGCAAATGTGAATTTTGGATTGATCGAGTAACCTTCTTAGGGCATATCATTTCAGGAAATGGAATCGAAGTTGATCCTTCAAAGATTGAGACTGTGATGTAATGGGAAAGGCCGAAGAATGCCTCTGAAGTATGAAGTTTTCTGGGTCTTGTCGGTTATTATCGAAGATTTGTTCAGGATTTCTCCAAGATAGCTGCTCCTCTTACCTGGTTGACCAAGAAAGAAGTTAAGTTCAAATGGAATGAGACTTGTGAAAAGAGCTTTCAGAGTTTGAAAGAAAAGCTAACTTCAGCCCCGATCCTAACTTTGCCAGAAGGTTCAGAAGGTTTCACCGTTCATACGGATGCATCGAAAGAAAGATTAGGATGTGTTCTTATGCAACATGGTAAGGTAATAGCATATGCTTCAAGAAAACTCAAACCTCATGAATTGAATTATCCCACACATGATTTGGAACTTGTCGCCATGGTGTTTGCTTTAGCAAAATGGCGTCATTACTTGTATGGTACCTATCGTGAAGTGTTTACGGATCATCAAAGTCTCAAGTACTTATTTACCCAGAAGGAACTAAATATGAGGCAACGCCGATGGATGGAATTCCTCGAGGATTACGATTGTACTATCAAACACCATCTAACCATAGCGAACGTCGTGGCAGACGCCTTAAGTCGAAAGGGGAAACTTGCAAATCTTGAAGTTGGCTCTAGTGGTAATATGGAACCTGAAACTCTAGTTGTGAGAGCTAGAATAGCTAATATCTCTATTCAGACTGATTTGAAACAGAGAATTAAAGAAACACAAGCTACAGATACTTGGATACAGAATCAGATTAAAAGAGCTAAAGATAACCCTCAGTCCCCCTTCGGATTCGATGATCTTGGTATATTCAGGCTCAAAGATCGAGTGTGTGTTCCTCCAGACTTAAGATAACAGATCCTAAAAGAAGCATCCCGAGCTACATATTCAGTGCATCCAGGTGGAAATAAGATATATCGGGATTTAAAATGCCTGTATTGGTGCCCTGGCATGAAACAGGATGTAGCCGAGTATGTTCAGAAATGTTTGACATGTCAGCGGGTCAAAGGCGAACACCAAAAGCCGGGAGGTCTATTACAACCGCTACCTCTTCCAACTTGGAAATGGGAACAAGTTACAATAGATTTTATATCGGGCTTGCCTAAAGCTCGAGGCGGTGTTGATGGATTTTCTCCTGATTCGAATGTCTGATAAGGTGAGCAAGTTAGCCGATCTATACTTCAAAGAAATAGTCCAGCTTCATGGAGTGCTTGTTAGCATTGTATCAGACTGTGATCCCAGATTTACCTCAAAATTGTGGCAAGAAGTGCAGAAACACCTCAGGACTCGTTTGAATTTTAGCACCGCTTCGCACCCTCAAACTGATGGGCAATCTGAAAGGTTGATTAGGTACTTTGAAGATATGCTCCGAGCTTGTATTCTTGACTTCGGTGGTAAGTGGGATAAGCACTTAACCCTCATCGAGTTTGCTTATAACAACAGTTATCAGGCTTCAATAGGGATAGTTCCGTATGAAGCTCTTTATGGGTGTGAATGTCGATCTCCATTGTTTTGGGATATGGATGAGTGGCGATGGTCCGAAGATGGACTTGAAAGAGTGCACAAACCAGAAACCATTCAGAAGGCTATAGATAAGGTCAAGATAATCCGACAAAGAATGAAAGCCGCTCAAGATCCTCAAAAAAGTTATGCCAATCGTCGGAGACACCCTTTAGAATTTGCAGTTGGAGATAAAGTGTTCCTTAAGGCAACTCCTGGAAAGGGTTTTGCAACGATTGGAAAAGGGGAAAAGCTTAGTCGCGATATGTGGGACCATTTGAAATATTGGATATTGGAGAAGCCGCTTATCACTTGGATTTACTGCCTAATCTCACTGAGATACATAATGTTTTCCATGTTTTTCAATTAAAGAAGTATCTTTCCGATGATTTCGAGGTCTTGCCTGTGGAAGAAACACCTCTTGAACCAGACTTAACCTTCGTCTGGAAAACCGTGAAAATCTTGGATTAGAAGAATCGGGAATTAAGGAATAAGACCATTCGTTTGGTTAAAGTTCTTTGGCAAGATCAAAAGAATGAAGAGGCAACTTGGGAAACAGAAGAGAAAATGAGACAGTTCTATCCTGAGCTTTTTGATAACATTCAATAGAATCTGAGGATAGATTTTTTAAAGGGGGAAAGATTGTAACGACCCGTCTTTCGAAATAGGTAAACGTATGTGAACGTCCGAGAGTATATGTTATATTCGTTCGATGTATTAATTTCCAAATATTTGTGTCCTTGATGGCCAATTTTCAAAGTATGAGTACTTAATTGAATTTTATTTGACTTTAGATGTTATTAATTCAAGAGTATGATCATTCAATTGCATAAACCTTATAACATGAGGGATTAAATTTAAATTTGCTTTCTTAAAGTCAAGAAACACTTTATGACTCATGTATTTTCATTTAATATTTGTATACTTTTTATAAACATCATTTTCTTTCATTTTAATCCAATAATTGCAAGAGCACAAGACATTCTTCTTCCTTGCTTCTCATTTCACGATCCACTTCCCTCACACACACACCATCACTTCAATCCAAGTTTCTCCAAAATTAAAGGCGAATCTCATGTTAAATTCATGCATAACCTTACCTTTGTGGTTTAATTTCCTTTATTACATGAATTTGCATGCATGTGCATGAATATATTTGTGACACCCCGACTCCGCGACCGTACAGGTACGACGTATGTGCGCAATTTAAATTATTTTAATTTCATATTTAATTGATGCATTTAATTGAAATATAATTATTATTTGAAATTCTTATATGAATTATTTGAATTTATATGAAAATTTTGAATTATATGTCAAAATTTGCCTCAAGTGATTATGATATGAATTTTTATGAATTTATGATATGTGAATTTAATTCCCGAGAAAGATAATTTCATAAATTATGTGATTTATATGAGTTAAGGGCTTAATTGTACGATTTTATTTATTCTTGAACATAATTGAAAATTTGAATTGGACTTATTTGACACTTTTTGAAAGTTTAGGACCTAATTGGAAAATGGCCTTTTTATTAAAATTTTATTTATTTTAATTCGTTTAATTTGTATTTTATTTTTATTTTATTTATTATTTCTTGAAATTTAAATTTTATTATTCGAATAATATACTTATTTGTTGAAATGAGACGCGTTCGTGTTCGATTTGAGATCAAAATTTCGTGTCATTTTAATATGTTGGAGTTTTATGAGTCATGAACTTGAATAGGTGCTCGTTATGTGTTTTCGGGTTTATATGGCGGGTTTTCGGGAGTTGTTTTCGTTGGGTGACCTAAAGGGGGCTAAAGTGTACTTAGCGTAGCTTGGGTTCCGGGTAGCATATCTTGAGATCGGGAATTCGGATTCGAATTCTGTCATCTCCGTTGGACTCATTTCGACGATTCGAGTGTAATGGAACAGGCCTTATAATTTTTCGACCTCGTTCGATACTCCGAAATCAGCCCATAACTTTGTCAAGCGCTCATATGGCCACCTTTCACTAATTTTCACATAAGTCCCTCATCTTTTGAGCTTTTCACATGAAACCTGGACCCACATCTCAATAACTCAACCCTGTATCACCCCATTCTCCTTTGACTTTGTTCCATACACAAGATAAAGGAGGGAGATCAGATTTTAGGAGCAGCAACCCGTTTTCTCGTCACTATTCACCCATTGAAGAAATTGAGCTCTAATCTTCATTTTCCTTCACCATCTTCAAAGGGTAAGCTTGTATTTGATATGTACATGATTAAGTGGTCATTTTCATCCAAGGAAATCTGATTTTGATCCATGTTTGATATAGTTTTGCCTCAAGACATGAATAGTTAGGTTTTTATGCCATTTTTGAATTCCATCACATTCCATGGTGTTTGGCTTGAATTGGAGCTGGAATATTGATCATTTATGCTTCATTTATTGTTGAATATACCGGAATTTTGTGGTAGTTGAGGCACGAGTGAATTACCATTAATGTTCTTAAGGTTTTAAGTTGAGATACGCATGAGTTGGTTCCATTTTATTACCTTAGTTGTTGCTGCTCGTTTCCAGCTTGTTTGAGGGAGTGTTTGTGCTTCCTTAACATGCCTTAATGATGTGGTTGAAGGTTGGTATGAGGTCCAGGGCTGAACAGGGGTGTTTTCTTCCTTTTTCCGCGACTGGAACATCTCCACGGGCGAGGAGATTTTGGCCATGGAAAGTACCCGGCCGGGTACCTGTTATGCAGAAACGTTTATTTGATACGTTTTATACGAGCTATGAACTTAAATGACCTAAATGATGCATTCCTACATTTTATATGCATTCATTTCCTACATATACATTTTCGAGCGTCTAAGTGGTATATATTTGAGTCTAAGTCTCGGGTCTTGCGTTCTTTTATTTCAGAGCCTCTTTAGGAAGTTAACGAGCCCGAGGTTTAGGTGTCCGGTTGCTTCTTTTGTTCGGTTTTCACTCCATTTCCACTTCCAAGTGAGGGTTAGGATCTTTTCTTTTAGAAAAGCGACCTATGACCTTTATGTTATTGATTTCCTATCCCGCATGTGGCTACTTATGTATTATATGGTTAAATACGAATGCTTATGATATGTTTATAATTTTATGAATCCCCTTTACGAATTTATGAAAATGGTATAAGTATGGGCGTATATGAGCTTATGATTTTGAATCCCTTGTATGTTTCCTTTATGTTTCTAGCGAGATGTGCCCTGAAAGATGGGATTATTGGTAAGTTTCTTATGAATCCGGGGCCAGGGATTGTGGGTAAGGACGCCCGGGACGGCTGGCGTGCGACTCTTGGAGGTTGAGAAAGCGCTATCACCTTGAGCCCTCGGTGAATAACCGGGGAAGGCATATTGTGGGTTAGCTACCCCGAATGTATATAGAATCCATAAGGGTGGAGAGGGTTTGATTCCCGATCACCAAGGCATTGAGGAGTTATGAATTTATGAATTCTTATGTATTTATGATTTGTATGAGTAGTTGAAGAGGTCCGTACTACCCGGACGTTTATGTTTCCTTTTATGCTTTGGTGGTTGTGAAACAAGTTAGGATTTCCTTTGTATTATATGTATGTTTACACAATGATTTGGTTTGTAAAACCCTAACTCGGTTCATAATCGACCCCTTTTGATTATATGCTATGCTCTATATGTATTTATGGGGTGGGTGTGAGTTAGCCCCCTCACTCAGTCGAGCTTAGACTGGCCCCTTCCATTTTACACTTTAGTTGCAGGTTGCTCGAGCTAGGCAGGGAAGTGTGTCGGTCGTATCATACTTTCGGGTTTAGGTCGAGTCAGCATATTTACCTGCTACATTTGTTACCTTTTATGACTTGTTTCGAATTCAATATATGTAGATGGAGAATTATGTAATTACTTGACCTATTTTTGGGCCATCAGGCCATTGCATATGATGAAAATGTTAGTATAGAGCTCTTTTCGATCCTTATGTTATTGCTTCCGTATTCTTCTTTGTTTGTTTCACGTGCTCTGTTTGAGTTCTAGCCCCGCTTAGTCTAGCGTGTGAGTGTAGGTTCCCGTTCGCTTAGACTTGGGCTCATGTATGGAAATCCATTTCATATGTGGGTTCGGGTTTAGGTGCGGGGGGATGTGGTGGCCCACCGTTTCGGACGCTACAATATTTCCATGGAAGCTAGCTTATGGTGGAGAATCATATAGCAAAGATGTTAGGAGGAAGTGTTAGAAGTAATTATGCTAGAAATCATGTGCTAGGACGAATTTAAGGAGCTATCATGCATGAATCATGAGTTAGGAAAGCTTGAGGTTCATTCATGGAGTTGATGAGTTTTGAGGTTGATGATGATAAATATTTGTTGGGAATAGTGCCCTAGAAAGCCGATTGTATATCCGCTTTGCACTTTTCCTTATTGTAATCACAGATAATCTTTGAATAAAATAACGAATTCAGGCAACACTTCTTTATATGCTCTTGTTTGGTATGCGTTTACTTTAGTTGTGCACGTATGAGAACTCCCCTAATCCTGATGACTTTAGGACTCTACCATTTAGGTGAAATGGTTAATGAAACGAGCCCTATATCACATAAGTCATGATTAGTAAAATACTCCAAGCCGATGAGTCCTACAGACAGTGGGAGTGTCAACCTGACTCCTCTAAGGCTTGCTTGTGGGATCACGCCCTTAAGAAGGACCACCTTGTTTCATGGAGGTGCAAAGTGTATAGTTGATACGTGCGTGATACATGACGGTGCTTACTTCAATAAGTAAGTTCGCTGCTGAGGTGCCCCGTGTGAGAAGATTCCTAAATGGGAAAGGAAGTTTCTATTTCAAGAAATGGAAACTTCCAGATTAGGAAATATCTCACGAGTCATTGATGTGATTAATTGATCATTAGACTTGAGGTTCCATGTCACCTTATGAGTTAACTCTGTAGTTTTAGGTATAAGTTTTAAAGGGTGTCGCCTTAGACAACTGATTCAAGGCTTATGCTGGGACTACACAAGTGACTCATGAAAGTGAATGAGAATCAAGATAGGACCTACACTTGCATTTGCAAGGTTATCTCTTATTGTGTAAGTCATTCATATGCCATATGGAGTCCTTGGCCAAGGCAGTAGATCAAGACATCAAGAAAAGGGTTTCTTGGATTGAGATCGAATGGATATGAAATGCACTTAGCTTTAAGACCAGATTATTAGGGTTCTGATTATTCCCTTACCCTAGATCTTGGTTGAGAGATAGTAAGTAGGAGGATTGTATCTCACATGAATCAATGACTTAAAGGTTCTGTCGAATCGAGACATTCCAATTCAGCTAGGGGTTAAACACCTGTTTCTAGACTATGGTCGTTTAATATGTGGACTGATTAATTAATTAGTGAATTAATTAATTAGGATCACTGCTAATTGAATTGAGAACCTAGAGGGTCACACACAACAACTTGGTTACATGGGTTAGGGCGTTAAAATGATTAAACGAGTTAATCGAGCCAAGAGGGTTCCACACGTGTGAAACCACACGTGTGGGTCACGTGACTGGACACGTGTCCTTGGGACACATGTGCCACACGTGTATAATTGTTTGTACATTAAATAATTAATATGTTAATTATTTAATAGACTTTGGTTTGATTTTGAATTAAAATGAAAGTCTTATTTTTTGGAGAAAATTAATCTAGTTAATTAATTATGAATGAATTAATTAGATAAATAAGTTATTTATTTATTTAATTAATAAAGTATAATATTATCCAAAAGGAGTTTGGATATTTTAGCTCTCTTTAAAAGTTGATTTGAATTAGAATTCAAAGTCAAAGTTGAAAATTACTTGAAGATCAAGTAATAGGAGAGAGGGGCCAAAATCCTTAGCCCAAAAGGACTACGGTTTCGGCCACCCCTCCCCAATTATATATAGGGGAGCTCGAGCTCCCCTTGAGAGTGATTGATTGAATTCTTTTGGTTCATGTGTTGAACACCATCCTTTCTCCAAGATAAAATAAACCCTAGGTTAAGCCTAAACAATAACTAGAGAACTAGCATCCTTACTAGTTAGATTGTAGTCAAGTTGGTGGACTATTTTCTCTAGAGGGCTTCTATCATGAAGTTTTGAAAGATTCGAAGGAACTTTTGGGGGTCAAGCAAAAATGACCACAAGAGATGATGAAACGATTCTGAACCGAACAGAATACGAGTGAAAAAAACGAACCAAAGAAGATGGCGAAAACCTTCGTCCATATCCTGAAGGATCAATTTTTTCACGAGGGTTTTATGGCAGGCAGATTTCTACTTTCGCAAAACTGGTTTTCGAAGGGAGTTTCAATCATGTTTTTCTCGTTTCATGTCTCTTTCTTTATGTTATATTGTTAAGCACTTTCCCTAACATGATTTGAATCTAGGTTGGTGTGGATTATTATCTCTACAATGGATTCTGAAGTAGAAAGAGATTTTCGAGGGACGGGTTGCCATTACTACATGAAGCGCATTTGAGGGCGGCTCAAAACATGTCAAGAAAGCTACTACCCAAGTGAGTTTCTTGATCTCTACGAATTTGGATTCACGATTGCGAGTTCAAGATCCTTTTGTTGGAAAAATTTTAATTTTCAGCTGCTTTCTGATTCCTGTTTTCCAACAAATGGTATCAGAGCCATCTAGTTAATCGTTTTTCTGATTCCTCTCAATTAACTGAATTTGGTAGAAATTCTTTGGCTTAGATGCGAATTAGGTATTCTTGAGTTCTCTTAGAAAGCCTGAATTACGAAACTGTAATTTTTCTTGAATTTCTAAAAACTGTTTTCTTAAATCTGTTTTTGAAAAGCTTTTTTAGTTGAAATCTGTTTAAATCGTAATTTTAATTTTTGGATTGAATTGGTTGTGAGAAACTTGAGATACGAAACACAAAATCGCCTTGCGAACGAAAGAGGTAAGGCTCGCGCGTGCTAAGGCGTAGCACGCGAGGCCTCGACAATCGCTGCCACCCACCAATCCCGCGACCGTTGGGGACTACCCGCACGAGGCTCCCGCAACCTCACGGGAGTCACCGTCCACACGTCCCCTAACCGTGCGGGACGTCCCGCCAAGCACCTCCCGCAACCGCGCAGAAGCCTGGCCGAGACCGCCCGCCCACGCCGGGCGTAACTGCGACCAACTCGCGTGCGGCGTGCACGCCCATCGCGCGCACGTGGGCGGCAACTGCCGCACGTTGTGGGCGCTGCGCACATGCTGCCGCGCGGCGGTGCCCCTTGAACGGGTGGTTTCGGGCAAGTTTTCGTGTTTCGTGTTTTCGGTCCTTAAAAATCCCAATTTAATTTTATTTTAATTTTATCTTTTGAAATCAGTTTTATTAAAATAAAATTAATTTTAAAATTTTGATTAAATTGGGATTTTGAGAAATTAAAATCGATTTAAATTTTGGGAAAATTACAAACTTTATTTTCTGAAAAATATTGAAAGAATAAAAATCGTTAATCTTCAGAAATTAATGGGATTTTATTAGTTTATTATTTTCCGGGTTTTATAGAAAAGCTCTTGAACAAGAATTGCATGTAAGTCGTGTTTTAAGCTATTAGAGCTTAAAGCTAGAATTTTAATTTATTGGTTAAATTTAAATTCTTGCAATTTATGCATGTTAGGTGATCATGGGTTTAGACTTATGTATGGTTTTAATTTATGCACATGGATGGTTTAAATTGGGGTTGGAGCTTTAGAGTTGCATTTTTTCAATTGAGGTTGGAGCCTCACTTATGTGCGTACTGCTATGTGATTTATTATGTGGCTTTCCATATTACTGTTTTGAGGCCGGGGTATGCCCGTGTATTTGTCTAAGGCCAATATGAAGATTGAGCCTTATTACTTTTCAGTACTTTTTCATTTTTTTTTTTTTTTTTTGAGAGTATAATAGGTGGTGAGGTTTTATTTTTATTTTGGAGACAATGCACCCATGGAGTAAGATGAACCACATTCAAGTAACAAGGAGGCTATAAGTGAAGACCCCTCAAAATGTTAGGGAGGGGAATCTCAATTGAAAATGTAATAGAGATAGGGCTCATATTTTGTTACAGCTTTCCCTTATGTGATTTAAACTGTTTATGTGGCATGTATGTTAGAACTTGTGATTGTGGAGTGGCTCCCACGTATCACGCATAAGATAGGTAGAGCCCATGATCATCACATGTTAGTATCATGCTAGGACATGTTATCTGCTAAGTGCTTGTGTGAAATGCATTTAAGTTGTACTTGCATTAATCAAGACTAATTAAAATTGGATAACATATATGTTGGTGAGGTCAAACCGGACAACTCTCCGGTTGATTCGAAAAATTCCCGTCAAATATTAAGCTAATTTCGAACAATAGGTGTTTAATTCGAGATGCAAATTTTGAATTAAATTCCTAGCATTCCATCAATAGGTTTTAAGTTTAGTAAGTCAAGCTAGTTGTTGTCCGCGAGTCGTGGGATAGCTAGTGGAGCTTATTAGTTCTTAGTTACCTAATTGATCATTTTAAATGATCAAGTCGTGGGTCGTTCGAACTAAGTTTTGATCATGATCTTATGATGGATAGGTCTAGCTTAACGGCTAAGTAAATATGGATGTCGCACGAGTCGTGGGTCCATATTGAAAGATAGGTGATGCAAAAAACAATTACTAAGAGTTCTAAAGGTGTTAGAATTGGTAAGTTGTAACTACCTAGGGTTTTACTTAGAATGTCCGCGAGTCGTGGGTTCGAGGTAAAATGCTTAAGATCTTAGTACCCATTGGGAAACGCGTTCCTCTTAGATCTTTGGGAATTATAGATCGTTGAAAAACAGTGGGACCTACATTAGATTAAAGACCTTATCTTTTGTATATTGTTATAATTCAGCATGCTCACATTTTCTCTGCTTAGCATCTAGGTTGTAGTTCTGTGATTCTCTACAATATGAAATGCAAACCCATTCGTATCCATCCTTAAGTCAAAAGAGTTGACTAAGTCCTAACTAACTCTAATTGGCTTCGAACCCTGAAAACTCGTTTTAGATTCCGAATAGAGAAAGGTGTTCTTTAAAGGGCGAAGTTTTCAATTGTGAAAATTCGACCCGGGCCAAAAGAGAAGCGATCTGAGGTGAATGGATTTCTCCAAACCACTTAAGAGCAATTGAACCACCTCATAAAAATGTTACAAGGTATAACATTATGGAATTATTCAATAATCCAAATGAGGTAACAAGTGTACACAAACAAGGTCTAAAGATCTTATTTGAAGATCTTGTGGTCTCATTAACTGAGAAAAGAGTTCTCAATGCACTGATTGCTTACATTACTTCCACCATCGTTCAAACCCTTTATACTCAACTAGAATGATGCTAATGTAGCATAGTCAATCATTTAGTTGATAATGGTTGAGAGCATCCTTAAGAAGGAATAAAAGGTTGTGATGGTTAATTCTTCTTCTAAACTCACTAAGTTAAAGGCTTGAAGACCTAAAGAAGAAGAAACCCTTAAGAGCCCAATGGAGGGGCATGTAAGGGGTACGCCCAAAAGACACTACAGATCAAATTGGACGTTTGATTCTATGGTAGCAAATAAGGACTTTGAAAGGGTAATGCAAAGAGTATGAGTACTTTGAAATGTTACCTCGTTTAGTAATTCGACTAGGAATAGAATTCACAAGTCTTGAGTTGATTCTGCATAATCTGTTGTTCAAAGACTCAAAGCACTAATGCTCTGAACATACAACGAGATAACAAAAGTAAGTGAGATGACGAAGCTTCGAATTACTTTGGAACGTTGAGACATAAAAGGATTAGCAAGTTAGACATCTTAGGATCATTTCACGAAAATGATCCTAGAGAGTTAACTTCCTATGAATCCTATCTTGAAGGGAAACATTCCCGAAACATAGTTTAGGTGAAACATGGAACGTGCCAAAATTATAGTGGATTTCGATCCATGTTGATGAGTGTAAGATGCTTGACGTAAGCACTAGATACAATCGTCAGTTTAATCATTCTGAAACAGTGTACTTGTTGAAGTACAAATTCGAAACTTATATGAAATTCTTAGAATTTCAAAAGGAGGTTAGGAACCAAAGTAGTCATAAGTTATAGGTAAATCGATATGATCAAGATAGCCAATATCTTAGCAACTAATTCCTTAGTCATCTTAGAGATAAAAGGATTGTCTCTCAGTAAACTAATTCGAGAACACCTTAGTGTTTCTGAATGAGGGAATGAAACCTAACAGGATATGGTCCATTCCATAGTAAGCTTTACTGACTTATAATCATTCTAGGAATAAACTCTCAGAATATGCAGTTAGAGATTTTGAATTTAGTACCTTCCAAAATCAGTCCTTTAGTTGCAGTATGCAATGTGGCATACTAAATTCCCTAATTATTCTTGTCCAAGAATTTAGTGGAATCCTCTCAAGTGAAGAGGATAGTGGGAGATAAGCTTGAAACAAGTTCAAGTTTATACAACAATATAGGATATCGTTTCTGCGATTCCCTTGGACAAAGGTTGTTTGTCCCAAGGAATGTACCTTTCTTAAGGAATCGTCCCTATAGAAGAAGAAAGGCAAGCAAGCAGACCTTAAAGACATTTAAGGATAAATATCCACGCCACATATAGAAGAAACGAGCCCATCTGATAAAATTTAGCCAAATTTTAGAGTATGCACATGTATGAAACCCTCCTCTTAAGACGCGTTTAGAACACGTTCCTAGATAGCCGAGGAATTACCTAAAGAGGAGACACTATCAGATTTGGAATCTGAGTAGTGTAAGCAAGCCTTGAAATCCAATATTGTCACGCCCCGGGTCCGCGGGCCCGTTGGACGCGAGTGCAAGTCTCCAAGCCCACCGAGTATAACCTGAAATTGGGCCTAAACCACTGCCCAAAAGGGATATCCATTGGTTATACTTGGACTCTTTAACTTATATACTGAACTTAACATTCATACTTTCCCGATGTGGGATAGGGTATCACAATCACCCCTCCATCATAATCGCGACGTCCTCATCGCGGCATGACATATAGCCCATGACCGACTCGTCTGTGTTGGGACTCTAGAGGTGGCTCCTACGGGCTCAAGAGGTTGCTCCCACACATGTATCACTTTGCCCCGCAGGCTCAAGAGGTGCCTCCCATGTGCGTAGCACTTTGCCCCGTATAGCACTTAGCTCCTGCGGCTGACGAGCGACTCTGATACCATTTGTCACGCCCCGGGTCTGAGAGCCCATTGGATGCGAGTGCAAGTCTCCAAGCCCACCGAGTATAACCTGAAATTGGGCCTAAACCACTGCCCAAAAGGGATATCCATTGGTTATACTTGGACTCTTTAACTTATATACTGAACTTAACATTCATACTTTCCCGATGTGGGATAGGGGTATCATAATCACCCCTCCTTCATAATCGCGACGTCCTTGTCGCGGCATGACATATAGCCCATGACCGACTCGTCTGCGTTGGGACTCTAGAGGTGGCTCCTATGGGCTCAAGAGGTGGCTCCCACACATGTAGCACTTTGCCCCGCAGGCTCAAGAGGTGCCTCCCATGTGCGTAGCACTTTACCCCGTATAGCACTTAGCTCTTGCGGCTGACAAGCGGCTCTGATACCATTTGTCACGCCCCGGGCCCGAGGGCCCGTTGGACGCGAGTGCAAGTCTCCAAGCCCACCGAGTATAACCTGAAATTGTGCCTAAACCACTGCCCAAAAGGGATATCCATTGGTTATACTTGGACTCTTTAACTTATCTACTGAACTTAATCCTTATACTTTCCCGATGTGGGACAGGGGTGTCACAAATATGGATTCCATATATTCAAACCAAGTTTGGACCTTGGTTGATCCAACTGATAGGATCAAGCTAATAGAGCATCGAGTAAATGGAAAGCATTACAACCTTCTTGACGATTGAAATACAAAAGTCCATTTGGATTGTGTTTACCACATCCTCATATTCTGACTATGAGATATGATAAATGAATATGAGAACTGTCTTATTCAAATTGAGATTGAAAGAGACTGAAATAAGGTATTTCTATGAATCTCATATTCAGTGGGAGTATGCATAAGGTATGCAAATCCCTAAGTCAATCTGTGGATTGATAAAGGCTTCTAGGAGTTAGACAATTCGATTCCATAGTATAGTCAAATCGTTTGACACAGATGGAAGTCGAATAAGTCTCAGAGTGTACATATGAAAGTTAGTGATGTAAGAGTCAATTTTGGTTCTTTAGAAGACGACATCCTTCTCATTAGGAATGTCAAGGATGACGTGAAAGTTACCAATTCTTGTTTAAGAAACAATTTGGCATGAAAGATCTTAGTGATCATCCTAAATTCTCGACATTCAGATCTATAAAAGATAGATCTAAGAACATAAATGGATTATCACAAAACGAGTACATAACCACGGTACTAAAAGGAGTTTAGTATGGACAACGGAACATCTCTTTTGAAGAGTATGTGTCCTAATATAACTTTAAGAAAGTTAGAATATCCAAAATCCCTTTAAGTGAAAGGGTACATAATGTATGAAATGTTATGTACTAGACTTGATATGGCGCAACACTAAGCGTAGTGGGTCGAATCTAATATGACCTTAGAGAAGGTCATTAGATTTCTATAAAGGATGTCCTCAGAGTACTTGAGAAGAAATGAGGATATGTATTAGTTTACAGAGCCCAAAAGATCTTGTTGTTAGAAAGATATTTGATGTAACCGTTCATCACACATAGATGATTATGAAATCATTGAAAGGATACAACTTCTACCAGAATGGTAATGTAATGTGTTGGAAAGGGGTTCCAAGGACGGACATTGCAAAACTCGACTATCGTAGTTGAGAACTTAGTCGTATTATATAACGCTAAGCTAAGTGTTTGGGTAAGAAACTCCATCTAATTGGTTACATGAAGTTCCTAGCATAAAACAACTCCTTTATCATATTGTATGATAAAATGGATGGTTGCTAAAGTAAGAGAACCAAGACCTCACCAAGAGACTGAACACATGATTACGAATCACTTTATAAGGACAACGAGTTTCCTTAGAAATGTGTAAATAAGTCGGTTACACCAGCAGAGAACTTAGCAGATCCACTTTCGAAACGCCCAAAGTCAATAGGTTCTCAAAGTCTATCTTAAGAAGATGGGACTTAGAGTACCTAAATAGCTTTTACGGGGCAAGTGGGAGATTGTTGGGAATAGTGCCCTAGAAATCCGATTGTATATCCGCTTTGTACTTTTCCTTATTGTAATCATAGACAATCTTTGAATAAAATAACGAATTCAGGCAACACTTCTTTATATGCTCTTGTTTGGTATGCGTTTACTTTAGCTGTGCATGTATGAGAACTCCCCTAATCCTGATGACTTTAGGACTCCACCATTTAGGTGAAATGATTCATGAAACGAGCCCTATATCACATAAGTCATGATTAGTAAAATACTCCAAGCCGATGAGTCCTACAGACAGTGGGAGTGTCAACCTGACTCCTCTAAGGCTTGCTTGTGGGATCACGCCCTTAAGAAGGACCACCTTGTTTCATGGAGGTGCAAAGTGTATAGTTGATACGTGCGTGATACATGAGGGTGTTGGAAAACACGAATCAGAAAGCAGCGGAATTTAAAAATTTTTCCCAACAACAGGATCTAGGACTCGTAATCGTGTAACCAAATTCGTAAAGATAGAAAACTTACTTTTCTTTTGTTCTTTCTTGAAGCGTTTCAAGCCACCCAAGAACGCTCTTCTCGCGGCTTGATCCCCTCTCCTTGGTAAAGCTCGAATCTTCAAACTTCTAACTTGAAGTCTCTAGAGAAAGTCCACCAACTTGATCACAATCTAACTAGTAAGGATGCTAGTTCTCTAGTTAGTGTTTAGGCTTAACCTAGGGTTTAATTTAATCTTGGAGAAAGGAAGGTGTTCAACACATGAACCAAGAATTGTCTATTAGCTCTAAAGGGGAGCTCGAGCTCCCCTATATATAGGAGGGAGTGCCGATCCAAATCCTTATTGGACAAGGATTTGGTTCCTCTCTCTCCTATTACTTGATCATCAAGTATTTTCCAACTTTGACTTTGAATTCTAATTCTAGTCAACTTTTAAGAGAGCTAAAAATATCCAAACTATTTTTGGATAATTTTATACTTTATTTATTATAAAATAAATAACTTATTTTTATCTAATTAATTAATTCATAATTAATTAACTAGATTATTTTCTCCAAAATTAGACTTTCTTTTTAATTCAAAATTAAACCAAAGTCTATTAAATAATTAACTAATTAATTATTTAATATATATATATACACGTGTGTGACACGTGTCACAGTGACACGTGTCACTCACGTGAGCCACACGTGTGATTTCACACGTGTGGAACCCTCTTGGCCCGATTAACTCGTTTAATCATTTTCAAGCCTCAACTCATGTAACCAAGTTGTTGTGTGTGACCCTCTAGGTTCTCAATTCAATTAGCAGTGACCCTAATTAATTAATTCACTAATTAATTAATCAGTCCACAGATTAAACGACCATAGTCTAGCAACAGGTGTTTAACCCCTAGCTAAATTGGAATGTTCGGATTCGACAGAACCTTTAAGTCATTGATTCATGTGAGATACAATCCTCCTACTTACTATCTCTCAACCAAGATCTAGGGCAAGGGAATAATCAGAACCCTAATAATCCGGTCTTAAAGCTAAGTGCATTTCATATCCATTTGATCTCAATCCAAGAAACTCTTTTCTTGATGTCTTGATCTACTGCCTTGGCCAAGGACTCCATATGGCATATGAATGACTTACACAATAAGAGATCACCTTGCAAATGCAAGTGTAGGTCCTTTCTTGATTCTCATTCACTTTCACGAGTCACTTGTGCAGCCCCAGCATAAGCCTTGAATCAGTTGTCTAAGGCGACACCCTTTAAAGCTTATACCTAAGACTACAGAGTTAACTCATAAAGTGACAAGGAACCTCAAGTCTAAGGATCAATTAATCACATCAATGACTCGTGAGATATTTCCTAATCTGGAAGTTTCCATTTCCTGAAATAGAAACTTCCTTTCCCATTTAGGAATGTTCTCACACGGGGCGCCTCAGTGAACTCACTTATTAAAGTAAGCACCCTCATGTATCACGCACGTATCAACTATACACTTTCCACCTCCATGAAACAAGGTGGTCCTTCTTAAGGGCGTGATCCCACAAGCAAGCCTTAGAGGAGTCAAGTTGACACTCCCACTGTCTGTAGGACTCATCGGCTTGGAGTATTTTACTAATCATGACTTATGTGATATAGGGCTCGTTTCATGAACCATTTCACCTAAATGGCAGAGTCCTAAAGTCATCAGGATTAGGGGAGTTCTCATACATGCACAGATAAAGTAAACGCATACCAAACAAGAGCATATAAAGAAGTGTTGCCTCAATTCGTTATTTCATTCAAAGATTGTCTGTGATTACAATAAGGAAAAGCACAAAGCGGATATACAATCGGCTTTCTAGGGCACTATTCCTAACAGAGGGTGCTTACTTCAATAAGTAAGTTCACTGAGGTGCCCCGTGTGAGAAGATTCCTAAATGGGAAACGAAGTTTCTATTTCAGGAAATGGAAACTTCCAGATTAGGAAATATCTCACGAGTCATTGATGTGATTAATTGATCCTTAGACTTGAGGTTCCACGTCACTTTATGAGTTAACTCTGTAGTTTTAGGTATAAGCTTTAAAGGGTGTCGCCTTAGACAACTGATTCAAGGCTTATGTTGGGGCTACACAAGTGACTCATGAAAGTGAATGAGAATCAAGATAGGACCTACACTTGCATTTGCAAGGTGATCTCTTATTGTGTAAGTTATTCATATGCCATATGGAGTCCTTGGCCAAGGCAGTAGATCAAGACATCAAGAAAAGGGTTTCTTGCATTGAGATCAAATGGATATGAAAGGCACTTAGCTTTAAGACCAGATTATTAGGGTTTTGATTATTCCCTTACCCTAGATCTTGGTTGAGAGATAGTAAGTAGGAGGATTGTATCTCACATGAATCAATGACTTAAAGGTTCTGTCGAATCGAGATATTCCAATTCAGCTAGGGGTTAAACACCTGTTTCTAGATTATGGTCGTTTAATCTGTGGACTGATTAATTAATTAGTGAATTAATTAATTAGGGTCACTGCTAATAGAATTAAGAACCTAGAGGGTCACACACAACAACTTGGTTACATGGGTTAAGGCTTTAAAATGATTAAACGAGTTAATCGAGCCAAGAGGGTTCCAAACGTGTAGGTCACGTGACTGGACACGTGTCCTTGGGACACGTGTGCCACACGTGTATAATTGTTTGTACATTAAATAATTAATGTGTTAATTATTTAATAGACTTTGGTTTAATTTTGAATTAAAATGAAAGTCTTATTTTTTGGAGAAAATTAATCTAGTTAATTAATTATGAATTAATTAATTAGATAAAATAAGTTATTTATTTATTTAATAAATAAAGTATAATATTATCCAAAAGGAGTTTGGATATTTTAGCTCTCTTTAAAAGTTGATTTGAATTAGAATTCAAAGTCAAAGTTGAAAATTACTTGAAGATCAAGTAATAGGAGAGAGGGGCCAAAATCCTTAGCCCAAAAGGACTACGGTTTCGGCCACCCCTCCCCAATTATATATAGGCCAGGGAGCTCGAGCTCCCCTTGAGAGTGATTGATTGAATTCTTTTGGTTCATGTGTTGAACACCATCCTTTCTCCAAGATAAAATAAACCTTAGGTTATGCCTAAACACTAACTAGAGAACTAGCATCCTTACTAGTTAGATTTTAGTCAAGTTGGTGGACTATTTTCTCTAGAGGGCTTCTATCATGAAGTCTTGAAAGATTCGAAGGAACTTTTGGGGATCAAGCAAAAACGACCACAAGGGATGATGAAACGATTCTGAACCCAACAGAATATGAGTGAAAAAACGAACCTAAGAAGATGGCGAAAACCGTTCGTCCCTATCCTGAAGGATGAATTTTTTCATGAGGGTTTTATGCTAGGCAGATTTCTACTTTCGCAAAACTGGTTTTCGAAGGGAGTTTCAATCATGCTTTTCTCGTTTCATGTCTCTTTCTTAATGTTATATTGTTAAGCACTTTCCCTAACATGATTTGAATCTAGGTTGGTGTGGATTATTATCTCTACAATGGATTCTGAAGTAGAAAGAGATTTTCGAGGGACGGGTTGCCATTACCGCATGAAGCGCGTTTGAGGGCGGCTCAAAACGTGTCAAGAAAGCTACTACCCAAGTGAGTTTCTTGATCTCTACGAATTTGGATTCACGATTGCGAGTTCAAGATCCTTTTATTGGAAAATTTTTAATTTTCTGTTGCTTCCTGATTCTTGTTTTCCAACAATATCAGCATGACCTCTTGGTATATATTTGCTCCTTGAATCGTTCCTAAGTGTGCTTTGCTATGTGATGAAATGAATACAGTTGATTCTAAGTATATCTTTGCAAAATTGGATCAATGGGTAACCAATTTGCTCCCTTGTCTTTTCCTTCCCCTGTTTTCCCCTATTTCTGTTCGTTTTCAGATGAAAATACTCTACCCGGGCGGGTAAAATTCATGAAGAAAATGTACCTGGGCGGGTACTCTTGTCTAGGAGATTTTCTGGACAGTTTCAGGGAACTTTTGTCTTAGACTTTACCCGGCCGGGTACCCCCTCAATTGAACTCCGATTGAGTTGAGTTTTGGACCACTGAAACTTCTTTGAGTGTAGAAAATTCTCCAATTGGAATCACCTTAAAATCATTTCTTGAGGAGGGAGATATGATCGATTCAAAATTGTGTCGCCAATCTGTCGAAAATCTGCATTTGCGCAACTTTGAACTAAAATTTGAGCCATATATGGTTGGAAAGCCCTATTTGTCTAATTTCATTTCCAACAAACAAAACTTAATACCGAATTTTCAATCTTAAGATATACTCAATTCTTTACAGGTTGCGCGTTTGGGGAAAATTGTCAGTTTTGCTAAGTTGTACCCAAATGCCCGTTTCTTGCCTTTTTCACTGTTTCTTTCCATTTATTGAACCTCATATGTGTTATATATTCTTTAATTCAAGTATAAGTGCTCTTATATGGGTATATCGTTTTACTAAAGTTGCATGAAAGATGCCTAAACTTGCCTTAAATGATCTTCAATATGATAGTTAATTCTTAAAGTGCCATGATTGCTTATATTTGCTCATTCCTTGCATAATTATGGTTTCGTTGCATATGAATGTATACTCATATCATTTCATGGCATTGTTTTGCATCACCGAGCGTCTCTAGTTGGTCCGTTTGAGTCTAATATCAACCGTAAACGTGTCTTTTGTTCAGGTGATCCTTCCAAAGACCCGGTGGTTTAGGTTGTATCTTGTTTGAGTTCTCTTTTGTCAAGATTGCCGAGGTAAGGTTATTCTCTTGCTGTAACCAATACTATACCGATGTTATGGCCTACACGATTTGATTGTTACTCACCCGAAGTATTATACATACATGTATTTATACATTAAATAAGCCATTGCCTATTATTTTCCCGGTTTTACTGGAAATGGTTTCTAATATCAAATGAGTTATACATATATGTTCTCAAGCGTGGGTTCATGAATCTCAAATGAAAATGGAAATGTATTTTACATGCATTACATAACGAGTGCTTGTGATTGTTGGGCCCGAGGCAATGTGGCTTAGGGGATCCGGGAAAGCATAGGGCTGACGGTGAACCTACTCTGCGACCTCTATGGGTGTACCTGTTATCTTCGGAGGTAGAGGATATCACGTATTACCTGTGACCGGCTTTGGCCGAAGGAGCATATTACCGAGATGGGCTATGACTCGAATGACAAATCGATGGTTAGGGAGTAATTAACCCTTCCGTCACCCGGAGGAAAAAGGGATTTATTTTATTGTATTGTCTTGTGGAGTAAGGTTGGAGAACGGATATAACTCGGTACCCATTGACTGCTTGAAAACCCTTAACCCGATATACGCCCTATTATTGTAATGAAAATTATTGTATTGTAAAATGGGCTATGTTCGGTCGAGGCGAAGTGTTATCGTGCATTGCATATCTTGTTATTGCATTAATTATAACTTGTATAATGTTATCCCTCACCGGTCATTCGACTAATCCTCTTTCTTTCCTTCTTCTTCTTTCGTATTGATTGCAGGTTCTGGAAGTCAACTAGGCGGCGAGTTGTCTAGCTCTCTTTTGAGTCGAGTCCTAATTTTGTCGCTATTGTATATGGTTTTGTTAGAAGTGATATTGGCATGTGATGTAATACTGAATTAGTTGTCATAATACTTTTGATATATTAGCTATGAACTTTATTAGTTAATGTTGAGCTCTTGAATTGTTGTTTACTTGATGAGTTGCTTCCGCTATGCGCTTAATTGTTTTGATCGTTTGTATAGTGCCGCCTAGTTAGGAGTGGTCTTGAGTGTCTCCCGTTCGCTAGCTCTTAGTGCATCTACGGATTTTTCTATTTCGTAGACGTGTTGGGTTCTAGTGCGGGGGATGTGATAGCTCCACACTTGGGGCGTCACATCTTTAAGTGGTATCAGAGCTCCAGGTTGCAACAACCGGGCTCTAGCATCGTGTCTGTCAGTCTAGGTTTCTCGGCATAAGAATAACATACTCTTGCTTGTCTTGTGATTGAATTATTATCTTAATTATACTTTAATCTCTCTATTTGCATACTAATCCTCATGCATATCTATTCGAGTCTGTTTTACAGGATAATGCCTCCACGTAGATATTTACGTGACATTGGTGTGCAAATTCCACCTCGTGATCCACAAAGACAAGTTCCTCCTCGTCCTGTTCCTCAGGACCCTATTCCTCCCCCGGCACCAGTAAATGCAAATGATGTTATAGAGGCTGTTGTTCTTTAGTATCTCTAAGGACAAGCACCTTTGGCCTATGATAAGTTCAAAAGGAATAATCCACCTCAGTTTTTTTGTAGATGATATTCAGGCCAAGCACTGGATTAAACAGATTACTAGGATCTTTCAGATTTACCCTTGAAGTGAAGTAGAGATGGCTAGATGTGTTATTCATCTTCTACAAGATGCGGCCTATGATTGGTGGGAGGAAGTTCAGCTTACGTTCGATCAGCAAGGAGTTCAGGTTACATGGGAAGTCTTTGCTAGAGAGTTCCGGGCTAAATACATTTCTCGAGTGGCTCGGGATCGAAGAGAGACAGAGTTTATGGAGCTAAAGCAAGGCAACCATTCCTTGGAGGAGTATATTGCTGAGTTTAACCGACTAGCTCCGTATGCCCGACACGTTACGGCAGATGAGGTTCACAAGAGCAACAAGTTTGTGAGTGGGCTTCGACATGATATAAGGAAAGAATTGCTTGGTCGGAATGTTGATAGCTGGGAGAAAGCAACCTGTAAAGTAGCCATGATTGAAGCTCAAGTAGCTCGGCTTCGGAAGGAAGGAGCTTATGGGACTCCGGGATCCGGGTCTGGTTCTAAACGATCCTCTCACTATACATCCCAATTTTCCAAGGGAAATGAAAAGAAGCCTAAACCATCAGGAGCACCATCTCAGTCTTCTCGTCCATCGGGGACCCCCATATCATCTCGGCCATCTGGGGTGCCAGCACCTAAACAGGGTCGTCCCAAGTTTGATCCATGTGGGTTTTGTGGAAAACCTTCGCACTTAGAGGATGATTGTTGGCTAAAGTTGGGAAAGTGCTTGGTTTGTGGTAATCCGGAGCACACCGTTGAGACCTGTCCAAACAAGAACCGAGTTTATGCATTGAAGAGTGAAGATGAGGAGGACGCTCAAATCGATCCGACTGACGTTATTGAAGGTACCACTTATATACATGATACATGCATCCATACCTTGTATGATCCGGGTGCTATGCACTCATTCGTTGCGCATGAAATAGTTGTCTCTTTGCCTTTATTTACTGTATGTGATAAGTTTAATTTTATTATAAGTTCGCCGTTGGGAGGTTAAATAGAAACTGATCGCGTATTTAAGAATTGTCCAATAATGATAGAGGGCAAAGAGTATCCTGCTACTTTGATAGAGATACCGATGAGGCGTTATTGAGTTATTCTGGGTATAGACTGGCTATATGAGCATCGGGCTCTAGTTGATTGTTTCAATAAAAGAGTTGTGTTGGGAACAGAAACAGTTCAGAATAGAGGTTTGGCTGAGATTCCTTTCATTTTTTTTTTCGTTTCCTTTCTTTTTCTTCAGTTATGTTACCTCATTAGCATAATTTGTGAATTTGGACACATGTGGAACATCTAAACAGTGGAGTATAAGATGAAGAATACTAATGGAATAGAAAATCCCACAACCTTTTCGAAATAGCCAAAATTTCAAGGTGATTTCATCAAGCAGTTGGTTGTTTCAAACCAAAAGTTGTTGAGACAAGTTTATGAATTTGTTATTATTATCTATATTGTTCACACAAATTTTATTTGTCTCCAAGATAAATTTACAAGACAGAAAATAATATGAACAAGAAATATACAAATTTAAAGGAATTGACAAATTTGAAGGAATAAATCCTATAAAGTTTATTCCTCTAATTCTTCTCTTCAACTTTGCATTCGAGGGTGTGAAGTTTATTCCCGAACACGTAAATATGATATTTTCCGAATTTGACGGATAGAAACTACTTGATCAAAGTTGATGTCGAAATCAAACTTTGAAGGCGAAGATCTCCATGTCTTGTTGCTTTGACGAAAGTGAAGAACCTTCAAAGGTTATAGCCGGATTTGAAGTTCAAATTTGGAGAAGAACTTGAAAATGGATTTTGAAGACTTGAAGACCGACGTGAAGATTTGATGTCGAAGACTTGAATAACGATGACGAACTTGAAGAAGATTCGAAAACGAATTTGCAGAAGTCATGGATACCAAAGGAGACTTGAAGACGGATTTGAAGACTTGAAGCAGAATCTTGAAGACTTGTAGACCGGCGTTCATATGTCAGACGTCTGCACTTGCGTTCCTCGTCGTCGTCCTTGGTGTCCTGAAGGAACTACCAAGACCCCTTTTTATAGTGAAGATTTTGGAGTTCGAGCTTATCACAATATTATTTGATATTTTTCTCTTGTATTCTTTTAATGATATAATATCGAATAAAATCAATTGGTTATTTAATCCTTAAAAAATATTTAGTTTAATAACATAATACCAAATTTAATCTTGATTTGGGAAGAAAACATGTTTGATATTATCCTACTAAATATTTAATTTTTAAAAAAATAACCGTGCAAACATGTGCCCCCCCCCCGACTTTTCATCCGTACAGGTATGACGTATGTGTTTACTATTTGTGCAATTCAATTGATTATTTGCTTAAATTTCGTTATTCATTTCATAATTCGTCATACTTTCATTTATTTCTTATTCATTTTGGTTTTTATTTGAATTTTGAACGCATTACTTATATGAATATAAATATGCTTTGTTTGATTCCAATTTGATTTCTGTTTTCCATGTAAACTTGGTTTGAGTGAAATATGTGCCTTATGATTGTGTCTATATGCTCGTTGCATGATTTCATTGTTGTTTGTGTGAGTGTTGGATTCGTTCGTGTGATCGGAACTGAAAAGGGCTAAAGAGCATTTAGCACCTTGTGTTCCGGACGGCGTAACTTGAGCTCGGGAACTCGGAATCGAGTACTGTCACCTCCATTAGACTCGTATCAATGATTTAGATCATATGGAACAAACCTTATATTTTTCTAAGACCATTTGAATCCCCGAATTTCAACCGAAACGAGGACCACGCACCAAAAGTGACAACCATTGACAATTGTGAGCTTACGGACCTATACTAAGACACCCAGACCCTAAACCCATGACCTATACCACTTGATGCACTCTCTCTCACCCACTTACTCAGCCCCAATCGAACCCCCCCCCCCGTCACACAAGAAAATTCAGCCAAAAGAAGAGAAAGAGAAGAAGAAAAGAAGAGGAAGAAACTACTATTCACCATGTGAGAATTTGAACTCATCTCACCATCTTCTTCCACCATTTCTTGAAGGTAAGTCCATAATTGATATGTATATCTCCTTGTGGTCATTTTAAGTTATATATTGCATGAATTCTCCAAGTTTAGATCATGATATGGTGAAGAGGATGAATAGTAAGGGTTAGATGGATTTTGGAGCTTCAATCTTGTTTCCTTGGATTTTTATTTGAGTTCTTAAGTATTAATTGATCCTAAGACATGTATTTATTATGATATGGACTTATATTTCTTGGTCGTTGAGGATTAAAGGATATGCCATTAATGAACTTGGAGGTTTTTGGAAGAAAATGTAATTGATCCCATCTCTTGCATGTGTTGCATATTGTAGCTTGATTTTAACTCATTATTTGACTTGAAATGCATGAACTTTGAGCATTTGCACTTGCCTTAATGTCTTATCTTGGAGTATACTTGGCTTGATTGTGTTTTTAGGGTGAAACAGGGCCTGAATCTCGAAGAATTCAACCCCAGGAACACCTAACGCCCGTTAGGGCTTGTGTGTGTTTTGGGGGTTAATGCCCATTAGCCCCCTTGGGTGGGCTACTGACCCTCCTAACGGGGGTTAGGGCTTTTATGTGTGTGAGTGACTAACGCCCGTTAGTCCAGGCCAGTTCCTACTGACCTGGCTAACGGTCGTTAGTGTTTTATGAAGGCATTAGCCCCATCCTTGTGTGTACGTGCATTGTTTTCTCTTTTCCTTAATTCTTTGCTTGGTTCCTTGCCTTGTTTATGACTTATATGATTGGTATACATGTCGATATGTGTTTTATGATCTATGTATTAAGTTTATGACTCGTTTTATTATGAATTGTGGAAGTTATGAAATGCTTAAGTATGGAACCTCCATGTATTGATCATTTTGAATGAATTACGTGATTATATGGTATCATAACATGATTTTCACTTCTTATGAATCTCATATCATGTGCATCGTATATGGTCATATTGAGTCTCACTTCACTCTCTTTTGCACAGATTTGGGTTTGGTCGGAGACGAGGGCAGTCCTTGAGATTCTTGTGCCACTTCTTTTTCCTTTTAAGGTAGTTTCTCTTCTAATAGATATGATATCCCGTTATATCCTCCTATGTGAAAAGTTTTAAGCCAAACTAGTATAATTATATATGTCGAGTCCTTTCAAGAGTAAATGATTTCAAACGTAAGCCTTTTCTTTATGTGTCCCTACCTTATGATTTTGGTGAGAGCATGATTATGAACATGGGCCCAGGGACTTAGTGCTTGTGGCTATCCGGGGAGACATGGGCCGATAGTGATCCCATGTACTAGTCCCAACCAAACTACGGTGTTACCGGCCCTCGCTAGGAGATTAGCGTGGAACGGGAGCTGAGGCTTTTGGGGATTCATGTACCCCCACTTGCCGTTATGTATAGGTGGCTGGGCCTTGCAAACCCGTCCACCACCCGGAGGAAAAAGGTGTATATGTATGATTATGATCATGTATATGAATGTGCACAAAAGTTATGTGTATGATGATGAATGAATTAGGTTACAGTTACACATGGTGTTGGTTGGAGATTGTATACACCCACTCCCCGGGCCATGAATATCCTAATGAATAAATATGTCGTCGTAATCCCGTTGATGTCTTCTTTGTTTTTCCCACTTGGGAAATTGTTATCAAACTTCACACGGGATTAGGGCTTGTAAGAACGTGTTTCAATTCTGTGATATTTATATTATGCCCCTTTTTATACCCACCAGTCTCCTTTAGACTGAACCCGGTTTGCTTTCAGTTTGTTTTGTGCAGGTTTGGAGAGTGTTAGGCGGGAATACGAGTCGTCTAGGTCATGTATTTTGGTCTAGCACTTTATTATACACTCTCTTGCACTCATATTATTTTGTATTATGATTATGGATTCTGGAGCTTATTTTGTTGTGATAGGTCGTGGGGCCCGTTGATACTTGAACATTTGTGTATACTTGGATGTTTTGGAGATTGGATGCTCATTGTAAATGTTATAAGATATGGTATGCTTCCGCTTTTATAGTCTCGCTCTGATGTTTTTACTTCTCGTTCTTGTATGGTTTAAAGGTTAGCTCCCGCCTAGCGTAGCGTGTGTGTTGTGTCCCCGTTCACCGTGATTCGGCTTGTGTATGGACTTTCCATTTCATATGCGGGTCGGGTCTCGGTGCGGGGGATGTGGTGTCTTGCGCTCGGGTGCTACATCCTTAAGTGGTATCAGAGCCTAGGGTTGCAAAACCCAGGCTCTCGTGTCGTGTTGAGTCAGTCTAAGTTGTACGGCTTTAGGAATAACTTGTCAATGTGTTGCATATACATTCCTTATAGGCTTATGTGTCTTAGTTCTTAATAATTGTTTGAATTAATTGCACTCTCATGCATGAACTAAAAATAGCATGTATTTCAGTTTTTATTGACAAAATGCCTCCAAGAAGAGACAAGCATAGATCTCCGGAGCGATGTCGTTGTCATGACCGTAAACCTACGCCATAACAACCACAGCCGCCTCCAATGAATATTGAAAATTTTATGGAAGCGGTCTTTAATTACGTCGACCACCAAAGAGCTTAAGCTCCACCACCACAATCGGCTGAACAACAAGTACCTCCACCAAACCATCAGGATTCTCATGGGGTGTTCCTAAGTTATAATCCCCCTCGGTTTTCAAGCTCTATAGATGATGCGGTTTCGGATGGATGGTTGATAAGGATAGAAAGGATTTTCAGTTTCAGGTAATTTACTACACAAGAGAAAGCTCAATTTGCCATTTTCAATTGGATGGTGAAGCTTATGATTAGTGGGAGAGAACGAGGGAGAAGTTGATGGAGAAGAAATAACATGGGAGGTCTTTACGAGGAAGTTTCAGGAATCATTTGTGCCCGAGGTCATACGGGAAAGGAAAGAGCAGAAATTCATGGACTTGAAGTAAGGAACACGGACCGTGGCTCAATACCTTGCTATATTCAACCGGCTCGGGAATATGCTCCTCATATTGTACTACACCCCCGCACTATAGGCCGATCCACATACAATATGGACAATCCGTACATGAACTAACCTATAGCGAACGGGTGACAATTAAAAGAAATAGGCTAGCTAGTTCATATATAATCAAGAATCATGAATTCATGCAACAATCACCTTTGAAGAACAAGAAATGAAGAAGATGGATGATGATGATGACTAAGCTCCAATTCTTGGAATATTTCTTGAAAATTCTTGATGTAAAGGATGAAAATCTCTTCCTTATTTTTCCTTGAAGAAACCGAGAGCAAGAGAGTGGATATGTTGGGAGAATTTGATGATAGAATGATCAAGGAAGATCATGGAAGCAATATTACGTGATTCATGTCTTGGAAATGTGTGAAATGCCAACATTTGCTAATTAATCCTCCAAGAACTCAAGTCATGCAATTGAGGATATATGATTTTGAAATATGATCAATTAGGTCCTTGAAAGATCATGCAATTAAGTCCCTAAAGGTTAGGAAGAAAACCAAGTAGGGACAATTTCGTAATTAAATCATACTCGGTGAATATTTTACGAAATGAATATTTTCGAGTCATGAAAGAAATTCTCAATTTGATATAAATTCATAAAAATTTCATGAAAGTATTATAAAATATAATTTATAAAATTATTTTAAACATAAGATATTAATAAATAAAAATCGGGGCGTTACAACTCTCCCCCCCTTAAAAGGACCTGGTCCCCAGGTCCATTGTCAAGTTTTGAAATGATGCACAAGCCATAAGAGAACCCCATCTCTTAAATAGGAATGAAAGAACCCCGTCTTTCAACAAAAAATGAGAAACCCCGTTTCTCGGTAAGAAATGAGAGAGCCCCGTCTCTCCGAAGAAGGAGAGAACCCCGTCTCTCACTATGCACGAAGGGAATAGATCATAGTAATAATCGTATAAATGTCATATAAGCAAGTGAAACCATTTTAATCACATAAGTACCATTCATGATTAACTAATTTGCAACGGACAAGAAATTAAATACAATAGTAATAAGATTCATGATGCACGTGATATGCATGGTTAAATGTACCGTTCACCGTTGGTTGTGTCATGCATATAATTGATACCTTCTTCTTTCCTGACCGGATTCACATTTGCATTTTGCATACCCCTCTCATGAACACCTTCCCGGGCTCGAACAAGCAATCTTTCATCCCTAATAGACTTTTCTCGCCGCTTTGAGCATGTGTCTATTTGATGCTCAACGCTTCCACAGTATAAACAGAATCCCAACCGTCTTCTACAACCTTCATAAGTGTGGTTATCATGTCCACAATAATTGCAATGAAGCTTCCCGGGAGATGTTGTTGAAACTGGGGTACGTGAAGCTCCCGAACTCGATCCAAGTGATTGTTTCTTTTTCTTTCGAGATCTTTCTTGGGGTGCCGGGTTATGACAAGGGATAGGTCGCTTTCCTTTGTTAAAGTTTTGTCCTAATTTTGAACCCGAAGCCTACCCGGACTGAGGGTTAGACCTTCTTGCCTCTAACGAGGTGGTGTCTCGAACTTTCTCTTGAAGGTTACCTGGAACCAACTCCCACACTCTTTTGATTTTCTTAAGTTGTGACTCGGCGGGATCCTTATTTCCTTCAAAGGATCTTGAGGATTGTTGGTTCTGAAATTCCCTAAACGCTATCGAAATTTGGCCCGGCAGTGGTGATGAAGCTAGTGGCACTGACGAAACATATTCTTTTATCTTCTGATCAACCAAACAAACCAAGGAATCGAAGAACTCCCGAGGCTGGACCGGAGGGGTAAACGTGAGGAAACTCTAGGCACTCGTTCATGATGAGGGTAACCCTGAGACATCCTGTAATCAAGACACTGAATATGCATGTGGAATTAATATGTCAATGCAGGTACACACTTGGATATAATGAAATCAATATATTGGAACAATTAAATTCAATCGGAAAAGCACACATAAATATAGAAATTTAAAATTTTAAAAATTTAAAGTAGCGTATGATGCACGTGCTTATGGATGCATTGAACCTGTCACCGTAGTAATGGAAAGATTTATCTCAGCACGTAATTCCTTATTTGTTGAATTATAAACTTGTCTTGAACCGTTGATCATTTCTTGTTTCCCATGGTCTCTTATTCTTTAGATTTATCTAACATCCACTTGAACATTCCCACGGCTCGGTATTATGATTTCTGAAACCCGAAGTCTTCTATGCTCATGGAATTAGCACCTAGCTTACTCTTTAATAATTACTCCCCAATTGTTGTCCGAATCCTCTTCATGGTTGCCACTTTGATCCAAACTTCCTTGTTTACTCTTTAAGAGTTTGAATAATTGAATGAATTCCCTTTTTCCATTGTTTACACTCGATCACCCAACCTTTACCTAGCAATTCGTTGCCTTTCTTTATCGTTTCCATTTGTTGCTTAATATCTTTTAATATTACCCCACAACACGACAATTCAACTTGGATCTTGAAATGTCCCTACTAAATAAAACCTTTAGCATGATTGTCTTTCAACTTTGTATCCACTGGCGTGTTGAGCTTCCTTTATTCCTTTCTTAAGTGAAATCCCAAAGCTACTAGCTCGATTTGAATTATCGAAATGATCTTCTTTTCTTACTTGAATTTGCTTCCCAATTAACTAAGTCTCAATTTAACAACACACCTGCATCTTGAATAATTAGTACCCCAATCTCTCTTTTCCTGGCTTTCGAATAGAATATAAATGTCCACGATTGATTCGTTTATTCCGGATCTCATCCTTTGAATCAGAACTCTATGAACTTGTCTTCGAACTTTTCCATACTTGATCCTTAGTCTAAAATTCCTCGGTAGCACTTTCTGTGAATTGATGATCCAAGTTGGTAATTCTTAAATTTAGATGCTTCTACTTGTTGCTCCATATCTTCCAATTCAACCACATCATAGTCAACAATCTTTAAAGCCCTTTTTCCGAGAATACCCTTTTTTCCTTATTATTAGACTCCCGGTTTAGGCATCTTCGAATTTTTCTTTTTCCCTCTCGAATTAATCTCCAACAGCAATCCAGGTATTCTCTCTCTAATTAGTACTTTGCCTCTCTTGAGTGATTTCATTTACCGCTCCCCATATCCTTCAATGTATTCACTCAACACGACAATTTATCTTGAATCAGAAAATAAACTCGTCTTACCCGAATGTAGAATCCCGAACATGTTGGTTTTCCATAACTGGTTGTCTGATCTTTCTGGCTGTCGTGTTAGAAATTTGAATCCAATTGATTTGAACCCAAATGTAATTCCCAACTTGTACTTCGATCGGGGATACTTAATTGACTTTCCTTCCACGCCCTGATTTTGGCCTCAACTTACACACCCTTCTCAAATCCTATAGTAGCCCAAATTTACCGAGCAATTGGCCGTGGTTTGATATCATTTCCACAACCTTCTTTGAAATAAATGCATGTGGGTAAGGTGTGCTCTTGTCACATAATTAATGCTCACGACGAAAATTTAATATAAATGCAGCAGGTAATTTATCAATGTTTAAAGTAAAACACGTTAAGCACATAATTTCAAATAATTCAAGATCAATTAATTAACAATAAATACCAGAAATCAATGCAAAGCACAGGTTGTCAAGTAATCTAATTAATTCAGAGAATTCAAATAGATTCAAATAGTATGCAAGACTCTCAAATTACCAATTAGTTCCTATGTCGTTCGACCTAGACTTGACAGGACACGACACTAGAACCTCGGTTTGCAACCGGGCTCTGATTCCACCTTAGATGTAGCACCCCTGTACGTAGAGATACTACACCCCCGCACTATAGGCCGATCCACATACAATATGGACAATCCGTACATGCTAACCTATAGCGAACGGGTGACAATTAAAAGAAACAGGCTAGCTAGTTCATATATAATCAAGAATCATGAATTCATGCAACAATCACCTTTGAAGAACAAGAAATGAAGAAGATGGATGATGATGATGACTAAGCTCCAATTCTTGGAATATTTCTTGAAAATTCTTGATGTAAAGGATGAAAATCTCTTCCTTATTTTTCCTTGAAGAAACCGAGAGCAAGAGAGTGGATATGTTGGGAGAATTTGATGATAGAATGATCAAGGAAGATCATGGAAGCAATATTACGTGATTCATGTCTTGGAAATGTGTGAAATGCCAACATTTGCTAATTAATCCTCCAAGAACTCAAGTCATGCAATTGAGGATATATGATTTTGAAATATGATCAATTAGGTCCTTGAAAGATCATGCAATTAAGTCCCTAAAGGTTAGGAAGAAAATCAAGTAGGGATAATTTCGTAATTAAATCATACTCGGTGAATATTTTACGAAATGAATATTTTCGAGTCATGAAAGAAATTCTCAATTTGATATAAATTCATAAAAATTTCATGAAAGTATTATAAAATATAATTTATAAAATTATTTTAAACATAAGATATTAATAAATAAAAATCGGGGTGTTACACATATAACTCGGGATGAGAAGAGAAAGACGAGAAAGTTTATTGCTAGGTTGAGATATGACTTAAAGCATGGTCACTCCGGCCACAATTTCGAGTCATTTGCGGATACAGTACAACGGACTATAGTTCAAGAGGAGGAATACAAGAAGAAGGATCCGGTTTCTAGAATATTCACGGGACAAGGGTCCGGATCTGGAGCGGGAAAAAGGACCACGGTTCAAGCTGCTCCACCTAAGGGTCCTTTCAAGAAGCCTTAAAATGGAGGACAAGCCCCACAAGCTCCACCGGCTCTACCAGTGGCGTCTCCAACTCTACAAGTTCCAAGTGTGGCTCGATTTGGTAAATCACCGTGTGTACATTGTGGAGGACCGACCCACAACTACAATAATTATCGAAAGAGGTTGGGATTATGCCTCATCTGCGAGAAGGGTGACCACATAGTGAATGTTTGTCCAGATAAAACTCTGGGTTTTCAAGCTGGAGTTCCGAGGCCTTTGATCCAAGCCCGTGCATACACCCTTGAGGGCGAGGAGTAGGATGTCGAGGATAATCCTACCACCGTGGTGGAAGGTACCATATGCATTCCTAACATGCCCATTCATGCACTCTTTGGTCCAGGTGTCACGCATTCCTTTATTTCGTGTGATCTAGCTGCTACTCTATGCTTGCCTGTTACTTGTTTACATTCTTGTTATTTGGTAAGTTCTCCTCTCGGTGGAAGTCTTCAGATAGACCAAGTTATTCGGGGTTGTTCAGTGGGTTTGAAAGGCAAAGATTACACGGTGTGATGCCTATGAAGAGATACAGGGTTATTCTGGGGATGGATTGGTTATTCAAGCATCGGGCTACGGTTGATTATTTTGCAAAGAGATTCAAGTTGGGTGAAGTGTTGATTATTGGTAGTGGTTTGAAGACGATACCGCTCTTGTCATTTACAGAAGCTCATAAGTTGGTGACAGAGGGAGCTACGGGATTTATTGCTTATCTTCTCAACAAGCCGAAAGATCAAGCAAAGGTTGAGGATACAGTGGTTGTGAAGGAATATCCCGATGTGTTTCTGGAGAATTTGTGTTCTTTGCCACCGGACCGTGAGATCGAGTTTGTAATAGACTTGTATCCAGGGAGCAGAGCCGTATTCTAAGACCCCTTACCGTACGGCACCGGCTGAGTTGAAGGAATTAAAGATCCAACTTGAAGAGTTGCTTAAGACTGGATATATTCGACTGAGTTCTTCACCTTGGGGTGCACCGGTTCTTTTCGTTAAGAAGAAGGATGGGACACTAAGAATGTGTATAGATTACCGAGAACTGAATAGGATGACCGTGAAGAACAAGTATCCTTTGCCCGACATTGAGGATTTATTTGATATGTTTTAAGGTTCGGGGGTTTATTTGAAACTGGAATTGAGACAAGGGTACTATCAGTTGAAAATCCGGGAAGAGCACATCCCGAAGACGGGATTCGACACCCGGTATGGGCTTATGAGTTCGTGGTGATGCCTTTTGGATTGACTAATGCCCCGGCAGCCTTCATGGATATGATGCATAGGATTTTTCGTCCTTATCTCGATAAGTTTGTGGTGATCTTCATCGATGATATACTCGTGTATTCAAGGACTCCAGAAAATCATGCTCGACATCTCAGAGTGGTTTTGGATACCTTGAGAGAGCACCAATTATATGCTACGCTCAGTAAATGCGAGTTTTGGATTGATCGGGTAACTTTCTTAGGCCACATTGTCTCAAGTGGAGGTCTAGAAGTAGATCCTTCGAAAATTGAGATAGTCTTAAAGTTGTAGAGTCCGAAGAATGCCTCAGAGGTAAGAAGTTTCTTGGGTTTGGCAGGTTATTATCGGAGATTTTTGCAGGACTTTTCGAAAGTAGCTGCCCCTTTGACCAGATTGACTAAGAAAGAGACTAAGTTTGAGTGGGATGAGGCGTGTGAGACGTGTAACACCCTAAACGGAGGATGCCACATCCCCCGCACTAAGCCCCAGACCCGGTCACGAAATGGAAAGTCCATGCCTGAATCCGAATCATAGCGAACGGGAGACCAACTCACACACTAGGCTAGGCGGATCTAACTTGACAAATTCAGAGTGCAGAAGCAATTAAAACCAACAACAATAGATAGCAGAAGCATTTAAAACAAAACATGCAAAGCAGGTGACGGGTTCAACTAGCATAGATACCTAATCCCGAATATCAACATACATAGCAGGTGACGGGTTCAACTAGCATAGATACCTAATCCCGAATATCAACATACATAGCAGGTGACGGGTTCAACTAGCATAGATACCTAATCCCGAATATCGACATACATAATCCAACATAATAAACAACATAAATATCATCATTATCTAGTAACAACCAAATACTAGTTTACTAACCCCATACGGGTTGAAGTCTAAATAGAACATAAACATAACCTGCAAATGTGAAACATAAATACATAAAATAAGTAAAGTATGCGATAAATGCATCCTAACACCTACTAGACTGACAAGTGTGACTCAGAAGACTCACTTCCGCCTAGCTCAAGCCAAAAGAACCTGCAACTAAAAGATAAAATGAGGTGTCAGTCAACTGACTGAGTGAGGGGGCTAACACACACCCACAATATATATATAGAGCACATCACATATCATAAGGGTGGACTCATGAACCGGGATTAGGGTTTTACACGCTAAAACAGTTGAAATACCCAAAATAGTATAAGTTTGGAAAACCATTTAGAGAAGCCTATCCCGTTTCACAAATCCCATACATTCATAACATATACCCGACAAGTACGGGCTTCCAACCTTTACTCCTCATAACTGAACAGAACATAAAGCAGAATCAATCCATCCTCTACTCCAATGATGGAAGAGCCACGCGTTGGCCCTAACCATCAATAACATACATACACACCCTCAAGGGGTAGCGAACCCACAAGAGTCCTCCCCGGCTGTACACTGAAGGCCCAAGATATCACGTCTCCCTCATCACCCTAAGGTCACGCAATGATATCTCAAATGGAACTACGCACAGGTATATCCCCGACGACCCTAACCGTCCCGGGGGCTCCTTACCCATAGTTCCTCGGATCCACAAACATACATACATACAGATACCAATATTTCATGGCAACTCACTACAGAATCATAACATATCAGAGTTTTCCAAAATAGCTTACATATGCCTTAATACTTAATTTTTCTTCAAAAACAAGGATGGTCCACAAGGTCATAATCATATCATATCCAATACATATTTAATCTTACATAGTATATAACCGCATGCAAGGATTGAAATCGTCATATTAAGGTCATAGGTCGCTTAACTATACAAAATCCTAAACCTCACCTTATGCAAGTAGAGTCTGAGGGTGTGAAGGGCCAAACACTCTAAACCTCGGGCCCACCGGCACCACCAAACTCTGTGACAAGACATACAAAAGCCCAGACTTAGACTCTATATGAACCAAACAAGACGCACGGCGTTGCTCAACATGATCGTGGTTATGCATAAGTGTTCATGTTGTGCTTGGATGAGGTGTCGTGGTCATTCAAGGCATATCAATGCTCAACAAGGTCATATTTACAAGCAACCATCATGCAATTCCATATCCAAAGACGCAAGATCAATTTAGGAAGTCAATGTATTCACAAAATGCATATTAAATCATCCAATGTCACAGGGTTCAATTATAATGTTAGAATTAAGCATCAAGTTCATGTCGAGTTGTAAAGTGCATAAGTAAGAGCAACTTGGTCATATAAACTTACAAAGTTGTTGTACGTAAATGGCATGCTTGATACAAATAAAGAGTGCATTTAATTCACTTAAGATCATACTTTACAACTTCACAACATGTTTGGTACACAAGCTCAAGTCATATTCATAGTTTCATAAATATTACACTTACTTCCCCTAAGTTGATTACTAAGCATAAATGTTCGTTTAAAGTGTTTATACAATTATTCAACTAGGAATTAATTACTTACAAACATGACAATTATCAATTTATCGTAATTCATAATATACCATTTTCGATTAGTAAGAGTAAATCAAGATATTACAATTCTAACTCCTATCATGCATCAAGTCTCAAGTTGTTCAAGCATCTTTCATGTATCTCAATTTTATATTTGAAACACAATTTACAATAAACACAACATTGAGAACGTCTCAAATTCATATAGAGAAATCACAACATGTTCGTTCTTCTAAAATATTATTCAAGTTCATTTAGTCACATAAGAGATTAGTTTCTAAATATTACACTAACACCCCTTCGTACTTAACAAATAGCGTAAATTCATCACATCGGATTCAAATTGTAAATCGAAACATTCATGCATATCACAATCCATTCAATACTTGTTTTCGTATATGATTGGAATACATCTCGATCAACAAACCAACAATAACCAATTTATTTGCACTTAAAACAATTAATTCAAATAATCACAATTAAGCAAAATAATTCGTAATAAATAGATCGAGTGTCCGATTAACGAACGGAAAGCGGCGTTGGACTCACCGCGTCGAGACCGACATTTTGTCCGAAAGTCACCGGAGTGCCGCCACCGAAGCCGCCGGAAAGTCGTCGGGCCGCCACCGTGCCGCCGTCGAAAGTCGCCGGAAAAATCCCGAAAAATCAGTCCTGAATGAAGTCTTCGTGCCCGTTCCGAATCGTCGATCAATTTCTGGAAATTCCAAGCCGATTGTCCTAGATCTGAAATCTAAGAACACGAAAACCCTAAATCTTCAAACTCAAATTACTTCCAAACCGGTGAACCAAAATGCGATCCGTAAAAGGCATTGTCTTACCCGTGACGAGCTCTTCGAAAGCCCTAAGGTAGCTCGCCGGAAAAATCCTCGGAGCTAGCGCCGCCGTTGCACAGCCACTATGCTGCCGCGATCCACCACCAAACCACCGAATCTGGAGTCACGTGATCACAGGCCACTAGTTCTTGTCGTTCCGAACAACTTTCATGAAGAGCCTGAGACCAAAAGATGGCTGGAAAAGGCCCCCGTTGGCCGCCGAAGTTTCTGCCACCGCCCACGTCGCCGGAACCACCACCTACGGCCAAGATCTGGTGAAATTGATGCCGGAAATGAACTCAGGGGGTCGAAAAACCTTGGAAACCATCAAGCCCCGTCGAAAACCACTGCCGGAAGGCGGCGAAACCCGCCGCTACATTAACTCGGGCCACCGCCCGAGCTTTGGGCGGCGCGTGCGGCGCCGTCGCTGCTCCGATGGCCGCACCGCCAACGTCAAACGAAGCGTCTGGAAGTCTACTTTCTGGGAATGGGGCACGTGCATCAAGAAGATGGCCGGAAACCACCGCGAAGGCCGGCGAAGTGGCGGCGGTCTGACAGCTCCGCCGCTGCTACTGAAATCCGGCCATAACTCCACCACCATTCTTCGTTAGGCCATAAAATTGGTACTCTTGCGTCGGTCTCGCCGAGATAATCGAAATGGACTATTCGTTTATTGAATTCCATCGAGAAACGATCGAGTTATGGGCTCGTAACCGAAGCCGCGCATAGTGACCCACGGGAAAGAGAGTGGGAGAAGAGAGAGAGAGAGAAAGGAGATTTGGGAGAAATGTGTCTTGTGCACAAGCTATATACAACCGGGTATCCTTATCGCATAGCAAAGAGTAATATCGCGTACAAATAATCGTAAATAAAATTGGTAAAGTTACGAATAAACATTCAAGCTCCGAATTAATTTTATAAATTAAAATGAAAGAGAGAGATTTACCAATTAGAGTTTAATTCAATTTAATTTTAGAAACCTTTCGTACAATTTAATGACACTTTGTAAACGCATGATTGACAATTAATCTCAAGGAATTCAAGTAAACCAAAATTAAACAAGTTAAGTAACATGATGGATTTAAAATCAGCTTGACAATTATTTCATGGAATAAATTTGAATTAAATCAAATTAGACAGTTAGGGTTAAATATGCGCGTAATTAATCAAGTTGACAATTAATCTTAGAATAATTCGAATGATCACATATTAAATTGGATTTACATTTAATCACATAATTCAAGAACTCTTAAATTAAACACACACAAGTGTAGAGACTTACTTGTTGATATCGTCAGGACGCCCTTCGAGAATACGGGGAGTCACAAGACGAGCTTCCAGCTCTTGAAGGAAAAGTTAACCACTGCACCCGTGTTAACACTTCCCGAAGGTACAGAAAGTTATACGCTTTATACGGACGCCTCGAAAGAGGGTTTGGGATGTGTATTGATGCAACATGGAAAAGTGATTGCCTATGGCTCAAGAAAGATGAAAGAGCATGAACAGAACTACCCCACTCATGATCTCGAATTAGCAACGGTAATCTTTGCTTTGGGTAAGTGGAGACACTATCTCAACAGAATTTCTTTCGAGATCTTTTCCGACCACAAGAGTCTCCAGTATTTATTCTCTCAGAAGGAGTTGAACAAGAGACAACGGTGTTGGATGGAGTTCCTTACGGATTTTGAGTGTACAATCTGGTACCATCCCGGCAAAGCCAACTTGATCGTAGATGCGCTTAGTAGGAAGGCTAACGTGTCCAATGTGAAAGTGTAAATCGGGGTTGAAGAAGAGCCTTTTAAGTTAAGAGCTAGTATTCGGAATATTTCGGTTCAGCCAGATCTTAAGCAGGGATTGTTTGAGGCTCAAAGGATTGATCCCGAGGTTCAGAAATTAGCAGAGAAAGCTCGAGCAGATCCAGAGCGTCCGTTTGGGTTCGATGGTATGGGACTTCTAAGGTTTAAGAATAGAATTGTTGTGCCTGGAGAGTTGAAACGGATTATTCTTGAAGAGGCTCACCGGTCAGGGTATTCGATACATCTCGAAGGGAACAAAATGTACAAGGATCTAAAATAGTTTTACTAGTGGAATGGTTTGAAACGGGATGTGATCAACTTTGTAAAGTACTGCATGACCTGTCAAGTGGTGAAAGCAGAACATCAGAAACCATCGAGGCTACTTCAACCATTACTGATTCCAGAGTGGAAATGGCAACAAATTGCTATGGATTTCATTTCGGGTTTACCAAGAGTGAAAGGTGGCCTTGATGGGATTTGCGTGATTATGGACCGTTTAACAAAGTCTGCTCATTTTCTTGCCATCCGGATGTCCGACAAGGTAAGTAAGCTAGCCAAGAAATATTGTGATGACATTGTCAGACTTCATGGGGTACCGGTTAGCATCGTGTCGGATAGAGACCCGAGATTTACTTTCAAGGTTTTGGAAAGAGCTTCAAAAGAATTTAGGATCAAGGCTTCAATTTAGCAGAGCTTTCCATCCTCAGACTGACGGGCAGTCCGAAAGGTTGATCAAGTATTTGGAGGATATGTTGAGGGCGCGTGCTTTGGATTTTTAGAGCTCGTGGAATGAGCAGTTGCCGCTAATCGAGCTTGCCTACAACAATAGCTACCAAGCCTCGACAGAGATGGCACCGTATGAAGTTCTTTATGGCAGAAAGTGTAAGTCTCCGTTGTTCTTTGATTTGGAGGAATGGAATTGGACTAAACAAGATGGCGTGAAAAAAGGAAAGAAAAAGGAAAAACCCTCTAAGGTCGTGCAAGATGCAATCGACAAGGTCCAATTGATTAGACAACGGATGAAGGCAGCTCAAGATCGACAGAAGAGTTATGCTGACAAATGGAGAAAGGATCTTGAGTTTGAGGTTGGAGATAGAGTCTTTTTCAAGGCTTCTCCACGAAAAGGGTTTTCAAGGATCGGTAAAGGAGAAAAGTTGAATCCTCGCTACTTAGGACGGTTTGAGATTCTAGAGAAGATTGGGGATACAGCTTACCATTTGGATTTGCTGCCAAATTTAACCGGAATTCATAATGTGTTTCATGTTTCACAACTCCGAAAGTATTACAAAGACGAATCCGAGGTTCTACCGGTTGAAGAAGTCGAACTAGAGCCTAATCTCACCTTTGTTTAGAAGCCGAATAAGATTTTGGATCGGAAGTTTTAGGAACTCAGAAATCACGTGCAAAACGGAGGATAAGATGAAGAAGCTCCACCCTGAATTGTTTCCGGGCGAGCAGTGAATCCGAGGGCGGATTATTTTAAGGGGGGAGTGGTTGTGACGCCCCGACTTTTCATCCGTACAGGTATGACCTATGTGTTTACTATTTGTGCAATTTAATTGATTATTTGCTTAAATTTCGTTATTCATTTCATAATTCGTCATACTTTCATTTATTTCTTATTCATTTTGGTTTTTATTTGAATTTTGAACGCATTACTTATATGAATATGAATATGCTTTGTTTGATTCCGATTTGATTTCTGTTTTCCGTGTAAACTTGGTTTGAGTGAAATATGTGCCTTATGATTGTGTCTATATGCTCGTTGCATGATTTCATTCTTGTTTGTGTGAGTGTTGGATTCGTTTGTGTGATCGGAACTGAAAAGGGGCTAAAGAGCATTTAGCACCTTGTGTTCCGGATGGCGCAACTTGAGCTCGGGAACTCGGAATTGAGTACCGTCACCTCCATTAGACTCGGATCGACGATTTGGATCAAATGGAACAAACCTTATATTTTTCTAAGACCATTTGAATCCCCGAATTTCAACCGAAACGAGCACCACGCACCAAAAGTGACAACCATTGACAATTGTGAGCTTACGGACCTATACTAAAACACCCAGACCCTAAACCCATGACCTATACCACTTGCTGCACTCTCTCTCACCCACTTAATCAACCCCAATCAACCCCCCCCCCCCTACACAAGAAAATTCAGCCAAAAGAAGAGAAAGAGGAGAAGAAAAGAAGAGGAAGAAACCACATTTCACCTTGTGAGAATTTGAACTCATCTCACCATCTTCTTCCACCATTTCTTGAAGGTAAGTCCATAATTGATATGTATATATCCTTGTGGTCATTTTAAGTTATATATTGCATGAATTCTCCATGTTTTGATCATGATATGGTGAAGAGGATGAATAGTAAGGGTTAGATGGATTTTGGAGCTTCAATCTTGTTTCCTTGGATTTTTCTTTAAGTTCTTGAGTATTAATTGATCCTAAGACATGTATTTATGATGTTATGGACTTATATTGCTTGGTTGTTGAGGATTAAAGGATATGACATTAATGAACTTGGAGGTTTTTGGAAGAAAATATAATTGATCCCATCTCTTGCATGTGTTGCATGTTGTAGCTTGATTTTAACTCATTATTTGACTTGAAATGCATGAACTTTGAGCATTTGCACTTGCCTTAATGTCTTAGCTTGGAGTATACTTGGCTTGATTGTGTTTTTGGGGTGAAACAAGGCCTGAATCTCGAAGAATTCAACCCCAGGAGCACCTAACGAGAGATGATTTCAAGTTTATGGGAAGCCAAGCTACTAAAGGTTCTATCTTCAAATAAACGGAGTAATTTTCCAGATTCAAGCTGAATTGTCATGGTGTGGGGCTGAATTGGAAAAATATGAAATAACAAATGGAAACGATAAAGAAAGACAAAGAATGGTAGGAGGAAAATTTCATGTTCTGGGGTAAGCCATGGGAAGGTGAGTTTATTTGATTACTTGAACTCATAAAGGATGAATCGAGGAAGCTTTGATGAAATTACCAACTATGGTGAGGGCTAGAACAAATTTTTTAGATTAACTCTTCGGGAAAAGATAAAATACCAACTTCATTGGGAGTAGAAGAAATTGGGGCCAAGAATCACAATCTTGAACCACGAAGTCATACAAGTTTTACATCTAGGAATTAGTTGGGGTAAAGGTCGGAAAACACTTAGACATCACTAATCGGGAAAGAATTGGATTTCAGAAATTTCAAATTTAAGTCATGGAAATGTATAAGTTGATGTCGGGGAATTTTGAAAAAATTTAGAAGACCGTGGGAAAATGAGAGATGATCAACAATTCGAAACAGGCTTGCAATTCAACAAATAAGGAATAAGTGACGGGATAAGTTTACCACAACTACGGTGGCAGGTTCAATACATTCATAAGCACGTGCATCATATGTTACATTAATTTAATTTGACTCCTATTTATGTGTGTTATCATAATTGTTATTCGAGATTGCATACTTGACGTGTTAAGTACATTGTTAAATTATTTAAAATTCTTTATTGATATGCACATCTTTAATTAATATAATTGCTCCAATGTGTCGTATCTTTAATTATCTATAAATGTGCTACGTACATTGGCATTTTAACCTCACATGCATTTTAAGTGTTTTCTTGATAGAAACTTCTTTCTCCACCTCATATATCAAGCATTACTTCAACCGAGACACAACCAAAGTATGACAAGGAAAAAAATGGGTCGCTATTCTTACCACTCGCTTCAAAAGTAAACGTGAGATAAAAGGTCCGAACAAGTGGTGAGATTGGAACCGTCTATATCAAGGAAGTTGAGTTGAAGAAGTCGAGAATCTCCAAAGTAAGGAGTGGTGTTATGAGCCAACAAATAAAAATAGGCATTCTTAAGGGGGAGAGTTGACAGGAAATAACCTCAAATTTATGGATTAGCTCAATCTGACTACTTTCAATAGAAGCAGCAAAAATGCAAAAATTCTCAACAATGGGATTTCTTGAAAAGGGAAAAGGGAAGGAATTAGAAGATTTTGACACTTGACGATTTTCTAGATTCGGATGAAAATTATGTGAGAAAAATTTCAGATAAAGCTAGGTGCTCCAAGAACCGGAGGTGAATATTTGAGATAGGATGGTAAATTTAGTGCTCGGTTCGATTTCCAACTGGGGTGGAGGAATTTTTGGGAAAGAGATTGGAAGTGATAGGTAATTCAAGAGAATTAGAAAGAAAAGGATCATTGATTGAGAAATGGTAGAACAAGTTCAAGAAGTTAGACGGAAAATATATGTGTTTTATTTTCTTAAGGGAGAGAGCCGGCCGGGGAAACAACTTAAAGCCAATTTGGACCTCACTTGGGAGAGTTGAAACTTCAAGAAAAGTGGTTCTTTCCTTTCCTCTATTACAACCATGTAAATGAAGTCTGCAATACCTTAAATCTCACGCGTCTAAAGTTCTCAAAATGGAGATTCCTAAAGCCATAAGGAGGCATACTTTGCTCAAAGATGAGAATTCTACAAGGAAGGCGATTGTTATTCAAGATCTACATGAAATGACCAAAAAGGCGCTACACTAGGGTGCTAGATAATAATAATTTGATGGGATCATCCTATATAGTAAAGGATCACATGGGAGTCGATTCAACCGATGTTGGAAAGGGAATACTTAGTTGAAAATATGTTAAATGAACAAGATTGAATATTAAAGTTTAAGCTGCTGAAGGTTAGGCCGGGCATCTAAGACAGTTGAGAGTGAATTGTGGAAATGAATGAGTTAGATGGAGTTAAGTCAAGTACACATTTAGGAATGGAAACTTCGAACTGTTGTGGTGGAAAGGATAAAGAATTCGATCATGGGATGAAGATCAGGGGGGTTATTAATATATATATACAGCGGGCATTTTGAGGCATGGTGTTATGGTTCAAAGAAATCCCAACTAAAGAATTAAGTGTTGAAACGGACTACCACTATAGAAGTTTTCTAAAGCAATGGTGAACGGTACATCTAAGCATGCATATCACGTGTATCATAGATTTCATAGTTAACATATACAATTCCATGTTAATTGCAAATTGCTTTTATATGATCGGAGATTGATGTAGTTGATCTTGCTCTATTTGCTCCTTATGTGATAACTATTTAAATGTGTCTATAATTGTTCTCTTGAATTGTTATTTTGTGTGAGTGAAAGATGGGGTTCTCTCATTACTTGGTTGAGAGACGGGGTTCTCTCATTACTTGTTGGAGAGACGGGGTTCTCTCATTGCCTGCCTGAGAGACGGGGTGCTCTCATTACTTGTTTGAGAGACAGGGCTCTCTCATTGTTGTTTTAAGTTCCGAACTCGAGAGTGGACCTGGGGACCAAGTCCTCTTAAGGGGGAGAGAATTGTAACTCCCGATTTTTCAATATTTTTTACATTATGTGATATCTTATGAATTTACATGAAAATTATCGTTAACGTGAGAATTTTCGTGAATTAATTTCTATTGTGACTAAATGCTCATAGGTGTCCTTACTTGACCATTATTTCAAACGTGTGGACTAATTGCATTAACATAAATGGATTTAATTGACCAATTGTCATGGAACGAAACTTGATTGCATGCATTCAAATACTTGAGGGACTTATGTGCAAAATGTGGTGATTCATGCTAGTAAGTGGAAGACTTTTATATCATATCTTATACATTCATCTCTTCTCACATATTTCATTTCATTTCATCAAAAAATCCCCCCCCCCCCCCCACACACACACACCAAAACACAGGAGAAACACCAAGAAGAGAAGGAAGGAAGATTTCATCATTTCAAGTTTAAATTCAAGGAAGAAAGTTGCATAAATTGGAGCATCATCACCATATCATCCTTTCATCCTTTCCTTCTTCATTTCAAGGTAGAATGAGAATTTGATTGATTTCATGAATCTTTGATTGAGTTGGGTTTGATGATTTTGGTATGATTTATTGTTTATAATTGATTAGAAGCATGCTTAGGATCATTACCCTTGAAAGCTTGCATGAATTCTTGAATTATATGAGAGTTGGATACCATGGAAATATATGGGGTTTGGATGATGATTTCTTGATGAATCAAAGCATGTTTCTTGGTTTAAATGGTATCTAATTGATATATATGAGCTATATACTTGATATATGACAGTTTTGGGTCGGATTCTTGCTTTGGTTGGATGTGGGAAGGCTTGGGAGCGAAAATTCAAGCCTTGCCCTATTTTTCCGAAGCCTTTCGCTACTGCTGGAATTGGGGGTCGCACCCGTGACCCTTTCGTGACCATTTTTGGTCGCGGCCGTGACCATTTTACAAGTCGAGAAGTTGGCCAATTTCCTTTGGGGCCGCGACTGCTTTTCAGTACAATTTTGTCGCAGCCGTGACACCCTCATCCGAGTTTCGATTGACCTGATTTTTAAACCGAAGGAAACCTCTTGAAGTTTAGAACATTATCCAATTGGAATCACCTCAATATCTTTTCTAAATTGTGAGATATAATTAATTCTTTTTGGTGTCGCCACTTCACCGGAAAACTGCTTTCACCCAACTTCAAGCTTCCGCCATTTCCTCCTCAGTTTGAACTAAAAAATGAGTCATATATCATCGGAAAGGTCTACTTGTCTAGTTTCATATCCAACAAAAAAAACTCAATTCCAACTTTTAGAACTCAAGATATTCCAGTTTTCCTACATCATATGTATTTCCGAAAATTGTCGATTTTTGCCCAACTTCACCAAAACCTTTCTTCTTGCATTCTTTTCACTCTCTTAGCTCCCGTATGTGAATTATATGAAGTATATGCTTGATTAATTGATAATTATGCTCCTATGTGATGCTTCTTGGTACTTAATTGCTCAAACATGATTGTGCAACTCCATGCTCTATACGAATTGAACTTGAAATAAGTGAATGATGTGAATACGTGACTCCTTGAGAAGTAATTTCATCTTTTAGGTATTAATTGGTTCTCATACATGTTCAAATGTCACTTGATTTCTAAGTTATTTGGATATTAAGGTGTTGGGAGTTTATTTATTTACATGAGCATTGTCGTCTCGTCTCACGAGTACACATTATTTCGTTTCTTGTCCAGTTCTTCTCTAGGGCGGAGATCATTGATCGAATAAGCACTATCTTGCGTTCTTATCTTGTTTCGTCGCTTGTCAGGTGAGGTTTAATTTCTAGTTATATAGAACCCGTACAACACTTATGTGGACTTCAGCCAAAACGTATACATATATCTATAGTTTTCCGTAAACCTCAAATGATTTGCAACTGAATCACTACTGTTGTACTGAATTACTGTTACTGTTATTGTTACTGTTATTGAACTGAATTGGCTGTATTGTGGCGAGTATATTGTACTGTTCACTGTGGGCCCGAGGGTAGGATTGAGTCAACCGGGAAAGCTTGGACTGACGGGTAACTCTTGTACTATCCTCACAACTTTTGGGATGACCCCTGAATCCACTAGGAGATTGGTGGAGGAAGGAGTTCCAGGCATAGGGAATCGTGAACCCTATGCTCACACTGATTGGATGGCGGGGCCTTGCAATCCCCCATCACCCAGAGGAAGAAAGAGTTATTGAAATTGCTAATTGTGCACTGATATTGATTGCTTGATCACTTAATCACTTAAAACCGAATTATTGTACACTGTCAGAGAAAGGTTGGAGAATTGCCCTCACTCGTCGGACCACTGATTGATTGAACTGAAATGATTTAATTGTAAATTGATTAGTTGTAATCTCGGGCGAGTTCTATTTTATTCTTGAACTTATATTGCTTTCTTTTATAAAATCTTACCCGAGATTATAGCTTGCATGGTAATTGCACTTATATCTATTAAAGCCCTCACTCAGTCTTTCATAGACTGACACCTCACATTTTCAGGTCTTGCAGGACGAGTGCTAGGCGGGGTTGAGTCGAGTTTTGTTGCTTTTGGGTCTAGCGTTTATCATTTTCCTTTTTCCATGTACATTATTGATATATTCCTAGTTCTTATGAATTGTTTTTGGTATCTATGTATATTATAACTTATACTTGAAAAGTTTGGAGTTGCAAATTATGGAAATATTGTTTTGGAATCGAAAATGGATAATGAAATGAATGTATCTTACTATGCTTCCGTTTTATTGTATGCATGTTGGTATGTAATTGAGGGTTAGTCCCGCCTAGCTAGAGAGTTTTTTTTTTATTATTTTCTCCTATTCGTTATAGGTTTGATTCATGTATAGGTACTCGTTCCATATGTGGATTGAACTATAGCGCGGGGGATGTGGCTACCCAGCGTTCCGGGTGCTACAGTAACACGTTCCGGGCGGCTACCTACTCGTTAAATCAATAAATTCTATGTTTCGTTATTTTCTTGTATTTTGCATTCATTTATTGCAGATTCCAACAAAAATTTGTGTAAACAACACTTCTAGAAATTGTTGCAATAATGGTCCCGCTTACTTCGTCGAGTCGGGATGTGACGGGCCCTTAGAGTTGTGGATTCAACCTTTTGATTAAAGAAGAGAGTTTGATAATTTAATTAAGAATTTTACTATTTATAATTCAATTTAAGTGTGATAAGAATCTTTCAAAGTAACCCCCACTGAACGAAGAAAACATGTTTAACCGAAAGATGTAAGGTTATAAACTGTTTTATTTTTCAATACTTTCTTTATTGGAGGGGCAATGGCTAATAAACTTTTGAAACCACTTCACATAAATACAATAAACAAAGCCCAATATTCCTCACTTCGATATCAGTGATATGCTCCCAAAATGGCGTGGGCCAAAACTTTGTTGTCCAAACTACAGTAGAAGTCATAGGCCCAAAACAAAATCCAAGAATTATGAAAAATATAGCTTCATTTCTTCATTTTGTATGCAGAAAAAAAAAAGTAATTAATACAAACTACGTATCATTATATATCATTATTTTGAAACATAACTAGTTTGTTTTTTAAATTCATTTTTGTTTTCTTTTTTGGCTTTTAGACATTGTGGAGATCTAATATAATTAAAATCCTCTCTGCCTAATTATTTCAATCATAAACAAAAAATTTATACTTGAATCATATTTAAAGAATCTAGTAACTTATCTCACCAATTCAAACTCACCTTTGATTCGAACTACTTATTGAAACGTCTTTTTCCCTAGTGGAGTTAACTAGCGCATCTTATACATTTTGGGTGTACAATTCATGCGTATTTGTTGAGTATTCCTTTCAATTTCTTGTTAAGAGTCATATTTCAAAATACACACAGTGTATCAAAGACAATTCTTATATCCAATTGGGTTGTAGCGTGGTAAATATATTTTTTTAATTTATCCGCGGTTAAAAAATTAGGTTTAGACCACTAAGTGGTTTATATTAGTGGTTCGGCACTATACTATCTTAACCAAAGGTCTCGAATTCGAGCCCCATGGGAACGCAACTACCGTTGATAGAGAGAGTTTTACACCCTAAGTGGTCCGTCTCGACTCGACCCATGAAAATGGGCTATAGAACAAAAATAAAAAAGTAGGTTTAGAACCTAATTCAAATCTTTGGGAAATGGACAATTACACAATGGGAGGATCGCCATAACATACGGCCTATTGCAAATGTCCATAATTTAATAGTCAATAATTCATATTTTGCTTTTGTTAAATGGCAAATTATTGAACAATCCCGAGTAAGGTAACAATGTTATCCTAAACCCCCGAATTTGAAATTCAACTATTTTACATCCCTAATACACTACATATTTTTTCAAAACCCCCCTAAATCGCATAAAATTACCAAATTATCCCTACTAAAATTGAATAATCACATGCCATACCAAGCATCAAACTCCCTGCTTCATCGGCGAGAATTTCACATTCTTCACCATCTCCCACCACCGCCCGCCACCGTTGAACGCCGCACACCACCGCTGACAAGTGTAGAAGAAGTAATTAGAGAATCAACGGCCGACACACCCACGTTAGAGAAGAAACCCCTACATGCTACCAACCACTCCCCCACAACGCACACTCGGGTTTAGCTCGTCGTTTAAATAGTAAGGTGTGAGAGGAAGGTACGTCACACCCAACATGTCGAAGTTAGTTTTCTTCCATAAATGGTCAGAAATTCAATTTTTTTCCAGCCTATTCCAGTTTCTACTTGGTATTTGATGATTTTAACTCAACAAGTAAGGGTTTCAGTAGTTTGTTAAATAATAAATATTGAATCGATTTTTATTCGATAGATGGTTCGCTCAATGTCGACGACGCCTTCGATGATTGTTCCTTCCCCAGCTGAAACAAGTAGGGGAAAGAGAAAAATATCAGAGGTAAACATCCATGAGGCTGATGAGGGTCCGCTTTCGAAGAAGCGGGTGTTTTCGATTTTGCATGCGTGTTGGAGAGATTCAGTGAGTTTCTCTCTAAAATTCGTGACCAAATATCTCCGGGTCAACTCGATGCAGTTAAGAAATCGTTGTTCGGTTATTTTGTGGGAGCGTCTATTCAAAAGGGGAGCATTAGCAGAGTTGGGTTCTTGCTCGATTACTACAACTGCAGGACCAATACATTTAAATTTGGAAGCCAAGAAGTTTTATTTTGTGAGAAGGAATTCAGCATTGTTATTGGTATGCGGCATTCCGGTCATCCTGTTGTGGTAGTGGGCAAGAGTAAATCCAACACCTTGATCAATACCTCATGTGTCAACTGAGTTTGTGACGAAATTGAAGGACAGCGCCACAGGAAAGACAAAGAAGAAGACTGTCCCTTATATTGTCCCATCTAAAATCAACGAGTTCATGACGCACCGGGTGAAAAGTGACTATGCCATGACCCTGAACGATGTGTCTTCAACCGTTATGTTCTCATGTCGTTATGTTATTTTCCCTCTCATGACAAATTCTCACTGGCATATGTTGGTGTATGAGACCGAGCACAAACTTTTCAGTCACTACAACTCAATGCATACAGAAGAAGCTGCCACTGATGTCGCAGTATACTCAGATTTTCTCTGGAAGTTGTGGATTAAGAACAATGTTTTCAGGAGTTCCAAAGAGAGGGAATTGGTGCGGGTAGTAATGAGAATTCAGGATAAGAGGAGCAGTGATTGTGGCGTATTAATGTGTCTGTATGGTGAGATGCTTGTTCGAGAGACTGACGAGTTCAAGACATATGCCGAGACGTGCAGCATCGCTGAACACCGTTTTAAGTTAGCCAATGTTTTTCTAGGAAAACAATCTGGTTCATCTGTATAATTGAAACTGTAATTTGATTGTTATTTATTGTTTTTGGATATCTTTTACGAATTTTAGTGTCCAAAAAGTGCTTTGTCCAGTGAAAGGGAAATAATGCGTAATTAGATGGGTGTTTTGTCCAGTGAAAGGGAAATAATGCGTAATTAGATGGGTACTTTGTCCAGTGAAACTGTAATAACGCATAATTGGATGGGTGCTTTGTCCAGTGAAAGGGTAATAATGCGTAATTGGATAGGTGTTTTTTCCGGTGAAAGGGTAATAATGCGTAATTGGATGGGTGCTTTGGCCAGTGAAACTATAATAATGCGTAATTGGATGGGTGCTTTGGCCAGTGAAACTGTAATAATGCATAATTGAATGGGTGCTTTGTCCAGTGAAAGGGAAATAATGCGTAATTGAATAGGTGCTTTGTCCGGTGAAAGGGTAATAATATGTAATTGGATGGGTTCTTTGTCTAGTGAAACTGTAATGGTACTTTATTTATTTATTGATTATCCACAACATTACAGTAATGATACTCAAGGTTTATTGATTACTATCCATTACAATAATGATACTCAAGGTTTATTGATTATCCACAACATTACAGTAATAATACTCAAGGTTTATTGATTACTATCCATTACAATAATGATACTCAAGATTTATTAATTATCCATTACATGTTGTGGGTACTTTATTGATTATTGATTTATTGATTTCCCTTTCACTGGACAAAGTACCCATCCAATTACGCATTATTTCCCTTTCACTGGAGAAAGCACCCATGCACCCATCCAATTACGCATTATTACGCTTTCACTAGAAAAAACACCCATCCAATTACGCATTATTACCCTTTCACTGGACAAAGCACCCATCCAATTACGCATTATTTCTGTTTCACTGGACAAAGCACCCAGACAAAGCACCCATCCAATTACGCATTATTTCCCTTTCACTGGACAAAGCACCCATCCAATTACGCATTATTACCCTTTCACTGGACAAAGCACCCATCCAATTACGCATTATTTCCCTTTCACTGGACAAAGCACCCATCTAATTACGCATTATTACCCTTTCACTGGACAAAGCACCCATCTAATTATGTATTATTTCCCTTTCACTGGATAGAGCACCCATCCAATTACGCATTATTACCCTTTCACTGGACATAGCACCCATCCAATTACGCCTTATTACAGTTTTACTGGACAAAGTACCCATCCAATTACGTATTATTTCCCTTTCACTAGACAAAGCACCCATCCAATTACGCATTATTTCCCTTTCAGTGGACATAGCACCCATCCAATTACGCATTATTACAGTTTTACTGGACAAAGTACCCATCCAATTACGTATTATTTCCCTTTCACTGGACAAAGCACCCATCTAATTACGCATTATTTCCCTTTCACTGGACAAAGCACCCATCAAATTACGCATTATTACAGTTTCACTGGACAAAGTACCCATCCAATTACGCATTATTTCCCTTTTACTGAACAAAGTACCCATCCAATTACGCATTATTACAGTTTCACTAGACAAAGTACCCATCCAATTACGCATTATTACCCTTTCACTTGACATAGTACCCATCCAATTACGCATTATTACAGTTTACGCATTATTTCCCTTTCACTGGACAAAGCACCCATCCAATTACGCATTATTACCCTTTTACTGGACGAAGCAACCATCCAATCACGCATTATTACCCTTTCACTGGGCAAAGAAACCATCCAATTACGCATTATTACAGTTTCACTGGATAGAGCACCCATCCAATTACGCATTATTACAGTTTTACTAGACATAGCAACCATCCAATTACGCATTATTACCCTTTCACTGGACAAAGCACCCATCCAATTACGCATTATTTAAAGAACAGTCATTTACACCATAGAATAAAAAATACGAAGACAAAATATACCTCTTCCAAAGACAGAGCATCCTGCCAGGTTCATCATCAACCTAAACTGTCATGTCTCCACCGAAATCTCGGCAAATCTTCAGTTTCTGTGCGAAAATAAATCATATAAACATGATTAGAATCCAGAATTCAACAATATATCCAACAGCATACAAACAGTCAATTTGACACAGGTCCTCTGCATGTTCTCTTGTTATGCCCAGGCCTTTAACATGATGAGCATACTGTAACAACTTTGACGACCTGCGATGGAAACCTAGTCCTCTTCGGTAGACCAGGTTGAGGCCTTACATCGGGAGGCCTGATCTGAACCTCGACATTTGAGTCCATATCAGCATTTGGTATAGGGAAAATAATGTTCTCATATGCTTTTTTATACGCTTCAAGAGAATAAGCATCATCACAAAAATCGTATACTGACCACCCTTTCTTGTCAATGCACGCATAAGCATGCTTGCAGGGGAGCTTTAAGACCTGCCAGTAATTACAAGAACATTCCCGCTTGCCAAGGTCTACTGTGTGTCAGAATTCCCCTTCATTCACCTCAAATGTCACTGAGTTAGCTCGCACAACATCCAAGCTCCTCCCTACTTCAAATTCAGCCTTGACCATCACCTCTATATCCATACAAAGGTGCGTTTGCCATTCATGACTTTGCTCCCTTCTATTACACATCATGGTCATTGGGAGGGATCTCGCATCCTTCACCCAACTGTTCCAACACCCTGCAATGTTGTTGTTGATAATACCAAATCGATTACCAGTAAATAATGAATTGGCCCAACTTTCGGGAGAGGAGTTATTTATGAAATCTACGGCCAAAGGCATTACTTTAAGGATTTTGTTGATGTGCAGGGAGTACTTGGCCCTAGTAGGAGCATATGCTACTGCATTGAATACATTGGTCCAATGTCTTTTGTTCAGTTTGGGATAATGCTTCCTAAGGACCTGCGATATTGACAACTAATAGCCAATTTATTATCAAGAAAAGGAGCATCATATCAACTCATCACATTAATCAGTAAACAAATACATGAGTTCTGAAGTTATCCACCAAATGTCTGAGGCAGAAGGCATGTTGGGAGCCTAGAAATACCCGTGGCACATGCGTAACAAGTCCCAGGTGCCTGTCGGAGAAGAATGTGCACTGTCTAAAATCACAAAGCACAGGCTGACTTTCAAGGGCATGTCTCAACTTTTGGCAAAACCATTCCCAATTCTCATCATTCTCTGAGTCAAAGACAGCGTATGCTATTGTAAACAACTGATTGTTCCCATCCTTTGCTGTCGCACAAAGAAAATGACCTTTGAATTTGCTCTTGATATGAGTGCCATCAAGGAAAACTATTTTCCTACATCCTCTAAGAAATCCTACCAAACAAGCATTCAAAGCCATAAATAAGCGGTTAAACCTATTATCCGGTTGTTTTGTCTCCAAATCACAGATGATGTCTGGATTCATTCGTCTCACAACATCCACATACCAATGGAGTCGGTTATAGGACCCAACATCAGAACCGTGGATTTCATGTGATGCTATCTCCTCCCCATCCACGCAGTATGGTATGGAATTTCCACATTGTGCTCCTTCTGGATATAAGAAACTATACCCTTCGGTCTGTATTTAGGATTTGCCTGGATATGAGCCTTCATTACACTCGCAACCCAATTTGAATCCGTATTGGGGTGTGACCTTTTATTCTTAACAGTTTCCAAACCACAAACATGGTCAAGATTTAACTTTCTGATGGCAAACTCGCCATCTCTCCTACAGTAAGAGGCATATAACCTCCAACTACAGTTCTGATCCGTGCAAATAGCTATAATCTTATCAGTATCATTCTTCAAATATTTAAACTTTCGATTCACAGCAATATGATAATTTTTTAAATGAACCCTGCAGTCATCAGCACCCTTAAAGGTTTGGCCAACGCGACGGATGCAACGACTCCTAGATTCATTGTTATTGGTTGAGTGAACGACTAGGGCTTGACTTGTCGATGTCATTCACTGGTCATCCCTTTTCAAATAAAACACATACCGAACGAATAACGCATCACAGACATATAACAACCACAAGAAAAAAAAACAGAGCAAATTAAAATATCGGGACTTACATTCTCTGAGATGAACTTGAAGGGGGCTGAATTGCTCTCAATTTTGCAATGTATTGTTTTGCTAGACCATGCACTACCACCATACTCTCAACATCTTTTCTTCAAACTAATCCATGATTCATCTTCCATATGGGCAGCTTTGTACTGCACCACATATTCATCACAATCGAAATCAGGCCAATGGGTCTCAATCTCCAAAATCACTTTTGCAAGCATATCACTCTCCCGAAGTTGAAAGACATGATTATCACCTTCAAAAAATACACTACACCATATCGAACCAGTCACCAAGCTGCCGGAATCCATCTTCACAGAGTGGGTTTTCTAGATTTCGTATCAAACAAGTGGTGTCCTCTTCGGTTATCGAATCAAAAAAGCAACAGGAACAATTGGGGGTGCTATGCTAATAGGATTATGGCTGAGACAGCGGCGGCGGTGGCGGCGGTGGACTCAGAATCGCGGGAAGAAGATGAGGGAATTTAGTTGCAAGGTGATGAATCCGAATCGTGTGTGTATCAATTTTAGAGTAAAACTTGAGGGCAAAGCACTCTTTTCAGGTGTTTAGGGGTTTACAAAAAATATGTGTTCTAGTGGTGATCATAAATGAAGAATTTTCAAATTGGGGGGTTTAGGATAACTTTTGAGGATATTTGGTCCTCTTTAATAACTTCCCCTTTGTTAAATTAGTCGGTATACATTTACAACTTATATAATAATAAAGAAATAAATTGGGCATGCTTCCAAAAAAAAAAATAATAATAAATTGGGCATGGACCATTTGGATTTCGTTCGTGTACTCTCGCTAAAAAGTAAAGAAGAATCATAGGGAGATTATAATTAGCAAGGTCCACCTCCAAATCAATTTTCGGCGAGTACTGATAATTTTAGTTCTAGTAAAAACCTTGATGGGCAAAAATTTATGATCCATGACGGTGATACAAATTTTTTATTAAAATTTTCATATGAGAAGTATTGAATATGATGCTAAATACAAGTGGTCTATTCAGAACAGTGGAGCTTTCGATCAAGATCTTCTCGCCTCCCCCGTTTAACCTCTAGCTCAAATCGGAACCTTTATGTATCCGTAGGATTTCGACTCAATCTAATAGCCTACCTATCAGGCGCCAATAAAAGAGAAATTTTTGCATGGGCTCATCATTTGATGCAAAACCGATGCGAGAGTCAAGTGCTTTACAATTTACACAATAACACCGTAAAATAATATTTTTAAAAATATATGTGTTTTAAAGATAAAAATTTAATTGTGGTTGTGATACGTGAAGTAAGGGTGCCAGACATAGTCATAACGTGACTTAGTAAAACAACATATAAATTTTTACAATTGATTACCAGATACATATCAGACAGACACAATATATAGGTATCACAAATTTTCGTGCAAGTCGGGAAAATTAAAATATTTAACTAACTATAGTTTAGTAAAATATAATCACATAGGAATATGGCTGACTCAGATAAACAAAATAAGTCGATGAACTTTGAAAATGTAGAAATGTTTTCCAATAGAAAAGAAGGAATGAAACGCGAAACCATCTCTTACTTAGCCTATTCCTTGAAATTTTCTTTAGGGTTCATGGGTAATTAAAAAGAAAGATAAGTGTCACTTTATAGATGTAATGTTTAATATATAATGATTTGGTAATTCTCCCGTCAACAATTAGTTTTAGAGGGTGAATTAAGTTAAACACATTATTTAATATAGTATTAGAGTTCTAGCTATCCTGCAAATATTCATTCCTACAACGCTCTGTTACTGTGCAAAAAATATGCATTCGTACAAATGAGTGATATGTTAAATATCCTACACATGCATATTTCACCAGTTTGGGCGTGAGATTAAATTTTTTAATATATAATGACTTGATAATTATCAATTATCCCTTCAACATTTAATTTTTGAAATGAATTAAGCAATCACATTATTCATAATAACTTCTTCGCAAACATAAAGCATAGTCATAATTCTTCAATGTTAAGGCAAGTGCCAAATGTATAGAACTCGATGCTTCCGAGTTTCATGTTAGAGTTGTGCCCTAGAAGAGCCAAAATAGTTTAGGTCTCTTTTTCTAAACTACTCTTATTAGCAGCAGTTTGTGATATTAATGAAATAATAAATGTAACGTTTCATAGTCGTTTAATTCTATGTGGCCAATTCATCATATCTCATTCAAGTTTATTAATTGCATATTATAACTGTTTGTGTATGGATGAAACCCCAAGGTCACATTAAGCTACGGGGCTTAACCTCGCATAGGGATGGAGGTTATGAAACAAGTGTCTATGGCGTGACCTAAATCAACTCCAAGTCGAAGAGTCTAATAGGCACGGGGATGTTGACTTGACTCGTTTGAGACTTGCTCATACGACGTGCCTTTAAGAAAGGTTACTTTGTTTCATAAGTATTGAATGTAGAGACATTCACATGCGTATGAGGGTGCTTGTTAGGGAACAAGTACACTGAGGATCCCAACAGGAACACCTCAATGGGGTAAGGCTTTTGTGCCTTAATGATGAGGTTGGTTCCCTAGTTATGGTAGTGTCTAAATGGTCCTTAGACTTGAGGCTCCATTGATGCTCTATGCATGACAAGGGCAATGTTTGATATACACCTAGAGATTCGTGGGTTCCATGAATCTCGTTATGGTTGTATGTTGGTATTGTTCGAATCATGTATGGGGGCATATGAGATGCCAACATAGAATCTATCGCTCGTCTAGAAGAACGAGTGAATCACCCATGAATTCTATTGTAGTACATTCCACTTAAATCCTTGCGCAAGGTAGTGAGATCTAAATTAGGCAATGAGTTTCCTAGAGTGTTGGATCAAATGGAATAGCTATTAGAATTAATTCATAGCATTAGGACTAATAGGGTTCTATCATTCCCATGCCCTAAGTCCTAATCGGGGATTAGGCGATAGAAGGATCTTATCTCACGGTATCTATGAGACTGAAAGGTTCACAGCACAATCTTCACCTATTGGATGGGTGGTCATGAGCTTGTCACTAGACATCGATCATGATCTGTAGGTACTGATTAATTAAAAGGAGTTTTAATTAAACAGTGATTAATTAAAAGGGTTCAATTGAATCAATAAGATAAATTGTTATCTGAAATACCACGTTAAGAATGTGGGCCTACTACTATTCATTGGTGAACCTAAGGGGTCACACAATGACTCGAATTGAACAACAAGATTATCTAAAGATCAATAGAGATTGATTGATAAATTAAAAGAGTTTAATTTATAAGAGAGTAATTAATTAATAATTGTATTAATTAATTTATGCTTAATTGTTAAGCTATTGAAAATAGATGTTAAAGAGTTAGCATTAATTTAAATAAATGTATTTAAATTAATTGGACTTGAAATTTAATTAGGAGTAATTAATTTTTAAGTCCACAAATTTAATTAGATATTGGACTTGTGATTTAATTAATGTAATTAAATTAAGTCCAATGATTAAAATGAATATTGGGTTTTTAATTTAATTAAGTAGTAATTAAATATAAGCCCAAGACTGGCCCATAGGGTTTTTGACCTAGGGCTAAGTATTTAAGCAAGATAAGGGAGAGAAATCAAACATCGTTGTTTCTTCTTTTCTGTTTTCTCTCCAAGTCTCTCTCTTCTCTCCTCTGTCAATATTGTATTGAGAATGCCATTAGATAATCAATATCTAATTAGTGTTCTAGTGTGCTAATTGAATAGTTGTTCAATTACGGGTCGTGGACTACCTTAGAGGAATTCCGCGTGGGATTCTTGGAAGAAGATCGGATAGAAGCGGACCGGATAGGTTTTGGAAAACCTTCATATCATCGCCATCAACCGGAAGCGAAAGAGGTATTTGATTCTTCTTTTGTTTAAATCGTAAATCCTGAATCAAAGGTGATCTTGTTTGAAATTCCGATAAAACCGGTTTTATAATCCCTAAAAATTTTAATTTCCGCTGCTTTAGGGTTGACGAATTCCAACATTTCAATCATATAGTGATATATAAAAGATAAAACCAAAACCTGCAGCCATATAAGGTGATAATACAATATAATGTCGTAGCCAAAATTATATAATTAATAAAATGAAAATTTTGACATTTTAATAGAGTAAAACATTATAAAAAAAATAAAAAATAGCCCCTGACTGCTGACTCCGCATCTGCATATTTAATTTAAATTTTCTTTCCAACTATTTTCATTCTATGATCACATTTGAAAAACTAAACTAAATTTTTTTCGAAAAATTAATTAAACTAAATTTAATACAACATATAAATTATATTCACACTCATACTTGTTTGAATTGTCAGCCAGCTCAAATAAGAAGATAAATCTCATTATTTCTAAACAAAATCCTAACCTAATCATTTTAGGTTTTAAAAACACTAAATTTGAGAATTCTATAGTCAAAATTTACGGAAGAACCTTATCCAACTCTTATTAGCACTATTTTATCATTTTTCATAAAAATTTCACGTTTATACATTCTGTAGCACTAGTAAGCGAGGTAGTAATATACTTAATGGAGAATAGTATTAAAACAGAGAAACTACAAGTACTATTTTGTGTTCCACAAAAGTTTATACATTTTGTAGTACTATTAAATAATGTAGTTTATCGAACAGTATTGTGTGAAGTAATTGATATAATATTTTATATTTAAATTTAAAAATACATTCACAAGAAAATTAAAGATTTTATTGAAGATTGAATCCGAATTTAAAATAAACGACATAATAACATTATCAAATTGGCAAAAAGAAAAAAAATCATACGGCGATCTTGTGGATAACAAAGGCGAAATAATCTCAAATAGGTCAAAAACAAGCCATCCTCATCTCCATCACAAACATATAAAATATATAGAAGTAAAACGAAAGAGAATCCCATATTCCCATGTGAACCCTTATTTGTACGTTTGTGCCCCAAAATCATTTCTCAAAGACACTTAAAAATACAAAAATAAAAATGTAAACCCAAGTTGCCGGTTCCCAGCAAAGTTAATTACTCGTGGGTCCCACTTGGGATAATCATTGCTATTCAAAGCAATTAAAAGATGAGGTTTAGGGTGGTAAATGGGTGGGTTGGACTGGGTTTGGGTTGGGTTCATATGGGTTGGGTCTAAATGGATTGGGTCAAAAATGGGTTCTATACTAATGGGTTCTTAATGGGTTGGGTTCTTAATGGGTTTTTAATGGGTTGTGGTGGGTTTTAATGGTTTGCTAGTGGGTTCAATAATGGGTTATTAATGAGTTCCAACTCAATTCAAGTACTTAAATGTCCAATATACCCTTCACTAATATATTTAACTTATTTTGGATTTATTTGACCCAATTAATATATTTTCAACCCATTTGGTCTATTTTGAGTCCGTTTTTTCGTTTTTCGTCATGTTCGTTTTATTTTAGACTCGTTTAACCCATTTTTGGTCTGTTTAACCCGTTTTTCGACATGTTCGACCTATTTTGGACTCGTTTGACCAGTTTTGGACCCATTTCACCCAATTTTCAATCTGTTCGACCTATTTTTGACTCGTTCGACTCGTTTTGGGCCTTTTTTACCCGTTTTTCGACCTATTCGACCTTTTTAGGAATCATTTGATCCGTTTTTGACCTATTTCACCCAATTTTCAACCTGTTCGACCTATTTTTGACTCGTTTGACCCGTTTTGGACCCATTTCACCCAATTTTCAACCTGTTCGACCTATTTTTGACTCGTTCAACTCGTTTTTGGCCCCTTTCACCCGTTTTTCGACCTATTCGACCTATTTTGGAATCATTTGACCCATTTCGGGATCGTTTCACTCGTTTTTCGACTTGTTTGTCTTATTTAAGACTCGTTTGACCCATTTTTTGCCATTTCAACCCGTATTTCGACCTATTTGACCTATTTTGGACTAATTTGACCCGTTTTTAACCTATTTCGCCCGTTTTTTGATATGTTTGTTCTATTTTTGACTCGTTTGGCCCATTTTGGGCTATTTTAACCCTTTTTTGAACCTGTTAAATCTATTTAGACTCATTTTGAACCTTTTGAAGCCCATCTCACCCATTTTTCAACCTGTTCGACCTATTTTGGATTCGTTCTACTTGTTTTAGGCCCGTTTTTGACCTCTTGACCTATTTTGGACTCTCTTTTAACTTGTTTTTTGACCTATTTGTCATATTTTGGAATCGTTCGACTCGTTTTGGGCCCTTTTCACCCGTTTTGGATCTACTTTACCCATTTTGGATCCATTTTATCCATTTAGATCCATTTTACCCATTTGTTTCCATTTTACTCATTTTGGATCCATTTTACCCATTTTGAATCCATTTTACCTACTTGGATCATTTTTACTCATTTGGATTCATTTTACCCATTTGGATCCATTTTACCCATTTTGGATCCATTTAACCCATATTTTATCCATTTGGATCCATTTTATCCATATGGATCCATTTTACCCATTTGGATCCATTTTATCCACTTGGATCCATTTAACCCACATTTTACCCATTTGGATCCATTTTACCCACTTGGATCCATTTTACCCATTTTGGATCCATTTTACCCACTTGGATCCATTTTACCTATTTTGGATACATTTTACCCATTTGGATCCATTTTACCCACTTGAATCCATTTTACCCACATTTTACCCAGTTGGATCCATTTAACCCATATTTTATCCATTTGGATCCATTTTACCCATTTTGGATCTATTTTACCCACTTAGATCCATTTTACCCATCTGGATCCATTTATCCACTTGGATCTATTTTACCCAATTGGATTCATTTTACCCATTTGGATCCATTTTACCCACTTGGAACCATTTAACCCATATTTTACCCATTTGGATCCATTTTATCCATATGGATCCATTTTACCCATTTGGATCCATTTTATACACTTGGATCCATTTAACTCACATTTTACCCATTTGGATCCATTTTACCCATTTTGGATCCATTTTACCCACTTGAATCCATTTTACCCATTTGGATCCATTTTACCCATATTTTACCCAATTGGATCCATTTAACCCACATTTTACCCATTTGGATCCATTTTACCCATTTGGATCAATTTTACCCATTTTGGGTCCATTTTACCCACTTGGATCCATTTTACCCATCTGGATCCATTTTACCCACTTTGATCCATTTTACCCATCTGGATCCATTTTACCCACATTTTACCCACTTGGATCCATTTAACCCACATTTAACCCATTTGGATCTATTTAGCTCAGTTGGATCCATTTTAGCCCAGTTGGATCAATTTTACCCATTTGGATCCATTTAACCCATTTGGATCCATTTTACCCATTAGGATGCATTTTACTTATTTTGGATTTATTTGGCCCATTTTAGATCATATTCACCAAATTTGGATATATATGATACGTTAGAGTAAACATGCTAAAAATAGGTTGAAACAAGTCCAAATTGGTTGAACAATTCAAAAAACGGATCAAATGGGTCTAAAATAATCAAACACATAAAAAATCGATGAAATAGGTCTAAAATGGGCCAAACGAGTCCAAAATAGATCGAATAGGTTGAAAAACGAGTGAAAGAGGTCCAAAACTAGTCAAACGAGTCCAAAATTGGTCGAATAGAGCGAAAAACCGGTAAAATGGTCTGAAATGGGTCAAACGAGTCCAAAATAGGTTGAACAAGTCGAAAAACGGGTGAAACGGGCTCAAAATAGATCAAACATATTGAAAAATAGGTGAAGCATGCCCAAAATGGGTTGAATAAGTCAAAAAACGGATCAAATGGGTCTAAAATAATTCAAACACACAAAAAAATCGGTGAAATAGGTCTAAAATGGGTCAAACGAGTCCAAAATAGATCGAATAGGTTGAAAAACGAGTGAAAAAGGTCCAAAACTAGTCAAACGAGTCCAAAATTGGTCGAATATGTCGAAAAACCGATTAAAATGGTCCGAAATGGGTCAAACGAGTCCAAAATAGGTTGAACAAGTTGAAAACACAGGTGAAACAAGCTCAAAATGGGCCAAATAAGTCCAAAACAGGTCTAATAGGTCGATAAATGGATGAAACGGGTCCAAAACTGGTCAAACGAGTCCAAAATAGGGCGAATAAGTCAAAAAACGGGTTAAAATGGTCAAAAACGGGTCAAACGTGTCCAAAATAGATTGAACAGGTTGAAAATTGGGTGAAATTGATCCAAAATGGATCAAACGAGTCTAAAATAAATAGAACAGGTTGAAAATTTGGCAAACGAGTTAAAAATCGTGTTCGTGTGTGAAAATAAGTGTAAAATTATGTTAGTGTGTAAATGTGTGTAAAAAATATGTTATTGTGTGAAAATATATGTAAAATTGTGTTAGTGTGTGTAAATATGTGTTAGTATGTGTAAAAAATGTGTAATTATGTTTAAAAAGTTTATGAATAAAAATATAATATTTAATTTATGGGGAGGGTAAAATAGTAATAAAACATTAAAATTGGATAATTAATCTTAAACCATTAAAGACCCAACTCAAACCCAATATCAACCCACCATAACCCATTAAGGACCCATTACTTTCCTAACCCATCATTGACCCAACCCAAACCAACCCAATTTAAATTTCATCAAAACCAACCCAACCCAACCCACCTATAATGGGTTGGACCCATTGGGTTCAACCCATTTTGCCACCCCCGTTTAGGCGTTTACCTAACGAGAAATTCTTGTATGAGTCGGGTGTGGACCCCAATTTCTACACCCGGCTCTTATTTTATTAAAACAAAATGTGTCTTCCTTTCTTTGCTTTGCCTTTTGTACTTTTGGTTTTCTTTTTCCTTTTTCTTTATAATTTTTTCTTTGGTTTTCTGTGTTGTTTCATTTTTTTGTATTTTTTAAAGTTTGATAAATAATATGTTTCTTTTTTCTTGTTTTATGTCTTTTTTTGTATTTTTGTAAATTTAATAAATAAACACAACATTATAAGTAGAATATATATTACAAAAAAATATATATAATTTTTTTGTAATAAAATATAAAAAAAAAAAAAAATTAGCACACTTTACTAAATTTATGATAAATATGTAATAATTTACTATGTTAAATTTAGTGATAACACTCATAAATATATAATATTTTACTAAATTAAATTTAATGTACAACTTTCATTATGATGGTGCAGGAACTTAGAAGGTTGCTTTAACACCAAACACTTTAAGATTTGTTTAGGAAATGGAAGACCATCACAGGCGTTTGAGCCTCATGAACTGGGTTTCCTTTTGAGCGTGGGTTCTTCCAGCTAGGATAACACCAAGCGTACAAGCGCAAGAAGGATGCAGCTAAGGTATGTGTAACGCAGAGCTTGGGAAGAAGGAAATGGAGGAAAATGTGCCCAGTTTCAGAGTGCCGTGTATTGTGGAGAAGATGACTTGAGGAAGAAAGCATGGGTTTCTTCCTATTTATATGTTAGGGGTGAGAGTGTTTTGGGTATTTTGACCAAGTGGTCTCAAACCTGTGTTGCCCTAACACGTGGCAATCTGTGACGGTATGAAAGTGATGGCTCTGAAAGTGGGCGGCGTGTCAGGTACGAGGTGCGCACTGCCACTGTGTCAGAGGTTGTTGGCGAGAGTCGTGCGCTGGGAGGCTCAAGATCTATCATGCAGGCGTACGGATGCCTCTGTAACGCCCCAGTTTTTCCATTATTCAAGTATGACGTATATGTTAATCAATATGTGCAATTAAATTAATCTTGTATAATTTCAACTATTATTTCTCTTATTAGTTAATTTTGAAAATGAATTCTTGAAACGTTTATGCCTATGTGATTGTGTTTGAGTGTCGTTTCTATTCGATTTGATTTTCGTTTTTCGTGAAAACTTGGTATGAGTGAATTATGAGTATTATGATCATATGTTTTTGCTTTTTTTATGTTTCCGGATTCTTTTTTTTGAGTTTTGAATTTATTTTGAGGTTTGGAACCAAAACGGGGGCTAACGAGCAATTAACGCACCTTTGGTTCCGTATGTGATATCTTGAGCTCAAGAACTCGGAATCGAGTTCCATCACCTCCATTGGACTCGTATCGACAATTCGGATCCGATGAAACAAACCTCATATTTTTCTAAGACCATTTGGGTTCCCAAATTTCAATCGAAACGAGCATCTGGCACCTAAAACGACAAACTATTGACTTTTCTCCAAGTTACGACCCTAAATAACACACCTAGACCCTACCCATGACCTAGCCCACTAGAGATACATCTCCCTCACCCTACTCAGCCCCCACCACCAAACCACCCTCACTCCCACTCAAAAATATCAGCCAAAAAGAGAAAAGAGAAGGGGAAGAAAAGGAAGAAGAAGGAATAGTGTAACCCTTGGAGAAATTGAGCTCATCTCCCTATCTTTCCTCACTTTTTCTTAAAGGTAAGCTCATATTTGTGTAGTTTATTCTCTTGTGATCATTTTATGCTAGATTTTACATGTTTTCTTTAAGTGTTGAATTAGGATTGGAGAAGATGATGAATAGTAGCATCCTTGCACTTTTCTTGATTCAACTTGATTCCTTGGAATTCCTTTGAGATGCATGAGTGCTAAATGATCCTAAAGCATGTATTTAGGTTGGTTTGGACTTAGCTTACATGGTTGTGGTTGATTTATAGACTTGCCATTGATGAAGCTTGGAGATATGGTCATGATGTTTGAATTTTTTATGCTTCTCTTGAACTCTTGGTGTTGATATGTGATATAGCTTGTATGCATGAGTTCTTGACCTGAATTTATATGCTTTTCATTGAATTTTAAGTTGGTTTCTGGTATTTTTGCCCCTTTCTCGTGATTTGGCCCTGTTTTTGTGTTTTTTTCGCCACAGACACAAATCCACGGGCATGGATTTTTCCCTTTGGGGGTGGATTTGAGTCAGTGGGTTTCTGACCAGAATCCATGGGGGTGGATTTTTCCCTTTGGAAACATCCATGGGGGTGGATTCTGCCCTGCCCATTTTTGTTACTCCGGTTCCTTTTTTCTTCGCTCGTTTGATCTTCCTCCACCTCTTTTATGACTTCTTTGATATACTAACATGTTTTATAATATGTTACCTTGTGTGTTATGAAGTTTCATGATTTTTCGTGGAATATTTTCCGAGTTATACCTCAACGTGTCATCATTGCTCCTAATATACGCATGCATGGATCTTTGCTCTCAATGTGAACCCTAATTACATATTTATCTCTTCTTTTTATGATTTATATGAAATGTGTACATGTTAAAGCATATGTTATGATCATTATATGAAATTCATGGATTGACTTAATATGGAATGTGAAAGTTATGAGTTCGAATGGATATGAACGCCACTTATAATGAATGAATTGCTTGTTTATATGCCTTAAAGGCATTAATCGTGCACATGAATGTTTCTATGACACAATATCATCTCTTATGCTTTCATATCGTATTCATTGCATTATCGTGCGTCATATACGGTTCATTTGGAGTCTTGAGTCTCACGTATGCACCATGTTGTTTCTTGTACAGTTTCTCCAGGGCGGAGATATACCGGGTTCATAGCACACTTTCAAGTCCTCTTGTTTTCTCCTTGGTTTTGGTCGGTAAGGTATAAAGGTGGGTTTCTCTTCTATTAGTTATGACAACCCGGTATGTCCCTTATGTGAAGGTTTTAAGCCAAGTATGTATTTATTTATATATATATCGAGTCTTTTCAAAAGAGTCTATGCTTTTCAATGTAAGCCCTTTTCTTTTATGAACCTTTACCCAATGTTTTGGCAAGATCAGTGAACACAATGGTTAATGGGGCCCGGGACTATATGTACGTGGCTATCCGGAGAAGCTCGGGGCTGACGGTGATCCCCGTGCACTAGTCCCAACAAACAATGACGATGCAACCGACCTCGTTAGGAGTTTTAGGGAGGAAGGGGAATCGGGCTCTTGAGGACTCATGAACCTCACTAGCCACTATGTATGAGGTGGTCGGGTCTTGCTAACTCGTCCACCGCCCGGAGGAAGAAGGTGTAAGTGTTTATGTTAATGTTTATGAATGTTAATGTTTATGAACGAATGAAAGATTGTGGTATGATCACTAATGAATGAACGAATGAATGATTGAGGTATGATCACTAATGAATGAACGAATGAATGAATAAATACATACACGAGGAGAAGGTTGGAGAATTCGCCCTCTCGCCGGGCTCACTTATTGACCGCATGAATGATTATGATTATGAATTATGAAATTGATCGTTGTAATCCCGAGCGTTCTTTTCCTTTGCTTTCACCCACTTGGGAAATATTTAATAAAACCTCGTACGGGATTATAACATGCATGTGTAGGTGCTTAAATTCAGCGATATTATATATATTATGCCACCCGGCTTTGTTTTCAGTTCTTTGCAGGTATTGGTGTGCTAGGCGGGATTTTTGGGTCTGTCAAGTCCTATGGTTAGGTCTGAGTCACACTACGCGCATATTGTAAATTGATTTAGTTATGTATTGAATGTATGAAATATTGATTTACATTTATGATATTCGGGACTAGATATTTATGTTAGTTGAACCCGTCAATTGCTAACTGTATTTATGATTGATTATATGTTTTGCTCCCGCCTAGCATAGCGAGTGAGTGGTCCCCGTTTGTCGTGACTTGGCACGTGTATGGACTAGGGATGCAAACGAGACGAGCCAGCTCACGAGCTTAACGAGCTGGCTCGAAGAAGGTTCGGGCTTGAGTTCGAAGTTGACGAGCCGAGCCAGGGCTCGGCTTGTGGAATTTCGAACCCAAGCTCGAGCCATGTATTTCTTGGCTTGTGGCTCGCGAACCAAGTGCTAATTTAAAAAAAATAAAAAATTTATATATATATATACTCCTTAACAGCAACAAACCCTAGCCCATCATTTGTTTGTCTTCCCTTTCCTTCACGCAGCACCAGAGGCGTCCAGGTCCCTCGCGCCACCACCTCGGAAACACCACGGCGTCGGCGCCCATCACGGACATCCTCTCTCTTGTGAGTCCACCGTCTAGCGCCACCGCCTCCTCCTCATCAACCGCAGCGCAGCCACCACCTTCTCTCTCTCTCTTTTTTTTTTTTTTTTTTTTTTTGATTTCTTTCCTTGAATATCAGATTTGATAACTTTGGAATGTTAGAGGAATTATTGTGTCAAAATACTATCTACTTCCCCACGTTTTTGTTGCGATTGCATCTCTATGTTCTGTAATTTTTTTCCTCTCGTTTTTGTTTTTTTGATTTAATTCTATGAATTTCAGTTTTGATACTTTGGAAGAATTTAGAGGAACTAATGTAGTATTTTCTCAAGTTTTTGGTCGGATTGCATCCCTATTTTCTGTTTTTTTGTTTGTAACAATCTGATTTTTGCTTTGGCTATACGAAGAAAGTTAGATCTGGTTTTTTTTTTCTGCTTTGGATTGAATGTATATAAAAGAGGGATCTAGATTTGGCCAAAATAAAATTATTTAGAGGTTTTTGTTAATGGCTCGTGGCTCGGCTCGGCTCGCACGAACCTCACTGCGAGCCAAGCCCGAGCCACTTCAATTAGGGTTCGATGGCTCGCAAGCCGAATCCAAGCCTTATTTTTTATGCCCGAGCCCGAGCTCGAACCTAAAAAAAACACCAAAGCTCGGCTCGGCTCGGCTCGTTTGCATGCCTAGTATGGACTTCCCATTTCATATGTGGGTCGGGTCTCGGTGCGGGGGATGTGATGCCTTCCGTTTGGGGCGCTACAGCCTCTCTTGGGGTAGATCTTACCCGAGCAAGGGTGACGCTCGAAGGGGTACACGAGAGGGTTTCCTCAGGCAGATGACCCACGAGCGTCAAATACTCGAGCGTAAGAGAGGGAGGAGCCATGGTGGAGTGTTTCCCTAGAAAGGGTGGATTTGAGGGACCGTAGCACGAGCGTCGGGTTTGACAGCCTGAACCACCCGGTCGAATAGTGGACCGAGGCGCATGGGCCTGGATTAGTCAACAAGTGAATGGGCTGGGTTGTTCCGCGAGCCCGGTAATAAGAGCATCCAAGCTCTAGGTCTGTAGATGATAACACGTGGACGACGTTGATCCGAGTGTGATTTTGGGCCCCGTCATTTTGCCCCCCAAATTCTGTAGTTACGCTTAAGCGTACTGTAGAATTTTGATCTCTAAGCCTTGACTTTGAATTTTCGAAGGTCAATCTTTTGGAGGGATGTGACTGTTTGTCTTCAGTAACGGACATCCCCTGACACAGTCATAAATGAAGTCCCATCCGCATTTAATGCGGAGTGGAGAAGTGGGCGCGTGGGAATCTGAGTGGGCGCATGCACGTGGGGAGGCGTGAGGCAGTTACCAAAAGTGGGAGTCTTCCAAGGCGGGAAATGATTGCATTTTCAAATCCCAAGCCCTAATTAAATGCCAATTTTCCCCTATAAATAGGGATCCAGAAGGCTTTTGCATCTTTTACTCCTTCAGAGTCTTTCCAAGCACACTTTCAGCAAAACTTTTTTGTGCCTTTCTGCGATTCTCTGCAATTTCCGATGAGCTCTTCTTCGACTTTAGGTAACCTTCTGAAAACTTTGATACTAACCCTAGGTTTAGGCTGTGTTCGAGCGTCTTTGACAAAAATTTCTTCCTGCAACTTTCCACACCAGACCCTTCCTCCCCTCCACCAATTTTTTCACCAAGGATCCTCTGAATCTTCTGAAACAAGACCAACAATGGCGGACAATGTGGTAGATGCTTTGGTGAGGGAGATTGATGAGATGTCCGTGGGGAGTTCTTCCCCTTACGACGAAATTCCTACAGTCATCCCAACGGCAAGGGCCCCAGAGGAAGCAGGCGATGAGGACCTGGGGGCGGCTGTTCAAGGAATGAATAAGCGCAACCCAGTCGGTGTAGACCATTTGTTTGAGGAGATGGATTTGTCCCCGAGGATGCAGCAGCAAGGGGAAAGGGTATTCCCCTTGCTTAACAGCGCTGTAAGGCCACAGGATCATCAGGTAACTGTGGCAATAGCGGCTTCTGAAGGCGAGGCCGGACCATCCGAGCATCAGGCAGAGGGTGAGGCCCCAACCCCCCCCCCCGCGGCGCAAACGTCGCCGCCAGGGGAAGGAGCCTTTGACGCAAGTGGGGGTAAATAACCCTCAACAAACTGATAGGACCCCAGATGAAATAGAGAGCATACTGACGCCTGGGGATCTAGAAGACTTGAGGGCTAAGGTATATTGGGATGAGACAATATTCCCCATTCGCCTACCTCTGGAGGGGGAGGGGGCCAACCGTCTGCCACAAGGGATGATGACCGTCTATCTCGATTCCGTGCTAGCCGGTGGTTTAAGGTTTCCTATTCCGCCCGCTGTTGCCAATATTTGTAACTACCTCGCCCTTAGCCCATCTCAAATTCTCCCAAACGGCATAGCCCTAATGAATAATTTTGTGATCCTGATGAGGGTCACGAGCCATGAGCCTTCGGTAGATAACTTCAACAGTCTAATCCAGGTGGCCCGTTCGTCGCGCTCGTCTCCGACAGATGGGTTTTATTACACCCAAGCTAAATCTGGATGTAAGATGATTGACTCGCCCTCGACCTCATATGGCGAGAACTGGAAGGAGAAATATTTCTTCGTGGGGGTGCCGGGGGGGATTTTTAGAGCTCACTGAGGGTGGATAGTTCATGGAGAGGGGCCCTTGGTTAGGAATAGATCTGAAAATAGGATCTTTGAGCGTTGGGCGAAGAATTTGGCCCTCGTGATGAAAAACGAGAGGAAGTGGATAAACGCCAGAGAATTAATGAAGGATGAGGAAGTATTGTTCCGTTATGGGCTAGTTTATCCTCCGGAGATGGTGCTCAATCCTCCCGCTCGAACCATGTTCCGTGATGGTTAGATTCTAGGAACTAACATCTCTAACATTTAGACTAGCATTAACACTTCATCCTTTGCCTTGTACAAATATTCCTTCAATATTTTGCTGATGCTCGTTTAATTTTCCAATTTGCAGTTGTAGACATACTCATGGAGGGAATTGACGCAGAATACTGGCCACGGCGAAGGCCACATCGAAGACCTCACGCTCGGGGCCGCCCGCGAGGCTACTCCCCCGGCCACTCCCGAGGGACCCATAGCACTGAGTTCCGGCAGCTCCCATAACCGCTCGGGGGCGGCGGTCCAAATATACGATGAGTTACGCGCGGAGCGCTCGAGGAAGAGGAGGAGGTTGCCTGACTCCGTCCCCATCATCGGTAAGGGGAAAGAAGTGGTTGTGGGCCCTCGTGGCGAGGGTGGTGATACCTCATCGTCAGAAGATGAGGACTTCTGGAAGATCGGATGCGAGGGGGACGCTCGCTATAAACGCCCGAGGAGGGATGGCCCGGTCCTTTTTGAGGAAGAGCGCAGCCACCAGCAACCTGGTCGCGGGGATTGTCAGTAAGCTTCAATTCTCCGGCGATCATGACAAATTAAATGAGCATGACGCTGCACGGGTTGCGGATGATGCCTGCCATGCTCTCTTAATAGTGAGTCCTTAAACTCCCTTGAAAAGTTCTAAGTTTTTCTTAACATTGGTAGTAACTTTAATTCTTGGCCCTTCAGGAGGTGATCCCCAAGCTGAAGAACTTGCAGGGGCGGGCGCAAGCGTATTCCGAGCATAAAGCCAAGTACAAGAGCCTGTTGTGCACCTCCGATCTCGGCCAACTGCAGGTGGACTACAAAAATGTCTGCGCCCAACTTACAGCATCTGAGCTTGAGCAACAGAGGTTGAGGGAGTCCCCGAAGAATTCCGACGACCCATATCTGGTCTTGGACGATCGTCACAAAAAGCTCAAGGAGGAGCGTGACCAGCTGAGGGTGGATAATGGGGAACTGGGAAGGCAACTGGCCGAGAGTACCCGCCAGAATGAAGCGACCAAGGCGGAGCTGGCCAACTTGCAGGAGAAGGTAGCTGGCTTGGAGTCGAAGGTAGCATGGGAGGCAGTGTCGAGATTCGTGCGCTCCGAAGCATTCGCTTTTGCGGCCAACCTCCACTTTTTTAATAACGCCCGGATATTCTTCTGGAAGGCAGTGGGCCAAATGGTGAAATTGGGAATGGCCCCTGAGAGCGCTCGGACTGATGAGCGCCTGCGCATGGACTTAGATGAAAATTTGGAGCCAATTGTCCGCACTGGGGACCCATCAGACAGCTTGACAGAGCCGGAGTACGATGAGCTGGTGATGATGCTCCAGAGAGACTTCATGGCCGCCAACCCCATAAACCCCGAGCCCCTTCGCATAGAAGACGATGGTGCTACGGTCGATGCTCAAGATGGCGAGGATCCCAGCGATGCTCAAACTTCTAACGCCGATGTGCTGGCCCCAGTTCCCCTCTCAACTGCCCCTCCTGAGCCCGAGAGCCAAGCCCAGTGATGCTTCTCATGTGCCCCCCAAATTCTGTTCTGTTTACTTCCTCTCTTGTTATGAACATTTAGTTTCTGTATTTGATCACCGTACTTTTGCCGATGAGCTCGAACTTGCTGTCTATTTTGCTTGTGATAAAGTTTCCGCCAACGAAGCTTGATTTCTTTCAACATTAATGCTGAACTTTATCTGTCTATTCTTGTTTTTGTTGATGTTTGAATGTCTGCAATGGTAATGTACGAGCACGAGGGTGTTTCCTTTCAGGGTACCCTGGTTGTCTTCCATCATAGATTTTAAGATTAGGACTTAGAAATACTTGAACATTTGTGAGGGGAATATATGGGCGCGTGGGTGTTCCTTACGAGGGTACCCTGGCCATATCCCGCATCTAGACTCAAAATTTTGACTCAGGAGTATGTGAACACTCGTAAGAGGAATATAGGGGTGCGAGGGCGTTCCTTTGAGGCTCGAACTTGAACTTAGAAATTCACTAAGGATTTAGCTAAGTACTCGCCTTACACGTGTGATGCATATTTCGAATTTAAGCGTTCCAGTAGCTTGAGTGAACTTAGAAATCAACTGTAGGATTTGCTAAGTATGGGATTAAAGTGAGCGTGGCTGTAATGTTAGCTTTGTACTTAGGTATCCATAAGAGGATTAGCCCAGCATTAGCTATTTACGAGCATACTCATACCTAAGAGTATGAGGGCCATTGGGGGTTTACGAGCGCGAACTGGGGCGATCAGCACCTAGTTGGTGTAAATTAAGTATTTAGCAACCCACCTTTCCGACACACTCATTCTTAGGGCTTACACGCTTTTGAGCATCAAACTGTTCGGTGCGGAGGGTTCTCGACACACAGATAGCGTTGGGTGATCATCTAGCCGTTCGACGTGGAGAATGCTCGACACAGAGTGGTCGTTGACCCAATTGAATACTCAAGTAATTAATTAAGGAAAAAAGCAAGTAAATGACAAATAATAATTGGTAAAGTGCTTACTGTTATACTTGCAATTAATAATAATGACTGTCATGCTTTCTGTCAAATGAAAGTACAAAGTGCCACGAGCGGGCAATTACAAAGGTTGGCGTTTACACGTAGAACCGTCTAAGGTTACATGCATTCCACGGTCTAGGGAGACGCTCGCCTTGCAAAGTCTCTAGCAGGTAGGTATTGCTCGCTCGTACCTGAATGACTTTGAATTGGCCCTCCCAATTGGGGTCTAACTTACCCACATGTTTGGAGACTTCAACTTTTTTGAGGACCAAGTCCCCTAGCTGCAAGGTCTTTTCTTTGACGCGTTTGTTATATTGTTGGGCTACGGTCGCCTTGTACTTGTGGATACGAGCCCAAGCAGCGTTTCTTCTCTCATCTAGCAAATCCAATTCGAGCGTCCGATTAGTCTCGTTGGTTGCAGGCTCGAAATAGGCAACACGTGCGGACTCTTGAGTAATTTTCGCAGGTATCATGGCCTCGGAACCGCACACGAGGAAATAAAGGGTTTCTCCCGTTGCCGCTCGTGGAGTAGTACGGTAAGCCCAAAGGGCTCCTTGAAGTTCTTCTACCCATTCACCCTTTTTACTCTCGAGCATTGTTTTCAGGTGCTGGAGTATAGTTCGGTTGGTTACCTCAGCTTGACCGTTGGCTTGGGGATGACCTACAGAGGTGAAACATTGTTCGATCCCTAACTCATAGCACTAGTCTCGTGTGTCAGCGGCGATGAATTGGGAACCGTTATCTGAGATGAGCACCCTCGGGATGCCATACCTGCAGATGATGTTCTTCCAGATGAGGTTCCTCACAACTTTGAACGTTATCTTCGCGACCGCTTTGGCTTCGGCGATCGGAAGGGGCCCCACTATATCGATGCCCCACTGGTCGAAGGGCCATAAAACGTCAATAGGGATCATTTGGGCCACCGGCAGTTGAGGGGTGTTGGAATGAAACTGGCACTTAGGACATTTCTTGGAGTAGCTGATGGCATCATGCAGTAGCGAGGGCTAGTAAAACCCACTCCTTAATACTTTCTTAGCCAGAATTCGACCGCCAGAGTGATTCCCACAACTTCCATTGTGCACATGTTCCAACACTTCCTTGGCTTGCGAGGGTCTTAGGCACTTTAATGGGGGACCCTCGAAAGACCGCTTGAATAATCGACCATCCCTGTCAAGAGAGAAGCGAGGGGCCTTACTCCTAACCTTTCGTGCTTCTACTTTATCGCTCGGGCAGGTTCCATCCCTCAGAAACCTAATGATATCATCGAGCCAGCAAGGCTCGGAGGGATCGATCATGCTCAATTCACCCGTGGGTCCCGTCTTGCGAATCAGTGGCTTCTCCGTTTTGAGGAATGTAACTGAACGCTTGCAGGAATCTTCCAGAGCGGATGCGAACTTGGAAAGAGCATCCACAAGCTCGTTTTCCGTTCTCAGGATCTGCAACAGATGGAACTCTTTGAATTTGGAGATCACTTCCTTAGCACTCGCCAGGTACTGTACCATAGTGGCTTCTCGAGCCTCATAAGTGCCATCAATTTGGCTTGCAATCAACTGGGAGTCAACATATGCAGTGACCCGAGCGGCGCCATTCTGAAGGGCTATCCTGAGCCCTTGGATTAGAGCCTCATATTCTGCCTCATTGTTGGTGACTTAGAACGCTAGTTTGATTGCATAATCTACTTCAACGCCTTGAGGGTCTCTGAAGGTCACCCCAGCTGCCCCCCCCCCTGAGGTCGAGGAGCCATCTGTGTGCAAAAGTCATAGCCCCTCTTCCACCGAGGGCACAGTATCCAGGTTGAAGCGCTCCACTAATAGGTCTGCCACTACCTGAGCCTGTATCGCTGTGCGAGGCTCGAAAGTGATGTCGAATTGGCTGAGTTCAATTGACCATTTAATTAATCTTCCTGAGACGTCCGGTTTCGCAAGCACCTGTTTGAGGGGTTGGTCTGTGAGCACTGTGATGGAGTGAGCTTGGAAATATGGTTTTAACCTCCGGGAGGCATTAACGAGCGTAAAGGCAAATTTCTCTATCTCCATATATCTTTTCTCCGCCCCCTGCAAGGTCTTGCTTAAGTAATACACCGACAGATGCTTTCGCTCGCAAACAGCTACGAGGACTGCGCTCGTGGCGTCTGAGGAGACAAAAAGGTAAATGAACAGGTTTTTCCCCTGGGTTGGGTTTGGTCAGCAGTGGGGCATTAGAGAGATAAGCCTTCATGTCATGCAAGGCTTTCTCACATTCTTCGCTCCAAGTGAAGTTACGAGCGTTGCGCAAGATTTTGAAGAAAGGCAAGTTCCTGTCTGCAGAGCGGGAAATGAATCTGTTTAACGAAATGATCTTTCCCACTAGCACCTGGACCTCTCTCACATTTCGAGGGGAGGGAATATCTAGGATCGCTTTAATCTTCTCCGGATTGGCCTCTATGCCTCGCTGGCTGACCATGTACCCCAAGAACTTGCCCCCCTTCCCCCCGAACGCCAAATGTGCACTTGGAAGGGTTCAATTTCATACCATAATGATGAAGGATGCCGAATGCCCGCCTGAGATCCTCCAGATGGGAATACTGGTGCTCGCTCTTGACAATCATGTCATCCACATATACCTCCATGGACTTTCCAATTTCGCGCTCGAACATGCTATTGACGAGGTGTTGATAGGTTACCCCTGCGTTCTTGAGTCCAAATGGCATAACCTTGAAACAATAGAAGCCCACATGGACCACGAATGAGGTTTTTGGGCGATCCTCGGGTGCCATGAAAATTTGATAATACCCTTGGAAGGCATCCATCATACTCATAAGCTCACATCTAACAGTCAACTCCACCAATTGGTCAATCCTCGGCTGAGGGCACGGATCCTTTAGGCATACCTTGTTGAGGTTTGTGAAGTCATTGCACATGCGATATTTATTAGCGCTCTTGGGCATAAGAACAACGTTACAGAGCCATTCCGGGTATAAGATCACTTCAATGTATTGAGCCTCGAGAAGCTTATTAACTTCCTCCTCGATGACTTGCCTTCGGAACCCGTGAACGTCCCTCTTCTTCTGTTTGATGTGTTTGAAGGTTGGATCCACGTTGAGCCTGTGGACGATGACGCTCGGATCTATTCCAGTGAGATCGGAAGCCTTCCAGGCGAATATGTCAAGGTTTTCTTGGAGAAAATCGATCATCATGATCTGAGAGGGTCGGTCGATCATCATGAGCCTCGAGCGCCCGTTTTTTCCCAGTAAGCCTACCATTATTCTCATCCGAGGGCCTGTCACCTTCGTCGGAGGAGGAGGATCCTTCGACAGCCCCAGATGGGCCGTCCTCCGTAGGCTGGGACTCGCTCAAGGTCTTCTTTTTGTTTTTCTTCTTGTAGAGTTTGGACCTCTTACGCTCGGGACCATCCTTATCTAATTTTGGGAAATCGGCTGACTTTTTGGTGGAACCTGCTTGGATGGTCCGTTTGGGCTTGTGGCTTCGAAGGGAAAGGATGTAGCATTCCCAAGCCTCTTTAACATTGCACAGTACCTCTCCCGTTCCCAAGGGGGTGGGGAATTTAACTTTCTGATGATGAGTTGAAATTACTGCTTTGAAATCAACGAGGGCCGGGCGTCCAATGATGATGTTGTATGAGAGGTCCACCTCTACCACTGCATAAAGGACGCTCAAAGTCTTTCGCTGTGGGGCACGACCAAAAGAGGTGGCCAAGCGGATTTGTCCGCGACGGGCGATCTCGGAACCCCCAAAGCCGATAAGGCTGTTCTGAGGGGTTTGAGGGGGTTGTTTGTAATATTCATTTTTTGAAACGTAGAGTAGGGGAGAACGTTCACTGAGCTTCCACTATCAATCAAGACCCTCTTTACAACATGATTATGAACATCTAATGTAACATCCCGCTCGTCCGACTTATAAGGTATGCCTCATTTCGACCTTTTTACGTGTTTAGTTATGTGATTTTGTGTTTTGCGTGGCCCTATTTTGAACTCTTTTAGAGTTTAGGGGACCCTTTGTAATTTTCTCTTTTTAGGGGTTTTTCGGTCATTTCTCGTTCGATCGAGTTATCGACCTTTTCGACCCCTTCAACGCGTTCGGGGCATCGAGACGAGTCCGTAGACTCTGAGTTTGCCCTATTCTGACGTCGTTTGTCCCTTCTACCGTTTGTTTTTCGTGTGAGGACCCGAGATAAAACACCCGGACCCTCGTTTTCCGAGCAAACGGATCAGCTGCTCTCTCTCAACGTTATACACACACACCCAAGGTGTGATTTCACACATAACTCAAACTTGCCCGTTTCTCGATGGAATTTGACGATCCAATAGTCCATTACGATTATCTCGACGACGCAGTCACAACCGTACCAAGAACTCGACCAACCGACGAGCGACGGTAGAGATATAGCCATTTTTCAATCACGCAGGTGGAGGGTGGCGGAGCCGCCACTTCGCCGCCCATTCGCGGCGGCTTCCGGCCATCTTCCGGCGACACGCGCCCCAGGCCCGGCAAGGGGACTTCCCGGCGCTTCTTTCTGTGCAGGCGGCACCACCATCGGGGCGGCGAGGGGACCACACGCGTCGCCTGAAGCTCGCGGTGGCGGCCCCGTCACTATAGCGGCGGCGATTTCGCCGCTCCGGCGATCTTTTTCGACGAAGGTCAGTATTTCCTACCCTTTTCCGACGCCCTGAGTCCATTTTCGGCATCATTTTGGGTGAATTTTGTCCGTAGGTGGTGGTTCCGGGGAGGCGTGCGGCGGAAGAAACTTCGGCGGCCAACGGCGGCCTTTTCCGGCTATCTTTTGGCCTTGGGCCCTTCACGAAAGTTGTTCGGAACGGCGAGAACTAGTAGCCTTTGATCACACGACTCTTGATTCAACCGATTGGCGGCGGTTCAGCGGCGGTTCGCGGTGGCGGAGGTCTCCGAGGATTTTTCCGGCGAGCTAAGTTGGGGCTTTCGAAGAGCTCGTCACGGGTAAGACAATGCCTTTTACGGATCGCATTTTGGTTCACTGGTTTGGAAGTAATTTGAGTTTGAAGATTTTAGGGTTTTCGTGTTCTTGGATTTGGAATTGGTGACGATTGGCTTGGATTTTCCAAAAATTGATCGAGGAATTAGAATGAGTACGAGGAATCCTTGCACGGGTGAATTTTCGGGATTTTCCGGCACGTTCCGGCGGTGGCCGAACGGCGGCCGGCTACTGTTCCGGCAGCTCCGGCGGCGGCGCTCCGACGACCTTCGGACAGCTTGTCCGCTTCGTCGTGGTGAGTCCAAACCACTTTCCGTTCGTCAATCGGACACTCGGTTTATTTTCTACGATTTTATTTGTGTATTTGGGACATATTTGAATTAATTATTTAAATGCGAATTAATTGCTATATGTTTGAATTGTCGTTCGAAATGTACTCCAATGTATACGAAATTATATATTTAATGAAATGTGATATGTATTGATGCTTTGAATTGCAAATTGAATCCTGATATATTAAATTTGTGCTAATTGTTTAATCTAGAAGGGGTGTTTGTGTAATTTCGGGAACAATATGAATTTGTTTGATTTGAATTAATTAAACCTTGTTACTTGGTAAATAAGTATATGCTAATCACGATTGTGTTAAAAGAAGTTGTTATGTCTAACCTTGAAACTTTGAATTAAGGTTTAATCACGTAAATTGAAATTTGATATGTTACTTCGTGATCTTTAAATAGAATTTGTAGCATGTTATTATATGATTTGTTTTGCTTTGTAATACGTATAAATTTATGAAATGTTATATGTGAATTTGATTCTTTTGCTTTGTAAATGTGCAATATATTGATATGAAAGAATGTGAATTTCATTGCCTTTCGAGTTCCCTTAATTACATTAATTGTACACATGAACATGCCTTAATGTTTTTTTTTAATGTAATTAATATGACTTTGAACTCTGCTTATGTGATTGCATTCCTTGAGTGCTTAAGCATTGTCGTGCGTCTCTGTGTGGCTGTCTGAGCCAGTGTTGTGTTTTGTGTGTCCAGTTGTTCAGGTGCACCCGGGGTGGTGACAAGTGAGTCGTGCAGGTTCCGGGGTGAACCGGTTGCTTTGTCTACAGCTTTGTTTGGTACCAGGTGAGGTTAGGATATAGTTATACCCTAATGCAAAGTGCCCGTTTTCGAATGTGTGCGGTTTATAAGCCTTGTATATACGTAGATATGTGTGAAATATATACTTTGATGGTTTTGTCATAAGTTTGAAAGTAAGAAACGCTATGTACGAGCCTATGTATGCTTAGCTTTGATATGTTATGATTTCGAGGTCAGTCTGCGCGATATGTACGTACGATATGATAAGTACGATATGTATGAGATATGTCTGTCTGTCTGTGTGTGGCGGGTTAAGTTTCCGATATATGTCTGTTTATCTGTGTGATGGGCCCCGGAGTTGTGGGTAAGGGAGACCCAGGACGACCGTGGGGTCGCCGGTTACGACCCCTGTGCACTTCTCCACAAAAAGGGAGACTTAGCTCATCCTCGGGAGGTCGAGGGGAAAGCGGGTCTTCTTGAGCCGACGGCGTGCTATGTGACCCGTCGAAGGAGCGGGTGGATCCCCCGTCTCATTACATTTCAGTGTGGGGGTTGAGAGGGGCACCTCTCTTCCCCAAACGGTGTGAAGGAAGGTATGTTTGATTTGATTACATTTGTTTATGCCTGTGTGAGATCTGAGGACTTTGGTTGGATTGAATTCGTACCCGTCGAGTGTTCTGTCTGTCCGTCTGTCATAAGTTCGTGAAACGGGGGTAGATTCTTAAATTAAGATAAAAATTGGTATACTTTTATACTAATGAGTTACGTTCCGGTATGTGTGCTAAGTCTGCATGAATCTGAGTTGTGCCTTAAGAAACCTTTGATTTAAGCTTTGTTTGGTCTGTTTGATAAGTTTCCCTATATGTATATTATCACGGGAAAATGTTTTGGCCTGCAAAAACTAACCCCGGGTTCACGAACGTTGCTTCTTCTACGTGTTGTGCTCTAAATATATGTAGGTGTGTGTGGGTAGCCCCTCGCTCAGTCTTTGGACTGACCCCTCCCCGTTTATGCTTTTAGTGTGCAGGTTTCGGTTTGGGTTCGCATTGGAGTTCGTGCTAGGCGGCGGTGTGTCGTGTCGTTTGAGTCTGTGTCTGCACGTTTCAGTTTGTTAAGTATTTTCTTCTAATTTATAATTTGTAAATTTTGTATAAGATATGTTGTGAGCAGGTTGCACGTATGACTTGATTGATTGGAATTCGGGACAGGTTAGGACAGGTGCTCGGATTAGTTGAACCCGTCTTGCTGTGTAATTATTCGGGACAGGATAGGACAGGTTCGATAGATTAGTTGAACCCGTGTAGATGATTTTGATTTCTGTATTGCTCATTATGTTTAACGTATGAAAGTTTTTGAAAGTTGCCATTTTGTATTGCCCCCGCTATCTTGTTTCATTTATTTTCTTCTGTATAGGGTTAGGTACCGCCTAGCTAGTGGGTGCGTTTTTCTTTAGTCACCCGTTCGCTGTGACTTGGTGCGTGTACGGACTCTCCATTTCGTACACGTGTCGGGTTATAGTGCGGGGGTGTGATGCCTTACCGCTTGGGGTGTTACATCTAAGCTAACCACCATGGGGCAGTCAGAGGTTTCACCGACCCCATGGGGTGTTACAATGTGCTCTAGGTCCTTTTCTGTGAACCCTACAATGTCATTGTCCTTCGAGCGCGAAGTGCTATTGACCGAAAGCACCGGCTTGGACTGGGAAGGTCTCTGATCATAGCTTCGAACATGGCGACGCAGGGACGCATTTGAATCTCCAGAGGGTCCTCCAGCAATCATGTAAATAACCGCAAAGGGTTGGTTCTCCACTTTGGCAGCCTTCTCTTTGCCTTGGTCGCTTGTCCCTGAGTGATGGCGACGGGGGCTCCTTGAGCGTGAATGACTTCTTTCCCTGGCCCTCGCTCGCTCAGCACAGTGCTCATCGTATCTCTCCAATATTTTCACGAACTCCTTGAGATGTCCCCCAGCGATAAGCCTCTGGATCTCACTCTCAAGCTGGCGGCATTCATTTGTGTCTTGCCCTTTCTGTTTGTGGAAGGTACAGTATTTTCCCGAGCGCTTTTGAGCCTCGGTTTCCCTCATCTTAGACGGTCTCTTGAATAGTTTTTTGTCCGCCATGGAATAGACCTCAGCAATGGACCTATTGAAAGGGATGCGCTCGAACCTGCGGGGAGGAGGAGAGTTCCTTCGAGTGGGAGGGGGACTATGACGGTGGTTCTTGTGGGCTTCCCCTTGTCCTGTTGAATCCTATCAGCCCGTGGGACACTGGAAAGCTTCTGGGCCCTCGCAATGTACATATCTTCGAGGGTGAAGTAAGAATCCACAATGTCTCTCAATTCTGTCAAGGAGCAGGGCTTCTTTTTGGCCACTTCCTCAGTAAATTCCTCGCTGACATAGTTCTTTGAGTTGATGGCTCCAAACAAGATGTGACTCACGAAATCCATCGAGGGTCTTTCCACCAATAAGACCTCTTTGTTGAATCTGCCCATGAAGGACCTAAGAGTCTCGTTCGATCCTTGCACGAGGCTGTAAAGGGCCATGGCGGCAGGAGCTGGTGCCTTCAAAGAGTTGAAGTGGCTCAAGAAAGCTTCGGTCAAATCGTTATACCCTCGAATTGAGCAAGGGGGGAGTTTCTTGTACCATTCCTGAGCCATCCCAAAGAGTGAGGTGACAAAAACCTTGGCCCAATAATGGCTAGGATGCTCGTACAAGTGCATCAAGTGCACAAAGTGATCCAGGTGCTCGGCCGGATCGGTTGTTCCATCGTACCGGTTGACGGACGTGGGGATTTTGCCTTTCCCCGCGAGGGTCATCAAGACTTCGTCGATGAGGGGCGAACTGCCTGTCAAGGGCCTGTAGTTCCCGCCCTCAAAATCGTGTTCCTCGTAGTCCTCCTCTCTCTGCGTGGATTGCGAGCGTCGCTGGCCTTGGACCTCTCATCCCCAGCATGGGGGATTTGAGACCGCGCTCGAGAGAGTTGTTCCACGATATTCTGGAGTTCGTTGAGTTGATCTTGTACAGCGGCAAGTTGAGGGTCGCCGACACCTCTGCGGCTTGCCCTCCCAGTGGACCTCGACTGGACCTCCGCATTCTCAGCTCCCTCATTCTGAGGGGCTCTTTCCTTTTCAACAGGCTGCTGCGCCTATGGGACCCTCGGCGGGGCCTCATTATCCTGAGCTGGCGGTGGCGGAGGTGGCCAGGCCCTTAACACATTTTGGGCCGCATTCAGCGGATGAATCTGGAGCCCCCCCCCCCCCAAATTGGAAGAGCCATCTGAGCTCCTATGCTCATGGGGAAGTAGGTGGAATAAAAGTGATTCCAGGCGTTCTGAGCAGCCTGCATCTCGCACTGAGCGTAGAGCGCCTGAAGTTGTTGTCGGGTCATTTGAGGCATTTCCACTCCTTGAATTTCAGCAGGAATAGAAATCGGAAGCTGTAGAGAGCCCACTTGGTACGGTTTAATCATGGGCACCATGCTGGGCATCATCCCAGGCTTCATGTAACCATACCTCGGTGGTGGCATAGCCATGGGATAGACAGCGGGATTAGCAGCAGTGGTGGTGGGAAGGAGCGTTGCTGGTGGAAGAATGGAGCTAGTCCCTCCATCAGCATTTCCTCCGGCGGGGAGAGTTCCAACAGCAGTTTCTTTGTCTCCCGCTCCACTCCCAACGACTGGTGGGATTGCACCCCCGACAGAGTAGTTGTTCTCCATGTTTTCTTCATTAACAGGCGGCAGAGCACCCCTGTTGTCCAAAATCCCAGATCTGGTAGCTGTCACCATGATGGGAGCTGCTGGTGTTACTGTTCACTAACTCAAAGAGGAAGAATCTGAATTAGATGAAGATGCAGATGATGGTTTCCCACAGACGGCGCCAAAAAGGATGGTGCAGGAACTTAGAAGGTTGCTTTAACACCAAACATTTTAAGATTTGTTTAGGAAAGGGAAGACCATCACAGGCTTTTAAGCCTCAGGAACTGGGTTTCCTTTTGAGCGTGGGTTCTTCCAGCTAGGATAACACCAAGCGTGCAAGCGCAAGAAGGATGCAGCTGAGGTATGTGTAACACAGAGCATGGGAAGAATGAAATGGAGGAAAATATGCCCAGTTTCAGAGTGTCGTGTATTATGGAGAAGATGACATGAGTCTTCCTATTTATATGTTAGGGGTGAGGGTGCTTTGGGTATTTTGACCAAGTGGTCCCAAACCTGTGTTGCCCTAACACGTGGCAATCTGTGATGGTATGAAAGTGATGGCTCTGAAAGTGGGCGGCGTGTCAGGTACGAGGTGCGCACTGCCACTGTGTCAGAGGTTGTTGGCGAGAGTCGTGCGCTGGGAGGCTCAAGATCTATCATGCAGGCGTACGGATGCCTCTCTTGGGGCATGTAACGCCCCAATTTCTGGAATTTCAGGTAAGCACGACACGAGTGGGTCTTCGGGAGTTGGGAGGTTTAAATTTAATTATTTCATTCGTTTATTTACAACCTTCATCATATTATATACAATATGTCTTCATGCATTTATATGAATTGTCTTTAATATGGATTATATGAACTAAGTGATATAAGTGCTCTAATTATATTACATGTCCATAATTGCTCCTTTGGGTAAATTAGGGACTTAATTGTATATCATGAATTGGATTTAATTAACCTTATGGTTAGAGATGGAACTTGCTTGCATTAATTCAAATAAATGAAGGACTTATATGAAAAATGAGATGAATCACATATTTTCATGCTAGACTTTAGGATATATCATGAAACTCTTCCAATATGTTCCATTCCAGTCCAAGACATAAGAGAATTACACACACACACACACACCACATTTCGATCTTTACACCTCAAGAAGGGAAGAAGGATTGCATCTCATAATTCATGCTAAAATGTGGAGGATTTTTGGAGTTAAGATCATCAACAACATCATATCTTCATCTCATCTATTCTCTCTTTGATTCAAGGTAGAACTTGAAGGATTTATGGAATTCTTGAAATCTTGATTGAGTAGTGTTTATAGATTTAATGGTGGATTCTTGCATGACTGGAGCTAAGAGCATGTTAATGACCATAAAGAGTGAAAGTTGCATGAATATATATTGGTATATATGGAAGTTGGAAGCATGTATATAGATGGGGGTTTCCATGATGAATTCTTGAGGCTTTGATGTGCATTTCATGGTTTGAATGATGGATAATTGAAGTATAATGTGTAATTGAGGGTTTGAAATAAGTGTTATGGAATAAATTTGACTTTGTTGTTGTTTTTGTGGGTTTTGGGTTCGAATTGCCCTGTTTTCCCCTGTTTTGCTGCTGCTGCGTAAGTGGTCGCGGCCGCGACCTGAATTATATGTAAAACCGATCACGGCCGCTACCCGTTTTCAGGCTAGTTTCGAGATTTTGGAAAATTGGATGAAAAATTCGGCCAAAAATAGGTAGTCGCGACAGCGACCAAAATTTGGGCATGTTTCGAGATTTCGAAAATTGGAGGAAAATTCGGGCAAAAATACTTGGTCGCGTTTGTGAAGAGTTTTGGTCGCGCCCGCGACCCTGCTTCCTACTGCATGAAAAATCAATTTTTCGACTTATCGTGCATGGTTTTATTAGTTCATTTCCGGCTTGAACACTTCATTGATATGTTATATAATGCATGATATTATGTACATCCTTGGTGTTGTGGAATTTCATGCTCAAGTTTCATAGGGGAGGTTTGTGTAATATTTGCATACTTTGGTTATACCTTAAGTACTTGATCATTGCTACCTTATTTGATAAATTGAACATGTTATGATACTTATTGATTGTAAATTGCATGATTGACATTATTGGCACATGTCGTTCGTCTTAATTGGTTCATAAGAGTCGAGTCTTATGTACACTAGTCCCTTGTTATACAGAGCACGGTCCAGGAGACGAGGAACACGCTCCGTAGGGTGTATCCCTTCTTCTTTGGCCGGCAAAGGTGAGGTTACTTCTATCTATATAGAACCCTACAACCTTATGTGAATTTTGGACCAAAATATATAACTATATTTATAGTTTCCCGAAAATTCAATTGTTTCACCATTGATCGATTGATATTGTACCGAACCATTGTTATTGATACTGAATGGAACCGATTGATTGTTTGGCGAGTATATTGTTCACTGTGGGCCCGAGGGTAGTGTATTGAGCCAACCGGGAAAGCGTGGGCTGACGGGCAACTCTTGCACTATCCTCACATTGTTGGGATGACCCCTGAATCCACTAGGAGATTAGTGGAGGAAGGAGTTCCGGGTATAGGGAATCATGAACCCTATACTCACACTGATTGGATGGAGGGGCCTTGCAATCCCCCATCACCCGAAGGAAGAAGGATGGATTATTGAAATTGTCTAATTGTGCACTGAAATTGATTATGTGATCACTTAAGATATACAAATTGAATTATTGTTGTACACTGTCGGAGAAAGGTTGGAGAATTGCCCTCACTCACCGGGCCACTGATTGGTTGTACTGAATTGTATTGAATCAACTAAATTGTAAATTGATTAGTTGTAATCTCGGGCGAGTATAGTATTATTATTGAACTTATATTGGTTTCTTTCGTAAAATCTTACCCGAGATTATAGCTTGCATGGTAATTGCGCTTTTAGATTATAAACCCCTCCCTCAGTCTTTCATAGACTGACACCTCACATTTTCAGGTATTGCAGGTCGAGTGCTAGGCGGGGTTGAGTCAAGTTTTACTGCTTTCGGGTCTAGCATTGTCCTCTCATGTTTTGTGTACATTCTAGACACTTATGACTCTAAGGAAGTGATTTGGTACTTATGTATATATTGTGGTATATAATCAGAGTTTTGGCATGCAAATCGAACATTAGTATGAAATGGAGTATGGGATCATATAATACATGTATATCGTTATGCTTCCGCTTTGGTTATGCATTGTCGTATTAATTGAGGGTTAGCCCACCTAGCTAGTGTTGTGTTTTATTGTCTCCCATTCGCTATAGCTTTGATTCATATATGGATTATGCATTTCATGTGTGAATTGATCTATAGTGCGGGGGATGTAGTGCCTAGCATTCCGGGTGCTACATCTTAAGGTGGTATCAGAGCCCTGTTGCAAAGCCGCTGTTCTAGTGTGAGTCTAAGTCATACGGCATAGGATTATTTGATTAATTGAGTCTTGCACCTTACTTGAACTTACTTGGACTTACTTGAATTACTTGAATTATTTGAATTCTGTGCTTTATGTGTGTTATGAGCTTTATTGCACCCATTTGCACTTGTTAATTGGACATGCATGTATAGTGTTTGAATTTCAGGATGCCATGTGGTCACCCTCGTAGAGAGCAGTCACCGGGACATAGGCATCATCGCTATGGTCATTCTCCTCCACCTCCACCCCCTCAAGCTCAACCTCAAGACTTTCTAAATTCTATGGTTCAGTTAATAGATCAGAGGTTGCGAGATTATGTGCCTCCAGCACCACCAGTTCCTCCACCAGCACCTCCAGCTCCGATTTCAGCTATTTTACGAGAGCTTCAGAATCAACATCCACCAAGGTTTTTCAAGGTAAACGATATGCAAGCCGAACAATGGCTTAAAGAAGTTGAAAGGATTTGGAACCTCATTCCTTGTGAATCTAGAGAAAAGGCTCGATGCACCCTTACTTTAATTCAAGAGGAAGTTTATGCTTGGTGGGAAAGCACAAAAATTGTTTTGGATGCGGCCGAAGAGAAAGTTACTTGGGAAGTCTTTGTAAGGGAATTCAAGAATAAATTTATTCCCCCTTCCTCTCGTACCCAAAGACTTAAGGAATTTACAGAGCTCAAACAAGGAGGGAGGTCGGTAGCTGTGTGATAGTATATAGCCGAGTTCAGAAAGGGGTTGTCTAAGTATGCACCTAATATTTCTATATCGAATATTTCAAAAATATATCTATAATTCGTCCAAGGGTTGAGACCGGATATTCAAGCAGCAATTGACGCTGTTAATACTAGCACTTGGAAAAAGGCTACTTCGAAGGCTTTAAAAGTGGAAGATTTAGTTAATGCACGAAGATCTACTTATCAGTCAGGACAGGGCTCAGGATCGGGATCAAGAGCAGGTTATAATACAGGCAAGAGGCCAGTTACTTACGAGACAGCTCCTCCACAATCAAAGGGTCCGATAAAGAAATTTAAGCAGCAAGGTCCGATCCAGAAGGCTCCCCAGGCTCCTACTTTGCCACCACCAACCGGGAAACCTAAATGTTCATTCTGCGGGCAACCTACTCATCATTATGATAATTGCAGAAGACGCCTCGGGTTATGTTTGATTTGTGGAGATACCGATCACAAGGTGGATACATGCCCGGATCGCCGGGATCAGTCTGTCAGGGGTCAGAGGCCATTGATTACAGATCGTGCTTATGCTCTGGAAGGAGAAGAAGTTGATGCATACGTGGACCTCGTAGCCGTTGTAGAAGGTACCATTTGTATTCACGACACGAACATACATACTTTTTTTGATCCGGGAGCTACTCACTCCTTTATTTCTTGCGATAATCTATGAAATTGCCTCTATGTATTACTCTTTCTTCTGCATATTATGTTGTTAGTACTCCTTTCGGTGGTAGTGTAGAAACTAACCGAGTTTTTAGGGAAGTGCCGGTGAGTATTGAGGGTCGGGTTTTCTCGACGGATTTTATTGAATTGCCGATGTCTCGCTATGGCTCTATCTTGGGAATGGATTGGTTATTCAAGCACTGTGCCACCGTGGATTATCGGGCCAAGAGAGTTCAGGTGGGTTCAAAGGTTATTACGGGTTGGAGTTCTAAATCGGTGCCTTTATTATCTTTCTTTGAAGCTCAGAAATTGGTTCATGATGGGGCTATGGGATTCATAGCCTATATTCTTAATCAACCTAAGGATCAAGTGAAATTAGAAGAAACATAAGTGGTTAAGGAGTTTCCGGAGATATTTCCCGAGAAATTGGATTCGTTACCACCGAAGAGGGAAATAGAATTTGTGATTGATTTGTATCCAAATGCAGAGCCATACTCTAAAACTCCATATAGGATGGCTCCGGCGGAATTGAAAGAACTAAAGGTGCAACTTGATGGTCTTTTGGAAGTTGGGTATATTAGACCGAGCTCATTGCCGTGGGGTGCGCCAGTATTATTTGTGAAAAAGAAAGATGGTACACTACGGATGTGTATCGATTATCGGGAGCTCAATCGGATGACTATCAAGAATAAATATCCTCTTCCACACATTGAGGAGTTATCAAGAAGTGGTGTTAAAGTGGGAAAAACCCAAGAACGCTTCTGAAGTTAGAAGTTTCTTGGGATTGGCGGGTTATTATAGAAGATTTGTGCAAGATTTTTCCAAGATTTCCAGTCCGTTGACTCGGTTAACAAAGAAAGATGTTAAGTATGAGTGGAATGAAGGTTTTGAGAAGAGTTTCAATGTATTGAAAGACAAATTGATTTCGGCTCCAGTTTTAACTCTTCCGGAAGGCTCAGAAGGATATGCAGTTTACACGGATGCATCTAAGAAAGGCTTAGGGTGTGTTTTAACCCAGAATGGCAAAGTGATCGCTTATGCTTCTCGGAAATTAAAGGATTATGAAAAGAACTATCCTACGCATGATCTTGAGCTCGCCGACGTGATGTTTGCACTCGAGAAATGGAGACATTATTTGTATGGAGTGTCATTTGAGATCTTCACGGATCATAAGAGTCTTCAATATTTATTTACACAGAAGGATCTGAATTTGAGGCAACGGAGATGGATGGATCGATTAGAAGACTATGATTGTGCCATCAAGTATCATCCCAGAAAGGCTAACATGGTTGCCGATGCTTTAAGCAGAAAAGTTGGGGTATCAAGTTTGGAAGTTGGAGAAAGTAGTGGAATTGAGTTTATTATGATAAAAGCTCGAGTTTCTAATATCTCTATTCAACCGGAATTGAAACATAAATTATTTGAGGCTCAAGGTAAGGATCCGAAAGTTCAAAAGTTGGTTGTCAAGGCAAGAGACGATCCGGAAAGTCAATTTGGGTTCGATGAAACCGGTTTTCTTCGTTTCAAGAACCAAGTGGTTGTACCCGATGAATTGAAAAGGGTATTACTTGAAGAAGCTCATAAGTCGGCATATTCGGTACATCCGGGAGGAAATAAAATGTATAAAGATCTGAAGCAATTTTATTGGTGGCGTGGATTAAAGAAGGATGTGGCCGAGTTAGTAAGATGTTGTTTAACATGTCAGAAAGTTAAGGCCGAGCATCAAAAGCCCGGAGGTCTTTTACAGCCGTTACCCATTCCTGAGTGTAAGTGGGAACAAGTGACGATGGATTTTATGTCCGGCTTACCAAGAGTGAAAGGTGGCTATGATGGTATTTGGGTGATCGTGGACCGATTGACCAAGTCTGATCATTTCTTACCGGTCCGAATGTCTTTCAAGATTAGTAAATTGACCGAGATTTATAACAAGGAGATCATTCGACTTCATGGGATTTCGGTGAGCATTGTTTCAGATAGAGATCCTCGTTTTACTTCTAAATTGTGGCGAGAATTGTAAGATATTTTGGGAACGAAACTTCGGTTCAGTACAGCTTTTCATCCTCAAACCGATGGTCAATCCGAAAGAGTTATAAGATATTTGGAAGATTTGCTCCGATCTTGTGCTTTGGACTTTCAAAATTCATGGCATGAACAACTTCCGCTAATTGAGTTTGCATATAACAATAGCTATCAATCTTCAATTGGTATGGCTCCATATGAGTTGCTTTATGGACGGAAATGTCGATCGCCGTTATTCTTTGATTTGGAGGAATGGAAGTGGACAAAACAAGAAGGAGTAAAGAAAGGTGAGAAACTTGAGAAACCTTCTAAAGCGGTGAGATCCATGATCGAGAAAGTTCAATTGATACAACAACGGATGAAGGCTACACAAGATAGACAGAAAAGTTACGCCGATATTCGCTGGAGGGATCTTAAATTTGAAGCAGGGGACCGGGTTTTCTTAAAGGTATCTCCACGGAAAGGGTTTTCTCGGATCGGAAAGGGAAGAAAGTTAAATCCCCGTTATTTGGGTCCGTTCGAGATTCTTGAAAGAATTGGGGAAGTTGCTTACAGATTGGATCTACCGCCTAACCTTACTGGAATTCATAATGTCTTTCATGTATCTCAGCTAAGGAAGTATTATCCGGATGAAACTGAAATTCTCCCTGTAACACCCCGCATTTTTGGAGCAAGATACGATGTCGTTTTCGTACGATTATAACGTTATTTATTTAACTTTGCACGTGCTTGAATTGATTTATGTCATGCTTTAATTGTTTAATTGACTCAATTGCAATCTTATGAAAATATGTGGACTTAATTGAAATATGTATTTAGTGCCTAATTGCTCTTTAATTTAAATTATGTGGGTTAAGTTGTAATTATCGGACATTGGGGATCGTTTTCTAATTATGAGAAATCAAATTGGACTTTATCTTTAATTCTGGGGGTGCTTTTATAATTATCGAAACTTTAATCGGGCTTGATCTAAATCTTACTTAAAATCTGTGGACTCAATTGCATAATTAGATTTCTTGTGGGACTGTTTTTGTAATTTTAAATACTTTAATTGGATATAATTGACTTTGTATGGAAACGTAGGGACTCAATCGAACGATTTAAATTCTTGAGGGACCTGATCGCAATTTATGAAAGTTGGGGCTGATATATCGTGGAACCCTAGCAGCTTTCTCATTCTCCATTTCATTTCTTCCCCTTTCGGTTTCAGCAGCAGCGGCGTAACAACCCTTTTCGCCACCTCCACCCGCCGGCGAAATCACCACCTACAGCCGCCGCGACTCAGCCCTTCTCTGCTCTCTTTCTCTCCTCTCCCCTTTCGATTTGCAGCAGCAGGAGCAGCGGTGCTCGCATCCTCCAGCGAACAACCGCCGCCAACCACCAGCCCTTCTTTCGTTCACCACCGCCCGCCTTCACTCTCCGAACCACCATCGACGCCCCTCACTCCCCCTCAGACTAACGAACCACTACCTTCACTGTCGTCTCCACCATCCGCCTCCATTCCAGACGACCACCACCACCTTCAACCGCCGACAACAGCTCTTCCTTGGCGACACCGCATCGCCACCACCTCCTTCTTCCACCTCTTTTGGCGTCTTCCTTTCATCTGACCACAGATCCGGCCACAACTCCACCCTGTGGCACCATGCTTGGGAGAAGAATGACGCAGCAGCAGACGGTAGTTTCTCGCCTGCCTTTACCGGGGCTTGAAGAACGGGGACACTTTTTGTGATGTAAACCCCTGCCCCGTCTCCGTCTTTTCTCTCTCTTGTTTTAGATCCGGAAAATGGAGGAATCCCCTGCTACCGCCGTCATCTCCGACGAGACGACCACCGCCGAAGCTCCTGGAATCGCCTTCGGACGAACCTCTCTCTCTCTCTCTCCCATTCCAGAAGAAAGGAAGCAGCTGCCTACCACCACTCCTTCCGTCGGAAAAGCCATGGTCATCCACCCTCTCTTCCGACCATCATGCGACAGTAACGGAGCAGCATCAACGTAGGCCATTTCTCCCTTTCAGATTTGGATAAGCCAAGGAGATATGGTCGGATATTATCATCGCTGCCTTCCCAAGTTTATACTGTCGACAATCGCCACTGATCTCCTCTCTTTCAATTCTGAATTGTAGGCTCCCTTCCTTCCATCTTTCTTTTAATTGTAATTACGTTATAATATAAACTATGCATGGGATGAAGATTATATTTATTCTTTTCCAGAACTGTGAACTGAGTTTTCGGATTTATATATGTATAGTTGTTGTGTGAGAGAATTTATGCAGTAAAATGTCGGTCATGTTGTTGTGGATTGAATGGGCATCGTTAATTCGACTCTTGAGTTTTGTAAATTCTGAATTGACTCTCTGATGTTCAATCTTGTGAATTTCTGTTGTTAATGGAACACGTATATGGTTACATTTGTGTAAGTGATTGGTAATGTGAGGATCAATTGGTTTCAGGAGTGAATTGATGATGGAATAACACTCGAGCGTATATGTGTATGGTTGTGGTTAATCGAGAGTTGTAACAAGTATGTTAATCGATAATTGTTGGTGTTATTGTAGCTGGGGGACGTTGAAGTGGTGAGTGTATAACTGACTGGAATTTTAATTGGAAATTTGATGACTAATTGGTTCAAGGCTCCTGGTTAATTAGTTGTCACCAAATTGAATTAATTAGCTTTTGTTTTGGTTTTGTTTGGGTGAAGTGATAACTGTATGTTGATAAACTTATGAAATACAAATCAAATGTAATCGTTGTTGTATAAATAATGGGTATATTTCGGCTGCCAACATGAATTAGAGCTACTCCCATTGTAATTTGATGGAGTATGCTTGAAGATGTGTGTGTATGCCTTGATAAAGAAACGACCTTACAGTTGAAGTGTACTAATATGTAGTCATGATAATAATTTAATTAAGTGGGGGTTAATATAATTAAAATGGGGAAAGCTTAAATTACAATATGATTTTTGTGGAACGAGCATGTTTGTATTAATTAGGAAGACTTGAGCTTGAAACTCTTAAACCTATAATGAATTAAGTCATATATTTTGAAGTATTGACTGATCATACCTTACAGTGCCTGAATAATCAAGTAATGATGTATTTGGAAATTTTGTCTTAGTAATATTTTGTAATAATAAATGAATTGGTGTGTGAGCTAACTTGGATCAATTGAAGTGTTGCATATTTGCATAAGTGCATGAAGGGTGTGAATTGCGTGTTTAAATACCGAACTTGAGTGTATTAGCTATTTAATTAATCATCTTGCTTTCGAGTATATGAATTATGATCACGAATCACACATACCTCTGATATTGTATGGTTATCTATAACATGAGGACATTAATTGTGCATGTGAACACGATTACGCATTTCATCATTCTTAAACATCATAAATTATGCGTTTTACACACGTGTATGTCTCTCATGCACTCCTACTCATTGTCGTGCGTCTATGTGGTTCATGTTTGAGTCGTGTCTCATGAATACTTCATGTTTCCCTTTCTGTCAGTGATCTCCATGGCAGAGATACCCGATCAAGTATGCACCTGTCTTCTCAGTCCTTGTGTCTCGTCGTTTCTCAGGTGAGGTTTAGGATTTTGTATAGTTAAACGACCTATGACCCCAATATGATGATTTCAATCCCCGCATGCGATTATATACTATAGTTTTACGATCAAATATGTGTTGGATATGATATGATTATGACCTTATGATACAACTTCAGTTTTGGAAATTAAGTATGAAGGCATATGTAAGCTATTTCGAAAAGTTAAGTTATGTTATGATTATGTAGCGAGATTGCCATGAAAGTTGGTATATGTTATGTTCTGTTCTATTATGGGGCCCAGGAGCTACGGGTAAGGAGCCCCCGGGACGGTATCGGGTCATCGGGGATATACCTGTGCGTAGTCTCCATCTGTATGAAGAGGATCTACCGGGACCCACCAGGAGGTTTGGTTGGGAAACGGAGTCCTGAGGGTTTGAGTAGCATTGGCACTCCCCTCGACTGTATGGATGGTTAGGGTCGCGCAACCCTACCATCACCCGGAGTTGAGGTTGGTATGTTATTTATGTTTTGTCATGATATGAGGAGTTGAGGTTGGAAGCTCGTACTCGCCGAGCATATGATATGATATGTTATGGGAATCATGAATCGGAATAGAGTTTTGAAATGTTTTCTAAATCTTATACTTATAACTATCTTTTGGGTACTTTTAAAACGCTTTGGTATGTAACACCTATTCCCGGTTCATGAGTCCACCATTTTGATATGTGCTGTGCTCTGTATATATATATCGTGGGTGTGCGTTAGCCCCCTCACTCAGTCAGTTGACTGACACCTCATTTTATCTTTTAGTTTGCAGGTTTACTTTTGGCTTGAGCTAGGCGGAAGTGAGTCTCCTGAGTCACACTTGTCAGTCTAGTTGGTACTAGGATGCATTTGTCGCATACTTTATTTATGTTATGTATTTATGTTTCACACTTGAAGGTTATGTTTATGTTCTACTTAGACTTAAACCCGTGTGGGGTTAATAAGCTAGTATTTGGATGTTAATAGATATTATGATGATACTTATGCTGCTTATTATGTTGGATTATGAATTGATTCGGGATTAGGTATCTATGCTAGTTGAACCCGTCACCTGCTTTGCATGTTTTGTTTTAAATGCTTCCGTTACCTATTGTTGTTGGTTTTAATTGCTTCCGCACTCTGAGTTTGTCAAGTTAGATCCGTCTAGCCTAGTGTGTGAGTTGGTCTCCCGTTCGCTATGATTCTGATTCGGACATGGACTTTCCATTTCGTGACCGGATCTGGGTCTTAGTGCGGGGGATGTGGCATCCTACGTCTGGGGTGTTACATCCTTAAGTGGTATCAGAGCTCTAGGTTGCAAAACCGAGCTCTTGAGTCGTGTTGAGTCTGTCTAGGTCGTACGGCATAGGAATAACTGCGCATTGCATTTGTTTGTCTTGATACTTTGACCCTTCGGCATGAATTGTTTCGTGATTATATAATTGTGAGCACATTAGGACTTTGATTATGCAACATCTTATTTCATGTGCTTTATAAATTGCAACTAATTGTTGCATTTACGTGATATACGTGTTACATTTCATTTGCATCTTTAACCCGCATGCATCGAATTTAGTGTTTGAATTTCAGGGTGCCCTATGAGTTAACACTGAGGTTTCCCTCCGTCAACCCTACCTATTGGCACTACAACAAAAACACACCATGATTCGAAGATGAAAGGATTCTTCACCAAGATCAATGGTCATGAAAAGGTTCAGAGTTGAAGGAAAGGGATTTGCTTTATTGACTTACTATTTTAAAGTCAATTGAAAGATGAAGTTTGTCGAATTTTAACCTTGAGGATTCGTTCATCTAAAAGTAGCCACCTTGTTGAGGAGATGAGTCAATGGAGGAGAATCTGATCAAGTAGAACCAATTTGAAGGAGTGTGATGAACTTTCGCCTTGATGATTCGTTCATTTGGAAGTAGTCACCTTGTTGATGGAAACGAGTTAATGTAGAAGAATCCGATCAAGTTCAAGGGATGCGGATAAGTAGCCATGTTGGTGCTAACTTAAGCAACGAGCTACAAACCATCGGTGAGTGTTGAAGGTTTTGGTGCCTTTTTAGATTTAACAAACGACAAGACAAGATTGGTTGTTAGCTCTCTGGGTGTATTCTTCAAGATGAGATGGAAGACACTGCTGAGGTGGGAATAGATCACTTAGCATGAAAGACTTTATTCAAGTTTCAGAATCCTATACCATGGATTGCTTTGGGAAGTGCCTAATACCACGACCGTCCAACGTAGCGCTGAGATAGATTTCTGGTTGGCAATCGAATTGTGGGATTCCTTGAGAATGTACAGACTAAAGGGTAGCACATAAACTTGAATTCCGGAAGGAAATTGAGGATGATTCTCGTTAAGCAGGGTTTACGGTCCAGTAGAGGGTTGGATGATAGACATGCTTGCTGAGTTACCTCTTCACGCTAAAGGATTTAAGACAAGAAGTTCAGATGATGAAGATTGCATCATCATCGACTTAATCAACTCCTACCACTTCGTCTCAACTTCCTGTCCAAAGTTTGACACTACGGTGATCGGTACGCCAAGCATTCATGGCATTTGCATACATGCATCGCTTAAGTATTCTTATCTTATTTTGTTTGATGTGGATGATGACTATTGTTGTTTAATTTTGATAACTGGGATACCTGATCTAGTATTTGTAACTTGAAATTTCTACTTGTTATGAACCGTTGCTGAAATGAATGAGTTATGTACTTATGAGAACTATTTATGACTATGTGATCTAAAACTCCCTTGATTGCTCACTAACCTCGCATATAACATACATACATACTGTAGCCTTGTTTTATAGGGATTCCATCGCGATATCCCCCTTGAGTTGAGGTATGAGCGTTGAATCTATACTCAAGGGATACCGATATCAGTTGTGTAAGGTACACCAAACATGCATCGCATACTTTTCATCAAGTGTTACTCTGATTTGTGTATGTATGAATAACTGATCAGTGGATTTATTTGCAAGAGAGTGTTGGAAAACACGAATCAGAAAGCAGCGGAATTTAAAATTTTTCCAACAAAAGGATCTTGAACTCGCAATCGTGTATCCAAATTCGTAAAGATAGAAAACTTACTTTTCTTTTATTCTTTCTTGAAGCGTTTCAAGCCACCCAAGAACGCTCTTCTCGCGGCTTGACAACCCGTCCCTCGAAAGTCTCTTTCTACTTCAGAATCCATTGTCGGGATAGCAATCCACACCAACCTAGATTCAATTCATGTTAGAGATGTTCTTAACAATATAACATAAAGAAAGAAACATGAAACGAGAAAAGCAGGATTGAAACTCCCTTCGAAAACCAGTTTTGCGAAAGTAGAAAACTGCCAGTCACAAAACCCTCGTAAAAAAATTCATCCTTCAGGATATGGACGAACGGTTTTCGCCATCTTCTTTGGTTCGATTTTTTCATTCGCTTCACGTCGGGTTCAGAGTCGTTACATCATCCCTTCTGATCGTTTTGCTTGATCCCCACTTTTTGGTAAAGCTCGAATCTTCAAAACTTCTAACTTGAAGCTCTCTAGAGATAGTCCACCAACTTGGCTACAATCTAACTAGTAAGGATGCTAGTTCTCTAGTTAGTGTTTAGGCTTAACCTAGGGTTTCGTTTATCTTGGAGAAAGGATGGTGTTCAACACATGAACCAAAAGAATTTCATTAGCTCTAAAGGGGAGCATGAGCTCCCCTATATATAGGAAAGGGGAGGGGCGGCCGAACCTAGTCCTAATGGACAAAGGATTTGGTCCCTCTCTCTCCTATTACTTGATCATCAAGTATTTCCAACTTTGACTTTGAATTCTAATTGAAGTCAACTTTTAAGAGAGCTAAAAATATCCAAACTATTTTTGGATAATTTTATACTTTATTTATTTAAAATAAATAACTTATTTTATCTAATTAATTAATTCATAATTAATTAACTAGATTATTTTCTCCAAAATAAGACTTTCTTTTTAATTCAAAATTAAACCAAAGTCTATTAAATAATTATCAAATTAATTATTTAATATATTATTAAACAATCACGTGTGGCACACGTGTCACAATGACACGTGTCCAGTCACGTGACCCACACGTGTGGTTTCACACGTGTGGAACCCTCTAGGCTTGATTAACTCGTTTAATCATTTTAAAGCCTCAACTCATGTAACCAAGTTGTTGTGTGTGACCCTCTAGGTTCTCAATTCAATTAGCAGTGACCCTAATTAATTAATTCACTAATTAATTAATCAGTCCACAGATTAAACGACCATAGTCTAGCAACAGGTGTTTAACCCCTAGCTGAATTGGAATATTCGGATTCGACAGAACCTTTAAGTCATTGATTCATGTGAGATACAATCCTCCTACTTACTATCTCTCAACCAAGATCTAGGGCAGGGGAATAATCAGAACCCTAATAATCCGGTCTTAAAGCTAAGTGCATTTCATATCCATTTGATCTCAATCCAAGAAACCCTTTTGTTGATGTCTTGATCTACTGCCTTGGCCAAGGACTCCATATGGCATATGAATGACTTACACAATAAGAGATCACCTTGCAAATGCAAGTGTAGGTCCTATCTTGATTCTCATTCACTTTCATGAATCACTTGTGCAGCCCCAGCATAAGCCTTGAATCAGTTGTCTAAGGCGACACCCTTTAAAGCTTATACCTAAGACTACAGAGTTAACTCATAAAGTGAGAAGGAACCTCAAGTCTAAGGATCAATTAATCACATCAATGACTCGTGAGACATTTCCTAATCTGGAAGTTTCCATTTCCTGAAATAGAAACTTCCTTTCCCATTTAGGAATGTTCTCACACGGGGCACCTCAGTGAACTTACTTATTAAAGTAAGCACCCTCATGTATCACGCACGTATCAACTATACACTTTGCACCTCCATGAAACAAGGTGGTCCTTCTTAAGGGCGTGATCCCACAAGCAAGCCTTAGAGGAGTCAGGTTGACACTCCCACTGTCTGTAGGACTCATCGGCTTGGAGTATTTTACTAATCATGACTTATGTGATATAGGGCTCGTTTCATGAACCATTTCACCTAAATGGTAGAGTCCTAAAGTCATCAAGATTAGGGGAGTTCTCATACATGCGCACGTAATGGGAACACACAAAACACGTATTGGCATATAAAGAAGTGTTTGCCTATAATCAATCGTATATTATTCAAAGATTGTCTGTGATACAAGAAAAGTCCCAAAGCAGATTACGTCGAATCGGCTTTCTAGGGCATTATTCCTAACAATCTCCCACTTACCCGTAAAAGCCATTTAGGTACTCTAAGTCCCATCTTCTCAAGATGCACTTTGAGAGCCTATTGACTTTGGGCGTTTCCAAAGTGGATCTGCTATATTCTCTGCTGATGTGACCCTCTTGTTTACACATCTCTTAGGAAACACCTTTTCCTTATAAAGTGATTCGTAATCACGTGTTCAGTCTCTTGGTGAGGTCTTGGTTCTCTTACTTGAGCAACCATCCTTTTTATCATACAATATGATCAAGGAGTTGTTTTCATGCTAGGAACTTCATCTAACAAGTTAGATGGAGTTTCTTACCCAAACACTTAACTTAGTGTTATATAATACGACTAAGTTCTCAACTACGATAGTTGAGTTTTGCAATGTCCGTCCTTGGAACCCCTTTCCAACACATTGCATTACCATTCTGGTAGAAGTTGTATCCTTTCAATGATTTCATAATCATCTATGTTTGATGAACGGTTACATCAAATATCCTTCTAACAATAAGATCTGTTGGGCTTTGTAAACTAATACATATCCTCATTTCTTCTCAAGTACTCTGAGGACATCCTTTACAGAGATCTAATGACCTTCTCTGAGGTCATATTAGATTCGGCCTACTACGCTTAGTGTTGCGCCATATCTAATTTAGTACATAACTTTTCATACATTATGCACCCTTTCACTTAAAGGGATTTTGGACATTCTAACTTTCTCAAAGTTATCTTAGGACACATACTCTTCAAAAGAGATGTTCCATTGTCCATACTAAACTCCTTTTAGTACCGTGGTTATGTACTCATTTTGTGATAATCCTTTTATTCTCTTAGATCTATCTTCTATAGATCTGAATGTCGAGAATGTAGGATAATCACTAAGATCTTTCATGTCAAATTGTTTCTTAAACAAGAATTGGTAACTTTCACGTCATCCTTGACATTCCTAATGAGAAGGATGTCGTTTTCTGAAGAACCAAAAATTGACTCTTACATCACTAACTTTCCTATGTACACTTTTGAGACTTATTCGACTTCCATCTGTGTCAAACGATTTGACTATCCTATGGAATCGAATTGTCTAATCCTAGAAGCCTTTATCAATCCACATATTGACTTTAGGGATTTGCATACCTTATGCATACTCCCACTGAATATGAGATTTATAGAAATACCTTATTTCAGTCTCTTTCAATCTCATATTGAACAAGATAGTTCTCATATTCATTTATCATATCTCATAGTCAGAATATGAGGATATGGTAAACACAATCCAAATGGACTTTTGCACTTCAACCGTCAAAGAAGGTTGTAATGCTTTCCATTTACTCGAAGCTCTAGGAGCTTGATCCTATCAGGTGGATCAACCAAGGTCAAAACTCGGTTTAAGTATATGGAACCCATATTGGATTTCAAGGATTGCTTACACTACTCAGATTCCAAATCTGACAGTGTCTCCTCTTCAAGTAATTCCTTGGCTATCTAGGAACGCGTTCTAAACGAATCTTAAGAGAAGGGTTTCACACGTGTACATGATCCAAAATTTGGCTAAGTTTTATCAGATGGGCTCGTTTCTTCTATATGTGGCGTGGATATTTATTCTCAAATTTCTTTGAGATCTGCTTGCTTGTCTTTCTTCTTCTATAGGAACGATTCCTTAAGAAAGATACATTCCTTGAGACAAACAACCTTTGTCTAAGGGAATCGCATAAATGATATCCAATATTGTTTGTATAAACTTGAACTCATTTCAAGCCTATCTCCCACTATCCTCTTTACTTAAGAGGATTCCACTAAATTCTTGGACAAGAATAATTAGGGAATTTAGTGTGCCACATTGCATAGTGCATCTAAAGGACTGATTTTTGGAAGGTGCAAAATTCAAAATCTCTAACTGCATATTCTGGGAGTTTATTCCCAGAATGATTATTAGTCAGTAAAGCTTGCTATGGAATGGACCATATCCTATAAGGTTTCATTCCCTCATTCGGAAACACTAAGGTGTTCTCGAACTAGTTTACTGAGAGATAATCCTATTATCTCTAAGATGACTAAGGATTTAGTTGCTAAGATATTGGCTATTTCGATCACATCGATTTACCTATAACTTATGACTACTTCGGTTCCTAACCTCCCTTTTGAAATTCTAAGAATTTCATATAAGTTTCGAATTTGTACTTCAACAAGTACATTCATTCATAATGATTAAACTGACGATTGTATCTAGTGCTTACATTAAGCATCTTACACTCATCAGCATGGATCGAAATCCACTATAATTTTGGAACGTTCCATGTTTCTTATAAACGGGATTCAGGAACGCTTCCCTCATGACAGGATTCACAGGAAGTCAACACTATAGGTTCATTTTCATAGAATGATCCTAAGGTGTCTGACTTGCTAATCCTTTTATATCTCAACGTTCCAAAGTAATTCGAAGCTTTTTCATCTCACTTACTTTTGTTATCTCGTTGTATGTTCAGAACATTAGTGCCTTGAGTCTTTGCACAACGGCTTATGCAGAATTGACTTAAGACTAGTAAATTCTATTCCTAGTAGAATTACTAAACGAGGTAACATTTCAAAGTACTCATACTCTTTGCAGTTCCCTTTCAAAGTCCTTATTTGCTACCATAGAAGCAAACGTCCTATTTGATCTCTAGTGTCTTTTGGGCGTACCCCTTACATGCCCCTCCATTGGGCTCTTAAGGGTTTCTTCTTCTTTAGGCCTTGAAGCCTTTAACTTAGGGAGTTTTAGAAGAAGAATTAACCATCTCAACCTTTTATTCCTTCTGAAGGATGCTCTCAACCATTATCAACTTAAATGATTAACTATGCTACATTAGCATCATTCTAGTTGAGCATAAAGGGTTTGAATGATGGTGGAAGCAATGTAAGCAATCAGTGCATTGAGAACTCTTTTCTCAGTTAATGATTGAGACCACAAGATCTTCAAATAGGATCTTTAGACCTTGTTCATGTGCACTTGTTTCCTCATTTGGAATATTGAATAATTCCACAATGTTATACCTTGTAACATTTTTATGAGGTGGTTCAATTGCTTTTAAGTGGTTTGGAAAAATCCATTCACCTCAGATTGCTTCTCTTTTGGCCCGGGTCGACTTTTCACAATTGAAAACTTCGCCCTTTAGAGAACGCCTTTCTCTAATCGGGTTCTAAAATGGATTTTAGGATCCAAAGCCATTTAGAGTTAGTCAGGACTTAGTCAACTTATTTGACTTAAGGATGGATACGAATGGGTTTGCATTTCATATTGTAGAGAATCACAGAACTACAACCTAAATGTTAAGCAGAGAAAATGTGGGCATGCTGAATAATAACGATATACATAAGATAAGGTCTTTAATCTAATGTAGCTCCCACTGTTTTTCAAAGATCTATAATTCCCAAAGATCTAAGAGGAACACGTTTCCCAATGGGTACTAAGATCCCAGGCATTTTACCTCGAACCCACGACTCGCGGACATTCTAAGTAAGAACCCTAGGTAGGTACAACTTACCAATTCTAACACCTTTAGAACTCTTAGTAATTGTTTTTGCATCACCTATCTTTCAATATGGACCCACGACTCGTGCGACATCCATATTTACTTAGGCGTTTAAGCTAGACCCATCAATCATAAGATCATGATCAAAACTTAGTTCGAACGACCCACGACTCGCGGACATCGCCCTTGCTAAAATTGACCATGAAATATCGATCATTTAAAAAATGATCAATTAGGTAACTAAGAACTAATAAGCTCCACTAGCTATCCCACGACTCGCGGACAATAACTAGCTTCACTTACTAAACTTAAAACCTATTGATGGAATGCTAGGAATTTAATTCAAATTTTGCATCTCGAATTAAATACCTATTATTCGAAATGAGCTTAATGTTTAATGGGAATTTTCGAATCAACCGAAGAGTTGTTCGGTTCGACCTCACCAACATATATGTTATCCAATTTTATTAGTCTTGATTAATGCAAGTACACTTAAATGCATTTCAAACAAGCACATAAACAGATAACATGTCCTAGCATGATACTAACATGTAATGATCATGGGTTCTACCTATCTTATGCGTGATATGTGGGAGCCACTCCACAATCACAAGTTCTAACATACGTGCCACATAAACAGTTTAAATCACATAAGGGAAAGCGGTAACAAAATACGAGCCCTATCTCTATTACATTTAACAATTGAGATTCCCCTCCCTAACATTTTGAGGGGTCTTCACTTATGGCCTCCTTGTTACTTGAATGTGGTCCATCTTACTCCATGGGTGCATAGTCTCCAAAATGAAAATAAAACCTCACCACCTATCTCTACTCTCAAATTACAATAAAAAGAAAAAGACATAAAGTAATAAGGCTCAATCTTCATATTGGCCTTAGACAATTACACGGGGCATACCCCGGCCTCAAAAACAGTAATATGGAAAGCCACATAATAAATCACATAACTGTACGCACATAAGTGAGGCTCCAACCTCAATTGAAAAACGCAACTATAGGGCTTCAACCCCAATTTAAACCATCCATGTGCATAAATTAAAACCATACATAGATCTAAACCCATGATCACCTAACATGCTTTAGCGAGAATTTAAATTTAGCCAATAAATTAAAATTCTCGTTTCAAGTCCTAATGACTTAAAACACGACTTGATGCGAGTCTTATTTATAAAAGTTTTCAATAAATCCCAATTTAACAAAACAAATAAAATTCCAATTAATTTCTGAAAATTAATAATTTTACCAAAGATTGTATTTTCCCAAAATATAAACCGTTTCAATTTCTCAAAAATCCCAATTTTAAGTTTTATTCAAAAATTAAAAATAAATATTCAAAAATAAAATTTTTAAAATTAAAATAAAAATTGGGACTGGATTGCACGAAACACGAAAAAGCCGGATCACGAAAACGGGGCCCGTACGCGAAAAAGGGTCACGCCAGTTGGAAGCGCGCCCGCGCGCGCGACAGGCGCGCACAGCGCGCGGCCAAGGCAGCGCTAGTGCGCGCACTGCGCGCGCATGCTTGCGCGCCTGCTGGGCGTGTCCCTTCCGGGCGTGTGCGGGGGGGCTGGGCGACTGATCCCGCACGCCTTGCGGGATCGTTGCCCAGCCTGGGCGGGACGGCGTCGGCAGTCCTGGGCGGGGCACCTAGGCGCTCCCGGAACACCTCCCGCGCGGTTGCGGGAGGGAGTAGGCGCACGGCCTGCGCGCGCCTAGGACAGGCGGGCGGTGCTGCGCGAAGCCCGCGCGAGCGACTCCTTCGCGTGCGGGGTTTCGCGTGTTCGTCGTATTCCGTATTTTCGTTTCGTGTTTTCGTTCAAAAGCAAAACCAATCCAAGAAATCCAAAAACAGTTTATACAGTTTCAAATCTAAAATAGTTTTCAAAAATTAAATTTTGCAAAAACCAATTTTCAGAAACTTTCAGGAAAAAAATACAGTTTCGTAATTCAGGCTTTCTAAAACAATTACAAATACTCAATCGCATCAAGCCTAAGAATTTCTACCAAATTCAGAATAATTGAGACGAATCAGAAACACGATTAACGAGGTGGCTCTGATACCACTTGTTGGAAAACACGAATCAGAAAGTAGCGGAATTTAAAATTTTTCCAACAAAAGGATCTTGAACTCGCAATCGTGTATCCAAATTCGTAAAGATAGAAAACTTACTTTTCTTTTATTCTTTCTTGAAGCGTTTCAAGCCACCCAAGAACGCTCTTCTCGTGGCTTGACAACCCGTCCCTCGAAAGTCTCTTTCTACTTCAGAATCCATTGTCGGGATAGCAATCCACACCAACCTAGATTCAATTCATGTTAGAGATGTTCTTAACAATATAACATAAAGAAAGAAACATGAAACGAGAAAAGCAGGATTGAAACTCCCTTCGAAAACCAGTTTTGCGAAAGTAGAAAACTGCCAGTCACAAAACCCTCGTGAAAAAAATTCATCCTTCAGGATATGGACGAACGGTTTTCGCCATCTTCTTTGGTTCGATTTTTTCATTCGCTTCACGTCGGGTTCAGAGTCGTTACATCATCCCTTCTGATCGTTTTGCTTGATCCCCACTTTTTGGTAAAGCTCGAATCTTCAAAACTTCTAACTTGAAGCTCTCTAGAGATAGTCCACCAACTTGGCTACAATCTAACTAGTAAGGATGCTAGTTCTCTAGTTAGTGTTTAGGCTTAACCTAGGGTTTCGTTTATCTTGGAGAAAGGATGGTGTTCAACACATGAACCAAAAGAATTTCATTAGCTCTAAAGGGGAGCATGAGCTCCCCTATATATAGGAAAGGGGAGGGGCGGCCGAACCTAGTCCTAATGGACAAATGATTTGGTCCCTCTCTCTCCTATTACTTGATCATCAAGTATTTCCAACTTTGACTTTGAATTCTAATTCAAGTCAACTTTTAAGAGAGCTAAAAATATCCAAACTATTTTTGGATAATTTTATACTTTATTTATTTAAAATAAATAACTTATTTTATCTAATTAATTAATTCATAATTAATTAACTAGATTATTTTCTCCAAAATAAGACTTTCTTTTTAATTCAAAATTAAACCAAAGTCTATTAAATAATTATCAAATTAATTATTTAATATATTATTAAACAATCACGTGTGGCACACGTGTCACAATGACACGTGTCCAGTCACGTGACCCACACGTGTGGTTTCACACGTGTGGAACCCTCTAGGCTTGATTAACTCGTTTAATCATTTTAAAGCCTCAACTCATGTAACCAAGTTGTTGTGTGTGACCCTCTAGGTTCTCAATTCAATTAGCAGTGACCCTAATTAATTAATTCACTAATTAATTAATCAGTCCACAGATTAAACGACCATAGTCTAGCAACAGGTGTTTAACCCCTAGCTGAATTGGAATATTCGGATTCGACAGAACCTTTAAGTCATTGATTCATGTGAGATACAATCCTCCTACTTACTATCTCTCAACCAAGATCTAGGGCAAGGGAATAATCAGAACCCTAATAATCCGGTCTTAAAGCTAAGTGCCTTTCATATCCATTTGATCTCAATCCAAGAAACCCTTTTCTTGATGTCTTGATCTACTGCCTTGGCCAAGGACTCCATATGGCATATGAATGACTTACACAATAAGAGATCACCTTGCAAATGCAAGTGTAGGTCCTATCTTGATTCTCATTCACTTTCATGAATCACTTGTGCAGCCCCAGCATAAGCCTTGAATCAGTTGTCTAAGGCGACACCCTTTAAAGCTTATACCTAAGACTACAGAGTTAACTCATAAAGTGAGAAGGAACCTCAAGTCTAAGGATCAATTAATCACATCAATGAGTCGTGAGATATTTCCTAATCTGGAAGTTTCCATTTCCTGAAATAGAAACTTCCTTTCCCATTTAGGAATGTTCTCACACGGGGCACCTCAGTGAACTTACTTATTAAAGTAAGCACCCTCATGTATCACGCACGTATCAACTATACACTTTGCACCTCCATGAAACAAGGTGGTCCTTCTTAAGGGCGTGATCCCACAAGCAAGCCTTAGAGGAGTCAGGTTGACACTCCCACTGTCTGTAGGACTCATCGGCTTGGAGTATTTTACTAATCATGACTTATGTGATATAGGGCTCGTTTCATGAACCATTTCACCTAAATGGTAGAGTCCTAAAGTCATCAGGATTAGGGGAGTTCTCATACATGCGCACGTAATGGAAACAAACAAAACACGTATTGGCATATAAAGAAGTGTTTGCCTATAATCAATCGTATATTATTCAAAGATTGTCTGTGATACAAGAAAAGTCCCAAAGCAGATTACGTCGAATCGGCTTTCTAGGGCACTATTCCTAACAGAGAGACCTTAGGCTTCCTCTTTTTACGTGCTGGAGAGATGTAGGATTCTCTCTATTTATGTGGTAGAAAGATGTTGGATTCTTTCTAAGTTTTGTGCGCGAGAGATGTTGGATTCTCTTGAATCTAAGGGTTTGAGAAATGATGGATTTTCTCAAACTAGAATGTTGGGAGATGTTGGAATCTGTCCGACTTAGGCCGAGAGACGGGGTTCTCTAAAATCTGTGTTTGAGAGACAGGGTTCTCTCAAATCTGTCCTTGAGAGACGGGGTTCTCTCAAATCTGTGCTCGAGAGACGGGGTTCTCTCACCTTTTGTGCTGAGAGATGGGATTCTCTCCTGTTCCTTGTGGTTGCGTTATGCGTTATCCTAGCTATGGTCTACAAGTGACGAGTTTGCGACGCCATCGAAGTTGAGTGCAGTGATAACTATTCCACTTATGGGAATGGTCGAATAACTTGATGAAAGCAATGGTCCAGCACTCAAACGGATCCCAATGATAATGAGACATCGCGAGAAAGGTTCAATAAAGACAATGAGAGTAAACTTCACAACGAAGGCTATGTTTGACGCAGTTCCTCGAGAAGGGTTAAGACACTATCAACTCGAAGCTTTTCCAGCTCAGGAGTGGAACCTGGGGACCAGGTTCTCTTAAGGGGGGAAGGGTGTAACACCCCGCATTTTTGGAGCAAGATACGATGTCGTTTTCGTACGATTAGAACGTTATTTATTTAACATTGCACATGCTTGAATTGATTTATGTCATGCTTTAATTGTTTAATTGACTCAATTGTAATCTTATGAAAATATGTGAACTTAATTGAAATATGTATTTAGTGCCTAATTGCTCTTTAATTTAAATTATGTGGGTTAAGTTGTAATTATCGGACATTGGGGATCGTTTTCTAATTATGAGAAATCAAATTGGACTTTATCTTTAATTCTAGGGGTGCTTTTATAATTATCGAAACTTTAATCGGGCTTGATCTAAATCTTACTTAAAATCTGTGGACTCAATTGCATAATTAAATTTCTTGTGGGACTGTTTTTGTAATTTTAAATACTTTAATTGGATATAATTGACTTTGTATGGAAACGTAGGGACTCAATCGAACGATTTAAATTCTTGAGGGACCTGATCGCAATTTATGAAAGTTGGGGCTGATATATCGTGGAACCCTAGCAGCTTTCTCATTCTCCATTTCATTTCTTCCCCTTTCGGTTTCAGCAGCAGCGGCGCAACCACCCTTTTCGCCACCTCCACCCGCCGGCGAAATCACCACCTGCAGTCGCCGCGACTCAGCCCTTCTCTGCTCTCTTTCTCTCCTCTCCCCTTTCGATTTGCAGCAGCAGGAGCAGCGGTGCTCGCATCCTCCAGCGAACAACCGCCGCCAACCACCAGCCCTTCTTTCGTTCACCACCGCCCGCCTTCACTCTCCGAACCACCATCGACGCCCCTCACTCCCCCTCAGACCAACGAACCACCACCTTCACTGTCGTCTCCACCATCCGCCTCCATTCCAGGCGACCACCACCACCTTCAACCGCCGATAACAGCTCTTCCTTGGCGACACCGCATCGCCACCACCTCCTTCTTCCACCTCTTTTGGCGTCTTCCTTTCATCTGACCACAGATCCGGCCACAACTCCACCCTGTGGCACCATGCTTGGGAGAAGAATGACGCAGCAGCAGACGGTAGTTTCTCGCCTGCCTTTACCGGGGCTTGAAGAACGGGGAGACCTTTTGTGATGTAAACCCCTGCCCCGCCTCCGTCTTTTCTCTCTCTTGTTTCAGATCCGAAAAATGGAGAAATCCCCTGCTACAGCCGTCATCTCCGACGAGACGACCTCCGCCGAAGCTCCTGGAATCGCCTTCGGACGAACCTCTCTCTCTCTCTCCCCCATTCCAGAAGAAAGGAAGCAGCTGCCTACCACCACTCCTTCCGCCGGAAAAGCCATGGTCATCCACCCTCTCTTCCGACCATCATGCGACAGTGACGGAGCAGCATCAACGTAGGACATTTCTCCCTTTCATATTTGGATAAGCCAAGGAGATATGGTTGGATATTATCATCGCTGCCTTCCCCAGTTTATACTGTCGACGATCGCCACTGATCTCCTCTCTTTCAATTCTGAATGGTAGGCTCCCTTCCTTCCATCTTTCTTTTAATTGTAATTTCGTTATAATATAAACTATGCATGGGATGAAGATTATATTTATTCTTTTCCAGAACTGTGAACTGAGTTTTCGGATTTATATATGTATAGTTGTTGTGTGAGAGAATTTATGCAGTAAAATGTCGGTCATGTTGTTGTGGATTGAATGGGCATCGTTAATTCGACTCTTGAGTTTTGTAAATTCTGAATTGACTCTCTGATGTTCAATCTTGTGAATTTCTGTTGTTAATGGAACACGTATATGGTTACATTTGTGTAATTGATTGGTAATGTGAGGATCAATTGGTTTCAGGAGTGAATTGATGATGGAATAACACTCGAGCGTATATGTGTATGGTTGTGGTTAATCGAGTGTTGTAACAAGTATGTTAATCGATAATTGTTGGTGTTATTGTAGCTGGGGGACGTTGAAGTGGTGAGTGTATAACTGGCTGGAATTTTAATTGGAAATTTGATGACTAATTGGTTCAAGGCTCCTGGTTAATTAGTTGTCACCAAATTGAATTAATTAGCTTTTGTTTTGGTTTTGTGTGGGTGAAGTGATAACTGTATGTTGATAAACTTATGAAATACAAATCAAATGTAATCGTTGTTGTATAAATAATGGGTATATTTCGATTGCCAACTTGAATTAGAGCTACTCCCATTGTAATTTGATGGAGTATGCTTGAAGATGTGTGTGTATGCCTTGATAAAGAAACGACCCTATAGTTGAAGTGTACTAATATGTAGTCATGATAATAATTTAATTAAGTGGGGGTTAATATAATTAAAATGGGGCAAGCTTAAATTACAATATGATTTTTGCGGAACGAGCATGTTTGTAATAATTAGGAAGACTTGAGCTTGAAACTCTTAAACCTATAATGAATTAAGTCATATGTTTTGAAGTATTGACTGATCATACCTTACAGTGCATGAATAATCAAGTAATGATGTATTTGGAGATTTTGTCTTAGTAATATTTTGTAATAATAAATGAATTGGTGTGTGAGCTAACTTGGATCAATTGAAGTGTTGCATATTTGCATAAGTGCATGAAGGGTGTGAATTGCGTGTTTAAATACCGAACTTGAGTGTATTAGCTATTTAATTAATCATCTTGCTTTCGAGTATATGAATTATGATCAAGAATCACACATACCTCTGATATTGTATGGTTATCTATAACATGAGGACATTAATTGTACATGTGAACACGATTACGCATTTCATCATTCTTAAACATCATAAATTATGAGTTTTACACACGTGTATGTCTCTCATGCACTCCTACTCATTGTCGTGCGTCTATGTGGTTCATGTTTGAGTCGTGTCTCATGAATACTTCATGTTTCCCTTTCTGTCAGTGATCTCCATGGCAGAGATACCCGATCAAGTATGCACATGTCTTCTCAGTCCTTGTGTCTCGTCGTTTCTCAGGTGAGGTTTAGGATTTTGTATAGTTAAACGACCTATGACCCCAATATGATGATTTCAATCCCCGCATGCGATTATATACTATATATTTACGATCAAATATGTGTTGGATATGATATGATTATGACCTTATGATACAACTTCAGTTTTGGAAATTAAGTATGAAGGCATATGTAAGCTATTTCGAAAAGTTAAGTTATGTTATGATTATGTAGCGAGATTGCCATGAAAGTTGGTATATGTTATGTTCTGTTCTATTATGGGGCCCAGGAGCTACGGGTAAGGAGCCCCCGGGACGGTATCGGGCCGTCGGGGATATACCTGTGCGTAGTCTGCATATGTATGAAGAGGATCTACCGGGACCCACCAGGAGGTTTGGTTGGGAAACGGAGTCCTGAGGGTTTGAGTAGCATTGGCACTCCCCTCGACTGTATGGATGGTTAGGGTCGCGCAACCCTACCATCACCCGGAGTTGAGGTTGGTATGTTATTTATGTTTTGTCATGATATGAGGAGTTGAGGTTGGAAGCTCGTACTCGCCGAGCATATGATATGATATGTTATGGGAATCATGAATCGGAATAGAGTTTTGAAATGTTTTCTAAATCTTATACTTATAACTATCTTTTGGGTACTTTTAAAACGCTTTGGTATGCAACACCTATTCCCGGTTCATGAGTCCACCATTTTGATATGTGTTGTGCTCTGTATATATATATCGTGGGTGTGCGTTAGCCCCCTCACTCAGTCAGTTGACTGACACCTCATTTTATCTTTTAGTTTGCAGGTTTACTTTTGGCTTGAGCTAGGCGGAAGTGAGTCTCCTGAGTCACACTTGTCAGTCTAGTTGGTACTAGGATGCATTTGTCGCATACTTTATTTATGTTATGTATTTATGTTTCACACTTGAAGGTTATGTTTATGTTCTACTTAGACTTAAACCCGTGTGGGGTTAATAAGCTAGTATTTGGATGTTAATAGATAGAGATAATGATTATCACCCATCCGAACTATAGGCCATTTGGCAATTCACCATCCAAACTATTTCGCCCCTGAACCCACCATCTAAACTTTTAATTTCTGACAAACCACCATCCCACAGCGGTTTTGACATTTTTTTGAGCGGTTTTGACTCTTTTTTCAGCGGTTTTAGATGTTTTAATATATGTAAATCTGTCTCTCTTTGTTATTTTTCCGTAGATTATGTGTTAAAACATCCAAAAACGCTGAAAAAAGAGTCAAAACCGCTCAAAAAAGGGTCAAAACCGATGTGGGATGGTGGTTTGTCAGAAATTGAAAGTTTAGATGGTGGTTTCGGGGGCGAAATAGTTTGGATGGTGAATTGCCAAATGGCCTATAGTTCGGATGGGTGAAAATCATTATCCCTAATAGATATTATGATGATACTTATGCTGCTTATTATGTTGGATTATGAATTGATTCGGGATTAGGTATCTATGCTAGTTGAACCCGTCACCTGCTTTGCATGTTTTGTTTTAAATGCTTCCGCTATCTATTGTTGTTGGTTTTAATAGCTTCCGCACTCTGAGTTTGTCAAGTTAGATCCGCCTAGCCTAGTGTGTGAGTTGGTCTCCCATTCGCTATGATTCTGATTCGGACATGGACTTTCCATTTCGTGACCGGATCTGGGTCTTAGTGCGGGGGATGTGGCATCCTACATCTGGGGTGTTACACTCCCCGTTGAAGAAGTTGAGTTGGAACCGAATTTATCGTTTGTTCAGTAGCCTGTTAAAGTTCTGGAGAGAAAATATCAAGAATTGAGGAACTGGAACATTCCTATGGTCAAGGTGTTGTGGCGGAGTGATAAAACCGAAGAAATGACTTGGGAGCCGGAAGAGAAGATGAAAAGGTTCCACTCGGAGTTGTTTATTTCCGATCAGTGAATCTGGAGACCAGATTCTTCTAGGGGGGGAGTTGTAATGCCCCAATTTCCGGAAGTTCAGGTAAGTACGCCACGAGCGGGTCTTCGGGAGTTGGGAGGTTTAAATTTAATTATTCCATTTATTTATTTACAACCTTCATCATATTATATACAATATGTTTTCATACATTTATATGAATTGTCATTAATATGGATTATATGAACTAAGTGATATAAGTGCTCTAATTGTATTACATGTCCTTAATTGCTCCTTTGGGTAAATTAGGGACTTAATTGTATATCATGAATTGGATTTAATTGACCTTATGGTTAGAGATGGAACTTGCTTGCATTAATTCAAATAAATGAAGGACTTATATGCAAAATGAGATGAATCACATATTTTCGTGCTAGACTTTAGGATATATCATGAAACTCTTCCAATATGTTCCATTTCATTCCAAGACATAAGAGAATTACACACACACACACACACCATATTTCGATCTTTACACCTCAAGAAGAGAAGAAGGATTGCATCTCATAATTCAAGCTAAAATTGTGGAGGATTTTTGGAGTTAAGATCATCAACAACATCATATCTTCATCTCATCTATTCTCTCTTTGATTCAAGGTAGAACTTGAAGGATTTATGGAATTCTTGAAATCTTGATTGAGTAGGGTTTATAGATTTAATGGTGGATTCTTGCGTGATTGGAGCTAAGAGCATGTTAATGATCATGAAGAGTGAAAGTTGCATGAATATATATTGATATATATGGAAGTTGGAAGCATGTATATAGATGGGGGTTTTCATGATGAATTCTTGAGGTTTTGATGTGTATTTCATGGTTTGAATGATGGATAATTGAAGTATAATGTGTAATTGAGGCTTTGAAATAAGTGTTATGGAATGAATTTGGCTTTGTTGTTGTTTTTGTGGGTTTTGAGTTCGAATTGCCCTATTTTCCCCTGCTTTGCTGCTGCTGCGTAAGTGGTCGCGCCCGCGACCTGAATTATATGCAAAACCGGTCACGGCCGCTACCCGTTTTCAGGCCAGTTTCGAGATTTTGGAAAATTTGATGAAAAATTCGGCCAAAAATAGGTAGTCGAGACCGCGACCCTTTTATGAAGAAAATTAGTCGCGACCGCGACAAAAATTTGGGCAAATATCGCGACCATTTTGTGAAGGATTTTGGTCGTGCCCGCGACCCTGCTTCTTACTGCAAGAAAAATCAGTTTTTCGACTTATCGTGCATGGTTTTATTAGTTCATTTCCGGCTTGAACACTTCATTGATATGCCATATAATGTGTGACACCCCGAGTTTTCACACGTACGGGTAAGTATTATGTGCGTATTTATATTTAATTATATGATTTTATATTTTGAGTTGTTAATTGAATTTGTTTATAATTTGATTTATTGTTTAAAATTTCTTATGATTGTCTATGTGAGCTATGAATATATGACCGGATTTGTGAAATGTGAATTTTGTGATTATGGTGCTACTTGAATGAAATTACGTGTTCCGTGTAATCCGTGGACTTAATTGTAATGTATTTGAATGTTTTGGACACAATTGGAAATTGAGTTTGGGCTTAATTGCCAGTTTTTGAAAGTTTAGGGACCTATTCGTATAATAGGCAAGCCTGAACGGTTTTAGCGATATCTTGAGCTCCGGACCTCGAAATCGAGATCCGTAACCGGCGTTGAACTTGTTTCGACGTTACCTATCCTTTGAACTTGACCTTGTATCTTTTCGGTATTATTTAAACCTTCGACAACGAACCGTTCCATAACCCGATTTTATAACTTGTTTGAACCTTTTCTTAAACGAACTGGACTTGGACCAACCCGTATCCTACCCATTTTTCCTTATTAGATATCAGCATTTTTTCTTCCTTTTTCCCCATTTTGATCGATCAAAATCAGCCAAGATAAGAGCAAGGAAGAGATAGCCAAGAAACCCTCCATTTTTGACCATCCAAGCTTCGAGCTCAAGCTTAATCAATCCTCCATCTTCTTCCAAGGTAATTGGTGATTTGTAACCTCCATCACCTCCTCTATATTTTCATCTAAGCAAAGCATGATAGAAGTTGAGGACTTATGTGTTTGAATATATGAGCATGAATTGAGGGTTTGGCTTGATCATTAGTTTTCATGGTTTAAGTTGAGATTTGGTGCATGTAGGATGATGTGTGGAGCTTACTTATCATTTCTTTTTGCTTGGATTTCATGTTGGGAGTGTATAGCATGAGTTGCCATTGTTGAAGCTTGAAAACCTCCATGGATGAAAGCTTGGTATTGATTGATCTTTTGCCAACTTTGAGCTTGAATTGATACCTATATGAATTTTTTTTTTGGTGCATCAGACACAGCCAACAAAACACAGCACCCTAACTAATCAAACATGATATCTCTGGTTGCTCCATCCACAACACTCTGTCGTCTTCTATATGCTGCCCAAACTTGGCAAGAGCATCTGCCGGTTTATTTCTTTCTCTATTTATGTGCTTAAGCTCACAACGCCAAGGCCTACGAATAAGACGGCGACATTCCTCCACAATCTCCCCCAAAGGATGGTTGTCAATGTCTGCATCTTTCACCAAATTGACGGTAGTTTCCGAGTCTCATTCCACTATAATATTTTCATACCTTCGTTCCCAAGCCAAACGGAGTCCCTCCCGGAGCCCCCATAGTTCCGCCACTTCGATCTCGGTATTTCCCACCTTCATAGCAAAACCAATTTGCCACTGCCCTTCATCGTCTCTAACAACTCCAGCAGCCGTAGCCGTGTTTTTGTGATTGAAAACGCTTCCATCCGTATTTAGTTTATACCAACCCGGGGGAGGCCGAACCCAGCTGACTAACGATTGCTCTTCCCGCTTCTTCCTCGGACGTTTCTGCAACCCTTGTACGGCCATCGCCAGGCTCTGAATGTTGCTGATCGTTATGTGTGTGGGTTGCCTTTTATGCTGATATGTCCAAGCATTCCTCGCTTTCCAAATCTCCCATAAGGTGGTAACAAAAACTATGCTCCAATCTTCAACAGAAGTTATGCTGCTTTTGAAGTTTTGCCGCCAAGCTGTACCAAACCAACCCCTATCTTCTAACTCAGCAAAACTCGGCTTGTCTTTCTCTTCCACCACTTGACTCCAAACTTTTCTTGCCGCCGGGCAATGTCTTAGAATGTGTAAGGCATCCTCCCTATCTGCTCTGCATTTTTCGCATCGCGCATCATTCGTCATATGCCGATCTTTGCGAAGAGCGTTGCACATTAGACTGTCATGATTGAGCTGCCACAAAAAGCACTTAAGTTTGTTGGGGATCTTGCTTCTCCAGATAAGATTCCACGAATTATCTCGGACCTGCAAAGGAATGCTCAAAGCCTTATATGCTGATTTGCAACTGTATTGACCATTTGCGTTGCCATCCCAGATTCTCACGTCTCCCATCTCTGAATTTATGGGAATTGGGACTCCCAAGATTTTATTTCGAATACTGTCCGGTATAGCAGTTGTGATTCTGTCCAAGTTCCAGATTCCATCCTCTCCTATAACATCGCTCACCCTGAGATCCCCTTCAGCCTCGTCCACATGCGTCTGGACATGTTCCTTCAAGCTCCCCAAACCTGTCCAGTTATCATTCCAGAAACTAACGTCCTGCCCATTGCCTATGCGCCATTTAATTTTGTGCCCAACTCCATGGAGGCTACGGACAATCCCTCTCCACAGCTTGGATGAGTTCGGCTTAGGCTTGTGCTCCATAATATCCTCTTCTCCGAGATATTTAGCTTTGAAGACCCTGCCCCAAACACTGTCTTCCTCCTTCAGAACACGCCACCCCGTCTTGGCTAACATTGCGATATTGCTCTTCCTAGCTTCTTTTAAACCGAGACCACCATCCGCTTTCGCCCGAATAATCTTCGCCCACCCCACCGGGTGAGCTTTGCGTTGGTCCGACCCCGTAGACCACAGAAAATTCCTGTTGAGTCTGTCCAATTTCCCACAAATGCTCTCCGGGAACCAACACGAGTGCATATGGTAGGTTGGTATAGAAGATGTAACCGATTGGATTAAAGTCATTCTACCCGCCATATTAAGAGTTTTAGCTTTCCAGCTTGAAAGTCGGCTCTGAACTCGCTCCAACACATTGGTAAAGACTTCCGAAGAGTTCCCGTTGTTTCCTAAATGAACCCCTAAGTATTTCCCAAAGTCCTCAGTTTCACCAATGCCAAGAATTTGCTTGATCTCCCCCCTGGTGGCATGGTTGGTACTAGGAGCGAACCATACTCGGGACTTTCTAGTATTAACTCGCAGGCCCGAAGCCTGACTAAACTTGTCTACAATCTCTTTGATAGTAGCCACCTCTATCTTACTTGCTTTAGCAGCCAGTATAATGTCATCAGCGAAGAACACATGGCTTATACTTGGACCGCCTCGGCAGACCGAAATAGGCTTCCATTTCTTGGCCATAACCGCTTCTTGCACAAGGTAACTGAGACGTTCCAAGCAGAGCACGAATAGGTAGGGAGATAAAGGGTCTCCCTACCGTAGTCCACAAGTAGGAACAATACGCTCAGTTGGATCCCCATTCCAAAGTATTTGGGGTTTTACAGCTTTCACTCCATTCATGATCAGCTCAACAACCGACATTGGGAAGTCAAAGAAGATTAAAGTCTCCTCCAAGAACATCCAATTAACATTATCATAGGCCTTCTCCAAATCTAGCTTAAGAAGCATGCTACCCGTCGTGCTTTTAGAATTTTTCATGGTATGCATCACCTCTTTAATGATCAAGATGTTGTCCACCGTGCTGCGTTTTGGAATAAAAGAGTTCTGAAAAGGTCCAATGATGTGAGTTATGAAGCTCTTTATCCGTAACACCAACATCTTAGTAAGGATTTTCAAGATTACATTGCATAGCGCAATTGGTCGAAATTCGCTCGCATCTTTGGGGTTCGCCACTTTCGGAATCAGACATATATAGGCATACCCCATCTCATCCGGAATCACATGATTATTGAAACAAGATGTAAGGTAATCAACTACAGAATCCCCTACAATGCTCCAATATCTTTTGTAAAAGAATACTTGACACCCATCCGGCCAGGGAGCCTTGAAAGCATGCATTGACTTAATAACATTAAATACCTCTTCCTTGGTGATTGGATTGGTGAGTAAGACCATGTCCTCATTTCTGATACGTCGTTGTAAGGGGCTGCAAGGCAGGGATAATTGCTCACGCACGGTGTTGCCTCCAGTGAAAAGATCATTGAAATAAGAGTGAACATGTCGTTTGAGGATTTCGGCATCTGTTTTCCATTCCCCATCAATGAAAACTGTCAAAATTTTATTACGGCGGCGCCTAGTAATCGTGGATAGGTGGAAGAACTTTGTGTTTCTATCTCCCATTGTCAGCCACTTCACCCGGGACTTCTGATACCATAGAGCCTCTTCCTGAGTAAGTACCTTATTCAACTCTTTGATAAGGTTCTTCTCGAGTGCTCGGATACCTATATGAATGAGTTTTATGAATTGCATGAATTATGTGGCTTGAAAGCATGTCTTTAGGTGGTTTAAGAGCTTCTTGGTGGCTGCCCTGTTTTTGCAAGCTTTTCCCTCGCGTAACAGAGCTGATGCTCTGTTATTTCTTTCAAAACGATGAGCTGACATGGCCGTGTCAGCTTTATACTGAAAATGAACACGACCGTGTTGGGCTCTCGACTTTGTTTTTTTTCAGATTTTAACCTCGGACACGGCCGTGTCCAAATCCTTTGAAAACTCAACACGGCCGTGTCAAGCCCTCGACTTTGAATTTTCTGATTTTTAAACCTCGGACACGGCCGTGTCCATTTCCCTTTGAAACTCAACACGGCCGTGTCATTTGAATTGGCAGCCTTGAGAAGTCTCTTTTCTTGCTTGAATTGCATGCGCGACTCGTATTTGTATTGCTTACGTGGCTCGTATTTGTGGGTTATATTGAACGTGACTTCAATTAAGCTATGTTTATGATTGTTATATAATGCAAGAATGCAAGCATGATAGTTATGATCGGTTATATGTTTCAAGACATTAATAGTGCACGAACATGTCCATTATATTTGTTTTATGAGTTCATATCATAAGCATGGCATTGCCGAGCGTCTTAATTGGTCATTAGAGTCTCACTCACTTGTTTTGCACAGATTTTGATTCCTTTGGAGACGAGGCCGGTCAGTGAGGCTCGTGTGTTCTTCTTTTGCCGTTCGAGGTGGGTTTTTCTTCTACTTAGCTATATGACCCTATAAATACCTTAATGTGGAAAGTTTTCGACCAAAGTATATATATATAGAGAGTCATTTTCATAGAGTAAATGTTTACAACGTAAAGCCTTAATTTCTAAATCCTACCAAATGTCTTGGCGAGAAAGAAAGAATGAATGTTATGCACGAATGGGGCCCAGGGACTTAGTGTGAGTGGCTATCCGGGGAGGCATGGGCCGACGGTGATCCCTCACATTAGTTCCACCATTTAACGGCGTAACCGGACCTCGTTAGGAGTTAGCGAGGAATGGACGCTGAGCGCCATCTGGGGAGTCATGTAACCCCTTTTGGTCAATGAATGGGTGGTCGGGTCTTGCAAGCCCGTCACCAAATCGGAGGAAGAAGGTGTAAATGTTAATGAATGTGCACACAAGATTGAAATGCATGAACAGAATGAATGAAAGAATGTTTAAATGTTTTACATGAGGAGTTGGTTGGAGATAATGCACGCCCACTCGCCGGGCTAATAATGACCTAATGTTAATGATTTGTTATAATCCCTTTTGATGATTGTTATTCACCCACTTGGGGAAATTCTTTAAAACCTCACTTGGGATTATAGCTTGCATGTGATTGTTTAATTATCGTCATATATACTATTTATGCCCTGTTTTATACCCACCAGTCCCTTTTGGACTGAACCCGTTTGGTTTTCAGTTATTTTGTGCAGGTGTTGAGGGAGCTAGGCGGGAATACGAGTCGTAGGTCTTGCATTCGCTTCTAGCTCTAGTATTTTGGTGTTACACTTGCATACTCGTACTTTTGGTTATTGTATATAAATGTTGTTTTGGGTCGTGATGGCATGTATATGTTGATTTTGATTTAGAGCGTACTTGTATTGGGATTTAACTTCCGTGAACTTAAATGTTGGTACTTAGAGCATAGAGCTCAATATATGGAATAACTATTGGTACCTAGAGCATATAGCTCAATCTATGATTTATGATTTGTTGCTTCCGCTTTTCTGTTATTCTGCTACTTTGATTGTTGGGGTTGTTGGGGTTTAAGTGATAGGCTAGTCCCGCCTGGCTTAGATGTGTGTGTGTGTCCCCGTTCGCCGTGACTTGGCTCGGGTATGGATCGTCCATTTCATATACGGGCCGAGTCATGGTGCGGGGGATGTGGTACCTCGCGCTCGGGTGCTACATCCTTAAGTGGTATCAGAGCTTAGGGTTGCAAAACCTGGGCTTTCGTGTCGTTTGAGTCTGTCTAGGTCGTTCTGCTTAGGAACAAATTGACAATATGTTGCATATACATATCTTTTGCGCTCGATTGATTTAAATTTCGGATTGTGGTTGAATTAATTGCATTATCATGCATGAGCTAAGCCTAGCACGCATTTTAGTGTTTATTGACAGGATGCCTCCACGTAGACACCGTGATCGATCTGCAGGACGACATCATCATCGTGATTGTACTCCTACGCCTCCACCTCCACAGCCACCACCAGTTGAGGCCTTTGTTAACTCGGTTATCAACATTATAGACCAGAGGCTTCGAGATTATGTACCACCAGCACCTCCGGTACCACCTGCACCTGCTGTACCGCATGAGACACCGATTTCGGTTATACTTAGGGAGTTTCAGAACCAAAGACCTCCTAAGTTTTTCAAGGGGAATGATATGCAGGCGGAAATGTGGTTAAAAGAAGTCGAGAGGATATGGGAGCTCATTCCATGTGAGTCCCGAGAGAAGGCTCGATGCACCATCACTTTGATACAAGGGGAAGCCTACTCTTGGTGGGAAATCACACGAATTGTATTGGAAGCAGTTGGAGAAGAGATTAACTGGGAAGTCTTTTCAAGGGAATTCAAGAATAAGTTCATCCCTCCCTCCTCCCGTACTCGAAGATTGAGGGAATTCACCGAATTGAAGCAGGGATCTAGATATGTGGCCGAGTACATTTCGGATTATGAGAGATTGTCTCGTTATGCACCTAAATTAGCAGGTGATGATTTTCACAAGGCTATGCAATTTATTCAGGGACTTCGACCAGACATTCAGGCAGCTCTTGAGGCGGTTAACACGAGTACCTGGGCGAAGGCTACTTCGAAGGCCTTAAAGGTTGAAGATTCTGTCAATGCTAGAAGGCCAGCTTATCGCCAGGGACAAGGGTCAGGATTCGGCTCAGGATTTAATAAAGGGAAGAGGCCGATGAATTTACCAGCACCACCCCCAAAAGGACCTTTCAAGAAGCCTAGAGCAGGAGATCAGATTGCACCCATTCCACGACTACCTCAGGCTCCACCGGCTCCTAAGGGATCTCGCAATGATCAGCCTCCGTGTACTTATTGTGGATGGCCAACCCATTCTTACAACAATTGCCGAAAGAGATTGAGGTTGTGTTTGATATGTGGAAAGGGGGATCATATGGCTTTCTCATGCCCGGACAAGACTCCCGGATATCAAGCTGGGGCTCCGAGACCGATGGTTCAGGCACGAGCTTATGCCCTAGAGGGTGAGGAGCAGAAAGTTGAAGCTGATCCAAATGCTGTGGTGGAAGGTACCGTTTGCATTCATAACACGAGCATTCACGCATTATTCGATCCGGGTGCCACTCACTCTTTTATATCTTCTGATTTATGTGCCCCTCTGTGTTTATCTGTTACTTGTTCAAATTCTTGTTATTTTGTGAGTTCGCCTCTTGGAGGTAGTTTGCAGACAGACCGGGTTGTCAGGGGTTGTTCGGTGTGGATAGAAGGGAAAGATTATCCGGCAGATTTTATCGTGATGTCTATGAAGAAGTATGGTGTAATTTTCGGGATGGATTGGTTGTATCGGCACCGGGCCGAAGTGGATTGTTTTAAGAAGAAGATTAAATTGGGTGATGAGTTGATTGGAGAAGTTGGGTCGAAGGATATACCTCTATTGTCGTTTACGGAAGCTCATAAATTGGTGAAAGATGGAGCCACGGGATTTATAGCCTATCTCCTTAATAAATCCAAGGATCAATCAAGTTTTGAGGAGACGGCTGTGGTAAAGAAATATCCCGACGTATTTCCAGAGAATTTGGGTTCTCTACCACCGGATCGGGAGATTGAATTTGTTGTTGATTTATATCCAGGATCAGAACCGTATTCCAAGACTCCTTATAGAATGGCTCCGGCAGAGTTGAAAGAATTGAAGGTTCAGTTGGAGGAATTACTCAAGATTGGTTATATCCGACCGAGTTCATCTCCGTGGGGTGCTCCGGTTCTCTTTGTCAAGAAGAAAGATGGGTCGTTGAGAATGTGTATAGATTACCGGGAGCTTAATCGGATGACTATCAAGAATAAGTACCCGTTGCCCCACATCGAGGATTTATTTGATATGCTGCAAGGTTCAGGGGTTTATTCGAAGTTGGATTTAAGGCAAGGTTACTACCAATTGAAAATCCGGGAAGAGGATATACCGAAGACAGGATTCAATACCCGGTATGGATATTACGAGTTCGTAGCGATGCCGTTTGGATTGACAAATGCCCCTGCAGCATTTATGGATATGATGCATCGGATTTTTCGGCCTTACTTGGATAAATTCGTTGTAATCTTCATTGATGATATTCTCGTGTATTCAAAGACTCCGGAGGATCATGCTAGGCATCTCAAGTTGGTATTGGAAACGTTGAGAGAGCACCGGTTATACGCAAAGTTTAGTAAATGTGAATTTTGGATCGACCGGGTTGCTTTTCTAGGCCATATTATTTAGAGTAAGGGTTTGGAAGTTGATCCTTCAAAGATCGAGACAGTTACTCAATGGCAGAGTCCGAAGAATGCTTCCGAGATAAGAAGTTTCTTGGGATTGGCAGGTTATTACCGAAGGTTTGTGAAGGATTTTTCGAAGATAGCCGGTCCTTTAACTCGATTAACTAAGAAGGAAGCTAAATTTGAGTGGGATGAGGCATGTGTTGGAAAACAGAATCAGAAAGCAGCGGAATTTAAAAAATTTTCCCAACAAAAGGATCTAGGACTCGCAATCGTGTAACCAAATTCGTAAAGATAGAAAACTTACTTTTCTTTTATTCTTTCTTGAAGCGTTTCAAGCCACCCAAGAACGCTCTTCTCGCGGCTTGATCCCCTCTCCTTGGTAAAGCTCGAATCTTCAAACTTCTAACTTGAAGTCTCTAGAGAAAGTCCACCAACTTGATCACAATCTAACTAGTAAGGATGCTAGTTCTCTAGTTAGTGTTTGGGCTTAACCTAGGGTTTAATTTAATCTTGGAGAAAGGAAGGTGTTCAACACATGAACCAAGAATTGTCTATTAGCTCTAAAGGGGAGCTCGAGCTCCCCTATATATAGGCAAGGGGGTGCCGAAATTCCTAGTCCTTTATGGGCTAGGATTTTGGTCCCTCTCTCCTATTACTTGAGGATCAAGTATTTTCAACCTTGACTTTGAATTCTAATTCTAGTCAACTTTGAAGAGAGCTTAAAAATATCCAAACTATTATTGGATAATTTTATACTTTATTTATTATAAAATAAATAACTTATTTTATCTAATTAATTAATTCATAATTAATTAACTAGATTATTTTCTCCAAAATTAGACTTTCTTTTTAATTCAAAATTAAACCAAAGTCTATTAAATAATTAACTAATTAATTATTTAATATATATATAATATATATATATATACACGTGTGTGACACGTGTCACAGTGACACGTGTCACTCACGTGATCCACACGTGTGAATTCACACGTGTGGAACCCTCTTGGTCCGATTAACTCGTTTAATCATTTTCAAGCCTCAACTCATGTAACCAAGTTGTTGTGTGTGACCCTCTAGGTTCTCAATTCAATTAGCAGTGACCCCAATTAATTAATTCACTAATTAATTAATCAGTCCACAGATTAAACGACCATAGTCTAGCAACAGGTGTTTAACCCCTAGCTGAATTGGAATGTTCGGATTCGACAGAACCTTTAAGTCATTGAATCATGTGAGATACAATCCTCCTACTTACTATCTCTCAACCAAGATCTAGGGCAAGGGAATAATCAGAACCCTAATAATCCGGTCTTAAAGCTAAGTGCATTTCATATCCATTTGATCTCAATCCAAGAAACCCTTTTCTTGATGTCTTGATCTACTGCCTTGGCCAAGGACTCCATATGGCATATGAATGACTTACACAATAAGAGATCACCTTGCAAATGCAAGTGTAGGTCCTTTCTTGATTCTCATTCACTTTCATGAATCACTTGTGCAGCCCCAGCATAAGCCTTGAATCAGTTGTCTAAGGCGACACCCTTTAAAGCTTATACCTAAGACTACAGAGTTAACTCATAAAGTGACAAGGAACCTCAAGTCTAAGGATCAATTAATCACATCAATGACTCGTGAGATATTTCCTAATCTGGAAGTTTCCATTTCCTGAAATAGAAACTTCCTTTCCCATTTAGGAATGTTCTCACACGGGGCACCTCAGTGAACTTACTTATTAAAGTAAGCACCCTCATGTATCACGCACGTATCAACTATACACTTTGCACCTCCATGAAACAAGGTGGTCCTTCTTAAGGGCGTGATCCCACAAGCAAGCCTTAGAGGAGTCAGGTTGACACTCCCACTGTCTGTAGGACTCATCGGCTTGGAGTATTTTACTAATCATGACTTATGTGATATAGGGCTCGTTTCATGAACCATTTCACCTAAATGGTAGAGTCCTATAGTCATCAGGATTAGGGGAGTTCTCATACATGCACAGCTAAAGTAAACGCATACCAAACAAGAGCATATAAAGAAGTGTTGCCTTAATTCGTTATTTCATTCAAAGATTGTCTGTGATTACAATAAGGAAAAGCACAAAGCGGATATACAATCGGCTTTCTAGGGCACTATTCCTAACAATCTCCCACTTGCCCGTCAAAGCCATTCTAAAGCTACTCTAAGTCCCATCTTCTGAAGATGACCTTGGAAAGCTTCTCGACTAAGGGGTTTAGTAAGTGGATCTGCCACGTTCTCTGCTGATGTGACCCTCTCAATTTGCACATCTCCTCTTTTGATAATATCACGGATTAGGTGATACTTCCTCATAATGTGCTTGGTCCGTTGGTGAGATCTTGGTTCTCTTGCTTGAGCAACCGCCCCAGTGTTGTCACAAAACACAGTAATGGGGTCTTTCATGCTAGGAACAACATTCAATTCTTGAATGAAGTTTCTAATCCAAACACCTTCCTTAGCTGCATCATTTGCAGCTAAGTATTCGGCCTCAGTGGTCGAATCAGCAGTGGTAGTTTGCTTGGAACTCTTCCAACTCACTGCTCCGCCGTTTAGGCAGAAAATGTATCCTGACATTGACTTAAAATCATCTAAGTCAGATGCAAAGCTTGCATCGCAGTATCCTTCGATAGTAAGATCTTTCTGACCTCCGTAAACTAAGAATAAATCTTTAGTACTTTTCAAGTACTTAAGAATATTCTTCACGGCAGCCCAGTGACCATCTCCAGGGTCAGATTGGAAACGACTTGTTACACTAAGTGCATAAGCCACATCCGGTCGAGTACATAACATTGCATACATTATGCTACCTATTGCTGATGCATAAGGTGTATGAGTCATTCTTTCCTTCTCAAGGTTAGTCTTAGGACACATCTTCTTTGAAAGACATGTTCCTACACTCATAGGAAGGTTCTTAACCTTTGCTGACTCCATATTGAATCTCTTCAATACTTTGTCAATGTACATCGACTGTGATAGTCCTATTAACCTTCTAGATCTATCTCTATAGATTTTAATTCCAAGGATATAGGACGCATCACCAAGATCTTTCATCTCGAATTGGTTCGATAACCATAACTTAGTCACTTTCATGTCATCCTTCGAATTCCCAATAAGAAGGATGTCATCAACATAAAGTACTAAGAATTGCACTGAGGTCTCCAATTCCTTTCTATACACACATGACTCATTCGAAATTTGGATGAAGCCAAACGCTTTGACCGATTCATCAAATCGAATGTTCCAATTCCTAGAAGCCTGTTTCAATCCATAGATTGACCTTTGGAGTTTGCAAACCTTTTGCTCACTCCCACTGAATGTGAAACCTATGGGTTGCTCCATATAAATGTCTTTGTCAATGTCACCATTGAGAAAGGCAGTTTTCACATCCATTTGCCATATCTCATAGTCATAATATGCAGCAATGGCAAGCATGATTCGAATGGACTTTTGCATTGCAACTGGTGAAAAGGTTTCGTCAAAGTCCACGCCGGGTCTCTGAGTGAATCCTTTTGCAACCAGTCTTGCTTTGTAGGCTGCAATGCTTCCATCAACTCCAAGCTTTCTCTTAAAGATCCATTTGCAACCTATGGGTTTGACCCCATCAGGCAAATCTACCAAGGTCCAAACTTGGTTGGAGTTCATGGAATCCATTTCGGATTTCATGGCTTCTATCCACTGTTCAGAGTCAGAATCTGAAAGTGCCTCCTTATGTGTTGAAGGATCATTATCCTTTTGAGAGATTTCATGGAAGAATCCATACCATCTCTCCGGCTGTCTAGGAGTACGTTCAGAACGCCTTAGAGGAGGATTTACATGTGTATCGAAATTCGTGATTGGTTGTAGTTGATCAGAGTGGGACGTTTCTTCAGTGGGTGGTATGGGGTCACTTTGTACTTCTTCTAATTCTATGATCTTGCCTTTCTTTTCTTTAAGGAACGGTTCCTCAAGAAAAGTGGCATTTCTGGAAACAAACACCTTTTGTTCAGATTGATCATAGAAGTAGTATCCTATGGATTCCTTAGGATAACCTACAAAGTAGCATAAGTTAGAACGAGATTCTAACTTATCTCCCACTGTCCTCTTCACGTAAGCAGGACAACCCCAAATTCTTAAGTAAGAATAACTAGGGATTTTACCATGCCACATTTCATAGGGCGTTTTAGGGACTGACTTAGAGGGAACAAGATTCAAAATCTTTGCTGCACTTTCTAGGGCATAACCCCAGAAAGAAGGCGGTAAGTCAGTGAAACTCATCATGGAACGAACCATATCAAGTAGGGTTCGATTCCTTCTCTCAGAAACTCCATTAAGCTGAGGAGTTCCCGGAGGAGTCCACTGAGAGATAATCCCATTACCTTTGAGATGATTAAGGAATTCTTCACTAAGATATTCGCCTCCTCGATCAGATCGAAGTGCTTTGATCTTGTGACCAGTTTGGTTCTCAACCTCCTTTTGAAATTCTAAGAATTTCTCAAAAGCTTCAGATTTATACTTCATTAAGTATACATAACCATACCGACTAAAGTCGTCAGTGAAGGTTATGAAATACTGATGATTGTTTCTTGTGCTTACACTAAGCGGTCCACAAACATCAGTATGGATCAAATCCAGAACCTTAGTGGCACGTTCCACAGTTCCTTTAAAAGGAACTTTGGACATTTTTCCTTTGAGACAGGATTTGCAAGAAGTTAACTCTTTGAGATCATTTTCAGAGAATGATCCTAAAGTGTTTATCTTGCTAATTCTGTTCTTGGAAATGTGTCCTAATCTAGCGTGCCATAAGGGAGCTGAAACTTGGTCATCTCTCTTACGCTTTGTTTCTCGTTGTATATTCATAATATTGATATTTTGAGTTAGGTAAAGTCCATTACTTAGAGTACCGATATGAACGGAAGAGTTGTTCCGTTTGATAAAATATTTACCATTCTTAATATAAGTTTCATAACCTTCGCAATCTAATTTTGGAACTGAAATTATATTACGAATAATGCTCGGTACATAAAGGACTTTGTTTAATACTAACTCAAAACTACCTAAATCTAATCTAATTGTGCCTAAAGCTCGAGCTTCAACGTTTGAGCCATCGCCGATCTTCAAGACACATTCTCCTTCTTTGAGTTGTTGGACTTCACTTAGCATCTGTACATCATTACAGATATGAGTTCCACAACCGGTATCAAGTACCCAAGAACTAGAATTAATAGAAAGATTTACTTCAACGAGAAAGATACCTTTCTTTAGAGTAGCCTTGTACTCTGGGCAGTTTCTCCTCCAATGTCCCGCTTTGCCACAATGGAAGCAAACATCCTCTTTCTGATCACGCTTCTTCTTTTGGGCCTTCCCCTTCGAAATGCCACCAGTGGGCCTAAGGGGTTTCTTCTTCTTCTTTTGGGCTTTCTTGCCCTTACCTTTAGAAGGCCCAGAAGAGGAAGATGGAGCATTCACCATCAAAACCTTATTGTCCTTCTTGATCGTGCTTTCAGCAGTCACAAGCTGACTAATCAGCTCAGCTACAGTAGCACCAGCATGATTCATGTTGAAGTTAAGGACAAATGGGTTGAATGATGGTGGGAGCGAAGCTAGCAACAAATCCACTGAAAGCTCATCTTTCAGCGGCATGTCCATGGAGGCAAGTTTCTCAGTAAGGGCAAGAAACTTGAGTCCATATTCATGGACACTTGAACCTTCCCTCATTCTCAAGTGGAATAATTCCTTTGAAGTGTTATACCTTGTAACACGTTCATGAGGGCGGTAAAGTTGCTCTAAGTGGTCGTAAATCTCCCAAGCAAATTCCATGGCCTCATGTTGTCTTTGCAAGTCCGGAGACATGTTAGCCAACATAAGACAACGGGCTTGGAGATTATCATCCTTCCACTTCTGAATCGCGTCCCGCTCGGCCCGAGTGGGAGCCTCCCCTTCAGGAGTAGGCTCCCCTTCGAAGAGAACATAAGTTCTCTTCTCAGAATCTAAAATGATTTTTAGATTCCTCAGCCAATCAGAATAGTTGGGACCAGTCAACTTGTTTGACTCGAGGATCGATACAAGAGGGTTTTTGGTTGCCATTTCAAAACACGTAGAGAATCACAGAATCTACGACTTAAATGGTGAAACAGAGAACTAGTGAGCATGCTGAATTATAACGATATACAAAAGATAAGGTCTTTAATCTATTGTAGCTCCCACTGTTTTTCAAAGATCTAGAATTCCCAAAGATCTAAGAGGAACATGTTTCCCAATGGGTACTAAGATCCTAGGCATTTTACCTCGAACCCACGACTCGCGGACATTCTAAGTAAGAACCCTAGGTAGGTACAACTTACCAATTCTAACACCTTTAGAACTCTCAGTAATTGTTTTTGCATCACCTATCTTTCAATATGGACCCACGACTCGTGCGACATCCATATTTACTTAGGTGTTAAGCTAGACCCATCAATCATAAGATCATGACCAAAACTTAGTTCGAACGACCCACGACTCGCGGACATCGCCCTTGCCAAAATTGACCACGAAATATTGATCATTTAAAATGATCAATTAGGTAACTAAGAACTAATAAGCTCCACTAGCTATCCCACGACTCGCGGACAATAACTAGCTTTACTTACTAAACTTAAAACCTATTGATGGAATGCTAGGAATTTAATTCAAAACTTGCATCTCGAATTAAACACCTATTTGTTCGAAATTAGCTTAATATTTAATGGGAATTTTCGAATCAACCGGAGAGTTGTCCGGTTCGACCTCACCAACATATATGTTATCCAATTTTATTAGTCTTGATTAATGCAAGTACACTTAAATGCATTTCAAACAAGCACATAAACAGATAACATGTCCTAGCATGATACTAACATGTAATGATCATGGGTTCTACCTATCTTATGCGTGATATGTGGGAGCCACTCCACAATCACAAGTTCTAACATACATGCCACATAAACAGTTCAAATCACATAAGGGAAAGCGGTAACAAAATACGAGCCCTATCTCTATTACATTTAACAATTGAGATTCCCCTCCCTAACATTTTGAGGGGTCTTCACTTATGGCCTCCTTGTTACTTGAATGTGGTCCATCTTACTCCATGGGTGCATTGTCTCCAAAATGAAAATAAAACCTCACCACCTATCTCTACTCTCAAATTACAATAAAAAGAAAAAGACATAAAGTAATAAGGCTCAATCTTCATATTGGCCTTAGACAATTACACGGGGCATACCCCGGCCTCAAAAACAGTAATATGGAAAGCCACATAATAAATCACATAACAGTACGCACATAAGTGAGGCTCCAACCTCAATTGAAAAACGCAACTATAGGGCTCCAACCCCAATTGAAACCATTCATGTGCATAAATTAAAACCATACATAGATCTAAACCCATGATCACCTAACATGCTTTTGCGAGAATTTAAATTTAGCCAATAAATTAAAATTCTCGTTTCAAGTCCTAATGACTCAAAACACGACTTAGATGCAATTCTTGTTCAAGAGCCTTTTCAATAAAACCCGAAAAACATTAAACTAATAAAATTCCAATTAATTTCCAAAATTAATAATTTTATTCTTTCATTATTTTCAGAAAATAATATTCATAATTTTTCCAAAAACCAAATCGCTTTAATTTCTCAAAGTCCCAATTTAATCAAAATTTTAAAATAATTTTATTTTAACAAAACTGATTTTAAAAGGATAAAATCAAAATAAAATTAAATCGGGATTTTATGGACCGGAAAAACACGAAACTCGAAAACACGAAAACGAGCCCCCGAAAAAGGGCCCAGCCGTGCGAGGCACCGCCGCGCAGCCGCGCGCGCAGACGCGCGCCAGCCGCGCGCACAGCGGGCGGGATGAGCCGCTCGCGTGCGCACGCTGGGCGTGCATCATGCGCGCGCCTGCGCGCAGCAGCGTCCGGCATGGCCTGGGCAGGCGTCCCGCGCGGTTGCGGGACGGACTGGGCGGGCGCGCCTCCCGCGCTGTTGCGGGAGGAGCTGGGCGGTGCGACGGGCCTGGGCGTGCGACATGCTAGCACGCCTAGGCTCGTTGCTTTTCGTGTTCGTTTCGTATTTCTGGGTTTCTCGAAAACCCGGTTCAATCCAAAAATTAAAATTCGATTTAAATATATTTCAATCAAAACGGTTTTCAAAATCACAATTTAAGAAAACAGTTTCAGAAATTCAGGAAAAATTACAGTTTCGTATTTCAGGCTTTCTAAAAGAACTCATGAATACCTAATTCGCATCTAAGCCTAAGAATTTCTACCAAATTCAGAATAATTGAGACGAATCAGAAACACGATTAACGAGGTGGCTCTGATACCACTTGTTGGAAAACAGAATCAGAAAGCAGCGGAATTTAAAAAATTTTCCCAACAAAAGGATCTAGGACTCGCAATCGTGTAACCAAATTCGTAAAGATAGAAAACTTACTTTTCTTTTATTCTTTCTTGAAGCGTTTCAAGCCACCCAAGAACGCTCTTCTCGCGGCTTGATCCCCTCTCCTTGGTAAAGCTCGAATCTTCAAACTTCTAACTTGAAGTCTCTAGAGAAAGTCCACCAACTTGATCACAATCTAACTAGTAAGGATGCTAGTTCTCTAGTTAGTGTTTGGGCTTAACCTAGGGTTTAATTTAATCTTGGAGAAAGGAAGGTGTTCAACACATGAACCAAGAATTGTCTATTAGCTCTAAAGGGGAGCTCGAGCTCCCCTATATATAGGCAAGGGGGTGCCGAAATTCCTAGTCCTTTATGGGCTAGGATTTTGGTCCCTCTCTCCTATTACTTGAGGATCAAGTATTTTCAACCTTGACTTTGAATTCTAATTCTAGTCAACTTTGAAGAGAGCTTAAAAATATCCAAACTATTATTGGATAATTTTATACTTTATTTATTATAAAATAAATAACTTATTTTATCTAATTAATTAATTCATAATTAATTAACTAGATTATTTTCTCCAAAATTAGACTTTCTTTTTAATTCAAAATTAAACCAAAGTCTATTAAATAATTAACTAATTAATTATTTAATATATATATAATATATATATATATACACGTGTGTGACACGTGTCACAGTGACACGTGTCACTCACGTGATCCACACGTGTGAATTCACACGTGTGGAACCCTCTTGGTCCGATTAACTCGTTTAATCATTTTCAAGCCTCAACTCATGTAACCAAGTTGTTGTGTGTGACCCTCTAGGTTCTCAATTCAATTAGCAGTGACCCCAATTAATTAATTCACTAATTAATTAATCAGTCCACAGATTAAACGACCATAGTCTAGCAACAGGTGTTTAACCCCTAGCTGAATTGGAATGTTCGGATTCGACAGAACCTTTAAGTCATTGAATCATGTGAGATACAATCCTCCTACTTACTATCTCTCAACCAAGATCTAGGGCAAGGGAATAATCAGAACCCTAATAATCCGGTCTTAAAGCTAAGTGCATTTCATATCCATTTGATCTCAATCCAAGAAACCCTTTTCTTGATGTCTTGATCTACTGCCTTGGCCAAGGACTCCATATGGCATATGAATGACTTACACAATAAGAGATCACCTTGCAAATGCAAGTGTAGGTCCTTTCTTGATTCTCATTCACTTTCATGAATCACTTGTGCAGCCCCAGCATAAGCCTTGAATCAGTTGTCTAAGGCGACACCCTTTAAAGCTTATACCTAAGACTACAGAGTTAACTCATAAAGTGACAAGGAACCTCAAGTCTAAGGATCAATTAATCACATCAATGACTCGTGAGATATTTCCTAATCTGGAAGTTTCCATTTCCTGAAATAGAAACTTCCTTTCCCATTTAGGAATGTTCTCACACGGGGCACCTCAGTGAACTTACTTATTAAAGTAAGCACCCTCATGTATCACGCACGTATCAACTATACACTTTGCACCTCCATGAAACAAGGTGGTCCTTCTTAAGGGCGTGATCCCACAAGCAAGCCTTAGAGGAGTCAGGTTGACACTCCCACTGTCTGTAGGACTCATCGGCTTGGAGTATTTTACTAATCATGACTTATGTGATATAGGGCTCGTTTCATGAACCATTTCACCTAAATGGTAGAGTCCTATAGTCATCAGGATTAGGGGAGTTCTCATACATGCACAGCTAAAGTAAACGCATACCAAACAAGAGCATATAAAGAAGTGTTGCCTTAATTCGTTATTTCATTCAAAGATTGTCTGTGATTACAATAAGGAAAAGCACAAAGCGGATATACAATCGGCTTTCTAGGGCACTATTCCTAACAGCATGTGAAGCGAGTTTCCAACTCTTGAAGGAAAAATTAACCACTGCACCGGTATTAGCACTTCCCGAGGGCACTGAAGGATACATGGTTTATACGGACGCCTCGAAAGAAGGGTTGGGATGTGTTTTGATGCAGAAGGGTAAGGTGTTAGCTTATGCCTCGAGGAAATTAAAGGATCATGAGCAGAATTATCCCACTCACGATCTCGAGCTTGCAGCAGTGATCTTCGCTTTGGGAAAATGGAGACACTATCTCTATGGAGTTTCTTTTGAGATCTTTTCCGACCACAAGAGTCTTCAGTATTTGTTCTCTCAAAAGGAATTAAACAAGAGACAGAGACGTTGGATGGAGATGTTGGCGGACTATGAGTGTACGATTCGTTACCATCCCGGAAAAGCTAATGTGGTTGCGGATGCACTTAGCAGGAAGGCTAGTGTGTCTAGTGTGAACGTGGAAGTTGGGGAAGAATCTGGGTCTTTCAAGCTGAGAGCTAGTGTTCAGAATATCACGGTTCAACCGGACCTTCAACAAAGATTGTTTGAAGCGCAAAGGATGGATTTCGAGGTTCAGAAGTTAGTGCAGAAAGCTGGAAATGATTCAGAGAGTCCGTTCGGATTTGATGACACCGGGCTTCTAAGGTTCAAGAACAGAGTTGTGGTTCCGGAAGAATTAAAACGGTTGATATTGGAAGAAGCTCATCGATCAGGGTATTCGATACATCCCGGGGGAAATAAGATGTATAAGGATTTAAAGAAATTTTATTGGTGTAATGGACTTAAGAGGGATGTGATCAATTTCGTGAGGCATTGCTTGACTTGCCAGGTTGTGAAAGCAGAACATCAGAAACCATCGGGATTACTTCAACCGTTACCTATCCCAGAATGGAAATGGCAGCAAATGGCGATGGATTTCGTTACAGGTCTTCCACGAGTGAAGGGTGGTTTGGATGGAATTTGGGTAATAGTGGATCGATTAACGAAGTCAGCGCATTTTCTTGCGATTCGGATGTCGGATAAGGTGAATAAATTAGCTAAGAAATATGTTGATGAAATTGTGCGACTTCATGGTGTACCGGTCAGCATTGTATCAGATCGGGATCCGAGGTTCACTTCTAGGTTTTGGCAAGAATTACAAAGGAATCTGGGAACAAGGCTTCAATTCAGCACAACTTTCTATCCTCAGACAAACGGGCAATCCGAGAGATTAATCAAGTATTTGGAGGATATGTTGAGAGCATGTGCATTGGATTTTTTGAGTTCGTGGAACGAGCAACTACCTTTGAATCGCCTATAATAACAGTTTTCAAGCATCGATAGAAATGGCTCCATATGAGGCTCTCTACGGACGGAAATGCAGATCACCGTTGTTCTTTGATTTAGAAGAATGGAATTGGACGAAGCAAGAAGGTGTGAAACGAGAGGAAAATAAGGAAAAACCTTCTAAGGCCGTGCAGGAAGCAATTGATAAGGTCCAAATAATCAGACAACGGATGAAAGCAGCCCAGGATCGACAGAAAAGCTATGCAGATAAACGGAGGAAGGATCTTGAGTTTGCTGTTGGGGATAGAGTGTTTCTGAAAGCTTCACCTCGAAAAGGATTCACTCGAATTGGAAAGGGAGGAAAGCTAAATCCCCAATATTTAGGACCTTATGAAATTCTAGAGAGAATTGGAGACACAGCCTACCGTTTGGATCTACCCCCGAGTTTGACAGGAATTCATAATGTATTCCATGTTTCTCAGCTTCGGAAATATTATCCGGATGAATCCGAGATCTTAACCGTTGAAGAAGTGGAACTTGAGCCTAACCTTACCTTCGTTTAGAAACAGGTTAGAATCTTGGATCGGAAATTTCAAGAATTAAGAACCGGCAGATCTCACTAGTTAAAGTCTTATGGAGAAGTGATAAATCAGAAGAGGCTACGTGGGAGACAGAGGAGAAGATGAAAAGATTTCATCCTGAATTGTTTCCAGCCGATAAATGAATCCGAGGACGGATTCTTTTAAGGGGGAGAGGTTGTGACACCCCGAGTTTTCACACGTGCGGGTAAGTATTATGTGCGTATTTATATTTAATTATATGATTTTATATTTTGAGTTGTTAATTGAATTTGTTTATAATTTGATTTATTGTTTATAATTTCTTATGATTGTCTATGTTAGCTACGAATATATGACCGGATTTGTGAAATGTGAATTTTGTGATTATCGTGCTACTTGAATGAAATTACGTGTTCCGTGTAATCTGTGGACTTAATTGTAATGTATTTGAATGTTTTGGACTCAATTGGAAATTGAGTTTGGGCTTAATTGCCACTTTTTGAAAGTTTAGGGACCTATTCGTATAATAGGCAACCCTGAACGGTTTTAGCGATATCTTGAGCTCCGGACCTCGAAATCGAGATCCGTAACCGGCGTTGAACTTGTTTCAACGTTACCTATCCTTTGAACTTGACCTTGTATCTTTTCGGTATTATTTAAACCTTCGACAACGAACCGTTCCATAACCCGATTTTATAACTTGTTTGAACCTTTTCTTAAACGAACCGGACTTGGACCAACCCGTATCCTACCCATTTTTCCTTATTAGATATCAGCATTTTTGCTTCCTTTCTCCCCATTTTGATCGATCAAAATCAGCCAAGGCAAGAGCAAGGTAGAGATAGCCAAGAAACCCTCCATTTTTTACCATCCAAGCTTTGAGCTCAAGCTTAATCAATCCTCCATCTTCTTCCAAGGTAATTGGTGATTTGTAACCTCCATCTCCTCCTCTATATTTTCATCTAAGAAAAGCATGATAGAAGTTGAGGACTTATGTGTTTGAATATATTAGCATGAATTGAGGGTTTGGCTTGATCATTAGTTTTCATGGTTTAAGTTGAGATTTGGTGCATGTAAGATGATGTGTGGAGCTTACTTATCATTTCTTTTTGCTTGGATTTCATGTTGGGAGTGTATAGCATGAGTTGCCATTGTTGAAGCTTGAAAACCTCCATAGATGAAAGCTTGGTATTGATTGATCTTTTGCCAACTTTGAGCTTGAATTGATACCTATATGAATGAGTTTTGTGAATTGCATGAATTATGTGGCTTGAAAGCATGTCTTTAGGTGGTTTAAGAGCTTCTTGATGGTTGCCCTGTTTTTGCAAGCTTTTCCCTCGCGTAACAGAGTTGATGCTCTGTTATTTCTTTCAAAACGATGAGCTGACACGGCCGTGTCAGCTTTATACTGAAAATGAACACGGCCGTGTTGGGCTCTCGACTTTGTTTTTTTTTTAGATTTTAACCTCGGACACGGCCGTGTCCAAATCCTTTGAAAACTCAACACGGCCGTGTCAAGCCCTCGACTTTGAATTTTCTGATTTTTAAACCTCGGACACGGCCGTGTCCATTTCCCTTTGAAACTCAACACGGCCGTGTCATTTGAATTGGCAGCCTTGAGAAGTCTCTTTTCTTGCTTGAATTGCATGCGCGACTCGTATTTGTATTGCTTACGTGGCTCGTATTTGTAGGTTATATTGAACGTGACTTCAATTAAGCTATGTTTATGATTGTTATATAATGCAAGAATGCAAGCATGATAGTTATGATCGGTTATATGTTTCAAGACATTAATAGTGCACGAACATGTTCATTATATTTGTTTTATGAGTTCATATCATAAGCATGGCATTGCCGAGCGTCTTAATTGGTCATTAGAGTCTCACTCACTTGTTTTGCACAGATTTTGATTCCTTTGGAGACGAGGCCGACCAGTGAGGCTCGTGTGTTCTTCTTTTGCCGTTCGAGGTGGGTTTTTCTTCTACTTAGCTATATGACCCTATAAATACCTTAATGTGGAAAGTTTTCGACCAAAGTATATATATATATAGAGTCATTTTCATAGAGTAAATGTTTATAACGTAAAGCCTTAATTTCTAAATCCTACCAAATGTTTTGGCGAGAAAGAAAGAATGAATGTTATGCACGAATGGGGCCCAGAGACTTAGTGTGAGTGGCTATCCGGAGAGGCATGGGCCGACGGTGATCCCTCACATTAGTTCCACCATTTGACGGTGTAACCGGACCTCGTTAGGAGTTAGCGAGGAATGGACGCTGAGCGCCATCTGGGGAGTCATGTAACCCCTTTTGGTCAATGAATGGGTAGTCGGGTCTTGCAAGCCCGTCACCAAACCGGAGGAAGAAGGTGTAAATGTTAATGAATGTGCATACAAGATTGAAATGTATGAACAGAATGAATGAAAGAATGTTTAAATGTTTTACACGAGGAGTTGGTTGGAGATAATGCACGCCCACTCGTCGGGCTAATAATGACCTAATGTTAATGATTTGTTATAATCCCTTTTGATGATTGTTATTCACCCACTTGGGGAAATTCTTTAAAACCTCACTTGGGATTATAGCTTTCATGTGATTGTTTAATTATCGTCATATATACTATTTATGCCCTGTTTTATACCCACCAGTCCCTTTTGGACTGAACCCGTTTGGTTTTCAGTTATTTTGTGCAGGTGTTGAGGGAGCTAGGCGGGAATACGAGTCGTAGGTCTTGCATTCGCTTCTAGCTCTAGTATTTTGGTGTTACACTTGCATACTCGTACTTTTGGTTATTGTATATAAATGTTGTTTTGGGCCGTGATGGCATGTATATGTTGATTTTGATTTAGAGCGTACTTGTATTGGGATTTAACTTCCGTGAACTTAAATGTTGGTACTTAGAGCATAGAGTTCAATATATGGAATAACTGTTGGTACCTAGAGCATATAGCTCAATCTATGATTTATGATTTTTTGCTTCCGCTTTTCTGTTATTCTGCTACTTTGATTGTTGGGGTTGTTGGGGTTTAAGTGATAGGCTAGTCCCGCCTGGCTTAGATGTGTGTGTGTGTCCCCGTTCGCCGTGACTTGGCTCGGGTATGGATCGTCCATTTCATATACGGGCCGGGTCATGGTGCGGGGGATGTGGTACCTCGCGCTCGGGTGCTACATCCTGCATGATATTATGTACATCCTTGGTGTTGTGGAATTTCATGCTCAAGTTTCATAGGGGAGGTTTGTGTAATATTTGCATACTTTGGTTATACCTTAAGTACTTGATCATTGCTACCTTATTTGATAAATTGAACATGTTATGATACTTATTGATTGTAAATTGCATGATTGACATTATTGGCACATGCCGTTCGTCTTAATTAGTTCATAAGAGTCGAGTCTTATGTACACTTGTGTAGCATCCGGGACGATAGGCACCACATCGCCTAGTCCACACATGAAATGGATAATCCAAGCATGAACCGGACTCATAGCGAACGGGAGACAAAATAAAAGCAACCTGGCTAGGCTGAAACTAACCCTGAACCAATTAAATCAAAATCCCGAATACATAGTGCGGAAGCAATAATACCAAGCATAAATTTCAATAATAGCCCCAACATATAACATTATCATAAGATGACTAAAAAAAATTTCAACATGCATCCTATCCACGGGTTCAACTACGTATGCAACCTGTCCCGAATCCATATTAATAATAATAATTCATAATTGGCTCACAGGCCCAAATACATAAAGGAATTACAATTAAATCATAACAATGTAACATGTGACTCGAGTGTACAGGTGTGACTCAACAAGAGAATTAAACTTGACCTCCGCCTAGCAAAACCTGCAAGATATTGAGAAGTGGGAAAGAGGGGTCAGTCTCTAGAAGACTGAGTGAGCAGGAGCGATACTTAAATATAGAAACATGCACATGCAAGCCATAAATCCCGAGCATAGATTTTATTGGAAGTTAGTTCCCACGAAGGGCAAGAAAATAAATAAACAATGCTCGAACTTTACGACTAATTCATATTAAATTCATTAGGTTCATAATTTATACATAATCATTAAGGCTCGACGAGTGAGCGTACATCATCTCTAACCAAACTCCGACCGTGTACGACACATTTCATTAATATGTTGAATACGCGATCATGAAATACATTATAATACATGCAAGTCATAACATGAGACATAGTCGTTTGGGCAATCCGTGTCCCGGCCTTCCCGCACGGTGCATAATCATATCATAACATAAACATAATCATAAAATAAGTTCCAACCTTCTTCCTCCGGGTGGTGGACAGGTTTGCAAGACCCGACCACCTCATACATAGTGGCAATGAGGTTCATGAGTCCTTATTGCCCGACTAGCGTTTTCTCGTCAAAACTCCTAACGAGATTCGTTCCATCGTTAAACATAGATGAAATTAGCACATGGGATCACCGTTGGCCCTTGCCTCCCCGGATAGCCACATGTACTAAATTCCTGGGCCCATGAACATAACATACATGCATAATCTCGCCAAAACATTTGATTTATAAGAAGCATAACATGTTTCATAATTCATAAGAAAAGGGTTTACTCGATCATAATTTACTCGATGACTCTACTTTGAAAATAACATATATATATACACATAAGGTTTTTGGCCAAAACTTATCACATAAGGGTTGTAGGGTTTGATAGATAGCTAAAATAAAAACACCCTCACCTCGAATACCACGAGATATAAAGCATGAGTAATACGGGTGCCTATCAATTCGGAAGTCTCCGCCCTGGAAACGAACTGTACAAGAGATGGAACAATGTGTACTCGTGAGAATTGACTCAATATGAAACCACATAGACGCACGGCATGTTATGCCCATGATATGAGATGCATAAGAAGCATGAATCATATGATGGGGTCATATAATCAAGTAATTCATTCAGAACTTCAAGATATGGTGGTTTCATATTCATGTGTTTCATATCTTTCATATTTTGTATTAAATCGAGCCATAAGCTTCATACATTAATCATAACTCATTTTATAACATATTTACAATGCATGCGAGTTATAAATGAATTGGGAAGTTATCATATGAGGCCAATAAATGGAGGAACAATTCATGCATGTAAGCTAGAGAGCATTTGAAGGCATATTGGATCATAATTCACAAAATATTTAACAAGATCACATTATGATTTCATGATATACCAGTTAACACATAATATAACATATTAACAAAATATATAAGTCATGGAAGAAACTATTCACAATATACCCAACAATTAAACGAAGCAAACCATTCACACATGCATAAAAGTAGCACATAAACGTTCATGTTGTCATTTCACATTTATACATTGAATTCAAAGCATAAAATTCATAATCATCTCAAGATATATCACATATAACCAATTAAACAAGCATACAATTCATTCAAACCACATAAGGAGTCCGAGGAAGTGGAGGGAAAGCAAGAAAACAGATTGGGCAAGCTTTTAGTGAGAGCTGACAGTTTTCGGGAATGTATGAGCTGTAAAGAATTGAACATATCTTGAGTTCTAGAATTTGGAATGGAGTTTTATTTATTGGGAAATAAACTAGACACACAGGCCTTTCAAATGATATATGTCCCAAATCGTGGTTCAAAGCGATGCTGAAATGGCGAAGGTCCGAAGTTGGGTGATCGCAGATTGTCGGAAAAGTAGCGACACCAAAAAGAATTGATAATATCTCACGAATGGAAAAAGAAGTTGAAGTGATTCCAATTGTAGGTTGTTCTATACTTAAAGAGGTTTCCAACGGTTTAAAAATCAAGTCATTCTGAGCTCGGATGAGGGAGTACCCGGCCGGGGAAAATACAAGGTAAAATCTACCCGGCCGGGGAAAAAGAGGGCAGAAACTCACTAGAGGAAAGTACCCGCCCGGGTACTTTTTAGCACAAAAAACTACCCGCCCGGGTAGTCCTTCTGGGCGAGAAAAAGAAGCAAAATAGGGGGTTGTTCATGGAGGGAAGAAAGGGGGCAAAAATCACAACAAAACTCAACCCAATTCACTTAAAACATGTAATATATCATGTAGGAATGTCAAATGCAAGTTTAGAACAATTTAAAACACATTAATTCACAAACCCACATATATATATATACACACATCTACATACACATTCTTGCTCCAAGGATTCAAACAATCAAACATAAAACTCATGGATTGAAGTATCAAAGCATCAAACACATACAAAATCATGCTTTGAACACCAACGAATTCAAGCCTTAACTTACTAAACATAAATATACAAACCCACAATATACCTTGGAAGAAAAAGGATGGAGAAGAGAAGATAGATGATGTAGAGCTTGGGTCTTGAACTTGAGAGAGGAGAATGGAGCTCGAATTTCTCGTCTTCCTTGCTTGGATGATGGCTCGTTGATGGGGAAGAGAGATTGGAGGGTTTGGAAGCTTTGTGTGTTGAGAAAAGAAATGAAGAAGAAGAAGAAGAATGAGAAGACAAGGGGGGCTTGGGTCGTGTATTAAGGGAGAAGAGAGGAGGAAATTTGCACTTTGGTCCTCCAAGAATTTAAGTGCTTCAATTAGGTTACCGAGGTTTAGTTGGGGAACGATTGAGGTCCGAAACAAGGTTTGATTGAGCCCAAGGATTTCATATAATTTCTAATAAGTGCATAAGTGAAACAAAACATTAATTAGCAAGTATACAAGTAGTGAATGAATTTAAATAATATAGTCAAAAATCACCTAAATCATATAGAGATCACGTAATGGCAATTAATTTCAAGAACATCCAATTGGCACTTAAAGCACATAAAAATCACATAGTAGCAATTAGTTCATGAAATTAATAAATTAAATAATCACTTAGCAATTAAAACATATATAAGTCACATAACTCTCGGTCTAAACCCACTCGTGATGTCATACCTGTACGGCCAAAAAGTCGGGGCGTTACAACTTGTCCATTGTTACACAGATCACAGTCCGGGAGACGAGGAACACGCTCCGTAGGGTGTATCCTTTCTTCTTTGGCCAGTAAAGGTGAGGTTACTTCTATCTATATAGAACCCTACAACCTTATGTGAATTTTGGACCAAAATATATAACTATATTTATAGTTTCCCGAAAATTCAATTATTTCACTATTGATCGATTGATATTGTACCGAACCATTGTTATTGATACTGAATGGAACCGATTGATTGTTTGGCGAGTATATTGTTCACTGTGGGCCCGAGGGTAGTGTATTGAGCCAACCGGGAAAGCGTGGGCTGACGGGCAACTCTTACACTATCCTCACATTGTTGGGATGACCCCTGAATCCACTAGGAGATTAGTGGAGGAAGGAGTTCCGGGTATAGGGAATCATGAACCCTATACTCACACTGATTGGATGGCGGGGCCTTGCAATTCCCCCATCACCCGGAGGAAGAAGGATGGATTATTAAAATTATCTAATTGTGCACAGAAATTGATTGTGTGATCACTTAAGATATACAAATTGAATTATTGTTGTACACTGTCGGAGAAAGGTTGGAGAATTGCCCTCACTCGCCGGGCCACTGATTGATTGTACTGAATTGTATTGAATCAACTGAATTGTAAATTGATTAGTTGTAATCTCGGGCAAGTATAGTATTATTATTGAACTTATATTGGTTTCTTTCCTAAAATCTTACCCGAGATTATAGCTTGCATGGTAATTGCGCTTTTAAATTATAAACCCCTCACTCGGTCTTTCATAGACTGACACCTCACATTTTCAGGTATTGCAGGTCGAGTGCTAGGCGGGATTGAGTCAAGTTTTACTGCTTTCGGGTCTAGCATTGTCCTCTCATGTTTTGTGTACATTCTAGACACTTATGACTCTAAGGAAGTGATTTAGTACTTATGTATATATTGTGGTATATAATCAGAGTTTTGGCATGTAAATGGAACATTAGTATGAAATGGAGTATGGGATCATATAATACATGTATATCGTTATGCTTCCGCTTTGGTTATGTATTGTCGTATTAATTGAGGGTTAGCCCACCTAGCTAGTGTTGTGTTTTATTGTCTCTCGTTCGCTATAGCTTTGATTCATACATGGATTATCCATTTCATGTGTGAATTGATCTATAGTGCGGGGGATGTAGTGTCTACCGTTCCGGGTGCTATAGGGCAGATCTTACCCGAGCAAGGGTGACGCTCGAAGGGGTGCATGAGAGGGTTTCCTCAGGCAGATGACCCACGAGCGTCAAATACTCGAGCGTAAGAGAGGGAGGAGCCCTCGTGGAGTGTTTCCCTAAGAAGGGTGGATTTGAGGGACCGTAGCACAAGCGTCGGGTTTGACAGCCTGAACTAGGGGTGCACAATCGGTAATTAACCGAAAATTCGGTTATTCGGTTCGGTTAACCGAATTTTCGGTTATTGATTTTTGTAACCATTTACCGAACCGATTATTTATGGTTTCGGTTCGGTTTTTACCGAAAAAATCGGTTCGGTTTTCGGTTAATACCGAAATAACCGATGTTTAGGAAAAAATTGAATCTCAAAATTTGGAAAAAATTTAATCAATCCAAATTCTGAATCAAGGCCTAAAAAAGACGGGAGAAGAAGAATCTGACAAAAAATTGACAGCAATGGAAAAATTGATCCAAAGTACTCGGTCATTTATAGATAGCGAGAGGAGGTAGTGGTCGGAGAGTCTTTTCCAGAAAGAAAAACAACAGCTACGCAGCGGGAGATGGTGGTTGTAACGCCCCATATTTCCGGATTTCGAGTAAGCACGCCACGTGTGTGTTTTGATGATTTTATATTAATTATTTAATTCTTGCATTCATTAATTAAATGTGACATGATCATTTTATAAAATTGCATTTTCTAAAGTTGTGAAAATTATTTCATTTCATGATTTATGTACTAGAATTGATTAATTGATTATGTGACATTAATTGATCATTTCCTTGAACTATGGGATTAATTGCATAAGAGGGCTTGGTCTTTGATTATTTAACTTCTCTAACTTGTACTTGATTGCTTAACTAATAAAATGGGAGGATTTATGTGCAATTAATTAGGATGACTCATAAAGTGGGAAGCATTAATATCTTCATTTATATCATATTTTAATCCATTACACACAAGACATATTCATACACATATTGCTCCATTGCTTGATCGATCAATTGCCAAGAGAAGTGAAGGAGGAGATTTCCATACTTTGAGCTAATTCTTGAGTTGATCATTCATCTTGAAGCATCATCATACTCATCCTAGCGTATCATCTCTTCTCTTTTCATTTCCAAGGTGAAAATGGATTTATTTGATTGATTTCTTGATCATGAATGATAGCTAGGGTTATTCATTTGGATTAGATAATTGTGTTTTAATTATGGGAAGCATGAATACTTGGTTATGGCTTGAATTTGATGTGCATATATTAAGGTTTATGGACTTATAGCATAAGTTGATATATTGAGCTCATATGTGTGATTCTTGATGATTAATAAGTTATGGACATGAATATGTGGAACTTTAGTGAGTATTGAACTTGTATATATATATGTTGCATGAATTATGGCATTTGGATTGATTAGAATTGGAATTGGTTGATTGTTTGTTGTGGTTCGATTTTTGCTCTGTTTTTCTGCCTCTGCTCCCCTGTTCCAATTGTTCTGATTTTTCTGCTGTAGAAAATATTTGAAGTGTAGAGTACTCTCCTTTTTACGGCTCGTCAATATCTATTTTCGTTTGTGAGTTATGGCCGTTTTAATTGGGTGCCGCCAAACTGTCGCGATTCTGCGCTGATCCAATTTAAAACCGATTTGTGGCTTGATCAGAGAGACTAAATGATGGAAGTTTTTAAAACTGTTTTACTGGTGTATTTCTGGGTATGTTGTAGATATCTCCACCAATTTGCAGATCGTTTCGACTTCGTTTGATAAGGGAACGACGATCATCTTTCACTAATAGCGCTGCAGGAAATTTTCTGCTTTGTGTCATATTCAAACAAAATCTGGTATTTACTCGGGGTGAACTAGAATTTGAGCCTTACATCATTGTAAAGATATGGTTGTCTAGTTTTCTAGGAATTTTGCGGTTCGTTAAAATTCATTCCGATGAAGGAGTTATGCTTATTTGAATACAACGTGCGCATGTTGAAAATTTCTGCATTAGTACCTACAAATTTCACATTTTGCTCCAATGCCTTAATTGATCCCAAATTGCTATTATATGATACATTTCATGCAAAAACAAGATTATTTTGTGCCGTATTCATGATTCCACATCGTCTCGTTGCATTTCGCCGTTCGTCTTAATTGGTTCATACGAGTTGTGTTTCACTTGCACTTGTCATTGTTTGCACAGACCAGCTTCCTAGTGACGAGGGGCCGGCACCTTAGGCGGTTTTCTCGATTGGTTTTGTCTGTACAGGTGAGGTTTAATTTCTAGTTATATAGAACCATATGACCCTTATAAGGATTTTAAGCCAAAACGTATACGTATATCTATAGCTTTCCTCAAATGTTAATTGATTTTCACTTAACGACTGTATTGTATTGAACCGACTGTTTTGGCGAGTATATTGATTGCATTGTGGGCTCGAGGGTAGTAGCTTGAGCCAACCGGGAAAGCATGGGCTGACGGGTAACTCCGGCTCTATCCTCACCATTTGGGATGACCCCTGAAGCCACTAGGAGATTAGTGGTGGAAGGAGTTCCGGGCTTTGGGTTTCATGCGCCCTCTGCTCACACTGATTGGATGTTTGAGTCTAGCTAACTCACCATCACCCCGGAGGAAGAAGGATGGACTGAAACTGTTACGTGTGCACTGTAATTGATTGCATGATCACCTATATAATTGATAACTTAATCATTGTACACTGTCGGAGTAAGGTTGGAGAATTGCCCTCACTCGCCGGGCCACTGATTGACTGAAATGTAATTGATTGATTGTTAAACTTGTTAGTCATAATCTCGGGCGATGTTATCTTTTTATTGAACTTATATTGTGGTTTTCATAACTCATTACCCGAGGTTAGGACTTGTGTGTTAAATGCGCTTATATGTATATACCCCTCGCTCAGTCTTCTGAGACTGACACCTCACTTTTTTCAGGTTTTGCTAAGGGAGTGCTAGGCGGGAAACTGTGTCGTCCGGAGTCGTAGTTTCGGGTCTAGCACCTATGTTTGTCTTTACACACTTTTGTACCACTTATGTTCATCACTATTTTGTCATGTATATATGGGAGATGATATTGTATTTGATATGACGGATTGATTTTGAAACTTATGCTTCCGCTTATATATATCTTTCTGCATTATTCTAAGCGGTTAAGGGTTAGTCCCGCCTAGCTCGGTTAGTTTTTTTTATTGTCTCCGTTCGCTATAGCTTTGGCTCATATATGGATTGTCCGTTTCATACGTGGATCGAGGCTATAGTGCGGGGGATGGGACACCTCGCGTTTCGGGTGTTACAGTGGTGGCCGGAGATTCTTCGTCGAAGAAAAACTGACAGCTAGCAGCGAGAGAGGTGGTAGTCGGAGCCTGGAGAGTCTTCCTCAAGAAAACAGAAAGGAGCAATTGTGATTTGTGAGTCTGTGAGTGCAAAACTGCAAATATAGAGGACAGAGGAATGGAGGCGGTGGTGCTTGTGTGGAAGGCCAAAAGCACATAAATGATTGTACACTTTGTTTGTAAAATTGAAAAGAAAGAAACTTTCAAGTGGGCCTGAGCAATATTAATGGGCTGCACAATAATGGGCTTAATAAATATAAATTGTAATGGAAAATAAAAAATTAAATAATAAAGGGGTTGTATGTTCGGTTATCGGTAATCGGTTTTTACCGAAATCGAATTTTAAGAATATCAGTAACCGAAACCGAAACCGAACCTCTTCGGTTCGGTTCGGTTTTTTTGTGCACCCCTAGCCTGAACCACCCGCTTGAATAGTGGACCGAGGCGCATGGGCCTGGATTAGTCAACAAGTGAATGGGCTGGGTTGTTCCGCGAGCCCGGTAATGCGAGCGTCCAAGCTCTAGGTCTGTAGATGATGACACGTGGACGGCGTTGATCCAAGTGTGCCTCATCACATTAATATAAAATATTTTACTACATTAAATTTAGAAAAATTTAAAAAAATTTGTTTCAAAATTCATATTTTTTTGTGCCACAAATATTATATATATAATATTTTACTACATTAAATTTAAAAAAAAAAAAAAATTTTACGAAATTCATATTTTTTTTTGTTCCACAAATATTATATTTATAATATTTTATGGAATTTATTAAAATTAAAAAATTCCAAAAATTTTGAAAATAGACACACTGCACACAAGGCCAAAGTGCAAATTATAAAGAAAAATGAAAAAAAAAAAAAACGAAATGACAAATGGCAAAAGCAAGCCAACAGGGGTTGGTCAAGTGATTTGAGGGTTTTTCTCGAAAGAAAGGTCCCGAGTTCGAATCTCTTTGACCACTTGGGATGTGTGTGTTAAAATTTAAAAAAATAAAATAAAATGGCAAAGGCAAAGATATGGAGGCACAATTTTTTTTAGTAAAATAAGAAGCGGGCGTAGGAATTGGGGTTCACACCTGGCTCATACAAGAATTTCGCTTTAGCTAACCGGCACCAACCTAACCTCGAGATTTAAACCCCCCTCTCCAATCCAACGGCTCATTGCGACCTTTTGACTTTCTTTAAACCATTGTCAACCGGTTCTCCCGGTAGCCCGTTGGTCAAATGCATCCCTACTTTCTACCCCCAAAAAAACAAATATGCATCCCTACACACTCTCTCACTTCGACACGTGGCGGCTTACCAGTGGACGGACCTTTGACGGCAAACAAGTCAATTTCGACATAACATTGAAATAATAGAAAGAAGAAAAGGCAAGAGCATCATCGCTTTGACTCTCTCTCTTCCCTATTTTATCAACTTTGTCATTCTTTCAACTTCTTAGTCTCCCTTTCTCTCTCTTGAGTTGTTTCTCTCTATCTTTCTTGCGGAAGATGGCAGTAGAATTGATGCCGGGTTATCATAGCTTTAACTCCAAAATGGAAGCCACCGCCGCCCAAGAAGCCGCCGCCGCCGGCCGTCAGAGCGTCGACAACCTCATCAGACTACTTTCTCAGCCGTCCGCCGCCGATTACCAGGCCGTCGCCGACGTCGCCGTCGACAAATTCAAGAGATTCATTTCTCTCCTCGACCGGACCCGAACCGGCCACGCCCGGTTCCGCCGCGGCCCGGTTCCGAACCCGCAACCCGTGAAGACCGAACCCGTGTCCGAGCCGGTGGAGAAACCTCCGAAAATCGAGGAAAAGGATTCCGGTCAGAAGATTTACTGCCCGACGCCGATTCAGCGGCTGCCGCCGCTGCCAAACCACCACCTCCACCAGCAACTGATTAAAAACGGCTCAATCGATCGGAAAGATTCGTCGACGACGATCAATTTCTCGTTAGCGGCTAATTCCTTTAAATCGTCGTTGACAGGAGATACGATACAACACTCGAGATCGTCCGGATTTCAGATCACGAATCTCTCTCAGGCGACGACCGCCGGCCGTCCTCCTCCGCCGCCGCCACCGCCGCAGTCGACTTCGTCGTTGAAGAGGAAGTGCAGCTCAATGGATGATTCGCACGGCAAGTGCGGTGGTGGGTTGTCGGCGAGTCGGTGCCATTGTCCCAAGAAAAGGTAGTGAAGAAAAAGTCAACTCTTTGATTAGGGAATGTAATTTTGATTAATTAACCATTTAATTTAGTGATTAATGTGTTGGTAAAGTGATTTCTGGGGGTGGATTAATAGGAAATCGAGATTGAAGAGAGTGGAAATAGTGCCAGCTATCAGTTTGAAAATGGCCGATATTCCACCGGATGATTACTCTTGGAGAAAGTATGGTCAAAAGCCCATCAAGGGCTCTCCTCATCCTAGGTATGTTAATTTACTATTTTTAAATACTAATTCATGTGAAAAAATTATAATTTTCTTGTGATTTAGGTAAATATTAATGAATTTAACAAATATGTGATTGAGATATATTTACTTAATTCCGTGTAAAAGATTATATTTTATAGTGAAATCCTGGTATCATCGTGGAAATTCGTTAACATATTAGGTACAAATTCGATACATATTCTACAAGGGCGTAGCATAGTAAAATAATTTAAGAATTCGTAACGAAATTATGTACAAGTCACGCATTTTGGGGATCTTTTAAATCTAAAATTATCTCTCTATTTTGTGTATATATATCACTAAGTACAAAAATGAGTCTCTTACATTATTCATGATTCGATTCACAATGGAGATTGATTATCTAATTTAAAAAATATACATCATTTCAGGGATTAAAATAATGTCAAATATTGAGTCTGATATTTTTTTGGCGAAAAATTTATATTATTGTATCAATATTGTTTTTTACATGTGCATTATGGCATGAGACTAATTTGCTCATTGAAAAAAATTTGTAAAATTCAGGGGTTATTACAAATGCAGCAGTTTAAGAGGTTGTCCTGCCCGAAAGCACGTGGAGAGGGCATTGGATGATCCGACAATGCTAATAGTAACATATGAAGGAGAACACAATCATGCACACTCTAATGCCGAATCGCCTGCTTTGGTACTTGAATCGTCTTGATCTGATTCAAGAAACGTCCCATCATCCGACGGCCTGGATTTCTCGTATGGGGAGACGTCTAATCACCACCGATGAAGGCGTGGAAAAGAGAGAGGAAAGAAAGATGGTCAGCTCTCGAGACAAAAAGACGAAAATGGGGTCCATCTGGTTGATTATTTTCGTTGCTGCCACTCTATCTCTCTCTCCTCTTGATGATGTGTTCCACTTGTTGAAATTTTTTTGGATAAATGTGGAATGAGAATGGAAAATGGAGAGCAAATTGTGGGCTCGTGAGGATTTAAATCATGCAAATAGTGGGTGTTTTTAATTTCTTTATTTCGCGTTTTTCGCATTTCAGTTTTTGGTAATATGAATATTGATATTGGCATATTTTACAATTTAATTAAATGGAATTAAGAAGAGTTCAAGAGAAGTCAAGAAAGAAGAAGTCAAGAAGAGGGTGAGAGAAAAAGGGAGGACCAAGTTAGAAAAGAGAACTTGCGAGTGAAATTTGAGTTCAAGTGTCCTCACGTGCCCACATAAGCGGATCTATAAACTGCCAGAAAAGAGTATAAATTAAGAGGAGATATCTCACAACCGAGGATCAGATTTTTCAAGCTACGATATATCCACTTTCAAAGAATTATTGAACTCTCTCTCTCTCTCCAAAAAACCCTCTTTCATTCACTACGCATTATTATTCCTTTTTATCTTTATAAGTCAGCTTGAAGATCTTAGATATTCTCTTTAGCAAGATATCACAATTTGTCCATTATCCACAGAATATTATTGTATTTCAGAATTATCAAGTTTTCCAAGACAATACGACGGAGATTTATTCATTTCACTTTAATTCTCTTTTTATATTTTTGTCTCACTATTATTGTTATTCTCTATCCCATTTTAGTGTTACTCATTTCAATTAATATTTCATTTAATTGTTCTATTTTACAGCTTGATACATCGAAATCCCAATTTAACAAATTAATTGGTGTTAGCCATTTTTTGGCAAACATCATTTGGCGCCGTCTGTGGGAAAGCGATTAAATCGAGCAAAAGGCGTGAGTTTTTAGCAGTTTTCATGGCATCCAAGACTGGATCTAGCGACATAGCTTCTTCAGTTAACTTGTAGCACCCCGCACGTGAGGCACCACATCCCCCGCACTATGGCTCAACACGAGTAACGAAATAACAAATCCGCACCCGTATCAAACCATAGCGAACGGGAGACAAACATAAAAACCTTCCTAAGCCAGGCGGAGCTAGACCCTGCAATGATTACCAATCCACAAAATATAATGCAGCAAAGCCAAAGTTCAATCTTACCAACTATAAGTAGAATTTGGGCTCTTCGGGCCTCTTTTAAACTCATAGCAAAACTCAGTAAAGCCAATTTCATAATAAATACATAGGTATCCAATTTCATAATATAGCTGAAATGAATTATACATAATTCCAATATAGATGCGAATGCAGAGACTCTCCTAGCCTATGATACCACTTAAGGACTCCAAACACCTCCGCCTAGCTCGAAACTCCAAAGTTAAACCTGCACACTAAAGTGTTGGGGAGGGAAAGGGTCAGTCTCTAGAAGACTGAGTGAGCAGGAGCGATACATATATATAAAACATGCACATGCGAGTCATAAATTCCGAACAAGGTTTTGTTTGCGATTAATTCCCAAAAAGGGCAAGAGAATGATTAATCAATGCTCGGATTTTATGACTAATTAAATTAATTCATTACATTCATAAATCATACATAAATATAAGGCTCGGCGAGTGAGCGTGCACAATCTCCAACCAAACTCCGACCGTGTACGACAAATATCATTAATATGTTAATTAGGTGTTCATGCGATATATCATAATACATGCAGACCATATATCATAAATCATAATCGTTTGGGCAATCCGTGTCCCGGCCTTCCCGCACGGTGCATAATCATAACATAACATATACATAAGAAAAGGTGTAAATCATAACCAACCTTCTTCCTCCGGGTGGTGGACGGGTTAGCAAGACCCGACCACCTCAGACATAGGCCAATGGGGTTTCATGACTCCCCCAAAGGCACTCAGCTCCCATTCCCCGCTAAATCTCCTAGCGAGGGCCGGTATCACCGTAGTTTGGTTGGGACTAGTATATGGGATCCCCGTCAGCCCTTGCTTCCTCGGTTAACCACATATACTAAGTCCCGGGGCCCGTACAATCAGAAATCAGAAATGTGTCTCGCTAAACAATCAATTCATAAGTACATATCATAATTCATAAATCATTTGAAAAGGGTTTACTCGATTAATACATACTATAAGAAATCATACCTTACCGTGTAATTCGGCATATGCTATATACGTACCTCTCCGTGTCATCCTATTCCGTAGCTAGCATGAAGACACACGGTTTGGAGCATAGCCTCATTACAAAACCATTTTTAAGCTTAGATACGCTCATACATATAATTCAGAAGAATTTACTCGATAACTTCATTTGAAAACCATATATATATAATCATAAGGTTTTGGCCAAAGCTTTTCACATAAGGGTTGTAGGGTTTAATACGTAGCTAAAACGAAAACACCCTCACCTGAACCGTGACGAAACAAGGAACGGGTTAACAAGTGCTCGAAGGATCAAGATCTCTCCACCCTGGAGATAAACTGTACAAAAGACAACAAGACGTGTTCGTGAGACTCAAGACTCTTAATGAACCATATATGACGCACGGCAATGAAGTGAATATGATATGAATGCATAAATGATCACATTATATCAATAAAATGTTCATGTGCACGATTAAGAAATTTAAAACATATAATCAACTCATTCATTCATATGTTTCATTCAATTTCATAAGTTCATAAATTCATATAAATTTCATAATTTCATATATTCATAACATTCATAATATTCATAATGCTTATCAATTAATTCATGAATTCATTTAATAATCATAACACATAATATTCATATTCACATTTAGGAATAAAATAAATAGAACGTTAAATCAATAGTCGGTAAATTAAATACGCGAAATAGAAATCAACTAATTTTCAAAATTGAATTGTATCAAATAATGATTGAAATATATAATAAATATATTTAATCAATATATATAATATATAATAAACATATATAATATACATATAAATAATAATATATAATCATATGTACATATAAATATATATATATATACACGTACTCACACACACATGCATGCAATATATATACTATACACTATACACAAACCATGCATGCATTTATATATATTTTACATGCATATATAACCACAAAACCATGCACACACAAACTCACTCTCATGCATGCACACTAACATACACAACATATAGATATATATACATTACACACACCAGAAGAAGCAGCAAAAGCCATGGATTCAATTACAGCAACCACAGCACAAGGAAGACGCAGCAGAAGTTCAAGCAAAACGGGGTGACACCCCCGTGTCACCCTCCAAACCTAGGCCGAGACACCCCCGTGTCTCGGTATAGCAACCCCAGATCACACAGCACCCCCGTTCCTCGCTGGAACGGGCAGAAACGGCACCCCCGTGCCACGCACCAGCAACCCCTGTTCTCGGACAGCAAAACGCAGAAACAGAGCAGCCCTTACCCAGCAAGAAAGAAGGCAACCAAGGCAGCTAAACTAAGCATGAAAGGCAGAAATAACACGACTAAAATACATGCTAAAAGACCAAGAAATCTGACAGCAAAAGCATGAAGGATCACGGCATTCTTGACAGCAGTTCATCATGCCAGAAAAACAGAGCAACCAACGCGGAAAAACAGGGCAAGAACAAATCACTCCTTCTCCATCTATCCATATCAGTTTAGACCATCAAATACTCATCTAAGAAACACTATCTCAACGTATGTATCAGTTTCAAACAAGCTCAAACAAGAAATGGAAGCATACGTGACATTCATGTGGAATTTCCTCAACATGTCATAAATGATATCTCATCAATATCTCAACTACCATGCAATCAATGACCATAAATGATATGAGGATGTAAAAACAATCAATATCAAGCTTGGAATCAATCAAAACCATTGAGAATCGAAGGAGATCAAGAAATTGCCCAAACTTTCTTATTTTCGCTAAAATGTCCAGAAATGATGAAACCATGATCAACTTCATGAATGAAAGGATGGAAATGATCAGAATTAATCATATAATACAACCCTAAGCTTACCTTGTTGATTGGTTGAAGTCTGGATGAGATTTGAGCTCCAAAATCTCCAAGGTTTGAAGGGTTACGGGACTGGAATGCAGGACAGTAGCTTTGGCTGAGTTTTGGGGCTTGTGTGAGGATAATCTCGGTCAAGGCTTGTTATTTCATGATAGATGGTTGAGTTAGGGTTTCAAAGAATCAAACCATGGTTAATTTGGTTATGGTTTGGACAAGATATGGCTGATTTAGTGCAACAAGGTCAAGTTGGTCGCCGATTCGTTTTTCGGTTGAATTTCGGAGGTTCAAACGACTTAGGAAAAATGTAAGGCTAAGTTTACTAAACTCGAATTTTCGTTACGAGTTCAGCGGAGTTGACGGAACTCGAATCCGAGTTCCCGAGCTCAAGATATTAAATTCGGAACCAAGGGTATGCTAAGTGCTCGTTAGCCCCCGATTTGGTTCCTCAAATCAAATTAAATCTGTTAACATATCAAATGAATTCGAAAATGTAAACCGAGCATAAAATCAAGTCCATAACACATATATGTACGACATACTACAATTCGTGACAATTCGATATCATATCATATAAGAACGATGCACAAAATTAACGATATGATCACTCCATGCAATTCATGCATAATTTATAAAATTCCCATGCACAATTAATTCCCATGCAAAATATTAAATAAGTAAATAATTAAACAAATTCTAATATTAAATAAATCATGTTTAGTCACGTAATTAATTAATTAAAACATGATTAATTAACATAACACTTAATTAGCATAATCATTAAATTAATAATAAAATACATAAACATATATATATACTTAAAGAAATAGTTATATATATATATATATATATATAATACGACATATATATATATTTTAGAGTTAATAATAAATTAAAAATAAACTATAATAAAATTAATTAATAACAATTATAATAAAATTAAATATAAAACACATAAAAACAATTAATCACATAATTAAATAATTAAATTGCACAATTTAGAAGCAAATAAGGCATATTAATAAAATTGAAAAACCGGGGCGTTACAATCTCTCCCCCTTAAAAGAATCCGTCCTCGGATTCAAAACACGCTTGAAATTAAACAATGAGAGATTCCCCGTCTCTCGCAAACAACAAGGAGAGAGCCCCGTCTCTCGAGCAACAATGAGAGAACCCCGTCTCTCGCAAACAAAGAGAGTACCCCGTCTCTCAAACAAAAATAAGAGAAGCCCCGTCTCTTAGAAACAACGAGAGCACCCCGTCTCTCAAACAAAATAAATAAAGCAAGGAAGTTTCCAATGCTCCCAAGCAGCACACGCAAAACCAAATTCAAAATCACACAAGCCACCTCAAGGTAATTATCAGATATCACCCACGTTACTCATCAATTACTTCACGTAATTTAACTTGATAAGAAAACAAAGCACATAACAAAGAAGTTATTAAATTGAATCTGCATGAATGTATGCTTCATGAATGCTATAAATACCGTTCACCGTAGTCACGAAGTTTTAAAATTGTGAGTTGTCGTTGTTCAGTGTATCATCTGTCCAGAAGATAGATTCAGTGCTCAGTTTGTCTTTAACCTCTTCAGGATACCCCGATGAAACAATTAATGAATCCTTTAGGGATTATACTTCTTAGATCCCTTCTGCCTGGTACTGCTCCCAGTCTCCATCATTTCCCTTAATCTTCATTCAACCAACTCTTTGTAGTTAACCAAGTTTGACCTCCTGAATACCCTTAGACCATCCGTCTCGAAGTTAGGTCCCTAGCTACTATCTTACCCGTATCGGAGTTTAAAATACCCTCAAGGATAACTACTCCTGACAACCTTGACGATTCAATCCCTACCTTGAGGTATTCGTCATTAGGATCTACCTTAACACGAATCCTTTTCCATCTTCCGTTCATAGTATCCATTCATTCCCTTTGACCCCTTAAGGTTATATTTGGCATCTAGCTCCACATTTCTTGAATCGAAGATAAAATGTTCTTGATGCGTTCTGAAGTTTGATGTAAATCCTCCAATGATCATCTTTTCCGGTTTGGTTTCTTCTTAGATTTCCTTCCGAAGTATCGTGGGAATAACCGAAGACTTGATAATATTGTCATTGTTGAACCCCCTTTTGTACCCTATTGGATTACTCGTGATCGCCATCATTCCATCATATGCCAACTTGATTCGACACTCTCTCTTGTCAATTCTGACTTAGGAGTTTCCAGAAGCTTCCTTATAATTCTGTTATCCCCAGATCCATGTTCTATACATAGGGATATTCTCCAAGCCATTTCCGTTATACCCAATGAGGGACTCCAACCCGAATTGAGTAACTTAACTCTCCTCTTAACCACTTAACCATTCAAGCCGTCTTGTTTATTTCTGATCATCACTAATAAGACTCCCAGGTCTTCCTTAATTTGCAATTTCGTTATTCTTACTGAAATATTTCTTCGAGCACCCTTTCAATCATCCAATTTGTTCCTCGGTCATGCTCTCCCCCTTAAATTTCTATTGTCCCGGGTTGAACTCCATCGATTCTTCTCCTATCGAAAATCTTGATGAGTAAATCCCGTTAGGTGGAGTTTTAACTGATATAGAAATCAAAGGTGTGGCCTTTCAACTCCTTCCCTTTATTTGTTTTTACCCAATTTCTTGCCTTTTAGAACCCGACTTCTTATCACTAGGCTTTGTTCGAAGTCCTTCTTTGTAGACCCTAGATGCATAACCTCTACCGGACCCTTGTTATCTCTACTTCTCTTAATTACTAGTACCTCTTCCATGATCCAAATCCGGGACCAATATATCTTCAAGGTTTTGTTCCCTTCATTCCTTAGGTTGCAAGATCCTGTTGAATCCAATTAATGCACTTCAGGTAGTGGATTCACATAAGTTGTTCTTTTGAGTCACAACCATCCCTTGATTAACCCCTATTCCTATACCACCAAATGTTCCTCTGCCATCGCATCGCCAAGGTCGAGCCTCCCATTCTAAATCCTAACCGTTAATTGCAACTCGGTCTGTAAAGCCACGCGGCTAGCATTCTCCACATTCCTCCTCGGCATCCTTCCTATCTTCCATGCCTCCGAAGGAATTTGCAATAGGTTGTTGTGATCATAAAATTTGGCCGTGGTTTGATATCATCTTTATAACCTGGAAACCATAACTCATTTCAAGAATGGATGCATGCGATTAGTGCATGCTCATGGCACATATTCAATACGAAAGACAAGAATCCATATAAAATGCAAAAAGTAATTCAACGAAATTCTTAAGGAAACCAAATTCCATATTCAAGATCGATGCAATGCACACAATATCACATAGTCCCTATGCCGTTCGACTTAGACTGACTCCAACACGACTCAAGAACACCGGTTTTGCAACCGGGCTCTGATACCACTTAAGGATGTAGCACCCCGCACGTGAGGCACCACATCCCCCGCACTATGGCTCAACACGAGTAACGAAATAACAAATCCGCACCCGTATCAAACCATAGCGAACGGGAGACAAACATAAAAACCTTCCTAAGCCAGGCGGAGCTAGACCCTGCAATGATTACCAATCCACAAAATATAATGCAGCAAAGCCAAAGTTCAATCTTACCAACTATAAGTAGAATTTGGGCTCTTCGGGCCTCTTTTAAACTCAAAGCAAAACTCAGTAAAGCCAATTTCATAATAAATACATAGGTATCCAATTTCATAATATAGCTGAAATGAATTATACATAATTCCAATACAGATGCGAATGCAGAGACTCTCCTAGCCTATGATACCACTTAAGGACTCCAAACACCTCCGCCTAGCTCGAAACTCCAAAGTTAAACCTGCACACTAAAGTGTTGGGGAGGGAAAGGGTCAGTCTCTAGAAGACTGAGTGAGCAGGAGCGATACATATATATAAAACATGCACATGCGAGTCATAAATTCCGAACAAGGTTTTGTTTGCGATTAATTCCCAAAAAGGGCAAGAGAATGATTAATCAATGCTCGGATTTTATGACTAATTAAATTAATTCATTACATTCATAAATCATACATAAATATAAGGCTCGGCGAGTGAGCGTGCACAATCTCCAACCAAACTCCGACCGTGTACGACAAATATCATTAATATGTTAATTAGGTGTTCATGCGATATATCATAATACATGCAGACCATATATCATAAATCATAATCGTTTGGGCAATCCATGTCCCGGCCTTCCCGCACGGTGCATAATCATAACATAACATATACATAAGAAAAGGTGTAAATCATAACCAACCTTCTTCCTCCGGGTGGTGGACGGGTTAGCAAGACCCGACCACCTCAGACATAGGCCAATGGGGTTTCATGACTCCCCCAAAGGCACTCAGCTCCCATTCCCCGCTAAATCTCCTAGCGAGGGCCGGTATCACCGTAGTTTGGTTGGGACTAGTATATGGGATCCCCGTCAGCCCTTGCTTCCTCGGTTAGCCACATATACTAAGTCCCGGGGCCCGTACAATCAGAAATCAGAAATGTGTCTCGCCAAACAATCAATTCATAAGTACATATCATAATTCATAAATCATTTGAAAAGGGTTTACTCGATTAATACATACTATAAGAAATCATACCTTACCGTGTAATTCGGCATATGCTATATACGTACCTCTCCGTGTCATCCTATTCCGTAGCTAGCATGAAGACACACGGTTTGGAGCATAGCCTCATTACAAAACCATTTTTAAGCTTAGATACGCTCATACATATAATTCAGAAGAATTTACTCGATAACTTCATTTGAAAACCATATATATATAATCATAAGGTTTTGGCCAAAGCTTTTCACATAAGGGTTGTAGGGTTTAATACGTAGCTAAAACGAAAACACCCTCACCTGAACCGTGACGAAACAAGGAACGGGTTAACAAGTGCTCGAAGGATCAAGATCTCTCCACCCTGGAGATAAACTGTACAAAAGACAACAAGACGTGTTCGTGAGACTCAAGACTCTTAATGAACCATATATGACGCACGACAATGAAGTGAATATGATATGAATGCATAAATGATCACATTATATCAATAAAATGTTCATGTGCACGATTAAGAAATTTAAAACATATAATCAACTCATTCATTCATATGTTTCATTCAATTTCATAAGTTCATAAATTCATATAAATTTCATAATTTCATATATTCATAACATTCATAATAGTCATAATGCTTATCAATTAATTCATGAATTCATTTAATAATCATAACACATAATATTCATATTCACATTTAGGAATAAAATAAATAGAACGTTAAATCAATAGTCAGTAAATTAAATACGCGAAATAGAAATCAACTAATTTTCAAAATTGAATTGTATCAAATAATGATTGAAATATATAATAAATATATTTAATCAATATATATAATATATAATAAACATATATAATATACATATAAATAATAATATATAATCATATGTACATATAAATATATATATATATACACGTACTCACACACACATGCATGCAATATATATACTATACACTATACACAAACCATGCATGCATTTATATATATTTTACATGCATATATAACCACAAAACCATGCACACACAAACTCACTCTCATGCATGCACACTAACACACACAACATATAGATATATATACATTACACACAGCAGAAGAAGCAGCAAAAGCCATGGATTCAATTACAGCAACCACAGCACAAGGAAGACGCAGCAGAAGTTCAAGCAAAACGGGGTGACACCCCCGTGTCACCCTCCAAACCTAGGCCGAGACACCCCCGTGTCTCGGTATAGCAACCCCAGATCACACAGCACCCCCGTTCCTCGCTGGAACGGGCAGAAACGGCACCCCCGTGCCACGCACCAGCAACCCCTGTTCTCGGACAGCAAAACGCAGAAACAGAGCAGCCCTTACCCAGCAAGAAAGAAGGCAACCAAGGCAGCTAAACTAAGCATGAAAGGCAGAAATAACACGACTAAAATACATGCTAAAAGACCAAGAAATCTGACAGCAAAAGCATGAAGGATCACGGCATTCTTGACAACAGTTCATCATGCCAGAAAAACAGAGCAACCAACGCGGAAAAACAGGGCAAGAACAAATCACTCCTTCTCCATCTATCCATATCAGTTTAGACCATCAAATACTCATCTAAGAAACACTATTTCAACGTATGTATCAGTTTCAAACAAGCTCAAACAAGAAATGGAAGCATACGTGACATTCATGTGGAATTTCCTCAACATGTCATAAATGATATCTCATCAATATCTCAACTACCATGCAATCAATGACCATAAATGATATGAGGATGTAAAAACAATCAATATCAAGCTTGGAATCAATCAAAACCATTGAGAATCGAAGGAGATCAAGAAATTGCCCAAACTTTCTTATTTTCGCTAAAATGTCCAGAAATGATGAAACCATGATCAACTTCATGAATGAAAGGATGGAAATGATCAGAATTAATCATATAATACAACCCTAAGCTTACCTTGTTGATTGGTTGAAGTCTGGATGAGATTTGAGCTCCAAAATCTCCAAGGTTTGAAGGGTTACGGGACTGGAATGCAGGACAGTAGCTTTGGCTGAGTTTTGGGGCTTGTGTGAGGATAATCTCGGTCAAGGCTTGTTATTTCATGATAGATGGTTGAGTTAGGGTTTCAAAGAATCAAACCATGGTTAATTTGGTTATGGTTTGGACAAGATATGGCTGATTTAGTGCAACAAGGTCAAGTTGGTCGCCGATTCGTTTTTCGGTTGAATTTCGGAGGTTCAAACGACTTAGGAAAAATGTAAGGCTAAGTTTACTAAACTCGAATTTTCGTTACGAGTTCAGCGGAGTTGACGGAACTCGAATCCGAGTTCCCGAGCTCAAGATATTAAATTCGGAACCAAGGGTATGCTAAGTGCTCGTTAGCCCCCGATTTGGTTCCTCAAATCAAATTAAATCTGTTAACATATCAAATGAATTCGAAAATGTAAACCGAGCATAAAATCAAGTCCATAACACATATATGTACGACATACTACAATTCGTGGCAATTCGATATCATATCATATAAGAACGATGCACAAAATTAACGATATGATCACTCCATGCAATTCATGCATAATTTATAAAATTCCCATGCACAATTAATTCCCATGCAAAATATTAAATAAGTAAATAATTAAACAAATTCTAATATTAAATAAATCATGTTTAGTCACGTAATTAATTAATTAAAACATGATTAATTAACATAACACTTAATTAGCATAATCATTAAATTAATAATAAAATACATAAACATATATATATACTTAAAGAAATAGTTATATATATATATATATATATATATATATATATATATATATAAAACGACATATATATATATTTTAGAGTTAATAATAAATTAAAAATAAACTATAATAAAATTAATTAATAACAATTATAATAAAATTAAATATAAAACACATAAAAACAATTAATCACATAATTAAATAATTAAATTGCACAATTTAGAAGCAAATAAGGCATATTAATAAAATTGAAAAACCGGGGCGTTACATAACTCGTCTGCTCCCCATGATGGGTGTTGAGAAAATGATGGGTAGTGCTTCAAATCCGCTTCCCATCGGAAGTATCCCCGTGTTGACTGATTCAACCATTGTTACGGTGATGGGAGCTACTCCGCCAACCAAGGACAGTGAAAACACCCTACAAACTAACACCGGGGGGGGGAGGGGGTTTGAGGAATTCACGAAGTCAAAATCTCAGAACCGAGGATGGAGGCTTGCTGACCCTTCTAGGTGTGGGAGGCTTCCCACCTAGAAGGACGTCCCTGCCTGAAAGACTGGACCTGCCCGCTGGAGTAGGCAGGCAGGGGGATTACCAGCCATCTGCTGAAGAGCTGGAAGTATTGCTGAGCCAGACCTTTAACCCCCAGCAGACTACCAGAATGACTGATATACCTGAAGGGGCGTAAGTAGGAAGCAGCACCGCTGCCATACAGTTCCAGGCCAAGAGAGCAGCTGAAGGAACTGGAAATCAGGAGGATGACCAGCAGGCCGTTGGAAGGCTGGGAGGGCTGCAAACTCCATTGCCCCTCTCCCACCAGGTTACTAGGACTGATGGATCTGGAGGACCAGGATGCAGGGCGCCGCGCCCTGCTGGTACACTACGCCTCACAATAGACGAGGTACATCAATGGATTAAGGAGGATGTCGCAGCAGCTATGGCAGGCCATAACGAACCGCCTATCCCGGGACGGGAAACGACCTTACCTCCCCTTGCTACGGAGTCGACTACTAAGGAAACAGCCCCACCTCCAGCTGGTGGAGGCCTCCCTCCAGGTGTGTACCCCCCGACGGTTCGCGTGGACCTGGAGACTAGCGTTTCTGCCAATGAAATCAACATTAACTCGAACGTGAACGGGCAGGGAGTAGGAGGAATTGGAGCACTCGGAGCAGGGGGCCTGCAACGCAGCAAGTAGCACCACCCCTGCCTGCTAATTACCAGCCAGTTAGAGGAGGACCTGAAGCGCCAAACCAGTTAGATTGGGCAGTCAGGCTGCAGTAAAGGCTGAAGGATATGGAGAGAAGAGAAAGGAACAACGCCCCTGCTAGAACGATCAGAAGGGGCATGCCTTTCAGTCAGAGGGTCATGGACGAGAAAATCCCACACTAACCGACTCCACCCTTGGGGGAGTCGTACCATCAACTGGAAGAAACCAGTGAAGTGAAGAGCAGGAGGGGGCTACAGAAATCCGCTGTCCTTCCAGGTGCAGGAGACTCCTTGCTTGGAAGGGCCCCCTACCTGAAGGGCTATGCCCACCTGCCCCGGCAGGCAGTTAGGAGAATGATCAACCCTTTGCTGGAAGTTTGGAAGGGTTGCCAACTCGAACACCCTACACCCAGCAGGTTACCAGGACTGCTGATATGTCCGGAGGGTTACTGCTGGGAGGCAGCTTCGTTGCAGGGTAGTCACGTACCAGGAAGGAATGCACCAGGACCAGGAAAAAACCTGTCGGGAAAAAGACCACCAGGACCAGGAAAAAACCTACCGGGAAAAAGACCAACAGGAAGGAATGCCCCCAGGCAGGACTATGGCAGGAAGGACCAACTACCGAGGGTGAAGGAGCAGAGAAGATATCTCTCACCAGAAAGTTTCAAACGACTCTTGTAGAACCAGGAAGTGTAGGAGAAAGTGAGCTGGAGGAGGATCCCTAGGAGAGTAGAAACGCTGAAACCTATATGAAAGCTGGGCCGCAGCTAGGAAGGGCCCCTCAAAGTTGTGAAAATTGCAGGACGAGAAGCCCACAAGCTGGAAGAGACTGACGGAATAAGGTTACCTCAACCTTGAAATGCTCAAAACCTGGAAGGGTTTTTCTGCTGAGCAGGCAGGCAGCATGTGCACCTGGAAAACTGACAGAAAAGAAAACATATTAGAAAAACTTCCAGGTCACGCCTCCTTTATTTATTTATTTATTTTTTTTTTTTTGAACTCGACGATTATTTGCGTAAATACTTATGCTCAAAATTATGCGTGAACATGATTTGTGTGATTATGATTATGAAGTTTTTGATGGGAATGAGAAAGCGCATGCAATGAGAACGTTGTATGCATTTTATTGTTCAAATTGACACTTGAGAGCAGACACATGTAAAGCCTCCGCGACTACATCGTTAAAAGATCAAGCTTTAACGATACTTGAAAACCCGGGTTGAAGGGGGCACACAAATAAGCCCCTCTTGGGAAGGCGGGTTGATTACACAAATGCCTTGGGAAGAGCTAGAGGAAAAGCTCTTGGGAGTGATTCTCCCCCTGCTCCTACCAGATGGGTTGGCCGCCTAGCTGGAAGAAAGCAGTTGATGCTAGGGTCGGAGAGAATGCCCTCATCAGAGCAGGATCTGGCAGTCTTTTACTATGAAGACTGCATCGAACCAGATACCCTTGCAATATGAAAAACATGTGCTGAAAAATCAAGTGTCCAAAACATTCATGAACGCTCGGTGGAAATGAGCGAAAACAAAAATTCAACTGGCAGCTCAAAGGAACCGAGCTCAGCCTAGTAAACTAAATTCAAAAACAAATGCAAGAGAAAAATTTTAAAGTCTTTGCAGGTTTAGGAAATTCAAAGGAGCTTAAACCTCCCTTGCGTTGCTGACTTTGTTGGGAAATCAACTGCTCCGGCAGACGGAAAGGAGTGCTAGATGAAAAAATACCAACAGGGGGGAGTCGAACCTTCTGCTTACAACTGTCCAGCTTTATCCCTGTAGCTGCCGAACCTGGCTGCAATACTTGCTGCTGAACGTGAAAACCTCCACCTGAAGGGTACATTCGGACATTAGCTGGAGGTTTCACAAGAAGCTCAGCAGGAGGCAGTTCCTACTACTTATCTCAACCTCCTGCTGCTACGCTGTTGATCTCATCCTCCTGCTGCTGACTGACTGATCTCAACATCCTGTTGCTGAGTTGCTGATCCCAATCTCCTGCTGTTGATTCCAGACGCATATTCTCGTTGAAGGATGCTGGGAGAAAAAGCAACAATCACTTTTCAACGTGCAACTAAGATTCAACCCAAATCATCATAAGAGCGCAAAGACAACAAGCTGGAAAAGAGAAACTAAAGCTGATTTCAATTGAAGCAGCAGAAAGAAGCAAACAAGTGACATTTCCAACACAGCCAAAGAGACAACCCCAAAGAAGTTCGCGTTATCAAAGCTAAATCCAGCATATTTTTATTACGAGAAGGAAACAACGAGTGATCTTTATTACAAGAAGCCAACAATTCAGCAAAATCAATATTACATGCTCTAGATACAAGAAATAAGTGCAATCTTAGATACAAGAAATAAGTGCAATCTTCATCTGCAAGAAGCCGGAAACATATCATTCACTTGCAAATCCTGTCCGTCCCCGTCAAGCCAGCTGCCAAACAACGCATCAACATACCATCAAGTAACCACCAAACAATGGAGAAGGCAAAAATTCAAATTTCTCTTGCAACAAGCACGTCTAGCAAGGGATATCATATCCAATCCACGGCAAAGTACAAAAAGCAAAAATTTCTCACCGAAGAGGGAAATCTATTCAATTAATTTTCCATGGAACCGACTCTCGATCCAGCTCTGCAAGCAAAAATCAATCGTTTAGCATCCAAAATGTGAGAGATTCACAAAGGAAAAAGTGAGACAGAAAAGAGAAAAGGAAGAACAGATTGATGATGTGATTAGCTCCGGCTAAGCTCGCCGGCGGCCACCGGCGTCACCGCCATTAGAGGTGAATGGATCTCAGGCCCCGACTAAGGCCGCCGCCGAAAACAAGGTGGAGCCGCCAAATCTGGGCCAGTAACATCCCCAAAGTTACACAGGCAAACCCCCTGCTCTTCTTTGAAAAAAAAAAAGAGAGAAAAGAGAGTGGAGGATGAAGAAGAATGAGATCTTCACCTATACGGAGGAGCAGCAGCGGCGAGTGGTGGTGCGTCAAAGCCCGATGACCGAACGGCGGCATGAAGCAGCGGCGCTGCAAGAAAACGAACAAAAAATCCCAGATCTATTCAATTTGGGTTCTTCCCCGTTCAAGAAACCACCTAGCATAGGGACCGCCGACGACGCGGTCGCAGCAGCGGTGGTGTAAGCGAAAGTATGACAGCAGCGGCGACACTTCCACCTGCTAGGAGAAGAAAGAAAAAAGCTTAGAGGTGTTGCTGTGATAAAGGAGCAGAGAACGGCACTTGAGCACCGACCGAAATAGTCGCCGAAGATGAGAGAGGCGCTGACCAGCAGAGAGAGAGAGAGAAAGTTGATTCTAAGAGGCTTACCTTGGACGGAAGTTTTCAATGGATGGGTGGAGAAGATGATATATCACTTTTGATTTAACCAAGAAAAGCAAACTCTACGCCACATAGGCTCTACATACTGGTGATATTACTCCTTTTTCTTTAGCTTATTCTCTCTTTTAAAGTTATTAGTCCCTTAATTTTGTAACGGTAATTTTGAGCTAAGGAATATTTAAGCGAGTTCAAGAATTATATCAGCCATCTTTTTGGATAATCATCCTAATAAATTCAAGAGAATTGTTTTGATAATTTAGAACAATTATTTTAATAATTCAAGACATAATTAGATCTTGTATGTTGTAGAATTTTGTCCTCGTTAAATTCTTGGGTAGATGAATTATTTGCAGATATCTGGAGAAATCTTGATGAAAGTTTTCGCGCAAGACAATCAACAAAGTAAAAGTAAAATTATTGCGTGCCAGCTGCCTCAGTAAAATCGAAAAGAAGCAGAATTTCTTGGGTCCTTACATGAGAATGAGAAAAACAACCGTACGCGACAAAACTCTTCAATACCCGGTGACATAATTCCCCTTTTCCTTTAATTCCTTGTTCCCTTTAATTTCTTGTATATCTACAAATTCATGAATTGTAATTCCACAAAAAGAAAAAAGTAGTCCTCTGGCAAGGAATTACTTTGCTAATATGGAGAATTTTTGGAGAAGCTTACCTGACACAAAGAACAATCGTCTCGGCGAACGTGTAAGAAAAAAGGGGAATTCCTTTTGAATTCACCACCAGAAGTGGAATCCTATGTCACAAGGCTTCTCAAATTTGGTGATATCTCTCTTTCTCTTACGTTACTCTTTCTTATAATTAATTTAGCAAAAGTGATCTTTGACTAAAGGCATACTTGGGTGATTTTATGAATTGCTGGATATCTATCCTGTTGAAATGATGGTAGTGATTCTTTGAGTATCTTTAAAAAATACAAAATATTAGAAAGAGTTATCTCAATTATTTTTCAAATTTCTCGTTGATTATCGAAAATTATTCGGATAATTTTTAAGTAATTATTTTAGCAACTTTGATTTTTGATTTTCAGGGAATTATCTCATTGGTGTTAAGAATAAATTTATTCCCTCTTAATGATTATCTTCCTGGCTTAGGATGTGATCATATCTTGAAATATATTACATCTTGAGAATATGCATTGCAGGATTGTATTCCCGCCAAATTTTGGAGAAGCAGAAATATTTTACAGAGTATTTGTTCCCGCTAAACTCTAAAATATATATATATATATATATATATATATGATATATTTGCAAAGAGATGGCATAGCGTGATTGGAATAGAAGCAAAGTATTGGTGGTGAACCTCTTGAATCTCGGGTGATACCTTTTCTCTTATTCAATTTCCTTTTTATTTATGAGATTATTGATTATAATTCTGTGAAGAGTGTGTAATCTCTTACTAAAGAGATATCTAGGTGAGTGCTGGAATAATTGTAAGAATTTGAAAGACTCATCCTATGAGGACAAAATTTATTTTAATATTTTTCTTTTTTTATGGTGGGACCATAAGTAACATCTTGTAAGGCCTCGTTTACTTTGGTGAAAGGGATATTGGCAGTCATGATATAATAGGTTAGAGTAGTTAGACTATTGATTAATTACCTTTGTTTACTTTTTGTGTCTTGTTGGCAGTTTATTAAATTTTTTGTTTACTTTTTCTAGTAGTTAATGGCGGTCTATGTGTCAATTACCATTTTACCCCTTATTTCATTATTTTGTTTGCCCCCTTCTCGTTATCCCCAGAAATGAAGAGGAAATTTGGCCTTTTGCTAATCAAATTGGATATGACTCATTCAAATTCAATTAACACCAAATTTTGTAAGTATGATGCACAAAATTACATAATGCCTTAACACACTTCTGTGAATCAACTTCAGTGCCAAATTGAAAATCATAATGCATTAACATGACATCGACACAGTCCCAAATAACAATACATTCCTTCTAAAAAAGGCCATCGCACAGATCAGCAAATTCCGAAAACAAAAAATGACCTTGGAAAGGCTTTCAGAACATCATTCAAAATCTACAATAAACAACATCAAATTGGACTCCATCTAACTATAGTTTATCAATACTTTGCACCCATCCAGCAAAACAACTTAAATTGGAGTCCAGAACGCACCCAGATCATAGTTTAAAAAAACCAACAGACAACAAACTTGTGTTGAAGAAATTTGCTATTAACGTAGCTTACCATCGATGACCATTTGAACCATCACTTGTCGAGCGGCGGTATTCATGCCGAAAAACATGTTCTTGCCTTTTGATGGTGTCTTTGGCAGCACCCAGTCGCGATGCAACAACACGTAAAATTGAAGTGGACTCGCTGCAGAAATTTGTTATTCCTTCGATAACCGTTTGGCGCTTTCCAACCGTTGCCAATGATGTCTTTGGATGCAAGGACGAGGTTATTCTCTTCTTGTACTGTCCAATCACATCGGTCTTTTACCTTTGACGTACCCACACCCTCCATATGTGGCATAGACGACATCTGCAAAACTTAAATTACAATTTTTGAGGGGTCACTTTATAAAAACAAATAATTTAAGCATTGCATATAAACATAACATTCAAAACAGAAAGTAATAGTACATTACACAAATAACAGAATAACAGCTTGTTGAATTACAGACTACACCCTTACTAATTCTATGAAGTTTTGACATAAAACAAGAGCTTTGACATAAAACATGTTGTAAAGAGTCCCAGACAATTTGGGCAGGGATTTTAGCTAGAAGGTTGTACTTCTCATAACATTTACGTCTACTTTCTTGATCCAGAACACCACCTCGTAAAACCAAGCAAACCAGCAACAAGAAATTAATCACTTGAAAGCGGATGATCTCTAAAGCAATAAAAGCCTCTTCCTCGTTATACATACTGTCCATTCTATAATTTTTCAAAGACTCAGCTTATTTGCAAACGAATTCATGAAAACACACATCCTATAAACAAACAAAAAATCGTAAGAATCACACAAACCGGCCAGTAGTGAGTTTGTCAATGCTTAATATTCATGAAGTACAAACCAGTGGAGTAGGATGTAAAACACAAATCCGCCAAAAGCAACTAAACTATCAACAGCACAATACACAGACTCCGAACTGTAAAATTCATCAACAACTAATACTCATGGTCAGAATATTTATTCATGTACAATGCAATAACAACTTCCTCCTCATTAAACAAACTCTCCATTCTACAAGTTATCAAATACTCAGCCATATTATATAAAAAATGTATCTTTTAAGCATAATTATATCCAACAACACTCATGCAGCATACAAATACACCACCACTGACGCATCATTCCACTTACGTAAACAACATCAACTGTACCGAAAATCACAAGTTGTTTAATATAGCAAAATTGTTTCTTCCACACATAAATACAACCAACAAGACTCATGCAACAGACAAATAAACGAGCAATCAGACCTTAGCCAACATCAGCTATACCCAAAATCACAGTGGTTGCTTTCAAATAAAGTGAAAAAGCAAGCTAATCTAACAGCTCAAAGAACCATCTACATAAACAAAATCATTTTGCAAAAGTTTAGATTAGTAATATTACCGGATTGTTGCAATGATGAGTATCTACGAAATACCCAAGAACCCTAACCCTGCGTCTCGAATGTTATGCAATACATCAGACTCAATTCAATAAAAAAGGGTGAAAATTTAGGGCCAAATAGAATGAAGATTACCTTTAGCACAGCTATAGTCGTCGATTTCTGTTCGTATCGCCTTGCAATCGTCTAGCTACAACCATTAACTGAAGCCTGCAACTTAAAAAATGAGGGAAATTCTGATTTTCGTTATTAGGTTGGGGGGTTAGGATTTCAATGGCATTCTTCCGTAATTAAAGCCAATCCTTGGATTCAATTGTAATTTACCATGCCCAAGAAAAGCCATGATTAGCAAGACACGCCAAATTCGCGTGTGTGATGGAGCTGCCAATTTCTGCCAAACCTACGGGCCTGTACGGTAATTCAAGGCCGCCGCCCATGAAAAGGAAACAACAGATTTCAACAGATAACAGTCTCCAACCCACGGTTACCAAGGAAGTAAACGAGGCCTAAGAGTCTTATCAAATTTCGAAAAATTGAGATGTTTGCAGATATCTTTCAAAACTTGGATGGACAGGTATTATGTGGCATAACTCATCAAATGCGCAAGGCAAATGAAGTTTTCTTTTGAGATACTTAAGGAAAAGCCAGCCTATGCTATAAGAATTCTAGAATATATTTTTGCTTGAATTATGAGAGGAAGAGAAGCAAATCCTATGGCTCAAAGACCTCCGATCCCCGGTGCTATTTCTTCATTTTTCTTGAAATTATTCCTCTTTTGCTAAATTATTAACCTCCTAGCAACGTAGTGATAATATTAACCCAATTTGCTTTGACTATCTTTTTTGATAATTATTATAACAAATGTAAAGAAAAGTATTCTCTTTGGCAATAAATTACTTTGGAGAATTCTGGAGAAGCTTATCAGGTACGAGAGAACAATTGTCTTGGTAAATATGCAAGAGGAAAGAGGAATGGCTTTTGGAATTCAACAAGAAAAAGTGGAATCCCGTGTCACAAGACTTCAACTTTGGTGACATCTCTCCCTACTTTTTATTCTTGTGTTTATGTTATTTTACAAAATTATCAATCTTAACTTTGGGGTGATAAATTTGGATGCCCAAAATATTTGGAGCAAATTTTAAGAGTCTACCCTCGTGATTTCTCGAATTTGAGATTTATCTTACTAACGTGAAAAATTATTTTGTTTACGGCAAAAGATTTTCCATAAAATAATTATCTAGTGATATATGATAGATGAGGAAAAAAAATCATATTTATGATTTAAAATATAATTGGGTCTTGAGAAATATGTTGCATAAATCTTGTTTTGAAAAAAGAAGAGAAGACGAAGGGAAGAGAAGTAGGGAAATGTACGACAAAGCATGAGAAAAGAAGACATAGTGAAAGAGAAACTTTGATAAAGTAAATAGTTGAAAACTTATGTGATGGCAGACTCTTCAAATGACAGGTGATATTTTACCTTATCTCCAATTCTCCTTTTTCTGCAAAATATGGATCGTAATTTCAATATTGAAAAGTATGACAATTTTGGATTAAGAGTTATCTTGACAATTTTAAGAAATATCTTGATGGCTTAGAGAAGTTATCTTCACATGTAATACATGCTGGGATTTTTAAAAACATGTTACAATATTTTATTTCTACCAAACTTTTGGGAAGAAGAGTTATCTGACAGGTATTATGAGGATCATCGATGATAAATTCTACGTGGTTTAATTGTGTTGAAATTCTTTGTGCACAAAATCAATTTGGAAAGGAAAAGAAAGCAGAAAATGAGCATAACAAGCAGGAAAGATCAGAGAGGAGGATAAACCATGTACGAGCTAAAGGAGATAATTAGCAGAAAAGTTATAACATGCTGAATATTCCAAAGATCAAGAAAGAGAAGCAGGAAGGAACGCAACAAGTAGCAAGGAAAGCAGAAGGGAACTGAATGAGCAGAAAGAGAAATGCAACGAGCAGAAAGAAACATGTGAAGGGAAAATTAAGCTGAAAGGAGAAAGCAGAACATGAGAAGGGAAAATTAAGCTGAAAGGAGAAAGCGGAACATCAAAAAACTCTCAAGAAGCAGAACGTCAGCAAGTTTCAAGAAGCAGAATGTCAACAAGTTTCCTCTCAAGAAGCAGAACGTCAGCAAGTTTCAAGAAGCAGAATTCCAACTTTGCCTTGGGTACGGGTCGCAACGGTTATACTCTTTTTACTCATGAGGGTTTTGTCCCACGTGGTTTTCCCGAGTGAGGTTTTTAATGAGGCAATCACCGTACCCAAGAAGGGAGATCAACCGGTTCAATACATCTAACACCCAAAATTGTTCTCCGATATTTCACTACTCTCACAGTCGTCCACACTGTTCGACTGTAAGAGTAGGGGGGAGTGATGATACTGGCGTATTTTACAATTTAATTAATTGGAATTAAGAAGAGTCCAAGAGAAATCAAGAAAGAAGAAGTGAAGAAGAGGGTGAGAGAAAAAGGGAGGACCAAGTTAGAAAAGAGAACGTGCGAGTGAAATTTGAGTTCAAGTGTCCTCACGTGCCCACATAAGTGGATCTATAAACTGCCAGAAAAGAGTATAAATTAAGAGGAGATATCTCACAATCGAGGATCAGATTTCTCAAGCTACGATATATCCACTTTCAAAGAATTATTGAACTCTCTCTCTCTCTCTCTCAAGAAAACCCTCTTTCATTCACTACGCGGTATTATTCCTTTTTATCTTTATAAGTCAGCTTGAAGATCTTAGATATTCTCTTTAGCAAGATATCACAATTTGTCCATTATCCACAAAATATTATTGTATTTCAGAATTATCAAGTTTTCCAAGACAATACGACGGAGATTCATTCATTTCACTTTAATTCTCTTTTTATATTTTTGTCTCAGTATTATTGTTATTCTCTATCCCATTTTAGTGTTACTCATTTCAATTAATATTTCATTTAATTGTTCTATTTTACAGCTTGATACATCGAATTCCCAATTTAACAAATTAATTGGTGTTAGCCATTTTTTGGCAAACATCAAATATATTTTTTTAATTTTATATCTCATTTAGTTAGGTTCAATCAAACCATATAAAACTCTCCGAATCAAACTATTTGGATGATAACTAAAAGTCTGGTTCTCCACAAAGGTTTTTTACTTTTTTTAATAAGTAGGTTCTTAAAATAAAGTTATCTACATATAATTTTTTAATAAGTAAGTTTTGTATGACTTTTTAAAGAATTAAGATAAAATTGGTCGCCATTAAATTAAAACTTCATCAATGGTTAATATGAATATATGGTTCCTATTGATATATTTTTTGCAATATTTTACTTTTTTTCTTTTTTGTACTAATTCAAGTATCAATTACGATTTTCATTAGACTAATATTTATGTTAGTGGAATTTAAATTTAGGACATCCAAAGTTATGAGATCTCCTTTTTATTATAATGAGCCGGAGAATTTCTCGAATTGAATTTTTTTCTTGATTTTTATGACTTTTGTATAGAATATTTACAAAAGTTTTGGAGAGCTTATAAAATATATTAATATAATGGGAAAATATCATTTTTCGTCCTCTAAAGATGTTATTTTTTTATTTTGATCCTGAATTTTTATATTTTCTCACATTGCATCATTTTTTATTCGATTTTTCTCAATTTTAGTCCTCCGCATGCTACGTGGCAGAAATTTGAGAATTTTAACTGATTTTCCCTCCAAAATCTGAGTTGGTATATGAGGTGGATTATTAATGTCTAAGGAAAAAAATAAATAAAATGCCACATGAGTAAATAAACAATTCTTATTTAATAAAATATCCCTCTATTATAGTTTTTTTTTCTAATTTTACCCAACTTCATCTTCTTTCTCAATTAAAATAAAAAAAAACTCAACTTTTCTAATTTTACCGACTTTGTCACCTTTGCGCCACCGCTTTTTCGTTGTCCAGATGAATTGGACGATGGGACCACCACGGTTCAATTCGTGACATTCGAAAAGCCTACCAATTTGACCCCATTCGCCGGAAACGGCCGTTCAGAGCCCTAAAAGTCGCATCACCGTGTGCCTGCCGGCGCATTCTTCAAACGGTGATATCTCCACCAAAACATCACATCAATCCTCGAGACCACTCCCAGTAGATTTCTCCTGAAGAGTACTACAATTCCCATGCTGTGGGTGCTCCGATTAGCTTCCGAATTTGCTGGAAACGAAGTTTGAAACTCGTGCCTGTTGCGGTTGTCTTGGGCCTCTACTTTGCCGGCCAATATCTCCATTTTCCGGATGTTTTTGGGCCATGAAACCACTCCTAACTTGCAGCTCTCATCGAGTAGATGAACTTCCATACCTCATTCACCGAATTCCGTTACCGGAGTTGGGCGCACGACTCGTTTAAAGTTCCAACTGATTTAAGCCGCGATCAGTCATGTTTGTAACGCCCCACATCTTCGTACGTACAGGTATGAGTCACAAGGGTGATACTTCCGCTTTTTAATTATTTAATTATGCAATTATATGTTAATTTTAATGATTATATGCTATTTGAATTTATATGGAATTAATTGTTGAACTATGAATATGAAATTTGAACGTTTGTGCTTATATGACTTCGAACTTGAACTGTATGCGCCCGAATTCAATTTTGATTTTTGTGAAAACTTGATATGCATGAGATATATGAATTATGAACATGTTTATACGCTCGTTTCATGTTTTGGGTTTGTTTATTGAGGTTTTGAATTGTTTTGGTGGAACAGGACTTAAAGGGGCTAAAGAGCATTTAGCACACCTTGGGTTCTGGGAAGCATAACTTGAGCTCGGGAATTCAAATTCAAATTTTAAAACCGCCATTGGACTCATTTCGACGATTCGGATCCAATGGAACAAGTCTCATAACTTTTTAACCCCGTTTGAACCTCCGAAATTTTCCCGAACCGAACAGCTTGCACCACGGTGACCTATCCTATCCGTTTTGGCCATATCCGACCCGTTTAGGCTCCAAATAACCCCAAACTTGAACCCAACTCTTTCTAAATTAAACCCCTTTTTGATTTTGTGCCCCATATTCAAACCATACATGAAAGAATAGAGAAAATCAGCTCCAAGCAAGAAAGAAGGGCCATTCCTATCACTATTCACACCCAAGGGATTTTGAGCTCATATCTCTTTCATCCTTCACCCAATTCAAAAGGTAAGCTAATTCTTGTCTCCATCCTCTTGTGCTTCTTTTAATCCATCATTTGTTAATTTTGAGCTTGAATTGACTAAGTTATGGCATATGACATAAATAGTGTGAATTGTAAGGGTTTGTGCTCTTGAATGTAATTCCATGACTTTCCTTGTGATTTCTTTTAATATAAGCATGATATATGACCCTAAGACCTCCATAAATGTTTCTTTGATCATGTTTTAGTTGGTGGTTGAGTTACAATAAAGTTACCATTAATGAACTTGGAAGAAAATGAAAGACATGAACTTATTTGCACCTCTTGCTTTTACCTCTTGTTGGGGCTCAATTTTATCTAGCTTTTTGGCATGAATTGCATGAGTTTTTACTACCAAAACTTACCTTAATATGTAAACTTCATGTTAGTTTGGTTTTCTTGGAGTTTCAGGGGTGAAACAAGGGAACTTTGATTTTTCAGCCCCTTCGTACGCTAACGCCCGTTATGGGCGTTAGGCGTGGCCATGCTTAACAGTCGTTTCCTCACCTGGGGCCTTTGTACCCACTAACGGCCGTTAGGGGGGCTTTCTAAAGAAGGGAACTAATGGTCGTTAGTCCCCCAGACTCCATGTTTGTAGCACCCTAACCCCAAGGCACTACATCCCCCGCACTATAGCCTCGATCGACGTATGAAACGGACAATCCATACATAAACCAAAACTATAGCGAACGGGTGACAATAAAAAAAACGAGCTAGGCGGGACACTCCCCAACGTAATTAGATTAAAACATGAATTTAAAAGCGGAAGCAATACGCCAATCATACATATAGGTACCATATTTACCGAATAGATACATATTAGGTACCAACTGAACTATCAATACATTATCATCTCTTAATATTCTATACATGCTCAAATAACCAAAATGTGATAGTGATGATCATACATGATAGCTAACAAAAGTATATACATGAACGATACAACGCTAGACCCATGATATGCACAACCGGACCAGACTCCCGCCTAGCATGACCAAGCTTTCGAGTACCTGAAAAGTGAAGTATCAGTCTACCGAAGACTGAGTGAGGGGCAATAAGATATATATATCACACGCCACATGCAAGTCGTAACCTCGGGTGAAGGCTTTGAGAATTAAATAGATATATATAGTTCAAGAAAACTTATCCTTTGCCCGAGATTACAACTAATCATTTTAACAGTTTAACTTGATCATTTCATGAACATGTGGCCCCGGCGAGTAAGGGCGATTCTCCAACCGTTACACCAATCGTAAACAATACGTGCTTGCTTTATCAATTCAATACATGATCATGCATTTCAATTTAGTGCTCACATAGACAATTTCATGCTTGAAATCATGCAATAACCCGAGGATAACCCGACATGCCGGATTAATCCACAGTCTCCTTCTTCCTCCGGGTGATAGCGGGTTTGCAAGGCCCAACTATCCACGACATGGTGTGTGTAGGGAACATGACTCCCTAGACACGGAACTCCTTCCACCACTAATCTCCTAGTGGCTTCGGGGGTGATCCCAACAATGTGAGGATAATTCAGGAGTTACCCGTCAGCCCTTGCTTTCCCGGTTGGCTCAAGAATTACCCTCGGGCCAACGTGCAATCATGTACCCGCCAAACTTGCTTGAAATCATGACAATAATGACTTGCTTGCTTGCTTGAAATGTTTATAACTTTGAAAACGTTTATATATGTAATAAGTTTTGGCCAAAAACAACACATAAAGGATATAAGGTTCTATATACCTAGAACAACACCTCACCTTTTCTTACAAAATACAATGAGGATATGCTCTAAGGAGCCTGCTCCTCGTCCATGCCCTCGTGACCTGTGCAAACATGACGTGTATACGTGAGACATGACCTAAAATGGACCAAATATGACGAACGGCGGACATGCAACGAGATGACGAGGAAAATGCAATGTGGCATGATAACATCTTGTTTCAGTACATATTGGATCATATAATTGCAATTCGGGGTCAAAGAAGTCATCGGATCGAGGGGCTATTTTCGTAATTTTATGCAGAAACTTTTGTTCTGCAAATCAGGTGGGAATGACCGTTCTGGATTCCCTTTGTAAATGGGAACGGTCGTTCCCATAAATCCCCAAAACGCGCCAACGATTTTTATTTTAAAAAGCACGCCTTTAGCTGGGAACGGCCCTTCCGGCACCAAGGCCAAAATGGGAACAGCCGTTCCCATGCTCGGCCGCCTATTTTTAGTTTAAAAGAGTGGGAACGCCCGTTCCCGTAATGCCTTGAGGCTGGGAACGGTCGTTCCCAGTTTCTGCATCTTACAGAAACAGAGCAAAAACAGGGGAGGCTCACGGGAATGCAACAAAGCAAGCAACAAAATCCCAATTTTGATCAACCAAGCTAATATTTCTGGAAATATGATGCACATATATTCAAAAGATGATAAAAGAACACTTAAACACATAAGGCATGAAGTATCATCAAGATTTCCAAGTTTCATGCTCAAGCTCATAGGGATCATTCAAGCTCAAATTTCCAACAATTCATGCTCTAAATCATGCCATCTTTCAAGATATGATCTCCTAATCATGCTTCCATCTACAATTAATCCATCTAGCATGTAATTCCTAAACCCTAGCTCACTCAAATATGATCAACATCATCAATTCATGCAAAACCAACCTTAAGAACAAAGAAATGGAGAAAGTGGATGAAGATGATGATCAACTCCCAATCTTGCAATATTTCTTGGAAATTCTTGATGAAAATGATAAAATTCTCTTTCCTTCTCCTTGCTTCTTGATACCGAGAGAGAGCAAAGTTGTTGGGAAATTTTTGGATTGAAAATGGATCAAGGAAGCATAGAGAAGCCATATTACGTGATTCATCATCCTTGATTTCAGTGAAATGTGGAAATTGCAATTGGATCCTTCACTTTATGAAATCATGCAATCAAGTATGCAATATTTTGAAATATGTGCAATTAAGTCCTTAAAAGTTTATGCAACTAAGCCCCTAAAGTTAGAAAAATAGTCGGGTAGGGGCAATTTGGGAATTAAAGCACTCTCGGTACTCGTTTTACGTAATAAATATTTTCCGTGTCATGAAATAATATTTCCAATAATATGAAATCACATAATTCACATAAATGACGTTTCATGAATTTTATAAAATTATGAGATGTCACGTATGGAAAATAAAGATTTAAAGTATTAAAATAAAATCTACGCTCAAAATCTCACACGTGGCGTGCTTACCTGTTCATCCGGAACCGGGGCGTTACAACTCTTCCCCCCTTAAAAGAATCTGTTCCCTAGATTCTCTAGTCTTGCGTGAACAACTCCGGGTGGAACAGTTTCATTTTATCTTCCGTTTCCCACGTAGTTTCCTTGGTTTTATCGATTCTCCACAAAACCTTAACCATGGGAATTCTCCGATTTCTTAACTCCTGAAATTTCCGATCCAAGATTCTAACCGGTCTCTGAACGAATGTCAAATTCGGTTCCAACTCAACTTCTTCCATGGGGAGAATCGTAGTCTCATCGGGGTAATATTTCCTGAGTTGTGAAACATGGAACACGTTGTGAATCCCCGTAAGATTCGGTGGTAGGTCCAGCCGATAGGCTACCTCGCCTATTCTCTCAAGGATTTCAAAAGGACCTAAATAACGAGGATTAAGCTTTCCTCCTTTCCCGATCCGGGTGAAACCTTTCCTTGGTGACACCTTCAAGAATAACTGGTCACCAACTTCAAACTCTAGATCTCTTCGGCGCTTATCGGCGTAGCTCTTTTGCCTATCTTGCGCGGCTTTCATTCGTTGTTGAATCATCTGAACTTTCTCAATCATATCCTGAACGACCTTGGAAGGTTTCTCAAATCTTTCACCTTTCTTTACCCCTTCTTGTTTTGAACATTTCCACTCTTCCAAGTCGAAGAACAACGGAGACCGACACTTTCTTCCATAAAGAAGTTCATACAGAGCCATCCCGATTGAAGCCTGAAAGCTGTTATTATATGCAAATTCAATCAAAGGAAGTTGTTCTTCCCAAGAACTTTGAAAATCCATCGCGCACGCCCGAAGTAGATCCTCCAAATACCTGATTAATCGTTCTGTTTGACCGTCTGTTTGCGGGTGAAATGTTGTACTGAACTTGAGCCTCGTTCCCAAAACGGCCTGTAATTCTTGCCACAACTTCGATGTGAACCTTGGGTCTCGGTCTGAAACTATGCTCACCGGAATGCCATGAAGTCGGATAATTTCTCTGTTATAGATCTCAGCCAACTTCGGAATCTTATAAGACATCCGGACCGGTAGAAAGTGAGCAGACTTCGTGAATCTATCCACGATTACCCAAATTCCATCAAACCCGCCTTTAACCTTTGGTAATCCGGAAACAAAGTCGATCGTTACTTGTTCCCACTTCCATTCGGGAATAGGTAATGGCTGTAGAAGTCCCGCGGGCTTTTGGTGCTCAGCTTTCACTTTCTGACAAGTTAGACAAAGTTTCACATATTCCGCAACATCTCTTTTCATCCCGTTCCACCAATAATATTGCTTTAAATCCTTATACATTTTGTTTCCTCCTGGGTGGATCGAATAGGCTGACTTGTGAGCTTCTTCGAGTAGAACCCGTTTCAATTCCTCAGGTACTACTACCCTGTTTTTAAATCGAAGCAACCCGGTCTCATCAAACCCGAAAGGACTCTCCAGATCAGTCCTAGCTTTACTTACTAGCTTCTGAACTTCCGGATCCTTATTCTGAGCTTCAAATAGCTGATACTTCAATTCCGGCTGAATTGTGATATTCGAAACCCGAGCTTTTAATATAATTGGAGCAACTTCCTCACTTTCCTTTATTTCCAAACCCGATACACTCGCCTTCCTGCTAAGCGCATTGGTGACCACATTGACTTTCCCTGGATGGTACTTGATCGTACAATCATAATCTTCTAACTTTTCCATCCAAGGCCGTTGCCTCATATTCAAGTCTTTCTGCGTGAATAGATACTGGAGTCTTTTGTGGTCAGTGAAAATCTCAAAGGAAGTCCCGTAAAGATAATGTCTCCATTTCCCGAGAGCAAAAATCAAGTCTGTTAGCTCTAGGTCGTGTGTTGGATAATTCCTTTCATATTCCTTTAGTTTTCGAGAAGCATAAGCGATCACTTTTCCTTTCTGAGTCAGAACACAACCTAAGCCCTCTTTAGAAGCATCTGTATACACGGCATACTCCTCTGAACCCTCGGGAAGAGTTAACACCGGAGCTGAGACTAATTTTTCTTTCAAAAAGTTGAAGCTTTGATCACACTTCGCGTCCCAGACAAACTTGACATCTTTCTTTGTCAATCGGGTTAACGGTGCAGCAATCTTAGAAAATTCCTGAACGAACCTTCTGTAATAACCGGCCAATCCCAAAAAGCTTCTGACTTCCGAGGCATTCTTTGGTTTCTCCCACTTAAGCACGGCCTCGATTTTCGAGGGATCGACTTCCAACCCTTTTCCTGAAGTTACATGTCCCAAGAAGGAAACCCGATCGATCCAAAATTCACACTTGCTGAATTTGGCGAATAACTGATGCTCTTCCAAGGTCTGTAGAACGAGCTTAAGATGTCTCGCATGCTCCTCGGCTGATTTTGAGAATACCAGAATATCATCGATAAATATTACCACAAACTTGTCGAGAAAAGGCCTGAAGATCCGGTGCATCATATCCATGAATGCTGCAGGGGCATTATTTAACCAAAAAGGCATAACCACGAACTCGTAGTGCCCATACCGAGTATTGAATCCTGTCTTTGGAATATCCTCGGCTCGGATTCGCAGCTGATAGTATCCCTGTCTTAAATCCAATTTTGAATAAACTTTGGAACCCTGAAGTATATCGAATAACTCCTCGATATGTGGGAGGGGATACTTGTTCTTGATAGTCATCCGGTTCAACTCCCTGTAATCGATGCACATTCTTAACGTTCCGTCTTTTTTCTTTGCAAATAACACCGGTGCTCCCCAAGGTGAAGAACTCGGCCGAATGTACCCAACTTCCAATAATGCCTCGAGCTGAACCTTCAACTCTTTTAATTCGGCTGGAGCCATCCGGTATGGAGTCTTTGAATATGGCTCAGCATTCGGATAAAGATCAATCACAAACTCTATCTCTCGTTCAGGAGGCAAAGAATCCAACTTCTCTGGAAACACTTCGGGAAATTCCTTCACCACTTCGGTGTCTTCCAATTTCACCTGGTCTTTGGGCTTGTTCAGAATATAAGCAATGAACCCTGTAGCCCCGTCTCTGACTAATTTCTGAGCCTCTGAGAATGAGAGTAGGGGTACTGTCTTCGATGTACATCCCGTGATAATCCCTGAACCCAACTGCACTTTCTTTGCTCGGAAATCCACGGTAGCACAGTGCCTGTATAACTAATCCATCCCCAGAATAGACCCGTATCTCTCCATGGGCATAACAATAAAATCGGTCAAGAATTCCCGGCCTTCAATCACCACTGGAACATCCCTGTAAACCTGATCCGTCTCTCGCCTACTACCGAAAGGAGTGCTAACTAAATAGCGTACAGAAGAGCACATAGCAGGCAAAGGTAATGCAATAGCAATAGAATGCGCAAGAAAGGAGTGTGTAGCTCCTGGATCAAATAATGTATGGATGTTCGTGCCATGAATGCAGATAATACCTTCAACTACCACGGCGGGGTCAATCTCCGCATCGTACTCCTCTCCAGTGAGTGTATACGCCCGAGCTCTCACAAGTGGCCTTGGACCTGCAGGTGGCGGATCCCGACGATCCGGACAACCATCAACTAAGTGCTCATCGCTCCCGCAGATCAAACATAAGCCTAACCTCCATCTGCAATTATCATAAAGATGTGTAGTAAGTCCAAAAAATCTGCAGCCCGGCTTCTGAGGTGGCTGTGGTGGTGCTTGTTGGAAAACACGAATCAGAAAGCAGCGGAATTTAAAAAATTTTTCCAACAAAAGGACCTTGAACTCTCAATCGTGTAACCAAATTCGTAAAGATAGAAAACTTACTTTTCTTTTATTCTTTCTTGAAGCGTTTCAAGCCACCCAAGAACGCTCTTCTCGCGGCTTGATCCCCTCTCCTTGGTAAAGCTCGAATCTTCAAACTTCTAACTTAAAGTCTCTAGAGAAAGTCCACCAACTTGACCACAATCTAACTAGTAAGGATGCTAGTTCTCTAGTTAGTGTTTAGGCTTAACCTAGGGTTTAATTTAATCTTGGAGAAAGGAAGGTGTTCAACACATGAACCAAGAATTGTCAATTAGCTCCATAAGGAGCTCGAGCTCCCCTATTTATAGAGAGAGGGTGCCGATCCAAATCCTAGTTGGGAAAGGATTTGGTTCCTCTCTCTCCTATTACTTGATCATCAAGTATTTTCCAACTTTGACTTTGAATTCTAATTCTAGTCAACTTTTAAGAGAGCTAAAAATATCCAAACTATTTTTGGATAATTTTATACTTTATTTATTATAAAATAAATAACTTATTTTTATCTAATTAATTAATTCATAATTAATTAACTAGATTATTTTCTCCAAAATTAGACTTTCTTTTTAATTCAAAATTAAACCAAAGTCTATTAAATAATTAACTAATTAATTATTTAATATATATATATAATATATATATATACACGTGTGTGACACGTGTCACAGTGACACGTGTCACTCACGTGAGCCACACGTGTGATTTCACACGTGTGGAACCCTCTTGGCCCGATTAACTCGTTTAATCATTCTCAAGCCTCAACTCATGTAACCAAGTTGTTGTGTGTGACCCTCTAGGTTCTCAATTCAATTAGCAGTGACCCTAATTAATTAATTCACTAATTAATTAATCAGTCCACAGATTAAACGACCATAGTCTAGCAACAGGTGTTTAACCCCTAGCTGAATTGGAATGTTCGGATTCGACAGAACCTTTAAGTCATTGATTCATGTGAGATACAATCCTCCTACTTACTATCTCTCAACCAAGATCTAGGGCAAGGGAATAATCAGAACCCTAATAATCCGGTCTTAAAGCTAAGTGCATTTCATATCCATTTGATCTCAATCCAAGAAACCCTTTTCTTGATGTCTTGATCTACTGCCTTGGCCAAGGACTCCATATGGCATATGAATGACTTACACAATAAGAGATCACCTTGCAAATGCAAGTGTAGGTCCTTTCTTGATTCTCATTCACTTTCACGAGTCACTTGTGCAGCCCCAGCATAAGCCTTGAATCAGTTGTCTAAGGCGACACCCTTTAAAGCTTATACCTAAGACTACAGAGTTAACTCATAAAGTGACAAGGAACCTCAAGTCTAAGGATCAATTAATCACATCAATGACTCGTGAGATATTTCCTAATCTGGAAGTTTCCATTTCCTGAAATAGAAACTTCCTTTCCCATTTAGGAATGTTCTCACACGGGGCGCCTCAGTGAACTCACTTATTAAAGTAAGCACCCTCATGTATCACGCACGTATCAACTATACACTTTCCACCTCCATGAAACAAGGTGGTCCTTCTTAAGGGCGTGATCCCACAAGCAAGCCTTAGAGGAGTCAGGTTGACACTCCCACTGTCTGTAGGACTCATCGGCTTGGAGTATTTTACTAATCATGACTTATGTGATATAGGGCTCGTTTCATGAACCATTTCACCTAAATGGCAGAGTCCTAAAGTCATCAGGATTAGGGGAGTTCTCATACATGCACAGATAAAGTAAACGCATACCAAACAAGAGCATATAAAGAAGTGTTGCCTCAATTCGTTATTTCATTCAAAGATTGTCTGTGATTACAATAAGGAAAAGCACAAAGCGGATATACAATCGGCTTTCTAGGGCACTATTCCTAACAATCTCCCACTTGCCCGTCAAAGCCATTCTAAAGCTACTCTAAGTCCCATCTTCTGAAGATGACCTTGGAAAGCTTCTTGACTAAGGGGTTTAGTAAGTGGATCTGCCACGTTCTCTGCTGATGTGACCCTCTCAATTAGCACATCTCCTCTTTTGATAATATCACGGATTAGGTGATACTTCCTCATAATGTGCTTGGTCCGTTGGTGAGATCTTGGTTCTCTTGCTTGAGCAACCGCCCCAGTGTTGTCACAAAACACAGTAATGGGGTCTTTCATGCTAGGAACAACATTCAACTCTTGAATGAAGTTTCTAATCCAAACACCTTCCTTAGCTGCATCATTTGCAGCTAAGTATTCGGCCTCAGTGGTCGAATCTGCAGTGGTTGTTTGCTTGGAACTCTTCCAACTCACTGCTCCGCCGTTTAGGCAGAAAATGTATCCTGACATTGACTTAAAATCATCTAAGTCAGACGCAAAGCTTGCATCGCAGTATCCTTCGACAGTAAGATCTTTCTGACCTCCGTAAACTAAGAATAAATCTTTAGTACTTTTCAAGTACTTAAGAATATTCTTCACGGCAGTCCAGTGACCATCTCCAGGGTCAGATTGGAAACGACTTGTTACACTAAGTGCATAAGCCACATCCGGTCGAGTACATAACATTGCATACATTATGCTACCTATTGCTGATGCATAAGGTGTATGAGTCATTCTCTCCTTCTCAAGGTTAGTCTTAGGACACATCTTCTTTGAAAGACACGTTCCTACACTCATAGGAAGGTTCTTAACCTTTGCTGACTCCATATTGAATCTCTTCAATACTTTGTCAATGTACATCGACTGTGATAGTCCTATTAACCTTCTGGATCTATCTCTATAGATTTTAATTCCAAGGATATAGGACGCATCACCAAGATCTTTCATCTCGAATTGGTTCGATAACCATAACTTAGTCACTTTCATGTCATCCTTCGAATTCCCAATAAGAAGGATGTCATCAACATAAAGTACTAAGAATTGCACTGAGGTCTCCAATTCCTTTCTATACACACATGATTCATTCGAAATTTGGATGAAGCCAAACGCTTTGACCGATTCATCAAATCGAATGTTCCAATTCCTAGAAGCCTGTTTCAATCCATAGATTGATCTTTGGAGTTTGCAAACCTTTTGCTCACTCCCACTGAATGTGAAACCTATGGGTTGTTCCATATAAATGTCTTTGTCAATGTCACCATTGAGAAAGGCAGTTTTCACATCCATTTGCCATATCTCATAGTCATAATATGCAGCAATGGCAAGCATGATCCGAATAGACTTTTGCATTGCAACTGGTGAAAAGGTTTCGTCAAAGTCCACGCCGGGTCTCTGAGTGAATCCTTTTGCAACCAGTCTTGCTTTGTAGGCTGCAATGCTTCCATCAACTCCAAGCTTTCTCGTAAAGATCCATTTGCAACCTATGGGTTTGACCCCATCAGGCAAATCTACCAAGGTCCAAACTTGGTTGGAGTTCATGGAATCCATTTCGGATTTCATGGCTTCTATCCACTGTTCAGACTTAGAATCTGAAAGTGCCTCCTCATATGTTGAAGGATCATTATCCTTTTGAGAGATTTCATGGAAGAATCCATACCATCTCTCCGGCTGTCTAGGATTGCATTCAGAACGCCTTAGAGGAGGATTTTCATGTGTATCGAAATTCGTGATTGGTTGTGGTTGATCAGAGTGGGACGTTTCTTTAGTGGGTGGTGTGGGGTCACTTTGTACTTCTTCTAATTCTATGATCTTGCCTTTCTTTTCTTTAAGGAACGGTTCCTCAAGAAAAGTGGCATTTCTGGAAACAAACACCTTTTGCTCAGATTGATCATAGAAATAGTATCCTATGGATTCCTTAGGATAACCTACAAAGTAGCATAAGTTAGAACGAGATTCTAACTTATCTCCCACTGTCCTCTTCACGTAAGCAGGACAACCCCAAATTCTTAAATAAGAATAACTAGGGATTTTACCATGCCACATTTTATAGGGCGTTTTAGGGACTGACTTAGAGGGAACTAGATTCAAAATCTTTGCTGCACTTTCTAGGGCATAACCCCAGAAAGAAGATGGTAAGTCAGTGAAACTCATCATGGAACGAACCATATCAAGTAGGGTTCGATTCCTTCTCTCAGAAACTCCATTAAGCTGAGGAGTTCCCGGAGGAGTCCACTGAGAGATAATCCCATTATCTTTGAGATGATTAAGGAATTCTTCACTAAGATATTCGCCTCCTCGATCAGATCGAAGTGCTTTGATCTTGTGACCAGTTTGGTTCTCAACCTCCTTTTGAAATTCTAAGAATTTCTCAAAAGCTTCAGATTTATACTTCATTAAGTATACATAACCATACCGACTAAAGTCATCAGTAAAGGTTATGAAATACTGATGATTGTTTCTAGTGCTTACACTAAGCGGTCCACAAACATCAGTATGGATCAAATCCAAAACCTTAGTGGCACGTTCCACAGTTCCTTTAAAAGGGACTTTGGACATTTTTCCTTTGAGACAGGATTCGCAAGAAGTTAACTCTTTGAGATCATTTTCAGAGAATGATCCTAAAGTGTTTATCTTGCTAATTCTGTTCTTGGAAATGTGTCCTAATCTAGCGTGCCATAAGGGAGCTGAAACTTTGTCATCTCTCTTACGCTTTGTTTCTCGTTGTATATTCATAATATTGATATTTTGAGTTAGGTAAAGTCCATTACTTAGTGTACCGATATGAACGGAAGAGTTGTTCCGTTTGATAAAGTATTTACCATTCTTAATATAAGTTTCATAACCTTCACAATCTAATATTGGAACTGAAATTATATTACGAATAATGCTCGGTACATAAAGGACTTTATTTAATACTAACTCAAAACTACCTAAATCTAATCTAATTGTGCCTAAAGCTCGAGCTTCAACGTTTGAGCCATCGCCGATCTTCAAGACACATTCTCCTTCTTTTAGTTGTTGAACATCACTTAGCATCTGTACATCATTACAGATATGAGTTCCACAACCGGTATCAAGTACCCAAGAACTAGAATTAATAGACAGATTTATTTCAACGAGAAAGATACCTTTCTTTAGAGTAGCCTTGTACTCTTGGCAGTTTCTCCTCCAATGTCCCGCTTTGCCACAATGGAAGCAAACATCCTCTTTCTGATCACGCTTCTTCTTTTGGGCCTTCCCCTTCGATATGCCACCAGTGGGCCTAAGGGGTTTCTTCTTCTTCTTTTGGGCTTTCTTGCCCTTACCTTTAGAAGGCCCAGAAGAGGAAGATGGAGCATTCACCATCAAAACCTTATTGTCCTTCTTGATCGTGCTTTCAGCAGTCACAAGCTGACTAATCAGCTCAGCTACAGTAGCACCAGCATGATTCATGTTGAAGTTAAGGACAAACGGGTTGAATGATGGTGGGAGCGAAGCTAGCAACAAATCCACTGAAAGCTCATCTTTCAGCGGCATGTCCATGGAAGCAAGTTTCTCAGTAAGGGCAAGAAACTTGAGTCCATATTCATGGACACTTGAACCTTCCCTCATTCTCAAGTGGAATAATTCCTTTGAAGTGTTATACCTTGTAACACGTTCATGAGGGCGGTAAAGTTGCTCTAAGTGGTCGTAAATCTCCCAAGCAAATTCCATGGCCTCATGTTGCCTTTGCAAGTCCGGAGACATGTTAGCCAACATAAGGCAACGGGCTTGGAGATTATCATCCTTCCACTTCTGAATCGCATCCCGCTCGGCCCGAGTGGGAGCCTCCCCTTCGAAGAGAACATAAGTTCTCTTCTCAGAATCTAAAATGATTTTTAGATTCCTCAGCCAATCAGAATAGTTGGGACCAGTCAACTTGTTTGACTCGAGGATCGATACAAGAGGGTTTTTGGTTGCCATTTCAAAACACGTAGAGAATCACAGAATCTACGACCTAAATGGTAAAACAGAGAAGTAGTGAGCATGCTGAATTATAACGACATACAAAAGATAAGGTCTTTAATCTATTGTAGCTCCCACTGTTTTTCAAAGATCTATAATTCCCAAAGATCTAAGAGGAACACGTTTCCCAATGGGTACTAAGATCCTAGGCATTTTACCTCGAACCCACGACTCGCGGACATTCTAAGTAAGAACCCTAGGTAGGTACAACTTACCAATTCTAATACTTTTAGAATTCTTAGTAGTTGTTTTTGCATCACCTATCTTTCAATATGGACCCACGACTCGTGCGACATCCATATTTACTTAGGCGTTAAGCTAGACCCATCAATCATAAGATCATGACCAAAACTTAGTTCGAACGACCCACGACTCGCGGACATCGCCCTTGCTAAAATTGACCACGAAATATTGATCATTTAAAATGATCAATTAGGTAACTAAGAACTAATAAGCTCTACTAGCTATCCCACGACTCGCGGACAATAACTAGCTTTACTTACTAAACTTAAAACCTATTGATGGAATGCTAGGAATTTAATTCAAAATTTGCATCTCGAATTAAACACCTATTTGTTCGAAATTAGCTTAATATTTAATGGGAATTTTCGAATCAACCGGAGAGTTGTCCGGTTCGACCTCACCAACATATATGTTATCCAATTTTATTAGTCTTGATTAATGCAAGTACACTTAAATGCATTTCAAACAAGCACATAAACAGATAACATGTCCTAGCATGATACTAACATGTAATGATCATGGGTTCTACCTATCTTATGCGTGATATGTGGGAGCCACTCCACAATCACAAGTTCTAACATACATGCCACATAAACAGTTTAAATCACATAAGGGAAAGCGGTAACAAAATACGAGCCCTATTTCTATTACATTTAACAATTGAGATTCCCCTCCCTAACATTTTGAGGGGTCTTCACTTATGGCCTCCTTGTTACTTGAATGTGGTCCATCTTACTCCTTGGGTGCATTGTCTCCAAAATGAAAATAAAAATCTCACCACCTATCTCTACTCTCAAATTACAATAAAAAGAAAAAGACATAAAGTAATAAGGCTCAATCTTCATATTGGCCTTAGACAATTACACGGGGCATACCCCGGCCTCAAAAACAGTAATATGGAAAGCCACATAATAAATCACATAACAGTACGCACATAAGTGAGGCTCCAACCTCAATTGAAAAACGCAACTATAGGGCTCCAACCCCAATTTAAACCATCCATGTGCATAAATTAAAACCATACATAGATCTAAACCTATGATCACCTAACATGCTTTTGCGAGAATTTAAATTTAGCCAATAAATTAAAATTCTCGTTTCAAGTCCTAATGACTTAAAACACGACTTAGATACAATTCTTGTTCAAGAGCCTTTTCAATAAAACCCGAAAAACAACAAACCAATAAAATTCCAATTAATTTCCAACATTAATAATTTTATTCTTTCATTATTTTCAGAAAATAAAGTTCATAATTTTCCCAAAATCCAAATCGCTTCAATTTCTAAAAAATCCCAATTTAATCAAAAAATTTAAAATAATTTTATTTTAACAAAACTGATTTTAAAAGATAAAATTAAAATAAAATTAAATCGGGATTTTACGGACTGAAAACACGAAAAACACGAAACATGAAAACGGGCCCGAAAAGGGGCCTAGCCGCGCGAGGCACAGACGCGCAGCAGCGCGCGGCAGTTGCCGCTCGCGTGCGCGCGCCGGCCGCGCATCATGCGCCCGCCGCGACTAGGCGGACTGGGCAGGCGTCCCGCGCTGTTGCGGGACGGGCTGGGCGGGCGCGCCTAGGCGCGCCTGGAACGGCTCCCGCGCTGTTGCGGGAGGAACTGGGCGGCGGCGACGGGCCTGGGCGTGCGACGCGCTAGCACGCCTAGGCTCGTTGCTTTTCATGTTCGTTTCGTATTTCTGGGTTTCTCGAAAACCCGGTTCAATCCAAAATTAAAAAATTCGATTTAAATATATTTTAATCAAAACAATTTTCAAAAACACAATTTGAGAAAACAGTTTTAGAAATTCAGGAAAAATTACAGTTTCGTAATTCAGGCTTTCTAAAAGAACTCATGAATACCTAATTCGCATCTAAGCCTAAGAATTTCTACCAAATTCAGAATAATTGAGACGAATCAGAAACACGATTAACGAGGTGGCTCTGATACCACTTGTTGGAAAACACGGATCAGAAAGCAGCGGAATTTAAAAAATTTTTCCAACAAAAGGACCTTGAACTCGCAATCGTGTAACCAAAATTCGTAAAGATAGAAAACTTACTTTTCTTTTATTCTTTCTTGAAGCGTTTCAAGCCACCCAAGAACGCTCTTCTCGCGGCTTGATCCCCTCTCCTTGGTAAAGCTCGAATCTTCAAACTTCTAACTTGAAGTCTCTAGAGAAAGTCCACCAACTTGACCACAATCTAACTAGTAAGGATGCTAGTCCTCTAGTTAGTGTTTAGGCTTAACCTAGGGTTTAATTTAATCTTGGAGAAAGGAAGGTGTTCAACACATGAACCAAGAATTGTCAGTTAGCTCCATAAGGAGCTCGAGCTCCCCTATTTATAGAGAGAGGGTGCCGATCCAAATCCTAGTTGGGAAAGGATTTGGTTCCTCTCTCTCCTATTACTTGATCATCAAGTATTTTCCAACTTTGACTTTGAATTCTAATTCTAGTCAACTTTTAAGAGAGCTAAAAATATCCAAACTATTTTTGGATAATTTTATACTTTATTTATTATAAAATAAATAACTTATTTTTATCTAATTAATTAATTCATAATTAATTAACTAGATTATTTTCTCCAAAATTAGACTTTCTTTTTAATTCAAAATTAAACCAAAGTCTATTAAATAATTAACTAATTAATTATTTAATATATATATATATAATATATATATATACACGTGTGTGACACGTGTCACAGTGACACGTGTCACTCACGTGAGCCACACGTGTGATTTCACACGTGTGGAACCCTCTTGGCCCGATTAACTCGTTTAATCATTTGCAAGCCTCAACTCATGTAACCAAGTTGTTGTGTGTGACCCTCTAGGTTCTCAATTCAATTAGCAGTGACCCTAATTAATTAATTCACTAATTAATTAATCAGTCCACAGATTAAACGACCATAGTCTAGCAACAGGTGTTTAACCCCTAGCTGAATTGGAATGTTCGGATTCGACAGAACCTTTAAGTCATTGATTCATGTGAGATACAATCCTCCTACTTACTATCTCTCAACCAAGATCTAGGGCAAGGGAATAATCAGAACCCTAATAATCCGGTCTTAAAGCTAAGTGCATTTCATATCCATTTGATCTCAATCCAAGAAACCCTTTTCTTGATGTCTTGATCTACTGCCTTGGCCAAGGACTCCATATGGCATATGAATGACTTACACAATAAGAGATCACCTTGCAAATGCAAGTGTAGGTCCTTTCTTGATTCTCATTCACTTTCACGAGTCACTTGTGCAGCCCCAGCATAAGCCTTGAATCAGTTGTCTAAGGCGACACCCTTTAAAGTTTATACCTAAGACTACAGAGTTAACTCATAAAGTGACAAGGAACCTCAAGTCTAAGGATCAATTAATCACATCAATGACTCGTGAGATATTTCCTAATCTGGAAGTTTCCATTTCCTGAAATAGAAACTTCCTTTCCCATTTAGGAATGTTCTCACACGGGGCGCCTCAGTGAACTCACTTATTAAAGTAAGCACCCTCATGTATCACGCACGTATCAACTATACACTTTCCACCTCCATGAAACAAGGTGGTCCTTCTTAAGGGCGTGATCCCACAAGCAAGCCTTAGAGGAGTCAGGTTAACACTCCCACTGTCTGCAGGACTCATCGGCTTGGAGTATTTTACTAATCATGACTTATGTGATATAGGGCTCGTTTCATGAACCATTTCACCTAAATGGCAGAGTCCTAAAGTCATCAGGATTAGGGGAGTTCTCATACATGCACAGATAAAGTAAACGCATACCAAACAAGAGCATATAAAGAAGTGTTACCTCAATTCGCTATTTCATTCAAAGATTGTCTGTGATTACAATAAGGAAAAGCACAAAGCGGATATACAATCGGCTTTCTAGGGCACTATTCCTAACAGTGCTGGAGCTCTTGGACCCCTCTGTAACGGCCCTGTCGCCTTAAGCTTCTTCCTGGGGTCCTTCTGCGCTGGAGGTGCAGAGTAAATCATCGGCCTCTTTCCTGAGCTCGATCCCTGACCCGATCTCGAGCCTGAAGCCTGTCCAGTATGCTGAGTAGCCCTCCTAGCAATATATATCAGAATCCTCAACCTTTAGAGCCTTTGCGGTAGCTTTAGCCCAGGTGCTCGTATTGGCTGCTTTTAAGGCCTCCTGGATGTCCGGCCTGAGCCCCTGAACGAATTGCATTGCCTTATGAAAGTCATCATTCGCTAAGTTAGGTGCATAGCGAGAAAGTCTCTCAAACTCTGCAATATACTGCCCCACGGACCTTCCTCCCTGTTTCAGCTCGGTAAAATCCCTCAATCTGCGAGTACGGGAAGCTGGAGGAATAAACTTGTTTCTAAACTCCCGTACAAAAACCTCCCAAGTAATCTCTGTCCCGGCTGCCTCCAATACTATCTGGCTGCTCTCCCACCAAGAGTAGGCCTCGCCCTGGATAAGAGTGAGTGTACAGCGAGCCTTCTCCTGAGTGTCACAAGGGATAAGGTGCCAGATTCTCTCGATATCTTTCAGCCACATCTCTGCCTGAATATCGTCTCCCTTATAGAACTTCGGGGGACGCTGGTTCTGGAACTCGCGCAAAATGGCAGAAATAGGGTTCTCCTGGGGTCCTACTGGCGCTGGTGGTGGTGGAGGTACCCTTTCCTGTAACCTCTGATCAATCAGCCCAACAACGGCGTTCATGAAATCCTGGGGCTGTGCCTGAGCAGGTGGAGGAGGAGGTGGTGATCTCTCACGGCGATGGTGGTGACAGCGAGGATGATGCCTGTGTCTCGGGGATTGGTCACGATGGTGTCTATCACGGTCCATCCAGAAATCAGATCACTACATACATGCGTGGTTTGATCAATAAATGCAAATATGTGCATATAATTCAATAATGTCAATAAACACACACATTCAAAGAAGATCAAATAACTCAATTAACGCAAGAATTCAAGTAAATCAAGTAATTCAGTAAAATGCAGACTCTCAAGTAACAAGTAATCCTATGCCGTGCGACCTAGACTGACCTGACACGACTCGAGAACCTCGGTTTTGCAACTGGGCTTTGATACCACCTATAGATGTAGCACCCTAACCCCAAGGCACTACATCCCCCGCACTATAGCCTCGATCGACGTATGAAACGGACAATCCATACATAAACCAAAACTATAGCGAACGGGTGACAATAAAAAAAACGAGCTAGGCGGGACACTCCCCAACGTAATTAGATTAAAACATGAATTTAAAAACGGAACCAATACGTCAATCATACATATAGGTACCATATTTACCGAATAGATACATATTAGGTACCAACTTAACTATCAATACATTATCATCTCTTAATATTCTATACATGCTCAAATAACCAAAATGTGATAGTGATGATCATACATGATAGCTAACAAAAGTATATACATGAACGATACAACGCTAGACCCATGATATGCACAACCGGACCAGACTCCCGCCTAGCATGACCAAGCTTTCGAGTACCTGAAAAGTGAAGTATCAGTCTACCGAAGACTGAGTGAGGGGCAATAAGATATATATATCACACGTCACATGCAAGTCGTAACCTCGGGTGAAGGCTTTGAGAATTAAATAGATATATATAGTTCAAGAAAACTTATCCTTTGCCCGAGATTACAACTAATCATTTTAACAGTTTAACTTGATCATTTCATGAACATGTGGCCCCGGCGAGTAAGGGCGATTCTCCAACCTTTACACCAATCGTAAACAATACGTGGTTGCTTTATCAATTCAATACATGATCATGCATTTCAATTTAGTGCTCACATAGACAATTTCATGCTTGAAATCATGCAATAACCCGAGGATAACCCGACATGCCGGATTAATCCCCAATCTCCTTCTTCCTCCGGGTGATAGCGGTTTTGCAAGGCCCAACTATCCACAACATGGTGTGTGTAGGGAACATGACTCCCTAGACACGGAACTCCTTCCACTACTAATCTCCTAGTGGCTTCGGGGGTGATCCCAACATTGTGAGGATAATTCAGGAGTTACCCGTCAGCCCTTGCTTTCCCGGTTGGCTCAAGAATTACCCTCGGGCCCACGTGCAATCATGTACCCGCCAAACTTGCTTGAAATCATGACAATAATGACTTGCTTGCTTGAAATGTTTATAACTTTGAAAACATTCATATATGTAATAAGTTTTGGCAAAAAACAACACATAAAGGATATAAGGTTCTATATACCTAGAACAACACCTCACCTTTTCTTACAAAATACAATGAGGATATGCTCTAAGGAGCCTGCTCCTCGTCCACGCCCTCGTGACCTGTGCAAACATGACGTGTATACGTGAGACATGACCTAAAATGGACCAAATATGACGAACGGCGGACATGCAACGAGATGACGAGGAAAATGCAATGTGGCATGATAACATCTTGTTTCAGTACATATTGAATCATATAATAGCAATTCGGGGTCAAAGAAGTCATCGGATCGAGGGGATATTTTCGTAATTTTATGCATAAACTTTTGTTCTGCAAATTAGGTGGGAACGTCCGTTCCGGATTCCCTTTGTAAATGGGAACGGTCGTTCCCATAAATCCCCAAAACGCGCCAACGATTTTTATTTTAAAAAGCACGCCTTTAGCTGGGAACGGCCCTTCCGGCACCAAGGCCAAAATGGGAACAACCGTTCCCATGCTCGGCCGCCTATTTTTAGTTTAAAAGAGTAGGAACGCCCGTTCCCGTAATGCCTTGAGGCTGGGAACGGTCGTTCCCAGTTTCTGCATCTTACAGAAACAGAGCAAAAACAGGGGAGGCTCACGGGAATGCAACAAAGCAAGCAACAAAATCCCAATTTTGATCAACCAAGCTAATATTTCTGGAAATATGATGCACATATATTCAAAAGATGATAAAAGAACACTTAAACACATAAGGCATGAAGTATCATCAAGATTTCCAAGTTTCATGCTCAAGCTCATAGGGATCATTCAAGCTCAAATTTCCAACAATTCATGCTCTAAATCATGCCATCTTTCAAGATATGATCTCCTAATCATGCTTCCATCTACAATTAATCCATCTAGCATGTAATTCCTAAACCCTAGCTCACTCAAATATGATCAACATCACTAATTCATGCAAAACCAACCTTAAGAACAAAGAAATGGAGAAAGTGGATGAAGATGATGATCAACTCCCAATCTTGCAATATTTCTTGGAAATTCTTGATGAAAATGATAAAATTCTCTTTCCTTCTCTTGCTTCTTGATACCGAGAGAGAGCAAAGTTGTTGGGAAATTTTTGGATTGAAAATGGATCAAGGAAGCATAGAGAAGCCATATTACGTGATTCATCATCCTTGATGTTAGTGAAATGTGGAAATTGCAATTGGATCCTTCACTTTATGAAATCATGCAATCAAGTATGCAATATTTTGAAATATGTACAATTAAGTCCTTAAAAGTTTATGCAACTAAGCCCCTAAAGTTAGAAAAATAGTTGGGTAGGGGCAATTTGGGAATTAAAGCACTCTCGGTACTCGTTTTATGTAATAAATATTTCCCGTGTCATGAAATAATATTTCCAATAATATGAAATCATATAATTCACATAAATGACGTTTCATGAATTTTATAAAATTACGAGATGTCACGTATGGAAAATAAAGATTTAAAGAATTAAAATAAAATCTACGCTAAAAATCTCACACGTGGCGTGCTTAGCTGTTCATCCGGAACCGGGGCGTTACAACTCTCCCCCCCTTAAAAGAATCTGGTCCCCAGATTCTCTAGTCTTGCTTGAACAACTCCGGGTGGAACCGTTTCATTTTATCTTCCGTTTCCCACGTAGCTTCCTCGGTTTTATCGCTTCTCCACAAAACCTTAACCATGGGAATTCTCCGATTTCTTAACTCCTGAAATTTCCGATCCAAGATTCTAACCGGTCTCTGCATGAATGTCAAATTCGGTTCCAACTCAACTTCTTCCATGGGGAGAATCGTAGTCTGATCGGGGTAATATTTCCTGAGTTGTGAAACATGGAACACGTTGTGAATCCCCGTAAGAATCGGTGGTAGGTCCAGCCGATAGGCTACCTCTCCTATTCTCTCAAGGATTTCAAAAGGACCTAAATAACGAGGATTAAGCTTTCCTCCTTTCCCGATCCGGGTGAAACCTTTCCTTGGTGACACCTTCAAGAATACCTGGTCACCAACTTCAAACTCTAGATCTCTTCGGCGCTTATCGGCGTAGATCTTTTGCCTATCTTGTGCGGCTTTCATTCGTTGTTGAATCATCTGAACTTTCTCAATCATATCCTGAACGACCTTGGAAGGTTTCTCAAATCTTTTACCTTTCTTGACCCCTTCTTGTTTTGACCATTTCCACTCTTCCAAGTCGAAGAACAACGGAGACCGACACTTTCTTCCATAAAGAAGTTCATACGGAGCCATCCCGATTGAAGCCTGAAAGCTGTTATTATATGCAAATTCAATCAAAGGAAGTTGTTCTTTCCAAGAACTCTAAAAATCCATCGCGCACGCCCGAAGTAGATCCTCCAAATACCTGATTAATCGTTCTGTTTGACCGTCTATTTGCGGGTGAAATGTTGTACTGAACTTGAGCCTCGTTCCCAAAACGGCCTGTAATTCTTGCCACAACTTCGATGTGAACCTCGGGTCTCGGTCTGAAACTATGCTCACCGGAATGCCATGAAGTCGGATAATTTCTCTGTTATAGATTTCAGCCAACTTCGGAATCTTATAAGACATCCGGACCGGTAGAAAATGAGCAGACTTCGTGAATCTATCCACGATTACCCAAATTCCATCAAACCCACCTTTAACCTTTGGTAATCCGGAAACAAAGTCGATCGTTACTTGTTCCCACTTCCATTCGGGAATAGGTAATGGCTGTAGAAGTCCCGCGGGCTTTTGGTGCTCAGCTTTCACTTTCTGACAAGTTAGACAAAGTTTCACATATTCCGCAACATCTCTTTTCATCCCGTTCCACCAATAATATTGCTTTAAATCCTTATACATTTTGTTTCCTCCTGGGTGGATCGAATAGGCTGACTTGTGAGCTTCTTCGAGTAGAACCCGTTTCAATTCCTCAGGTACTACTACCCTGTTTTTAAATCGAAGCAACCCGGTCTCTGTTAGGAATAGTGCCCTAGAAAGCCGATTCGACGTAATCTGCTTTGGGACTTTTCTTGTATCACAGACAATCTTTGAATAATATAAGATTGATTATAGGCAAACACTTCTTTATATGCCAATACGTGTTTTGTGTGTTTCCATTACGTGCGCATGTATGAGAACTCCCCTAATCCTGATGACTTTAGGACTCTACCATTTAGGTGAAATGGTTCATGAAACGAGCCCTATATCACATAAGTCATGATTAGTAAAATACTCCAAGCCGATGAGTCCTACAGACAGTGGGAGTGTCAACCTGACTCCTCTAAGGCTTGCTTGTGGGATCACGCCCTTAAGAAGGACCACCTTGTTTCATGGAGGTGCAAAGTGTATAGTTGATACGTGCGTGATACATGAGGGTGCTTACTTTAATAAGTAAGTTCACTGAGGTGCCCCGTGTGAGAACATTCCTAAATGGGAAAGGAAGTTTCTATTTCAGGAAATGGAAACTTCCAGATTAGGAAATATCTCACGAGTCATTGATGTGATTAATTGATCCTTAGACTTGAGGTTCCTTATCACTTTATGAATTAACTCTGTAGTCTTTGGTATAAGCTTTAAAGGGTGTCGCCTTAGACAACTGATTCAAGGCTTATGCTGGGGCTGCACAAGTGATTCATGAAAGTGAATGAGAATCAAGAAAGGACCTACACTTGCATATGCAAGGTGATCTCTTATTGTGTAAGTCATTCATATGCCATATGGAGTCCTTGGCCAAGGCAGTAGATCAAGACATCAAGAAAAGGGTTTCTTGGATTGAGATCAAATGGATATGAAATGCACTTAGCTTTAAGACCGGATTATTAGGGTTCTGATTATTCCCTTGCCCTAGATCTTGGTTGAGAGATAGTAAGTAGGAGCATTGTATCTCACATGAATCAATGACTTGAAGGTTCTGTCGAATCCGAACATTCCAATTCAGCTAGGGGTTAAACACCTGTTGCTAGACTATGGTCGTTTAATCTGTGGACTGATTAATTAATTAGTGAATTAATTAATTAGGGTCACTGCTAATTGAATTGAGAACCTAGAGGGTCACACACAACAACTTGGTTACATGAGTTGAGGCTTGAAAATGATTAAACGAGTTAATCGAGCCTAAGGGGTTCCACACGTGTGAAATCACACGTGTGGCTCACGTGATTGGACACGTGTCATTAAGACACGTGTGCCACACGTGATTATGTGATGTTAAATAATTAATGTGTTAATTATTTAATAGACTTTGGTTTAATTTTGAATTAAAAAGAAAGTCTAATTTTGGAGAAAATAATCTAGTTAATTAATTACGAATTAATTAATTAGATAAAAATAAGTTATTTATTTTATAATAAATAAAGTATAAAATTATCCAAAAATAGTTTGGATATTTTTTTAGCTCTCTTAAAAGTTGACTTGAATTAGAATTCAAAGTCAAAGTTGGAAAATACTTGATGATCAAGTAATAGGAGAGAGAGGGACCAAATCCTTTGTCCATTAGGACTAGGTTCGGCCGCCCCTCCCCTTTCCTATATATAGGGGAGCTCATGCTCCCCTTTAGAGCTAATTGACAATTCTTGGTTCATGTGTTGAACACCTTCCTTTCTCCAAGATTAAATTAAACCCTAGGTTAAGCCTAAACACTAACTAGAGAACTAGCATCCTTACTAGTTAGATTGTGATCAAGTTGGTGGACTTTCTCTAGAGACTTCAAGTTAGAAGTTTGAAGATTCGAGCTTTACCAAGGAGAGGGGATCAAGCCGCGAGAAGAGCGTTCTTGGGTGGCTTGAAACGCTTCAAGAAAGAATAAAAGAAAAGTAAGTTTTCTATCTTTACGAATTTGGTTACACGATTGCGAGTCCTAGATCCTTTTGTTGGGAAAATTTTTAAATTCCGCTGCTTTCTGATTCGTGTTTTCCAACAAGTGGTATCAGAGCCACCTCGTTAATCGTGTTTCTGATTCGTCTCAATTATACTGAATTTGGTAGAAATTCTTAGGCTTGATGCGATTGAGTATTTGTAATTGTTTTAGAAAGCCTGAATTACGAAACTGTATTTTTTCCTGAAAGTTTCTGAAAATTGGTTTTTGCAAAAAATTAATTTTTGAAAACAATTTTAGATTTGAAACTGTATAAATTGTTTTTGGATTTCATGGATTGGTTCTGCTTTTGAACGAAAACACGAAACGAAAACCCGGATCACGACGAACACGCGAAACCCCGCGCGCGAAGGCGTTGCACGCGCGGGCTTCGCGCGCCACCCTCCCGCAACCGCACGGGAGGCCCTCCCGGGCGTGCCGCCCGTCGCCGCCCAGGCCTGGCCGGGATAGACCGGCTAGTCGCCCAGCACCTCCCGCACGCCTGTGCGGGAGCCTTCCGGCGCGCCCGCTCAGGGCGGCCGAGACTGGCCGCCCACCCCGCCCGCATGCTTGCGGGAAAGCCGCCCCCAGCAGCGTGCAGCTTGCGCGTGCAGCGCGCGCACTCGCGCGCTCGCCGCGTGCGTGCGGTCTTCTCCGTGTACGGGTCCCGTTTTCGCGATCCGGCCTTTTCGTGTTTCGTGCAATCCAGTCCCAATTTTATTTGAATTTTAAAATTTTATTTTGAATATTTATTTTAATTTTGAATAAAACTTAAAATTGGGATTTTTTGAGAAATTGAAACGGTTTATATTTTGGGAAAATACATCTTGATAAAATTATTAATTTTCAGAAATTAATTGGAATTTTATTTGTTTTGGTAATTTGGGATTTATTGAAAACTTTTATAAATAAGACTCGCACCAAGTCGTGTTTTAAGCTATTAGAGCTTAAAGCGAGAATTTTAATTTATTGGTTAAATTTAAATTCTTGCAAAAGCATGTTAGGTGATCATGGGTTTAGATCTATGTATGGTTTTAATTTATGCACATGGATGGTTTAAATTGGGGTTGGAGCCCTATAGTTGCGTTTTTCAATTGAGGTTGGAGCCTCACTTATGTGCGTACTGTTATGTGATTTATTATGTGGCTTTCCATATTACTGTTTTTGAGGCCGGGGTATGCCCCGTGTAATTGTCTAAGGCCAATATGAAGATTGAGCCTTATTACTTTATGTCTTTTTCTTTTTATTGTAATTTGAGAGTAGAGATAGGTGGTGAGGTTTTATTTTCATTTTGGAGACAATGCACCCATGGAGTAAGATGGACCACATTCAAGTAACAAGGAGGCCATAAGTGAAAACCCCTCAAAATGTTAGGGAGGGAAATCTCAATTGTTAAATGTAATAGAGATAGGGCTCGTATTTTGTTACCGCTTTCCCTTATGTGATTTAAACTGTTTATGTGGCATGTATGTTAGAACTTGTGATTGTGGAGTGGCTCCCACATATCACGCATAAGATAGGTAGAACCCATGATCATTACATGTTAGTATCATGCTAGGACATGTTATCTGTTTATGTGCTTGTTTGAAATGCATTTAAGTGTACTTGCATTAATCAAGACTAATAAAATTGGATAACATATATGTTGGTGAGGTCGAACCGAACAACTCTTCAGTTGATTCGAAAATTCCCATTAAATATTAAGCTCATTTCGAATAATAGGTATTTAATTCGAGATGCAAATTTTGAATTAAATTCCTAGCATTCCATCAATAGGTTTTAAGTTTAGTAAGTAAAGCTAGTTATTATCCGCGAGTCGTGGGATAGCTAGTGGAGCTTATTAGTTCTTAGTTACCTAATTGATCATTTTAAATGATCAATATTTCGTTGTTAATTTTGGCAAGGGCGATGTCCGCGAGTCGTGGGTCGTTCGAACTAAGTTTTGATCATGATCTTATGATTGATGGGTCTAGCTTAAACGCCTAAGTAAATATGGATGTCGCACGAGTCGTGGGTCCATATTGAAAGATAGGTGATGCAAAAACAATTACTAAGAATTCTAAAGGTGTTAGAATTGGTAAGTTGTACCTACCTAGGGTTCTTACTTAGAATGTCCGCGAGTCGTGGGTTCGAGGTAAAATGCCTAGGATCTTAGTACCCATTGGGAAACGTGTTCCTCTTAGATCTTTGGGAATTATAGATCTTTGAAAAACAGTGGGAGCTACATTAGATTAAAGACCTTATCTTTTGTATATCGTTATAATTCAGCATGCCCACATTTTCTCTGCTTAGCATTTAGGTTGTAGTTCTGTGATTCTCTACAATATGAAATGCAAACCCATTCGTATCCATCCTTAAGTCAAATAAGTTGACTAAGTCCTGACTAACTCTAAATGGCTTCGGATCCTAAAATCCATTTTAGAACCCGACTAGAGAAAGGCGTTCTCAATATGGCTAAGTTTTCAATTGTGAAAAGTCGACCCGGGCCAAAAGAGAAGCAATCTGAGGTGAATGGATTTTTCCAAACCACTTAAAAGCAATTGAACCACCTCATAAAAACGTTACAAGGTATAACATTATGGAATTATTCAATATTCCAAATGAGGAAACAAGTGCTCACGAACAATGTCTAAAGATCTTATTTGAAGATCTTATGGTCTCGGTCATCAACTGAGAAAAGAGTTCTCAATGCACTGATTGCTTACATTGCTTCGACTATCAATCAAACCCTTTATGCTCAACTAGAATGATGCTAATGTAGCATAGTTAATCATTTAAGTTGATAATGGTTGAGAGCATCCTTAAGAAGGAATAAAAGGTTGAGATGGTTAATTCTTCTTCTAAAACTCCCTAAGTTAAAGGCTTGAAGGCCTAAAGAAGAAGAAACCCTTAAGAGCCCAATGGAGGGGCATGTAAGGGGTACGCCCAAAAGACACTAGAGATCAAATAGGACGTTTGCTTCTATGGTAGCAAATAAGGACTTTGAAAGGGAACTGCAAAGAGTATGAGTACTTTGAAATGTTACCTCGTTTAGTAATTCTACTAGGAATGGAATTTACTAGTCTTAAGTCAATTCTGCATAAGCCGTTGTGCAAAGATTCAAGGGACTAATGTTCTGAACATACAACGAGATAACAAAAGTAAGTGAGATGACAAAGCTTCGAATTACTTTGGAACGTTGAGATATAAAAGGATTAGCAAGTCAGACACCTTAGGATCATTCTATGAAAATGAACCTATAGTGTTCACTTCCTGTGAATCCTGTCATGAGGGAAGCGTTCCTGAATCCCGTTTATAAGAAACGTGGAACGTTCCAAAATTATAGTGGATTTCGATCCATGCTGATGAGTGTAAGATGCTTAATGTAAGCACTAGATACAATCGTCAGTTTAATCATTATGAATGAATGTACTTGTTAAAGTACAAATTCGAAACTTATATGAAATTCTTAGAATTTCGAAAGGAGGTTAGGAACCGAAGTAGTCATAAGTTATAGGTAAATCGATATGATCGAGATAGCCAATATCTTAGTAACTAATTCCTTACTCATCTTAGAGATAATAGGATTATCTCTCAGTAAACTAATTCGAGAACACCTTAGTGTTTCTGAATGAGGGAATGAAACCTTATAGGATATGGTCCATTCCATAGCAAGCTTTACTGACTTATAATCATTCTAGGAATAAACTCCTAGAATATGCAGTTAGAGATTTTGAATTTAGTACCTTCCAAAATCAGTCCTTCAGTTGCACTATGCAAAGTGGCATACTAAATTCCCTAATTATTCTTATCCAAGAATTCAATGGAATCCTCTTACTTGAAGAGGATAGTGGGAGATAAGCTTGAAATGAGTTCAAGTTTATACAATGATATTGGATATCAGTTTTGCAATTCCCTTGTACAAAGGTTGTTTGTCTCAAAGGAATGTACCTTTCTTAAGGAATCGTTCCTATAGAAGAAGAAAGGCAAGCAAGCAGACCTCAAAGAAATTTGAGGAAAAATATTCATGCCACATATAGAAGAAACGAGCCCATCTGATAAAACTTAGCCAAATTTTAGAGTATGTACACGTGTGAAACCCTTCTCTTAAGATGCGTTTAGAACGCGTTCCTAGATAGCCAAGGAATTACTTGAAGAGGAGACACTGTCAGATTTGGAATCTGAGTATATGGTAAATCCAATATGGATTCCATATACTTAAACCGAGTTTTGACCTTGGTTGATCCACCTGATAGGATCAAGCTCCTACAGCTTCGAGTAAATGGAAAGCATTACAACCTTCTTGACGGTTGAAATGCAAAAGTCCATTTGGGTTGTGTTTACCATATCCTCATATTCTGACTATGAGATATGATAAATGAATATGAGAACTATCTTGTTCAATATGAGATTGAAAGAGACTGAAATAAGGTATTTCTATAAATCTCATATTCAGTGGGAGTATGCATAAGGTATGCAAATCCCTAAAGTCAATCTGTGGATTGATAAAGGCTTCTAGGATTAGACAATTCGATTCCACAGGATAGTCAAATCGTTTGACACAGATGGAAGTCGAATAAGTCTCAAAGTGTACATAGGAAAGTTAGTGATGTAAGAGTCAATTTTTGGTTCTTTAGAAAATGACATCCTTCTCATTAGGAATGTCAAGGATGACGTGAAAGTTACCAATTCTTGTTTAAGAAACAATTTGACATGAAAGATCTTAGTGATTATCCTATATTCTCGACATTCAGATCTATAGAAGATAGATCTAAGAGAATAAAAGGATTATCACAAAATGAGTACATAACCACGGTACTAAAAGGAGTTTAGTATGGACAATGGAGCATCTCTTTTGAAGAGTATGTGTCCTAAGATAACTTTGAGAAAGTTAGAATGTCCAAAATCCCTTTAAGTGAAAGGGTGCATAATGTATGAAAAGTTATGTACTAAATTAGATATGGCGCAACACTAAGCGTAGTAGGCCGAATCTAATATGACCTCAGAGAAGGTCATTAGATCTCTGTAAAGGATGTCCTCAGAGTACTTGAGAAGAAATGAGGATATGTATTAGTTTACAGAGCCCAACAGATCTTATTATTAGAAGGATATTTGATGTAACCGTTCATCAAACATAGATGATTATGATATCATTGAAAGGATACAACTTCTACCAGAATGGTAATGCAATGTGTTGGAAAGGGGTTCCAAGGACGGACATTGCAAAACTCAACTATCGTAGTTGAGAACTTAGTCGTATTATATAACACTAAGTTAAGTGTTTGGGTAAGAAACTCCATCTAACTTGTTAGATGAAGTTCCTAGCATGAAAACAACTCCTTGATCATATTGTATGATAAAAAGGATGGTTGCTCAAGTAAGAGAACCAAGACCTCACCAAGAGACTGAACACGTGATTACAAATCACTTTATAAGGAAAAGGTGTTTCCTAAGAGATGTGTAAACAAGAGGGTCACATCAGCAGAGAATATAGCAGATCCACTTTGGAAACGCCCAAAGTCAATAGGGTCTCTAAGTGTATCTTGAGAAGATGGGACTTAGAGTACCTAAATGGCTTTTACGGGCAAGTGGGAGATTGTTAGGAATAGTGCCCTAGAAAGCCGATTCGACGTAATCTGCTTTGGGACTTTTCTTGTTTCACAGACAATCTTTGAATAATATACGATTGATTATAGGCAAACATTTCTTTATATGCCAATACGTGTTTTATGTGTTTCCATTACGTGCGCATGTATGAGAACTCCGCTAATCCTGATGACTTTAGGACTCTACCATTTAGGTGAAATGGTTCATGAAACGAGCCCTATATCACATAAGTCATGATTAGTAAAATACTCCAAGCCGATGAGTCCTACAGACAGTGGGAGTGTCAACCTGACTCCTCTAAGGCTTGCTTGTGGGATCACGCCCTTAAGAAGGACCACCTTGTTTCATGGAGGTGCAAAGTGTATAGTTGATACGTGCGTGATACATGAGGGTGCTTACTTTAATAAGTAAGTTCACTGAGGTGCCCCGTGTGAGAACATTCCTAAATGGGAAAGGAAGTTTCTATTTCAGGAAATGGAAACTTCCAGATTAGGAAATATCTCACGAGTCATTGATGTGATTAATTGATCCTTAGACTTGAGGTTCCTTATCACTTTATGAATTAACTCTGTAGTCTTTGGTATAAGCTTTGAAGGGTGTCGCCTTAGACAACTGATTCAAGGCTTATGCTGGGGCTGCACAAGTGATTCATGAAAGTGAATGAGAATCAAGAAAGGACCTACACTTGCATATGCAAGGTGATCTCTTATTGTGTAAGTCATTCATATGCCATATGGAGTCCTTGGCCAAGGCAGTAGATCAAGACATCAAGAAAAGAGTTTCTTGGATTGAGATCAAATGGATATGAAATGCACTTAGCTTTAAGACCGGATTATTAGGGTTCTGATTATTCCCTTGCCCTAGATCTTGGTTGAGAGATAGTAAGTAGGAGGATTGTATCTCACATGAATCAATGACTTGAAGGTTCTGTCGAATCCGAACATTCCAATTCAGCTAAGGGTTAAACACCTGTTGCTAGACTATGGTCGTTTAATCTGTGGACTGATTAATTAATTAGTGAATTAATTAATTAGGGTCACTGCTAATTGAATTGAGAACCTAGAGGGTCACACACAACAACTTGGTTACATGAGTTGAGGCTTGAAAATGATTAAACGAGTTAATCGAGCCTAAGGGGTTCCACACGTGTGAAATCACACGTGTGGCTCACGTGATTGGACACGTGTCATTAAGACACGTGTGCCACACGTGATTATGTGATGTTAAATAATTAATGTGTTAATTATTTAATAGACTTTGGTTTAATTTTGAATTAAAAAGAAAGTCTAATTTTGGAGAAAATAATCTAGTTAATTAATTACGAATTAATTAATTAGATAAAAATAAGTTATTTATTTTATAATAAATAAAGTATAAAATTATCCAAAAATAGTTTGGATATTTTTTTAGCTCTCTTAAAAGTTGACTTGAATTAGAATTCAAAGTCAAAGTTGGAAAATACTTGATGATCATGTAATAGGAGAGAGAGGGACCAAATCCTTTGTCCATTAGGACTAGGTTCGGCCGCCCCTCCCCTTTCCTATATATAGGGGAGCTCATGCTCCCCTTTAGAGCTAATTGACAATTCTTGGTTCATGTGTTGAACACCTTCCTTTCTCCAAGATTAAATTAAACCCTAGGTTAAGCCTAAACACTAACTAGAGAACTAGCATCCTTACTAGTTAGATTGTGATCAAGTTGGTGGACTTTCTCTAGAGACTTCAAGTTAGAAGTTTGAAGATTCAAGCTTTACCAAGGAGAGGGGATCAAGCCGCGAGAAGAGCGTTCTTGGGTGGCTTGAAACGCTTCAAGAAAGAATAAAAGAAAAGTAAGTTTTCTATCTTTACGAATTTGGTTACACGATTGCGAGTCCTAGATCCTTTTGTTGGGAAAATTTTTAAATTCCGCTGCTTTCTGATTCGTGTTTTCCAACAGTCTCATCAAACCCGAAAGGACTCTCCGGATCAGTCCTAGCTTTACTTACTAGCTTCTGAACTTCCGGATCCTTATTCTGAGCTTCAAATAGCTGATACTTCAATTCCGGCTGAATTGTGATATTCGAAACCCGAGCTTTTAATATAATTGGAGCAACTTCCTCACTTTCCTTTAATTCCAAACCCGATACACTCGCCTTCCTGCTAAGCGCATCGGTGACCACATTGACTTTCCCTGGATGGTACTTGATCGTACAATCATAATCTTCTAACTTTTCCATCCAAGGCCGTTGCCTCATATTCAAGTCTTTCTGCGTGAATAGATACTGGAGGCTTTTGTGGTCAGTGAAAATCTCAAAGAAAGTCCCGTAAAGATAATGTCTACATTTCCCGAGAGCAAAAATCAAGGCTGCTAGCTCTAGGTCGTGTGTTGGATAGTTCCTTTCATATTCCTTTAGTTTTCGAGACGCATAAGCGATCACTTTTCCTTTCTGAGTCAGAACACAACCTAAGCCCTCTTTAGAAGCATCTGTATACACGGCATACTCCTCTGAACCCTCGGGAAGAGTTAACACCGGAGCTGAGACTAATTTTTCTTTCAAAAAGTTGAAGCTTTGATCACACTTCACGTCCCAGAAAAACTTGACATCTTTCTTTGTCAATCGGGTTAACGGTGCAGTAATCTTAGAAAAATCCTGAACGAACCTTCTGTAATAACCGGCCAATCCCAAAAAGCTTCTGACTTCCGAGGCATTCTTTGGTTTCTCCCACTTAAGCACGGCCTCGATTTTCGAGGGATCGACTTCCAACCCTTTTCCTGAAATTACATGTCCCAAGAAGGAAACCCGATCGATCCAAAATTCACACTTGCTGAATTTGGCGAATAACTGATGCTCTTCCAAGGTCTGTAGAACGAGCTTAAGATGTCTCGCATGCTCCTCGGCTGATTTTGAGAATACCAGAATATCATCGATAAATATTACCACAAACTTGTCGAGGAAAGGCCTGAAGATCCGGTGCATCATATCCATGAATGCTGCAGGGGCATTAGTTAACCAAAAAGGCATATCCACGAACTCGTAGTGCCCATACCGAGTATTGAATCCTGTCTTTGGAATATCCTCGGCTCGGATTCGCAGCTGATAGTATCCCTGTCTTAAATCCAATTTTGAATAAACTTTGGAACCCTGAAGTATATCGAATAACTCCTCGATATGTGGGAGGGGATACTTGTTCTTGATAGTCATCCGGTTCAACTCCCTGTAATCGATGCACATTCTTAACGTTCCGTCTTTTTTCTTTGCAAATAACACCGGTGCTCCCCAAGGTGAAGAACTCGGCCGAATGTACCCAACTTCCAATAATGCCTCGAGCTGAACCTTCAACTCTTTTAATTCGGCTGGAGCCATCCGGTATGGAGTCTTTGAATATGGCTCAGCATTCGGATAAAGATCAATCACAAACTCTATCTCTCGTTCAGGAGGCAAAGAATCCAACTTCTCTGGAAACACTTCGGGAAATTCCTTCACCACTTCGGTGTCTTCCAATTTCACCTGGTCTTTGGGCTTGTTCAGAATATAAGCAATGAACCCTGTAGCCCCGTCTCTGACTAATTTCTGAGCCTCTGAGAATGAGAGTAGGGGTACTGTCTTCGATGTACATCCCGTGATAATCCCTGAACCCAACTGCACTTTCTTTGCTCGGCAATCCACTGTAGCACAGTGCCTGTATAACTAATCCATCCCCAGAATAGACCCGTATCTCTCCATCGGCATAACAATGAAATCGGTCAAGAATTCCCGGCCTTCAATCACCACTGGAACATCCCTGTAAACCTGATCCGTCTCTCGCCTACTACCGAAAGGAGTGCTAACTAAATAGCGCACAGAAGAGCACATAGCAGGCAAAGGTAATGCAATAGCAATAGAATGCGCAAGAAAGGAGTGTGTAGCTCCTGGATCAAATAATGTATGGATGTTCGTGCCATGAATGCAGATAATACCTTCAACTACCACGGCGGGGTCAATCTCCGCATCATACTCCTCTCCAGTGAGTGCATACGCCCAAGCTCTCACAAGTGGCCTTGGACCTGCAGGTGGCGGATCCCGACGATCCGGACAACCATCAACTAAGTGCTCATCGCTCCCGCAGATCAAACATAAGCCTAACCTCCATCTGCAGTTATCATAAAGATGTGTAGTAAGTCCAAAAAATCTACAGCCCAGCTTCTGAGGTGGCTGTGGTGGTGCTGCAGCTCTTGGACCCCTCTGTAACGGCCCTGTCGCCTTAAGCTTCTTCCTAGGGTCCTTCTGCGCTGGAGGTGCAGAGTAAATCATCGGCCTCTTTCCTGAGCTCGATCCCTGACCCGATCTCGAGCCTGAAGCCTGTCCAGTATGCTGAGTAGCCCTCCTAGCAATATATATCAGAATCCTCAACCTTTAGAGCCTTTGCGGTAGCTTTAGCCCAGGTGCTCGTATTGGCTGCTTTCAAGGCCTCCTGGATGTCCGGCCTGAGCCCCTGAACGAATTGCATTGCCTTATGAAAGTCATCATTCGCTATGTTAGGTGCATAGCGAGAAAGTCTCTCAAACTCTGCAATATACTGCCCCACGGACCTTCCTCCCTGTTTCAGCTCGGTAAAATCCCTCAATCTGCGAGTACGGGAAGCTGGAGGAATAAACTTGTTTCTAAACTCCCGTACAAAAACCTCCCAAGTAATCTCTGTCCCGGCTGCCTCCAATACTATCTGGGTGCTCTCCCACCAAGAGTAGGCCTCGCCCTGGATAAGAGTGAGTGTACAGCGAGCCTTCTCCTGAGTGTCACAAGGGATAAGCTGCCAGATTCTCTCGATCTCCTTCAGCCACATCTCTGCCTGAATATCGTCTCCCTTATAGAACTTCGGGGGACGCTGGTTCTGGAACTCGCGCAAAATAGCAGAAATAGGGTTCTCCTGGGGTCCTACTGGCGCTGGTGGTGGTGGAGGTACACTTTCCTGTAACCTCTGATCAATCAGCCCAACAACGGCGTTCATGAAATCCTGGGGCTGTGCCTGAGCAGGTGGAGAAGGAGGTGGTGATCTCTCACGGCGATGGTGGTGACGGCGAGGATGATGCCTGTGTCTCGGGAATTGGTCACGATGGTGTCTATCACGGTCCATCCTGAAATCAGATCACTACACATGCGTGGTTTGATCAATAAATGCAAATGTGTGCATATAATTCAATAATGTCAATAAACACACACATTCAAAGAAGATCAAATAACTCAATTAACGCAAGAATTCAAGTAAATCAAGTAATTCAGTAAAATGCAGACTCTCAAGTAACAAGTAATCCTATGCCGTGCGACCTAGACTGACCTGACACGACTCGAGAACCTCGGTTTTGCAACCGGGCTCTGATACCACCTGTAGATGTAGCACCCTAACCCCAAGGCACTACATCCCCCGCGCTATAGCCTCGATCGACGTATGAAACGGACAATCCATACATAAACCAAAACTATAGCGAACGGGTGACAATGAAAAAAACGAGCTAGGCGGGACACTCCCCAATGTAATTAGATTAAAACATGAATTTAAAAGCGGAAGCAATACGTCAATCATACATATAGGTACCATATTTACCGAATAGATACATATTAGGTACCAACTTAACTATCAATACATTATCATCTCTTAATATTCTATATATGCTCAAATAACCAAAATGTGATAGTGATGATCATACATGATAGCTAACAAAAGTATATACATGAACGATACAACGCTAGACCCATGATATGCACAACCGGACCAGACTCCCGCCTAGCATGACCAAGCTTTCGAGTACCTGAAAAGTGAAGTATCAGTCTACCGAAGACTGAGTGAGGGGCAATAAGATATATATATCACACGTCACATGCAAGTCGTAACTCGGGTGAAGGCTTTGAGAATTAAATAGATATATATAGTTCAAGAAAACTTATCCTTTGCCCGAGATTACAACTAATCATTTTAACAGTTTAACTTGATCATTTCATGAACATGTGGCCCCGGCGAGTAAGGGCGATTCTCCAACCTTTACACCAATCGTAAACAATACGTGTTTGCTTTATCAACTCAATACATGATCATGCATTTCAATTTAGTGTTCACATAGACAATTTCATGCTTGAAATCATGCAATAACCCGAGGATAACCTGACATGCCGGATTGATCCCCAGTCTCCTTCTTCCTCCGGGTGATAGGGGGTTTGCAAGGCCCAACTATCCACGACATGGTGTGTGCAGGGAACATGACTCCCTAGACACGGAACTCCTTCCACCACTAATCTCCTAGTGGCTTCGGGGGTGATCCCAACAATGTGAGGATAATTCAGGAGTTACCCGTCAGCCCTTGCTTTCCCGGTTGGCTCAAGAATTACCCTCGGGCCCACGTACAATCATGTACCCGCCAACCTTGCTTGAAATCATGATAATAATGACTTGCTTGCTTGAAATGTCTATAACTTTGAAAACGTTTATATATGTAATAAGTTTTGGCCAAAAACAACACATAAAGGATATAAGGTTCTATATACATAGAACAACACCTCACCTTTTTCTTACAAAATACAATGAGGATATGCTCTAAGGAGCCTGCTCCTCGTCCACGCCCTCGTGACCTGTGCAAACATGACGTGTATACGTGAGACATGACCTAAAATGGACCAAATATGACGAACGACGGACATGCAACGAGATGACGAGGAAATGCAATGTGGCATGATAACATCTTGTTTCAGTACATATTGGATCATATAATAGCAATTCGGGGTCAAATAAGTCGTCGGATCGAGGGGCTATTTTCGTAATTTTATGCAGAAACTTTTGTTCTGCAAATCAGGTGGGAACTGCCGTTCCGGATTCCCTTTGTAAATGGGAACGGTCGTTCCCATAAATCCCCAAAACGCGCCAACGATTTTTATTTTAAGAAGCACGCCTTTAGCTGGGAACGACCCTTCCGGCACCAAGGCCAAAATGGGAACAGCCGTTCCCATGCTCGGCCGCCTATTTTTAGTTTAAAAGAGTAGGAACGCCCGTTCCCGTAATGCCTTGAGGCTGGGAACGGTCGTTCCCAGTTTCTGCATCTTACAGAAACAGAGCAAAAACAGGGGAGGCTCACGGGAATGCAACAAAGCAAGCAACAAAATCCCAATTTTGATCAACCAAGCTAATATTTCTGGAAATATGATGCACATATATTCAAAAGATGATAAAAGAACACTTAAACACATAAGGCATGAAGTATCATCAAGATTTCCAAGTTTCATGCTCAAGCTCATAGGCATCATTCAAGCTCAAATTTCCAACAATTCATGCTCTAAATCATGCCATCTTTCAAGATATGATCTCCTAATCATGCTTCCATCTACAATTAATCCATCTAGCATGTAATTCCTAAACCCTAGCTCACTCAAATATGATCAACATCATTAATTCATGCAAAACCAACCTTAAGAACAAAGAAATGGAGAAAGTGGATGAAGATGATGATCAACTCCCAATCTTGCAATATTTCTTGGAAATTCTTGATGAAAATGATAAAATTCTCTTTCCTTCTCCTTGCTTCTTGATACCGATAGAGGGCAAAGTTGTTGGGAAATTTTTGGATTGAAAATGGATCAAGGAAGCATAGAGAAGCCATATTACGTGATTCATCATCCTTGATTTTAGTGTAATGTGGAAATTGCAATTGGATCCTTCACTTTATGAAATCATGCAATCAAGTATGCAATATTTTGAAACATGTGCAATTAAGTCCTTAAAAGTTTATGCAACTAAGCCCCTAAAGTTAGAAAAATAGTCGAGTAGGGGCAATTTGGGAATTAAAGCACTCTCGGTACTCGTTTTAAGCAATAAATATTTTCCCGTGTCATGAAATAATATTTCCAATAATATGAAATCACATAATTCACATAAATGATGTTTCATGAATTTTATAAAATTATGAGATGTCACGTATGGAAAATAAAGATTTAAATAATTAAAATAAAATCTACGCTCAAAATCTCACACGTGGTGTGCTTACCTGTTCATACGGAACCGGGGCATTACAACTCTCCCCCCCCTTAAAAGAATCTGATCCCCAGATTCTCTAGTCTTGCGTGAACAACTCCGGGTGGAACCGTTTCATTTTATCTTCCGTTTCCCACGTAGCTTCCTCGGTTTTATCGCTTCTCCACAAAACCTTAACCATGGGAATTCTCCGATTTCTTAACTCCTGAAATTTTCGATCCAAGATTCTAACCGGTCTCTGCACGAATGTCAAATTCGGTTCCAACTCAACTTCTTCCATGGGGAGAATCGTAGTCTCATCGGGGTAATATTTCCTGAGTTGTGAAATATGGAACACATTGTGAATCCCCGTAAGATTCGGTGGTAGGTCCAGCCGATAGGCTACCTCGCCTATTCTCTCAAGGATTTCAAAAGGACCTAAATAACGAGGATTAAGCTTTCCTCCTTTCCCGATCCGGGTGAAACCTTTCCTTGGTGACACCTTCAAGAATACCTGGTCACCAACTTCAAACTCTAGATCTCTTCGGCGCTTATCGGCGTAGCTCTTTTGCCTATCTTGCGCGGCTTTCATTCGTTGTTGAATCATCTGAACTTTCTCAATCATATGCTGAACGACCTTGGAAGGTTTCTCAAATCTTTCACCTTTCTTGACCCCTTCTTGTTTTGACCATTTCCACACTTCCAAGTCGAAGAACAACGGAGACCGACACTTTCTTCCATAAAGAAGTTCATACGGAGCCATCCCGATTGAAGCCTGAAAGCTGTTATTATATGCAAATTCAATCAAAGGAAGTTGTTCTTGCCAAGAACTCTAAAAATCCATCGCGCACGCCCGTAGATCCTCCAAATACCTGATTAATCGTTCTGTTTGACCGTCTGTTTGCGGGTGAAATGTTGTACTGAACTTGAGCCTCGTTCCCAAAACGGCCTGTAATTCTTGCCACAACTTCGATGTGAACCTCGGGTCTCGGTCTGAAACTATGCTCACCGGAATGCCATGAAGTCGGATAATTTCTCTGTTATAGATTTCAGCCAACTTCGGAATCTTATAAGACATCCGGACCGGTAGAAAGTGAGCAGACTTCGTGAATCTATCCACGATTACCCAAATTCCATCAAACCCGCCTTTAACCTTTGGTAATCCGGAAACAAAGTCGATCGTTACTTGTTCCCACTTCCATTCGGGAATAGGTAACGGCTGTAGAAGTCCCGCGGGCTTTTGGTGCTCAGCTTTCACTTTCTGACAAGTTAGACAAAGTTTCACATATTCCGCAACATCTCTTTTCATCCCGTTCCACCAATAATATTGCTTTAAATCCTTATACATTTTGTTTCCTCCTGGGTGGATCGAATAGGCTGACTTGTGAGCTTCTTCGAGTAGAACCCGTTTCAATTCCTCAGGTACTACTACCCTGTTTTTAAATCGAAGCAACCCGGTCTCATCAAACCCGAAAGGACTCTCCGGATCAGTCCTAGCTTTACTTACTAGCTTCTGAACTTCCGGATCCTTATTCTGAGCTTCAAATAGCTGATACTTCAATTCCGGCTGAATTGTGATATTCGAAACCCGAGCTTTTAATATAATTGGAGCAACTTCCTCACTTTCCTTTATTTCCAAACCCGATACACTCGCCTTCCTGTTAAGCACATCGGTGACCACATTGACTTTCCCTGGATGGTACTTGATCGTACAATCATAATCTTCTAACTTTTCCATCCAAGGCCGTTGCCTCATATTCAATTCTTTCTGCGTGAATAGATACTGGAGGCTTTTGTGGTCAGTGAAAATCTCAAAGGAAGTCCCGTAAAGATAATGTCTCCATTTCCCTAGAGCAAAAATCAAGGCTGCTAGCTCTAGGTCGTGTGTTGGATAATTCCTTTCATATTCATTTAGTTTTCGAGACGCATAAGCGATCACTTTTCCTTTCTGAGTCAGAACACAACCTAAGCCCTCTTTAGAAGCATCTGTATACACGGCATACTCCTCTGAACCCTCGGGAAGAGTTAACATCGGAGCTGAGACTAATTTTTCTTTCAAAAAGTTGAAGCTTTGATCACACTTCGCGTCCCAGACAAACTTGACATCTTTCTTTGTCAATCGGGTTAACGGTGCAGCAATCTTAGAAAAATCCTGAACGAACCTTCTGTAATTACCGGCCAATCCCAAAAAGCTTCTGACTTCCGAGGCATTCTTTGGTTTCTCCCACTTAAGCACGGCCTCGATTTTCGAGGGATCAACTTCCAACCCTTTTCCTGAAATTACATGTCCCAAGAAGGAAACCCGATCGATCCAAAATTCACACTTGCTGAATTTGGCGAATAACTGATGCTCTTCCAAGGTCTGTAGAACGAGCTTAAGATGTCTCGCATGCTCCTCGGCTGATTTTGAGAATACCAGAATATCATCGATAAATATTACCACAAACTTGTCGAGGAAAGGCCTGAAGATCCGGTGCATCATATCCATGAAAGCTGCAGGGGCATTAGTTAACCAAAAAGGCATAACCACGAACTCGTAGTGCCCATACCGAGTATTGAATCCTGTCTTTGGAATATCCTCGGCTCGGATTCGCAGCTGATAGTTGTTAGGAATAGTGCCCTAGAAAGCCGATTCGACGTAATCTGCTTTGGGACTTTTCTTATATCACAGACAATCTTTGAATAATATACGATTGATTATAGGCAAACACTTCTTTATATGCCAATACGTGTTTTGTGTGGTTCCATTACGTGCGCATGTATGAGAACTCCCCTAATCCTGATGACTTTAGGACTCTACCATTTAGGTGAAATGGTTCATGAAACGAGCCCTATATCACATAAGTCATGATTAGTAAAATACTCCAAGCCGATGAGTCTTACAGACAGTGGGAGTGTCAACCTGGCTCCTCTAAGGCTTGCTTGTGGGATCACGCCCTTAAGAAGGACCACCTTGTTTCATGGAGGTGGAAAGTGTATAGTTGATACGTGCGTGATACATGAGGGTGCTTACTTTAATAAGTAAGTTCACTGAGGTACCCCGTCTGAGAACATTCCTAAATGGGAAAGGAAGTTTCTATTTCAGGAAATGGAAACTTCCAGATTAGGAAATATCTCACGAGTCATTGATGTGATTAATTGATCCTTAGACTTGAGGTTCCTTGTCGCTTTATGAGTTAACTCTGTAGTCTTTGGTATAAGCTTTAAAGGGTGTCGCCTTAGACAACTGATTCAAGGCTTATGCTGGGGCTGCACAAGTGATTCATGAAAGTGAATGAGAATCAAGAAAGGACCTACACTTGCATTTGCAAGGTGATCTCTTATTGTGTAAGTCATTCATATGCCATATGGAGTCCTTGGCCAAGGCAGTAGATCAAGACATCAAGAAAAGGGTTTCTTGGATTGAGATCAAATGGATATGAAATGCACTTAGCTTTAAGACCAGATTATTAGGGTTCTAATTATTCCCTTACCCTAGATCATGGTTGAAAGATAGTAAGTAGGAGGATTGTATCTCACATGAATCAATGACTTAAAGGTTCTGTCGAATCCGAACATTCCAATTCAGCTAGGGGTTAAACACCTGTTGCTAGACTATGGTCATTTAATCTGTGGACTGATTAATTAATTAGTGAATTAATTAATTAGGGTCACTGCTAATTGAATTGAGAACCTAGAGGGTCACACACAACAACTTGGTTACATGAGTTGAGGCTTAAAAATGATTAAACGAGTTAATCGAGCCTAAGGGGTTCCACACGTGTGAAATCACACGTGTGGCTCACGTGATTGGACACGTGTCATTAAGACACGTGTGCCACACGTGATTATGTGATGTTAAATAATTAATGTGTTAATTATTTAATAGACTTTGGTTTAATTTTGAATTAAAAAGAAAGTCTAATTTTGGAGAAAATAATCTAGTTAATTAATTATGAATTAATTAATTAGATAAAAATAAGTTATTTATTTTTATAATAAATAAAGTATAAAATTATCCAAAAATAGTTTGGATATTTTTAGCTCTCTTAAAAGTTGACTTGAATTAGAATTCAAAGTCAAAGTTGGAAAGTACTTGATGATCAAGTAATAGGAGAGAGGGGAACCAAATCCTTTCCCAACAAGGATTTGGATCGGCAACCCCCTCCCTATAAATAGGGGAGCTCGAGCTCCTTATGGAGCTAATAGACAATTCTTGGTTCATGTGTTGAACACCTTCCTTTCTCCAAGATTAAATTAAACCCTAGGTTAAGCCTAAACACTAACTAGAGAACTAGCATCCTTACTAGTTAGATTGTGATCAAGTTGGTGGACTTTCTCTAGAGACTTCAAGTTAGAAGTTTTGAAGATTCGAGCTTTACCAAAAGTGGGGTTTAAGCAAAACGATCAGAAGGGATGATGAAACGATTCTGAACCTAACAGAAAACCAGTGAAAAAATCGAACCAAAGAAGATGGCGAAAACCGTTCGTCCATATCCTGAAAGATGAGTTTTTTCACGAGGGTTTTGTGACTGGCAGTTTTCTACTTTCGCGAAACTGGTTTTCGAAGGGAGTTTCAATCCTGCTTTTCTCGTTTCATGTTTCTTTCTTTATGTTATATTGTTAAGAACTTCCCTAACATGAATTGAATCTAGGTTGGTTTGGATTGCTATCCCGACAATGGATTCTGAAGTAGAAAGAGACTTTCGAGGGATGGGTTGTCAAGCCGCGAGAAGAGCGTTCTTGGGTGGCTTGAAACGCTTCAAGAAAGAATAAAAGAAAAGTAAGTTTTCTATCTCTACGAATTTGGTTACACGATTGCGAGTTCTAGGTCCTTTTGTTGGGAAAATTTTTAAATTCCGCTGTTTTCTGATTCGTGTTTTCCAACAAGTGGTATCAGAGCCACCTCGTTAATCGTGTTTCTGATTCGTCTCAATTATTCTGAATTTGGTAGAAATTCTTAGGCTTAGATGCGAATTAGGTATTCATGAGTTCGTTTAGAAAGCCTGAAATACGACACTGTAATTTTTCTTGAATTTTTGAAACTGTTTTCTTAAATTGTGTTTTTGAAAAACTGTTTTGATAAAAATTAATTTAAATCGTGTTTTTGAATTTGGATTGTTTTGGTTTTTGAACTAAAAATACGAAACACGAAATTGTGTTACGAAAACGCGAGCCTGGACATGCTAAGGCGTAGCACGCCAGGCCCGCGCGCCCACCCGCCCAGCAGTCCCGCAACCGCGCGGGACTGCCCGCCGATGTCGCCCGCCAGCGCCTAGGCCCGCGCCTAGGCGCACCCGCCAGCAGCTCCCGCAACCGCGCGGGAGCCTTACCGCCGCCCGCCTGCCTGCCGCCTAGGCGCAGCGCGCGCCTTGCGCGTGAGAAGGCGTGCGCGAGCGCTCGCGCGCGATGCGTGCTCTGGCCTGGGCTGGCGCGCGGGCAAAACCCGGGGCCTTCGTTTCGCGATCTTGATTTTCGTGTTTAGTCCAATCCAATCCCGATTTAATTTTCCTAAAAAATTTTTTTTTAATAAATTTGAATTATTTTTGAAATAATTGTTTAAATTGGGATTTTGAAAATTTGAGCGATTTAAATTTTGGAAAAATTACAATATTTATTTTCTGAAAATATTGAAAGAATAAAATTATTAATTTTCAGAAATTAATTAGAATTTTATTAGTTTATTGTTTTTCGGGTTTTATTGAAAAGGCTCTTGAACAAGAATTGCATCTAAGTCGTGTTTTAAGCTATTAGAGCTTAAAGCGAGAATTTTAATTTATTGGTTAAATTTAAATTCTTGCAAAAGCATGTTAGGTGATCATGGGTTTAGATCTATGTATGGTTTTAATTTATGCACATGGATGGTTTAAATTGGGGTTGGAGCCCTATAGTTGCGTTTTTCAATTGAGGTTGGAGCCTCACTTATGTGCGTACTGTTATGTGATTTATTATGTGGCTTTCCATATTACTGTTTTTGAGGCCGGGGTATGCCCCGTGTAATTGTCTAAGGCCAATATGAAGATTGAGCCTTATTACTTTATGTCTTTTTCTTTTTATTGTAATTTGAGAGTAGAGATAGGTGGTGAGGTTTTTTATTTTCATTTTGGAGACAATGCACCCAAGGAGTAAGATGGACCACATTCAAGTAACAAGGCGGCCATAAGTGAAGACCCCTCAAAATGTTAGGGAGGGGAATCTCAATTGTTAAATGTAATAGAGATAGGGCTCGTATTTTGTTACTGCTTTTCCTTATGTGATTTAAACTGTTTATGTGGCATGTATTTTAGAACTTGTGATTGTGGAGTGGCTCCCACATATCACGCATAAGATAGGTAGAACCCATGATCATTACATGTTAGTATCATGCTAGGACATGTTATCTGTTTATGTGCTTGTTTGGAATGCATTTAAGTGTACTTGCATTAATCAAGACTAATAAAATTGGATAGCATATATGTTGGTGAGGTCGAACCGAACAACTCTTCGGTTGATTCGAAAATTCCCATTAAATATTAAGCTCATTTCGAATAATAGGTGTTTAATTCGAGATGCAAATTTTGAATTAAATTCCTAGCATTCCATCAATAGGTTTTAAGTTTAGTAAGTAAAGCTAGTTATTGTCCGCGAGTCGTGGGATAGCTAGTGGAGCTTATTAGTTCTTAGTTACCTAATTGATCATTTTAAATGATCAATATTTCGTGGTTAATTTTGGCAAGGGCGATGTCCGCGAGTCGTGGGTCGTTCGAACTAAGTTTTGATCATGATCTTATGATTGATGGGTCTAGCTTAAACGCCTAAGTACATATGGATGTCGCACGAGTCGTGGGTCCATATCGAAAGATAGGTGATGCAAAAACAATTACTAAGAGTTCTAAAGGTGTTAGAATTGGTAAGTTGTACCTACCTAGGATTTTTCTTAGAATGTCCGCGAGTCGTGGGTTCGAGGTAAAATGCTTAGGATCTTAGTACCCATTGGGAAACGTGTTCCTCTTAGATCTTTGGGAATTATAGATCTTTGAAAAACAGTGGGAGCTACATTAGATTAAAGACCTTATCTTTTGTATATCGTTATAATTCAGCATGCCCACATTTTCTCTGCTTAGCATTTAGGTTGTAGTTCTGTGATTCTCTACAATATGAAATGCAAACCCATTCGTATCCATCCTTAAGTCAAATAAGTTGACCAAGTCCTGACTAACTCTAAATGGCTTCGGATCCTAAAATTCATTTTAGAATCCGACTAGAGAAAGGCGTTCTCTAAAGGGCGAAGTTTTCAATTGTGAAAATTCGACCCGGGCCAAAAGAGAAGCAATCTGAGGTGAATGGATTTTTTCCAAACCACTTAAAAGCAATTGAACCACCTCATAAAAATGTTACAAGGTATAACATTATGGAATTATTCAATATCCCAAATGAGGAAACAAGTGCACACGAACAAGGTCTAAAGATCTTATTTGAAGATCTAATGGTCTTGATCATCAACTGAGAAAAGAGTTCTCAATGCACTGATTGCTTACATTGCTTCCACCATCATTCAAACCCTTTATGCTCAACTAGAATGATGCTAATGTAGCATAGTTAATCATTTAGTTGATAATGATTGAGAGCATCCTTAAGAAGGAATAAAAGGTTGAGATGGTTAATTCTTCTTCTAAACTCCCTAAGTTAAAGGCTTGAACGCCTAAAGAAGAAGAAACCCTTAAGAGCCCAATGGAGGGGCATGTAAGGGGTACGCCCAAAAGACACTAGAGATCAAATTGGACGTTTGCTTCTATGGTAGCAAATAAGGACTTTGAAAGGGAACTGCATAGAGTATGAGTACTCTGAAATGTTACCTCGTTTAGTAATTCTACTAGGAATAGAATTCACTAGTCTTGAGTCAATTCAGCATAATCCGTTGTGCAAAGACTCAAGGCACTGATGTTCTGAACATACAACGAGATAACAAAAGTCAGTGAGATGATAAAGCTTCGAATTACTTTGGAACGTTGAGATATAAAAGGATTAGCAAGTCAGACACCTTAGGATCATTCTATGAAAATGAACCTATAGAGTTGACTTCCTGTGAATCCTATCTCAAAGGGAAAACGTTCCCGGAACATTGTTTAGGTGAAACATGGAACGTTCCAAAATTATAGTGGATTTCGATCCATGCTGATGAGTGTAAGATGCTTAATGTAACCACTAGATACAATCGTCAGTTTAATCATTATGAATGAATGTACTTGTTAAAGTACAAATTCGAAACTTATATGAAATTCTTAGAATTTCAAAAGGAGGTTAGGAACCGAAGTAGTCATAAGTTATAGGTAAATCGATATGATCGAGATAGCCAATATCTTAGTAACTAATTCCTTAGTCATCTTAGAGATAATAGGATTATCTCTCAGTAAACTAATTCGAGAACACCTTAGTGTTTTCGAATGAGGGAATGAAACCTAATGCAACATGGTCCATTCCATAGCAAGCTTTACTGACTTATAATCATTCTAGGAATAAACTCCCAGAATATGCAGTTAGAGATTTTGAATTTAGTACCTTCCAAAATCAGTCCTTTAGTTGCACTATGCAATGTGGCATATTAAATTCCCTAATTATTATTATCCAAGAATTTAGTAGAATCCTCTTAACTGAAGAGGATAGTGGGAGATAAGTTTGAAATGAGTTCAAGTTTATACAACGATATTGAATATCGTTTCTGCAATTCCCTTTGACAAAGGTTGTTTGTCTCAAGGAATGTATCTTTCTCAAGGAATCGTTCCCATAGAAGAGGAAAGACAAGCAAGCAGACCTCAAAGAAATTTAAGGATAAATATCCACGCCACATATAGAAGAAACGGGCCCATCTGATAAAACTTAGCCAAATTTTAGAGTATGTACACGTGTGAAACCCTTCTCTTAAGATGCGTTTAGAACGCTTTCCTAGATAGCCAAGGAATTACTTGAAGAGGAGACACTGTCAGATTTGGAATCTGAGTAGTGTAAGCAAGCCTTGAAATCCAATATGGATTCCATATACTCAAACCAAGTTTTGACCTTGGTTGATCCACCTGATAGGATCAAGCTCCTACAGCTTCGAGTAAATGGAAAGCATTACAACCTTCTTGACGGTTGAAATGCAAAAGTCCATTTGGATTATGTTTACCATATCCTCATATTCTGATTATGAGATATGATAAATCAATATGAGAACTATCTTGTTCAATATGAGATTGAAAGAGACTGAAATAAGGTATTTCTATAAATCTCATATTCAGTGGGAGTATGCATAAGGTATGCAAATCCCTAAAGTCAATCTGTGGATTGATAAAGGCTTCTAGGATTAGACAATTCGATTCCATAGGATAGTCAAATCGTTTGACACAGATGGAAGTCGAATAAGTCTCAAAGTGTACATATGAAAGTTAGTGATGTGAGAGTCAATTTTGGTTCTTTAGAAGACGATGTCCTTCTCATTAGGAATGTCAAGGATGACGTGAAAGTTACCAATTCTTGTTTAAGAAACAATTTGTCATAAAAGATCTTAGTGATTATCCTATATTCTCGACATTAAGATCTATAGAAGATAGATCTAAGAGAATAAAAGGATTATCACAAAATGAGTACATAACCACGGTACTAAAAGGAGTTTAGTATGGACAATGGAACATCTCTTTTGAAGAGTATGTGTCCTAAGATAACTTTGAGAAAGTTAGAATGTCCAAAATCCCTTTAAGTGAAAGGGTGCATAATGTATGAAAAGTTATGTACTAAATTAGATATGGCGCAACACTAAGCGTAGTAGGCCGAATCTAATATGACCTCAGAGAAGGTCATTGGATCTCTGTAAAGGATGTCCTCAGAGTACTTGAGAAGAAATGAGGACATGTATTAAGTTTACAGAGCCCAAAAGGTCTTATTGTTAGAAGGATATTTGATGTAACCGTTCATCAAACATAGATGATTATGAAATCATTGAAAGGATACAACTTCTACCAGAATGGTAATGCAATGTGTTGGAAAGGGGTTCCAAGGACGGACATTGCAAAACTCAACTATCGTAGTTGAGAACTTAGTCGTATTATATAATACTAAGTTAAGTGTTTGGGTAAGAAACTCCATCTAACTTGTTAGATGAAGTTCCTAGCATGAAAACAACTCCTTGATCATATTGTATGATAAAAAGGATGGTTGCTCAAGTAAGAGAACCAAGACCTCACCAAGAGACTGAACACGTGATTACGAATCACTTTATAAGGAAAAGGTGTTTCCTAAGAGATGTGTAAACAAGAGGGTCACATCAGCAGAGAATATAGCAGATCCACTTTGGAAACGCCCAAAGTCAATAGGGTCTCTAAGTGCATCTTGAGAAGATGGGACTTAGAGTACCTAAATGGCTTTTACGGGCAAGTGGGAGATTGTTAGGAATAGTGCCCTAGAAAGCCGATTCGACGTAATCTGCTTTGGGACTTTTCTTATATCACAGACAATCTTTGAATAATATACGATTGATTATAGGCAAACACTTCTTTATATGCCAATACGTGTTTTGTGTGGTTCCATTACGTGCGCATGTATGAGAACTCCCCTAATCCTGATGACTTTAGGACTCTACCATTTAGGTGAAATGGTTCATGAAACGAGCCCTATATCACATAAGTCATGATTAGTAAAATACTCCAAGCCGATGAGTCCTACAGACAGTGGGAGTGTCAACCTGGCTCCTCTAAGGCTTGCTTGTGGGATCACGCCCTTAAGAAGGACCACCTTGTTTCATGGAGGTGGAAAGTGTATAGTTGATACGTGCGTGATACATGAGGGTGCTTACTTTAATAAGTAAGTTCACTGAGGTACCCCGTCTGAGAACATTCCTAAATGGGAAAGGAAGTTTCTATTTCAGGAAATAGAAACTTCCAGATTAGGAAATATCTCACGAGTCATTGATGTGATTAATTGATCCTTAGACTTGAGGTTCCTTGTCGCTTTATGAGTTAACTCTGTAGTCTTTGGTATAAGCTTTAAAGGGTGTCGCCTTAGACAACTGATTCAAGGCTTATGCTGGGGCTGCACAAGTGATTCATGAAAGTGAATGAGAATCAAGAAAGGACATACACTTGCATTTGCAAGGTGATCTCTTATTGTGTAAGTCATTCATATGCCATATGGAGTCCTTGGCCAAGGCAGTAGATCAAGACATCAAGAAAAGGGTTTCTTGGATTGAGATCAAATGGATATGAAATGCACTTAGCTTTAAGACCAGATTATTAGGGTTCTAATTATTCCCTTACCCTAGATCATGGTTGAAAGATAGTAAGTAGGAGGATTGTATCTCACATGAATCAATGACTTAAAGGTTCTGTCGAATCCGAACATTCCAATTCAGCTAGGGGTTAAACACCTGTTGCTAGACTATGGTCGTTTAATCTGTGGACTGATTAATTAATTAGTGAATTAATTAATTAGGGTCACTGCTAATTGAATTGAGAACCTAGAGGGTCACACACAACAACTTGGTTACATGAGTTGAGGCTTAAAAATGATTAAACGAGTTAATCGAGCCTAAGGGGTTCCACACGTGTGAAATCACACGTGTGGCTCACGTGATTGGACACGTGTCATTAAGACACGTGTGCCACACGTGATTATGTGATGTTAAATAATTAATGTGTTAATTATTTAATAGACTTTGGTTTAATTTTGAATTAAAAAGAAAGTCTAATTTTGGAGAAAATAATCTAGTTAATTAATTATGAATTAATTAATTAGATAAAAATAAGTTATTTATTTTTATAATAAATAAAGTATAAAATTATCCAAAAATAGTTTGGATATTTTTAGCCCTCTTAAAAGTTGACTTGAATTAGAATTCAAAGTCAAAGTTGGAAAGTACTTGATGATCAAGTAATAGGAGAGAGGGGAACCAAATCCTTTCCCAACAAGGATTTGGATCGGCAACCCCCTCCCTATAAATAGGGGAGCTCGAGCTCCTTATGGAGCTAATAGACAATTCTTGGTTCATGTGTTGAACACCTTCCTTTCTCCAAGATTAAATTAAACCCTAGGTTAAGCCTAAACACTAACTAGAGAACTAGCATCCTTACTAGTTAGATTGTGATCAAGTTGGTGGACTTTCTCTAGAGACTTCAAGTTAGAAGTTTTGAAGATTCGAGCTTTACCAAAAGTGGGGATTAAGCAAAACGATCAGAAGGGATGATGAAACGATTCTGAACCCAACAGAAAACGAGTGAAAAAATCGAACCAAAGAGGATGGCGAAAACCGTTCGTCCATATCCTGAAAGATGAGTTTTTTCACGAGGGTTTTGTGACTGGCAGTTTTCTACTTTCGCGAAACTGGTTTTCGAAGGGAGTTTCAATCCTGCTTTTCTCGTTTCATGTTTCTTTCTTTATGTTATATTGTTAAGAACTTCCCTAACATGAATTGAATCTAGGTTGGTTTGGATTGCTATCCCGACAATGGATTCTGAAGTAGAAAGAGACTTTCGAGGGATGGGTTGTCAAGCCGCGAGAAGAGCGTTCTTGGGTGGCTTGAAACGCTTCAAGAAAGAATAAAAGAAAAGTAAGTTTTCTATCTCTACGAATTTGGTTACACGATTGCGAGTTCTAGGTCCTTTTGTTGGGAAAATTTTTAAATTCCGCTGTTTTCTGATTCGTGTTTTCCAACAATAGTATCCCTGTCTTAAATCCAATTTTGAATAAACTTTGGAACCCTGAAGTATATCGAATAACTCCTCGATATGTGGGAGGGGATACTTGTTCTTGATAGGTTCAACTCCCTATAATCGATGCACATTCTTAACGTTCCGTCCTTTTTCTTTACAAATAATACCGGTGCTCCCCAAGGTGAAGAACTCGGTCGAATGTACCCAACTTCCAATAATGCCTCGAGCTGAACCTTCAACTCTTTTAATTCGGCTGGAGCCATCCGGTATGGAGTCTTTGAATATGGCTCAGCATTCGGATAAAGATCAATCACAAACTCTATCTCTCGTTCAGGAGGCAAAGAATCCAACTTCTCTGGAAACACTTAGGGAAATTCCTTCACCACTTCGGTGTCTTCCAATTTCACCTGGTCTTTGGGCTTGTTCAGAATATAAGCAATGAACCATGTAGCCCCGTCTCTGACTAATTTCTGAGCCTCTGAGAATGAGAGTAGGGGTACTGTCTTCGATGTACATCCCGTGATAATCCCTGAACCCAACTGCACTTTCTTTGCTCGGCAATCCACGGTAGCACAGTGCCTGTATAACTAATCCATCCCCAGAATAGACCCGTATCTCTCCATCGGCATAACAATGAAATCGGTCAAGAATTCCCGGCCTTCAATCACCACTGGAACATCCCTGTAAACCTGATCCGTCTCTCGCCTACTACCGAAAGGAGTGCTAACTAAATAGCGCACAGAAGAGCACATAGCAGGCAAAGGTAATGCAATAGTAATAGAATGCGCAAGAAAGGAGTGTGTAGCTCCTGGATCAAATAATGTATGGATGTTCGTGCCATGAATGCAGATAATACCTTCAACTACCACGGCGGGGTCAATCTCCGTATCATACTCCTCTCCAGTGAGTGCATACGCCCGAGCTCTCACAAGTGGCCTTGGACCTGCAGGTGGCGGATCCCGACGATCCAGACAACCATCAACTAAGTGCTCATCGCTCCCGCAGATCAAACATAAGCCTAACCTCCATCTGCAGTTATCATAAAGATGTGTAGTAAGTCCAAAAAATCTGCAGCCCGACTTCTGAGGTGGCTGTGGTGGTGCTGGAGCTCTTGGACCCCTCTGTAACGGCCCTGTCGCCATAAGCTTCTTCCTGGGGTCCTTCTGCGCTGGAGGTGCAGAGTAAATCATCGGCCTCTTTCTTGAGCTCGATCCCTGACCCGATCTCGAGCCTGAAGCCTGTCCAGTATGCTGAGTAGCCCTCCTAGCAATATATATCAGAATCCTCAACCTTTAGAGCCTTTGCGGTAGCTTTAGCCCAGGTGCTCGTATTGGCTGCTTTCAAGGCCTCCTGGATGTCCGGCCTGAGCCCCTGAACGAATTGCATTGCCTTATGAAAGTCATCATTCGCTATATTAGGTGCATAGCGAGAAAGTCTCTCAAACTCTGCAATATAATGCCCCACGGACCTTCCTCCCTGTTTCAGCTCGGTAAAATCCCTCAATCTGCGAGTACGGGAAGCTGGAGGAATAAACTTGTTTCTAAACTCCCGTACAAAAACCTCCCAAGTAATCTCTGTCCCGGCTGCCTCCAATACTATCTGGGTGCTCTCCCACCAAGAGTAGGCCTCGCCCTGGATAAGAGTGAGTGTACAACGAGCCTTCTCCTGAGTGTCACAAGGGATAAGCTGCCAGATTCTCTCGATCTCCTTCAGCCACATCTCTGCCTGAATATCGTCTCCCTTATAGAACTTCGGGGGACGCTGGTTCTGGAACTTGCGCAAAATGGCAGAAATAGGGTTCTCCTGGGGTCCTACTGGCGCTGGTGGTGGTGGAGGTACCCTTTCCTGTAACCTCTGATCAATCAGCCCAACAACGGCGTTCATGAAATCCTGGGGCTGTGCCTGAGCAGGTGGAGGAGGAGGTGGTGATCTCTCACGGCGATGGTGGTGACGGCGAGGATGATGCCTGTGTCTCGGGGATTGGTCACGATGGTGTCTATCACGGTCCATCCTGAAATCAGATCACTACATACATGCGTGGTTTGATCAATAAATGCAAATGTGTGCATATAATTCAATAATGTCAATAAACACACACATTCAAAGAAGATCAAATAACTCAATTAACGCAAGAATTCAAGAAAATCAAGTAATTCAGTAAAATGCAGACTCTCAAGTAACAAGTAATCCTATGCCGTGCGACCTAGACTGACCTGACACGACTCGAGAACCTCGGTTTTGCAACCGGGCTCTGATACCACCTGTAGATGTAGCACCCTAACCCCAAGGCACTACATCCCCTGCACTATAGCCTCGATCGACGTATGAAACGGACAATCCATACATAAACCAAAACTATAGCGAACGGGTGACAATGAAAAAAACGAGCTAGGGCGGGACACTCCCCAACGTAATTAGATAAAAACGTGAATTAAAAGAGGAAGCAATACGTCAATCATACATATAGGTACCATATTTACCGAATAGATACATATTAGGTACCAACTTAACTATCAATACATTATCATCTCTTAATATTCTATACATGCTCAAATAACCAAAATGTGATAGTGATGATCATACATGATAGCTAACAAAAGTATATACATGAACGATACAACGCTAGACCCATGATATGCACAACCGGACCAGACTCCCGCCTAGCATGACCAAGCTTTCGAGTACCTGAAAAGTGAAGTATCAGTCTACCGAAGACTGAGTGAGGGGCAATAAGATATATATATCACACGTCACATGCAAGTCGTAACCTCGGGTGAAGGCTTTGAGAATTAAATAGATATATATAGTTCAAGAAAACTTATCCTTTGCCCGAGATTACAACTAATCATTTTAACAGTTTAACTTGATCATTTCATGAACATGTGGCCCCGGCGAGTAAAGGCGATTCTCCAACCTTTACACCAATCGTAACAATACGTGCTTGCTTTATCAACTCAATACATGATCATGCATTTCAATTTAGTGTTCACATAGACAATTTCATGCTTGAAATCATGCAATAACCCGAGGATAACCCGACATGCCGGATCAATCCCCAGTCTCCTTCTTCCTCCGGGTGATAGTGGGTTTGCAAGGCCCAACTATCCACGACATGGTGTGTGTAGGGAACATGACTCCCTAGACACGGAACTCCTTCCACCACTAATCTCCTAGTGGCTTCGGGGGTGATCCCAACAATGTGAGGATAATTCAGGAGTTACCCGTCAGCCCTTGCTTTCCCGGTTGGCTCAAGAATTACCCTCGGGCCCACGTACAATCATGTACCCGCCAAACTTGCTTGAAATCATGACAATAATGACTTGCTTGCTTGAAATGTTTATAACTTTGAAAACGTTTATATATGTAATAAGTTTTGGCCAAAAACAACACATAAAGGATATAAGGTTCTATATACCTAGAACAACACCTCACCTTTTCTTACAAAATACAATGAGGATATGCTCTAAGGAGCCTGCTCCTCGTCCACGCCCTCGTGACCTGTGCAAACATGACGTGTATACGTGAGACATGACCTAAAATGGACCAAATATGACGAACGACGGACATGCAACGAGATGACGAGGAAAATGCAATGTGGCATGATAACATCTTGTTTCAGTACATATTGGATCATATGATAGCAATTCGGGGTCAAAGAAGTCGTCGGATCGAGGGGCTATTTTTATAATTTTATGCAGAAACTTTTGTTCTGCAAATCAGGTGGGAACGGCCGTTCCGGATTCCCTTTGTAAATGGGAACGGTCGTTCCCATAAATCCGCAAAACGCGCCAACGATTTTTATTTTAAAAAGCACGCCTTTAGCTGGGAACGACCCTTCCGGCACCAAGGCCAAAATGGGAACAGCCGTTCCCATGCTCGGCCGCCTATTTTTAGTTTAAAAGAGTGGGAACGCCCGTTCCCGTAATGCCTTGAGGCTGGGAACGGTCGTTCCCAGTTTCTGCATCTTACAGAAACAGAGCAAAAACAGGGGAGGCTCACGGGAATGCAACAAAGCAAGCAACAAAATCCCAATTTTGATCAACCAAGCAAATATTTCTGGAAATATGATGCACATATATTCAAAAGATGATAAAAGAACACTTAAACACATAAGGCATGAAGTATCATCAAGATTTCCAAGTTTCATGCTCAAGCTCATAGGGATCATTCAAGCTCAAATTTCCAACAATTCATGCTCTAAATCATGCCATCTTTCAAGATATGATCTCCTAATCATGCTTCCATCTACAATTAATCCATCTAGCATGTAATTCCTAAACCCTAACTCACTCAAATATGATCAACATCATCAATTCATGCAAAACCAACCTTAAGAACAAAGAAATGGAGAAAGTGGATGAAGATGATGATCAACTCCCAATCTTGCAATATTTCTTAGAAATTCTTGATGAAAATGATAAAATTCTCTTTCCTTCTCCTTGCTTCTTGATACCGAGAGAGAGTAAAGTTGTTGGGAAATTTTTGGATTGAAAATGGATTAAGGAAGCATAGAGAAGCCATATTACGTGATTCATCATCCTTGATTTTAGTGAAATGTGGAAATTGCAATTGGATCCTTCACTTTATGAAATCATGCAATCAAGTATGCAATATTTTCAAATATGTGCAATTAAGTCCTTAAAAGTTTATGCAACTAAGCCCCTAAAGTTAGAAAAATAGTCGGGTAGGGGCAATTTGGGAATTAAAGCACTCTCGGTACTCGTTTTACGCAATAAATATTTTCCCGTGTCATGAAATAATATTTCCAATAATATGAAATCACATAATTCACATAAATGACGTTTCATGAATTTTATAAAATTATGAGATGTCACGTATGGAAAATAAAGATTTAAAGAATTAAAATAAAATCTACGCTCAAAATCTCACACGTGGCGTGCTTACCTGTTCATACGGAACCGGGGCGTTACAACTCTCCCCCCTTAAAAGAATCTGGTCCCCAGATTCTCTAGTCTTGCGTGAACAATTCCGGGTGGAACCGTTTCATTTTATCTTCCGTTTCCCACGTAGCTTCCTCGGTTTTATCGCTTCTCCACAAAACCTTAACCATGGGAATTCTCCGATTTCTTAACTCCTGAAATTTCCGATCCAAGATTCTAACCGGTCTCTGCACGAATGTCAAATTCGGTTCCAACTCAACTTCTTCCATGGGGAGAATCGTAGTCTCATCGGGGTAATATTTCCTGAGTTGTGAAACATGGAACACATTGTGAATCCCCGTATGATTTGGTGGTAGGTACAGCCGATAGGCTACCTCGCCTATTCTCTCAAGGATTTCAAAAGGGCCTAAATAACGAGGATTAAGCTTTCCTCCTTTCCCGATCCGGGTGAAACCTTTCCTTGGTGACACCTTCAAGAATACCTGGTCACCAACTTCAAACTCTAGATCTCTTCGGCGCTTATCGGCGTAGCTCTTTTGCCTATCTTGCGCGGCTTTCATTCGTTGTTGAATCATCTGAACTTTCTCAATCATATCCTGAACGACCTTGGAAGGTTTCTCAAATCTTTCACCTTTCTTGACCCCTTCTTGTTTTGACCATTTCCACTCTTCCAAGTCGAAGAACAACGGAGACCGACACTTTCTTCCATAAAGAAGTTCATACGGAGCCATCCCGATTGAAGCCTGAAAGCTGTTATTATATGCAAATTAATCAAAGGAAGTTGTTCTTGCCAAGAACTCTAAAAATCCATCGCGCACGCCCGAAGTAGATCCTCCAAATACCTGATTAATCGTTCTGTTTGACCGTCTGTTTGCGGGTGAAATGTTGTACTGAACTTGAGCCTCGTTCCCAAAACGGCCTGTAATTCTTGCCACAACTTCGATGTGAACCTCGGGTCTCGGTCTGAAACTATGCTCACCGGAATGCCATGAAGTCGGATAATTTCTCTGTTATAGATTTCAGCCAACTTCGGAATCTTATAAGACATCCGGACCGGTAGAAAGTGAGCAGACTTCGTGAATCTATCCACGATTACCCAAATTCCATCAAAACCGCCTTTAACCTTTGGTAATCCGGAAACAAAGTCGATCGTTACTTGTTCCCACTTCCATTCGGGAATAGGTAACGGCTGTAGAAGTCCCGCGGGCTTTTGGTGCTCAGCTTTCACTTTCTGACAAGTTAGACAAAGTTTCACATATTCCGCAACATCTCTTTTCATCCCGTTCCACCAATAATATTGCTTTAAATCCTTATACATTTTGTTTCCTCCTGGGTGGATCGAATAGGCTGACTTGTGAGCTTCTTCGAGTAGAACCCGTTTCAATTCCTCAGGTACTACTACCCTGTTTTTAAATCGAAGCAACCCGGTCTCATCAAACCCGAAAGGACTCTCCGGATCAGTCCTAGCTTTACTTACTAGCTTCTGAACTTCTGGATCCTTATTCTGAGCTTCAAATAGCTGATACTTCAATTCCTGCTGAATTGTGATATTCGAAACCCGAGCTTTTAATATAATTGGAGCAACTTTCTCACTTTCCTTTATTTCCAAACCCGATACACTCGCCTTCCTGCTAAGCGCATCGGTGACCACATTGACTTTCCCTGGATGGTACTTGATCGTACAATCATAATCTTCTAACTTTTCCATCCAAGGCCGTTGCCTCATATTCAAGTCTTTCTGCGTGAATAGATACTGGAGGCTTTTGTGGTCAGTGAAAATCTCAAAGGAAGTCCCGTAAAGATAATGTCTACATTTCCCGAGAGCAAAAATCAAGGTTGCTAGCTCTAGGTCGTGTGTTGGATAGTTCCTTTCATATTCCTTTAGTTTTCGAGACGCATAAGCGATCACTTTTCCTTTCTGAGTCAGAACACAACCTAAGCCCTCTTTAGAAGCATTTGTATACACGTCATACTCCTCTGAACCCTCGGGAAGAGTTAACACCGGAGTTGAGACTAATTTTTCTTTCAAAAAGTTGAAGCTTTGATCACACTTCGCGTCCCAAACAAACTTGACATCTTTCTTTGTCAATCGGGTTAACGGTGCAGCAATCTTAGAAAAATCCTGAACGAACCTTCTGTAATAACCGGCCAATCCCAAAAAGCTTCTGACTTTCGAGGCATTCTTTGGTTTCTCCCACTTAAGCACGACCTCGATTTTCGAGGGATCGACTTCCAACCCTTTTCCTGAAATTACATGTCCCAAGAAGGAAACCCGATCGATCCAAAATTCACACTTGCTGAATTTGGCGAATAACTGATGCTCTTCCAAGGTCTGTAGAACGAGCTTAAGATGTCTCGCATGCTCCTCGGCTGATTTTGAGAATACCAGAATATCATCGATAAATATTACCACAAACTTGTCGAGGAAAGGCCTGAAGATCCGGTGCATCATATCCATGAAAGCTGCAGGGGCATTAGTTAACCAAAAAGGCATAACCACGAACTCGTAGTGCCCATACCGAGTATTGAATCCTGTCTTTGGAATATCCTCGGCTCGGATTCGCAGCTGATAGTATCCCTGTCTTAAATCCAATTTTGAATAAACTTTGGAACCCTGAAGTATATCGAATAACTCCTCGATATGTGGGAGGGGATACTTCTTCTTGATAGTCATCCGGTTCAACTCCCTGTAATCGATGCACATTCTTAACATTCCATCCTTTTTCTTTACAGATAACACCGGTGCTCCCCAAGGTGAAGAACTCGGCCGAATATACCCAACTTCCAATAATGCCTCGAGCTGAACCTTCAACTCTTTTAATTCGGCTGGAGCCATCCGGTATGGAGTCTTTGAATATGGCTCAGCATTCGGATAAAGATCAATCACAAACTCTATCTCTCGTTCAGGAGGCAAAGAATCCAACTTCTTTGGAAACACTTCGGAAAATTCCTTCACCACTTCGGTGTCTTCCAATTTCACCTGCTCTTTGGGCTTGTTCAGAATATAAGCAATGAACCCTGTAGCCCCGTCTCTGACTAATTTCTGAGCCTCTGAGAATGAGAGTAGGGGTACTGTCTTCGATGTACATCCCGTGATAATCCCTGAACCCAAATATCCACGACATGGTGTGTGTAGGGAACATGACTCCCTAGACACGGAACTCCTTCCACCACTAATCTTCTAGTGGCTTCGGGGGTGATCCCAACAATGTGAGGATAATTCAGGAGTTACCCGTCAGCCCTTGCTTTCCCGGTTGGCTCAAGAATTACCCTCGGGTCCACGTGCAATCATGTACCCGCCAAACTTGCTTGAAATCATGACAATAATGACTTGCTTGCTTGAAATGTTTATAACTTTGAAAACGTTTATATATGTAATAAGTTTTGGCAAAAAACAACACATAAAGGATATAAGGTTCTATATACCTAGAACAACACCTCACCTTTTCTTACAAAATACAATGGGGATGTGCTCTAAGGAGCCTGCTCCTCGTCTACGCCCTCGTGACTTGTGCAAACATGACGTGTATACGTGAGACATGACCTAAAATGGACCAATATATGATGAACGGCGGACATGCAACGAGATGACGAGGAAAATGCAATGTGGCATGATAACATCTTGTTTCAGTACATATTGGATCATATAATAGCAATTCGGGGTCAAAGAAGTCGTCGGATCGAGGGGCTATTTTCGTAATTTTATGCAGAAACTTTTGTTCTGCAAATCAGGTGGGAACGGCCGTTCCGGATTCCCTTTGTAAATGGGAACGGTCGTTCCCATAAATCCGCAAAACGCGCCAACGATTTTTATTTTAAAAAGCACGCCTTTAGCTGGGAACGGCCCTTCCGGCACCAAGGCCAAAATGGGAACAGCCGTTCCCATGCTCGGCCGCCTATTTTTAGTTTAAAAGAGTGGGAACGCCCGTTCCCGTAATGCCTTGAGGCTGGGAACGGTCGTTCCCAGTTTCTGCATCTTACAGAAACAGAGCAAAAACAGGGGAGGCTCACGGGAATGCAACAAAGCAAGCAACAAAATCCCAATTTTGATCAACCAAGCTAATATTTATGGAAATATGATGCACATATATTCAAAAGATGATAAAAGAACACTTAAACACATAAGGCATGAAGTATCATCAAGATTTCCAAGTTTCATGCTCAAGCTCATAGGGATCATTCAAGCTCAAATTTCCAACAATTCATGCTCTAAATCATGCCATCTTTCAAGATATGATCTCCTAATCATGCTTCCATCTACAATTAATCCATCTAGCATGTAATTCCTAAACCCTAACTCACTCAAATATGATCAACATCATCAATTCATGCAAAACCAACCTTAAGAACAAAGAAATGGAGAAAGTGGATGAAGATGATGATCAACTCCCAATCTTGCAATATTTCTTAGAAATTCTTGATGAAAATGATAAAATTCTCTTTCCTTCTCCTTGCTTCTTGATACCGAGAGAGAGTAAAGTTGTTGGGAAATTTTTGGATTGAAAATGGATTAAGGAAGCATAGAGAAGCCATATTACGTGATTCATCATCCTTGATTTTAGTGAAATGTGGAAATTGCAATTGGATCCTTCACTTTATGAAATCATGCAATCAAGTATGCAATATTTTGAAATATGTGCAATTAAGTCCTTAAAAGTTTATGCAACTAAGCCCCTAAAGTTAGAAAAATAGTCGGGTAGGGGCAATTTGGGAATTAAAGCACTCTCGGTACTCGTTTTACGCAATAAATATTTTCCCGTGTCATGAAATAATATTTCCAATAATATGAAATCACATAATTCACATAAATGACGTTTCATGAATTTTATAAAATTATGAGATGTCACTTATGGAAAATAAAGATTTAAAGAATTAAAATAAAATCTACGCTCAAAATCTCACACGTGGCGTGCTTACCTGTTCATCCGGAACCAGGGCGTTACAATGTTTATGTGTTTTGTTCGCTTGTTTTCCCGTTTTACTCCTTTCCCTCCCCGATCTTAACCCTAATGTGTTATGTGCTTGTGTATACCCATGAATTGCTATGTTATGAGTTGAAATTGCTTGGATTTGATATGTTTCATGTATGAATAATGTGTTAGGGTTATTATATTAAGTTTATGAATTGATTTGATGTGGGTTTCTCTTTTATTAGATAACTCAGATCCGATATATCCCAACGTGTAAGATTTCGGCCAAAGTATATATATAGAGAGTCTTTTCAAAGAGTCAATGATTTCACGTTAAAACCCTTTACTTTCTAATGAATCTTTACCCAATGTTTTGACGAGATCAGTGATCACAATGAATGGGGGCCCTGGGACTTAGTGTATGTGGCTATCCGGGGAAGCATGGGCTGACGGTGATCCCTGTGCACTAGTCCCAACATAATGACAGCGATATCGGTCCTCGCTAGGAGATTAGCGAGGAATGGGAACCGGGCTTTTGGGGCTTCATGGACCCCTCTAGCCATAATGAATGGGTGGACAGTGCTTTGGCCGAGTCCGTCTGTAACGCCCCAGCTTTCGGCATTTCAGGTATGAACCCCACGTGTGAGTTTGAGAGTTATAATTTAATTATTATTTGATCATTCCTTTAATTTCCATGTCATGGCATAATTTTATAAAATTCTGTTCTAAGTATTTTTATGAAATTCATATTAAATTTATACTTATTGCATAAATTGAACTTGATTGTAATGTGAATTAAATTCCGGAGCATGATCTAATTTCTTTTACATCCTTACTTGCCCATTTTCATGATTTTGGGGACTCAATTGGATGAATTATTTGTTGGACTTAATTGCTCATTTGATATGGAATTGAACCTAATTGCATTACTTAATAAATGGAGGGACTTAATAGCAAATTGGATCATTCTTCCCCTTTCCATAGCAGCATATCACGTACCATTGCATTCCATTTCATACACTTACTCCTTTCTTCCTTGTTCCAACCGAGCCAAACCCTCACCATGAAGGGAAGAGATTTCATCATTCAAGCATCATTTTGTGGGTTTTGTGATCATTGAAGCATCCTCAACATCATATCTTCATCTTGTCATCCATATCTTTCAATTGAGCTAACTTTGGAGAATTGATGATTTCTTGAAATGAAGGTGTTAGAGAGGGTTTGGTTATGACTTGGTTAATTTGTGTATTGTTTATTGGAAATATGTGTATGTACTTTGAGCTTAAGATTGAGGCATATTTCTTGTGATTTTTGGACTTGAAGCATGAGTGTAGATATGGGTTTGGATTGATTGATTCTTGATGATCTAACATGGAATTTGGTGTTTTTATGAGTTGTTATTGATCTATATATATGCTAGCATGTATATTTCTTCAAATATATGCATTTAATCTTGGTTTGTAGTCTTTTGGATGGTTGGTACGTTGTTCCCCCTGTTTCTGCCCTGTTTTTCTGCTGCTGCGTAGAAGGTCGCGGCTGCGACCGAAAGCAGAACAAATTTGGTCGCGCCGGCGACCCACTCACAGTTTTGGCAGAACTGCAGGTCGCGCCCGCGACCTAAATTAGTTATTTTTCAGTCTCGCCCGCGACCCGTTTTTGGCCATGTTTCGAGATTTTGAAAAATTGGAGGAAAATTCGGCCAAAAATAGGTGGTCGCGACCGCGACCGTTTTGTGAAGGAATTTGGTCGCGGCTGGAACTTTCTGCATGAAAAATTGTTTTTCAAACTTCTCATGCTTGATTTTCGTGGCTCGTTTCCAGCATGAACACTTTATTAATATGCTATTTGGTGCATTATATTATGTGTATTGTATGTATCATGTAATTTCATACTTGAAGTTCATAGGGGAGGTTTATGTTATAATGGTACAATTTGAATTACATCTTGAATACTTGTTCTTTGCTACCTTGATTGCCAATTTGCGTATGTCTATAATACCCATTGATTGTAATTACATGATTGACATTAATTGAACATGCCGTTCATCCTAATTGGTACATTTTGAGTCATGTCTCACGGACAATTGTCTTTCTTGCACAGACCAGCTTCCTGGTGACGAGGAGTAGGCTCCGTGAGCTGTCTCCTTGTTTGTTTTGGTCGCACAGGTGAGGTTTAATTCTAGATATATAGAACCCATAAAACCCTATGTGATGTTTTAAGCCAAAAATATATTGGTTTTCAAAGGATTTACCGAACTATTTTATTGTATTGATTGATTGATGGTTTTGTGAGTATCGTATTGCACTGTGGGCCCGAGGGTAGTGGCTCGAGCCAACCGGGAAAGCATGGGCTGATGGGTAACTCGAGCGCTATTCTCACCAAGTTGGGATGACCCCTGAACTCCCTAGGAGATTAGGGGAGGAAGGAGTTCCAGGCTTAGGGATTCATGTACCCTCTGCCCAGATTGATTGGATGGTGGGGCCTTGCAATCCCACCATCACCTGGAGGAAGAAGGAGTTATTGAAACTGCTAATTGTGCACTGTAATGTAATTGCTTGATCACCTAATCACATAATAATTGATTGATTGTACACAGTCGGAGTAAGGTTGGAGAATTGCCCTCACTCGCCGAGCCACAAATTGATTGTATTGAATTGATTGAATTGATAAATTGAATTAGTTGTAATCTTGGACGAGGAATTATTCTATCCTTGAACTCACTTATATTCTTTCTTTTATAAAACCTTACCCGAAATTATAACTTGCATGGTAATTGTGCCTATATCTATTTCTACCCCCTCGCTCAGTCCGTGGTGGACTGACACCTCAACTTTTCAGTTTTGCAAGTGCGTGCTAGGCGGCAATTAGAGTCTAGTATGTCTTTAATTTGGGTGTAGCACACTTCACCTCATATTTTGTTCATGTATTGATACTTGATTTTTTTTGTAGCATGCCTTGGTATATTTTGGAGATGATATTGTATTGATATGTAAATGTTGGTGCCTATTAGTATTTATACTGGATATGTAAATATGGTACCTATAAGTATTGAATGAATTATTGCTTCCGCTTTTATTACTCTGAGTTGATTGTTTGGTTTGGGGTTAGTCCCGCCTAGCTTTGTTGTCGTTTTTTTTTTGTCTCCCGTTCGCTATAGCTTTGGTTCATGTATGGATTGTCCATTTCATATGTGAATCGAACTATAGTGCGGGGGATGTGGTGCCTCGCGTTCTGGGTGCTACACCGTCCACTAACCGGAGGAAAAATGAGTAAATGATTATGCATGATTATGAATGATTATGAACAATTATGAACGAATGAATGAATGAATGAATGTTGTGTGATCACTAATGAATGAATTAATGGATAATGCACACATGAGGTGAAGGTTGGAGAATTTGCCCACTCACCGGGCTCACGTAATGGCCTAATGAATGAATGAATAAAAATTGATTGTGGTAATCCCACGTGGTGTTTTTTTGTTTTCACCCACTTGGGAAATGTTTCAAAACCTCGCACGGGATTATAGCTTGCATGTGTGTGTGTATAAATTCCATATTATTAATTTATAAGCCCTGTTTTATACCCATCAATCTTTTAAAGACTGAACCCGGTTTATTTTCAGTTTCTTACAGGTTTTGGAGTGCTAGGCGGGGATTCGAGTCCGTAGGGTCTCAAAGTCATGTATAACTTTACTTTTCGTTACACTCATATCATTTAATTGTTATTTATGATTCTGAACGCATGTGAGCGCCTTAAATGTTATTGAATTCAAGCCTGTGAGCTCATTGATTATGTTATTGTAATATGATTGCTTTCGCTTAAGTTTCTTTACCCTGCACTTGTTTCCTTTATTGCTTATTTGGTTTAAAATGTTAGCCCCCGCCTAGCATAGTGAGTGAGTGAGTCCCCGTTCGCTCTGATCTGGCACGTGTATGGATTACCAATTTCTTATGCGGGTCGGGTCTTAGTGCGGGGGTTGTGGCGTCACGCGCTCGGGCGCTACAATGTTTAACTAGCCAGATCTCTTAAATCATTGGTCGGATTTCAATTCCGTCTGTGTCATCGTGTTCCTTCCGTTCCGGTGTTTGATTTACACTACTCATTCGCAAGATTCGATCGAGAAACGAGGGATATCCGGTAGTGTGTGTGCATATGTGTGTTGGGAAAATTAGGGGAAAAAAAAACTATGATAGAGGGGTATTTTGTTAAATAAGAATAGTTTATGTAATTACGTGATATTTTTTTTTTAAAAATTAATAATTCACGTCATATGTCAACTCAAAATTTGGAGGGAAAATAAGGAAAAATCCCCAAATTTCTACCACGTAGGATGCGGAGGACTAAATTGAGAAAAATCGAATAAAAAAGGAGACATTGTGAGAAAAAGGAAAAAGTTCAGGATCAAAAACGAAAAATAACATTTTTAGAGGATGAAAAATGATATTCTCCCTAATATAATTTTGAAGTTGAACTTATAGATTTCTTAAATATGATGTCAAAATGTGTTTATATGTATAAACATATGCAATCATAAGTAGTGGGACACTCAATATATGCGCATAACTATAGGTGGAAAAAAATGGAATTTTAGTATTACAGAGCATAGAGTGTGTGATTGTGTGTATTATTATTTTAATTTATTTAATTTTAGTCCCAAAAATTTTAAAATGGTGTAATATTAGTTCCACCCCGTTAAATTTTTGGATGGATTTTTCACGTGCCCCTCAAACACACCATTAGTAGGTACAATTAATTATCTTATCGATCATTTTACAATTATAATCATATGTGGAAGGCCAATCAATTGTTTTTGCCTAAACACTAATTGAAAGAAAAGAAAAAGCAGCTATAAAGAATTATAATTGCAAACAGGCCACTCAAAAGATAATTAATTGTATTCACTAACGGTATGCATGAGGGGCACGTAAAAAATGGGTCCAGAAAACTAACTCTAATATTACACCGCATTTTAATAATTTTGGTAATAAAATTGAATAAGTAGAAATAACTCACACACTTTATGTAATATGGTAACAAAATTGCATTTTTTCTAATATAGGTTGAATATAATTTAATAGCATGATGAGATTCAGTAGCATTATCTTATCATTATTTATTAATTCCTTATATTACGTTTTCAAATTATTTAATAAACTTATGGTTAAAAAAAAAAAAATAGGCATTATAAATATTTTAAAAAAAATAAATAAACTGTACATTTCATGAAATTGACAGACTAGTGTGACATATCTGCACATGTTTGGTACCAAAATCTCAACTGAGCAAATATGGATGCTGATTAAAGATCTTGGTTGAGAATAAAATCAAGGGATGTTGGATTAGATGACTTTTTGAAGATCCACTGTTGACCACTTATCAGCGTAAATGGCGCAGGTACATGATTATCTTCGTTTGATTATGGTGCAATTTGACTAACCATTTTCTTAATTTTAATTTATTATACATTGAATCTCACATTTTATAGAATATGGTGTGACCTTGACCTTATATTAAAATTATTATTTCTAGATGTTGCAGATGCATCACATGGGCCATGGCAGAGGGACCCTCGCAAAGAAAAATACTTTTCTTTTCGTCTAATTTAATAGTAATTATTTTTCTTTTTTTTTTTTTTTGACAGGAATATTAATTATTTTTCTGAGTTTGGTCAAATAAAACAACTATGCCAAACTTTGAGGGTATCCTATGCAATAATAACAAGAAAAATAATAATTATAATTTGCTTATGCAATCAGCCAATCACAATTGCTCCTACTTTGTTACAATAATTAATATTATCTTTTTCTTCAAAAAGATAAAAGGAAATAATGGCTTACAAAGTCCTGCATTAAGTAATCGCTTTCAGTATATGGGGGACTGAATCAGATTAGTATTTCAATTTCATTGTTCTTTTCCGTGAAATTCAGGAATAGTTGTAAATTTTCAAATTTAATGATTATTATTGCAACAGATTTCCTGATATTATTAAAAATATCAGAACTTAACACCAAAAAAAAAATATATATATATATATATATATATATTATTATATTAAGCCATAAATCCTATTTGGTGTCAATTTTTTTCTTTTTATTTTTTAACACAAATTTGATGTATGTATTTTAGTAGTTTTCAGCTGTTTAATCTCTATCATGTTCACTGGCTATCAAATTCTTCTTTTTTTATTACTTATTCATATTTAATTGTTTTTTCTCTCCCTCATTCTAATTTTTTTATTATATATATATTTTTAATATTTTTTAATTTCTACTTGAACTATTATTATATACTAATTTGATATTTGCTTTTTTATTTATTCACTTATTTATCAAAAAATTATAATACTATTAAAAATAATTATAAAATTAAATAATAACATGAAAATATTAATTTAACATTATTTTACACACATGGAGTATGCAAGGTCACTAGTATAAATAATATATATAATAGACCTTCTATAAATTTAATAACTAAGGGAAATTACGTCTAAATCCCTATAATTAGTTGTATTCACATATAAACCCCATTGATCTAAAAATGATGCTTTCTTTTCATATGATTTGCTAATTAATTTATGTGTCTGTTCGTTAGGATTTCTTAGGGATTCAAAGATTTTCTAAATCCCTTATCTAATTGACTTATAGGACTCAACCATTTAGAAGAAGTAGTTTATGAAACAAGCCCTAAATCACATAAGTTAAGATCAGAAACAGCTCCAAGTCGATGAGTCCAAAAGACAGTGGGAGTGTCGAATTGACTCGCTTGAAACTTGCTTGTGTGGCACGCCCTTAAGAAGGATCACCTTGTTTCATAGGGTGTAAAGTGTATAGTCGATACCTGCTTGATACATGGGGTTGCTCGTTTGATTTGAAACGAGTACACTGAGTTATCCCGTGTGAGAAGATCCCTAAATAGGAAAAGAAGTTTCTATTTCTGTAAATAGAAATTTCCAGATTAGGAAATATCTCACAAGTCATTGATGTGATTCAGTAGTCCTTAGACTTGAGATTTCATCGATGCTTTATGTGAGCTAACTCTGTAGCCTTAGAAATAAGCCTAAAAGGATGTCGTTCGAGACAGCTGAATTACGGCTTATTTTGGGACTTCACAAGTGGCACATGAAAGCATATGATAATCGATAAAGGACCTACACTTGCAAAGGACCTACACTTGCTTTAGCAAGAAGATCTCTCATTGTGTAAGTCATTCATATACCATCTCGGAGTCCTTGGCCAAGACAGTGGATCGAGATCAAGAAAGGGGTTTCTTGGATCGAGATCAAATGGATAAGAAATGCACTTAACATTAAGACTAAGATTACTAGGGTTCTAATTATTCTCTTACCCTAGATCTTGGTTGAGAGATAGGTCGTAGGAGGACCTTATTTTACATATTTGAATGACTTAAAAGTTCTTCGAATTTATACATTCTTATTAAGCTAGGGGTCAGACACCTGTTGCTAGACTATGGTAGTGTGATCTGTGAACTGATTAATTAATTATGAATTAATTAATCGAGGTCACTGCTAATTGAATAAAGAACGTATATGGTCACAAACAAATACCCGATCACGAGGGTTAAGACTTGAATCGATTAAACGAATTGATCGAACCAATTGAGAATTGGAGAGTGGGGCCACATATGTGGCACACGTGTCTAGGCGAGACACGTGTCACGCCTTGTGTGCTTAATTAAATAATTATTATTGATTAATTATTTAATGGACTTTGATTTAATTATGAATTATTATAAAGTCCTAATTTGGAGTTTAAATGTTCAATAAATAATTAAGTGTGAATTAATTAATTATGGAAATTAATTTATTTATTATGAATAAATAAAAATATCCCATAAAATATCTAAAGGAGTTAGATAGAATTTCTTGTAAGGCACGTTGATCAAATGAGACTTTTGATCAAAGTAGAATACCTTTCTTATGTGGATTGTGAAATTCGTATGGATTTAAGCGTTAATTAGAGTATACTTTTGTGCCGTTTGATGCGTTTATGTGTTTATTTCGCCCCATTTAGGTGTTTTTTTAGTTGGAGATAAGAAACGGTAAAGCAAGACGAATTTACGCGTTTTTGGAGGAAAAATGAGTAACTCCCGTTACCCCTTAGAAGAACAAAGGTGTTAACCCCCGCTAACAGACATATGAGCCACATTTTTGGCAAATCAGAGTGGTAACGCCCATTACCCCTGGGCAGAGGAAAAGTGGCAACGCCCGTTACCACTTATAAAAGCGTTATTCCGATTTCAAGGCAGTAACGGGCGTTAACGAGGTTTGCGCGTAGATAGGTAACGCCCGTTACCTAGTGCGGCGAGACAGAATTCTGGGCAGCTATTTAAGTGCGTTTTGGAGTCTTTTTGAGGGTCGGCTTCTTCCGTTCGTAACCTAGCCTGAGGAGAGAAGTTCTAGAGTTTTGAAGAATTGTTCAAAGAATTTCGAGAAGACGAAAGGATCGAGTTCTTAAACAATTTCAGTTTTTCGGTTTATTTACTGCTTTAATTTCTCAAACTAATTCCTTTAAGTTTGGTTTTAGTTAATTTTCATGTTAGATTCGTTTTTTCAGATTCTTACTGAATGTTTATGAGTTTAATTTTGAGACCTTGTCTTGGTTTGATGAACATGAATTTCCTTAATTTACTTTATTTTAGTTTTAGGAGTTTTGCTTTAATTATGAGTAGCTAAACCCATAGGGCAAGGGGAGTGTGACACCCCGACTTACAGTCGGTACAGGTAAATTATGTGATTTATTATTAATTGCGTTTTAATTAATTGTATATGAATTATATGAATTTTATTTGAATTAATTGTACGTGAATTATTTGAATAATGGAATTTTGCTTTGGTTGAACCCTTAATTGTTGAACCGAACTAACTTGAACCGAAAACCCTGAACCGAACCCGTGAACCGAACCGGTTCAGCCCTTAAAAGCTGAACCATTTCTTCTCTCCCTCATTTCACGTAAAACAACAACAGTATTCCATATCCAATAGAAGCCAAGCCCCAAGTTTGATCAACCCACTTCAAAAGCCAAGATCTCCCTCAATTCTTCACCTTTCCTCGAACTTGAGTATGTTCCGGATTTCCCACGTTATGCTCTTCGTTTCCATGGTTCAATTATGATTTTAGAGTGGTAATTGTATGCTTTTGCTCCCTACGTGAATAGTAAGGGTTTGGTCTTTTTGTTGAATATGTGATCTATGCTTGATATAATTGATTTCCAACTTCATAAATGAGCTTTACATGATATATAGGTTGCATTTATTGCAAAAGATCATGTATTAATTGAGCATTTAATGTGTTCATGAATTGTAGCTTGAAATTTCATCCATGGATCAATGACATTAATTCTTGTTTTTCTTGAGATTTATGAATGCCAATATGTCTTACATGATTTATATGAATTATTGGCACAAGTTGGTAAGTTGTTGCAGCTTCTTGGTGTTGGTTTTGGCCATTTTTGGCAAAAAATGGAGCTTCCCCTGCTGCTGTAAGTGACTGCTCTGTTTTGCATTTCGAACCAGGCCGGAACGGCCGTTCCTACCCCAGCTTTGAACTGGGAAGGGCCGTTCACGGGTCAACAGTGACTCTTTTCCGAAAACGGGAACTGCCGTTCCCAAGGGCCAAATTTGCAAAAAACTTACAGACGCGTGGGGAGCAATCCGAAACGGCCGTTCCCATCTTCCAGAAAGTTTTTAGCGAGAACGGGAACGGCCGTTCCCTACAGTGAAAGGGCCGTTCCCATCCTTCCCGAGACCTGGGAGTTGCTACTGCTTCTCTTTTGCTTAATTATTCACTTTTATGCCTTTAATTGTTAATCTTTTGCATGTTAGATGTTATAACTTGATTTTAATTGCTTGATAAATTGTAAATAATTGTAATATGCTATAATTTGTAATTTATATGACATATTTGATAACATTTTGCATTCAAGCATGAATCACGCATTTTGCCGAGCGTCTTCTTTGGTTCATATAGAGTCTAAGTCTTGGGCTTTTGGTGTTTTCTTTTCAGAGGAGGTTCCCGTTGGTGAGCCCGAGGTATAGTTTGTTCACTTCCACTCCTATTTTGCTAAGCACAAGGTGAGGTTTAGGAATTTTGTATAGTTAAAGACCTAAAGCCTTATGTGATGTTTTCGAGCCGCGCATGTGATTATATATTTTGTATATAAATAAATGCGTGTTGAATAGAATATGTTTATGATCTTGTGAACAAGTTTGATTTCTTGAAAAGTATTAGATAAGCTTATGTAAGCTAAGTTTGGAAAGTCTTTTCTGTTCAAGTTTAGCGAGATTTTCCATGAAAGATTTTGTATGAAAGGTTATGTGTATGTGAATGTGGATCCAAGGAGCTATGGGTAAGGAGCCCTTGGGACGGTTTTGGGCCGTCGAGGTAAAGCTTGTGCATAGTCTCCATCCGATGAATCACACGCGACCCCGGGAGCTATGGAAGGTGTGATATTTCGATGCCTTCGGTGTGAAAACCGGGGAGGACACATTGTGGGTTAGCTACCCCTCGTGAGTTTGTATATGTTATGGATAGATAGGGCCACTGGTGGCTCTTCTATCATCGGAGTAGTGGTTGGTTATGTTATGATTTATGTTTTGGTTTGTCCTGAGGAGTAAAGGTTGGAAGCTCGTTCTCGCCGAGCATGTGATATGTTATGTTTGGGAAGTATGAATCGGGATAGAGTTTGTGAAAAGGATTCTAAGTATTTATGTTTGTTTTGAAAGCTTTAGTTTGTAAAACCTATTCCGGTTCATAAATCCACCTTTTGTTATGTGCTTTGCTTTATATATATATATAGGGTGTGGGTGTGCGTTAGCCCCCTCACTCAGTCAGTTGACTCACCCCTTGTTTACACTTTTAGTTGCAGGTTTTTGGGAACTTGAGCTAGGTGGAGAAGTGTGTCTACCGTTGAACTTGTCGGTCTAGGTCTTGTTAGATGCATTTACTTCCATGCACTTTATATCATTTTGTATAGGTATAGTTATGGTTTGTAGATTCAAATACTTATGTTTTGTTTGAGCCGTGATGGCATTTGTACAGGGATTAAATGTTGGTATCTATATGTAAATACAATATGGAAATATTTATATGATGGTACCTATATGTATTTATGTGATGTATCTACTATTTGTTGGGTTTAATTTATTCGCTTCCGCATACTCTGGTTTTGGTTTAGCTCCGCCTAGCCTAGAGAGTGGTTTGGTCTCCCGTTCGGTATGATTCGGATCCGGGTACGGACTTTCCATTTTGTATTCGGGTTTGGATTCTAGTGCGGGGGATGTGGCCCTACGTGTGGGTGCTACATCCTTAAGTGGTATCAGAGCGCGGTTGCAAAACCGGGCTCTAGTGTCGTGTGAGTCTGTCTAGGTCGTACGGCTTAGGACAATGTGATTATGTGCACATGTGACTATATGGCTCGAATATTTTATTACTCGATTACTTGACTACTTGAATACTTGTTTATTTTCTTAATTGTATACATAATCATATACTAATCTCCATACATCCATATTGTTTGAATTTGTGATTTACAGGATGCCTCCAAGGAGACAAAATCATGAACGAACTCCCGATTTAAATCAGCCGGCTGCACTAAATGCACCTCCGCACCACCTATGAATGCGGAGAATATCGTTCAAGCCTTACTTAATGAACTTCAACAAAATCAAAGGGACCAAACACCTCCGGGTGAAGGGCAAGAAATCTCCGCCGTGTATAAGGATTTCTGGAACAATAATCCTCCAAAGTGGTATGGAGGAGATGATATTAAAGCGGAGGAGTGGTTGTCCGAGATTCGAGGAATTTGGGAGATATGTCCGGGGAGTTCCCAAGACAAAGCCGTTTGCACGGGTCGTTATATTCAAGGGCAAGCGGCTATTTGGCTTAGAAGTGTGCTATCCAAGCTTGAGAGGACGGGAATGGAGTTCAATTGGGAGACTTTTGTGCAGGAATTCCATGAGAAGTATATTCCTCATAGTGCACAAGAGCGCCGCCTTCAAGAGTTTTCTAATTTGAGATAAGGCAATCGGACGGTGGAGGATTACATATTAGAGTTTAAGAGGCTTGCACCTTATGCCACTCACATTACCGATAATGATACTCACAAGGCCCGACAATTTCTCTATGGGCTCCGTCGTGATATTCAAGAGGCTCTCCAAGCTACTAATGTGAGTACTTGGGCCAAAGTCACAAAAAGGGCGATACAAGTTGAGGCCCAAATGATAAGATTAAAGCCTCCACCTTTCTCTTCTACTCGAGTACCGGGATCCGGTTCTGGATCGGGTAAGAGGCCCGTTTTTTATGCTCCACTAGCTCCTGTTCCACCGGCTTTTCGTCCCCAGGGTTTCGGGAATAAAAAGCCCCGTCTTACCGGTCCCGTGGCACCTCCTGCAGTTCCAGCTTTATCGGCTCCGGCTCAGGCTCCACCTCTGTGTGCTTATTGTCAGGGAAAGCATTCGGTTGAGAAGTGTTGGAAGCTTTTGGGCAAATTTTATGTGTGCGGGTCTTCTGAGCACAAGATAGATACCTGCCCGAACAAGAGGCCGGTTGTGCAGGCTCGAGTTTATGCTCTTGGTGGAGAGGAGGAAGCTGTTGACCTCGATCCAAATGCCGTGATAGAAGGTATAATAATCATTCATGGCATATCACTACATGCATTATTTGATCCCGGGGCTACGCATTCATTTATTTCCCGGGATATTGTTGCTTCTTTGCCTTTGTTTGATGATTTATCTGTACATGTGTATGTGGTAAGTTCCCCGTTGGGAGGTCGTTTTGATGCTGACAGGGTGTTTCGAGAGTGTCCGGTGACTTTTGAAGGTCGAGTTTTTCCTGCAAACTTGATAATAATGCCGCTGAAGAAGTATGGAGTAATCCTTGGTATGGATTGGCTTTTCAGACACCGAGCTCAGATGGATTGCTACGAGAAGAAGGTTGCTTTGGGCTTCGTGGTGTTTACGGGTGAGAGGTGGAAGTCCAGCCCGTTTGTATCTTTTATGGAAGCAAGTAAGCTCCTCCGAGACGGCGCGACAGGTTTTGTGGCTTACCTTTTGAATAAACCGAAGGATCAGGCCAAACTTGAAGAGACGGAGGTCGTGAGAGAGTTTCCCGATGTCTTTCCTGAGAGTTTGGGTTCTTTGCCACCCGATAGGGACATCGAGTTTGTAGTCAACCTCTATCCCGGAGCTGAGCCTTTCTCTAAGACACCTTACCGGATGGCTCCTGCTGAGTTGAAGGAGTTGAAAACTCAGCTGGATGAGCTCTTGGCTTGTGGTTATATCCGTCCGGGCACTTCTCCGTGGGGTGCTCCTATTCTATTTGTGAAGAAGAAGGACGGGACTCTGAGGATGTGTATAGATTACCGCGAGTTGAACTGGATGACAGTGAAGAATAAATATCCATTACCTCACATCGAAGAGTTATTTGACATCTTGCAAGGTTCGCAGGTGCACTCTAAGTTAGATTTGAGGCAGGGATATTACCAACTTCGTATCCGGGAGGAAGATATCTCTAAGACTGCATTCAACACCCGATATGGACACTTCGAGTTTGTGGTGATCCCGTTTGGGTTGAGTAATGCCCCGGCCGTGTTCATGGATATGATGCACCGAGTGTTTAGACCGTTTCTTGACAAGTTTGTGGTGATTTTCATAGACGACATTTTGGTGTATTCTAAGTCCGTAGAAGAGCACGCATCTCACCTCAGGATTGTTTTGGAGACACTTAGAGAGCACAAGCTTTATGCCAAATTTATCAAGTGCGAGTTTTGGATTGACCGAGTAGCATTTCTGGGCCACATAATTTTAGGTAAGGGAATTGAAGTTGATCCCTCCAACATAGAGACCGTGGCTCAGTGGGAACGACCGAAGAATGCCTACTAGGTAAGAAGTTTTTTTAGGTTAACGGGTTACTATAGGAGATTCGTGAAAGATTTCTCTAAGATTGCTTGCCCGTTGACTCGGTTAACAAAGAAGGAGGTAAGGTATGAGTGGGATGATGAGTGCGAGAGAAGTTTCCAAGCTTTGAAGGAAAGACTAACTTCAGCACCAGTTCTTACCCTACCAGAGGGATCCGAGGGTTATTCAGTTTTCACAGATGTTTCTAAGGAAGGACTCAGATGTGTATTGATGCAAAATGGCCGAGTGGTGGCCTATGCTTCTAGGAAGTTGAAGAACCACGAAAAGAACTACCCCACTCACGATCTTGAGCTTGTAGCAGTTGTGTTTGCCTTGTTCAAGTGGCGTCATTACCTCTACGGGATGACTTTTGAGATATTCACTGATCATAAGAGCCTCAAGTATCTCTTTACTCAGAAGGAACTAAATAATAGACAGAGGCGTTGGATGGAATTCTTAGAGGATTATGAATGCTCGATTCAGTACCATCCGGGCAAGGGTAATGTAGTAGCTGATGCTTTGACCAGAAAAGCAAGTGTTTCAGGTTTGAGTGCAGAGTCTTCAGGGCAGGGTTCGGCAGTTGTGGTTTCGGTAGCTCGGTTAGGTAACATCACAGTTCAGCCGGATTTGAAACAAAGGTGGATCGATGCTCAGGCTACAGATGCAGAGATTCAGAAATTGGTAGTTCGGTCTAGAGTGGATCCCAAGACGAAGTTTGGGTTTTATGATTCCGGGTTGTTCAGATTCAAGACAAGAGTTTGTGTCCCGAAAGACCCCAAGAGGTTAATACTCGAGGAAGGACACCGTTCTGGATATTCCATTCACCCCGGTGTACTAAGATGTACCAAGATTTGAAGGAACTTTTCTGGTGGAATGGCATGAAGAGGGATGTCGCGAACTTCGTGAAGCGATGTCTCACGTGTCAAGTGGTGAAGGTAGAATGTAACGCCCCGACTTTTCGGCGTACAGGTATAACGTCACGAGTGGGTTTAGACCGAGAGTTATGTGACTTTTATGTGTTTTAATTGCTAAGTGATTGTTTAATTTAATAATTTCATGAACTAATTGCTATTATGTGACTTTTATATGATTTAAGTGCAATGGATGTCTAATACATTTCACTGTCGTGAATTAATTGTTATTACGTGGTCTAGATAATTTATGTGATCCTTGACTATGTTATTTAAATTTAGTTGCTACTTATGTATTCTTTAATTAATATTTTTGTTTCGATTATGTACTTATTTGATCTTTTATGAAATCCTTGGATCTAATTGAACTTTTAATCGGACCACAATTGATCATCTACCAAACCTTGGGGCCTTAATCAAATCACTTAAATTCCAAAAGGGCCAAAGTGCAATTCCCCCTCTTTTCTCCACCCCTTTACATGATATATACATATATGTATACACTTACATTCCTTTCTTCTTCATTCTCACACAAGAGCAAGAGACACTCACCCCCTCATTTCTTTCCTCCATGATCGGTTCATCAAGCAACCAAGGAGACAAGAGAATTTCTTCAAGCTTTTGTACAAGGATTCAAGCTCAACCATTTCTTCTCATCTCCTCCTTCCTATCCAAGGTATATGTGTATATATATATATATGTTGGGTGATGACAAGGGTTGAATGATTCTTGCTTTATTACTTGAATTTTTGTGTGTATAAGCTTGAATATATGATGACCTTTGAATGATATGCTTGGACCTTGAATTTTGAGGCAAGAATGTGTATATGTGTAGGTATATATATGTGTATATATATATATATGTATGTATATACTTGTGGGTTTATTGGTTTAAATGATGAATTGGTGATGATATGTGTTTATATGTATGAATTATGGTGTATTTTGATGTATATTAGTGCTTGATTTGGTTCGGATATGTCTTGGGGTGGTTTTGGAACATTTCTACTCGAACCCTTGCTCCTTAGCCATGGATTTTCGGAGAAGATGACCCAACACGGCCGTGTCCAACTTCAGTTCATTTCCAACGCGGCCGTGTCAAGCTCTCAAGTTGGAATTTTTTTATTCCGACACGGCCGTGTCAGCTTTCAGGCCAATATTGACATGGCCATGTTGACTTCGTTTGAACTCCGTTTGACCTGATTTTTAAACCCACGGAAACCTATTGAAGTGTAGAACATCCTCCAATTAGAATCACCTCATTATCTTTATCCATTTTTGAGATATGAACGTTTGAAAATGGTGTCGCTACTTCGTCGAAAGTCTGCATTGGTCCAACTTCAAACCTATGCCATTTTCACCTCGCTTTGAATCATGATTCGTGCCATATATCATTGAAAAGATCTATGTGTCTAGTTTCATTTCCAATCAACAAAACTCAATTCCAAATTCTATAACTTAAGATATGATCTATTCTTTACAGCTTGCTCATTTCCCAAACTGTCAACTTTCGCCAAAATCCGTCTTCTTGCGTTCCTTTCACCCCCTTGACATCTGTATGTGTTTTAATTGATTTCTTGTGCTTCAAACTTGTATTTATGATATTAATGAGTTATTGGATGATGGTTATGAGTGTTATGGCTTGATTTGCATTGGACAAATGTGACATGTATGTACAAACATTTAAGTGCTATAACATGACTCTTTGTGTAATCAATGCAATCTCTATATGTTTAGTGAATTCCTCACACTTCAAAATGATTCACATGCATGGTTGGGATGTGTAATAATGTATAATGAATTGGATATTGAACGAATGAATGCTATTGAACGAATGATAATGAACAAACACGATTTACTCGTGTAATGAATGAAATGCTTGTTTATATGAATAAGTGGCATTAATGATGACATGAACATCTTGTTAGCACATTGTTATTGATCATGCATGTATTCACATGTTAATGCATTGCCGTGCGTCTTATATGGTTCATTTTGGGTATTGAGTCTCATGATTGCACGATGTTGTCTTTTGTACAGTTTCTCCAGGGTGGAGACATTCCGGGTTCATAGGCTACCTCAAGTCTCTTTTCCTTTTGGTATTGTTCGGTAAGAGATGTAAAGGTGGGTTTTTCTTCTATTAGTTAACAATATGACCCCGAACACCTAATGTACAAGATTTTGGCCAAAACCCTATATATGTATTTATAGCAAGTTTTTAACGAGCAAATGTTTTCGAACGAAAGCCTTTATTATGATTATCCTACCAAAAATTTTTGCCGATTAATGAATGATCACAATGAATGGGGGCCCGGGACTTAGTGTATTGGTGAACCGGGGAAGCATGGGCTGACGGGAATCCACATATACTAGTTCCAACAATTTCGGCAACCTGGATTTCACTAGAAGATTAGTGAATGAAAGGGGACCCGCGCTTTTGGGGATTCATATACCCCTCTAGCACTAATGAATGAGGGTTCGGGCCTTGCAAACCCGTTCCCTACCCGGAGGAAGAAGGTGGTATATGAACGATTGAATGAATGATCGAATGTATGTGCACGAAAGAATGAAATGTAAGAATGAATGAATGAATGAATGAATGACTAATGGATTACACGAGGTGATGGTTGGAGATAATGCACGCCCTCTCGCTGGGTCACTAATGACCTAATGAATGAAATGAATTGTTATAATCCTATTCGTTGTATTTTATTTCCCACTTGGGAAAAATGCTTCTAAACCTCGAATAAGGATTATAACTTGCATGTATGTGTTTTAATTCCGCGATATATTGATATTATGCCTATCTTTTTATACCCACCAGTCTGTCTAAGACTGAACCCGGAGTTGTTTTTGCAGGAGGGATGCTAGGCGGGATACAAGTCTGAGGGAGAGTCTTGCATAGTGTCTAGCCTTTCTTTCTTTACACGCATATGCTTACTCTTTTGATCATTTTGGAATATTGTATATGAATTGAGAGCGTACATGTATATGGTACCTATATGTATTGTACTTGAATATTAACTGTTGGTACCTAGAGCATATAGCTCAATATATGGAATATGAATCTATTGCTTCCGCTGTTCTGTTACTCTGATTGTTGTTGTTGATGTTGGGGTTTAAGTGATAGGCTAGTCCCGCCTGGCTTAGCGAGTGTGTATGTCTCCGTTCGCTATGATTCGGCACGTGTATGAAAATTAATTTCATATACGGGTCGGGTCATGGTGCGGGGGATGTGACGTCTTGCGCTCGGGCGTTACATAGAACACCAGAAACCGGGAGGAACCCTTCAACCCCTTCCGATTCCCGAATGGTGGGAGCAAGTGGCTATGGACTTCGTGTCCGGCTTGCCGAGATCAAGAGGAGGTTATGATGGAATTTGGGTGATAGTCGACCGATTGACCAAGTATGCTCATTTTCTCAAGGTGAAGATGTCCTACAAGACCCCTAAACTAGCAGAATTGTATTGTGATGAGATTGTGAGACTTCATGGAGCGCCTGCTAGTATCGTTTCAGATCGTGATCCGCGGTTTACGGCCAAGTTCTGGCAAGATCTGTAGAAAAGATTGGGTACAAGGCTTAATTTCAGCCCCACTTTTCATCCTTAGACGGATGGAGAGTCAGAGAGATTGATCAAGTATTTGGAGGATTTATTAAGAGCGTGCGCTTTGGATTTCAAGGAAAAGTGGGACAAGCATTTAGCTCTGGTCGAGTCTGCTTATAATAACAGTTATCAGACCTCTATTGGTGTGGCTCCCTATGAGGCACTTTATGGAAGGAAGTGTAGATTGCCTCTCTTTTGGGATATGACGCTTTATTGGACTGAAGAGAATAAGCTCTAGAGAGCAACACCTCGGGACAAATTGGATAAAACCACTGCCAAGGTTAAGTTGATTCAGCAGAGAATGAAGGCAGCTCAGGACCGTCAGAAGAGCTATGCAGATAAGAGGAGAAGGCCCCTTGAGTTTGAAGTGGGAGATAAGGTTTTCTTGAAAGATTCTCCGAGAAAGGGCTTTTCTCGAATAGGTCGAGGTGGGAAGCTTAACCTGAGATACCTTGGACCTTTTGAAATCCTTGAGAAAATTGGAGAAGTGGCGTATAGGTTGAACCTACCGCCAAAGCTGACCGGGATACATAATGTATTTCATGTTTCACAGATCAGGAAATATTATCCCGAATAAACAACCATACTCCCTGTTGAAGAGGTACAACTTGACACGGATTTAACGATAGTAAGGCACCCGGTTGAGATTTAAGACCGGAAGATGCAAGTGTTGAGAAGTAAGTAGATTCCCTTGGTCCGAGTTTTGTGGAGAGATCAGAAATCCGAAGAATCTACTTGGGAGACTGAGGAGAAGATGAGACAGTTGTACCCGGATTTGTTCTCAGGTCAAGCAGTGAACCTGGGGACCAGGTTCTTCGAGGGGGGGGGGGGAGCTTGTGACACCCCGACTTACACTCGGTACAGGTAAATTATGTGATTTATTATTAATTACGTTTTAATTAATTGTATATGAATTATAAGAATTTTATTTGAATTAATTGTACGTGAATTATTTGAATAATGGAATTTTACTTTGGTTGAACCCTTAATGGTTGAACCGAAAACCCTAAACCGAACCCGTGAACCAAACCGGTTCAGCCCTTAAAGGCTGAACCATTTCTTCTCTCCCTCATTTCACGTAAAACAACAACAGCATTCCATATCCAAGAGAAGCCAAGCCCCAAGTTTGATCAACCCACTTCAAAAGCCAAGATCTCCCTCAATTCTTCACCTTTCCTCAAACTTGAGTATGTTCCGGATTTCCCACGTTATGCTCTTCGTTTCCATGGTTCAATTATGATTTTAGAGTGGTAATTGTATGCTTTTGCTTCCCTACGTGAATAGTAAGGGTTTGGTCTTTTTGTTGAATATGTGATCTAAGCTTGATATAATTGATTTCCAACTTCATAAATGAGCTTTACATGATATATAGGTTGCATTTATTGCAAAAGATCATGTATTAATTGAGCATTTAATGTGTTCATGAATTGTAGCTTGAAATTTCATCCATGGATCAATAGCATTAATTTTTGTTTTTCTTGAGATTTATGAGTGCCGATATGTCTTACATGATTTATATGAATTATTGGCACAAGTTGGTAAGTTGTTGCAGCTTCTTGGTGTTGATTTTGGCCATTTTTGGCCAAAAATGGAGCTTCCCCTGCTGCTGTAAGTGTCTGCTCTGTTTTGCATTTCGAACCAGGCCGGAACGACCTTTCCTGCCCCAGCTTTGAACTGGGAAGGGCCGTTTGCGGGTCAACAGTGACTTTTTCCGAAAAAGGGAACGGCCGTTCCGAAGGGCCAAATTTGCAAAAAACTTACAGACGCGCAAGGAACAATCGGGTAGTTGGGAACGTCCGTTCCCATTTCCTTCTTTAGCCCGAAACGACCATTCCCATCTTCCAGAAAGTTTTTAGCGAGAACGGGAACGGCCGTTGTAGCACCCGGAACACCGAGATGCCACACCCCCGCACTATAGCTCACTCCACATACGAAATAGATAATTCGTACATGAACCAAAACTATAGCGAACGGGTGACAGGAGAAAATAAATCACTAGCTAGGTGGGACCAACCCTCAAACCAATCAATCAACTCAGAGTAGTAAAAGCGGAAGCAATAACATTCAATACTTATAGGTACCATACTTACATATCTATTAATAGATACCAACATTTGTTTTTTTTTAATACACTAACACCTCCAACGTTAGATAAGGCATACTACAAAATATAACAAGTATCAATACATGAACAAACCGTGAGGTGAAGAGCTAGACCCGAAGAAAAACAAGCTAGACTCTAATTCCCGCCTAGCATAAACCTGCAAAAATTGAAAAGTTGAGGTGTCAGTCTAACATGGACGGAGCGAGGGTATAAATAAATATATGCGCAGTTACCATGCAAATTATAACCTCGGGTAAGGTTTTATAAAGAAAACAATATAAGTTTAAAATAAAGTAGGACTCGCCCGAGGTTACAACTAATCAATTTAATAATTCAATCATGATCAATTCAATACGTGGCCCGACGAGTGAGGGAAATTCTCCAACCTTTCACCAAAAGTGTACAATTAACCAGTTATTAATTGATTAGGTGATCAAGCAATACAAATTAGTGCACAATTAGCAATTTCAGTCGATCATTCTTCCTCCGGGTGATGGGGGATTGCAAGGCCCCGCCATCCAATCATGGTGTGCGTCAGGAACATGACTCCCACGCACGGGATTTCTTCCTCCACCAAATCTCCTGGTGGATTCAGAGGTGATCCCACAATTTGTGAGGATAGTGCAAGAGTTACCCGTCAGCCCTTGCTTCCTCGGTTGGCTCAATACACTACCCTCGGGCCCCAATGTGAACATGCTTACTCGCTAAAACAATCAATCAATCAATCAATCCGTTCAATTCATGAAATCCGTTGTAAATCAATAAGATTTGAAAACTATAAATATATATACCTTTTGGCCGAAAATACAAATAGGGTTGTAAGGGTTCTACATATCTAGAATTAAACCTCACTTGACGAGCGATGGGACAAGATAAGGCTACAAGACAATGCCCACACGATCCATGATCTCCGCCCCGGAGAAAAAACTGGACAAGAAAGGGAATGGGAACCCGTGAGACATGACTCAATATGAGACCAAGTAGGACGCACGACAATGCTCATGTAAATAAATAAAACCAAGCAATGAATTAACACTAAGCATGTATAAACACCAATTAACACCTAAGAGTTGAAATTACTAACAAGAAATCATGTATTCATATTATTCAATTATTTCAAGTTCAATTCATATAAGGCATGAAGTCACACAATAACGTTTGAGCAATTAAGTACCAAGAAGTGTCAAGTAGGAGCATACTTATCAATTAATCAAGTATATTTATCATATAAGTCACATATGGGAGCCAAGAGAGTGAAAGGAATGCAATAAAGAAGGTTTTGGTGAAGTAAGACAAAAACGGGCAATTTCCGAAAATGCACACGTTGTAGGAAAACTGGAATATCTTGAGATATAGAAGTTGGAATAAAGTTTTTCTTATTGGAAATGAAACTAGACACATAGGGCTTTCCGAGGATATATGGCTCGTTTTCTAGTTCAAAGCGAGGAGAAAATGGCGTAGGCTTGAAGTTGGATGATTGCAGTTTGTCGGTAAAGCAGCGATACCAAAAAGGATTGATAATATCCCACAAATGGAAAAAGATATTGAGGTGATTACAATTTTAGGTTGTTCTAGACTTCAAGATCTTTCCGTAGGTTCAAAAATCAGGCCAATCGGAGTTCAAACGAAGTCGACACGGCCGTGTCAAGATTGGCCTGAAACCTGATACGGCCGTGTTTTGCAGAAATATTCCAACTCGAACTTCCAACACGGCCGTGTTGAGAATGAACTAGGTTGGACATGGCCGTGTTGAATCAAATTGGGCGAAAAAACAGGGGAAAATAGGGCATACCTACGGGAATTGGCTCCCAAGCCTTCCCACATCAAACCAAGACAAGAATTCACACCAAAACTATCATATATCAAGCATATATCTCACATATATCAATTAGACTTCAATTAGTCCAAGGAACCAAGCATATATCATCAAGAATTCATCTTCCAAACCCCATATATATCATGATATCTAAGTCTCACATTATTCATGAATTCATGCAAGCTTTGGAGTATAAAGATCAAGATCATGCTTCTAATCACAAATAACCAAGGAATTGCATTATAAATCTCAAACCCTTCTTCAATCATAACATCAAGAATTCAATAAAGTCTCAAGCTCTACCTTGAATGAAAGAAAGGAGAATAAATGATGGAGTGATGATGATGATGCTTCAAAGTATGCAAGTTCCCCTTGAAACCAAGCTAGAAATGATGAAATCTCCTCCTCCTCTTCCATGGTGTTTTCATCGTGATTAAGTGTGTGTAATCTTAGATGAAAAATGGATAAATTAATTGTGGGGGATGGATAAGATATTTACATGAGTCAATATATATATATATATATATATATATATATATATATATATATATATATAATTAAAGTGGGGAGAAAAGTCTTGCTAATTAAAAGTTATTTGCACACAAGCCCTTGCCTCTTACGAATTTACAAGTTAGGGATGCTTCAACTTGGCATGCATGGTGGATGATTATATAAACATATATATATATATATATATAGCTCTAAAAGAATATGATGAAATGGAGTTGAATATATATATGTTATGCTAAATCACTTAAATAATGCTTGGAGAATTAAATACACACTCACTAAATTGAATTCACGAAGTTATAATTTAAATCATAATTGCAAGTATTCAAATCAAGAAAATTAAATGACGCAAATCAATTAAATATAAACCATGCCATAAATTACAAGATGATAAAATTTCATGTAAACACTTGATCAAATAATTCACAAATATCATGAAATATATAATTGAAAAACTGGGGCGTTACAACTCTCTCCCACTAAAGAGGACCTGGTCCCCAGGTCCATACTCGAGTTCTAAATCTTTAAAACAAGCGGTGAGAGAGCCCCGTCTCTCAAACAAGCAACGAGAGCACCTCGTCTCTCAAACAAACAACGAGAGCACCCCGTCTCTCAAGCAAACAATGAGAGACCCCGTACCTCAAACGAGTAATGAGAGAACCCCTTCTCTCAAACCACAACGAGAGAACCACGTCTCTCAAACAACAAACACACAACCTAAGATCAAGTGAATAAACACTCACACACAGTTCGCCACATAAGGAGCAAGTATAAGAGGTCAAGTATTCCAATTAGTCATACAAACAATTAACGAATACAAAGAACCATAGATGGTAATAATAAAATGCATAGTGCACGTGATATGCATGTTTAGGAGTACCGTTCACCAATGTAATGAACTTTGAAATTGATAACTTTCCAGTATCGTTGCACAGTTTGATTCCTGACTGGCTTGATTTCTCAACATGCCCACTGTATGTATTAACTATCCTCTCAATCTTCATCCCACGATCGAATTCTTTATCTTTTTCGGATACGACAATCCGGAGTTTCAACTATTGAATGTGCACTCGATAACAATCCAACTCACTCCATCCCACAAATTAAAGTTAACCTCCTTCGATGCCCGAGCTAATTGTGTGGCAGCTTGAAGTTTAATTTCTAACCTTATAATAGTGTAACACCTTTTTGCTCCTTTCGCGCAGATCTTGAATGACATTCGCCTTCCTTGTAGAATTCTCATTTATGATCAAAGTATGTCCACTCGACTTGTAGAAAACATTATCTCTCCCATTTCTCATCAAATTTCTTTTCGTTTCAGCTCGACATAAGATATGCCTCCTTATGGCTTTAGAAATCTCCATTTGAGACCTTTAGGCGCATGAGCTTTAAGATATTGAAGATTTCGTTCACATGGTTCTGATAAAGGGAAAGAAAGAACCACCTTTCTTGAAGTTTTCCGGCCGGCTCTCCCCCTTAAGAAAATAAAACATATATATATATATTCCATCTCACTTCTTGAACTTAATCCGAAAATTCCCCCATCCCGGTTGGAACTCGAAACGAATACAAAGTCTACCATCCTTTCTCGAATATTCCCCACCGGTACTTGAAGCACTTAGCTTTTCTGAAATTACTCTCACCTAATTTCACCCGAATCGAGAAGTTCATCAAGTATTAAAATCTTTTAATTCCTTCCCTTTTTTCATTTCTAAGAAATCCCTTAGTTGATAACTCTTGCCTCTTTGTTTCTTCAATTGCAAGTAACCTATGTGATCCCATCAATAACTTTGAAGCCATTTTCCCGATCGACTCCGCTTCTTTGATACAAACGGCGTCAAATCTCCCCACTTGTTTGGACATTTTATCTCATTTTTACTTTTTGAAGTGATTAGTAAGATTAGCAACCCACTTCTTCCACTCCAACTCCTACTGAGTTTCCCGACCTTTCAATTGTTCTTTCTCCTTTTTGTTCCTTACTTTGCAACCCAATTCTTTCCGTATCATACTTCGGTTGTGTCTCGGTTGAAGTAATGCTTGATAGATGAGGTGGAGAGATTTTCTATCAAGAAAACACTTAAAATGCATGTTGGGTTAAGATGTCGATGCACGTATTACACTTATAAATAATTAAAGATGCAACACATCAGACAATTAAGCTCAAATAGAGACGCACATATAAATAAAGGAATTTAAATAATTTAAGCAACGTATGATGCACGTGCCATGAATGCTTTGAACCTGTCACCGTAGCTGCATCCTTTAACTTAGCACTTGTTCTTTGTTTTGTTGAATTACGAGCTTGCCTCGAATTTGTTGGTTATTCCTTGTTACCCACGGTCTTCCAATTTTCTTCAAAATCCCCAACATCAACCCGTACGTTTCCATCACTCGAGGATTGAAATTTCTTGAACTCAATTCCATCCCCAAGTATTCCTTCCAATTCATAGATTCTAAGTGTGGTTCGATCCTTCACCTTAAATATCTTCTGGTTCGAAGTTTTCTTATCTCAACTCGTATAACTTGGTAATCAAAATTATGATTCTTGAACCCCAATACTTCTACTTCCGTGAAATTGATAACTAGCCCTCTTTCAAAAAAATAGTCTCTAATTGTTATCCGAAGTCTTCACCTAGCTGTCATCTCAATCGAAATCCTCGATTTAATTTGTATAAGTTTAAATAGTCGAACGAACTCACCCTCCAATTGCTTACACTCAAGCACATAGTTTCCTTCTATAAGCTCGTTACCTTCTTTCACCGTTTCCATTTGTTGCTCCATATCTTCCAATTCAACTTCTTCCTTACTCGAAATCCGTAGTGACTTCAATTCCCCTTTTTCTTAATCTCTTCATTCTTTCTTCATCGATCTAACCTCCTCCAAGATTTTCTTCGTTCCATCCCTCGGTTTGCACAACCCCGTTGAGTTTGGTTGACTAACTTAACTTTCGATGTGGCATGGTGTATGTATTAATCTTATGATGACTTAGCATCATCTACCCCAACTCCACCTCTTTGAACTTCTTCAACTTACCTAAAGCTTGTAGGTCATCCCACAACTTGATTTTCGATTCCAATAGTGGAAAATCCTCAACTTTCTCCTAAAATCCTAACCTTAAGTCCCTATTACCCTCGAGGCCTCCTTGGTGATTGAGACCTTGAAACTTAAAACGCTTTCGAGATTTCTTCACTTTGCTTCTAAAATTAATTCGTCTATTCCGGACCTTATCACTCTAAACATAATCCATTAGAGAGAGAACCATAGCTCTTGAATTCTTGTGTGAAGTTCCCCGGTGCATTCCTTGCTAGAAAAAAGGAGCTTGCGATAAATTGAGGTTGTCGTAGAAATTGGTTGTGGTTTGATATAATCTTCATAACCTATAACTCAAAATTAATTCAAGCTAAATGAATGCGGTTAGTACATGCTCATGTCACATAATTAGCATTTAACCACATATTTGATGCAAAATGCAATAATTAATTCAACTAAATTAAAGAAAACACATCAAACATATAAATTCCAAGTCATAGAAGATCAATTAATCATCACGTAGTGACATGTATTAATAAAATGAGCAAGTTATCCAGTAGCTCAAGGATGTTCAGGTAAGTTCAAATAAATTCACATAAGTTCAAGTAGTTCCAAATAAGATGCAAGACTCGCAATTATCAAATAATCCTATGTCGTTCGACCTAGACATGACACGACTCGATGCTAGAACCGCGGTTTTGTAACCGGGCTCTGATACCACCTAAGATGTAGCACCCGGAACGCCGAGATGCCACACCCCCGCACAATAGCTCAGTCCACATACGAAATGGATAATCCGTACATGAACCAAAACTATAGCGAACCGGTGACAGGAGAAAATAAATCACTAGCTAGGTGGGACCAACCCTCAAACCAATCAATCAACTCAGAGTAGTAAAAGCGGAAGCAATAACATTCAATACTTATAGGTACCATACTTACATATCTATTAATAGATACCAACATTTGTTTTTTTTAATACAATATCACCTCGAACGTCAGATAAGGCATACTACAAAATATAACAAGTATCAATACATGAACAAACCGTGAGGTGAAGAGCTAGACCCGAAGAAAAACAAGCTAGACTGTAATTCCCACCTAGCATGAACCTACAAAAACTGAAAAGTTGAGATGTCAGTCCAACACGGACTGAGCGAGGGTATAAATAAATATATGCGCAGTTACCATGCAAATTATAACCTCGGGTAAGGTTTTATAAAGAAAACAATATAAGTTTAAAATAAAGTAGGACTCGCCGAGGTTACAACTAATCAATTTAATAATTCAATCATGATCAATTCAATACGTGGCCCGACGAGTGAGGGAAATTCTCCAACCTTTCACCAAAAGTGTACAATTAACCAGTTATTAATTGATTAGGTGATCAAGCAATACAAATTAGTGCACAATTAGCAATTTCAGTCGATCCTTCTTCCTCCGGATGATGGGGGATTGCAAGGCCCCGCCATCCAATCATGGTGTGCGTCGGGAACATGACTCCCACGCACGGGATTTCTTCTTCCACCAAACCTCCTGGTGGATTCAGAGGTGATCCCACAGTTTATGAGGATAGTGCAAGAGTTACCCGTCAGCCCTTGCTTCCTCGGTTGGCTCAATACACTACCCTCGGGCCCCAATGTGAACATGCTTACTCGCTAAAACAATCAATCAATCAATCAATCCGTTCAATTCATAAAATCCGTTGTAAATCAATAAGATTTGAAAACTATAAATATATATACATTTTGGCCGAAAACACAAATAGGGTTGTAAGGGTTCTACGTATCTAGAATTAAACCTCACCTGACGAGCGATGGGACAAGATAAGGCTACAAGACAATGCCCACACGATCCATGATCTCCGCCCTGGAGAAAAAACTGGACAAGAAAGGGAATGTGGGAACCCGTGAGACATGACTCAATATGAGACCAAGTAGGACGCACGACAATGCTCATGTAAATAAATAAAACCAAGAAATCAATTAACACTAAGCATGTATAAACACCAATTAACACCTAAGAGTTGAAATTACTAACAAGAAATCATGTATTCATATTATTCAATTATTTCAAGTTCAATTCATATAAGGCATGAAGTCACACAATAACGTTTGAGAAATTAAGTACCAAGAAGTGTCAAGTAGGATCATACTTATCAATTAATCAAGCATATTTATCATATAAGTCACATATGGGAGCCAAGAGAGTGAAAGGAATGCAATAAAGAAGGTTTTGGTGAAGTAAGACAAAAACGGGCAATTTCCGGAAATGCACACGTTATAGGAAAACTGGAATATCTTGAGATATAGAAGTTGGAATAAAGTTTTTCTTATTGGAAATGAAACTAGATACATAGGGATTTCCGAGGATATATGGCTCGTTTTCTAGTTCAAAGCGAGGAGAAAATGGCGTAGGCTTGAAGTTGGATGATTGCAGTTTGTCGGTAAAGCAGCGACACCAAAAACAATTGATAATATCTCACAAATGGAAAAATATATTGAGGTGATTCAAATTGGAGGTTGTTCTAGACTTCAAGATCTTTCTGTAGGTTCAAAAATCAGGCCAATCAGAGTTCAAACGAAGTTAACATGGCCGTGTTAAGATTGGCCTGAAACCTGACACGGCCGTGTTGTGCAGAAATATTCCAACTCGAACTTCCAACACGGCCGTGTTGAGAATGAACTAGGTTGGACACGGCTGTGTTGAAGCAAATTGGGTGAAAAAACAGGGGAAAACAGGGCATACCTATGGGAATTGGCTCCCAAGCCTTCCCACATCAAACCAAGACAAGAATTCACCCCAAAACTATCATATATCAAGCATATATCTCACATATATCAATTAGACTTCAATTAATCCAAGGAACCAAGCATATATCATCAAGAATTCATCTTCCAAACCCCATATATATCATGATATCTAAGTCTCACATTATTCATGAATTCATACAAGATTTGGAGTATAAAGATCAAGATCATGCTTCTAATCACAAATAACCAAGGAATTGCATTATAAATCTCAAACCCTTCTTCAATCATAACATCAAGAATTCAACAAAGTCTCAAGCTCTACGTTGAATGAAAGAAAGGAGAATAAATGATGGAGTGATGATGATGATCCTTTAAAATATGCAAGTTCCCCTTGAAACCAAGCTAGAAATGATGAAATCTCCTCCTCCTCTTCCATGGTGTTTTGATCGTGATTAAGTGTGTGTAAGTGTGTGTAATCTTAGATGAAAAATGGATAAATGAATTGTGGGGGATGGATAAGATATTTACATGAGTCAAGATATATGTATAGATATATATATATATATATGTATGTATACATTATATAGTTAAAGTGGGGAGAAAAGTCTTGCTAATTAAAAGTTATTTGCACATAAGCCCTTGCCTTTTACGAATTTCAAGTTAGGGATGCTTCAACTTGGCATGCATAGTTGATGATTATACAAACATATATATATATATATATAGCTCTAAAAGAATATGATGAAATGGAGTTGAATATATATATGTTATGCTAAATCACTTAAATAATGCTTGGAGAATTAAATACACACTCACGAAATTGAATTCACGAAGTTATAATTTAAATCATAATTGCAAGTATTCAAATCAAGAAAATTAAATGACGCAAATCAATTAAATATAAATCATGCCATAAATTACAAGATGATAAAATTTCATGTAAACACTTGATCAAATAATTCACAAATATCATGAAATACATAATTGAAAAACTGGGACGTTACAGCCGTTCCCTACAGTGAAAGGGCCGTTCCTATCCTTCCCGAGACCTGGGAGTTGCTACTGCTTCTCTTTTGCTTAATTATTCACTTTTATGCCTTTAATTGTTAATCTTTTGCATGTTAGATGTTATAACTTGATTTTAATTGCTTGATAAATTGTAAATAATTGTAATATGCTATAATTTGTAATTTATATGACATATTTGATAACATTACGCATTCAAGCATGAATCAGGGATTTTGCCGAGCGTCGTCTTTGGTTCATATAGAGTCTAAGTCTTGGGCTTTTCGTGTTTTCTTTTCAGAGGAGGTTCCCATTGGCGAGCCCGAGGCATAGTTTGTTCACTTCCACTCCTATTTTGCTAAGCACAAGGTGAGGTTTAGGAATTTTGTATAGTTAAAGACCTAAAGCCTTATGTGATGTTTTCGAGCCGCGCATGTGATTATATATTTTGTATATAAATAAATGCGTGTTGAATAGAATATGTTTATGATCTTGTGAACAAGTTTGATTTCTTGAAAAGTATTAGATAAGCTTATGTAAGCTAAGTTTGGAAAGTCTTTTCTGTTCAAGTTTAGCGAGATTTTCCATGAAAGATTTTGTATGAAAGGTTATGTGTATGTGAATGTGGATCCAAGGAGCTATGGGTAAGGAGCCCTTGGGACGGTTTTGGGCCGTCGAGGTAAAGCTTGTGCATAGTCTCCATCCGATGAATCACACGCGACCCCAGGAGCTATGGAAGGTGTGATATTTCGATGCCTTCGGTGTGAAAACCGGGGAGGACACATTGTGGGTTAGCTACCCCTCGTGAGTTTGTATATGTTATGGATAGATAGGGCCACCGGTGGCTCTTCTATCATCGGAGTAGTGGTTGGTTATGTTATGATTTATGTTTTGATTTGTCCTGAGGAGTAAAGGTTGGAAGCTCGTTCTCGCCGAGCATGTGATATGTTATGTTTGGGAAGTATGAATCGGGATAGAGTTTGTGAAAAGGATTCTAAGTATTTATGTTTGTTTTGAAAGCTTTAGTTTGTAAAACCTATTCCGGTTCATAAATCCACCTTTTGTTATGTGCTTTGCTTTATATATATATATAGGGTGTGGGTGTGCGTTAGCCCCTCACTCAGTCAGTTGACTCACCCCTTGTTTACACTTTTAGTTGCAGGTTTTTGGGAACTTGAGCTAGGTGGAGAAGTGTGTCTACCGTTGAACTTGTCGGTCTAGGTCTTGTTAGATGCATTTACTTCCATGCACTTTATATCATTTTGTATCGGTATAGTTATGGTTTGTAGATTCAAATACTTATGTTTTGTTTGAGCCGTGATGGCATTTGTAAGGGGATTAAATGTTGGTATCTTTATGTAAATACAATATGGAAATATTTAAATGATGGTACCTATATGTATTTATGTGATGTATCTACTATTTGTTGGGTTTAATTTATTCGCTTCCGCATACTCTGGTTTTGGTTTAGCTCCGCCTAGCCTAGAGAGTGTGTTGGTCTCTCGTTCGCTATGATTCGGATCCGGGTACGGACTTTCCATTTCGTGTTCGGGTTTGGATTCTAGTGTGGGGGATGTGGCCCTACGTGTGGGTGCTACAGGGAGTTATGATAAATGTATGATATGTGTTTGATATGATGCTTGAATGACTTGTGCTAGTTCTTAGTGTGCAAACTGGTTTGAATTGAATTGTGAAGGCCTGATCACCCTTAGCATAATCTAGGATTACCGGAGAATCGAGAGGTTAATGGTAATTGAGATGGTTTTCATAACTAGTAGATTGTATAAATGCAAAGAGATTTGGTTCTGGTCTGTACAACAGTAAATCTTCTTCCATGCCAAGCCGCTAGAATAGGAATTGCACTAGTCTTGGTCTTGTTGGTTTATAATTAATACATTGATGATTGCGAGAGCAACGTTGAGCTTAATTAAATACATGATTATACCTTGAGAGAGGATATTTCATATATAAGGGACTAGGTTATAGGATTGCACTTGTCAAACAAGTATTGTATTGAATCCTGAATGCATAAGTCATTACTTCCCTACCTATTTAGTCTACTGAGTTTAATCCGTGTTTAAGTGTGTTCTTTGTGTTTTCTTAGAGTTAATTACTTCATTTTTGTTCTAGTAGGTAGATATAACAACTTGAATTCATTCGGTCTTTAGATTAGAAAGAAGTGTTGAGTAGTGATTGATTTCCCTTCCCTGTGGGTACGATCCTATTGTGCTACGCGTATATTAAGTGTACACTTGCACGATTGGTTTTAACTTAGTGAATCTAAACCACAACATCTTACCTAGCAAGTAATTCAAAGTCTTGGAGGATTTGGAATTCTTGGAGAGCAAGACAAAGGGGTTCAAACCCCCTAGCCTATTTAAGGGTGGGGTTCGAACCCCATGGGAAGTTGATAGACAAAATTCTCCAAATCACTATACACAATCCCCTAGAGCCTGAACACTTAATATAGTACAAGCATCCTCCCTATTCAGATCATGATCGAGGTTGGTGTGGATTATTACTCTAGAGGACTGTGATTTCGGAGTCTTGAAGATTCGAAGAAGTTTGAGGGACTTACCGCTTGAAGTGCGTTTTAGGGCGGCTCAAAACGTGTCAAGAAAGCGTCGATCTAAGTAAGTCTCATGAATCCTTACGAATCATGAATAGGAATTGCAAGTCTAGATCTTGCATTTCGGAAAATTTTTTAAATTTCGCTGCATTACTGTTTCGTTTTTCCCAACAAGTCGATGAGTCCAAAAGACAATGGGTGTGTCGAATTGACTCGTTTGAGACTTGCTTGTGTGATCACGCCCTTAAGAAGGATCACCTTATTTCATAGGGTGTAAAGTGTATAGTCGATACGTGCATGATACATGAGAGTGCTCGTTTGATTTGAACGAGTATACTGAGGTGTCCCGTGAGAAGATTCCTAAATGGGAAAAAAGTTTCTATTTCTAGAAATAGAAACTTCCAAATTAGGAAATATCTTACAAGTCATTGATGTGATTCAGTAGTCCTTAGACTTGAGATTCCATCGATTCAGTAATAAGAAAATAAATCTTAATTGCTAATATAGCTTAATTGAAAAGGGGATCAATAATCCGTTAACAAACCGTAAAAGATGAAAACTTCACTTTTTTAATTTAGAAAACTGTTGTGATTTTAAGTTAAACCAATCGTGCAAGTGTATATGAAAAATATACGCGTAGCATAACAGGATCGTACCCACAGGGAAGGGAAATCAATCACCACTCAATATCTCTTTCTAATCTAAAGACTGGACGAATTCAAGTTGGTTATTAATCTACTAAAACGAAATTGAACAATTAACTAGAATAAAACACAATTAACTAATTAACACATGTGGATTAAATTCAATAAACTAATTAGGCTGAGGAGTATTAACTATGCATTCACGATTCAATATAATACTCGTTTGACAAGGGCAATTCTACAACCTAGTCACTTAGATTCATATTATCCTCCTCCAAGGTATAAAAAAGTGTTCAACTAATTTCAACGTTGTTCTCACAATGATCAAGACTAGTGCAATTCAAGTTCTAGCGGTTTGGCATAGAATAAGATTTACAAGTTGTATAGGTTAAGTAACAAATCTCTTTGAACTCTAAAGCTACTAGTGATGAAAACGATCTCAATTACCATTAATCTTCCGATAATTAGGTAATCCTAGATTATGCTAAGGTTGGCCAAATGGTTGCAATTCAATTCAAACAAGTTTTCAAACCTAAGAATTAGCACAAGTCATTCAAGCATTATATCAAACACTTAGCATGCATTCATCATCACTCCCTTAGCCCCTAGGGGTTTAGCTACTCATAATTAACTCAAAACTCATAAAACTAAAGGAAATTGCATTAAAGAAATTCATGTTCATCAAGTCGAAACAAACTCTCAAAAACGAAACCCTAAACATTCATAAATTCTTGAAAACGAATCTAAACATGTAAAACAAATTAAAATGAAACTTAGAGGAATTAGTTCGATGATTAAAACGATAAATAAAACCGAAAAAACTGAAATTGTTTGAAGAACTATTCCTTTCGTCTTCTGGAAACTCTCTGGAAAACTCTTTCCGAAGCTCTATATCTCTCTCTCAATGCTCGGTTACGAACTCCAGAAGAGACCCTTAAAAATACTCCAAATCGCGCATATATAGCTGAACAAAAACTCTCTCGCCGCCCTAGGTAACGGGCGTTACCATTCCAAGCACATCTTTCATTAACGCCCGTTACTAACCAAAAATCGTTCCGTACTTTTGTTAGTGGTAACGGGCGTTATCACTTTTACTCTGCCCAAGGGTAACGGGCGTTACCCCTTCTGCTCCAAAGCTCCTCGCTTACTGCCTCTGGTAACGGGCTTTACCAGAGTTGCTCTTCTAGGGAGTAACGGGCGTTACTCCCTTAATTCGCCAAAAGGTGACCCCCTGCCTCCTTAATGGGGGTCAACAAAATTGTTCTTCCAAAGAGTAACTCCTATTTTGTCCGAAAATTCGTGAATTTGCCTCGTTTCGCTGTTTCTCAACTCCAAGTTCCTAAACACCTAAATAGAGCAACATAAATACATAAACGCATCAAACGACATAAAATAAACTCTAATTAACGCTCAAATTCATAAGAATTTTACACTCAACAAATTCCCCCACACTTGCTTATTGCTTATCCTCGAGAAATACGAAAATAAAGAAAACACATCCCCAGTAAACCTCGGCTTCAAAGCAATTATCGAACCTTCACTTAAACAAGTCTAGCTCATCAAATCAAGTACTCATAAACACAATATCATAAAAAATAGTATGGAAAGTATACCCTCGTGTAGTGTGTGATTTCGAACGAAACAATGTACAAAGACTAGAATGAAAAATTCACAACTTCCGCCTAAGTTCCAATCATCAACTTCAGAATACACTCTTCGCACCTATCTCCACTAATGGAGTTAAATCAAGACTTAGGATCGGTAGGTCTTTCGGGCTTGTAATGTAGGCTTTGGGTAAGGTTATGGAGTTTTTGGATCAAGTGACTACTTACCAAGCTTACATCATTCAATCTTTACACACGCGCGACACTTTCGTTCGCTACTAAACACTCCCCCCACACTTAGACATTTACATCCCACTCTTTCAATTTCACACTTTGCATAATTTTCTTTTTTCTTTTCTTTTGCTCTTTCCTCTTTTTTTTTTTTTTCATATCTTTTCTTTTTTTTTTTTTTCACAGCTTCCTCTCGTTCTTTTTCTCTTTTTACATAAATCTCTCAATTTCAATCACAAGAACAATCACGAGGGAGTTCAAAGATAGATATTCACTATAAATCAAACGAGCAAGCCTTGTTGTAAAATTAACAACAATTAGGCTTTTGGCTTGTTGTAAAATTCACTATACTTTTGTTGTGCATTTGGCTTATAATGTGGCTACAAAAATCTTTGCACAACAATTAGGCTCAGATACAACGGTGAGTTGGAGCACTACTATGGAAGATTCCTGATCAACGGTGAACGATATATCAAGCATTCATGTCATATACATACACGTAACATGACTTTATATTTTATGATGATTAGTGCTTTGATCGTTGTTGTATTAATTGCTTCTTGTGTGCTTGTGTGTAACGTGACTATATTTTGTGTGTTGGTGCTTGCTTTTGCCTTAGGGTGTTGTGTTTAGAGTTTCTCTTTCTTTGTGTTTGAGAGACGGGGTTCTCTCGTTGTTTGTTCGGGAGACGGGGTTCTCTCGTTGCTCGTCTGAGAGACGGGGTTCTCTCGTTGCTTGTTTGAGAAACGGGGTTCTCTCGTGCTTGCTTGCTAGTAGCTTAGTTTTTGAGTGAGTAGTTCCGGTGAGTTAAGGGTCGTGACTTACAGCTTTGAAGACCCTTTGCTACTTCAAGACCATTTCCGAACTAATTCCTGACGGGGAGTCGCAAACCCGCGTGGGACGAACATGGAGAAGTTGTGCTTAGAGTCCAGAACTCAAGGCATTGGACCTGAGGACAGGTCCTTCTTAAGGGGGAGAGGTTGTAACGCCCTGTGTTTTCGTTGTACAGGTACAAGACACACACATCTCCATCTTTTCCCCTCATCATCTCAATCCAACCAAGGAAGCTAGGAGCCAAGTATCTTCATCCATCTTCACAAGAATGAAGCCTTGCACTCTCTTCTTTTCATCTCCTCCATCTCTTTCCCCTTTTCAAGGTAAACTCATGCATATTTCTTGATGAATTCTTGTATAATGTTAGGGTTTATTGATTCTTATGCTTTCATGAGTTAGTATGAAGTATACATATGGTGATTTTGAGTTGATATATGTATATATATCTTGAGTTTCATGAAACTTGGTCCTTGGATGATCATTTGGCACTTTGAGGGTTTCTTGATGCATTTTGATTGAAACAAAAGCATGCTTTCTTGGATTAAATGTGGCCTAAATGGTGTATCTTGTGTTTTGATGTATTTGTGAGTTATTTTGGTTGGGAGGATGATTTGGGGTGATTTTCGAACCACCCCTTCGAGCCATATTTGATCCCCTGCTCTTTTTTCGGACAGAACATACCCAAATGGGCGTTTGGGTTCTCAGTTCATCCACCAAACGCCCGTGTAGAAAGCTACTGCCTCATCCGAGCCTTTTCAAACGCCCGTTTCTGCTTTCATACTAATTTTCAAATGGGCGTTTCGCCCTCATACGAACTCCGATTGACCTGATTTTTGAACCGAAGGAAACCTATTTAAGACTAGAACACTCTCCAATTGGAATAATCTCAATACCATTTCTATTTTGTGAGTTATAATCAATTCATTTTGGTGTCGCCTTTTTACCGGAAACCTATTTAAGTCTAGAACTTCGGACCTACTCCATTTCCTCCTTGCTTTGAACAACGATTCGAGCTATATATCATATTAAAGGTCTATGTGTCTACTTTCATATCCAAGAAACAAAACTCAATTCCCACTTCTCAAACTCAAGATATATCCATTTTCCTACAGCTTGCGCATTTCTGAAAATTGTCCGTTTTTGCCAAGCTTCACCAAAACCCCTCATATTGCATTCCTTTCACTTCCTTGGCTCCCGTATGTGACTTGTATGAATTTTATTCTTGCTCAATTGATAATTATGTTATGACACGATACACCACTTCATAAGCATTGCCGTGCGTCCTATTTGGTATCATATCGAGTCTTATCTCATGAGTACACATTGTTTTCTTTCTTGTACAGCTCATCTCCAGGGTGGAGATATCATGATCCAATAGGCACCGACATAGCTCTTGCTCTTGTATTGTCGCTTGTCAGGTGAGGGTGTTTTCGTTCTAGTTACATATAAAACCCTACAACCTTTATGTGGTAAGCTTTGGCAAAAAACCTAAAGTATATATATATATATTGATTTCAAAGTAAAGTCATCGAGTAAATCTTTATCGAGTAAATCATTCCTCAAGAATTATGAAATTAATTAAGGTTATTATGATCATGACTTAAATGTTTTGGCGAGATTATGCACATTATGCACATGTTATTGGGCCCCGAGAAAATATGTGAATGGAGACCGGTTCGGCATCGGGCTGACCTATAACTAAACCATTGCACAAAGTACTCATTGAGAATCTCTCACGCGACCGTGTAGTGTAGAAGGTGAGTTATTCTTGAGCAGATGGTGTTACCCCATCGAAGGAGCGGGTAAGAGTCATGAGCCCCGTCTCGATATAGTATATTATTAGATGGTTCGGGTCTGCAGGCCCGACCATCACGGAGAGAGAAGGTTGGAAATTATTTTATGATTATGATTATGTTATTATGATTATGCACCGTGCGGTAAGGCCGGAACACGGATTGCCCAAACAATTATGTCTCATGTATAAGACTCGTATGTATTAGTATGTATTGCATGATCACGTATTCAAAAGTATTATGTCATGCTTATTGTACACGGTCAGAGTTTGGTTGGAGAATTATGCACGCTCACTCGTCGAGCCATTATAATTATTCATGAATTATGAACTTAAGGAATTTAATATGAATTAGTCATAAAGTCCGAGCACTGCTTATCTATTTTCTGACCCTTCGCGGGAACTAACTTCACTTAAAACGTTGCTCGTGATTTATGACTTGCACGCGCATGTTTCTATATATATGTATAGCTCCTGCTCACTCAGTCTTCTAGAGACTGATCCCTCTTTTCCCACTTTTCCAGTTCCTTGCAGGTTTGCTAGGCGGGAGTCAAGTCTTAGTGGTAGTCTCGAGTCTCACTTGTGCACTCGAGTTACATTTTACATGTTTATTATGTTAAATTGTATCATGTATTTAAATGGGCCTGTGTGCCAACGCATGATTTATGGATTATTGAGTTATGGATTATTCGGGACAGGTTGCATGTGTAGTTGAACCCGTTGTTAGGTGCATGTTGAATTTAATTTACTTTTTGAATGATGAGGTATGAAGCCATTGTTGGAATCCATTATGGTTAACTTTATTAATTCCACATCGCACGATTTTGATTCTTGATTAATTGCTAGGTGTTCTTTTATTTTTTCACCCGTTCGCTATGAATCCGATTCGTGTATGGACTTTCCATTTCATGCGTGGACTATGTAACGCCCCGACTTTTCAGACGTAAAGGTACGACGTATGTGTTTACAAACTTGCACGAAGTAATTATTTTTTTACGTGTGTTATATTTAATTTTATTATAAATTGTTATTATTTTATTTTATTATATTTTATTTTGATTTAATATTATTTCAAAATATTTTGTTATTTTAAGTATTTATTTTAAATTAATGTTAATTTAATGATTAATGTTAATTAAGTGTTATGCTAATTAATCATGCTTAACCATATTAATTAATTTTTATAATATCCGTTGATTTTAAATTTTATTTAATATTAGAATTTAATTTATTTGGTTTAATTTTTATTATGCATGGAATTTTATGAATATGTGCATGGTGGTTGAATTTGTGCATCGTTCTTTTATGAAATGATATCGAAATGTCGTCAAATTTTAGTATGTCGTAAATATATGTGTTATGATATTTCCTATATGCTCGGTTTATGTTTTCGAATTCATTCGATATGTTAACGAATTTAATTTGAATCGTGGAACCAAATCGGGGGCTAACGAGCACTTAGCGTATCCTTGGTTCCGTATTTAATATCTTGAGCTCGGGAACTCGGATTCGAGTTCCGTCAACTCCGCTGAACTCGTAACGAAAATTCGAGTTTAGTAAACTTAGCCTTATATTTTTCCAAAGTCACTTGAACCTCCGAAATCCAACCGAAAAATGAAACGGCGACCAAACTGACTTTGCTGCACTAAAATGGCCATATCTCACCCAAACTTTAACCAAAGTAACCATGGTTTGATTCTATTGAACCCTAACTTAACCACCTAACCAGATATATAATGCCCTAACTAAACCAACCCTCACACAATCCACAAATCTCAGCCAAATTCACTGAAATTCCAGTCATTCCCGTAACCCAGCATTCCTTGGAGATTTTGGAGCTCAAATCTCATCCAATCTTCATCCAATCAACAAGGTAAGCTTCGGGTTGTAATATATGTTCATTCCTGATCATTTTCATCCTTTTATCCCCAAATTTGATCATGGTTTCATGAGTTTTTGGATGATCTTGCAATATAATAGGTTTGGGGCAAATTTGATGATCTTATTCAATTCTTGATGGTTTTGATTGATTCCAAGCTTGAAAATGATTGTTTTGACATCCTCTTCTCATTTATGATCATTGATTTCATTGTGGTTGATGTATTAATGAGATATCATTTATGGCACTTTGAGAAAATTTTCATGTAATATCACGTATGCCTTCTTTCCATGTTTGAGCTCTTTTGGGACTGATTTATATGTCATATTGGTGTTGTTTTGCTGCACATTTGATAGCCTAATTGACATGAACTTGTTCGGATTAATGGAGATCAGTCATGCCCTGTTTTTCGTGGAATACTTGCCCTGTTTTGAGCTGGTTTTTGTTGCTGTGTTTCTGCCTTGCTTTTGCTGTCAGTTTTAGTGGCTTGTCAGAGCTATTTTGTGCTGCATTTCATACCTTCTTATTGCTGCATTTCATACTTTGGTTGCTGCCTTCTTGCTGCGTCTTTTGCTGTCAAAACCAGGGGTTTTATGTGAACAGCTGCATGCATTTGACACGGGTGTGTCAACCTTTCCCTTCCAGCATGAAACGGGGGTACAACATTGTCCGGTCCTTTCTGTACCGAGACATGGGGGTGTCCCGGTTTGTTCTATATTGGTGACACGGGCGTGTCACCTTCTGAATCCAAAACTTAAGCCTACGATATATACTAATGTTTGCATGCATGTGAGTTTGGTTTGATGCATAAGCTTGCTTGCATTTTCAGAATTAGTTGCATGCATAATGTTGTTGCATGCTGCTGTACGTGTATGTATTATATATATATATATATATACAATATAATATAATATATGTATATATATTTAGTTATATATTTATATATGTTTCTTAAATATTAAATAATATTGGATTTAATTGAACTATAGAATTTAATTGTTACGTATTTCATGTTTTATTTAAATTTCGATATTAAATTGAATGTATTTAATTGTTTATTTTCTAATTTTAAATGTGATTTAACTTGTGCTATGATTATATTTAAATTTCTTGAATTGAATTGATTGGAAATGTGGAATTTTGAATTCGAATGAAAGTGAACGAATGATTGAACGACTTGAATATATGATTTAAATTCCTTAATAGTGCACATGAACATTTTCATAACATAATCTTATCTTTTATATATTAATATCATGATCATTACATTGCCGAGCGTCTTCTTTTGTCATTTTGAGTCTTATATCTTTCTTTTGTACAGATTCAGGTTTGGTCGGAGACGAGGGCGAGCACTGAGATGCTTGTGCCTTTCTTTTTGCGTTTTAAAAAGGTAGGTTTCTCTTCTAATAGTTAAAGTGACCCGATATATCCCTTACGTGAAATGTTTTAAGCCAAAATAGTATATTTATGTATATCGAGTCCTTTTGAGTAAATGATTTCAAACGTATGACCCCTTTTGTATTTTTGAAACCCTACCTTATGATTTTGGCGAGTGCATGATATGAATTGAACACGGGCCCAGGGACTTAGTGTATGTGGCTATCCGGGGAGGCAAGGGCAGACGGTGATCCCATCTACTAGTTCCAACCAATTTACGGCGAAACGGACCACGTCAAGGAGTTTTTGACGAGGAAACGCTAACCGGGCTTTGAGGACTCATGAACCTGATAGCCGCATTGATATGATTAGGTGGTCGGGCCTTGCAAACCCGTCCACCACCCGGAGGAAGAAGGTGTATATGAATGATTATGATCATGATATATATGAGCACAAAAGATTTATGTGTGATAACGAACAATTCATGTTATGATTACACGAGCTGTTGGTTGGAGATTGTGTACGCCCGCTCGCCGGGCTATAAAACTTTATGAGCAATTATGAATGAATATGAATGTCGTAATCCCGTTGATGTTTTCTTTTGTTTTAACCACTTGGGAAATTCTTATCAAACTTCACATGGGATTAGGGCTTGCATGAGTGTGTTTAAATTATGCGATATTATATTCTATACCTCGTTTTATACCCACCAGTCTTCTTTAGACTGAACCCGGTTTGTTTTCAGTTGTTTTGTGCAGGTATAGGAGTGCTAGGCGGGAATACAAGTCGTCTAGGTTTTGCATTGTTGTTTAGCAGTTCTTTTCAGTCTCATACACTCATACTCTTATTGCTATTTTATATATGATCATAGTATGGAGCGTTATGATTTTGTAGGCCGTGTGGCCTTGGATACTTGAAGGATTTTGTATATCTATTTTGGAGCATGTTGGCTCATTATATATATTATATGTTGATCTTGCTTCCGCGTTTCATTATAACTCTGATTTTATATTATCTTGAGTTTGAATGGTTTAAGGGTTAGTCCCGCCTAGCATAGCGTGTGTGTTGTGTCCCCATTCGCCGTGGATTTAGCACGTGTATGGAATTCCATTTCATATACGGGTCGGGTCTCAGGTGCGAGGGATGTTGTACCTTACGCTCGGGTGCTACATCCTTATGTGGTATCAGAGCTTAGGGTTGCAAAACCCGGGCTCTCGTGTCGTGTTGAGTGGGTTAAGTTGTTCGGCTTTAGGAACAACTTGTCAATGTGTTGCATATGCATTGTTTACGTGCTTGTGTGCTTTAAATTTTGAATTTTGATTGAATTAATTGCATTTGCATGCATGGACTAAAAATAGCATGCATTTCAGTGTTTCTTGGACAGGATGCCTCCACGTAGACACCGTGAGAGATCTCCAGGGCGCCGCCGTCATCGTGACCGATCCCCTACGCCTCAACCACAACCACAAGCGCCTCCAATGGATATGGGGAACTTCATGGAAGCAGTTTTTAATTATGTCGAGCATAGGAGGGCTCAAGCTCCCCCACCACAGCAAGTAGAACAACCGGCTCCTCCACCAAACCATAATAATAGAGATCCTCATGGGGTGTTTCTGAGCTACAACCCCCCTCGGTTTTCCGGTTCCATTGATGATGCAGTCTCGGAGGGTTGGTTGATTCGATTGGAGAGGATTTCCGGAGTCCGACAGTTTACTACGCAAGAAAAGGCTCAATTTGCCATATTTCAATTAGATAGCGATGCTTATGAGTGGTGGGAAAGAACAAGGGAGAAACTCGAAGTGGATTAAGAGGAAATTACATGGGAGGTCTTCAAGAGAGAATTTCGAGAGTGTTTCGTACTGGAGGTAGTAAGAGAGAGGAAGGAGCAGGAGTTTATGGACTTGAAGCAAGGCACCCGTACGGTGACTCAATATCTCGCCGTATTTAACAGGCTTGGAAAATATGCCCCTCATGTCACCCGGGATGAGAAGAGAAAGTCGAGGAAATTCATTGCGGGATTAAGACAAGATTTGAGACATGGTCAGGCGGATCACAACTTTGAGTCGTTTGCCGACACCGTGCAAAGGGCTTTGGTTCAAGAGGAAGAGTTCAAGAAGAAGGATCCGGTTTTTAGAGCGGAAGAGGTTCCGGATCGAATTCGGGGAAGAGACCGATGATTCAAGCTACTCCCCCTCCTAAAGGTCCGTTTAAGAAGCCAAGAATGGGAGGACCAACTCCACCGGTTCTAAAAACTTTGCCTGTACCAACGAGAGATCGACAAGGTCCGAGTGAGGCGAGATTGGCTCAAGCTCCTTGTACATATTGTGGAGGACCAACTCACAATTTCTATAATTGTCGGAGGAGGTTAAATTTGTGTCTCATATGTGGGAAGGGTGACCATATGGCTGATACTTGTCCTGACAAGGACCCCGGATTTCAAAAACGAGTTCAAAGGCCAATGATCCCGGCTCGTGCTTATGCCCTCGAGGGTGAGGAGCAAGATGCAGAGATTGATCCTACAGCTGTGGTGGAAGGTACTCTATGCATACATAACATGAACATTCATGCACTCTTTGATCCGGGTGCCACGCATTCATTTATTTCTTGTGATTTAGTTGCCACTCTGTGCTTGCCTGTTATTTGTTTATCTTCTTGTTATTTGGTGAGTTCGCCACTTGGTGGGAGTCTTCAGACAGATCAGTTGGTTCGGGAGTGTTCAGTTCTGATTGAAAGGAAAGAATATTCGGCTTATTTAATTGTTATGCCTATGAAGAGGTATGAAGTTATCTTGGGTATGGACTGATTGTCCAAGCATCGGGCCAATGTTGATTGTTTTGCGAAGAAGGTGATTTTGGGTAATGAAATTGGTGATTGGTAGTGGCTCACGATCGGTACCTCTCTTGTCTTATATGGAAGCTCACAAGTTGATGAGAGAAGGAGCAATGGGATTTATTGCGTATCTTCTCAATAGGCCGAAAGATCAAGTCAAGTTGGAGGATACCGCGGTTGTTAAGGATTTTCCCGATGTGTTTCCGGAGAATTTGAGTTCTTTACCACCAGACCGTGAGATCGAATTTGTTATCGACTTATATCCGGGATCCAAACCGTATTCTAAGACTCCGTATCGGATGGCACCGGCCGAATTGAAAGAGTTAAAGATTCAATTAGAGGAATTGCTCAAAGTTGGATATATTCGGCCAAGTTCGTCACCTTGGGGTGCTCCGGTTCTCTTCGTTAAGAAGAAAGATGGAACCTTAAGAATGTGTATAGATTACCGGGAGCTTAATCGGATGACTGTAAAGAACAAGTATCCTTTGCCCCATATTGAGGATTTATTCGACATGTTACAAGGTTCGGGAGTATATTCAAAATTGGACTTGAGACAAGGATACTATCAATTGAAGATCCGGGAAGAGGACATTCCGAAGATGGGATTTAATACCCGGTATGGACACTATGAGTTCGTAGTGATGCCTTTTGGACTGACTAATGCTCCGGCTGCTTTTATGGACATGATGCATCGAATTTTCCGGCCCTATTTGGATAAGTTCGTGGTAATATTCATAGATGAAATCTTGGTTTAATCGAGAACTCCAGAGGATCATGCCAGGCACCTCAGAATTGTGTTGGACACCTTAAGAGAACATCGGTTGTATGCTAAGTTTAGCAAATGCGAGTTCTGGATTGAACGGGTAGCATTTCTGGGCCATATTATTTCAAGGAAAGGTTTGGAAGTAGATCCTTCTAAAATTGAGACGGTTATTCAATGGCAAAGCCCGAAAATGCTTCAGAAGTGAGGAGTTTCTTGGGTTTGGCAGGCTACTATCGGAGATTCGTTCAGGATTTCTCAAAGATTGCGGCCCCTTTAACCTGACTGACTAAGAAGACGGTTAAGTTTGAGTGGGACGAGGCATGTGAGGCTAGTTTTCAACTTTTAAAAGAAAAGTTGACCACCGCCCCTATATTAGCGCTTCCTGAAGGTACAGAAGGATATACAGTTTATACGGACGCCTCAAAGGAAGGGTTGGGATGTGTGTTGATGCAGAATGGAAGGGTAATTGCCTATGCCTCAAGGAAATTGAAAGATCATAAACAGAATTACCCCACTCACGAATTGGAATTAGCGGCTGTGATCTTTGCTTTGGGTAAGTGGAGACACTATCTTTATAGAATATCGTTCGAGGTCTTTTCCAATCACAAGAGTCTCCAATACTTATTTTCACAAAAGGAATTGAATAAGAGACAACGGCGTTGGATGGAACTTTTGGCGGATTATGAGTGTACAATCCGATACCATCCCTGCAAAGCCAACTTGGTCGCGGATGCGCTTAGTAGGAAAGCTAGCGTGTCTAACGTGAAAGTGGAAATTAAAGATGAGAATGAGATGTTCAAACTGAGGGCTAGTATCCGGAATATTATGGTTCAACCGGATCTCAGGCAGAGACTATTTGATGCTCAGAGGATTGATCCCGAGGGGCAGGAATTAGCTGAGAAAGCTCGAGCTAATTCAGAATGTCCGTTTGGGTTTGCTGACACGGGACTTCTAAGATTCAAGAACCGAAGTGTTGTGCCGGAAGAGTTAAAAAGGATTATTCTTGAAGAAGCCCATCGGTCAGGGTATTCAATACATCCCCGAGGGAACAAAATGTATAAGGATCTAAGACAATTTTATTGGCGGAATGGTTTGAAACGGGATGTGATCAACTTTGTGAAGCATTGCATGACCTGTCAAGTGGTTAAGGCAGAACACCAAAAGCCATCGGGGCTACTTCAACCTTTGCCTATCCCGGAGTGGAAATGGGAACAAAAATGCCATGGATTTTGTTTCGGGATTACCAAAAGTGAGAGGCGGTTTTGATGGAATTTGGGTTATTGTGGACAGGTTGACTAAATCAGCTCATTTTCTTGCTATCAGGATGTCCGATAAAATGAGTAAATTGGCTAAGAGGTATAATGATGAGATTTTCAGGCTCCATGGTGTACCTGTTAGCATTGTCTCGGATCGGGATCCCAGATTTACTTCACGGTTATGGCAAGAATTAAAAGAGGTGTTTGGGAACAAGGCTTCAATTCAGCACAGCTTTCCATCCTCAGACCGACGGACAATCAGAAAGGTTGATTAAGTATCTGGAGGACATGTTGAGAGCATGTGCATTGGACTTTCAAAGCTCGTGGAATGAACAGTTGTCGTTAATTGAGTTTGCTTACAACAATAGCTATCAAGCCTCGATTGAAATGGCCCCTTATGAAGCTCTTTACGGACGTAAATGTCGATCTCCGTTGTTCTTTGACTTGGAGGAATGGAATTGGACCAAGCAGGAAGGTGTTAAAAGAGGGGAGAAGAAGGAAAAACCCTCTAAGGCTGTACAAGAGGCTATTGACAAGGTCCAGATAATTAGACAACGGATGGAGGCCGCTCAGGATCGACAAAAGAGTTATGCACACCTTCGGAGAAAGAATTTGGAGTTTGAGATTGGAGATAGGGTTTTCTTAAAGGCATCTCCACGAAAAGGGTTCTCAAGGATTGGAGGAGGAGGAAAATTAAACCCTCGGTATATGGGACCATATGAGATTCTAGAGAAGGTTGGGGATACGGCCTATCGATTGGACTTGCCTCCGAGTTTGATTGGAATTCATAACGTGTTTCATGTTTCACAACTCCAAAAATATTATCGAGATGAGTCCGAGGTTCTACCGGTTGAAGAAGTGGAATTAGAACCGGATCTCACCTTTGTTCAAAAGTCGATTAAGATATTGGATCGAAAATTTCAGGAACTTCGAAATCGGCGTACACCACTAGTCAAGGTTCTTTGGAGAAGTGATAAAACCGGAGAGGCTACTTGGGAGACGGAGGAAAAGATGCGAAAGTTTCACCCCGAATTATTTCCGAGCGAGCAGTGAATCCGAGGACGGATTCTTTTAAGGGGGAGAGATTGTAACGCCCCGACTTTTCAGACGTAAAGGTACGACGTATGTGTTTACAAACTTGCGCGAATTAATTGTTTTTTTACGTGTGTTATATTTAATTTTATTATAAATTGTTATTATTTTATTTTATTATATTTTATTTTGATTTAATATTATTTCAAAATATTCCGTTATTTTAAGTATTTATTTTAAATTATTGTTAATTTAATGATTAATGTTAATTAAGTGTTATGCTAATTAATCATGCTTAACCATATTAATTAATTTTTATAATATCCGTTGATTTTAAATTTTATTTAATATTAGAATTTAATTTATTTGGTTTAATTTTTATTATGCATGGAATTTTATGAATATGTGCATGGTGGTTTAATTTGTGCATCGTTCTTTTATCAAATGATATCGAAATGTCGTGAAATTTTAGTATGTAGTAAATATATGTGTTATGAACATGCCTATATGCTCGGTTTATGTTTTCGAATTCATTTGATATGTTAACGAATTTAATTTGAATCGTGGAACCAAATCGGGGGCTAACGAGCACTTAGCGTACCCTTGGTTCCGTATTTAATATCTTGAGCTCGGGAACTCGGATTCGAGTTCCGTCAACTCCGCTGAACTCGTCACGAAAATTCGAGTTTAGTAAACTTAGCCTTATATTTTTCCAAAGTCATTTGAACCTCCGAAATCCAACCGAAAAATGAAACGGCTACCAAACTGACTTTGCTGCACTAAAATGGCCATATCTCACCCAAACTTTAACCAAAGTAACCATGGTTTGATTCTATTGAACCCTAACTCAACCACCTAACCTGATATATCATGCCCTAACCAAACCAACCCTCACACAATCAACAAATCTCAGCCAAAGTCACTCAAATTCCAGTCATTCCCGTAACCCTGCATTCCTCGGAGATTTTGGAGCTCAAATCTCATGCAATCTTCATCCAATCAACAAGGTAAGCTGAGGGTTGTAATATATGTTCATTCCTGATCATTTTCATCCTTTCATCCCCAAATTTGATCATGGTTTCATGAGTTTTTGGATGATCTTGCAATATAATAGGTTTGGGGCAAATTTGATGATCTTATTCAATTCTTGATGGTTTTGATTGATTCCAAGCTTGAAAATGATTGTTTTGACATCCTCTTCTCATTTATGATCATTGATTTCATGGTGGTTGATGTATTAATGAGATATCATTTATGGCACTTTGAGAAAATTTTCATGTAATATCATGTATGCCTTCTTTCCATGTTTGAGCTCTTTTGGGACTGATTTATATGTCATATTGGTGTTGTTTTGCTGCACATTTGATAGCCTAATTGACATGAACTTGTTCGGATTAATGGAGATCAGTCATGCCCTGTTTTTCGTGGAATACTTGACCTGTTTTGAGCTGGTTTTTGTTGCTGAAGCTGCTGTGTTTCTGCCTTGCTTTTGCTGTCAGTTTTAGTGGCTTGTCAGAGCTATTTTGTGCTGCATTTCATGCCTTCTTATTGCTGCATTTCATACTTTGGTTGCTGCCTTTTTGCTGCGTCTTTTGCTGTCAAAACCATGGGTTTTATGTGAACAGCTGCATGCATTTGACACGGGTGTGTCAACCTTTCCCTTCCAGCATGAAACGGGGGTACAACATTGTCCGGTCCTTTCTGTACCGAGACATGGGGGTGTCCCGGTTTGTTCTATATTGGTGACACGGGCGTGTCACCTTCTGAATCAAAAACTTAAGCCTACGATATATACTAATGTTTGCATGCATGTGAGTTTGGTTTGATGCATAAGCTTGCATGCATTTTCAGAATTAGTTGCATGCATAATGTTGTTGCATGCTGCTGTACGTGTATGTATTATATATATATATATATACAATATAATATATTATATGTATATACATTTAGTTATATATTTATATATGTTTCTTAAATATTAAATAATATTGGATTTAATTGAACTATAGAATTTAATTGTTACGTATTTCATGTTTTATTTAAATTTCGATATTAAATTGAATGTATTTAATTGTTTATTTTCTAATTTTAAATGTGATTTAACTTGTGCTATGATTATATTTAAATTTCTTGAATTGAATTGATTGGAAATGTGGAATTTTGAATTCGAATGAAAGTGAACGAATGATTGAACGACTTGAATATATGATTTAAATTCCTTAATAGTGCACATGAACATTTTCATAACATAATCTTATCTTTTATATATTCATATCATGATCATTACATTTTCGAGCGTCTTCTTTTGTCATTTTGAGTCTTATATCTTTCTTTTGTACAGATTCGGGTTTGGTCGGAGACGAGGGCAAGCACTGAGATGTTTGTGCCTTTCTTTTTGCGTTTTAAAAAGGTAGGTTTCTCTTCTAATAGTTAAAGTGACCCGATATATCCCTTACGTGAAATGTTTTAAGCCAAAATGGTATATTTATGTATATCGAGTCCTTTTGAGTAAATGATTTCAAACGTATCACCCCTTTTGTATTTTTGAAACCCTACCTTATGATTTTGGCGAGTGCATGATATGAATTGAATACGGGCCCAGGGACTTAGTGTATGTGGCTATCCGGGGAGGCAAGGGCAGACGGTGATCCCATATACTAGTTCCAACCAATTTACGGCGAAACGGACCACGTCAAGGAGTTTTTGATGAGGAAATGCTAACCGGGCTTTGAGGACTCATGAACCTGATAGCCGCATTGATATGATTAGGTTGTCGGGCCTTGCAAACCCGTCCACCACCCGGAGGAAGGTGTATATGAATGATTATGATCATGATATGTATGAGCACAAAAGATTTATGTGTGATAACGAATAATTCATGTTATGATTACACGAGGTGTTGGTTGGAGATTGTGTACGCCCGCTCGCCGGGCTATAAAACTTTATGAGCAATTATGAATGAATATGAATGTCGTAATCCCGTTGATGTTTTCTTTTGTTTTAACCACTTGGGAAATTCTTATCAAACTTCACACGGGATTAGGGCTTGCATGAATGTGTTTAAATTATGCGATATTATATTCTATGCCTCGTTTTATATCCACCAGTCTTCTTTAGACTGAACCCGGTTTGTTTTCAGTTGTTTTGTGCAGGTATAGGAGTGCTAGGCGGGAATACAAGTCGTCTAGGTTTTGCATTGTTGTTTAGCAGTTCTTTTCAGTCTCATACACTCATACTCTTATTGCATATATGATCATAGTATGGAGCGTTATGATTTTGTAGGCCGTGTGGCCTTGGATACTTGAAGGATTTTGTATATCTATTTTGGAGCTTGTTGGCTCATTATATATATTATATGTTGATCTTGCTTCCGCGTTTCATTATAACTCTGATTTTATAATGTCTTGAGTTTGAATGGTTTAAGGGTTAGTCCCGCCTAGCATAGCGTGTGTGTTGTGTCCCCATTCGTCGTGGATTTAGCACGTGTATGGAATTCCATTTCATATACGGGTCGGGTCTCAGGTGCGAGGGATGTTGTACCTTACGCTCGGGTGCTACATCCTTATGTGGTATCAGAGCTTAGGGTTGCAAAACCCGGGCTCTCGTGTCGTGTTGAGTGGGTTAAGTTGTTCGGCTTTAGGAACAACTTGTCAATGTGTTGCATATGCATTGTTTACGTGCTTGTGTGCTTTAAATTTTGAATTTTGATTGAATTAATTGCATTTGCATGCATGGACTAAAAATAGCATGCATTTCAGTGTTTCTTGGACAGGATGCCTCCACGTAGACACCGTGAGAGATCTCCAGGGTGCCGCCGTCATCGTGACCGATCCCCTACGCCTCAACCACAACCACAAGCGCCTCCAATGGATATGGGGAACTTCATGGAAGCAGTTTTTAATTTTGTCGAGCATAGGAGGGCTCAAGCTCCCCCACCACAACAAGCAGAACAACCGGCTCCTGCACCAAACCATAATAATAGAGATCCTCATGGGGTGTTTCTGAGCTACAACCCCCCTCGGTTTTCCGGTTCCATTGATGATGCAGTCTCGGAGGGTTGGTTGATTCGATTGGAGAGGATTTTCGGAGTCCGACAGTTTACTACGCAAGAAAAGGCTCAATTTGCCATATTTCAATTAGATAGCGATGCTTATGAGTGGTGGGAAAGAACAAGGGAGAAACTCGAAGTGGATTAAGAGGAAATTACATGGGAGGTCTTCAAGAGAGAATTTCGAGAGTGTTTCGTACCAGAGGTAGTAAGAGAGAGGAAGGAGCAGGAGTTTATGGACTTGAAGCAAGGCACCCGTACGGTGACTCAATATCTCGTCGTATTTAACAGGCTTGGAAAATATGCCCCTCATGTCACCCGGGATGAGAAGAGAAAGTCGAGGAAATTCATTGCGGGATTAAGACAAGATTTGAGACATGGTCAGGCGGATCACAACTTTGAGTCGTTTGCCGACACCGTGCAAAGGGCTTTGGTTCAAGAGGAAGAGTTCAAGAAGAAGGATCCGGTTTTTAGAGCGGAAGAGGTTCCGGATCGAATTCGGGGAAGAGACCGATGATTCAAGCTACTCCCCCTCCTAAAGGTCCGTTTAAGAAGCCAAGAATGGGAGGACCAACTCCACCGGTTCTAAAAACTTTGCCTGTACCAACGAGAGATCGACAAGGTCCGAGTGAGGCGAGATTGGCTCAAGCTCCTTGTACACATTGTGGAGGACCAACTCACAATTTCTATAATTGTCGGAGGAGGTTAAATTTGTGTCTCATATGTGGGAAGGGTGACCATATGGCTGATACTTGTCCTGACAAGGACCCCGGATTTCAAAAACGAGTTCAAAGGCCAATGATCCCGGCTCGTGCTTATGCCCTCGAGGGTGAGGAGCAAGATGCAGAGATTGATCCTACAGCTGTGGTGGAAGGTACTCTATGCATACATAACATGAACATTCATGCACTCTTTGATCCGGGTGCCACGCATTCATTTATTTCTTGTGATTTAGTTGCCACTCTGTGCTTGCCTGTTATTTGTTTATCTTCTTGTTATTTGGTGAGTTCGCCTCTTGGTGGGAGTCTTCAGACAGATCAGTTGGTTCGGGAGTGTTCAGTTCTGATTGAAAGGAAAGAATATCCGGCTTATTTAATTGTTATGCCTATGAAGAGGTATGAAGTTATCTTGGGTATGGACTGGTTGTCCAAGCATCGGGCCAATGTTGATTGTTTTGCGAAGAAGGTGATTTTGGGTAATGAAATTGGTGATTGGTAGTGGCTCACGATCGGTACCTCTCTTGTCTTATATGGAAGCTCACAAGTTGATGAGAGAAGGAGCAATGGGATTTATTGCGTATCTTCTCAATAGGCCGAAAGATCAAGTCAAGTTGGAGGATACCGCGGTTGTTAAGGATTTTCCCGATGTGTTTCCGGAGAATTTGAGTTCTTTACCACCAGACCGTGAGATCGAATTTGTTATCGACTTATATCCGGGATCCAAACCGTATTCTAAGACTCCGTATCGGATGGCACCGGCCGAATTGAAAGAGTTAAAGATTCAATTAGAGGAATTGCTCAAAGTTGGATATATTCGGCCAAGTTCGTCACCTTGGGGTGCTCCGGTTCTCTTCGTTAAGAAGAAAGATGGAACCTTAAGAATGTGTATAGATTACCGGGAGCTTAATCGGATGACTGTAAAGAACAAGTATCCTTTGCCCCATATTGAGGATTTATTCGACATGTTACAAGGTTCGGGAGTATATTCAAAATTGGACTTGAGACAAGGATACTATCAATTGAAGATCCGGGAAGAGGACATTCCGAAGACGGGATTTAATACCCGGTATGGACACTATGAGTTCGTAGTGATGCCTTTTGGACTGACTAATGCTCCGGCTGCTTTTATGGACATGATGCATCGAATTTTCCGGCCCTATTTGGATAAGTTCGTGGTAATATTCATCGATGAAATCTTGGTTTAATCGAGAACTTCGGAGGATCATGCCAGGCACCTCAGAATTGTGTTGGACACCTTAAGAGAACATCGGTTGTATGCTAAGTTTAGCAAATGCGAGTTCTGGATTGAACGGGTAGCATTTCTGGGCCATATTATTTCAAGGAAAGGTTTGGAAGTAGATCCTTCTAAAATTGAGACGGTTATTCAATGGCAAAGCCCGAAAATGCTTCAGAAGTGAGGAGTTTCTTGGGTTTGGCAGGCTACTATCGGAGATTCGTTCAGGATTTCTCAAAGATTGCGGCCCCTTTAACCCGACTGACTAAGAAGGCAGTTAAGTTTGAGTGGGACGAGGTATGTGAGGCTAGTTTTCAACTTTTAAAAGAAAAGTTGACCACCGCCCCTATATTAGCGCTTCCTGAAGGTACAGAAGGATATACAGTTTATACGGACGCCTCAAAGGAAGGGTTGGGATGTGTGTTGATGCAGAATGGAAGGGTAATTGCCTATGCCTCAAGGAAATTGAAAGATCATGAACAGAATTACCCCACTCACGATTTGGAATTAGCGGCTGTGATCTTTGCTTTGGGTAAGTGGAGACACTATCTTTATAGAATATCATTTGAGGTCTTTTCCAATCACAAGAGTCTCCAATACTTATTTTCACAAAAGGAATTGAATAAGAGACAACGGCGTTGGATGGAACTTTTGGCGGATTATGAGTGTACAATCCGATACCATCCCGGTAAAGCCTTGGTCGCGGATGCGCATAGTAGGAAAGCTAGCATGTCCAACGTGAAAGTGGAAATTGAAGATGAGAATGAGATGTTCAAACTGAGGGCTAGTATCCGGAATATTACGGTTCAACCGGATCTCAGGCAGAGACTATTTGATGCTCAGAGGATTGATCCCGAGGTTCAGGAATTAGCTGAGAAAGCTCGAGCTAATTCAGAATGTCCGTTTGGGTTTGATGACACGGGACTTCTAAGATTCAAGAACCGAAGTGTTGTGCCGGAAGAGTTAAAAATGATTATTCTTGAAGAAGCCCATCGGTCAGGGTATTCAATACATCCCGGAGGGAATAAAATGTATAAGGATCTAAGACAATTTTATTGGCGGAATGATTTGAAACGGGATGTGATCAACTTTGTGAAGCATTGCATAACCTGTCAAGTGGTAAAGGCAGAACACCAAAAGCCATCGGGGCTACTTCAACCTTTGCCTATCCCGGAGTGGAAATGGGAACAAATAGCCATGGATTTTGTTTCGGGATTACCAAAAGTGAGAGGCGGCTTTGATGGAATTTGGGTTATTGTGGACAGGTTGACTAAATCAGCTCATTTTCTTGCTATCAGGATGTCCGATAAAATGAGTAAATTGGCTAAGAGGTGTAATGATGAGATTTTCAGGCTCCATGGTGTACCTGTTAGCATTGTCTCGGATCGGGATCCCAGATTTACTTCACGGTTATGGCAAGAATTAATGAAGTGTTTGGGAACAAGGCTTCAATTCAGCACAGCTTTCCATCCTCAGACCGACGGAAAATCAGAAAGGTTGATTAAGTATCTGGAGGACATGTTGAGAGCATGTGTATTGGACTTTCAAAGCTCGTGGAATGAACAGTTGCCGTTAATCGAGTTCGCTTACAACAATAGCTATCAAGCCTCAATTGAAATGGCCCCTTATGAAGCTCTTTAGGGACGTAAATGTCGATCTCCGTTGTTCTTTGACTTGGAGGAATGGAATTGGACCAAGCAGGAAGGTGTTAAAAGAGGGGAGAAGAAGGAAAAACCCTCTAAGGCTGTACAAGAGGCTATTGACAAGGTCCAAATAATTAGACAACGGATGAAGGCCGCTCAGGATCGACAAAAGAGTTATACAGACCTTCGGAGAAAGAATTTGGAGTTTGAGATTGGAGACAGGGTTTTCTTAAAGGCATCTCCACGAAAAGGGTTCTCAAGGATTGGAGGAGGAGGAAAATTAAACCCTCGGTATATGGGACCATATGAGATTCTAGAGAAGGTTGGGGATACGGCCTATCGACTGGACTTGCCTCCGAGTTTGATTGGAATTCATAACGTGTTTCATGTTTCACAACTCCAAAAATATTATCGAGACGAGTCCGAGGTTCTACCGGTTGAAGAAGTGGAATTAGAACCGGATCTCACCTTTGTTCAAAAGTCGATTAAGATATTGGATCGAAAATTTCAGGAACTTCGAAATCGGCGTACACCACTAGTCAAGGTTCTTTGGAGAAGTGATAAAACCGAAGAGGCTACTTGGGAGACGGAGGAAAAGATGCGAAAGTTTCACCCCGAATTATTTCCGAGCGAGCAGTGAATCCGAGGATGGATTCTTTTAAGGGGGAGAGATTGTAACGCCCCGACTTTTCAGACGTAAAGGTACGACGTATGTGTTTACAAACTTGCGCGAATTAATTGTTTTTTTACGTGTGTTATATTTAATTTTATTATAAATTGTTATTATTTTATTTTATTAAATTTTATTTTGATTTAATATTATTTCAAAATATTCCGTTATTTTAAGTATTTATTTTAAATTATTGTTAATTTAATGATTAATGTTAATTAAGTGTTATGCTAATTAATCATGCTTAACCATATTAATTAATTTTTATAATATCCGTTGATTTTAAATTTTATTTAATATTAGAATTTAATTTATTTGGTTTAATTTTTATTATGCATGGAATTTTATGAATATGTGCATGGTGGTTTAATTTGTGCATCGTTCTTTTATCAAATGATATCGAAATGTCGTGAAATTTTAGTATGTCGTAAATATATGTGTTATGAACATGCCTATATGCTCGGTTTATATTTTCGAATTCATTTGATATGTTAACGAATTTAATTTGAATCGTGGAACCAAATCGGGGGCTAACGAGCACTTAGCGTACCCTTGGTTCCGTATTTAATATCTTGAGCTCGGGAACTCGGATTCGAGTTCCGTCAACTCCGCTGAACTCGTCACGAAAATTCGAGTTTAGTAAACTTAGCCTTATATTTTTCCAAAGTCATTTGAACCTCCGAAATCCAACCGAAAAACGAAACGGCTGCCAAACTGACTTTGCTGTACTAAAATGGCCATATCTCACCCAAACTTTAACCAAAGTAACCATGGTTTGATTCTATTGAACCCTAACTTAACCACCTAACCTTATATATAATGCCCTAACTAAACCAACCCTCACACAATCCACAAATCTCAGCCAAATTCACTGAAATTCCAGTCATTCCCGTAACCCTGCATTCCTTGGAGATTTTGGAGCTCAAATCTCATGCAATCTTCATCCAATCAACAAGGTAAGCTGAGGGTTGTAATATATGTTCATTCCTGATCATTTTCATCCTTTCATCCCCAAATTTGATCATGGTTTCATGAGTTTTTGGATGATCTTGCAATATAATAGGTTTGGGGCAAATTTGATGATCTTATTCAATTCTTGATGGTTTTGATTGATTCCAAGCTTGAAAATGATTGTTTTGACATCCTCTTCTCATTTATGATCATTGATTTCATGGTGGTTGATGTATTAATGAGATATCATTTATGGCACTTTGAGAAAATTTTCATGTAATATCATGTATGCCTTCTTTCCATGTTTGAGCTCTTTTGGGACTGATTTATATGTCATATTGGTGTTGTTTTGCTGCACACTCGATAGCCTAATTGACATGAACTTGTTCGGATTAATGGAGATCAGTCATGCCCTGTTTTTCGTGGAATACTTGCCCTGTTTTGAGCTGGTTTTTGTTGCTGAAGCTGCTGTGTTTCTGCCTTGCTTTTGCTGTCAGTTTTAGTGGCTTGTCAGAGCTATTTTGTGCTGCATTTCATGCCTTCTTATTGCTGCATTTCATACTTTGGTTGCTGCCTTCTTGCTGCGTCTTTTGCTGTCAAAACCAGGGGTTTTATGTGAACAGCTGCATGCATTTGACACGGGTGTGTCAACCTTTCCCTTCCAGCATGAAACGGGGGTACAACATTGTCCGGTCCTTTCTGTACCGAGACAGGGGGGTGTCCCGGTTTGTTCTATATTGGTGACACGGGCGTGTCACCTTCTGAATCCAAAACTTAAGCCTACGATATATAATATGTTTGTATGCATGTGAGTTTGGTTTGATGCATAAGCTTGCATGCATTTTCAAAATTAGTTGCATGCATAATGTTGTTGCATGCTGCTGTACGTGCATATATTATATATATATATATATATTTAGTTATATATTTATATATGTTTCTTAAATATTAAATAATATTGGATTTAATTGAACTATAGAATTTAATTGTTACCTATTTCATGTTTTAGTTAAATTTCGATATTAAATTGAATGTATTTAATTGTTTATTTTCTAATTTTAAATGTGATTTAACTTGTGCTATGATTATATATAAATTTCTTGTATTGAATTGATTGGAAATGTGGAATTTTGAATTCGAATGAAAGTGAACGAATGATTGAATGACTTGAATATATGATTTAAATTCCTTAATAGTGCACATGAACATTTTCATAACATAATCTTATCATTACATATTCATATCATGATCATTACATTGCCGAACGTCTTATTTGGTCATTTTGAGTCTCATACCTTTCTTTTGTATAGATTCGGGTTTGGTCGGAGACGAGGGCGAGCACTGAGACGCTTGTGCATTTCTTTTTGCGTTTTAAAAAGGTGGGTTTCTCTTCTAATAGTTAAAGTGACCCGATATATCCCTTACGTGAAAGGTTTTAAGCCAAAATAGTATATTTATGTATATCGAGTCCTTTTGAGTAAATGATTTCAAACGTATGACCCCTTTTGTATTTTTGAAACCCTACCTTATGATTTTGGCGAGTGCATGATATGAATTGAACACGGGCCCAGAGACTTAGGGTATGTGGCTATCCGGGGAGGCAAGGGCCGACGTTGATCCCATATACTAGTTCCAACCAATTTACGGCGAAACGGACCTCGTCAAGGAGTTTTTGACGAGGAAACGCTAACCCGGCTTTGAGGACTCATGAACCTCATAGCCGCATTGATATGATTAGGTGGTCGGGCCTTGCAAACCCATCCACCACCCGGAGGAAGAAGGTGTATATGAATGATTATGATCATGATATGTATGAGCACAAAAGATTTATGTGTGATAACGGATAATTCATGTTATGATTACACGAGGTGTTGGTTGGAGATTGTGCACGCCCACTCACCGGGCTATAAAACTTTATGAGCAATTATGAATGAATATGAATGTTGTAATCCCGTTGATGTTTTCTTTTGTTTTAACCACTTGGGAAATTCTTATCAAACTTCTCACGGGATTAGGGCTTGCATGAATGTGTTTAAATTATGCGATATTATATTATATGCCTTGTTTTATACCCACCAGTCTTCTTTAGACTGAACCCGATTTGTTTTCAGTTGTTTCGTGCAGGTATAGGAGTGCTAGGCGGGAATACAAGTCGTCTAGGTTTTGCATTGTTGTTTAGCACTTCTTTTCAGTCTCATACACTCATACTCTTATTGCTATTTTCTATATGATCATAGTATGGAGCGTTATGATTTTGTAGGCCTTGTGGCCTTGGATACTTGAAGGATTTTGTATATCCATTTTGGAGCTTGGTGGCTCATTATATATATTATATGTTGATCTTGCTTCCGCGTTTCATTATAACTCTGATTTTATATTGTCTTGAGTTTGAATGGTTTAAGGGTTAGTCCCGCCTAGCATAGCGTGTGTGTTGTGTCCCCATTCGCCGTGGATTTGGCACGTGTATGGACTTCCATTTCATATACGGGTCGGGTCTCGGTGCGAGGGATAACCTTACGCTCGGGTGCTACGCCCTAGACTTATGGTGCGGGGGATGTGGCGCCTATCGTTGTGGGTGCTACATCAGGGCTCCAAGTAGGAAGTCGATCATCGCAGTTACTAGGAAAACCAAACACTCTCCTTAATGAATGCCCGCGAAAAGTGTATATCCTTGTACCATCCAGAGCAAAGGAGAGGGGCTCATTCAAACCGAGATCCCACTTCATTGTGGTGAAGAATGCAACGGTAAGTTCCGGATATGTGTACTCGTCTTCCTCCAAGAACCTCAACCACCCAATGTTGTTAAACAACCTCTCTATCTCATCCTACACTCCCATTCGCACCTGTACATCCCTTTTGAAGAATTTGGTGGGAAAGATTGTTCTAGAGAGGGCCCGATCATACGGATTTTCAACTCCGTCTACAACCACTTTCCGAGTTTCACTTTGTGGGCGGGACTTAGAAACTCTTGAACCTGAGGCTCCATTGGTTCTAGCACGCTTAGAACGCCCCATTGTACTTGAAATATACAAATATAACAAAGCAAAACACACAAATATCAATCACAATTCACTCAGACACAATATCAAACACCTTGTGGCCATAGTCCTAGGGTATGAGTTTTGTCTAAAATTCTTCAACCTACCCAAATCAAATCAACACTACCCTACTTTTTCTCAATTCAAGCTCAAAATTCTCCACATTCGGCCCTAAGTTCGGATTCAACTAACAAGGGACAATTAGAGACTAGGGTTCTCCAAAACAACCACTAAATTCAAGTTAGAATCACTTCATATCACCCACCCTAACTCTAGCATGCATAATACTAGAAAATTCCCAAGGTATAACTCGAAATTCGCCCATAAATTTCAACTTTAAAGCCTAGGGTTCAAATTCTGAATTTGAAGAATTAATGCGAAACTACTCAAAAAGGGGGAATCAACTTACCAATTGACAAGATAACAGAGTGTGTGTGTTTGTGGGGTGGTAATCTCGTCTGAAAAACATCAACGACTACTGTGCTTATGGTGGCGGAGTGGTGGTGTCAACGGAGAAGAAGAGCTACTGCTTCTCTATTTTGTGTCTCGTGTGTGTTCAGTGTTTGTGAGGGGGGAGACCGATTTTTAAAAATTAGGAATATTAAAGCCTCAAAACGTGTCAACCAAACCCTCTCAAAATTGCGTTTTAAACAGGTAACGGGGGTTAATGGGTTCAGCCTTCCTGGGAGTAACACCCGTTACTTTCGCTCCCCACTCGCCTGACTCGATTAACGGGCGTTACCAGAATTATACTAAAAAATGGGTAACGCCCGTTACCATACCTGGCTTGGGAGTCTGCCTCTATTAACGGGCGTTACCAAGAATTGCCTATAAGTGGGTAACGCCCGTTACCATAACAATTTTGACTCCTGTGTCCAGTAACAGGCGTTAACATAATTAGCCTAAGGCTTTGGTAACCCCTATTTCTAAAGTTCGCCCAAGAACTTAAATTCAACGCAACATAATGTGGACGGTGCTTAATCACGTTAATTAACACCAATTAACTCGTACTATGCATTCAAACCGTAGTGCACCAATCTTGAAGACACATAAACATCTCATAACACACATTACAATAAATCGCATCAATTCATTCTCCAGACAAGCAAATCAATCTCAAGCACACGCACACAAACAAAGTAAATGGACCTCAACGTCGACATTGAAGCTCAAATCATGGTCCTTGCATCCATTCTAAACTTCAAACTCCTCACAACACCTCAACTAACCTGCAAAACGAGAGATAACCAAAATTAACACGAGAAAAATGAGAACGAAAGAAAAGAAAACAAAGAAAGAAGAGAAAGGAAAGAGAAAATAGTTCTAAGTTATAGTCGTTAGCTTGACTTTGGAACCGGATTAGTTTGTAGGAGTTGTTAACACACACGAGGTGTGTTTTTCGATGGGCTTGCCAAGTAGATACGACTTGAACCTCTGCCCATTCACCACAAACGTGCCCGTAGTCTCGTTTCCTATCTCCATAGCCCCACTTGGCATCACCTTAATAACTCGAAATGGACGGGACCAACGGGACTTCAATTTCCCGGGAAACAACTTCAACCGAGAGTTGAACAACAAAACCAATTGTCCCACTTTGAACTCCTTAACCCGGATGTGCTTATCATGCCTTCTCTTAGTTTTCTCCTTATAAACTTTGGCATTTTCGTACGTATTGAGCCGGAACTCCTCTAACTCATGTAATTACAAAGCTCTCTTCTCGCCGGCTTGCATAAGATCAAAATTTATGGCCCTAATGACCCAATACGCCTTATGCTCAAGCTCAAGCGGAAGATGGCAAGCCTTCCCATAAACTAGCTTATATGGGGATTTTCCGATAGGTGTCTTAAAAGCAGTTCTATACGCCCACAACCCATCATCTAACTTGGATGCCCAATCCTTTCTTGAACTACTCACCGTCTTCTCTAGAATCTGCTTAATTTTCTTATTGGAAATTTCAACTTGCCCACTGGACTGGGGATGATATGGCGTCGCGACTCGATGATGGACTCCATACTTTTTCAAAAGAATCTCAAGAGTTTTATTGCAAAAGTGAGAACCTCCATCACTAATAAGAGCTCGTGGAACTCCGAATCAACTAAAAATATTCTTCCTCAAAAATTTCAACATAACCTTGGAATCATTCGTAGGCGTTGCTATGGCTTCAACCCACTTAGATACGTAATCAAATCCCACCAAGATGTACTTATTTCCAAGGGATGACGGGAATGGACCCATGAAATCAATGGCCCATACGTCAATAAGCTCAACCTCCAGAATGTATTTTAAGGGCATCTCATCTCTCTTCCCTATATTTCCCGTCCTCTGACATGAATCACACTTAGTCACAAACTCATGTGCATCCTTAAACAACAAAGGCCACCAAAATCCAGATTGTAACGCCTTTGCAGCAGTCTTACTCGCACTCGCGTGGCCTCCATAAGGGCTAGTATGTCATTGATATAGCACTTTCTCTATCTCGTCTTGAGGTACACATCTCCTCACCAAATCGTCTGAACAGTGTTTGTAAAGTAATGGTTCCTCCCAATAGTAATACTTTGCATCTGAAAGGAACTTCCTCTTCTGGTGGAAACTTAGGTCGGGAGGTACAACTCTACTTACCAAATAGTTCACAAAATCTGCATACCATGGTACTCCAGAATCCACCTTAAACAGTTGCTCGTACGGGAAGTTCTCCACATTAGCTTCCTCGTTATCCTCAGATTTCTTCTCAAATTCTAACCTAGACAAGTGGTCAGCTACCACATTCTCAGTCCCTTTCTTGTCCCGAATTCCCAAATCAAACTCCTGAAGCAATAAAATCCATCTTATGAGGAGTGGTTTGCTGTCTTTCTTGGACAAGAGGTACTTGATGGCGGCGTGATCCGTGTATACCACAGTTTTAGAACCTATCAAGTAAGAACGAAACTTGTCAAAAGCATGCACAATAGCTAACAGTTCTTTTTCAGTGGTGGCATAATTATGTTGTGCATCATTAAGTGTTTTGCTAGAATATGCGATAACATGTAAACGTTTCTCCCTTCTTTGACCAAGGACTGCCCCTATGGCCAAGTCACTAGCATCACACATGAGCTCAAATGGTAAATTCCAATCCGCTGCCACAATGATGGGTGCTGATGTAAGCTCCTTCTTCAACCTGTTAAAAGCAATCAAACAATCATTATCAACGACAAACTCAACATCCTTTTGTAAAAGCTTGCAAAGAGGTAAAGTAATTCTGGAGAAATCCTTGATAAACCGATGATAAAATCCGGCATGACCAAGGAAACTCCTAACTTCCTTAATGTTGGTTGGCGGTGGCAGCTTTGCAATCACTTCAATTTTGGCTTTGTCAACCTCAATTCCCTTTTACTAGAAATTCTGTGGCCAAGTACAATCCCTTCTTTTACCATGAAATGGCATTTTTCCCAATTCAATTCTAGATTAGTCTCTTCACATCTCTGCAAAACTTGGGTTAAATTCTTCAAACAAGAATCAAAAGAAGAACCAAACACAGAAAAATCATCCATAAATATTTCCATGGTCCGCTCAATGAAATCAGAAAAAATGGCCATCATGCATCTCTAAAACGTAGCTGGGGCATTACACAATCCAAACGACATTCTCCTAAACACGAAAGTACCATAAGGACAAGTGAAAGTGCATTTTTCCTGGCCTTCTGGAGCTATAACTATCTGATTATAACCCGAATACCCATCTAGAAAGCAGTAATATGCATGCTCAGCTAACCTCTCTAACATCTGATCAATGAAGGGAAGGGGAAAGTGATCCTTTCATGTTGCAGTGTTAAGCTTCCTATAATCAATGCAAACTCTCCACCCCGTGACTGTCCTAGTAGGAATCAATTCATTATTTTCATTCTTAACCATAGTCATTCCCCCTTTCTTAGGTACAACCTGAACAAGACTAACCCACTTACTGTCTGAGATGGGATAAATGATCCCGGCATCTAATAGTTTAATCACCTCAGCTCTAACAACTTCTTTCATGTTCGGATTGAACCTGCGTTGGTGTTCTACAAAGGGCTTGTGCTCATCTTCTATCAAAATTTTATGCATGCAAATGGTTAGGCTAATCTCCTTAATGTCAGAAATAGTCCACCCTATTGCTCTTTTCTGATCTCTCAAAACCCATAACAAAGCATCTAATTGTATCTCAGATAATTCAGCAGAAACAACAACATGCAATGTATCAGCTTCACCTAAGAATACATATTTCAAATGATTGGGGAGGGGTTTCAATTCCAAACTAGGAGCTTTAACAATCGAAGGAGGAGGAGTGGGCTTACCTATACCCAACTCCTCATAAACAAACCTTTGTAGGAACGGTACGAATGGGGTTACCTCAAGTGCCTTTGAGTATGCAGCGATTTCTTCAAGCAAATCCTCCCCATCTGTTCTCTCTTCCATTCCCTGCAAACATAATTCAAGGGGGTTATCTTTTAGTGTTGAAATCAAAGTAAAATTGTAACGCCCCGATTTTCATTAATTAATTTCTTGCGTTCCATTATAATTTTATAAATTAAAATTTTAGTACACTTCCATGGAAATATATAGAATCATATCATTGGAAAATTATTTCAAGTCATAGAAAAATATTTATTATATGAAACAGTTACCGGGAATGCTTCAATTACGAAATTATCCCCACTTGATCATTTTTCTAAACTTAGGGACTAAATTGCATAATTTTCCAAGGACTTGATTGATCATATATCAAAAACTACATATCCTTAATTGCATGACTTGAGCACTTGAAGGATTAAAGTGCAAATTATAGCATTTCACATATTTCAAAATTGGATGAATCGTTATATCATCTCCAAGCTTCCATTGATCTCATATCATCCAAAAATTTCCCAACATATTTGCTCCTTCTTGCTCTCGGTTCATCCAAGGAAAAAGGGAAAAGGGAATTTCATCCTTTTCATCAAGAATTTCAAGAAATAATCTTAAGTTTTGGAAGTTGGTTATCATCTCCATCTATCTTCTACATTTCTTTTCATTTCAAGGTGGGTATATGTTTGGATTGATGATTCTTGATTAAATACGGTTTAGCTAGGGTTTGAGAATCATATGTTAATCGGATTATTTGTGGTTCAAAGCATGATTATACCATGGTTTACATCATGAATTCTTGCAAAATATGGAATTTTCTATTGAAATTATACTTGAGTTTGGAAGTAGAAACTTGAATGATCAAACATGGTTTGATGAGTTCTTTTATATTTCATGATACTATGAGTATATATGCATCTTATTTTTCAAGAAATCATGTGGTTGGAGGAATAAAACATGATTTTTTTGCTTTGGTTGTGATTGCCGTAGCTGTGCTCTGTTCTGCTCTGTTTCTTTCAGTTGCAGAAGCGGGAACGACCATTCCCGCCTTAAGGCCTTTTGGGAACTGTCGTTCCCATGCTTCAATTCAAACTAGGTGCCCGAACCTGGGAACGGCCGTTCCCATTTTGGCCTGAGAGCCGGAAGGGTCGTTCCCATCTAAAGCGCGCTTTTATTTTGAAAAACGCTTGCACGCTTTAGAAGGGCCACGGGAACGGCCCTTCCCATTTTCAAAGGGAACCCGGAACGGCCGTTCCCGCATGTCTGACAGAAGAAAAGTTACTGCCTAAAATCCGATTTTTAGCATGTTGATCCAATGCATTCTTTGATCCCAAATTGCTATTATATGATTGAATACATGTCAAAACAATATATTTTCATGCCGCATTGTTCATCGCTCGTCATCTCATTGCATTTTCGTCGTTCGTCATATTTGGTCTATTTAGAGTCAAGTCTCATATATACATGTATCCCTTGCATAGATTATCTTCTCGTGACGTGGAGCAGGGGCCGTAGGCCGTGTCTTGACTTATATTTTGTTGGTAAAGGTGAGGTTTAGTTATTAATTATCTAGAACCATATAACCTTTATGTGGATTTTGGCCAAATTATATATATATATATATATATATATATGTATGTATATATATCTTTATAATCGTTTTCCAAGAACAAGGGATTTAATAACTACCCGTGTATCGTGTTACAAGTCGTGCTCTTTGAAAGTAAATCATGTTTCTTGAAACTAATCATGTTCATGACAAGCAAGTCATGTATCATGTTATCGTGATTGAACCGTGATCGTGTTTGGAGAATTATCGTGTATCGTGCATTATGGGTCCGAGAGTGAGTGTTTGAGCTAACTGGGAAAGCATAGGGCTGACGGGTAACTCACACACCTCTCTCACACCGTGGGGATGCCCCCTGAATCCACCAGGAGGTTTGGTGGAGGAAGGAGTCCCATACGTGGGAGTCATGCTCCCGACGTACATCGTGTTATCGTGGGTGGTTTGGGCCTTGCAAACCCACCACCAATGGTAAAGGATGGATTTCGTGTTATGAATCGTGTGCACCATAATGACTTGTATGATAACTTAAGTAAATGAAAGTGTAACCCTTGTTCACTGTCGAGGTTTGGTTGGAGATCGTGCACGCCCCTCGCTAGGGCCACTGATGATTATAATAAAAATGATTATCGTGTTAAACTTGATAGTTGTAATCTCGGGCGAGTTCTATGTTATTCTTACACCTATATTATTTTAGTTACAAAACCTTACCCGAGGTTATAACTTGTATGCTACTTGTGTTTATATATACTTATGCCCCTCACTCTGTCTTCACAGACTGATGCCTCCACCTTTCAGGTTTTGTTCGTGGCGTGCTAGGCGGGAGTCGGGTCCTGTCTTTATCCAGCTGAGTCTAGCATAGTGTTTCTTCCCATGTACTAGCATTTCAGAGTATCATGTTAGTAGTTTGAGCACTTATATGTGAATATTATTTGGAAGATGATAATGTATTGATATGATGATACGATATTATTATGCTTCCGCTTTTGAGTTTCATGTATTGGATTTATTTTGCATTTGAGGGTCTAGTCCCGCCTAGCTAGTGTGTTCTTTTATTTGCTTTGTCACCCGTTCGCTATAGGTTAGTTTATGTACGGATTGCCCCTTTCGTATATGGATTGACCTATAGTGCGGGCGTGTGGCATCCCCACGTGTAGGGGTGCTACAAAAATCTTCTACCATGAAGCACTGCTCTTCCATCACTGGTCCCTTCGTGGTCTTGAACAAGTTAAACTCCACTTGTTCTTCCCCCACTCTTAGAGTTAGCACTCCATTCTTCACATCAATCAATGCCCCGGCTGTGGCTAGGAAAGGTCTTCGAATCAATGGCATATCTCGGTCCTCTCCCATATCGAGCACGAGAAAGTCTACCGGAAGATAAAACTTTCCAACCCTAACAAGGGCATTTTGCAAGATTCCCTTGGGTATGTGATGGACCGATCAGCTAATTGCAGTGAAACTGTTGTCGGCTTCAGAGCATCCAAACCTAATTTCCTGCAAATAGACAAAGGAATTAAACTTACACAAGCACCAAGATCACATAAAGCTTTATTGAAAGTTAAATTGCCAATAGTACAAGGGATAGAAAAACTCCCTGGATCTTTAAGCTTTGGGGGAAGCTTATGTTGGATAATGGCACTGAACTCCTCAGTAAGTACAATCGTGGCATATTCCTCTAATTTCCTCTTGTTAGAGAGGATCTCCTTAAAAAACTTGACATAAGTCGGCATTTGTGCTAGGGCCTCTGCAAAAGGAATGTTGATGTGTAGCTCCTTGAATATGCTCAAAAACTTCTCAAACTGTTTTTCCAGCTTCTGCTTCTGTAACCGCTGCGGGAAAGGAACCGGTGGCACATATTCCTTGGGTGCCACATTCACCTTTGGCTTTGAAGGGAGCTCTTCCTTTTTATCCTCCACTTTTCCCTTCTCAGTCTCAACTACATCCTCAACTCTCTCACCAACAGTATTATCTTCATCAGAATCTGTAGGCAACTTTGGTCCTTCGCACTCCTTACCACTTCTTAGGGCAATGACCTTACAATGCTCCTCAGGATTATTTTCAGTTTGACTCGGCAACATTCCTGGGCCCCTCATATTCAAAGATTGGGCAATCTGACTAATCTGAGTCTCCAAATTCTTGTTCTGATTCACCACCTGCTCTACTTGAGTCTCCAATTTCTGATATCTATCCGAAGATACGGCTATGAACTTCTCAAGTGCAGTCTCCCATCCCTGCTTCTGTTCCTATTGAGGTTGAGTATGAGGAATGTATGGTGGAGGTTGTGGCTGTATCAGGTATTGGCCTGGATGTTGGTGGAGGTTTTGTTGAGGTGGAGCTTGAGGCCTAGGTTGAAATTATGGTCTGTGTTGATGTGGTCGTTGAGCATTTTGGTTGTTGGACCAAGAGAAGTCGGGATGATTCTTCCAACCAGGTTTGTAAGTGTATGAGTAAGGATCATTCACCGGTTTTGAATTATTTGCATAGCTCACTTGCTCTTGCACCTGTTCACCTGCATTGGTATAAGGACACACGTTAAATGCATGAGGACCACTACAAATTTCACAAGTTACCTGTACTGGTTGGGCATGAGTTCCAACTACATTCACAGAAAGTTGGTCCAATTTCTTACTAAGGGCCTCAAATTTGGCACTAATGGCGGTTAGGCCATCTAGCTCTATGACTCCCGTTGTACCCTTGGCTGGTTGAGAGTGGCTCATTTCATGCACAAAAGCATCATTTTGTGACATATTGTCTAACAGTTCAGTGGTGACCGTTTCAGATTTTGACAAGAATGCTGAAAATTAGGGACATCCCATTATAGAAAGTCTGTATCAAAAGCCAACCTAGAATGCCATGATGCGGGAATTTCTTCTGCAAATACTTAAATCTCTCCCAAGCCTCATAGAAAGACTCCCCATCTAATTGTCTAAAGCCTTGAATATCATTCCTGTACTTCGTGGTTTTGCTAAGCGGGAAGAACTTGGCTAGGAAAGCCTGAGAAAGTACGTCCCAGCTCTGAAAGGATTTATTAGGTACATTACTCAACCATGCTTTAGCTCGTTCCCTTAATAAGAATGGGAAAAGCCTGACTCGGATGGCATCGGGTGTGACATTGTGAATCTTGAACGTATCACACATCTCAAGAAAGTACTCAAGATGTGATGTTGGATCCTCCAGTGGTAACCCTAAAAATGGATTGTTCTGCAGCAAATTGATTATAGCTAGTTTGATCTCAAAGTTGTTTGCTGCAATTGGGGGACGGACTGCGCTCTGAATTGCCCCAGCATTCGACAAGTTGTAATCTCTAATCGCAGGAGGAGGTGGGGGTTGTGGATCTTCAATTCCAGCCAATTTTCCATTTTTAATAGAAGGTGCTGCCTACTGCCTCTTGCATTGTTCGGATCTTCAGCCATTGGTTCGGTGGTGGATTTCTTGCCTTGCTTTTTCTTCCTCCTAATAGTGCTAAGTGTTCTCTCAATTTCCGGATCGTAAGATACTACTTCCGGGTTTTGAGATCGTCGCATGCACCGTGGACCTGCACAAGAGCAAAGAAAATCCTTAGTTCAATTCCACAATGACAAAAGACTACGAACACAAAGTAAAGTAATGGTCTAAAGCACTAGATCAAAATATTTAAGTAATATTGACTTAAAACGCCTTCTCGACAACGACACCAAAAACTTCTTATGATTTTAAGTTAAACCAATCGTGCAAGTGTACACGAAAAATATACGCGTAGCACAACAGGATCGTACCTATAGGGATGGAAAATCAATCACCACTCAATATCTCTTCTAATCTAAAGACCGGACGAATTCAAGTTGGTTATTAATCTACTAAAATGAAATTGAACAATCAACTAGAATAAAACACAATTAACTAATTAACACACATGGATTAAATCCAATAAACTAATTAGGCTGGGGAGTAATAACTATGCATTCACGATTCAATATAATACTCGTTTGACAAGTGCAATTCTACAACCTAGTCACTTAGATTCGTATTATCCTCCTTGAAGGTATAAACAAGTGTTCAACTAATTTCAACGTTGTTCTCACAATCATTAATAATTAAATAAACCAATATGATCAAGACTAGTGCAATTCAAGTTCTAGCGGATTGGCATAGAATAAGATTTACAAGTTGTATAGGTTCAGAAACTAATCTCTTTGAACTCTAAAGCTACTAGTTATGAAAACGATCTCAATTACCAATAATCTTCTGATAATTAGGTATTCCTAGATTATGCTAAGGTTGGCTAAACCGTTGCAATTCAACAAGTTTTCAAAACTAAGAATTAACACAAGTTATTCAAGCATTATATCAAACACTTAGCATGCATTCATCATCACTCCCCTAGCCCTGGGCGTTTAGCTACTCATAACCAGGGGCGGATCCAGGAATTTTTATTAGCCGGGGCTGAAAATTCCTAGGTCTCAATATATAAAAAAATAATAATAACTTGACACTACAATTTATATATTATAATTGTTTTTGACGATTCGTATTCCTTTCAATTTGCTCCCATCATTTTTTTTCAAAACTAAAGTCTTCACGTACAGATACTAATATGGTCCCTTATTTTTAAAAAAAAAACTATAATTTATTTCGGGATTATAATATCCACTATCGAGAGTGTAGTAATTAATCCTTTTGGTAAATTATAGCTATGTAAGTTAAAATATAAACAGTTGAATAAAAAAAAAACTATTAAGTCTTTTATATTCGAAATTAAGATTCGAATTCACAATATTTTATTAAAATAATATGTAATGAAATTTAGATTTTTTTGCAATATTAATTTGACAGAGTTAGGTTTTGATTAGAATTATCGACGTGATATGATATTTTTATCTCTCTAATATTGTATGATACATTATCTATATAATAAGATACCTTACACTAATTTTTCTTTATAGAAAAACACAATACAATTGATTTTTTCATAAAGTGAAGGGTCATAACAAAGTTTTCACGAATTATATCTATTATAATATTTATTATATATAATAGCTAATAAATTGTATACTTTTAAAATTATTAATCTATTTATTTTCAACAATATATATATATATATATGTGTGTGTGTGTGTGTGTGTGTGTATTTTAAAAATTAAATTTGAGGGGGTGAGTGGAGTGGGGTGGGGTGAGGTGGGGGGGTGGCGGAAGGGGGGGCTTCAGCCCCCCCCCTTGGCCTTAACTGGCTCCGCCAGTGCTCATAACTAACTCAAAACTCATAAAACTAAAGGAAATTGCATTAAAGGAATTCATTTCATCAAGTCGAAATAAACTCTAAAAAACGAAACCCTGAACATTCATAAATTCTGGAAAACGAATCTAAACATGTAAAACGAATTAATACGAAACTTAAAGGAATTAGTTTGATGATTAAAGCAATAAATAAAACCGAAAAACCTAAAATTGTTTGAAGAATTCGATTCTTTCGTCTTCTCGAAATTCTCTGGAAAACTCTTTCTGAAGCTCCGTATCTCTCTCTCAATGCTCGGTCACGAACTCCAGAAGCGACCCTAAAAAATACTCCAAATCGCGCATATATAGCTGAACAAAAACTCTCTTGCCGCCCTAGGTAACGGGCGTTACCATTCCAAGCACATCTTTCATTAATGCGCGTTACTAACCAAAAATCGTTCCGCGCTTTTATTAGTAGTAACGGGCGTTACCACTTTTACTCTGCCCAAGGGTAATGGGCATTACCCCTTCTGCTCCAAAGCTCCTCGCCTACTGCATCTCGTAACGGGCGTTACCAGAGTTGCTCTTCCAGGGAGTAACGGGCGTTACTCCATTAATTCGCCAAAAGGTGACCCCCTGCCTCCGTTAACGGGGGTCAACGAAATTGTTCTTCCAAAGAGTAACGGGGGTTACTCCTATTTCGTCCGAAAATTCGTGAATTTGCCTCATTTCGTCGTTTCTCCACTCCAAGTTCCTAAACACCTAAATGGAGCAAAATAAATACATAAACGCATCAAATGACACAAAAAATACTCTAATTAATGCTTAAATTCATAAGAATTTTACACTCAACAAGAACCCACATATAAATACATTTAGTTCAATTTATCCGAATAACCCCAAAAATTCAAAGTTGATGGACTAGTATAGAAAAGGGAGATGATGAGGAAGAAGGTCTCAGGGTCAGGTTTATAGCTATCCTTTTTTTGGGATTTTCATATCTTGGACGTAGGTTTAGAGGTATTTTTCGTGATGTTTAGAGTGAGTGGGATGTTTATCAGTTGGTGGACAATGATGTTTAGAGTGAGTGAGTGGAGTAATCCGATTGAAGGGAGATAGAAGGGAGTATTGAAAGGCGCTGGTATTGTGGGATGGGGGGTACATGATTATTAGGCGTGTAAATAAGTTTGGGTTTCTACTTTGTAGGGCTCTGAACTTCAAACTCCGCTCTAGGGTGGAGTGGGTTGGGGTCAATGATTTCTCTATCAGAAGGTGTATTTGTACCGGTAAGGAAGCGAGTATTCTCCATATCAGGGTGAATTAGTGCCTTCAACTAGTTGGTAGATTGGTCATGATTAGGAAGGGTCAAATTAAGGATGGGGAGTATTTCTTGGTGGCTCTGGGTGGAGTGGTTGTGAGTTTTTAGAGGATTTGAGTATGATGTAGGCAGGGATTGTAAGCTATTTACAGGGTTCATGAGGTGTTTGGCATGAGATTTCTGCCATGGGGGGTAGATTTATAGGCTTCCATCTGTGACCCTCAACGTAGATTGAGTAGGGTTAGAGGATGTGGGATTCTAGGCTTGTGAAGAGCAGTCGGGACCGTGTCGCGAATGCGCGGGAAGAGGGTCTGGTGTTGGTAGAAGTTTTAATTAATAAACCCCATATGCATGCAAGCGTACACTATCAAATTGGGCATATAAAGTGTTGAACCCACAAGGAAGGGAAACCAATCAATCACTTCATATATTCTCCAATCGATAGACTATGACAACTCAATAGACAAAAATGACTAAAAACTCAATAAAAGTTGTGCAGGCTTCAACATGCAATTAAAAACATAATTCCTTCAGATAACAATCATAAGAATTCATTCAAGCGTATCATTGAGCACTTAATCTACACAATCATTATTCCCTTGGGTAAAAACACTAACAAAACATAAATTCAACAAACACAAGAACAATAATAATAATAAAGCTAATTAAATTATGCCTAAAGATTCAATAGCAATCATCCATAAATACGAAATATTAGTTCTTAAAATATCTATTAAATAAAATTAAAAAGAAAAGGAAAACAATGGCTTAGAGTAGTCTTCTCCGGAAATAGACAAAATTCCTCCTTGGAAGATGGAGTTCTAACCTCTTGAATAGAATTCTCATTCGTCTCAAAGCTGCATCATCTTCTCTCCTTTTCCATTCTCCAAGTTAGAATATGGAAGCTAGGATTTCGAATATCAGAATAACTCTTTTATTATGCCAAAAATGAGTTCCTCCAAAGCTGAAAGAATTCAATCAGGCCCGAGAAACGGATTCTGCACAGCCATCCTCTGCCCGTGAAGGTTATCATGCCTGTGTTGAACGATTGACTTTCACTTTCTGAGTTGATGAGCCATCACGATCATGATCACTTCATGTGTAAGCCCCTCACGGTTGTGACGGTCTTCAAAAACCATTGGTTTTGGCTGTTTTAGCTCATTTTGCCTTTGAAACTCCATTTTATGCATTGTTTTTGCCATTTCATATATTTTTTACTCCAAAGTGAAATATGAGGTGAAACGACGCAATTTAGATATAATTAAGCACAATAATGGCATAAAAACATATAAATATAGGCTAAAAATATCAAGTATTTTATGCCTAACATCTGGAAGATTGGTTTGGTATTTCCTGATGCAGTTATCGGTGGTCCAACCGTGAGCTACCAGAAGGACTTTCTCTCATCCATGGTCCATATGGGTATTTAGGATTCGGGTCTACGAAGTCATCTTCATATCTTAAATGACAAAACTTATCAACATGATCACAGACTCCGCATAGATAGCAGAAATTAGCCAATCTCTCATAGGAAAGATATAAAGAGAGTTCTCTTCCTGTGGGGAGCTTCAATTGTACGCAACGATTTAAGGGTTCTAACAAGTTCATCCCAGTCTTGACTCTCATTGAATCTTCTGTCCCCCTTAAATTCCTCCCTGAGTCGAAGTCACTTAATTTTTCAATTTTATTACCCGCTATTTCGGCGATAGCTCTTGTTCTTCTCTCCATTGGAAAACCTCTGATATGAGCCATAAAATCACAAAAATTCAATTCTACTTGAAGCGGATCTTCATCTTCATCTATTGGTGACAAAATAATTGGATACTTTTCAGAACACCATGCTGAGTTTTCTTGGGCCCTCTGAGATCTAGTTTGTGATTGAATATGACGAGAAGCCGTTCCTTAGTTGATTTAGTGATCTCCATACCCTTCACAAGGTTCATATAGTACGAATCAGTGTAGTCCAGAATTATTCGAAGTGTAATGTTCTGCGTGTAAACACCCTCCCAACCAAAGATGATGAATGGTTACTATTACTTGAACCCCAAGCAGCCTCAGGAATCTCTAGGTTATTTGATTCCTTTGCCAAAAGAGTGAGTACCTTAGCCATGCATGAAAGCCAACTAAGTTGGGTTGATTCCTTGCTGTAGCACCCCGTAGCATAGGGCACTACACCCCCCGCACTGTAGCCCGACACGTGTAACGAAATGGAGACTCCGCACACGCACCAAGCCACAGCGAACGGGTGACAAACAAAAATCCACACACTAGCTAGGTGGTCTAGACCCTAATACAAAGCACGCATATAAAACAAAACCAAATGCGGAAGCACCAGGAATCACATATACCAACATGCACGCTCGAAATATTACAAATTATACATAAAGTGCCCATCCAAGGCCAAATAAATCATACAAAGTTCTAATCTCAAATTCAGAATCATATCTTATACAAATTTCATACATATCTAAACGTAAAACAAATGCAAAAATGTAAAGATGCAAAGACCGACCGACCAACTCGAACAAAACGAAACAAAAGACCCCCGCCTAGCACGCGCCAACCTGCACCTGCAAACTCAACAAAACCGAAGGGGAAAAAGAAAACAACGAGAAGGGGTCAGTCCTAATGATTGGCGAGGGGGTTAACACACTCGCACATACATATACATAGAGCAGAGCATATTCAAAATTAGAAAGTTCATGAACCGGGGCGTGGTTTTTGCAAGCCAAAACATTTAACACGTGATATTAGATATAGAAAAAGGTTTATTAATTGGAAATCCACTCCCATTTCACAAACAAGTTCAAACTCACACACACGACTCGGCGAGTACGAGCCTCAGACCCACCTAACTCCGTTCATAAATCCAACATATAAATCAAAAGCAAACATAATTCAGAATCAGACAAACATACCTCTTCTCCAGGTGATGGAAGGGTGTGTACTCCCCTAACCATCGGTTATACAGCATGGGTCGTAAGTTTCATGACGCTCACGCCCCAAGACTCCTTTCCCCACCAAGCCTCCTAGTGGGTTCAGGGTTGATCCTTAAGTTGAAGACCGTACTAGGGACTACCCGACGGCCCACGCCGTCCCGGGTCTCCTTCGCACAAATCTTCGGGGCCCGATCAAATAGTTCAAATTGTTCGAAAGTTCTTAATTTTCAAAATCCAACATAATTTTCAAAACATAACTCACGGTTCAAAGCATACTCACACCAACTCCTTTTCGAAACAAACAAACAAAAATATCTCTTACATATATATAAATGCGTTTTCAAATATTCATAACAAAAGGGCCAAAATCCCACAAAATACGTATCAAACACATATCTAATTACTTATACATATATATACGTCGCATGTGGGCTTAAATCACATCAAAGGTTGTAGGTCGTAATAACTAAAAGAAACAAACCACACCTTGTCGACCACACTGACGAAGCAAACCGAAATACACCTAAAAGACCACCTCCTTTCCCCCGAAACAAAGCTCTAAAGAAAACAAAGGATAAAAGACGGACTTAGACTTACAAATGAACCATATAGACGCTCGGCATATGCACACGGATGCAAAAGATGCATAAGAGATGCAATGCATTAACATATAAAGCATGCATATTCATACCAATTCATAGGTCTCCAAAATCATGTTAAATAAATCCATAAAATTCATGCAACGAACATAACACGTCATAGGACATACCAAGTATGCATGCATACGATAAAAGAATCAAGCAAATATCAAACGAGATAAGAAAACGGCACCTTGATGCAAGCTAACACATTAAAGGGCATCTAACACACATTAGGTCATATATCACACGTAAAAGCATCAAACTTACAAAAATAAATTGACAAAATTCATATAACATGCATAACGTATCATTCAACATGTTAGGAAGATATTTCATATCATTTAAGGGCAAAGAAAAATCATTCAAGGCACATAAATAAAGCATGAAATCATATACGCAAGTTAAGGTAGCATATTGCACGTATGAAGCTATAAATAAAAAACGAGCACATAAAACACGCCATAAATTCATAACATAACACTTAACACATAATTTGACATGTTAACACATCATTTACATCATATATTAAACACATAAGAGCAAGAAAAGACAAGCAAAGCACGAACAAACCGAAAAATAACCAACAACAACAAAACAAGTTGAAACTGGCCTCAAAGAGGGTCGCGGCCGCTACCAACTCGCAGTCGCGACCAAAAGTGAACTGGTCGTGATCGCGGCCGTGACCAGTTACGCGACAACAGCAAACAGGGGAAAAATGGCAAAATCTCAACCAAAAACCATCCTAATTCATGCTAGCATGCAAAGGAAAGATCATACAACAAATAAACATAAATTTTAGGTCCTAATATCAAGCAAAAACCGAACGAACATGCAAGGAATGGAAGAAAATGGATCAAACACTTATGCTCTTCATTTTCATACAAATGCATTAATTGAATCCATAAATATATGCAACCAACAACTGAATTGAGACCATACAATTAATAAAGGATGTCTTAAGATCATAAATGATGCATCCAACCAACAAGAAACACAAGAATTCATGCCAAATTCATCAAATTCATCTAAACCCTTACTATTCATCTAATTATCCATAACATGCTTTAAACTCCACCAAATTCAGCAAATAAGCACTCAAATCAAAGAGAAGAAGATGGAGAATGAAATACCGGACTTACCTTTCGATTTTGAGGCGATTCCGAGTTGTATGGAGCAAGAAATGGCCAAAGGAATAGTGTTTCTTCCCCTTTTTCTATCTCTCGGTATAAACTGCTGCTTTGTTCCTTTCTCTTGGCTGGAGTCCGAAATGAGGAGCAAATGGGTTGAAAGAGGGTTAAGTTAGGGTCAAATGGGTTCAAGTATGGGGCGATTCAAATAAGAAACGGGTCCGTTATGATTAAAACGGTCGAACATGGTAAATCTGTCACAAGGGGCGTGTTTCGGGCGAAATTCGGAGAATCAAACGGGCTTAGAAAATTAAAAAGTCTGATTCCAAAGCTTCCTTTCTTTGTTACGAGTCCGACTTTTCTTCTAGAATTCGAATCCGAATTCCCGAGCCCAAGTTACTCCTTCCGGAACACAAGGTGCGCTAAACGAGTTAGGCCCTCACGTCCCTAAAAAATAAAACGGTTCAAAACCGTAACAAACAAACTCAAAAACATAAAACGAACACGTAGACAAATTTATAATAAACATATTTCATGAATATCACGTAATCACATACGAAGGAGCGAATACGGGGTCGCACGGATTGAACGGGGGATGAAACGAGGTCAAAACGAACAAATTACTTAACAAAGAATAACAAATTATTATTCAAATCGTCAATTAGGCATAAGTTCAATTAAATAATCACGTAAAGGCATAAATAAATAAATAAAATGCGTACAAAACACTCTCGAAAGTGCGTACCTGTACGGTCGGACGAGCGGGATGTTACGCTTGCATCCTCCATAGAATGGGAAGGGGAATAGCGAAAGTTACCCTCTCGTTCATTCATCGGAGGGTCACCTGAAAAGGAGAAAGGAAAATATGTTAGCAAACTATCTAAGCAGAGGAAAGGGGGGAGGGGGATGAAACAATGAGGGAAGAGCAGTGGAAGTGTGTGAGGGAAAAGCAGGAGAGTAGCAGGTAGGCGGAGAGAACGGTCGTCGGCCACCAGTGAATAGTCGTGTTGAGGAACATCCGTCCATCAAACTACGGTGGCTACAAATTACGGTTTATATGAGTCTGACGATGCTAAAACTGTAATGTTGAAGGGAAAAATCTCTCATACCAGAGGAAAAAATCTCCCATTTTCATAATTAAGTGAAAGAGACATCCCAATTAGCCAGGTCTTTTGAAGAAACCATTGATTTCTTTAGTCATAGCATTTGAGCAACTCTTTGAAAGTATTCCTTATAAGTTGTAGAGCTGAAAGTCATGAACCAACTGTTGTGCCATTTAGCTCAAAAATAAAGAGCTTATCCATTTATTAACTATTATTGTGCATCCTTTGAATTCGGCCCAAAATGAAAATATTATGTATAAGAGTAAAATCAAATTATACCTTTGAACTGTTAATTACATATAGACCCCAACCGAATATAGAGAGGTATAATTTGGTACCACATAGTCAAATAATTATATTTACACACCCTCATGAATTTAATAATTACATTTATACACCCTCGTGAATTTAATAATTATATTTAGGCCCCCTCGTGAATTTAAAAATATCCCAAAAAATTGGCTTCTTTTGGGTGTGTAATGTAATTATTAAATTCATGAGGGGGTGTAAATGTAATTATTTAACTAAGTGGTACCAAATTGTAATTCTCAATATTCCTTTGGGGTCTAAATCTAAATGACTCTAAATTTGAACAGGGGAGTTAGTATAAAATTTTTTTATATGGGGAAGTAAACTAAATTATTTCCAACTGGGAGGGAGTTATTAATTATGGCCCCTTCTTTATACTTGTTTCTGAAATGAGATTTTAGATGAAATATTTAGTTGTATTTCCTTTTTTTTGGTACTATTTTGCTATGTATTTCCTCTTCTATAATTTTTTTCACAGTTATTTATTTCTTTTAATATTTATCGTATACCAATATATTATGTATATACTCTCTCTCTCTCTCTCTATATATATATATATATAAATAAAAGAAATATAATTGAAACAGAAGATCCAATTCAATTGTATTCCAGATAGAATTACCCTTGTTTTGCGGCTAAAAGCATAAAAGATGTATTACAAAATTGATTGATCAAAATAATAATATCCAATCAATCAGAAAAAACAAAAAGGAAAAGCGAAGAAAGAAATTTATGTTCTAATAAAGCCAATGGAGCTTTTAGATACTATTTGGGATAATTATTAATTATTAATGTTACTTTTTAATCTATCATTAAAATTATGATAAAAAATAAAAAAAAAGGAAAAGCGAAGAAAGAAATCTATGTTCTATTAAAGCCAATGGAGCTTTTAGATACTATTTGGGATAATTATTAATTATTAATGTTACTTTTTAATCTATCATTAAAATTATGTATCATTTCTTGATGTAGTCCAGCTAGGACTATTACACTTAAAGATTCCAATTAATTAGAAGAGCGACCAACCAAAGTGTGTGTGGACGATTACAATGTTCATTAAAATGATGTGAGAACAAAATTGGAATATTTTATTGGTTAAAGCTCTAACATTAGAATTTAACAAAAACCCTCTTTATTACGACATGCGTATGTATTATGTGAGATAATTCATTCCTAAACGTTAGTTAATAAAGGAGTTTATTGTACGAAAAACACTATGATATACCAAATTTGTATTTTGAACACTGTGATTTGAAAAGCTTTAAAGCAAACCCTGTGATTGTATTAAATTAGCACATAAAACCCTACAGTCGTGATTGTTGTCACGACCATAGGGTTTTGACTGTTAATTTAGTGCTAATTTAATACAATCACAGGGTTCGACTTGAGACATTTTAAATCACAGGGTTCAGAGTGCTAACTAGGTATATCACAGGGGGTGACCGAACAAAAAACTCGCTCATAAAGTCACGATTACTTAACATTTTTAAAGAATCTAATAACTCTCTCATTGCGTTTGTAACGCCCTAATTTTCCAGACATTCAGGTACGCACGCCACGTGTGAGTTTCCGAGAGTTAGGATTTATTCCAATTTTTTCGTTTATTAAATTCCTATGTGTCATGAAAATTATATGAATTATATTTCAACCTGTTTACATGAAAATATGTGAAAGTATTGTTAATTCGTGAATTATTGTATGATTCGTAATTTCTTGATACATGAATTAATTTCCGAACATGTCTTATTTGATTAATTGTCTTTAATTGATCATTTTCCATAACTTGAGAATTATTATATGATTTATTTCTCATTGATACGTGAAATAATTGCCGAACGTGACTTAATTGCCTATGTGTCGTTAATTGATTATTCATTCAAATTAGAGGACTTCATTGCATGAACCATTCTTAGCCTTAATTGATTGGTTTCCATAATTTAAGGACTTAATTGCATTAATGTGAATTGGATTTAATTGATCATATTTCATGAGATAGAACCTAATTGCATTGCTTTAATTTCTTGTCGACCAAGTGGCAATTTCCCTTTCTTTTCCCCATCTTTTGATCGATATATCTTATACATAAACATATACATACATATATACATACATCTTATTGTTCCTTCCTCATTCAAGAAACAAGAGAATCATCTCTTCCTCCCTTTCTCCATGTCGGTTGATTCTAGGAAGCTAGGAGCCAAGACTTTCCCCCCATTTCTTCAAGGAACCAAGCTCCACATCTTTATCTCTTCTTTCCCCTTCATTTCTTCTTTCACCCAAGCTAAGATCAAGCATGTATCTTTGTTAATTCATGAAGCTTGAGTAGCGTTTGAGAATTATGATATGCTTTCTTGTTTAATTGTGAATTAAAAGCATGATTATGATCTTTAGACTTGGAAACTTGCAAGAATTCTTGATGAATAAGAAGGTGGGATGACATGAAATTTTATGGGTTTGTTGGATGAGTTTTGGTTGATCAAAGCATGTTTCCATGGATTAAATATTGCTTAATTGATATATATGATCATATACATGTTATATGTTAGTTTGGAGTTGAATTCTAGCATTGGTTTGATGTGGGAAGGCTTGGGAGCCAAAAATTCGAACCTTGCCCTGTTTTCCTGAAGCCTTTCGCTGCTGCTGGAATTGGGGGTCATGCCCGCAACCGTTTCGTGACCATTTTTGGTCGCAGCCGCGACCAACAAGTCGAGAAGTTGGCCATTTTCCTTCGCGGCCGAGACTGCTTTTCAGTACAATTTTGTCACGGCCGCGACACCCTCAAAAGAACTCCGATTGACCTGGTTTTTAAACCCACGGAAACCTCTTGAAGTCTAGAATATTCTCCAATTAGAATCACCTCAATATTTTTTCTAATTTGTGAGATATAATCAATTATTTTAGGTGTCACCACTTCATCGACAATCTGCATTCGCCCAAATTCAAGCTTACGCCATTTTCACCTCGCTTTGAACCAGAAAATGAGCCATATATCATCGGAAAGGTAATGTGTCTAGTTTCATACTCAATAAGCAAAACTCAATTCTAACTTCTAGAACTCAATATATTCCAGTTTTCCTACAGCGTGTGCATTTTTGAAAATTGTCGATTTTGCCCAAACTTCACCAAAACCTTTCTTCTTGCATTCCTTTCACTCTCTTAGCTCCTTTATGTGACTTATATGAGTTATATACTTGATTTATTGTTAATCATGCTCCTATTTGACATTTCTTGGTACTTAAATGCTCAAACATGATTGTGTGACCCCATTCCTTATACGAATTGAACTTGAAATGTTTGAATGATATAAATATGTGGATCCTTGAGATTTATTTCATCTTTTAGGTATTAATTGATTCTCATACATGTTTAAATGTCACTTGATTGCTAAGTTATTTGGATATTAAGGTGTTGGGAGTTTATTTATTTACATGAGCATTGCCGTGCGTCATACTTGGTTTCATATTGAGTCTCGTCTCACGAGTACACATTGTTTCCTTTCTTGTCCAGTTCTTCTCTAGGGCGGAGATCATTGATCAAATAAGCACTATCTTACGTCCTTGTCTTGTTTCGTCGCTTCTCAGGTGAGGTTTAATTTCTAGTTATATAGAACCCGTACAACTCTTATGTGGACTTCGGCCAAAATGTATACATATATCTATAGTTTTCCATAAACCTCAAATAATTTACAACTGAATCACTATTATTGTACCGAATTACTATTACTGTTACTGTTACTGAACTGAATTGACTGTATTGTGGCAAGTATATTGTACTGTTCACTATGGGCCCGAGGGTAGTGTATTGAGCCAACTGGGAAAGCTTGGGCTGATGGGTAACTCTTGCACTATCCTCACAACTGTTGGGATGACCCCTGAATCCACTAGGAGATTAGTGGAGGAAGGAGTTCCAGGTATAGGGAATCATGAACCCTATGCTCACACTGATTGGATGGCGGGGCCTTACAATCCCCCATCACCCGGAGGAAGAAGGAGTTACTGAATTTGCTAATTGTGCACTGAAATTGATTGCTTGATCACTTAATCACTTAAAACTGAATTATTGTACACTGTCGGAGAAAGGTTGGAGAATTGCCCTCACTTGTCGGGCCACTGATTGACTGTATTGAATTGAGTGAATTGTTAATTGGATAGTTGTGATCTCGGGCGAGATCTTCTTTATTACTTGAACTTATATTCCTTCCTTTTATAAAACCTTACCCGAGATTGTAACTTGCATGATACGTGCGCTTATATTTATTAAACCCCTCACTCAGTCTTTCATAGACTGACACCTCACCTTTCAGGTCTTGCAGTGTGCGTGCTAGGCGGGATTTGAGTCTTTTCTTTTGGGTCCATTATAGCTCATGTAATTCATTGATGCATTTTTATTACTTATGAACGGTATTGGTACTTATGCATATTATAAATAGTTTATGGATAATTGATATTGTATATGAATAAAAGTGATGTACATGGACTTGATTTATGTTAATGAAGTGAATGTACATTTTCATGCTTATGTTTTATCTTTATGCATGTTGGTATTTAATTGAGGGTTAGTCCCGCCTAGCTAGAGGGTCGTTTTTTTTATTGTCTCCCCGTTCGCTATAAGGTTGATTCATGTATGGGTAGTCGTTCCATATGTGGATTGAACTATAGTGCGGGGGATGTGGCTACCTAGCATTCCGGGTGCTACATCCTAAGGTGGCATCAGAGCTCGGTTGCAAAATCGAGGTTCTAGTGTCGTGTCTTTTGAGTCTAGGTTATACGGCATAGGAAATTAATTGCTAACTTGAGGGTCTTGCATTTTATTTGAAATTGCCTGATTACTTGAATCATTTGAATTACTTGAATTACTTGATAACTTGAGCATTGTATTGATTTTTGTCCATAATTGTTGATTAATTGACCTTACATTGCTTGAAGATTTACATACCCAATGTGTTCTATTGTCAATTTTGTTGAATTAGTTATTGCATTTTGCACCAAATTCCGGTTGTTGGTGACAACTATGCGATATGAGCATGCCTTAACCACATATATTTATTTCCAAATGAGTTGTAATTTATAGGTTGCAAAGATGATATCAAACCACGGCCAATTTCTACCTCAATAATGACCCATCTCCAGCCCTATTTTCAACCGTGGAAGGTGTAGGAAATGTACCTGGATTACATACAGGAATTAAGATTCATGATCTTTTCTAACCGGGACTACGGCTCGAGTGGTTGAATTCGGAATAGATGATCAATTCATAAAAAGGGCTGTGGAATTAGTGAGTATTCAAAGAGGTAGAAACAGGATGTAGGAGGTTTGCAACACTTAAGACCAACACATATGACTACTTTGTAGAGGTTAGTCGACCGAATTCCATGAAATTACTTAATCTGGGAGTGGAATGGGAAATCTTGAAGGTGGTTAGATGTGAGGTTCGGACACTAAAGAAGCGATGACTCTCAAGGGAATTCATGATAAGCTAGATTCCGGGTTGATAACAATGAAGATCATCTAACTTGGGAAAGAAGCGAAGGAAAAGATGGGAATAACTAAAGCTCGGGGTAGATCGATGCAAAAAGGATAAAGAGACTAAGAAAGGGTGAATTGAGATACTTCGGGATTTGGAAAATAAATAAGTTGAAATTGGCGGATGTTAAAGAGAATCGATGATTTCAAGTTTATGGGAAGCCAAGCTACTAAAGGTTCTATCTTCAGATAAATAGAGTAATTTTCCAGATTCAAGCTGAATTGTCATGGTGTGAGGCTGAATTGGAAAAATATGAAATAACAAGTGGAAACAATAAAGAAAGACAAAGAATGGTAGGAGGAAAAATTTCATGTTCAGGGGTAAGCCATAGGAAGGTAGGAGGAAAAATTACATTTGACTACTTGAACTCATAAATGATGAATCGAGGAAGCTTTGATGAAACTACCAACTATGGTGAGGACTAGGACAATATTTTTTGAGATTGACTCTTCGGGAAAAGATAAAATACTAACTTCATTGGGAGTAGAAGAAATTAGGGCCAAGAATCACAATCTTGAACCACGAAGTGTTACAAGTTTTACATCAAGGAATTAGTTTGGATGAAGGTTCGGAAACACTTAGACATCGATAATCGGGAAAGAATTGGGTTCCAGAAATTTCAAATTCAAGACATGGAAATGTATAAGTTGATGCCGGGGAGTTTTGGAAAAAATTTAGAAGACCTTGGAAAAATGAGAGATGATCAACAATTCGAAACAGACTTGTAATTTAAGAAACAAGGAATAAGTGACGGGATAAGTTTACCACAACTACGGTGGCAGGTTCAATACATTCATAAACACATCCATCACATGTTACATTAATTTAATTTGACTCCTATTTATGTGTGCTATCATAATTGTTATCCGAGATTGCATACTTGACGTGTTAAGTACGTTGTTAAATTATTTAAAATTCTTTATTTATATGCACATCTTTAATTAATATAATTGCTCCAATGTGTCGCATCTTTAAATTATTTATAAGTATGATACGTGCATTGGCATTTTAACCCAACATGCATTATTTAGTGTTACATTGTTAGGATGACCTCCTCTCTATCCATCTTACGTTCCATGGCCGCCTCCACCTGAGTCCTACCGAAGCAAGAAGGAAAAGGAATATTTATTTGGCATTAGTTATCATCTTTGGCAAATGGGACATTCGGTTCTACTCAAGTCGCCAGAGGAAAGTTGGAACAGGTAAACAGCCAATCTGGACTTCAAGAGAATTAGAAAGAAGAAAATCTTCAAGTTGGGAAGTGGTAGGACGAGTTCAAGGAGTTAGGAAAAAAAATTAAAAAAAAAATAAAAAAAATTATTTTCTTAAGGGGGAGAGCCGGCTGGGAAACAACTTAAAGTCGATGTTTACACCCCACTTGGAAGAGTTGAACCTTCAAGGAAAGTGGTTCTTCCTGGAAACCTCTATTAAAATCATGTGAAAGAAGTCTTCAATATCTTAAACCTCGTGCTTCCAAGATTTCTCAAGATGGAAACTCCTAAAGCCATACGGAGGCACATCATAAGCCGAGCTGAAATAAAAGAAATTTGATGAAAATGGGAGAGACAATGACTTCTACGAGTTACTTAATCATACTTTTATCAAAGATGAGAATCCTACAAGGAAAGGTGACTGTCATTCAGGATCTACTCGAAATGTCCAAAAAGGTGCTGCATTGTTACAAGGATGCTAGATAATAACAACTTGATGAGACAATCATATACAACAGGAAACAACGTGGGAGTCAGTTCAACTGAGTTGGAAGTGGAAAATTTTGGGAAAATGTATTACTCGAACAAGATAAGTGCCGGCTTATCATCTGTTTTCCATGATAAGAGAGGTAGGTTAATAGGATTAAGGATTAGAATTAAGCTACTAGAGGTTACCCGAGCATCCGAGGAAATTAAGTATGAATTATGGAAAGAACGAATTAGTTAGGTTGAAACCAAGCATACACTCGAGAGTTGGAATTTCAGGTTGTGATGCTAGGAAGGATAAAGAATTTAATCATGGGATGACGATAAAGGGGTTAATGAAATATATACGGTGGGTATTTTAAGGTATGGTATTGTGGTTCGAAGAAATCTCAACTAAAGAATGAAGTGTATAACTGAGGATTCGTCTATTCTTTTATTTAATCACACACTAAGGAATGGAAAGATTAATTAGGAACCGGGTCAGTTAAGGATCAGACTACGCAACAATACTTGAAAGTTGTCAACTGCAAAGTCCATCACGTTGGTGAACGGTACATGTAAACATGCATATCACATGCAACATTGGTTTTATTATGGTCATATATAAGCATGGTTAGTTGTTAATTGTTATATATAAATGGCAATTGACGTAATTGATATTTTCCTACCTGTGCCTTATGTGATAACTAGGTAACTATTTATTAATTGTTCTTTTGGATTTTATTTTGTTTGCGTGAGAGACGGGGATTCTCTCGTGGTTTGTTCGAAAGACGGGGTTCACTCGTCGTTTGTTTGAGAGACGGGGTTCTCTCACTGTTTGCTTGAGAGACGGGGCACTCTCATTATTACTTGTTACTTATTAACTTGTTTTAGCGGCAGGTTAGATTTTCTTTTGAGTGTGTAGATTCCGATAAGTGAGGGTCCTTAGGATGTAGCAGCGTTGCCTTCCCAAAAAAGAAGAAGGGTATCAGAAAATCGTTTACTCATCCCTTGTTCACAAGATTGGGATTTGGAAAGAGATTTTGCATTTTTGAGGTGTTTTTCGAAATTTAACGAGCAGAAAGGATGTTTTCTTTTCGAAAAAATTAGAACAGATTGTTTAAATTTTTATACAGATTGAAAAAGAACGAGATTTATGAAAGGGGAGTTGACTAAAGAGAGTTCTAGAGAATCAATAAAATAGGTTCATATATAAAAAATAAGGAGAAATAATTATGAGGACCAAATAATTTAAATTTATTCTAAACTCCCCAAGTTAAAATATGCTACTCTAAACTCCCTCTGACACTTTATATTTTTTATAAATCCCCCCAAAACCCTTAAAAATTTGTTTTGCCCTTATTTTTTGCTACAACACACTGTTTCTGCTTCTTTCAAATACAATTCTTCTTATAGCCACCATGTCTCCTGTAATTGGATATTTACCCTTTCTGCTTGCTATCCTAATTTCACCAATGTCGAGGATTCACCAAGAAGTTGCCAATTATTGTTCTTCCTCTGTAGACGGGGTCGATTCTTTGACCACTGATTATCGAGTTTCCCTTTAATCAGAAATTTTTACTTTCTCCATTCATCTTTACCCTAGTTTTGTCGGACACTAGATCTACTGTGGATTGCCACCAGACATGTTGTGGATTATGGCTGCCTCATCTGCTTCAGTAATGGCGATGGATCACCAGTTGAGATTGTTATGTTACTACGGGTTATAGTCTCATATCTTCATGTCTAAGATTGAAACCAATCCTTTTAGGAGGTTTGTAAATTATTGTACCCACAATTGTAATCTCTGGTAGTAGATCGATTCAGAACCGTCCCCTAAATCTAAAGCTTATTTCCAACTTATACAAAAAAATCATCAGAGCTTTGCAGAGGTGGACGATCTTTTTGGCAACTCTTCTTCTTATTTCTTGGCTCCTCTTCACATTAACATTGTTAATTTGAATCTCTTTAGTGTAAGATTATGAGTGATTTTTCATTTTTGATAATACTCCACCTTCGGTTGTAAAAGTACATGTATGGAACATGCATTTATAATCTGTAGTATATATTGGATTGTTGTCAATTCTTGTTCTGCGTGTTTGGATTGCTGTTAATTCTTGTTCATCTGTTAATTCATTTTTTGCTTATTTGGATTGCTATTAATTCTTGTTCTACTTATTCTTTAATTATTTGTTGATTCATTACTAAATTCCATACTCGACAGAGGGCACAAGCTTGTCACTACGAGTGATTTAATCTATTAATTCTAATTTTAGTTCTACATTATCATTTACAATTCTGAATTTTATACTCGTCAGATGATGCAAAGAGTTCGACATTTCTTTTGATTTACTCTACTAACTATGTAACATCCCAATTCTTCGGCCTTCTAGGTATGAACATCAAGAGTATGCTAAATGTGCATTTAATTAATTAAGTATGCAATTATATGATTTATTTGAATATTTGAATATTTGTTATATGCTTTATGTTCGAAATTTTAAACGTTTTATACCTTTCCAACTCGTTTTTAATCTGTTTAACCCCGTTTTCAATTTCAATTTTTGTAACAACTTACTATATGTGAATTATGTGATTTATAAACTTGTTTATACGCTCCTTTATTATTTTAGAGTTCGTTTGATACGGTTCTTAAACCGTTTTGTTTGTTAAGGGACTCGAGGGCCTAACTCGTTTTAGCGCACCTTGGGTTCCGGAGGCCATAACTTGAGCTCGGGAATTCGGATTTGAATTCCGAAAGATACGATGAACTTGCAACAAAGAAAGGAAGCCAAATAACTTGTATTTATATTTTTCTAAGCCCGTTTGATCCTCCGAATTTTGGCCGAACCGAGCCCGTGTGACAGATTTGCCACTTTTTACTAAATTATCTATATCTTAACCAATCCTTGACCAAATTAAATGATTCTTGGTTTCACACTCCCCTAACTCACTCACCTACACTCCTATCTCAGCCCCATTTCGAACACACTACAAGAAAGAAGAAAAATCTCTGCCCCAAACCGAGATAAGAAGAGAAGGAAGGAAGCACTATTCATTTTGCAACTTTTGAGCTCATTACACCTCCAATTTGTCCCAAACTTGAAAGGTAAGTCCAGAATTATGATGTCCACCTTCTCCTCTTTCTTTTATGTGTTTAAGCTCTGAATTCCATGGTGGTTTGAGCATGTTATGGTTCTTGTGATGAATAGTTAGGTTATAATGTTATTTTGAAGAGCATGAGTGATTCCTTGTATTTTCTCTTGAATTGAAGCATGAAATCTGATCTAAAGACATCCATTTATCTTTATATGATCTTGTATTATGTGTTGGTTGGATATTCATGAAGGTGCCATTGATGAACTTGGAGCTTTTAGCATGAAACTTGAAGAAAATGGCATGATTTGATCTCTTTGCTTCCTTGCTCGTGTGTATGGCTTGTGCTGCGAATTTGTGCATGATTACGATCAGAATTGCAAGTGTTTTTGTTGCCTTCCTTCATTCCTTTGCTGCTGCTTTGTTATGTCGGTTGAGGTGCAGGGGAGAGCAGCCATGGTTGTTCTCGTTTTTGTGAAGAAACGGGTTAACGCCCGTTAAGGCTTCTCCCATTTGAGGAGGTAACGCCCGTTACCTCCTCCAGCCTTGAAGGCCTTTGAATTTGTCCCCATTAACGGGGGTTAACCTCTTTAGGCCTGAAGGGAGTAACCCCCGTTACCCCTTCCCCTTGTGCTTCGGTTTTGGTTATTTTTGTGACAGATTTGGTAGTGTTGTTCGTATACTCGTTTCTCATTTTGTTTTCGATTATATTTGTATTCTCCCACCCTAATTATGATCCCTACATGTTAATATGTGATTATATGATATATTTGGTTATTTATTCTAATTTTTATGACTTCATTTGATAAGTGTAAACGTGACTTGAATTGATATGCGTTTAAGTCCTACGTGTGATATCTCCTTGTATTTCTAGCCTTGTTTATGTGGTTTTAACTTGAATATGAATGTGTTATGATATAAGGTGATATATTTTTGATTATTTAACATGTTATTTGTTTAATTTTACGTGTCGTTTGTGGAATTTTGATTCATATATGTAAGATATGACCTTATATGCTCCATATGTTATCCCTTGTTGTTTCCTTCATATCTTTTGCTTTCTTATGTGTTTTAACTTCGTGTATGCTCTTGATATGCTATTATATGATGTTCTATGAGTTTGATTTGTGTGTTGTTGATATGATAACGTGTTAATTGATTCGATGTGGCTAAGTTTGAATGTTTGTGACTTGCATCGCATCATTTACATCCATATGCATTTGCCGAGCGTTTATATGGTTAATTTGAGTCTAAGTTTATCTTTGATGTTTGTCTTGTTCAGAGGAGTATCCCATTGGTGATGAGGTTGTCCGTAGGAGTTGGTTTTGTCCCCATTTGCCCGGTTTCATTGGTGTAAGGTGAGGTTAGGTTATAGTTAACCCCTAATCAAACGTGACTGATGTGTTTGCATGTGAAATAAGCCTTATGTATATATAATAGGTGTGAAATATGATTATGTATGTTAAGCTTTACGTTAGAACATGTTATGCTAGGTATGCTATGATCATGTTAGGGATACGAATATGTTAAAGTATAAGGTATGATTATGCAAGAGTATGATTATCTTAGAATAGGATTATGCTAGGATATGAGTATGCTAAGAATCATTATGCTATGTATATGAATATGCTAGGACTGTGATTATGTTTATGCCTATGCTATGCTTATGTTTATGCTATGATCATGATATGATATGCCTTACGATATACCTATGATTTGCACTTGGTCGTGGACCTTGTTTTGCCTCGGATTCTGGTAAGTTTCCGACTCTGTTTTGCCTGGGGCTAGGTGGTTATGGGTAAGGGAGACTCATGCGTTGAGTATTACTCCTATGCATGATCACCGGGATGTGGGATAGGGGATCCAGGAAGGAGATTACCCCTATACACATTTCCCTCTGTGTGAGAGTTTGCTTGGTGTGTGCATGTTATATACGTTAGTTCATTATAAAATTGTTCGTGGAACGGGAGTGGATTCTCAATTATGTAAAATTTGATGGCTTTAGCCTTCGGTCTAACTCTTTTCCTCCCTATATCTAATATTACGTGTGAAAATGTTTTAGAATGCAAAAACCGCGCCCCGGTCCATGAACTACACTCTATGATATGTGTTGTGCTCTGTATACGTATATACATATGCGTGTGTAGCCCCTCACTCAGTCAGTGTGACTGACCTCTCCCTCTTTATGTTTTTAGTTGTAGGTTCCGGTCCGTTGGTTTGAGCTAGGCAGTTTGCTGTCTTTTGAGTCTTTGGTAGTTTTGATCGAGTCTGCATTCTGTCTAGAGCATGTTCTGCATTGTATACTTTAATATTTTGTAATTCAAATTATGTATTTGTAAGGTTTTGGCCGTGGAGGCAAGTTTGTATTTAATTTGTTTAGTTTTGTATAATTTCACACTATGCCTATATTTGTTTCGTTAATGCTTCCGCTCTTGTATGTTTATGTTTTGTGCTCTCTGATTGAGGGTTTAGACCGCCTGTTTTAGGAGGGTCTTTTGTTTGTCACCCGTTCAGTAGCGCTTGGTGCGTGTACGGATTTTTCATTTCGTTACACGTGTCGGGTTCTAGTGCGGGGGATTTGGCGCCCTACGCTCGGGGTGATACAAACTATTATCTTAGTTCAACTTTGATTGTTTACAGTTTTGAATTATCTACTATACAAATTATACAAATAGTTTTTTTGTTGCCATTTTACTGGTTATTTTTGCATCTGAGTCACTTTGTTGTTTCTCTGAGTAGTCCAACCATAATTCACCGTATAAAATAGTTCATTGATAACATATTAAAAAACCTCCTTGAGAAGCAGAGGGAAACAACCAACAAACACTAATTAAAATTTAAAAAAAAAAAACGATCACCCTTAACAAATTGAGGAAGCAGTAGTAGAGTAGAGCAGCAGCAGTAGTGGAGCAACAAAGAAGTGGTGCAGTAGAGATGCGGAAGGTTCAACTAATGTCCGAAAAGATATTAGGGTCAACGTAGTATTGCGTGGTTTTTCTTTATAGAAGGGCAACCCATTTTTTCCAGAACACGTGGTGAAGACTTTACAAAATAGAAAACCCCATGTGCAAAAGCTACATAATAGAGCAACTAACAATAAATAGATATGTCTTGTTTTGACCTCACCAACATGTACAGTTATCCATTTTTAATAAGTCTTGTTATAATGCAATTTTACATAAATGCATTACACAGAAGCAATTAGCAGATAACATGTCCTAGCATGATACTAATATGAGACGATCATGAGTTTCCTATCTTATGCGCAATTATGGGAGCCACTCCATAATCTACTAGTTCTAACATACATGCCACACAAATAGATATATCACATAAGGGAATGTAATAAACATTTAATGGTGCCCTATTCTATTACATTAATAGAATAAACCCTCCCTAACATTTTGAGGGGTTTTCAATTATGGCCACCATACTCCTTTCTTCGTGGATCCATCTACTCCATGGGTGCTTGTCTCCAAAATAAAAATAAAACATCACGACCTAAGTTCTACTTTCAAATTATATTAATAAGAAAAATAAACTTAAAATAATAAGGCTCAATCTTCATATTGACCTTAGACAATTATAGGGGGGAAACTCCGGCCTAAAAACAATAATAAGAAAAGCCACATTATAAAGCAACTAACAGTACGCGCATAAGTGGGGCACCAACCCCAATTGAAATAATGCAAATAGGGGCTCACAGACCCAAATTGAAAATCGATCCATGTGCATAAATTTAAAACATCCACAAGACTAAAACTCATAATCACCTACATCACAATACTGCGCAAGAATTTAAATTTACCAACTAAATATAAATTCTTCAACTTCGATTTTGACTAATTCAAAGTCCTAATCCGACAATTAGTTCTTTATTCAAGAATTCTTCTAAATCTCAATTTAAATCCTTTTTGATAAAATTCTAATTAATTCAAAATTAATAATTTTATTAAATATTATTTCAAAATTCATAGTATTAGTTTTCTTGAAAAAATAATCTACTTTTAATTCTCAAATATCCCAAATATAACTTTTATTTCAAAAATAAAATTATTTTAATTAAAATCACATTTTAAAATTGGGATAAAATTTTAATCAATTGAAAAGTTCACATCGCGGCCGCCATGAAAAGTGTTACGGCCGCGACGAGCTTGCTTTTTAGAAACTTATGCTTCTGTGTTCGTTAGCGGCCGTGACCTAAATTCAAAAGAATCGATCGTAGCCACGAAGAACGTTGGCAGCCGCTAATAAAGTTCATAAGAATCGTTCGCAAAAATTCTAGATTATCAAAATGCGAAAATTTTCTTAATTGATCAAAATCTAGGAATTAAACTTCGATTTTTCTAAACTAGATATAAAACTATTTTTATAAACAAGTTTACAAGAAAACAGTTCTTCAAGAAACCATCAAGATTGAAGATTAGAATTTCTCTAAGAAACAGTTCTTTTTTCATGAATTCAATGTAGAATTTCTCTACAATGTATCCACACCGACTTAGGATGAAATCAATTCAATGAATATTCTGGTACTATAGATTGTGTATTGAAAGAAACATAAACGAGAGATAGTGAGAGAGAGAGAGAGAGAATTTTTTCCTTTTGCAAAACCCAGTTTACTCACGCATAAAGCCCCAAAGAAACGTCCTGACTCCTTTTATATGATAAAGTTTAGTTTTCTTTTATTTTCATATTTTTCGGAATAAAGAGAAGAGAAGACTCTTTCTTTTCTTATCTCGAAGTAACGATATTTTCTAGAATTCTGTTTTTTAATGTCTTAAGATAATTAAGATAAGTAATTAATAATTTCATTATTAATTCTTTATCTTTATCCTAACTACTTTAGAACTTGGGATGCAAACGAGCCGACCCAAGTTTTTTTTCTGGCTTGGGCTCGACTCAACCAAAGCTCGAGCTGGCTCAGTTCGGCTCGAGTTACATTAGAAATATATTTGTTTTTAATTCAAAAATATCTTTTTGTGATAATTAAATATATTTATATATATAATAATATATATTAATTGAGTATATACACAAATATATAATAAATATATTACTTTTTAAGAATTTTTTATAAAAATCAGTAAATGTATACACAATATAAATTAATATATTAGTGTTTTATTTAAATATATAGGCTAGTGAGTCAACGAGCCAGACACAAAGTAGCTTAGGTTCGGGCCTGGCACGAGCTAGCTCGTCAGGCTCATGAGTTGCCTCAGCTCATTTGCATCCTTATTTAGGATATTATCTCTTGTTTATTTATTTCATAAATAAATAAATTTTGATTTTATCCAAACAAAACCAGATATTATCTTTTATTTATTCCATAAATAAATAAACTAATTAATATCTTATCCTAACAACTTTAGGATATTATCTTTTATTTATTTATTTATTACTTAAATAAATAATTTAGGATATTATCCTTTATTTATTTATTTCATAAATAAATAAACTAGGATATTATCTTCTATTTATTTATTTCATAAATAAGCAAACTAATATTTCAATTAATAATTAATTATTCATTGGGCCTTTTATTTTGGATTGGGCTTTATAATTAATTCTCTAATTAATTCTAATGGGCCTTTATAATTAATTCTCTAATTAATTATATTTGGACCTTGCAATTAATTCTCCAATTAATTGTACTTACGCTTTACAATTAATTCTCCAATTGATTATACTTGGGCTTCATTATTAATTCTCCAATTAATTAATGCATGGTCCATTAAACTAGATGGACCACGTACCCCTAAGCTCTCTCCGCGCCCCACGTGTACCTTACACGTGTGGTCTCATTTCGATCGATTCTTTTAACCTTTCTAGCAATACCCTCTCATCCTGAAATTTGTCTGTGACCCTCTAGGTTCATTATTCAGTTAGCAGTGACCCTAATTAATTAATACTCTTATTAATTAATTAGTTTACAGATCACACGACCGTAGTTTTATAATAAGTGTGTGACCCCTACCCTAATAACGAATTAAAACGAAAGAAATTTTCAATTAATAACATCTGTAAGATACAATCCTCCTACCATCCCATCGCTCGATTAAGACCTAGGGCATGGGAATAAGGCGAGCCCAAATTATTTTAATCTTTAAGCTAAGTTCATTTCAAATCCATTTGATCTCAATCCAAGAAACTATTTTCTTGATTTCTTGATCCACCACCTTGGCCAAGTTTTTTGGCGATGGCATATAAACAACTTATGCAATAAGAGATCTTCTTACCTTAAGCAAGTTTAGGTCTTTTATTGATTCTCACATGCCTCCATGTGCCATTTTTGTAATCCCAACGTGAGTCATAATTCAGGTGTCTTGAGAGAGACCCTTTTAGATCCATGTCTAAGATTACCTAGTAAACTCACACAAGATATTAATGGAATCTCAACTCTAAGGATTAATGAATCACGTCATTGACCTGTGAGATATTTCCTAATTTGGAAGTCTCTACGTCTTGAAGTAGTTACTTACTTTCCCATTCAGAAATCTTCTCACAGTGGGACACCTCAGTGTACTCGTTCTATGTAGCGAGCACCCTTGTGTATTCGTACGCATCGACTATGCATTTTAGACCCCATGAAATATGATGATTGTTTCATAAGGACACAATCCCACAAGTAAGTCTCAAGTGAGCTTAGTTGACACTTCCTCAGTTTGTTGGGCTCATTGACTTGGAGTAGTTTCTAATCAAGTTTAGATTAGGGCTTGTTTCATGAGTCATTACCCTAAATGACTAATTCCTAAAAGCTTGATGGATTATGGGAGTTCTAATACATGCATACTGTAGCACCCCGAGTGCAAGGTACCACATCCCCCGCACCGAGACCCGACCCGAATATGAAATGGACAATCTATACCTGAGCTAAATCACGGCGAACGGGGACACACACACTCGCTAAGCTAGGCGGGAGCTAACATTCGCAACCAAAGAAACATTACAATAGAAATAATACCGGTGCGTAAGCAAAGTACATTCATAAATAATAAGGTCAGCAAAGAGTAATGGGTTCAACTAACATAGATACCTAATCCCAAAATTTAATAAAATCACAAAACATCAATTACGGATTCTTTCTGTTCCTATAAGCTTATTCAGAATTCATGATGGTAACAATAATCAATACAATTCATATATTCTTCATAATTTAAACAAATCAAGATACACTAAGCATAAGAACAGACTCTGACTTGACCGAAAGACTTAACAAACTCGACTTCCCGCCTAGCACTCCAAACCTGCAAGAAAACTGAAAACAAACCAGGTTCAGTCTATAGGAGACTGGTGGGTATAAAATGAGTCATAAGTATAGTATAAGACGATATTTAAACATTCACATGCAAGTTATAATCCCAAGTGAGCTTTTCGAAGTATTTCCCAAGTGGGCGAGAGAAAGAATCATCAAAAGGGATTATAACATTCATTTTCATTCTTTAGGTCTTTCGTGGCCCGGCGAGTAGGCGTGCATTATCTCCAACCAATACCTTGTGTAGTTCATTAAACATTCATACATTCATTCTTTCTTTCATGCATTATATTCTTTCGTGCACATTAATGAACATTTACACCTTCTTCCTCCGGGTTGGTGGTGGGATTGTAAGGCCCGACCACCCATTCATTGACCAAAAGGGGAACATGACTCCCCAGATGGCACTCAGCGTCCATTCCTCGCTAACTCCTAACGAGGTCCGGTTATGCCGTTCATTGGTGGAACTAATGTAAGGGATCCCCGTCGGCCCATACCTCCCCAGATAGCCACTCACACTAAGTCCCTGGGCCCTATTCTGTGCATTCATTCATTCATTCTCGCCAAAACATTTGGTAGGGTTCATAAAATAAGGGCTTTACGTTGCAAACATTTACTCTTGAAACGACTCTAAATACATATATTAATTTTTGGTCGAAATCTTTGCACATTGAAAGTATATAGGGTTGTTTAACTAAATAATAGAGAAACCCACCTATCTTTAGCTTACCAACCAACACTAAGAAGAAACAAGAGGACTCGAAAGTGTCCTAAAAACCCGGCAAGTCTCCGCCCTGGAGAAAACTGTACAAAGGACAATATAGTGTACACATGAGAATCAAGACTCCAAATGTACCAAATACGACGCACGGCAATGTAATGAATATGATATGAATGCATAAGAGATGATATGGTATCATGGAAACATTCCTATGCACAATTCATTACTTAAAGTCATGTAAACAAGTCATTCATTCATTCCAAGAGACGTTCATATCCATTCGAGTTCATAACTTCCATATTTCATACCAAATAAATCCGATAATTTCAAATAATACATAACACATGATATAACATGTGTACATATCATACAAGTCATAAAATAAGAGTTACATAAGCAATTAGGGTGCACATTGAGAGCCAAAATCCATGCATGCGCATATTAGGAGCAATAATGACACGTTGAGGCATAACTCGTAAAATATTCCACAAAAAAAATCATAAAACTTCATAACACACAAGATAATACATGTTAGCATATCATAGAAGTCATAAAAGATGTGGAGGAAGATCAAACGAGCGAAGAAAAACGGAACCGGAGTAACAAAAATGGGCAGGGCAGAATCCACCCCCATGGATTTTTCCAAAGGGAAAAATCCACCCCCATCGATTCTGGTCAGAAACCCACTGACTCAAATCCACCCCCGTGGATTTTTCCAAAGGGAAAAATCCACGGGGTGGATTTTTCTGTGGCGAAAAAAACACCCAAACAAGGCATGCACGAAAGAGAAGGGAAAAGATGCATGTTACCAACTTAAAACTCAATCAAAAGCATACAAATTCAGGTCATACTCTCATATATACATGCCAAGACCGAAGCTAAATCATGAGAATGGAAGAGATGCTCACATAGTTTCAAGTTCTTCAAGTTTCAAGGAAAAAAAAAACATTAATGGTAACTTCCAAATAACTCATCTATCATGCAATACAAGTTTAGGGAGAAATAAATGGAGGTCTTAGGATGCTATATCATGCTTCATACTAAAAGAATTCACAAGATCACAAGCAAGAATCGTCAAAATTGCCTAAACCCTTACTATTCATCATCTTCTCCAATACTAAATCAAACCTTGGTGAAATCATGCAATATGGGACTTAAAATAACTACAAGGAGATACACAACATAAAAATTGGATTACCTTTCAAATTGGAGAAGAAATGGAGGGAGTATGAGCTCAAATACTCTATGGGTGAATAGTTTCCTTCTTTCCCCTTCTTTCTTCCTTCTTTCCTTTCTTTTCTTCTCTTTATGGCTGATATTTCTTATGAGAGAGGGAGGGGTGTTCGAATTTAGGGCTGGTATAGGGAGAGAGAGAGAGAGAGTGTGGCAAGTGGGCTAGGTCATGGTTAGGTCCTAGGTGTGTCACGATAGGTCCGTATGCTCACAAAGGTCAATGGTTGTCGTTTTAGGCACGAGGTGCTCATTTCAGTTGAAATTCGGGGATGCAAATGGTCTTAGAAAAATATGAGACTTGACCCATCGGATCCGAATCGTCGATACGAGTCCAATGGAGATGACAGAACTCGATTCTGAGTTCCCGAGCTCAAGATATCACACACGGAACCAAGGGTGCGCTAATTGCTCGTTAGCCCCCGTTTTGGTTCCAAGCTCAAAATAAATTCAAAACTCAATTAAATGAATCCGAAAACGTGAAACGAGCATAAATACACATTCATAACACATATATCTCCAACATATTAAATTTCCACGAATTTTTGAATTTAAATCATATAAAAACGACATGCAAACAAATCACACATGCGCAAGTAGTTCAAATAGTCGTATAAATTCCAATTCAAATATTTCAATTAGTCACATACTTAGCAATTAGATAATAAAATTAATTAAATAAAACACATATAACCAATTAATTCACACAAGTAGATAAACACATACGTCATTCTAAAATACGGAAAAGTTGGGGCATTACACATACGTAATAGGAAATACACAAAACACATAATTACACATAAAGAAGTGTTTGCCCCTTGATTATAATCACAGGTCTATTGTTCAAAGATTGTCTGTGATACAAGGAAAGTCCCAAAGCAGATTTCGACGAATCGACTTTTTAGGGAACTATTACTAAAGACTTTTTCCATCATCAGACTACTCCTGACCACCCTCTTCGTAGACCTAATCAACCTTATTTTTTTCATCAGCTTCGTCAACAACCTGATTAGCCTTATTTTCTTCTCATGCTTCTTCCACAACTTCATCAGCTTTCTTTGCTTTAGTAGCCTCACCATTAGTATTAGAATCAATCAGATCATCATCATCACTTTGAAATGCAGAATCTGATACAGTCTTTATAATATCTAGCAATGCACGCTCGCTTTTATCAACAAGAGTAATTAATTAGCTATGACCTAATGATTCAACTCTATAATATAAGAAACCAGTTCCGCATCTCACAAGTCTTACTCCGACAATAACGTTCTCAATAATGCATCCTTACCTCGAGAAGGGTCGACATGCTCAAACACTTCTTAACTTTCATTCTCTGTGCTGAAAAATTACACTGGCCCCACTTAAAAAATCGTGGAAAAGCAAACACTGACACGGCTTTCCCACAGGAATGAAAATGTTTGTAGCACCAAGCCTGATTATTAAGTATTCGTTGAGGGATAAAATTGACAGATATATAGAACTACAATAAATATAAAATATATTTTCATACCATGAGCCCCATAGAACATCCGTCAAGAAACTTCTTATTATTATCTTTGAACTTGGCGACTGAGGAAACCAAACAGTTATAAACAACACCACCCCAAGCGAATCGGTTGATGTTCTTTGGGTCATCTACATAGCATATCAGACCAATGGGCAGCTTTGTGTTGCTGCAAGAAAACAACAATGTTGAAAACACAAACAGTATAAACAGTTTACAAAATCATCAACGTCTTCGACATCACTCATTCTAGGCAAATCATGTAACCTCTGCAATATATTAGTCTGAATATTCACCAGACCGCCTTTGTCTTCAAAATAGACACACTACAATCGAGATTTTATTTTTATAAATAGGTCAATAGGGTAACACTCACATTGTAGTCCCAACACAATCAAGAACTCTTTCTTAGTAAAGGGAACTCTGATGCGCCTAAAGTTGAATGTTTGTTTTTTAGAGTAGAACACTCCAAAAAGAATCTAACATGTGTATTGGTACCTAAAAAGCCCAACGTATTAATGAATGCGCAAAATGGAGTTGTCATTATCTTGGCTTTTTTAGCCTAACTGAGCCCACCAATTCCCTGCAATTTTTTAACGGAAAATGACACAAATAACGACATAATATGTCATCGGAGCCCGGTTGCAAAACCGGGGACTTTAGCGTCGTGTCGTATCCAGTATAAGTTGAACGGCTTAGGAACAATGTGTCAACGTGAGCACCGCATTGATCATGAGCATGTATTATTGGAAATTTTGATGAATTATATATTGAAATTTAAATTTTGTGGAATTAGTTGTTGCATTTTGCAAAAATATGTGCTTTGGTGCCAAATATGTGTCATTTGCATTTACTAACCGGCATGCATTTATATTTAAGTTTAGTTGTAACTGTAGGATATTATTATTACGACGACCCACGGCCAATCTTCAAGGTCACAACAACTTGTCACGAGTTTTTGTTCCAAGTATGAGAAATTGAAGAAGACTTTGGGGATTTAGAAGGATTCGGGTGATTGATGATCTTCATACCAACACTCTAGGCTGGGAGCTGGGGCTTGAGATGAAAAATACATTTTGGGAGAAGACTTGGCATGGATAGGAAATCATGCCCTTCAAGACAAGGGAAGTGATTAGAGAATTGAAGGTTAAGATCCGGATTAGAAAACTCCATATGTGGATGGTAAGCAAGGTAAATTATCGAAGAAGGACTTTCGAATAAATCAAGCCTTTGGAAGTTGAATTTGGAAGAGTTAGAGAAAGCCCATTAATGCAGTAGATATGATACAACTTCATGGAAGATATAGAGCAACCAAGGGAAACGATAAAGAAAGGCAAAGGGCCTTTGGAGGGAAATTATGTGCTCAAGTGTAAGCAATTGGGGATGAGCCGTCTAACCAATTTGAATTCCTAAGAGATAAGTCAAGAGGACTTGATCGAGAAGAATTCGGGTTCAAGAATCACGAAAATTTCGGACATTGAAGAAGATTTTAACAAACGAATCAGCATGGGAAAAGACTCAAAGTGCCGGTTTCGAGAATGTGGAAGGATTGGGCTTAAGTGACAACTTCAGATTGAGGGAATCTTATCCCTCAAGTTAGTGGGAAATTAAGAATCAAATTCGAAGTAAGGAGATTTTTAAAATTTGGAATGAGCGAGATCGGGAAGAAAGAAATAGGTGGAGACACTTCGAGTTCTAAGAGAATGAAAAGTTTGAGAGCTTTGAGGTTGAAGGTTTAAGGTTGTAAGTAAAGTAGAGTTGTTGGATTTTGGGGATACGGGAGGATGCAAGAAGAATTAAAGAAGTTAGAAGACCGTGGGTATACAAGAAGTAGTCGATGAATTTGATGACCGAAGATCAAGTCACCGAGCTAAAAGATTTCCTCTACGGTGAACGGTACTTGCATTCATAGCACGCGCATCATACAATATATATTAATTATTTTAATTTTGTCTTATATTCGTTTAATTGAAGTAATTGCTCAAATGTGATGCATACTTTGATTGCCAGAAATATTCTACATTCATCGAACATTCTTACCCGACATGCATAGTTTAGTGTTTGCTTGATAGGAGGTCTCCTTTGCTTTAGGTTTCATGTTCCATTTCATACGAGTCATATTTGGGTCAAGAATGGATCTCGGATTGTGAACCAAACGAGGGTGTAAAGAAAATTTAGAAGTTGGGGAGATCGAAGTAGAAACTGGAAAAGCGAGAACTATGGGTGCTACCCTAACCAAATCCCTTCAAAGTGAATGTGAGCAAGAGTACCGAGCACACCACATAACGGGAATCAATCATTCTGTGAAAAGAGGAATTTAAGAAGTCAAGAATTTCGGGTTGAAGAAATGATAAACCAAGTTTAACGAGCCAGGAAAGAAATTCTTAAGGGGGAGAGAGCGACAAAGGAGTAAGTCTAAATCTCCGGTTGAGGATCAAGGAGTACATCTAGTGAGAACAACAGAAATGCAAGAATTGATAATTACGGAATCCTATCAAAGTTGCAAGGGATAATCTGGAAATTTTAGTAATCAAAGAACAAATAAGGCCGAGAGAATTAAAGCTTCAGGAGTTGTTGGAGGCCGTGTTGATAAGAAGGAAAAGTGTGATCGATGGGAACAAACCAAAGTCATCGATCTCTTATGTTGGTGGCGTACGAACTCAATCTCCCAAGGGTGGAAAAGGATGAGTTATATTGTGAATTTCAATTTCTGAGTTAATGGAGACGAAGGAACTACGGAAATGATGAAGAGGAATGGATAAAGGAGCCGATCGGATCACCATATTCCTTGATGGAAAGTGAGAGTCAATTCAACCGAGCATTGAAAAGTGGATATCTACGAGGTGAGATAACGTGAATGAGTCGGGTTCTGGTTCGTTGGTCATTTCTTCATGAAGAGCCGAGGACATTCCAAGGAAACAAACCATAACCTGGGTTAGTAGAAATGAGCTCAAGTTTCTGAGATAGAGGGGATACAACTCGCCATGGAGAGTTAGAGATTGTAATTTGAATTTCCTACAAGAGTGGTTCGAACAACTGGGAACAACAAACATGACTCGTTAAGAAAAACGAGTTGATCGGGTTAGACAAAGAGAACACTTAAGAATTTGGAAGTGTAAAGAGAGGAAAAGGAATCGAGACCGAGTTACTTGAAAGATGGGATGGATTGATGACCGGGCATGTGTATAAGGATAAAAAGAAGGAACTCAAGAAAACAACCCAACGGATGCATTGGCACGGGCAATGAGAGCATAATCATCAATTTTATTACTTCGGTGAAAGGTACATCGAACATTCATGGCATATGCATACATGAAACTTTAATTTGAACAATTTCATGATGTTATATGCCTTAATTACTAATTGTATTAATTGCTTTTATATAATCCTCGGTGTTTTTGATGGTCTTACCTGTTCCTTGTGTGATTGCTCGTTTAATTTTGTTTTGGGGGTTTTCCCTTTTCGTGTTTGTTGAGAGATGGGGTTCTCTCGTTATTGTTTGAGAGACGGAGTTCTCTCATTGCTTGGTTGAGAGACGGGGCTCTCTCGTTGTTTTTTTTCTACCTGTTTAACTTGCCTTTGGCGGCAGCTTAGTTTGCGAGTGTTTAGGCTTCTCGGTGAGATAAGGGTCGTGGATGTTTCAAGAGCTGAGTTTCAACGATTGTACCGGAGTAGTAGACAGGATGGTTCGATCTTCTCAACATCGAACCCGAGGTTGGAGGCATGAAGAGTTCGGTTAGGCTCATGGTTGTGAGTTAGTGGTTGTCTAAGGCACCATACTCATTTCAAACCGAGCCCCAAGAGTTAGGTCGTAATGGACTTGAGTGATAGGAGATGAATCCATTGGACCCTCTTGTTATGCAAGTCCTACCGAACCACTCGCTTAACACCGGATCTAGTTCGAGGACAAGCTTTCTCCGTAGTGAGTCAAGACCCCTGTTGCTTGAAGAGATTTTCTGAACTAATTCCTGACGGGGAGTCGCGAACCAGCGTGGGATGAACACGGAGAAGTTGTGCTTAGAGTCCAGAACTCGAGGCATAGGACCTGAGGACACGTCCTTCTTAAGGGGGAGAGGTTGTAACGCCCCTTTTTTTTGTCATACAGGTACGCGCGCCACACGTGTGAGTTTGAGAGTTAGAACTGTTAAGTGTGCTTAATTCAATTATATGACTAAGTGGTTTATGCGATTAATTACCTAATTGCCTAAGTGTTCATTTTAATTGCTAATTCATTTTAATTTCATTTCACTTCATTTTCTAACATATGCATAGTTTATACATTTCATCTCATAACATGTTTCCATATATATATATATATATATATATATATATATATATATATATACTTAAACTCAAAATAATTTCATAAGAGTATATTTATATACTACATTCATTCATGAGACATGTAATTATACTCAAAATAATTTCATAAGAGTATATTTATATACTACATTCATTCATGAGACATGTAATTATATATATATATATATATATATATGCATTACTTATTCCTACACTAATACATTCATATGCATTATATATTTATGCAATTATATTCATGGACACTAATACACACACATTCATTATATAGGTATATATAATTGGAGCACTAAGATCATTATATTCATATAATATAATTAATATCTAACTTTATACATATATCTTTTGTATCTACACTATATTACATTATATACATTATATCACATATATCATATAATTATATACATATATGCATAAGAACACACACTTCACCCATTAGACATATTTCATCTCTAACATACACACTAACACACACACTAACACACACTTTGCTCTCAACCCTTCACACATACATACACCTCCATTTTTTATTCAAGCAAGAGGTAGGAGAAGGAGAAAGAGGAATCAAGGCATCTTCATCATCTTTATCATCTCCATCATTTCATTCTTCCATTCCTTCTCTTCATTCCAAGGTATATGTGTATATATATATATATATGTATACATTTGTTTATATATGTGGGTTTGAGTTTTGTGACAAGATTCATGGATTAATACTTGTTTTAAAGAAGCTTCATACGCCCGTTTCTGCTTTTGGTACATTTTTTCAAACGGGCGTTTCTCCCTCATACGAACTCCGATTGACCTGATTTTTGCACCGTTGGAAACCTCTTGAAGTCTAGAACAACTCCAATTGGAATCACCTCGATATATTTTCTCAATTGTGAGTTATAATCAATTCTTTTAGGTGTCGCCACATTACGGGAAATCTGCACTCCTTCAACTTCGGACCTACGCCATTTCCTACTCGTTTGGAACTAGAATACGGGCCATATATCATGTTAAAGGTCTACGTGTATAATTTCATATTCAACAAACCAAACCCAATTTCGACTTCTAGAACTTAAGATATTCCTGTTTTTCCACAGCTTGTACATTTCCGAAAATTGTCAACTTTTGCCAAATTTCACCAAAACCCCTCTTATTACAATCCTTTCACTTCCTTGGCTCCCGTATGTGACTTTTGTGAATTATATACTTGTTTAACTGATATTTATGTTATTATTTGACACTCTTTGATCTTTAATTGTTTAGACTTGATTGTTAACCCCGTGCCTTACATGAAATGAATTCAATTGATTAAATGGCATGAATACATGACCTCTTTGAGTTTAATTGCATCTTTTATATGTTAATTGAAGGTCACACATGTTAGATCACCCCATACCAATGCCGTGCGTCTTATTTGGTCTCATATTGAGTCTCCTCTCACGAGTACACATTGTTACTTTCTCTTATACGTTCATCTCCAGGGCGGAGACTTCCGGATTGAATAGGCACTCGTATCAATCATGTTTCTTATCTCAGATTATTCCAGGTGTGGGTGTTTTCGTTCTAGATAATTATCAACCCTATAACCCTTATGTGATATGTTTTGGCCAAAATCCTAATTATATATTTATGTATTGTTTTCAAGCAAAGTCATTGAGTAAATTTTTATCGAGTAAATGTTTTCAAGGAATGAATCAATTACAATGAAACGTATTGGAATGTTCTAACGTAACGAAATGTTTTAGCGAGATAACGCACGTCATGTTCACGTTATTGGGCCCAGCTAAACGTGGTCTTGGATACCGACACGGCATCGGGTCGTTGGGCAATCCCTTATCACGTAGTACCCTTTCAGATTATCCTCGCGCGACTTTGGTGGCAGGAAGGCGGGATATTCTTGAGCCGGTGGTTAATCTGTCGAAGGAGAGGGAAGAGTCATGATCCCCCGTCTCAAAACGTCACGTCACGAGGTGGTAGGGCCTTGCAAACCCTTCCACCGCCTCGGAGGTAGAAGGTTGCAATGTTTTACGATTATATTCATGTTTACGTTACGCACCGTGAGGGAAGGTCGGGACATGGATTGCCCAAACAATTATGTTTTACGTTAGTATGTATTATTATGTATTGTATGACCACGTATTCAAACTACTAAATCATGTTCATTATACACGGTCGGAGTTTGGTTGGAGATAATGCACGCTCACTCGCTGAGCCATAACAATTATTCATGTATTACGAATTTTAATGAATTTAATATGGAATAGTCGTAGAGCCCGAGTATTGCTAATCTATTTCTTGCCTTCTCAGGAACTAACTTTAAATAAAACTTTGCTCGGGATTTATGACTTGTATGTGCATGTTTTATATATATGTACAGCTCCTGCTCACTCAGTCTTCTAGAGACTGACCCCTCCTTCCCCACTCTTCAGTTCTTGCAGGTCTTGCTAGGCGGAAGTCGAGTTTTATTTTCCTTGTCAAGGCACTTGTACACTCGAGTCACATTTTACATTATATGATCTAATTGAAATCCTTTTATGTATTTGGGCCTGTGTGCCAATTATGAATTATTGTTGATTATTGATTCGGGACAGGTTGCATGCTTAGTTGAACCCGTTGTTAGGATGCATGATGATTTTAATTATTGTATTGGAATTGTTGGGCTTGTAGCCATTACTAAATTTTATTGTTGGTATCATTGCTTCCACATTGCACTCGTCAGGTTGTTGAATTAATTGGTACAGGTTTAGATTCCGCCTAGCCAGGGAGTTCTTTTTATTTTGTCACCCGTTCTCTATGAGTCCGGTTCATGCTGGATCATCAATTTCATGCGTGGACTAGACTTGTAGTGCGGGGGATGTGGTACCTATCATCCCGGGTGCTACAGACTTCAGGATCCGAGTCTGCTTCCGAACGATCCTCTCACTATACAGCCCAATTTTCCAAGGGAAATGAAAAGAAGCCTAAACCATCAGGAGCACCATCTCAGTCTTCTCGTCCACCGGGGACTCCCGTATCATCTCGGCCATCCGGGGTGCCAGCACCTAAACAGGATCGTCCCAAGTTTGATCCATGTGGGTTTTATGGAAAACCTTCGCACTTAGAGGATGATTGTTGGCTGAAGTTGGGAAAGTGCTTGGTTTGTGGTAATCCGGAGCACACCGTTGAGACCTGTCCAAACAAGAAGAAGAAAAAGAAACCGACAGTGTACGACCGAGTTTATGCATTGAAGAGTGAAGATGAGGAGGCCGTTGAAATCGATCCGATTGGCATTATTGAAGGTACCACTTATATACATGATATGTATCCATACCTTGTATGATTCGGGTGCTACACACTCATTTGTTGGGCATGAAATAGCTCTCTCTTTGGCTTTATTTACTGTATGTGATAAGTTTAATTTTATTATAAGTTCGCCGTTGGGAGGTCAATAGAAACTGATCGCGTATTTAAGAACTGTTCGGTAATGATAGAGGGCAAAGAGTATCCTGCTACTTTGATAGAGATACCGATGAGGCGTTATAGAGTTATTTTGGGTATGGACTGGCTATATGAGCATCGGGCTCTAGTTGATTGTTTCAGTAAAAGAGTTGTGTTGGGAACAGAAATAATTCAGAATAGAGGTTTGGCTGAGATTCCTTTCATTTCTTTGATGGAAGCAAAAGAGACGGTTCAGGGTGGAGCAACTGGGTATATCGTATACTTGTTAAACCGACCAAAAGATCAGGTAAAATTTGAAGAGACAGAAGTGGTTAACGAGTTCATCGATGTGTTTCCGGATACTTAGGTACCTTACCACCAAAAAGAGATATAGAGTTCGTGATTGATCTTTACCCGGGGGCAAAGCTATTTTCAAAAACACCTTACCGAATGGCTCCAGCTGAACTTAAGGAGTTGAAAACTCAGTTGGATGATCTCTTAGCGAGTGGGTATACCCGGCTAAGTATTTTACCTTGGGGTGCGCTGGTGCTTTTTGTAAAGAAGAAGGATGGTTCTCTACGTATGTGCATTGATTATAGAGAGCTTAATCAGATGACCATCAAGAATAAATATCCGTTTCCTCACATTGAAGAGTTATTTGATCTCCTACAGGGTTCATGGGTTTACTCTAAGCTTGATTTAAGGCAAGGCTACTGCCAATTACGGATCAAGGAAAGTGATATCCCAAAAACTGGGTTCAATACACGGTATGACCATTTTGAGTTTGTCGTGATGCCTTTTGGGTTAATTAATGCGCCGGTAGCTTTCATGGATATGATACATCGAGTTTTCCGGTCGTATCTAGATAAGTTCGTTGTAATGTTCATCGTCGTAATCTTCATCGACGATATTCTAGTATATTCTAAGGCTGAAGAAGAGCATGCCCAGCACCTCCGAATCGTACCTGAAACCCTTCGGAAGCACAAGTTATATGCTAAGTTTAGCAAATGTGAATTTTGGATTGATCGAGTAACCTTCTTAGGGCATATCATTTCAGGAAATGGAATCGAAGTTGATCCTTCAAAGATTGAGACTGTGATGTAATGGGAAAGGCCGAAGAATGCCTCTGAAGTATGAAGTTTTCTGGGTCTTGTCGGTTATTATCGAAGATTTGTTCAGGATTTCTCCAAGATAGCTGCTCCTCTTACCTGGTTGACCAAGAAAGAAGTTAAGTTCAAATGGAATGAGACTTGTGAAAAGAGCTTTCAGAGTTTGAAAGAAAAGCTAACTTCAGCCCCGATCCTAACTTTGCCAGAAGGTTCAGAAGGTTTCACCGTTCATACGGATGCATCGAAAGAAAGATTAGGATGTGTTCTTATGCAACATGGTAAGGTAATAGCATATGCTTCAAGAAAACTCAAACCTCATGAATTGAATTATCCCACACATGATTTGGAACTTGTCGCCATGGTGTTTGCTTTAGCAAAATGGCGTCATTACTTGTATGGTACCTATCGTGAAGTGTTTACGGATCATCAAAGTCTCAAGTACTTATTTACCCAGAAGGAACTAAATATGAGGCAACGCCGATGGATGGAATTCCTCGAGGATTACGATTGTACTATCAAACACCATCTAACCATAGCGAACGTCGTGGCAGACGCCTTAAGTCGAAAGGGGAAACTTGCAAATCTTGAAGTTGGCTCTAGTGGTAATATGGAACCTGAAACTCTAGTTGTGAGAGCTAGAATAGCTAATATCTCTATTCAGACTGATTTGAAACAGAGAATTAAAGAAACACAAGCTACAGATACTTGGATACAGAATCAGATTAAAAGAGCTAAAGATAACCCTCAGTCCCCCTTCGGATTCGATGATCTTGGTATATTCAGGCTCAAAGATCGAGTGTGTGTTCCTCCAGACTTAAGATAACAGATCCTAAAAGAAGCATCCCGAGCTACATATTCAGTGCATCCAGGTGGAAATAAGATATATCGGGATTTAAAATGCCTGTATTGGTGCCCTGGCATGAAACAGGATGTAGCCGAGTATGTTCAGAAATGTTTGACATGTCAGCGGGTCAAAGGCGAACACCAAAAGCCGGGAGGTCTATTACAACCGCTACCTCTTCCAACTTGGAAATGGGAACAAGTTACAATAGATTTTATATCGGGCTTGCCTAAAGCTCGAGGCGGTGTTGATGGATTTTCTCCTGATTCGAATGTCTGATAAGGTGAGCAAGTTAGCCGATCTATACTTCAAAGAAATAGTCCAGCTTCATGGAGTGCTTGTTAGCATTGTATCAGACTGTGATCCCAGATTTACCTCAAAATTGTGGCAAGAAGTGCAGAAACACCTCAGGACTCGTTTGAATTTTAGCACCGCTTCGCACCCTCAAACTGATGGGCAATCTGAAAGGTTGATTAGGTACTTTGAAGATATGCTCCGAGCTTGTATTCTTGACTTCGGTGGTAAGTGGGATAAGCACTTAACCCTCATCGAGTTTGCTTATAACAACAGTTATCAGGCTTCAATAGGGATAGTTCCGTATGAAGCTCTTTATGGGTGTGAATGTCGATCTCCATTGTTTTGGGATATGGATGAGTGGCGATGGTCCGAAGATGGACTTGAAAGAGTGCACAAACCAGAAACCATTCAGAAGGCTATAGATAAGGTCAAGATAATCCGACAAAGAATGAAAGCCGCTCAAGATCCTCAAAAAAGTTATGCCAATCGTCGGAGACACCCTTTAGAATTTGCAGTTGGAGATAAAGTGTTCCTTAAGGCAACTCCTGGAAAGGGTTTTGCAACGATTGGAAAAGGGGAAAAGCTTAGTCGCGATATGTGGGACCATTTGAAATATTGGATATTGGAGAAGCCGCTTATCACTTGGATTTACTGCCTAATCTCACTGAGATACATAATGTTTTCCATGTTTTTCAATTAAAGAAGTATCTTTCCGATGATTTCGAGGTCTTGCCTGTGGAAGAAACACCTCTTGAACCAGACTTAACCTTCGTCTGGAAAACCGTGAAAATCTTGGATTAGAAGAATCGGGAATTAAGGAATAAGACCATTCGTTTGGTTAAAGTTCTTTGGCAAGATCAAAAGAATGAAGAGGCAACTTGGGAAACAGAAGAGAAAATGAGACAGTTCTATCCTGAGCTTTTTGATAACATTCAATAGAATCTGAGGATAGATTTTTTAAAGGGGGAAAGATTGTAACGACCCGTCTTTCGAAATAGGTAAACGTATGTGAACGTCCGAGAGTATATGTTATATTCGTTCGATGTATTAATTTCCAAATATTTGTGTCCTTGATGGCCAATTTTCAAAGTATGAGTACTTAATTGAATTTTATTTGACTTTAGATGTTATTAATTCAAGAGTATGATCATTCAATTGCATAAACCTTATAACATGAGGGATTAAATTTAAATTTGCTTTCTTAAAGTCAAGAAACACTTTATGACTCATGTATTTTCATTTAATATTTGTATACTTTTTATAAACATCATTTTCTTTCATTTTAATCCAATAATTGCAAGAGCACAAGACATTCTTCTTCCTTGCTTCTCATTTCACGATCCACTTCCCTCACACACACACCATCACTTCAATCCAAGTTTCTCCAAAATTAAAGGCGAATCTCATGTTAAATTCATGCATAACCTTACCTTTGTGGTTTAATTTCCTTTATTACATGAATTTGCATGCATGTGCATGAATATATTTGTGACACCCCGACTCCGCGACCGTACAGGTACGACGTATGTGCGCAATTTAAATTATTTTAATTTCATATTTAATTGATGCATTTAATTGAAATATAATTATTATTTGAAATTCTTATATGAATTATTTGAATTTATATGAAAATTTTGAATTATATGTCAAAATTTGCCTCAAGTGATTATGATATGAATTTTTATGAATTTATGATATGTGAATTTAATTCCCGAGAAAGATAATTTCATAAATTATGTGATTTATATGAGTTAAGGGCTTAATTGTACGATTTTATTTATTCTTGAACATAATTGAAAATTTGAATTGGACTTATTTGACACTTTTTGAAAGTTTAGGACCTAATTGGAAAATGGCCTTTTTATTAAAATTTTATTTATTTTAATTCGTTTAATTTGTATTTTATTTTTATTTTATTTATTATTTCTTGAAATTTAAATTTTATTATTCGAATAATATACTTATTTGTTGAAATGAGACGCGTTCGTGTTCGATTTGAGATCAAAATTTCGTGTCATTTTAATATGTTGGAGTTTTATGAGTCATGAACTTGAATAGGTGCTCGTTATGTGTTTTCGGGTTTATATGGCGGGTTTTCGGGAGTTGTTTTCGTTGGGTGACCTAAAGGGGGCTAAAGTGTACTTAGCGTAGCTTGGGTTCCGGGTAGCATATCTTGAGATCGGGAATTCGGATTCGAATTCTGTCATCTCCGTTGGACTCATTTCGACGATTCGAGTGTAATGGAACAGGCCTTATAATTTTTCGACCTCGTTCGATACTCCGAAATCAGCCCATAACTTTGTCAAGCGCTCATATGGCCACCTTTCACTAATTTTCACATAAGTCCCTCATCTTTTGAGCTTTTCACATGAAACCTGGACCCACATCTCAATAACTCAACCCTGTATCACCCCATTCTCCTTTGACTTTGTTCCATACACAAGATAAAGGAGGGAGATCAGATTTTAGGAGCAGCAACCCGTTTTCTCGTCACTATTCACCCATTGAAGAAATTGAGCTCTAATCTTCATTTTCCTTCACCATCTTCAAAGGGTAAGCTTGTATTTGATATGTACATGATTAAGTGGTCATTTTCATCCAAGGAAATCTGATTTTGATCCATGTTTGATATAGTTTTGCCTCAAGACATGAATAGTTAGGTTTTTATGCCATTTTTGAATTCCATCACATTCCATGGTGTTTGGCTTGAATTGGAGCTGGAATATTGATCATTTATGCTTCATTTATTGTTGAATATACCGGAATTTTGTGGTAGTTGAGGCACGAGTGAATTACCATTAATGTTCTTAAGGTTTTAAGTTGAGATACGCATGAGTTGGTTCCATTTTATTACCTTAGTTGTTGCTGCTCGTTTCCAGCTTGTTTGAGGGAGTGTTTGTGCTTCCTTAACATGCCTTAATGATGTGGTTGAAGGTTGGTATGAGGTCCAGGGCTGAACAGGGGTGTTTTCTTCCTTTTTCCGCGACTGGAACATCTCCACGGGCGAGGAGATTTTGGCCATGGAAAGTACCCGGCCGGGTACCTGTTATGCAGAAACGTTTATTTGATACGTTTTATACGAGCTATGAACTTAAATGACCTAAATGATGCATTCCTACATTTTATATGCATTCATTTCCTACATATACATTTTCGAGCGTCTAAGTGGTATATATTTGAGTCTAAGTCTCGGGTCTTGCGTTCTTTTATTTCAGAGCCTCTTTAGGAAGTTAACGAGCCCGAGGTTTAGGTGTCCGGTTGCTTCTTTTGTTCGGTTTTCACTCCATTTCCACTTCCAAGTGAGGGTTAGGATCTTTTCTTTTAGAAAAGCGACCTATGACCTTTATGTTATTGATTTCCTATCCCGCATGTGGCTACTTATGTATTATATGGTTAAATACGAATGCTTATGATATGTTTATAATTTTATGAATCCCCTTTACGAATTTATGAAAATGGTATAAGTATGGGCGTATATGAGCTTATGATTTTGAATCCCTTGTATGTTTCCTTTATGTTTCTAGCGAGATGTGCCCTGAAAGATGGGATTATTGGTAAGTTTCTTATGAATCCGGGGCCAGGGATTGTGGGTAAGGACGCCCGGGACGGCTGGCGTGCGACTCTTGGAGGTTGAGAAAGCGCTATCACCTTGAGCCCTCGGTGAATAACCGGGGAAGGCATATTGTGGGTTAGCTACCCCGAATGTATATAGAATCCATAAGGGTGGAGAGGGTTTGATTCCCGATCACCAAGGCATTGAGGAGTTATGAATTTATGAATTCTTATGTATTTATGATTTGTATGAGTAGTTTAAGAGGTCCGTACTACCCGGACGTTTATGTTTCCTTTTATGCTTTGGTGGTTGTGAAACAAGTTAGGATTTCCTTTGTATTATATGTATGTTTACACAATGATTTGGTTTGTAAAACCCTAACTCGGTTCATAATCGACCCCTTTTGATTATATGCTATGCTCTATATGTATTTATGGGGTGGGTGTGAGTTAGCCCCCTCACTCAGTCGAGCTTAGACTGGCCCCTTCCATTTTACACTTTAGTTGCAGGTTGCTCGAGCTAGGCAGGGAAGTGTGTCGGTCGTATCATACTTTCGGGTTTAGGTCGAGTCAGCATATTTACCTGCTACATTTGTTACCTTTTATGACTTGTTTCGAATTCAATATATGTAGATGGAGAATTATGTAATTACTTGACCTATTTTTGGGCCATCAGGCCATTGCATATGATGAAAATGTTAGTATAGAGCTCTTTTCGATCCTTATGTTATTGCTTCCGTATTCTTCTTTGTTTGTTTCACGTGCTCTGTTTGAGTTCTAGCCCCGCTTAGTCTAGCGTGTGAGTGTAGGTTCCCGTTCGCTTAGACTTGGGCTCATGTATGGAAATCCATTTCATATGTGGGTTCGGGTTTAGGTGCGGGGGGATGTGGTGGCCCACCGTTTCGGACGCTACAATATTTCCATGGAAGCTAGCTTATGGTGGAGAATCATATAGCAAAGATGTTAGGAGGAAGTGTTAGAAGTAATTATGCTAGAAATCATGTGCTAGGACGAATTTAAGGAGCTATCATGCATGAATCATGAGTTAGGAAAGCTTGAGGTTCATTCATGGAGTTGATGAGTTTTGAGGTTGATGATGATAAATATTTGTTGGGAATAGTGCCCTAGAAAGCCGATTGTATATCCGCTTTGCACTTTTCCTTATTGTAATCACAGATAATCTTTGAATAAAATAACGAATTCAGGCAACACTTCTTTATATGCTCTTGTTTGGTATGCGTTTACTTTAGTTGTGCACGTATGAGAACTCCCCTAATCCTGATGACTTTAGGACTCTACCATTTAGGTGAAATGGTTAATGAAACGAGCCCTATATCACATAAGTCATGATTAGTAAAATACTCCAAGCCGATGAGTCCTACAAACAGTGGGAGTGTCAACCTGACTCCTCTAAGGCTTGCTTGTGGGATCACGCCCTTAAGAAGGACCACCTTGTTTCATGGAGGTGCAAAGTGTATAGTTGATACGTGCGTGATACATGACGGTGCTTACTTCAATAAGTAAGTTCGCTGCTGAGGTGCCCCGTGTGAGAAGATTCCTAAATGGGAAAGGAAGTTTCTATTTCAAGAAATGGAAACTTCCAGATTAGGAAATATCTCACGAGTCATTGATGTGATTAATTGATCATTAGACTTGAGGTTCCATGTCACCTTATGAGTTAACTCTGTAGTTTTAGGTATAAGTTTTAAAGGGTGTCGCCTTAGACAACTGATTCAAGGCTTATGCTGGGACTACACAAGTGACTCATGAAAGTGAATGAGAATCAAGATAGGACCTACACTTGCATTTGCAAGGTTATCTCTTATTGTGTAAGTCATTCATATGCCATATGGAGTCCTTGGCCAAGGCAGTAGATCAAGACATCAAGAAAAGGGTTTCTTGGATTGAGATCGAATGGATATGAAATGCACTTAGCTTTAAGACCAGATTATTAGGGTTCTGATTATTCCCTTACCCTAGATCTTGGTTGAGAGATAGTAAGTAGGAGGATTGTATCTCACATGAATCAATGACTTAAAGGTTCTGTCGAATCGAGACATTCCAATTCAGCTAGGGGTTAAACACCTGTTTCTAGACTATGGTCGTTTAATATGTGGACTGATTAATTAATTAGTGAATTAATTAATTAGGATCACTGCTAATTGAATTGAGAACCTAGAGGGTCACACACAACAACTTGGTTACATGGGTTAGGGCGTTAAAATGATTAAACGAGTTAATCGAGCCAAGAGGGTTCCACACGTGTGAAACCACACGTGTGGGTCACGTGACTGGACACGTGTCCTTGGGACACATGTGCCACACGTGTATAATTGTTTGTACATTAAATAATTAATATGTTAATTATTTAATAGACTTTGGTTTGATTTTGAATTAAAATGAAAGTCTTATTTTTTGGAGAAAATTAATCTAGTTAATTAATTATGAATTAATTAATTAGATAAATAAGTTATTTATTTATTTAATTAATAAAGTATAATATTATCCAAAAGGAGTTTGGATATTTTAGCTCTCTTTAAAAGTTGATTTGAATTAGAATTCAAAGTCAAAGTTGAAAATTACTTGAAGATCAAGTAATAGTAGAGAGGGGCCAAAATCCTTAGCCCAAAAGGACTACGGTTTCGGCCACCCCTCCCCAATTATATATAGGGGAGCTCGAGCTCCCCTTGAGAGTGATTGATTGAATTCTTTTGGTTCATGTGTTGAACACCATCCTTTCTCCAAGATAAAATAAACCCTAGGTTAAGCCTAAACAATAACTAGAGAACTAGCATCCTTACTAGTTAGATTGTAGTCAAGTTGGTGGACTATTTTCTCTAGAGGGCTTCTATCATGAAGTTTTGAAAGATTCGAAGGAACTTTTGGGGGTCAAGCAAAAATGACCACAAGAGATGATGAAACGATTCTGAACCGAACAGAATACGAGTGAAAAAAACGAACCAAAGAAGATGGCGAAAACCTTCGTCCATATCCTGAAGGATCAATTTTTTCACGAGGGTTTTATGGCAGGCAGATTTCTACTTTCGCAAAACTGGTTTTCGAAGGGAGTTTCAATCATGTTTTTCTCGTTTCATGTCTCTTTCTTTATGTTATATTGTTAAGCACTTTCCCTAACATGATTTGAATCTAGGTTGGTGTGGATTATTATCTCTACAATGGATTCTGAAGTAGAAAGAGATTTTCGAGGGACGGGTTGCCATTACTACATGAAGCGCATTTGAGGGCGGCTCAAAACATGTCAAGAAAGCTACTACCCAAGTGAGTTTCTTGATCTCTACGAATTTGGATTCACGATTGCGAGTTCAAGATCCTTTTGTTGGAAAAATTTTAATTTTCAGCTGCTTTCTGATTCCTGTTTTCCAACAAATGGTATCAGAGCCATCTAGTTAATCGTTTTTCTGATTCCTCTCAATTAACTGAATTTGGTAGAAATTCTTTGGCTTAGATGCGAATTAGGTATTCTTGAGTTCTCTTAGAAAGCCTGAATTACGAAACTGTAATTTTTCTTGAATTTCTAAAAACTGTTTTCTTAAATCTGTTTTTGAAAAGCTTTTTTAGTTGAAATCTGTTTAAATCGTAATTTTAATTTTTGGATTGAATTGGTTGTGAGAAACTTGAGATACGAAACACAAAATCGCCTTGCGAACGAAAGAGGTAAGGCTCGCGCGTGCTAAGGCGTAGCACGCGAGGCCTCGACAATCGCTGCCACCCACCAATCCCGCGACCGTTGGGGACTACCCGCACGAGGCTCCCGCAACCTCACGGGAGTCACCGTCCACACGTCCCCTAACCGTGCGGGACGTCCCGCCAAGCACCTCCCGCAACCGCGCAGAAGCCTGGCCGAGACCGCCCGCCCACGCCGGGCGTAACTGCGACCAACTCGCGTGCGGCGTGCACGCCCATCGCGCGCACGTGGGCGGCAACTGCCGCACGTTGTGGGCGCTGCGCACATGCTGCCGCGCGGCGGTGCCCCTTGAACGGGTGGTTTCGGGCAAGTTTTCGTGTTTCGTGTTTTCGGTCCTTAAAAATCCCAATTTAATTTTATTTTAATTTTATCTTTTGAAATCAGTTTTATTAAAATAAAATTAATTTTAAAATTTTGATTAAATTGGGATTTTGAGAAATTAAAATCGATTTAAATTTTGGGAAAATTACAAACTTTATTTTCTGAAAAATATTGAAAGAATAAAAATCGTTAATCTTCAGAAATTAATGGGATTTTATTAGTTTATTATTTTCCGGGTTTTATAGAAAAGCTCTTGAACAAGAATTGCATGTAAGTCGTGTTTTAAGCTATTAGAGCTTAAAGCTAGAATTTTAATTTATTGGTTAAATTTAAATTCTTGCAATTTATGCATGTTAGGTGATCATGGGTTTAGACTTATGTATGGTTTTAATTTATGCACATGGATGGTTTAAATTGGGGTTGGAGCTTTAGAGTTGCATTTTTTCAATTGAGGTTGGAGCCTCACTTATGTGCGTACTGCTATGTGATTTATTATGTGGCTTTCCATATTACTGTTTTGAGGCCGGGGTATGCCCGTGTATTTGTCTAAGGCCAATATGAAGATTGAGCCTTATTACTTTTCAGTACTTTTTCATTTTTTTTTTTTTTTTGAGAGTATAATAGGTGGTGAGGTTTTATTTTTATTTTGGAGACAATGCACCCATGGAGTAAGATGGACCACATTCAAGTAACAAGGAGGCTATAAGTGAAGACCCCTCAAAATGTTAGGGAGGGGAATCTCAATTGAAAATGTAATAGAGATAGGGCTCATATTTTGTTACAGCTTTCCCTTATGTGATTTAAACTGTTTATGTGGCATGTATGTTAGAACTTGTGATTGTGGAGTGGCTCCCACGTATCACGCATAAGATAGGTAGAGCCCATGATCATCACATGTTAGTATCATGCTAGGACATGTTATCTGCTAAGTGCTTGTGTGAAATGCATTTAAGTTGTACTTGCATTAATCAAGACTAATTAAAATTGGATAACATATATGTTGGTGAGGTCAAACCGGACAACTCTCCGGTTGATTCGAAAAATTCCCGTCAAATATTAAGCTAATTTCGAACAATAGGTGTTTAATTCGAGATGCAAATTTTGAATTAAATTCCTAGCATTCCATCAATAGGTTTTAAGTTTAGTAAGTCAAGCTAGTTGTTGTCCGCGAGTCGTGGGATAGCTAGTGGAGCTTATTAGTTCTTAGTTACCTAATTGATCATTTTAAATGATCAAGTCGTGGGTCGTTCGAACTAAGTTTTGATCATGATCTTATGATGGATAGGTCTAGCTTAACGGCTAAGTAAATATGGATGTCGCACGAGTCGTGGGTCCATATTGAAAGATAGGTGATGCAAAAAACAATTACTAAGAGTTCTAAAGGTGTTAGAATTGGTAAGTTGTAACTACCTAGGGTTTTACTTAGAATGTCCGCGAGTCGTGGGTTCGAGGTAAAATGCTTAGGATCTTAGTACCCATTGGGAAACGCGTTCCTCTTAGATCTTTGGGAATTATAGATCGTTGAAAAACAGTGGGACCTACATTAGATTAAAGACCTTATCTTTTGTATATTGTTATAATTCAGCATGCTCACATTTTCTCTGCTTAGCATCTAGGTTGTAGTTCTGTGATTCTCTACAATATGAAATGCAAACCCATTCGTATCCATCCTTAAGTCAAAAGAGTTGACTAAGTCCTAACTAACTCTAATTGGCTTCGAACCCTGAAAATTCGTTTTAGATTCCGAATAGAGAAAGGTGTTCTTTAAAGGGCGAAGTTTTCAATTGTGAAAATTCGACCCGGGCCAAAAGAGAAGCGATCTGAGGTGAATGGATTTCTCCAAACCACTTAAGAGCAATTGAACCACCTCATAAAAATGTTACAAGGTATAACATTATGGAATTATTCAATAATCCAAATGAGGTAACAAGTGTACACAAACAAGGTCTAAAGATCTTATTTGAAGATCTTGTGGTCTCATTAACTGAGAAAAGAGTTCTCAATGCACTGATTGCTTACATTACTTCCACCATCGTTCAAACCCTTTATACTCAACTAGAATGATGCTAATGTAGCATAGTCAATCATTTAGTTGATAATGGTTGAGAGCATCCTTAAGAAGGAATAAAAGGTTGTGATGGTTAATTCTTCTTCTAAACTCACTAAGTTAAAGGCTTGAAGACCTAAAGAAGAAGAAACCCTTAAGAGCCCAATGGAGGGGCATGTAAGGGGTACGCCCAAAAGACACTACAGATCAAATTGGACGTTTGATTCTATGGTAGCAAATAAGGACTTTGAAAGGGTAATGCAAAGAGTATGAGTACTTTGAAATGTTACCTCGTTTAGTAATTCGACTAGGAATAGAATTCACAAGTCTTGAGTTGATTCTGCATAATCTGTTGTTCAAAGACTCAAAGCACTAATGCTCTGAACATACAACGAGATAACAAAAGTAAGTGAGATGACGAAGCTTCGAATTACTTTGGAACGTTGAGACATAAAAGGATTAGCAAGTTAGACATCTTAGGATCATTTCACGAAAATGATCCTAGAGAGTTAACTTCCTATGAATCCTATCTTGAAGGGAAACATTCCCGAAACATAGTTTAGGTGAAACATGGAACGTGCCAAAATTATAGTGGATTTCGATCCATGTTGATGAGTGTAAGATGCTTGACGTAAGCACTAGATACAATCGTCAGTTTAATCATTCTGAAACAGTGTACTTGTTGAAGTACAAATTCGAAACTTATATGAAATTCTTAGAATTTCAAAAGGAGGTTAGGAACCAAAGTAGTCATAAGTTATAGGTAAATCGATATGATCAAGATAGCCAATATCTTAGCAACTAATTCCTTAGTCATCTTAGAGATAAAAGGATTGTCTCTCAGTAAACTAATTCGAGAACACCTTAGTGTTTCTGAATGAGGGAATGAAACCTAACAGGATATGGTCCATTCCATAGTAAGCTTTACTGACTTATAATCATTCTAGGAATAAACTCTCAGAATATGCAGTTAGAGATTTTGAATTTAGTACCTTCCAAAATCAGTCCTTTAGTTGCAGTATGCAATGTGGCATACTAAATTCCCTAATTATTCTTGTCCAAGAATTTAGTGGAATCCTCTCAAGTGAAGAGGATAGTGGGAGATAAGCTTGAAACAAGTTCAAGTTTATACAACAATATAGGATATCGTTTCTGCGATTCCCTTGGACAAAGGTTGTTTGTCCCAAGGAATGTACCTTTCTTAAGGAATCGTCCCTATAGAAGAAGAAAGGCAAGCAAGCAGACCTTAAAGACATTTAAGGATAAATATCCACGCCACATATAGAAGAAACGAGCCCATCTGATAAAATTTAGCCAAATTTTAGAGTATGCACATGTATGAAACCCTCCTCTTAAGACGCGTTTAGAACACGTTCCTAGATAGCCGAGGAATTACCTAAAGAGGAGACACTATCAGATTTGGAATCTGAGTAGTGTAAGCAAGCCTTGAAATCCAATATTGTCACGCCCCGGGTCCGCGGGCCCGTTGGACGCGAGTACAAGTCTCCAAGCCCACCGAGTATAACCTGAAATTGGGCCTAAACCACTGCCCAAAAGGGATATCCATTGGTTATACTTGGACTCTTTAACTTATATACTGAACTTAACATTCATACTTTCCCGATGTGGGATAGGGTATCACAATCACCCCTCCATCATAATCGCGACGTCCTCATCGCGGCATGACATATAGCCCATGACCGACTCGTCTGTGTTGGGACTCTAGAGGTGGCTCCTACGGGCTCAAGAGGTTGCTCCCACACATGTATCACTTTGCCCCGCAGGCTCAAGAGGTGCCTCCCATGTGCGTAGCACTTTGCCCCGTATAGCACTTAGCTCCTGCGGCTGACGAGCGACTCTGATACCATTTGTCACGCCCCGGGTCTGAGAGCCCATTGGATGCGAGTGCAAGTCTCCAAGCCCACCGAGTATAACCTGAAATTGGGCCTAAACCACTGCCCAAAAGGGATATCCATTGGTTATGCTTGGACTCTTTAACTTATATACTGAACTTAACATTCATACTTTCCCGATGTGGGATAGGGGTATCATAATCACCCCTCCTTCATAATCGCGACGTCCTTGTCGCGGCATGACATATAGCCCATGACCGACTCGTCTGCGTTGGGACTCTAGAGGTGGCTCCTATGGGCTCAAGAGGTGGCTCCCACACATGTAGCACTTTGCCCCGCAGGCTCAAGAGGTGCCTCCCATGTGCGTAGCACTTTACCCCGTATAGCACTTAGCTCTTGCGGCTGACAAGCGGCTCTGATACCATTTGTCACGCCCCGGGCCCGAGGGCCCATTGGACGCGAGTGCAAGTCTCCAAGCCCACCGAGTATAACCTGAAATTGTGCCTAAACCACTGCCCAAAAGGGATATCCATTGGTTATACTTGGACTCTTTAACTTATCTACTGAACTTAATCCTTATACTTTCCCGATGTGGGACAGGGGTGTCACAAATATGGATTCCATATATTCAAACCAAGTTTGGACCTTGGTTGATCCAACTGATAGGATCAAGCTAATAGAGCATCGAGTAAATGGAAAGCATTACAACCTTCTTGACGATTGAAATACAAAAGTCCATTTGGATTGTGTTTACCACATCCTCATATTCTGACTATGAGATATGATAAATGAATATGAGAACTGTCTTATTCAAATTGAGATTGAAAGAGACTGAAATAAGGTATTTCTATGAATCTCATATTCAGTGGGAGTATGCATAAGGTATGCAAATCCCTAAGTCAATCTGTGGATTGATAAAGGCTTCTAGGAGTTAGACAATTCGATTCCATAGTATAGTCAAATCGTTTGACACAGATGGAAGTCGAATAAGTCTCAGAGTGTACATATGAAAGTTAGTGATGTAAGAGTCAATTTTGGTTCTTTAGAAGACGACATCCTTCTCATTAGGAATGTCAAGGATGACGTGAAAGTTACCAATTCTTGTTTAAGAAACAATTTGGCATGAAAGATCTTAGTGATCATCCTAAATTCTCGACATTCAGATCTATAAAAGATAGATCTAAGAACATAAATGGATTATCACAAAACGAGTACATAACCACGGTACTAAAAGGAGTTTAGTATGGACAACGGAACATCTCTTTTGAAGAGTATGTGTCCTAATATAACTTTAAGAAAGTTAGAATATCCAAAATCCCTTTAAGTGAAAGGGTACATAATGTATGAAATGTTATGTACTAGACTTGATATGGCGCAACACTAAGCGTAGTGGGTCGAATCTAATATGACCTTAGAGAAGGTCATTAGATTTCTATAAAGGATGTCCTCAGAGTACTTGAGAAGAAATGAGGATATGTATTAGTTTACAGAGCCCAAAAGATCTTGTTGTTAGAAAGATATTTGATGTAACCGTTCATCACACATAGATGATTATGAAATCATTGAAAGGATACAACTTCTACCAGAATGGTAATGTAATGTGTTGGAAAGGGGTTCCAAGGACGGACATTGCAAAACTCGACTATCGTAGTTGAGAACTTAGTCGTATTATATAACGCTAAGCTAAGTGTTTGGGTAAGAAACTCCATCTAATTGGTTACATGAAGTTCCTAGCATAAAACAACTCCTTTATCATATTGTATGATAAAATGGATGGTTGCTAAAGTAAGAGAACCAAGACCTCACCAAGAGACTGAACACATGATTACGAATCACTTTATAAGGACAACGAGTTTCCTTAGAAATGTGTAAATAAGTCGGTTACACCAGCAGAGAACTTAGCAGATCCACTTTCGAAACGCCCAAAGTCAATAGGTTCTCAAAGTCTATCTTAAGAAGATGGGACTTAGAGTACCTAAATAGCTTTTACGGGGCAAGTGGGAGATTGTTGGGAATAGTGCCCTAGAAATCCGATTGTATATCCGCTTTGTACTTTTCCTTATTGTAATCATAGACAATCTTTGAATAAAATAACGAATTCAGGCAACACTTCTTTATATGCTCTTGTTTGGTATGCGTTTACTTTAGCTGTGCATGTATGAGAACTCCCCTAATCCTGATGACTTTAGGACTCCACCATTTAGGTGAAATGATTCATGAAACGAGCCCTATATCACATAAGTCATGATTAGTAAAATACTCCAAGCCGATGAGTCCTACAGACAGTGGGAGTGTCAACCTGACTCCTCTAAGGCTTGCTTGTGGGATCACGCCCTTAAGAAGGACCACCTTGTTTCATGGAGGTGCAAAGTGTATAGTTGATACGTGCGTGATACATGAGGGTGTTGGAAAACACGAATCAGAAAGCAGCGGAATTTAAAAATTTTTCCCAACAACAGGATCTAGGACTCGTAATCGTGTAACCAAATTCGTAAAGATAGAAAACTTACTTTTCTTTTGTTCTTTCTTGAAGCGTTTCAAGCCACCCAAGAACGCTCTTCTCGCGGCTTGATCCCCTCTCCTTGGTAAAGCTCGAATCTTCAAACTTCTAACTTGAAGTCTCTAGAGAAAGTCCACCAACTTGATCACAATCTAACTAGTAAGGATGCTAGTTCTCTAGTTAGTGTTTAGGCTTAACCTAGGGTTTAATTTAATCTTGGAGAAAGGAAGGTGTTCAACACATGAACCAAGAATTGTCTATTAGCTCTAAAGGGGAGCTCGAGCTCCCCTATATATAGGAGGGAGTGCCGATCCAAATCCTTATTGGACAAGGATTTGGTTCCTCTCTCTCCTATTACTTGATCATCAAGTATTTTCCAACTTTGACTTTGAATTCTAATTCTAGTCAACTTTTAAGAGAGCTAAAAATATCCAAACTATTTTTGGATAATTTTATACTTTATTTATTATAAAATAAATAACTTATTTTTATCTAATTAATTAATTCATAATTAATTAACTAGATTATTTTCTCCAAAATTAGACTTTCTTTTTAATTCAAAATTAAACCAAAGTCTATTAAATAATTAACTAATTAATTATTTAATATATATATATACACGTGTGTGACACGTGTCACAGTGACACGTGTCACTCACGTGAGCCACACATGTGATTTCACACGTGTGGAACCCTCTTGGCCCGATTAACTCGTTTAATCATTTTCAAGCCTCAACTCATGTAACCAAGTTGTTGTGTGTGACCCTCTAGGTTCTCAATTCAATTAGCAGTGACCCTAATTAATTAATTCACTAATTAATTAATCAGTCCACAGATTAAACGACCATAGTCTAGCAACAGGTGTTTAACCCCTAGCTAAATTGGAATGTTCGGATTCGACAGAACCTTTAAGTCATTGATTCATGTGAGATACAATCCTCCTACTTACTATCTCTCAACCAAGATCTAGGGCAAGGGAATAATCAGAACCCTAATAATCCGGTCTTAAAGCTAAGTGCATTTCATATCCATTTGATCTCAATCCAAGAAACTCTTTTCTTGATGTCTTGATCTACTGCCTTGGCCAAGGACTCCATATGGCATATGAATGACTTACACAATAAGAGATCACCTTGCAAATGCAAGTGTAGGTCCTTTCTTGATTCTCATTCACTTTCACGAGTCACTTGTGCAGCCCCAGCATAAGCCTTGAATCAGTTGTCTAAGGCGACACCCTTTAAAGCTTATACCTAAGACTACAGAGTTAACTCATAAAGTGACAAGGAACCTCAAGTCTAAGGATCAATTAATCACATCAATGACTCGTGAGATATTTCCTAATCTGGAAGTTTCCATTTCCTGAAATAGAAACTTCCTTTCCCATTTAGGAATGTTCTCACACGGGGCGCCTCAGTGAACTCACTTATTAAAGTAAGCACCCTCATGTATCACGCACGTATCAACTATACACTTTCCACCTCCATGAAACAAGGTGGTCCTTCTTAAGGGCGTGATCCCACAAGCAAGCCTTAGAGGAGTCAAGTTGACACTCCCACTGTCTGTAGGACTCATCGGCTTGGAGTATTTTACTAATCATGACTTATGTGATATAGGGCTCGTTTCATGAACCATTTCACCTAAATGGCAGAGTCCTAAAGTCATCAGGATTAGGGGAGTTCTCATACATGCACAGATAAAGTAAACGCATACCAAACAAGAGCATATAAAGAAGTGTTGCCTCAATTCGTTATTTCATTCAAAGATTGTCTGTGATTACAATAAGGAAAAGCACAAAGCGGATATACAATCGGCTTTCTAGGGCACTATTCCTAACAGAGGGTGCTTACTTCAATAAGTAAGTTCACTGAGGTGCCCCGTGTGAGAAGATTCCTAAATGGGAAACGAAGTTTCTATTTCAGGAAATGGAAACTTCCAGATTAGGAAATATCTCACGAGTCATTGATGTGATTAATTGATCCTTAGACTTGAGGTTCCACGTCACTTTATGAGTTAACTCTGTAGTTTTAGGTATAAGCTTTAAAGGGTGTCGCCTTAGACAACTGATTCAAGGCTTATGTTGGGGCTACACAAGTGACTCATGAAAGTGAATGAGAATCAAGATAGGACCTACACTTGCATTTGCAAGGTGATCTCTTATTGTGTAAGTTATTCATATGCCATATGGAGTCCTTGGCCAAGGCAGTAGATCAAGACATCAAGAAAAGGGTTTCTTGCATTGAGATCAAATGGATATGAAAGGCACTTAGCTTTAAGACCAGATTATTAGGGTTTTGATTATTCCCTTACCCTAGATCTTGGTTGAGAGATAGTAAGTAGGAGGATTGTATCTCACATGAATCAATGACTTAAAGGTTCTGTCGAATCGAGATATTCCAATTCAGCTAGGGGTTAAACACCTGTTTCTAGATTATGGTCGTTTAATCTGTGGACTGATTAATTAATTAGTGAATTAATTAATTAGGGTCACTGCTAATAGAATTAAGAACCTAGAGGGTCACACACAACAACTTGGTTACATGGGTTAAGGCTTTAAAATGATTAAACGAGTTAATCGAGCCAAGAGGGTTCCAAACGTGTAGGTCACGTGACTGGACACGTGTCCTTGGGACACGTGTGCCACACGTGTATAATTGTTTGTACATTAAATAATTAATGTGTTAATTATTTAATAGACTTTGGTTTAATTTTGAATTAAAATGAAAGTCTTATTTTTTGGAGAAAATTAATCTAGTTAATTAATTATGAATTAATTAATTAGATAAAATAAGTTATTTATTTATTTAATAAATAAAGTATAATATTATCCAAAAGGAGTTTGGATATTTTAGCTCTCTTTAAAAGTTGATTTGAATTAGAATTCAAAGTCAAAGTTGAAAATTACTTGAAGATCAAGTAATAGGAGAGAGGGGCCAAAATCCTTAGCCCAAAAGGACTACGGTTTCGGCCACCCCTCCCCAATTATATATAGGCCAGGGAGCTCGAGCTCCCCTTGAGAGTGATTGATTGAATTCTTTTGGTTCATGTGTTGAACACCATCCTTTCTCCAAGATAAAATAAACCTTAGGTTATGCCTAAACACTAACTAGAGAACTAGCATCCTTACTAGTTAGATTTTAGTCAAGTTGGTGGACTATTTTCTCTAGAGGGCTTCTATCATGAAGTCTTGAAAGATTCGAAGGAACTTTTGGGGATCAAGCAAAAACGACCACAAGGGATGATGAAACGATTCTGAACCCAACAGAATATGAGTGAAAAAACGAACCTAAGAAGATGGCGAAAACCGTTCGTCCCTATCCTGAAGGATGAATTTTTTCATGAGGGTTTTATGCTAGGCAGATTTCTACTTTCGCAAAACTGGTTTTCGAAGGGAGTTTCAATCATGCTTTTCTCGTTTCATGTCTCTTTCTTAATGTTATATTGTTAAGCACTTTCCCTAACATGATTTGAATCTAGGTTGGTGTGGATTATTATCTCTACAATGGATTCTGAAGTAGAAAGAGATTTTCGAGGGACGGGTTGCCATTACCGCATGAAGCGCGTTTGAGGGCGGCTCAAAACGTGTCAAGAAAGCTACTACCCAAGTGAGTTTCTTGATCTCTACGAATTTGGATTCACGATTGCGAGTTCAAGATCCTTTTATTGGAAAATTTTTAATTTTCTGTTGCTTCCTGATTCTTGTTTTCCAACAATATCAGCATGACCTCTTGGTATATATTTGCTCCTTGAATCGTTCCTAAGTGTGCTTTGCTATGTGATGAAATGAATACAGTTGATTCTAAGTATATCTTTGCAAAATTGGATCAATGGGTAACCAATTTGCTCCCTTGTCTTTTCCTTCCCCTGTTTTCCCCTATTTCTGTTCGTTTTCAGCTGAAAATACTCTACCCGGGCGGGTAAAATTCATGAAGAAAATGTACCTGGGCGGGTACTCTTGTCTAGGAGATTTTCTGGACAGTTTCAGGGAACTTTTGTCTTAGACTTTACCCGGCCGGGTACCCCCTCAATTGAACTCCGATTGAGTTGAGTTTTGGACCACTGAAACTTCTTTGAGTGTAGAAAATTCTCCAATTGGAATCACCTTAAAATCATTTCTGAGGAGGGAGATATGATCGATTCAAAATTGTGTCGCCAATCTGTCGAAAATCTGCATTTGCGCAACTTTGAACTAAAATTTGAGCCATATATGGTTGGAAAGCCCTATTTGTCTAATTTCATTTCCAACAAACAAAACTTAATACCGAATTTTCAATCTTAAGATATACTCAATTCTTTACAGGTTGCGCGTTTGGGGAAAATTGTCAGTTTTGCTAAGTTGTACCCAAATGCCCGTTTCTTACCTTTTTCACTGTTTCTTTCCATTTATTGAACCTCATATGTGTTATATATTCTTTAATTCAAGTATAAGTGCTCTTATATGGGTATATCGTTTTACTAAAGTTGCATGAAAGATGCCTAAACTTGCCTTAAATGATCTTCAATATGATAGTTAATTCTTAAAGTGCCATGATTGCTTATATTTGCTCATTCCTTGCATAATTATGGTTTCGTTGCATATGAATGTATACTCATATCATTTCATGGCATTGTTTTGCATCACCGAGCGTCTCTAGTTGGTCCGTTTGAGTCTAATATCAACCGTAAACGTGTCTTTTGTTCAGGTGATCCTTCCAAAGACCCGGTGGTTTAGGTTGTATCTTGTTTGAGTTCTCTTTTGTCAAGATTGCCGAGGTAAGGTTATTCTCTTGCTGTAACCAATACTATACCGATGTTATGGCCTACACGATTTGATTGTTACTCACCCGAAGTATTATACATACATGTATTTATACATTAAATAAGCCATTGCCTATTATTTTCCCGGTTTTACTGGAAATGGTTTCTAATATCAAATGAGTTATACATATATGTTCTCAAGCGTGGGTTCATGAATCTCAAATGAAAATGGAAATGTATTTTACATGCATTACATAACGAGTGCTTGTGATTGTTGGGCCCGAGGCAATGTGGCTTAGGGGATCCGGGAAAGCATAGGGCTGACGGTGAACCTACTCTGCGACCTCTATGGGTGTACCTGTTATCTTCGGAGGTAGAGGATATCACGTATTACCTGTGACCGGCTTTGGCCGAAGGAGCATATTACCGAGATGGGCTATGACTCGAATGACAAATCGATGGTTAGGGAGTAATTAACCCTTCCGTCACCCGGAGGAAAAAGGGATTTATTTTATTGTATTGTCTTGTGGAGTAAGGTTGGAGAACGGATATAACTCGGTACCCATTGACTGCTTGAAAACCCTTAACCCGATATACGCCCTATTATTGTAATGAAAATTATTGTATTGTAAAATGGGCTATGTTCGGTCGAGGCGAAGTGTTATCGTGCATTGCATATCTTGTTATTGCATTAATTATAACTTGTATAATGTTATCCCTCACCGGTCATTCGACTAATCCTCTTTCTTTCCTTCTTCTTCTTTCGTATTGATTGCAGGTTCTGGAAGTCAACTAGGCGGCGAGTTGTCTAGCTCTCTTTTGAGTCGAGTCCTAATTTTGTCGCTATTGTATATGGTTTTGTTAGAAGTGATATTGGCATGTGATGTAATACTGAATTAGTTGTCATAATACTTTTGATATATTAGCTATGAACTTTATTAGTTAATGTTGAGCTCTTGAATTGTTGTTTACTTGATGAGTTGCTTCCGCTATGCGCTTAATTGTTTTGATCGTTTGTATAGTGCCGCCTAGTTAGGAGTGGTCTTGAGTGTCTCCCGTTCGCTAGCTCTTAGTGCATCTACGGATTTTTCTATTTCGTAGACGTGTTGGGTTCTAGTGCGGGGGATGTGATAGCTCCACACTTGGGGCGTCACATCTTTAAGTGGTATCAGAGCTCCAGGTTGCAACAACCGGGCTCTAGCATCGTGTCTGTCAGTCTAGGTTTCTCGGCATAAGAATAACATACTCTTGCTTGTCTTGTGATTGAATTATTATCTTAATTATACTTTAATCTCTCTATTTGCATACTAATCCTCATGCATATCTATTCGAGTCTGTTTTACAGGATAATGCCTCCACGTAGATATTTACGTGACATTGGTGTGCAAATTCCACCTCGTGATCCACAAAGACAAGTTCCTCCTCGTCCTGTTCCTCAGGACCCTATTCCTCCCCCGGCACCAGTAAATGCAAATGATGTTATAGAGGCTGTTGTTCTTTAGTATCTCTAAGGACAAGCACCTTTGGCCTATGATAAGTTCAAAAGGAATAATCCACCTCAGTTTTTTTGTAGATGATATTCAGGCCAAGCACTGGATTAAACAGATTACTAGGATCTTTCAGATTTACCCTTGAAGTGAAGTAGAGATGGCTAGATGTGTTATTCATCTTCTACAAGATGCGGCCTATGATTGGTGGGAGGAAGTTCAGCTTACGTTCGATCAGCAAGGAGTTCAGGTTACATGGGAAGTCTTTGCTAGAGAGTTCCGGGCTAAATACATTTCTCGAGTGGCTCGGGATCGAAGAGAGACAGAGTTTATGGAGCTAAAGCAAGGCAACCATTCCTTGGAGGAGTATATTGCTGAGTTTAACCGACTAGCTCCGTATGCCCGACACGTTACGGCAGATGAGGTTCACAAGAGCAACAAGTTTGTGAGTGGGCTTCGACATGATATAAGGAAAGAATTGCTTGGTCGGAATGTTGATAGCTGGGAGAAAGCAACCTGTAAAGTAGCCATGATTGAAGCTCAAGTAGCTCGGCTTCGGAAGGAAGGAGCTTATGGGACTCCGGGATCCGGGTCTGGTTCTAAACGATCCTCTCACTATACATCCCAATTTTCCAAGGGAAATGAAAAGAAGCCTAAACCATCAGGAGCACCATCTCAGTCTTCTCGTCCATCGGGGACCCCCATATCATCTCGGCCATCTGGGGTGCCAGCACCTAAACAGGGTCGTCCCAAGTTTGATCCATGTGGGTTTTGTGGAAAACCTTCGCACTTAGAGGATGATTGTTGGCTAAAGTTGGGAAAGTGCTTGGTTTGTGGTAATCCGGAGCACACCGTTGAGACCTGTCCAAACAAGAACCGAGTTTATGCATTGAAGAGTGAAGATGAGGAGGACGCTCAAATCGATCCGACTGACGTTATTGAAGGTACCACTTATATACATGATACATGCATCCATACCTTGTATGATCCGGGTGCTATGCACTCATTCGTTGCGCATGAAATAGTTGTCTCTTTGCCTTTATTTACTGTATGTGATAAGTTTAATTTTATTATAAGTTCGCCGTTGGGAGGTTAAATAGAAACTGATCGCGTATTTAAGAATTGTCCAATAATGATAGAGGGCAAAGAGTATCCTGCTACTTTGATAGAGATACCGATGAGGCGTTATTGAGTTATTCTGGGTATAGACTGGCTATATGAGCATCGGGCTCTAGTTGATTGTTTCAATAAAAGAGTTGTGTTGGGAACAGAAACAGTTCAGAATAGAGGTTTGGCTGAGATTCCTTTCATTTTTTTTTTCGTTTCCTTTCTTTTTCTTCAGTTATGTTACCTCATTAGCATAATTTGTGAATTTGGACACATGTGGAACATCTAAACAGTGGAGTATAAGATGAAGAATACTAATGGAATAGAAAATCCCACAACCTTTTCGAAATAGCCAAAATTTCAAGATGATTTCATCAAGCAGTTGGTTGTTTCAAACCAAAAGTTGTTGAGACAAGTTTATGAATTTGTTATTATTATCTATATTGTTCACACAAATTTTATTTGTCTCCAAGATAAATTTACAAGACAGAAAATAATATGAACAAGAAATATACAAATTTAAAGGAATTGACAAATTTGAAGGAATAAATCCTATAAAGTTTATTCCTCTAATTCTTCTCTTCAACTTTGCATTCGAGGGTGTGAAGTTTATTCCCGAACACGTAAATATGATATTTTCCGAATTTGACGGATAGAAACTACTTGATCAAAGTTGATGTCGAAATCAAACTTTGAAGGCGAAGATCTCCATGTCTTGTTGCTTTGACGAAAGTGAAGAACCTTCAAAGGTTATAGCCGGATTTGAAGTTCAAATTTGGAGAAGAACTTGAAAATGGATTTTGAAGACTTGAAGACCGACGTGAAGATTTGATGTCGAAGACTTGAATAACGATGACGAACTTGAAGAAGATTCGAAAACGAATTTGCAGAAGTCATGGATACCAAAGGAGACTTGAAGACGGATTTGAAGACTTGAAGCAGAATCTTGAAGACTTGTAGACCGGCGTTCATATGTCAGACGTCTGCACTTGCGTTCCTCGTCGTCGTCCTTGGTGTCCTGAAGGAACTACCAAGACCCCTTTTTATAGTGAAGATTTTGGAGTTCGAGCTTATCACAATATTATTTGATATTTTTCTCTTGTATTCTTTTAATGATATAATATCGAATAAAATCAATTGGTTATTTAATCCTTAAAAAATATTTAGTTTAATAACATAATACCAAATTTAATCTTGATTTGGGAAGAAAACATGTTTGATATTATCCTACTAAATATTTAATTTTTAAAAAAATAACCGTGCAAACATGTGCCCCCCCCCCCCCCCCCCGACTTTTCATCCGTACAGGTATGACGTATGTGTTTACTATTTGTGCAATTCAATTGATTATTTGCTTAAATTTCGTTATTCATTTCATAATTCGTCATACTTTCATTTATTTCTTATTCATTTTGGTTTTTATTTGAATTTTGAACGCATTACTTATATGAATATAAATATGCTTTGTTTGATTCCAATTTGATTTCTGTTTTCCATGTAAACTTGGTTTGAGTGAAATATGTGCCTTATGATTGTGTCTATATGCTCGTTGCATGATTTCATTGTTGTTTGTGTGAGTGTTGGATTCGTTCGTGTGATCGGAACTGAAAAGGGGCTAAAGAGCATTTAGCACCTTGTGTTCCGGACGGCGTAACTTGAGCTCGGGAACTCGGAATCGAGTACTGTCACCTCCATTAGACTCGTATCAATGATTTAGATCATATGGAACAAACCTTATATTTTTCTAAGACCATTTGAATCCCCGAATTTCAACCGAAACGAGGACCACGCACCAAAAGTGACAACCATTGACAATTGTGAGCTTACGGACCTATACTAAGACACCCAGACCCTAAACCCATGACCTATACCACTTGATGCACTCTCTCTCACCCACTTACTCAGCCCCAATCGAACCCCCCCCCCCCCCCCCCCCGTCACACAAGAAAATTCAGCCAAAAGAAGAGAAAGAGAAGAAGAAAAGAAGAGGAAGAAACTACTATTCACCATGTGAGAATTTGAACTCATCTCACCATCTTCTTCCACCATTTCTTGAAGGTAAGTCCATAATTGATATGTATATCTCCTTGTGGTCATTTTAAGTTATATATTGCATGAATTCTCCAAGTTTAGATCATGATATGGTGAAGAGGATGAATAGTAAGGGTTAGATGGATTTTGGAGCTTCAATCTTGTTTCCTTGGATTTTTATTTGAGTTCTTAAGTATTAATTGATCCTAAGACATGTATTTATTATGATATGGACTTATATTTCTTGGTCGTTGAGGATTAAAGGATATGCCATTAATGAACTTGGAGGTTTTTGGAAGAAAATGTAATTGATCCCATCTCTTGCATGTGTTGCATATTGTAGCTTGATTTTAACTCATTATTTGACTTGAAATGCATGAACTTTGAGCATTTGCACTTGCCTTAATGTCTTATCTTGGAGTATACTTGGCTTGATTGTGTTTTTAGGGTGAAACAGGGCCTGAATCTCGAAGAATTCAACCCCAGGAACACCTAATGCCCGTTAGGGCTTGTGTGTGTTTTGGGGGTTAATGCCCATTAGCCCCCTTGGGTGGGCTACTGACCCTCCTAACGGGGGTTAGGGCTTTTATGTGTGTGAGTGACTAACGCCCGTTAGTCCAGGCCAGTTCCTACTGACCTGGCTAACGGTCGTTAGTGTTTTATGAAGGCATTAGCCCCATCCTTGTGTGTACGTGCATTGTTTTCTCTTTTCCTTAATTCTTTGCTTGGTTCCTTGCCTTGTTTATGACTTATATGATTGGTATACATGTCGATATGTGTTTTATGATCTATGTATTAAGTTTATGACTCGTTTTATTATGAATTGTGGAAGTTATGAAATGCTTAAGTATGGAACCTCCATGTATTGATCATTTTGAATGAATTACGTGATTATATGGTATCATAACATGATTTTCACTTCTTATGAATCTCATATCATGTGCATAGGATTTCCATGCATCGTATATGGTCATATTGAGTCTCACTTCACTCTCTTTTGCACAGATTTGGGTTTGGTCGGAGACGAGGGCAGTCCTTGAGATTCTTGTGCCACTTCTTTTTCCTTTTAAGGTAGTTTCTCTTCTAATAGATATGATATCCCGTTATATCCTCCTATGTGAAAAGTTTTAAGCCAAACTAGTATAATTATATATGTCGAGTCCTTTCAAGAGTAAATGATTTCAAACGTAAGCCTTTTCTTTATGTGTCCCTACCTTATGATTTTGGTGAGAGCATGATTATGAACATGGGCCCAGGGACTTAGTGCTTGTGGCTATCCGGGGAGACATGGGCCGATAGTGATCCCATGTACTAGTCCCAACCAAACTACGGTGTTACCGGCCCTCGCTAGGAGATTAGCGTGGAACGGGAGCTGAGGCTTTTGGGGATTCATGTACCCCCACTTGCCGTTATGTATAGGTGGCTGGGCCTTGCAAACCCGTCCACCACCCGGAGGAAAAAGGTGTATATGTATGATTATGATCATGTATATGAATGTGCACAAAAGTTATGTGTATGATGATGAATGAATTAGGTTACAGTTACACATGGTGTTGGTTGGAGATTGTATACACCCACTCCCCGGGCCATGAATATCCTAATGAATAAATATGTCGTCGTAATCCCGTTGATGTCTTCTTTGTTTTTCCCACTTGGGAAATTGTTATCAAACTTCACACGGGATTAGGGCTTGTAAGAACGTGTTTCAATTCTGTGATATTTATATTATGCCCCTTTTTATACCCACCAGTCTCCTTTAGACTGAACCCGGTTTGCTTTCAGTTTGTTTTGTGCAGGTTTGGAGAGTGTTAGGCGGGAATACGAGTCGTCTAGGTCATGTATTTTGGTCTAGCACTTTATTATACACTCTCTTGCACTCATATTATTTTGTATTATGATTATGGATTCTGGAGCTTATTTTGTTGTGATAGGTCGTGGGGCCCGTTGATACTTGAACATTTGTGTATACTTGGATGTTTTGGAGATTGGATGCTCATTGTAAATGTTATAAGATATGGTATGCTTCCGCTTTTATAGTCTCGCTCTGATGTTTTTACTTCTCGTTCTTGTATGGTTTAAAGGTTAGCTCCCGCCTAGCGTAGCGTGTGTGTTGTGTCCCCGTTCACCGTGATTCGGCTTGTGTATGGACTTTCCATTTCATATGCGGGTCGGGTCTCGGTGCGGGGGATGTGGTGTCTTGCGCTCGGGTGCTACATCCTTAAGTGGTATCAGAGCCTAGGGTTGCAAAACCCAGGCTCTCGTGTCGTGTTGAGTCAGTCTAAGTTGTACGGCTTTAGGAATAACTTGTCAATGTGTTGCATATACATTCCTTATAGGCTTATGTGTCTTAGTTCTTAATAATTGTTTGAATTAATTGCACTCTCATGCATGAACTAAAAATAGCATGTATTTCAGTTTTTATTGACAAAATGCCTCCAAGAAGAGACAAGCATAGATCTCCGGAGCGATGTCGTTGTCATGACCGTAAACCTACGCCATAACAACCACAGCCGCCTCCAATGAATATTGAAAATTTTATGGAAGCGGTCTTTAATTACGTCGACCACCAAAGAGCTTAAGCTCCACCACCACAATCGGCTGAACAACAAGTACCTCCACCAAACCATCGGGATTCTCATGGGGTGTTCCTAAGTTATAATCCCCCTCGGTTTTCAAGCTCTATAGATGATGCGGTTTCGGATGGATGGTTGATAAGGATAGAAAGGATTTTCAGTTTCAGGTAATTTACTACACAAGAGAAAGCTCAATTTGCCATTTTCAATTGGATGGTGAAGCTTATGATTAGTGGGAGAGAACGAGGGAGAAGTTGATGGAGAAGAAATAACATGGGAGGTCTTTACGAGGAAGTTTCAGGAATCATTTGTGCCCGAGGTCATACGGGAAAGGAAAGAGCAGAAATTCATGGACTTGAAGTAAGGAACACGGACCGTGGCTCAATACCTTGCTATATTCAACCGGCTCGGGAATATGCTCCTCATATTGTAGCACCCCTGTACGTAGAGATACTACACCCCCGCACTATAGGCCGATCCACATACAATATGGACAATCCGTACATGAACTAACCTATAGCGAACGGGTGACAATTAAAAGAAATAGGCTAGCTAGTTCATATATAATCAAGAATCATGAATTCATGCAACAATCACCTTTGAAGAACAAGAAATGAAGAAGATGGATGATGATGATGACTAAGCTCCAATTCTTGGAATATTTCTTGAAAATTCTTGATGTAAAGGATGAAAATCTCTTCCTTATTTTTCCTTGAAGAAACCGAGAGCAAGAGAGTGGATATGTTGGGAGAATTTGATGATAGAATGATCAAGGAAGATCATGGAAGCAATATTACGTGATTCATGTCTTGGAAATGTGTGAAATGCCAACATTTGCTAATTAATCCTCCAAGAACTCAAGTCATGCAATTGAGGATATATGATTTTGAAATATGATCAATTAGGTCCTTGAAAGATCATGCAATTAAGTCCCTAAAGGTTAGGAAGAAAACCAAGTAGGGACAATTTCGTAATTAAATCATACTCGGTGAATATTTTACGAAATGAATATTTTCGAGTCATGAAAGAAATTCTCAATTTGATATAAATTCATAAAAATTTCATGAAAGTATTATAAAATATAATTTATAAAATTATTTTAAACATAAGATATTAATAAATAAAAATCGGGGCGTTACAACTCTCCCCCCCTTAAAAGGACCTGGTCCCCAGGTCCATTGTCAAGTTTTGAAATGATGCACAAGCCATAAGAGAACCCCATCTCTTAAATAGGAATGAAAGAACCCCGTCTTTCAACAAAAAATGAGAAACCCCGTTTCTCGGTAAGAAATGAGAGAGCCCCGTCTCTCCGAAGAAGGAGAGAACCCCGTCTCTCACTATGCACGAAGGGAATAGATCATAGTAATAATCGTATAAATGTCATATAAGCAAGTGAAACCATTTTAATCACATAAGTACCATTCATGATTAACTAATTTGCAACGGACAAGAAATTAAATACAATAGTAATAAGATTCATGATGCACGTGATATGCATGGTTAAATGTACCGTTCACCGTTGGTTGTGTCATGCATATAATTGATACCTTCTTCTTTCCTGACCGGATTCACATTTGCATTTTGCATACCCCTCTCATGAACACCTTCCCGGGCTCGAACAAGCAATCTTTCATCCCTAATAGACTTTTCTCGCCGCTTTGAGCATGTGTCTATTTGATGCTCAACGCTTCCACAGTATAAACAGAATCCCAACCGTCTTCTACAACCTTCATAAGTGTGGTTATCATGTCCACAATAATTGCAATGAAGCTTCCCGGGAGATGTTGTTGAAACTGGGGTACGTGAAGCTCCCGAACTCGATCCAAGTGATTGTTTCTTTTTCTTTCGAGATCTTTCTTGGGGTGCCGGGTTATGACAAGGGATAGGTCGCTTTCCTTTGTTAAAGTTTTGTCCTAATTTTGAACCCGAAGCCTACCCGGACTGAGGGTTAGACCTTCTTGCCTCTAACGAGGTGGTGTCTCGAACTTTCTCTTGAAGGTTACCTGGAACCAACTCCCACACTCTTTTGATTTTCTTAAGTTGTGACTCGGCGGGATCCTTATTTCCTTCAAAGGATCTTGAGGATTGTTGGTTCTGAAATTCCCTAAACGCTATCGAAATTTGGCCCGGCAGTGGTGATGAAGCTAGTGGCACTGACGAAACATATTCTTTTATCTTCTGATCAACCAAACAAACCAAGGAATCGAAGAACTCCCGAGGCTGGACCGGAGGGGTAAACGTAAGGAAACTCTAGGCACTCGTTCATGATGAGGGTAACCCTGAGACATCCTGTAATCAAGACACTGAATATGCATGTGGAATTAATATGTCAATGCAGGTACACACTTGGATATAATGAAATCAATATATTGGAACAATTAAATTCAATCGGAAAAGCACACATAAATATAGAAATTTAAAATTTTAAAAATTTAAAGTAGCGTATGATGCACGTGCTTATGGATGCATTGAACCTGTCACCGTAGTAATGGAAAGATTTATCTCAGCACGTAATTCCTTATTTGTTGAATTATAAACTTGTCTTGAACCGTTGATCATTTCTTGTTTCCCATGGTCTCTTATTCTTTAGATTTATCTAACATCCACTTGAACATTCCCACGGCTCGGTATTATGATTTCTGAAACCCGAAGTCTTCTATGCTCATGGAATTAGCACCTAGCTTACTCTTTAATAATTACTCCCCAATTGTTGTCCGAATCCTCTTCATGGTTGCCACTTTGATCCAAACTTCCTTGTTTACTCTTTAAGAGTTTGAATAATTGAATGAATTCCCTTTTTCCATTGTTTACACTCGATCACCCAACCTTTACCTAGCAATTCGTTGCCTTTCTTTATCGTTTCCATTTGTTGCTTAATATCTTTTAATATTACCCCACAACACGACAATTCAACTTGGATCTTGAAATGTCCCTACTAAATAAAACCTTTAGCATGATTGTCTTTCAACTTTGTATCCACTGGCGTGTTGAGCTTCCTTTATTCCTTTCTTAAGTGAAATCCCAAAGCTACTAGCTCGATTTGAATTATCGAAATGATCTTCTTTTCTTACTTGAATTTGCTTCCCAATTAACTAAGTCTCAATTTAACAACACACCTGCATCTTGAATAATTAGTACCCCAATCTCTCTTTTCCTGGCTTTCGAATAGAATATAAATGTCCACGATTGATTCGTTTATTCCGGATCTCATCCTTTGAATCAGAACTCTATGAACTTGTCTTCGAACTTTTCCATACTTGATCCTTAGTCTAAAATTCCTCGGTAGCACTTTCTGTGAATTGATGATCCAAGTTGGTAATTCTTAAATTTAGATGCTTCTACTTGTTGCTCCATATCTTCCAATTCAACCACATCATAGTCAACAATCTTTAAAGCCCTTTTTCCGAGAATACCCTTTTTTCCTTATTATTAGACTCCCGGTTTAGGCATCTTCGAATTTTTCTTTTTCCCTCTCGAATTAATCTCCAACAGCAATCCAGGTATTCTCTCTCTAATTAGTACTTTGCCTCTCTTGAGTGATTTCATTTACCGCTCCCCATATCCTTCAATGTATTCACTCAACACGACAATTTATCTTGAATCAGAAAATAAACTCGTCTTACCCGAATGTAGAATCCCGAACATGTTGGTTTTCCATAACTGGTTGTCTGATCTTTCTGGCTGTCGTGTTAGAAATTTGAATTCAATTGATTTGAACCCAAATGTAATTCCCAACTTGTACTTCGATCGGGGATACTTAATTGACTTTCCTTCCACGCCCTGATTTTGGCCTCAACTTACACACCCTTCTCAAATCCTATAGTAGCCCAAATTTACCGAGCAATTGGCCGTGGTTTGATATCATTTCCACAACCTTCTTTGAAATAAATGCATGTGGGTAAGGTGTGCTCTTGTCACATAATTAATGCTCACGACGAAAATTTAATATAAATGCAGCAGGTAATTTATCAATGTTTAAAGTAAAACACGTTAAGCACATAATTTCAAATAATTCAAGATCAATTAATTAACAATAAATACCAGAAATCAATGCAAAGCACAGGTTGTCAAGTAATCTAATTAATTCAGAGAATTCAAATAGATTCAAATAGTATGCAAGACTCTCAAATTACCAATTAGTTCCTATGTCGTTCGACCTAGACTTGACAGGACACGACACTAGAACCTCGGTTTGCAACCGGGCTCTGATTCCACCTTAGATGTAGCACCCCTGTACGTAGAGATACTACACCCCCGCACTATAGGCCGATCCACATACAATATGGACAATCCGTACATGCTAACCTATAGCGAACGGGTGACAATTAAAAGAAACAGGCTAGCTAGTTCATATATAATCAAGAATCATGAATTCATGCAACAATCACCTTTGAAGAACAAGAAATGAAGAAGATGGATGATGATGATGACTAAGCTCCAATTCTTGGAATATTTCTTGAAAATTCTTGATGTAAAGGATGAAAATCTCTTCCTTATTTTTCCTTGAAGAAACCGAGAGCAAGAGAGTGGATATGTTGGGAGAATTTGATGATAGAATGATCAAGGAAGATCATGGAAGCAATATTACGTGATTCATGTCTTGGAAATGTGTGAAATGCCAACATTTGCTAATTAATCCTCCAAGAACTCAAGTCATGCAATTGAGGATATATGATTTTGAAATATGATCAATTAGGTCCTTGAAAGATCATGCAATTAAGTCCCTAAAGGTTAGGAAGAAAATCAAGTAGGGATAATTTCGTAATTAAATCATACTCGGTGAATATTTTACGAAATGAATATTTTCGAGTCATGAAAGAAATTCTCAATTTGATATAAATTCATAAAAATTTCATGAAAGTATTATAAAATATAATTTATAAAATTATTTTAAACATAAGATATTAATAAATAAAAATCGGGGTGTTACACATATAACTCGGGATGAGAAGAGAAAGACGAGAAAGTTTATTGCTAGGTTGAGATATGACTTAAAGCATGGTCACTCCGGCCACAATTTCGAGTCATTTGCGGATACAGTACAACGGACTATAGTTCAAGAGGAGGAATACAAGAAGAAGGATCCGGTTTCTAGAATATTCACGGGACAAGGGTCCGGATCTGGAGCGGGAAAAAGGACCACGGTTCAAGCTGCTCCACCTAAGGGTCCTTTCAAGAAGCCTTAAAATGGAGGACAAGCCCCACAAGCTCCACCGGCTCTACCAGTGGCGTCTCCAACTCTACAAGTTCCAAGTGTGGCTCGATTTGGTAAATCACCGTGTGTACATTGTGGAGGACCGACCCACAACTACAATAATTATCGAAAGAGGTTGGGATTATGCCTCATCTGCGGGAAGGGTGACCACATAGTGAATGTTTGTCCAGATAAAACTCTGGGTTTTCAAGCTGGAGTTCCGAGGCCTTTGATCCAAGCCCGTGCATACACCCTTGAGGGCGAGGAGTAGGATGTCGAGGATAATCCTACCACCGTGGTGGAAGGTACCATATGCATTCCTAACATGCCCATTCATGCACTCTTTGGTCCAGGTGTCACGCATTCCTTTATTTCGTGTGATCTAGCTGCTACTCTATGCTTGCCTGTTACTTGTTTACATTCTTGTTATTTGGTAAGTTCTCCTCTCGGTGGAAGTCTTCAGATAGACCAAGTTATTCGGGGTTGTTCAGTGGGTTTGAAAGGCAAAGATTACACGGTGTGATGCCTATGAAGAGATACAGGGTTATTCTGGGGATGGATTGGTTATTCAAGCATCGGGCTACGGTTGATTATTTTGCAAAGAGATTCAAGTTGGGTGAAGTGTTGATTATTGGTAGTGGTTTGAAGACGATACCGCTCTTGTCATTTACAGAAGCTCATAAGTTGGTGACAGAGGGAGCTACGGGATTTATTGCTTATCTTCTCAACAAGCCGAAAGATCAAGCAAAGGTTGAGGATACAGTGGTTGTGAAGGAATATCCCGATGTGTTTCTGGAGAATTTGTGTTCTTTGCCACCGGACCGTGAGATCGAGTTTGTAATAGACTTGTATCCAGGGAGCAGAGTCGTATTCTAAGACCCCTTACCGTACGGCACCGGCTGAGTTGAAGGAATTAAAGATCCAACTTGAAGAGTTGCTTAAGACTGGATATATTCGACTGAGTTCTTCACCTTGGGGTGCACCGGTTCTTTTCGTTAAGAAGAAGGATGGGACACTAAGAATGTGTATAGATTACCGAGAACTGAATAGGATGACCGTGAAGAACAAGTATCCTTTGCCCGACATTGAGGATTTATTTGATATGTTTTAAGGTTCGGGGGTTTATTTGAAACTGGAATTGAGACAAGGGTACTATCAGTTGAAAATCCGGGAAGAGCACATCCCGAAGACGGGATTCGACACCCGGTATGGGCTTATGAGTTCGTGGTGATGCCTTTTGGATTGACTAATGCCCCGGCAGCCTTCATGGATATGATGCATAGGATTTTCCGTCCTTATCTCGATAAGTTTGTGGTGATCTTCATCGATGATATACTCGTGTATTCAAGGACTCCAGAAAATCATGCTCGACATCTCAGAGTGGTTTTGGATACCTTGAGAGAGCACCAATTATATGCTACGCTCAGTAAATGCGAGTTTTGGATTGATCGGGTAACTTTCTTAGGCCACATTGTCTCAAGTGGAGGTCTAGAAGTAGATCCTTCGAAAATTGAGATAGTCTTAAAGTTGTAGAGTCCGAAGAATGCCTCAGAGGTAAGAAGTTTCTTGGGTTTGGCAGGTTATTATCGGAGATTTTTGCAGGACTTTTCGAAAGTAGCTGCCCCTTTGACCAGATTGACTAAGAAAGAGACTAAGTTTGAGTGGGATGAGGCGTGTGAGACGTGTAACACCCTAAACGGAGGATGCCACATCCCCCGCACTAAGCCCCAGACCCGGTCACGAAATGGAAAGTCCATGCCTGAATCCGAATCATAGCGAACGGGAGACCAACTCACACACTAGGCTAGGCGGATCTAACTTGACAAATTCAGAGTGCAGAAGCAATTAAAACCAACAACAATAGATAGCAGAAGCATTTAAAACAAAACATGCAAAGCAGGTGACGGGTTCAACTAGCATAGATACCTAATCCCGAATATCAACATACATAGCAGGTGACGGGTTCAACTAGCATAGATACCTAATCCCGAATATCAACATACATAGCAGGTGACGGGTTCAACTAGCATAGATACCTAATCCCGAATATCGACATACATAATCCAACATAATAAACAACATAAATATCATCATTATCTAGTAACAACCAAATACTAGTTTACTAACCCCATACGGGTTGAAGTCTAAATAGAACATAAACATAACCTGCAAATGTGAAACATAAATACATAAAATAAGTAGAGTATGCGATAAATGCATCCTAACACCTACTAGACTGACAAGTGTGACTCAGAAGACTCACTTCCGCCTAGCTCAAGCCAAAAGAACCTGCAACTAAAAGATAAAATGAGGTGTCAGTCAACTGACTGAGTGAGGGGGCTAACACACACCCACAATATATATATAGAGCACATCACATATCATAAGGGTGGACTCATGAACCGGGATTAGGGTTTTACACGCTAAAACAGTTGAAATACCCAAAATAGTATAAGTTTGGAAAACCATTTAGAGAAGCCTATCCCGTTTCACAAATCCCATACATTCATAACATATACCCGACAAGTACGGGCTTCCAACCTTTACTCCTCATAACTGAACAGAACATAAAGCAGAATCAATCCATCCTCTACTCCAATGATGGAAGAGCCACGCGTTGGCCCTAACCATCAATAACATACATACACACCCTCAAGGGGTAGCGAACCCACAAGAGTCCTCCCCGGCTGTACACTGAAGGCCCAAGATATCACGTCTCCCTCATCACCCTAAGGTCACGCAATGATATCTCAAATGGAACTACGCACAGGTATATCCCCGACGACCCTAACCGTCCCGGGGGCTCCTTACCCATAGTTCCTCGGATCCACAAACATACATACATACAGATACCAATATTTCATGGCAACTCACTACAGAATCATAACATATCAGAGTTTTCCAAAATAGCTTACATATGCCTTAATACTTAATTTTTCTTCAAAAACAAGGATGGTCCACAAGGTCATAATCATATCATATCCAATACATATTTAATCTTACATAGTATATAACCGCATGCAAGGATTGAAATCGTCATATTAAGGTCATAGGTCGCTTAACTATACAAAATCCTAAACCTCACCTTATGCAAGTAGAGTCTGAGGGTGTGAAGGGCCAAACACTCTAAACCTCGGGCCCACCGGCACCACCAAACTCTGTGACAAGACATACAAAAGCCCAGACTTAGACTCTATATGAACCAAACAAGACGCACGGCGTTGCTCAACATGATCGTGGTTATGCATAAGTGTTCATGTTGTGCTTGGATGAGGTGTCGTGGTCATTCAAGGCATATCAATGCTCAACAAGGTCATATTTACAAGCAACCATCATGCAATTCCATATCCAAAGACGCAAGATCAATTTAGGAAGTCAATGTATTCACAAAATGCATATTAAATCATCCAATGTCACAGGGTTCAATTATAATGTTAGAATTAAGCATCAAGTTCATGTCGAGTTGTAAAGTGCATAAGTAAGAGCAACTTGGTCATATAAACTTACAAAGTTGTTGTACGTAAATGGCATGCTTGATACAAATAAAGAGTGCATTTAATTCACTTAAGATCATACTTTACAACTTCACAACATGTTTGGTACACAAGCTCAAGTCATATTCATAGTTTCATAAATATTACACTTACTTCCCCTAAGTTGATTACTAAGCATAAATGTTCGTTTAAAGTGTTTATACAATTATTCAACTAGGAATTAATTACTTACAAACATGACAATTATCAATTTATCGTAATTCATAATATACCATTTTCGATTAGTAAGAGTAAATCAAGATATTACAATTCTAACTCCTATCATGCATCAAGTCTCAAGTTGTTCAAGCATCTTTCATGTATCTCAATTTTATATTTGAAACACAATTTACAATAAACACAACATTGAGAACGTCTCAAATTCATATAGAGAAATCACAACATGTTCGTTCTTCTAAAATATTATTCAAGTTCATTTAGTCACATAAGAGATTAGTTTCTAAATATTACACTAACACCCCTTCGTACTTAACAAATAGCGTAAATTCATCACATCGGATTCAAATTGTAAATCGAAACATTCATGCATATCACAATCCATTCAATACTTGTTTTCGTATATGATTGGAATACATCTCGATCAACAAACCAACAATAACCAATTTATTTGCACTTAAAACAATTAATTCAAATAATCACAATTAAGCAAAATAATTCGTAATAAATAGATCGAGTGTCCGATTAACGAACGGAAAGCGGCGTTGGACTCACCGCGTCGAGACCGACATTTTGTCCGAAAGTCACCGGAGTGCCGCCACCGAAGCCGCCGGAAAGTCGTCGGGCCGCCACCGTGCCGCCGTCGAAAGTCGCCGGAAAAATCCCGAAAAATCAGTCCTGAATGAAGTCTTCGTGCCCGTTCCGAATCGTCGATCAATTTCTGGAAATTCCAAGCCGATTGTCCTAGATCTGAAATCTAAGAACACGAAAACCCTAAATCTTCAAACTCAAATTACTTCCAAACCGGTGAACCAAAATGCGATCCGTAAAAGGCATTGTCTTACCCGTGACGAGCTCTTCGAAAGCCCTAAGGTAGCTCGCCGGAAAAATCCTCGGAGCTAGCGCCGCCGTTGCACAGCCACTATGCTGCCGCGATCCACCACCAAACCACCGAATCTGGAGTCACGTGATCACAGGCCACTAGTTCTTGTCGTTCCGAACAACTTTCATGAAGAGCCTGAGACCAAAAGATGGCTGGAAAAGGCCCCCGTTGGCCGCCGAAGTTTCTGCCACCGCCCACGTCGCCGGAACCACCACCTACGGCCAAGATCTGGTGAAATTGATGCCGGAAATGAACTCAGGGGGTCGAAAAACCTTGGAAACCATCAAGCCCCGTCGAAAACCACTGCCGGAAGGCGGCGAAACCCGCCGCTACATTAACTCGGGCCACCGCCCGAGCTTTGGGCGGCGCGTGCGGCGCCGTCGCTGCTCCGATGGCCGCACCGCCGACGTCAAACGAAGCGTCTGGAAGTCTACTTTCTGGGAATGGGGCACGTGCATCAAGAAGATGGCCGGAAACCACCGCGAAGGCCGGCGAAGTGGCGGCGGTCTGACAGCTCCGCCGCTGCTACTGAAATCCGGCCATAACTCCACCACCATTCTTCGTTAGGCCATGAAATTGGTACTCTTGCGTCGGTCTCGCCGAGATAATCGAAATGGACTATTCGTTTATTGAATTCCATCGAGAAACGATCGAGTTATGGGCTCGTAACCGAAGCCGCGCATAGTGACCCACGGGAAAGAGAGTGGGAGAAGAGAGAGAGAGAGAAAGGAGATTTGGGAGAAATGTGTCTTGTGCACAAGCTATATACAACCGGGTATCCTTATCGCATAGCAAAGAGTAATATCGCGTACAAATAATCGTAAATAAAATTGGTAAAGTTACGAATAAACATTCAAGCTCCGAATTAATTTTATAAATTAAAATGAAAGAGAGAGATTTACCAATTAGAGTTTAATTCAATTTAATTTTAGAAACCTTTCGTACAATTTAATGACACTTTGTAAACGCATGATTGACAATTAATCTCAAGGAATTCAAGTAAACCAAAATTAAACAAGTTAAGTAACATGATGGATTTAAAATCAGCTTGACAATTATTTCATGGAATAAATTTGAATTAAATCAAATTAGACAGTTAGGGTTAAATATGCGCGTAATTAATCAAGTTGACAATTAATCTTAGAATAATTCGAATGATCACATATTAAATTGGATTTACATTTAATCACATAATTCAAGAACTCTTAAATTAAACACACACAAGTGTAGAGACTTACTTGTTGATATCGTCAGGACGCCCTTCGAGAATACGGGGAGTCACAAGACGAGCTTCCAGCTCTTGAAGGAAAAGTTAACCACTGCACCCGTGTTAACACTTCCCGAAGGTACAGAAAGTTATACGCTTTATACGGACGCCTCGAAAGAGGGTTTGGGATGTGTATTGATGCAACATGGAAAAGTGATTGCCTATGGCTCAAGAAAGATGAAAGAGCATGAACAGAACTACCCCACTCATGATCTCGAATTAGCAACGGTAATCTTTGCTTTGGGTAAGTGGAGACACTATCTCAACAGAATTTCTTTCGAGATCTTTTCCGACCACAAGAGTCTCCAGTATTTATTCTCTCAGAAGGAGTTGAACAAGAGACAACGGTGTTGGATGGAGTTCCTTACGGATTTTGAGTGTACAATCTGGTACCATCCCGGCAAAGCCAACTTGATCGTAGATGCGCTTAGTAGGAAGGCTAACGTGTCCAATGTGAAAGTGTAAATCGGGGTTGAAGAAGAGCCTTTTAAGTTAAGAGCTAGTATTCGGAATATTTCGGTTCAGCCAGATCTTAAGCAGGGATTGTTTGAGGCTCAAAGGATTGATCCCGAGGTTCAGAAATTAGCAGAGAAAGCTCGAGCAGATCCAGAGCGTCCGTTTGGGTTCGATGGTATGGGACTTCTAAGGTTTAAGAATAGAATTGTTGTGCCTGGAGAGTTGAAACGGATTATTCTTGAAGAGGCTCACCGGTTAGGGTATTCGATACATCTCGAAGGGAACAAAATGTACAAGGATCTAAAATAGTTTTACTAGTGGAATGGTTTGAAACGGGATGTGATCAACTTTGTAAAGTACTGCATGACCTGTCAAGTGGTGAAAGCAGAACATCAGAAACCATCGAGGCTACTTCAACCATTACTGATTCCAGAGTGGAAATGGCAACAAATTGCTATGGATTTCATTTCGGGTTTACCAAGAGTGAAAGGTGGCCTTGATGGGATTTGCGTGATTATGGACCGTTTAACAAAGTCTGCTCATTTTCTTGCCATCCGGATGTCCGACAAGGTAAGTAAGCTAGCCAAGAAATATTGTGATGACATTGTCAGACTTCATGGGGTACCGGTTAGCATCGTGTCGGATAGAGACCCGAGATTTACTTTCAAGGTTTTGGAAAGAGCTTCAAAAGAATTTAGGATCAAGGCTTCAATTTAGCAGAGCTTTCCATCCTCAGACTGACGGGCAGTCCGAAAGGTTGATCAAGTATTTGGAGGATATGTTGAGGGCGCGTGCTTTGGATTTTTAGAGCTCGTGGAATGAGCAGTTGCCGCTAATCGAGCTTGCCTACAACAATAGCTACCAAGCCTCGACAGAGATGGCACCGTATGAAGTTCTTTATGGCAGAAAGTGTAAGTCTCCGTTGTTCTTTGATTTGGAGGAATGGAATTGGACTAAACAAGATGGCGTGAAAAAAGGAAAGAAAAAGGAAAAACCCTCTAAGGTCGTGCAAGATGCAATCGACAAGGTCCAATTGATTAGACAACGGATGAAGGCAGCTCAAGATCGACAGAAGAGTTATGCTGACAAATGGAGAAAGGATCTTGAGTTTGAGGTTGGAGATAGAGTCTTTTTCAAGGCTTCTCCACGAAAAGGGTTTTCAAGGATCGGTAAAGGAGAAAAGTTGAATCCTCGCTACTTAGGACGGTTTGAGATTCTAGAGAAGATTGGGGATACAGCTTACCATTTGGATTTGCTGCCAAATTTAACCGGAATTCATAATGTGTTTCATGTTTCACAACTCCGAAAGTATTACAAAGACGAATCCGAGGTTCTACCGGTTGAAGAAGTCGAACTAGAGCCTAATCTCACCTTTGTTTAGAAGCCGAATAAGATTTTGGATCGGAAGTTTTAGGAACTCAGAAATCACGTGCAAAACGGAGGATAAGATGAAGAAGCTCCACCCTGAATTGTTTCCGGGCGAGCAGTGAATCCGAGGGCGGATTATTTTAAGGGGGGAGTGGTTGTGACGCCCCGACTTTTCATCCGTACAGGTATGACCTATGTGTTTACTATTTGTGCAATTTAATTGATTATTTGCTTAAATTTCGTTATTCATTTCATAATTCGTCATACTTTCATTTATTTCTTATTCATTTTGGTTTTTATTTGAATTTTGAACGCATTACTTATATGAATATGAATATGCTTTGTTTGATTCCGATTTGATTTCTGTTTTCCGTGTAAACTTGGTTTGAGTGAAATATGTGCCTTATGATTGTGTCTATATGCTCGTTGCATGATTTCATTCTTGTTTGTGTGAGTGTTGGATTCGTTTGTGTGATCGGAACTGAAAAGGGGCTAAAGAGCATTTAGCACCTTGTGTTCCGGATGGCGCAACTTGAGCTCGGGAACTCGGAATTGAGTACCGTCACCTCCATTAGACTCGGATCGACGATTTGGATCAAATGGAACAAACCTTATATTTTTCTAAGACCATTTGAATCCCCGAATTTCAACCGAAACGAGCACCACGCACCAAAAGTGACAACCATTGACAATTGTGAGCTTACGGACCTATACTAAAACACCCAGACCCTAAACCCATGACCTATACCACTTGCTGCACTCTCTCTCACCCACTTACTCAACCCCAATCAACCCCCCCCCCCCCTACACAAGAAAATTCAGCCAAAAGAAGAGAAAGAGGAGAAGAAAAGAAGAGGAAGAAACCACATTTCACCTTGTGAGAATTTGAACTCATCTCACCATCTTCTTCCACCATTTCTTGAAGGTAAGTCCATAATTGATATGTATATATCCTTGTGGTCATTTTAAGTTATATATTGCATGAATTCTCCATGTTTTGATCATGATATGGTGAAGAGGATGAATAGTAAGGGTTAGATGGATTTTGGAGCTTCAATCTTGTTTCCTTGGATTTTTCTTTAAGTTCTTGAGTATTAATTGATCCTAAGACATGTATTTATGATGCTATGGACTTATATTGCTTGGTTGTTGAGGATTAAAGGATATGACATTAATGAACTTGGAGGTTTTTGGAAGAAAATATAATTGATCCCATCTCTTGCATGTGTTGCATGTTGTAGCTTGATTTTAACTCATTATTTGACTTGAAATGCATGAACTTTGAGCATTTGCACTTGCCTTAATGTCTTAGCTTGGAGTATACTTGGCTTGATTGTGTTTTTGGGGTGAAACAAGGCCTGAATCTCGAAGAATTCAACCCCAGGAGCACCTAACGAGAGATGATTTCAAGTTTATGGGAAGCCAAGCTACTAAAGGTTCTATCTTCAAATAAACGGAGTAATTTTCCAGATTCAAGCTGAATTGTCATGGTGTGGGGCTGAATTGGAAAAATATGAAATAACAAATGGAAACGATAAAGAAAGACAAAGAATGGTAGGAGGAAAATTTCATGTTCTGGGGTAAGCCATGGGAAGGTGAGTTTATTTGATTACTTGAACTCATAAAGGATGAATCGAGGAAGCTTTGATGAAATTACCAACTATGGTGAGGGCTAGAACAAATTTTTTAGATTAACTCTTCGGGAAAAGATAAAATACCAACTTCATTGGGAGTAGAAGAAATTGGGGCCAAGAATCACAATCTTGAACCACGAAGTCATACAAGTTTTACATCTAGGAATTAGTTGGGGTAAAGGTCGGAAAACACTTAGACATCACTAATCGGGAAAGAATTGGATTTCAGAAATTTCAAATTTAAGTCATGGAAATGTATAAGTTGATGTCGGGGAATTTTGAAAAAATTTAGAAGACCGTGGGAAAATGAGAGATGATCAACAATTCGAAACAGGCTTGCAATTCAACAAATAAGGAATAAGTGACGGGATAAGTTTACCACAACTACGGTGGCAGGTTCAATACATTCATAAGCACGTGCATCATATGTTACATTAATTTAATTTGACTCCTATTTATGTGTGTTATCATAATTGTTATTCGAGATTGCATACTTGACGTGTTAAGTACATTGTTAAATTATTTAAAATTCTTTATTGATATGCACATCTTTAATTAATATAATTGCTCCAATGTGTCGTATCTTTAATTATCTATAAATGTGCTACGTACATTGGCATTTTAACCTCACATGCATTTTAAGTGTTTTCTTGATAGAAACTTCTTTCTCCACCTCATATATCAAGCATTACTTCAACCGAGACACAACCAAAGTATGACAAGGAAAAAAATGGGTCGCTATTCTTACCACTCGCTTCAAAAGTAAACGTGAGATAAAAGGTCCGAACAAGTGGTGAGATTGGAACCGTCTATATCAAGGAAGTTGAGTTGAAGAAGTCGAGAATCTCCAAAGTAAGGAGTGGTGTTATGAGCCAACAAATAAAAATAGGCATTCTTAAGGGGGAGAGTTGACAGGAAATAACCTCAAATTTATGGATTAGCTCAATCTGACTACTTTCAATAGAAGCAGCAAAAATGCAAAAATTCTCAACAATGGGATTTCTTGAAAAGGGAAAAGGGAAGGAATTAGAAGATTTTGACACTTGACGATTTTCTAGATTCGGATGAAAATTATGTGAGAAAAATTTCAGATAAAGCTAGGTGCTCCAAGAACCGGAGGTGAATATTTGAGATAGGATGGTAAATTTAGTGCTCGGTTCGATTTCCAACTGGGGTGGAGGAATTTTTGGGAAAGAGATTGGAAGTGATAGGTAATTCAAGAGAATTAGAAAGAAAAGGATCATTGATTGAGAAATGGTAGAACAAGTTCAAGAAGTTAGACGGAAAATATATGTGTTTTATTTTCTTAAGGGAGAGAGCCGGCCGGGGAAACAACTTAAAGCCAATTTGGACCTCACTTGGGAGAGTTGAAACTTCAAGAAAAGTGGTTCTTTCCTTTCCTCTATTACAACCATGTAAATGAAGTCTGCAATACCTTAAATCTCACGCGTCTAAAGTTCTCAAAATGGAGATTCCTAAAGCCATAAGGAGGCATACTTTGCTCAAAGATGAGAATTCTACAAGGAAGGCGATTGTTATTCAAGATCTACATGAAATGACCAAAAAGGCGCTACACTAGGGTGCTAGATAATAATAATTTGATGGGATCATCCTATATAGTAAAGGATCACATGGGAGTCGATTCAACCGATGTTGGAAAGGGAATACTTAGTTGAAAATATGTTAAATGAACAAGATTGAATATTAAAGTTTAAGCTGCTGAAGGTTAGGCCGGGCATCTAAGACAGTTGAGAGTGAATTGTGGAAATGAATGAGTTAGATGGAGTTAAGTCAAGTACACATTTAGGAATGGAAACTTCGAACTGTTGTGGTGGAAAGGATAAAGAATTCGATCATGGGATGAAGATCAGGGGGGTTATTAATATATATATACAGCGGGCATTTTGAGGCATGGTGTTATGGTTCAAAGAAATCCCAACTAAAGAATTAAGTGTTGAAACGGACTACCACTATAGAAGTTTTCTAAAGCAATGGTGAACGGTACATCTAAGCATGCATATCACGTGTATCATAGATTTCATAGTTAACATATACAATTCCTTGTTAATTGCAAATTGCTTTTATATGATCGGAGATTGATGTAGTTGATCTTGCTCTATTTGCTCCTTATGTGATAACTATTTAAATGTGTCTATAATTGTTCTCTTGAATTGTTATTTTGTGTGAGTGAAAGATGGGGTTCTCTCATTACTTGGTTGAGAGACGGGGTTCTCTCATTACTTGTTGGAGAGACGGGGTTCTCTCATTGCCTGCCTGAGAGACGGGGTGCTCTCATTACTTGTTTGAGAGACAGGGCTCTCTCATTGTTGTTTTAAGTTCCGAACTCGAGAGTGGACCTGGGGACCAAGTCCTCTTAAGGGGGAGAGAATTGTAACTCCCGATTTTTCAATATTTTTTACATTATGTGATATCTTATGAATTTACATGAAAATTATCGTTAACGTGAGAATTTTCGTGAATTAATTTCTATTGTGACTAAATGCTCATAGGTGTCCTTACTTGACCATTATTTCAAACGTGTGGACTAATTGCATTAACATAAATGGATTTAATTGACCAATTGTCATGGAACGAAACTTGATTGCATGCATTCAAATACTTGAGGGACTTATGTGCAAAATGTGGTGATTCATGCTAGTAAGTGGAAGACTTTTATATCATATCTTATACATTCATCTCTTCTCACATATTTCATTTCATTTCATCAAAAAATCCCCCCCCCACACACACACACCAAAACACAGGAGAAACACCAAGAAGAGAAGGAAGGAAGATTTCATCATTTCAAGTTTAAATTCAAGGAAGAAAGTTGCATAAATTGGAGCATCATCACCATATCATCCTTTCATCCTTTCCTTCTTCATTTCAAGGTAGAATGAGAATTTGATTGATTTCATGAATCTTTGATTGAGTTGGGTTTGATGATTTTGGTATGATTTATTGTTTATAATTGATTAGAAGCATGCTTAGGATCATTACCCTTGAAAGCTTGCATGAATTCTTGAATTATATGAGAGTTGGATACCATGGAAATATATGGGGTTTGGATGATGATTTCTTGATGAATCAAAGCATGTTTCTTGGTTTAAATGGTATCTAATTGATATATATGAGCTATATACTTGATATATGACAGTTTTGGGTCGGATTCTTGCTTTGGTTGGATGTGGGAAGGCTTGGGAGCGAAAATTCAAGCCTTGCCCTATTTTTCCGAAGCCTTTCGCTACTGCTGGAATTGGGGGTCGCACCCGTGACCCTTTCGTGACCATTTTTGGTCGCGGCCGTGACCATTTTACAAGTCGAGAAGTTGGCCAATTTCCTTTGGGGCCGCGACTGCTTTTCAGTACAATTTTGTCGCAGCCGTGACACCCTCATCCGAGTTTCGATTGACCTGATTTTTAAACCGAAGGAAACCTCTTGAAGTTTAGAACATTATCCAATTGGAATCACCTCAATATCTTTTCTAAATTGTGAGATATAATTAATTCTTTTTGGTGTCGCCACTTCACCGGAAAACTGCTTTCACCCAACTTCAAGCTTCCGCCATTTCCTCCTCAGTTTGAACTAAAAAATGAGTCATATATCATCGGAAAGGTCTACTTGTCTAGTTTCATATCCAACAAAAAAAACTCAATTCCAACTTTTAGAACTCAAGATATTCCAGTTTTCCTACATCATATGTATTTCCGAAAATTGTCGATTTTTGCCCAACTTCACCAAAACCTTTCTTCTTGCATTCTTTTCACTCTCTTAGCTCCCGTATGTGAATTATATGAAGTATATGCTTGATTAATTGATAATTATGCTCCTATGTGATGCTTCTTGGTACTTAATTGCTCAAACATGATTGTGCAACTCCATGCTCTATACGAATTGAACTTGAAATAAGTGAATGATGTGAATACGTGACTCCTTGAGAAGTAATTTCATCTTTTAGGTATTAATTGGTTCTCATACATGTTCAAATGTCACTTGATTTCTAAGTTATTTGGATATTAAGGTGTTGGGAGTTTATTTATTTACATGAGCATTGTCGTCTCGTCTCACGAGTACACATTATTTCGTTTCTTGTCCAGTTCTTCTCTAGGGCGGAGATCATTGATCGAATAAGCACTATCTTGCGTTCTTATCTTGTTTCGTCGCTTGTCAGGTGAGGTTTAATTTCTAGTTATATAGAACCCGTACAACACTTATGTGGACTTCAGCCAAAACGTATACATATATCTATAGTTTTCCGTAAACCTCAAATGATTTGCAACTGAATCACTACTGTTGTACTGAATTACTGTTACTGTTATTGTTACTGTTATTGAACTGAATTGGCTGTATTGTGGCGAGTATATTGTACTGTTCACTGTGGGCCCGAGGGTAGGATTGAGTCAACCGGGAAAGCTTGGACTGACGGGTAACTCTTGTACTATCCTCACAACTTTTGGGATGACCCCTGAATCCACTAGGAGATTGGTGGAGGAAGGAGTTCCAGGCATAGGGAATCGTGAACCCTATGCTCACACTGATTGGATGGCGGGGCCTTGCAATCCCCCATCACCCAGAGGAAGAAAGAGTTATTGAAATTGCTAATTGTGCACTGATATTGATTGCTTGATCACTTAATCACTTAAAACCGAATTATTGTACACTGTCAGAGAAAGGTTGGAGAATTGCCCTCACTCGTCGGACCACTGATTGATTGAACTGAAATGATTTAATTGTAAATTGATTAGTTGTAATCTCGGGCGAGTTCTATTTTATTCTTGAACTTATATTGCTTTCTTTTATAAAATCTTACCCGAGATTATAGCTTGCATGGTAATTGCACTTATATCTATTAAAGCCCTCACTCAGTCTTTCATAGACTGACACCTCACATTTTCAGGTCTTGCAGGACGAGTGCTAGGCGGGGTTGAGTCGAGTTTTGTTGCTTTTGGGTCTAGCGTTTATCATTTTCCTTTTTCCATGTACATTATTGATATATTCCTAGTTCTTATGAATTGTTTTTGGTATCTATGTATATTATAACTTATACTTGAAAAGTTTGGAGTTGCAAATTATGGAAATATTGTTTTGGAATCGAAAATGGATAATGAAATGAATGTATCTTACTATGCTTCCGTTTTATTGTATGCATGTTGGTATGTAATTGAGGGTTAGTCCCGCCTAGCTAGAGAGTTTTTTTTTTATTATTTTCTCCTATTCGTTATAGGTTTGATTCATGTATAGGTACTCGTTCCATATGTGGATTGAACTATAGCGCGGGGGATGTGGCTACCCAGCGTTCCGGGTGCTACAGTAACACGTTCCGGGTGGCTACCTACTCGTTAAATCAATAAATTCTATGTTTCGTTATTTTCTTGTATTTTGCATTCATTTATTGCAGATTCCAACAAAAATTTGTGTAAACAACACTTCTAGAAATTGTTGCAATAATGGTCCCGCTTACTTCGTCGAGTCGGGATGTGACGGGCCCTTAGAGTTGTGGATTCAACCTTTTGATTAAAGAAGAGAGTTTGATAATTTAATTAAGAATTTTACTATTTATAATTCAATTTAAGTGTGATAAGAATCTTTCAAAGTAACCCCCACTGAACGAAGAAAACATGTTTAACCGAAAGATGTAAGGTTATAAACTGTTTTATTTTTCAATACTTTCTTTATTGGAGGGGCAATGGCTAATAAACTTTTGAAACCACTTCACATAAATACAATAAACAAAGCCCAATATTCCTCACTTCGATATCAGTGATATGCTCCCAAAATGGCGTGGGCCAAAACTTTGTTGTCCAAACTACAGTAGAAGTCATAGGCCCAAAACAAAATCCAAGAATTATGAAAAATATAGCTTCATTTCTTCATTTTGTATGCAGAAAAAAAAAAGTAATTAATACAAACTACGTATCATTATATATCATTATTTTGAAACATAACTAGTTTGTTTTTTAAATTCATTTTTGTTTTCTTTTTTGGCTTTTAGACATTGTGGAGATCTAATATAATTAAAATCCTCTCTGCCTAATTATTTCAATCATAAACAAAAAATTTATACTTGAATCATATTTAAAGAATCTAGTAACTTATCTCACCAATTCAAACTCACCTTTGATTCGAACTACTTATTGAAACGTCTTTTTCCCTAGTGGAGTTAACTAGCGCATCTTATACATTTTGGGTGTACAATTCATGCGTATTTGTTGAGTATTCCTTTCAATTTCTTGTTAAGAGTCATATTTCAAAATACACACAGTGTATCAAAGACAATTCTTATATCCAATTGGGTTGTAGCGTGGTAAATATATTTTTTTAATTTATCCGCGGTTAAAAAATTAGGTTTAGACCACTAAGTGGTTTATATTAGTGGTTCGGCACTATACTATCTTAACCAAAGGTCTCGAATTCGAGCCCCATGGGAACGCAACTACCGTTGATAGAGAGAGTTTTACACCCTAAGTGGTCCGTCTCGACTCGACCCATGAAAATGGGCTATAGAACAAAAATAAAAAAGTAGGTTTAGAACCTAATTCAAATCTTTGGGAAATGGACAATTACACAATGGGAGGATCGCCATAACATACGGCCTATTGCAAATGTCCATAATTTAATAGTCAATAATTCATATTTTGCTTTTGTTAAATGGCAAATTATTGAACAATCCCGAGTAAGGTAACAATGTTATCCTAAACCCCCGAATTTGAAATTCAACTATTTTACATCCCTAATACACTACATATTTTTTCAAAACCCCCCTAAATCGCATAAAATTACCAAATTATCCCTACTAAAATTGAATAATCACATGCCATACCAAGCATCAAACTCCCTGCTTCATCGGCGAGAATTTCACATTCTTCACCATCTCCCACCACCGCCCGCCACCGTTGAACGCCGCACACCACCGCTGACAAGTGTAGAAGAAGTAATTAGAGAATCAACGGCCGACACACCCACGTTAGAGAAGAAACCCCTACATGCTACCAACCACTCCCCCACAACGCACACTCGGGTTTAGCTCGTCGTTTAAATAGTAAGGTGTGAGAGGAAGGTACGTCACACCCAACATGTCGAAGTTAGTTTTCTTCCATAAATGGTCAGAAATTCAATTTTTTTCCAGCCTATTCCAGTTTCTACTTGGTATTTGATGATTTTAACTCAACAAGTAAGGGTTTCAGTAGTTTGTTAAATAATAAATATTGAATCGATTTTTATTCGATAGATGGTTCGCTCAATGTCGACGACGCCTTCGATGATTGTTCCTTCCCCAGCTGAAACAAGTAGGGGAAAGAGAAAAATATCAGAGGTAAACATCCATGAGGCTGATGAGGGTCCGCTTTCGAAGAAGCGGGTGTTTTCGATTTTGCATGCGTGTTGGAGAGATTCAGTGAGTTTCTCTCTAAAATTCGTGACCAAATATCTCCGGGTCAACTCGATGCAGTTAAGAAATCGTTGTTCGGTTATTTTGTGGGAGCGTCTATTCAAAAGGGGAGCATTAGCAGAGTTGGGTTCTTGCTCGATTACTACAACTGCAGGACCAATACATTTAAATTTGGAAGCCAAGAAGTTTTATTTTGTGAGAAGGAATTCAGCATTGTTATTGGTATGCGGCATTCCGGTCATCCTGTTGTGGTAGTGGGCAAGAGTAAATCCAACACCTTGATCAATACCTCATGTGTCAACTGAGTTTGTGACGAAATTGAAGGACAGCGCCACAGGAAAGACAAAGAAGAAGACTGTCCCTTATATTGTCCCATCTAAAATCAACGAGTTCATGACGCACCGGGTGAAAAGTGACTATGCCATGACCCTGAACGATGTGTCTTCAACCGTTATGTTCTCATGTCGTTATGTTATTTTCCCTCTCATGACAAATTCTCACTGGCATATGTTGGTGTATGAGACCGAGCACAAACTTTTCAGTCACTACAACTCAATGCATACAGAAGAAGCTGCCACTGATGTCGCAGTATACTCAGATTTTCTCTGGAAGTTGTGGATTAAGAACAATGTTTTCAGGAGTTCCAAAGAGAGGGAATTGGTGCGGGTAGTAATGAGAATTCAGGATAAGAGGAGCAGTGATTGTGGCGTATTAATGTGTCTGTATGGTGAGATGCTTGTTCGAGAGACTGACGAGTTCAAGACATATGCCGAGACGTGCAGCATCGCTGAACACCGTTTTAAGTTAGCCAATGTTTTTCTAGGAAAACAATCTGGTTCATCTGTATAATTGAAACTGTAATTTGATTGTTATTTATTGTTTTTGGATATCTTTTACGAATTTTAGTGTCCAAAAAGTGCTTTGTCCAGTGAAAGGGAAATAATGCGTAATTAGATGGGTGTTTTGTCCAGTGAAAGGGAAATAATGCGTAATTAGATGGGTACTTTGTCCAGTGAAACTGTAATAACGCATAATTGGATGGGTGCTTTGTCCAGTGAAAGGGTAATAATGCGTAATTGGATAGGTGTTTTTTCCGGTGAAAGGGTAATAATGCGTAATTGGATGGGTGCTTTGGCCAGTGAAACTATAATAATGCGTAATTGGATGGGTGCTTTGGCCAGTGAAACTGTAATAATGCATAATTGAATGGGTGCTTTGTCCAGTGAAAGGGAAATAATGCGTAATTGAATAGGTGCTTTGTCCGGTGAAAGGGTAATAATATGTAATTGGATGGGTTCTTTGTCTAGTGAAACTGTAATGGTACTTTATTTATTTATTGATTATCCACAACATTACAGTAATGATACTCAAGGTTTATTGATTACTATCCATTACAATAATGATACTCAAGGTTTATTGATTATCCACAACATTACAGTAATAATACTCAAGGTTTATTGATTACTATCCATTACAATAATGATACTCAAGATTTATTAATTATCCATTACATGTTGTGGGTACTTTATTGATTATTGATTTATTGATTTCCCTTTCACTGGACAAAGTACCCATCCAATTACGCATTATTTCCCTTTCACTGGAGAAAGCACCCATGCACCCATCCAATTACGCATTATTACGCTTTCACTAGAAAAAACACCCATCCAATTACGCATTATTACCCTTTCACTGGACAAAGCACCCATCCAATTACGCATTATTTCTGTTTCACTGGACAAAGCACCCAGACAAAGCACCCATCCAATTACGCATTATTTCCCTTTCACTGGACAAAGCACCCATCCAATTACGCATTATTACCCTTTCACTGGACAAAGCACCCATCCAATTACGCATTATTTCCCTTTCACTGGACAAAGCACCCATCTAATTACGCATTATTACCCTTTCACTGGACAAAGCACCCATCTAATTATGTATTATTTCCCTTTCACTGGATAGAGCACCCATCCAATTACGCATTATTACCCTTTCACTGGACATAGCACCCATCCAATTACGCCTTATTACAGTTTTACTGGACAAAGTACCCATCCAATTACGTATTATTTCCCTTTCACTAGACAAAGCACCCATCCAATTACGCATTATTTCCCTTTCAGTGGACATAGCACCCATCCAATTACGCATTATTACAGTTTTACTGGACAAAGTACCCATCCAATTACGTATTATTTCCCTTTCACTGGACAAAGCACCCATCTAATTACGCATTATTTCCCTTTCACTGGACAAAGCACCCATCAAATTACGCATTATTACAGTTTCACTAGACAAAGTACCCATCCAATTACGCATTATTTCCCCTTTACTGAACAAAGTACCCATCCAATTACGCATTATTACAGTTTCACTAGACAAAGTACCCATCCAATTACGCATTATTACCCTTTCACTTGACATAGCACCCATCCAATTACGCATTATTACAGTTTACGCATTATTTCCCTTTCACTGGACAAAGCACCCATCCAATTACGCATTATTACCCTTTTACTGGACGAAGCAACCATCCAATCACGCATTATTACCCTTTCACTGGGCAAAGAAACCATCCAATTACGCATTATTACAGTTTCACTGGATAGAGCACCCATCCAATTACGCATTATTACAGTTTTACTAGACATAGCAACCATCCAATTACGCATTATTACCCTTTCACTGGACAAAGCACCCATCCAATTACGCATTATTTAAAGAACAGTCATTTACACCATAGAATAAAAAATACGAAGACAAAATATACCTCTTCCAAAGACAGAGCATCCTGCCAGGTCCATCATCAACCTAAACTGTCATGTCTCCACCGAAATCTCGGCAAATCTTCAGTTTCTGTGCGAAAATAAATCATATAAACATGATTAGAATCCAGAATTCAACAATATATCCAACAGCATACAAACAGTCAATTTGACACAGGTCCTCTGCATGTTCTCTTGTTATGCCCAGGCCTTTAACATGATGAGCATACTGTAACAACTTTGACGACCTGCGATGGAAACCTAGTCCTCTTCGGTAGACCAGGTTGAGGCCTTACATCGGGAGGCCTGATCTGAACCTCGACATTTGAGTCCATATCAGCATTTGGTATAGGGAAAATAATGTTCTCATATGCTTTTTTATACGCTTCAAGAGAATAAGCATCATCACAAAAATCGTATACTGACCACCCTTTCTTGTCAATGCACGCATAAGCATGCTTGCAGGGGAGCTTTAAGACCTGCCAGTAATTACAAGAACATTCCCGCTTGCCAAGGTCTACTGTGTGTCAGAATTCCCCTTCATTCACCTCAAATGTCACTGAGTTAGCTCGCACAACATCCAAGCTCCTCCCTACTTCAAATTCAGCCTTGACCATCACCTCTATATCCATACAAAGGTGCGTTTGCCATTCATGACTTTGCTCCCTTCTATTACACATCATGGTCATTGGGAGGGATCTCGCATCCTTCACCCAACTGTTCCAACACCCTGCAATGTTGTTGTTGATAATACCAAATCGATTACCAGTAAATAATGAATTGGCCCAACTTTCGGGAGAGGAGTTATTTATGAAATCTACGGCCAAAGGCATTACTTTAAGGATTTTGTTGATGTGCAGGGAGTACTTGGCCCTAGTAGGAGCATATGCTACTGCATTGAATACATTGGTCCAATGTCTTTTGTTCAGTTTGGGATAATGCTTCCTAAGGACCTGCGATATTGACAACTAATAGCCAATTTATTATCAAGAAAAGGAGCATCATATCAACTCATCACATTAATCAGTAAACAAATACATGAGTTCTGAAGTTATCCACCAAATGTCTGAGGCAGAAGGCATGTTGGGAGCCTAGAAATACCCGTGGCACATGCGTAACAAGTCCCAGGTGCCTGTCGGAGAAGAATGTGCACTGTCTAAAATCACAAAGCACAGGCTGACTTTCAAGGGCATGTCTCAACTTTTGGCAAAACCATTCCCAATTCTCATCATTCTCTGAGTCAAAGACAGCGTATGCTATTGTAAACAACTGATTGTTCCCATCCTTTGCTGTCGCACAAAGAAAATGACCTTTGAATTTGCTCTTGATATGAGTGCCATCAAGGAAAACTATTTTCCTACATCCTCTAAGAAATCCTACCAAACAAGCATTCAAAGCCATAAATAAGCGGTTAAACCTATTATCCGGTTGTTTTGTCTCCAAATCACAGATGATGTCTGGATTCATTCGTCTCACAACATCCACATACCAATGGAGTCGGTTATAGGACCCAACATCAGAACCGTGGATTTCATGTGATGCTATCTCCTCCCCATCCACGCAGTATGGTATGGAATTTCCACATTGTGCTCCTTCTGGATATAAGAAACTATACCCTTCGGTCTGTATTTAGGATTTGCCTGGATATGAGCCTTCATTACACTCGCAACCCAATTTGAATCCGTATTGGGGTGTGACCTTTTATTCTTAACAGTTTCCAAACCACAAACATGGTCAAGATTTAACTTTCTGATGGCAAACTCGCCATCTCTCCTACAGTAAGAGGCATATAACCTCCAACTACAGTTCTGATCCGTGCAAATAGCTATAATCTTATCAGTATCATTCTTCAAATATTTAAACTTTCGATTCACAGCAATATGATAATTTTTTAAATGAACCCTGCAGTCATCAGCACCCTTAAAGGTTTGGCCAACGCGACGGATGCAACGACTCCTAGATTCATTGTTATTGGTTGAGTGAACGACTAGGGCTTGACTTGTCGATGTCATTCACTGGTCATCCCTTTTCAAATAAAACACATACCGAACGAATAACGCATCACAGACATATAACAACCACAAGAAAAAAAAACAGAGCAAATTAAAATATCGGGACTTACATTCTCTGAGATGAACTTGAAGGGGGCTGAATTGCTCTCAATTTTGCAATGTATTGTTTTGCTAGACCATGCACTACCACCATACTCTCAACATCTTTTCTTCAAACTAATCCATGATTCATCTTCCATATGGGCAGCTTTGTACTGCACCACATATTCATCACAATCGAAATCAGGCCAATGGGTCTCAATCTCCAAAATCACTTTTGCAAGCATATCACTCTCCCGAAGTTGAAAGACATGATTATCACCTTCAAAAAATACACTACACCATATCGAACCAGTCACCAAGCTGCCGGAATCCATCTTCACAGAGTGGGTTTTCTAGATTTCGTATCAAACAAGTGGTGTCCTCTTCGGTTATCGAATCAAAAAAGCAACAGGAACAATTGGGGGTGCTATGCTAATAGGATTATGGCTGAGACAGCGGCGGCGGTGGCGGCGGTGGACTCAGAATCGCGGGAAGAAGATGAGGGAATTTAGTTGCAAGGTGATGAATCCGAATCGTGTGTGTATCAATTTTAGAGTAAAACTTGAGGGCAAAGCACTCTTTTCAGGTGTTTAGGGGTTTACAAAAAATATGTGTTCTAGTGGTGATCATAAATGAAGAATTTTCAAATTGGGGGGTTTAGGATAACTTTTGAGGATATTTGGTCCTCTTTAATAACTTCCCCTTTGTTAAATTAGTCGGTATACATTTACAACTTATATAATAATAAAGAAATAAATTGGGCATGCTTCCAAAAAAAAAAAAAGAAATAAATTGGGCATGGACCATTTGGATTTCGTTCGTGTACTCTCGCTAAAAAGTAAAGAAGAATCATAGGGAGATTATAATTAGCAAGGTCCACCTCCAAATCAATTTTCGGCGAGTACTGATAATTTTAGTTCTAGTAAAAACCTTGATGGGCAAAAATTTATGATCCATGACGGTGATACAAATTTTTTATTAAAATTTTCATATGAGAAGTATTGAATATGATGCTAAATACAAGTGGTCTATTCAGAACAGTGGAGCTTTCGATCAAGATCTTCTCGCCTCCCCCGTTTAACCTCTAGCTCAAATCGGAACCTTTATGTATCCGTAGGATTTCGACTCAATCTAATAGCCTACCTATCAGGCGCCAATAAAAGAGAAATTTTTGCATGGGCTCATCATTTGATGCAAAACCGATGCGAGAGTCAAGTGCTTTACAATTTACACAATAACACCGTAAAATAATATTTTTAAAAATATATGTGTTTTAAAGATAAAAATTTAATTGTGGTTGTGATACGTGAAGTAAGGGTGCCAGACATAGTCATAACGTGACTTAGTAAAACAACATATAAATTTTTACAATTGATTACCAGATACATATCAGACAGACACAATATATAGGTATCACAAATTTTCGTGCAAGTCGGGAAAATTAAAATATTTAACTAACTATAGTTTAGTAAAATATAATCACATAGGAATATGGCTGACTCAGATAAACAAAATAAGTCGATGAACTTTGAAAATGTAGAAATGTTTTCCAATAGAAAAGAAGGAATGAAACGCGAAACCATCTCTTACTTAGCCTATTCCTTGAAATTTTCTTTAGGGTTCATGGGTAATTAAAAAGAAAGATAAGTGTCACTTTATAGATGTAATGTTTAATATATAATGATTTGGTAATTCTCCCGTCAACAATTAGTTTTAGAGGGTGAATTAAGTTAAACACATTATTTAATATAGTATTAGAGTTCTAGCTATCCTGCAAATATTCATTCCTACAACGCTCTGTTACTGTGCAAAAAATATGCATTCGTACAAATGAGTGATATGTTAAATATCCTACACATGCATATTTCACCAGTTTGGGCGTGAGATTAAATTTTTTAATATATAATGACTTGATAATTATCAATTATCCCTTCAACATTTAATTTTTGAAATGAATTAAGCAATCACATTATTCATAATAACTTCTTCGCAAACATAAAGCATAGTCATAATTCTTCAATGTTAAGGCAAGTGCCAAATGTATAGAACTCGATGCTTCCGAGTTTCATGTTAGAGTTGTGCCCTAGAAGAGCCAAAATAGTTTAGGTCTCTTTTTCTAAACTACTCTTATTAGCAGCAGTTTGTGATATTAATGAAATAATAAATGTAACGTTTCATAGTCGTTTAATTCTATGTGGCCAATTCATCATATCTCATTCAAGTTTATTAATTGCATATTATAACTGTTTGTGTATGGATGAAACCCCAAGGTCACATTAAGCTACGGGGCTTAACCTCGCATAGGGATGGAGGTTATGAAACAAGTGTCTATGGCGTGACCTAAATCAACTCCAAGTCGAAGAGTCTAATAGGCACGGGGATGTTGACTTGACTCGTTTGAGACTTGCTCATACGACGTGCCTTTAAGAAAGGTTACTTTGTTTCATAAGTATTGAATGTAGAGACATTCACATGCGTATGAGGGTGCTTGTTAGGGAACAAGTACACTGAGGATCCCAACAGGAACACCTCAATGGGGTAAGGCTTTTGTGCCTTAATGATGAGGTTGGTTCCCTAGTTATGGTAGTGTCTAAATGGTCCTTAGACTTGAGGCTCCATTGATGCTCTATGCATGACAAGGGCAATGTTTGATATACACCTAGAGATTCGTGGGTTCCATGAATCTCGTTATGGTTGTATGTTGGTATTGTTCGAATCATGTATGGGGGCATATGAGATGCCAACATAGAATCTATCGCTCGTCTAGAAGAACGAGTGAATCACCCATGAATTCTATTGTAGTACATTCCACTTAAATCCTTGCGCAAGGTAGTGAGATCTAAATTAGGCAATGAGTTTCCTAGAGTGTTGGATCAAATGGAATAGCTATTAGAATTAATTCATAGCATTAGGACTAATAGGGTTCTATCATTCCCATGCCCTAAGTCCTAATCGGGGATTAGGCGATAGAAGGATCTTATCTCACGGTATCTATGAGACTGAAAGGTTCACAGCACAATCTTCACCTATTGGATGGGTGGTCATGAGCTTGTCACTAGACATCGATCATGATCTGTAGGTACTGATTAATTAAAAGGAGTTTTAATTAAACAGTGATTAATTAAAAGGGTTCAATTGAATCAATAAGATAAATTGTTATCTGAAATACCACGTTAAGAATGTGGGCCTACTACTATTCATTGGTGAACCTAAGGGGTCACACAATGACTCGAATTGAACAACAAGATTATCTAAAGATCAATAGAGATTGATTGATAAATTAAAAGAGTTTAATTTATAAGAGAGTAATTAATTAATAATTGTATTAATTAATTTATGCTTAATTGTTAAGCTATTGAAAATAGATGTTAAAGAGTTAGCATTAATTTAAATAAATGTATTTAAATTAATTGGACTTGAAATTTAATTAGGAGTAATTAATTTTTAAGTCCACAAATTTAATTAGATATTGGACTTGTGATTTAATTAATGTAATTAAATTAAGTCCAATGATTAAAATGAATATTGGGTTTTTAATTTAATTAAGTAGTAATTAAATATAAGCCCAAGACTGGCCCATAGGGTTTTTGACCTAGGGCTAAGTATTTAAGCAAGATAAGGGAGAGAAATCAAACATCGTTGTTTCTTCTTTTCTGTTTTCTCTCCAAGTCTCTCTCTTCTCTCCTCTGTCAATATTGTATTGAGAATGCCATTAGATAATCAATATCTAATTAGTGTTCTAGTGTGCTAATTGAATAGTTGTTCAATTACGGGTCGTGGACTACCTTAGAGGAATTCCGCGTGGGATTCTTGGAAGAAGATCGGATAGAAGCGGACCGGATAGGTTTTGGAAAACCTTCATATCATCGCCATCAACCGGAAGCGAAAGAGGTATTTGATTCTTCTTTTGTTTAAATCGTAAATCCTGAATCAAAGGTGATCTTGTTTGAAATTCCGATAAAACCGGTTTTATAATCCCTAAAAATTTTAATTTCCGCTGCTTTAGGGTTGACGAATTCCAACATTTCAATCATATAGTGATATATAAAAGATAAAACCAAAACCTGCAGCCATATAAGGTGATAATACAATATAATGTCGTAGCCAAAATTATATAATTAATAAAATGAAAATTTTGACATTTTAATAGAGTAAAACATTATAAAAAAAATAAAAAATAGCCCCTGACTGCTGACTCCGCATCTGCATATTTAATTTAAATTTTCTTTCCAACTATTTTCATTCTATGATCACATTTGAAAAACTAAACTAAATTTTTTTCGAAAAATTAATTAAACTAAATTTAATACAACATATAAATTATATTCACACTCATACTTGTTTGAATTGTCAGCCAGCTCAAATAAGAAGATAAATCTCATTATTTCTAAACAAAATCCTAACCTAATCATTTTAGGTTTTAAAAACACTAAATTTGAGAATTCTATAGTCAAAATTTACGGAAGAACCTTATCCAACTCTTATTAGCACTATTTTATCATTTTTCATAAAAATTTCACGTTTATACATTCTGTAGCACTAGTAAGCGAGGTAGTAATATACTTAATGGAGAATAGTATTAAAACAGAGAAACTACAAGTACTATTTTGTGTTCCACAAAAGTTTATACATTTTGTAGTACTATTAAATAATGTAGTTTATCGAACAGTATTGTGTGAAGTAATTGATATAATATTTTATATTTAAATTTAAAAATACATTCACAAGAAAATTAAAGATTTTATTGAAGATTGAATCCGAATTTAAAATAAACGACATAATAACATTATCAAATTGGCAAAAAGAAAAAAAATCATACGGCGATCTTGTGGATAACAAAGGCGAAATAATCTCAAATAGGTCAAAAACAAGCCATCCTCATCTCCATCACAAACATATAAAATATATAGAAGTAAAACGAAAGAGAATCCCATATTCCCATGTGAACCCTTATTTGTACGTTTGTGCCCCAAAATCATTTCTCAAAGACACTTAAAAATACAAAAATAAAAATGTAAACCCAAGTTGCCGGTTCCCAGCAAAGTTAATTACTCGTGGGTCCCACTTGGGATAATCATTGCTATTCAAAGCAATTAAAAGATGAGGTTTAGGGTGGTAAATGGGTGGGTTGGACTGGGTTTGGGTTGGGTTCATATGGGTTGGGTCTAAATGGATTGGGTCAAAAATGGGTTCTATACTAATGGATTCTTAATGGGTTGGGTTCTTAATGGGTTTTTAATGGGTTGTGGTGGGTTTTAATGGTTTGCTAGTGGGTTCAATAATGGGTTATTAATGAGTTCCAACTCAATTCAAGTACTTAAATGTCCAATATACCCTTCACTAATATATTTAACTTATTTTGGATTTATTTGACCCAATTAATATATTTTCAACCCATTTGGTCTATTTTGAGTCCGTTTTTTCGTTTTTCGTCATGTTCGTTTTATTTTAGACTCGTTTAACCCATTTTTGGTCTGTTTAACCCGTTTTTCGACATGTTCGACCTATTTTGGACTCGTTTGACCAGTTTTGGACCCATTTCACCCAATTTTCAATCTGTTCGACCTATTTTTGACTCGTTCGACTCGTTTTGGGCCTTTTTTACCCGTTTTTCGACCTATTCGACCTTTTTAGGAATCATTTGATCCGTTTTTGACCTATTTCACCCAATTTTCAACCTGTTCGACCTATTTTTGACTCGTTTGACCCGTTTTGGACCCATTTCACCCAATTTTCAACCTGTTCGACCTATTTTTGACTCGTTCAACTCGTTTTTGGCCCCTTTCACCCGTTTTTCGACCTATTCGACCTATTTTGGAATCATTTGACCCATTTCGGGATCGTTTCACTCGTTTTTCGACTTGTTTGTCTTATTTAAGACTCGTTTGACCCATTTTTTGCCATTTCAACCCGTATTTCGACCTATTTGACCTATTTTGGACTAATTTGACCCGTTTTTAACCTATTTCGCCCGTTTTTTGATATGTTTGTTCTATTTTTGACTCGTTTGGCCCATTTTGGGCTATTTTCACCCTTTTTTGAACCTGTTAAATCTATTTAGACTCATTTTGAACCTTTTGAAGCCCATCTCACCCATTTTTCAACCTGTTCGACCTATTTTGGATTCGTTCTACTTGTTTTAGGCCCGTTTTTGACCTCTTGACCTATTTTGGACTCTCTTTTAACTTGTTTTTTGACCTATTTGTCATATTTTGGAATCGTTCGACTCGTTTTGGGCCCTTTTCACCCGTTTTGGATCTACTTTACCCATTTTGGATCCATTTTATCCATTTAGATCCATTTTACCCATTTGTTTCCATTTTACTCATTTTGGATCCATTTTACCCATTTTGAATCCATTTTACCTACTTGGATCATTTTTACTCATTTGGATTCATTTTACCCATTTGGATCCATTTTACCCATTTTGGATCCATTTAACCCATATTTTATCCATTTGGATCCATTTTATCCATATGGATCCATTTTACCCATTTGGATCCATTTTATCCACTTGGATCCATTTAACCCACATTTTACCCATTTGGATCCATTTTACCCACTTGGATCCATTTTACCCATTTTGGATCCATTTTACCCACTTGGATCCATTTTACCTATTTTGGATACATTTTACCCATTTGGATCCATTTTACCCACATTTTACCCAGTTGGATCCATTTAACCCATATTTTATCCATTTGGATCCATTTTACCCATTTTGGATCTATTTTACCCACTTAGATCCATTTTACCCATCTGGATCCATTTATCCACTTGGATCTATTTTACCCAATTGGATTCATTTTACCCATTTGGATCCATTTTACCCACTTGGAACCATTTAACCCATATTTTACCCATTTGGATCCATTTTATCCATATGGATCCATTTTACCCATTTGGATCCATTTTATACACTTGGATCCATTTAACTCACATTTTACCCATTTGGATCCATTTTACCCATTTTGGATCCATTTTACCCACTTGAATCCATTTTACCCATTTGGATCCATTTTACCCATATTTTACCCAATTGGATCCATTTAACCCACATTTTACCCATTTGGATCCATTTTACCCATTTGGATCAATTTTACCCATTTTGGGTCCATTTTACCCACTTGGATCCATTTTACCCATCTGGATCCATTTTACCCACTTTGATCCATTTTACCCATCTGGATCCATTTTACCCACATTTTACCCACTTGGATCCATTTAACCCACATTTAACCCATTTGGATCCATTTAGCTCAGTTGGATCCATTTTAGCCCAGTTGGATCAATTTTACCCATTTGGATCCATTTAACCCATTTGGATCCATTTTACCCATTAGGATGCATTTTACTTATTTTGGATTTATTTGGCCCATTTTAGATCATATTCACCAAATTTGGATATATATGATACGTTAGAGTAAACATGCTAAAAATAGGTTGAAACAAGTCCAAATTGGTTGAACAATTCAAAAAACGGATCAAATGGGTCTAAAATAATCAAACACATAAAAAATCGATGAAATAGGTCTAAAATGGGCCAAACGAGTCCAAAATAGATCGAATAGGTTGAAAAACGAGTGAAAGAGGTCCAAAACTAGTCAAACGAGTCCAAAATTGGTCGAATAGAGCGAAAAACCGGTAAAATGGTCTGAAATGGGTCAAACGAGTCCAAAATAGGTTGAACAAGTCGAAAAACGGGTGAAACGGGCTCAAAATAGATCAAACATATTGAAAAATAGGTGAAGCATGCCCAAAATGGGTTGAATAAGTCAAAAAACGGATCAAATGGGTCTAAAATAATTCAAACACACAAAAAAATCGGTGAAATAGGTCTAAAATGGGTCAAACGAGTCCAAAATAGATCGAATAGGTTGAAAAACGAGTGAAAAAGGTCCAAAACTAGTCAAACGAGTCCAAAATTGGTCGAATATGTCGAAAAACCGATTAAAATGGTCCGAAATGGGTCAAACGAGTCCAAAATAGGTTGAACAAGTTGAAAACACAGGTGAAACAAGCTCAAAATGGGCCAAATAAGTCCAAAACAGGTCTAATAGGTCGATAAATGGATGAAACGGGTCCAAAACTGGTCAAACGAGTCCAAAATAGGGCGAATAAGTCAAAAAACGGGTTAAAATGGTCAAAAACGGGTCAAACGTGTCCAAAATAGATTGAACAGGTTGAAAATTGGGTGAAATTGATCCAAAATGGATCAAACGAGTCTAAAATAAATAGAACAGGTTGAAAATTTGGCAAACGAGTTAAAAATCGTGTTCGTGTGTGAAAATAAGTGTAAAATTATGTTAGTGTGTAAATGTGTGTAAAAAATATGTTATTGTGTGAAAATATATGTAAAATTGTGTTAGTGTGTGTAAATATGTGTTAGTATGTGTAAAAAATGTGTAATTATGTTTAAAAAGTTTATGAATAAAAATATAATATTTAATTTATGGGGAGGGTAAAATAGTAATAAAACATTAAAATTGGATAATTAATCTTAAACCATTAAAGACCCAACTCAAACCCAATATCAACCCACCATAACCCATTAAGGACCCATTACTTTCCTAACCCATCATTGACCCAACCCAAACCAACCCAATTTAAATTTCATCAAAACCAACCCAACCCAACCCACCTATAATGGGTTGGACCCATTGGGTTCAACCCATTTTGCCACCCCCGTTTAGGCGTTTACCTAACGAGAAATTCTTGTATGAGTCGGGTGTGGACCCCAATTTCTACACCCGGCTCTTATTTTATTAAAACAAAATGTGTCTTCCTTTCTTTGCTTTGCCTTTTGTACTTTTGGTTTTCTTTTTCCTTTTTCTTTATAATTTTTTCTTTGGTTTTCTGTGTTGTTTCATTTTTTTGTATTTTTTAAAGTTTGATAAATAATATGTTTCTTTTTTCTTGTTTTATGTCTTTTTTTGTATTTTTGTAAATTTAATAAATAAACACAACATTATAAGTAGAATATATATTACAAAAAAATATATATAATTTTTTTGTAATAAAATATAAAAAAAAAAAAAAATTAGCACACTTTACTAAATTTATGATAAATATGTAATAATTTACTATGTTAAATTTAGTGATAACACTCATAAATATATAATATTTTACTAAATTAAATTTAATGTACAACTTTCATTATGATGGTGCAGGAACTTAGAAGGTTGCTTTAACACCAAACACTTTAAGATTTGTTTAGGAAATGGAAGACCATCACAGGCGTTTGAGCCTCATGAACTGGGTTTCCTTTTGAGCGTGGGTTCTTCCAGCTAGGATAACACCAAGCGTACAAGCGCAAGAAGGATGCAGCTAAGGTATGTGTAACGCAGAGCTTGGGAAGAAGGAAATGGAGGAAAATGTGCCCAGTTTCAGAGTGCCGTGTATTGTGGAGAAGATGACTTGAGGAAGAAAGCATGGGTTTCTTCCTATTTATATGTTAGGGGTGAGAGTGTTTTGGGTATTTTGACCAAGTGGTCTCAAACCTGTGTTGCCCTAACACGTGGCAATCTGTGACGGTATGAAAGTGATGGCTCTGAAAGTGGGCGGCGTGTCAGGTACGAGGTGCGCACTGCCACTGTGTCAGAGGTTGTTGGCGAGAGTCGTGCGCTGGGAGGCTCAAGATCTATCATGCAGGCGTACGGATGCCTCTGTAACGCCCCAGTTTTTCCATTATTCAAGTATGACGTATATGTTAATCAATATGTGCAATTAAATTAATCTTGTATAATTTCAACTATTATTTCTCTTATTAGTTAATTTTGAAAATGAATTCTTGAAACGTTTATGCCTATGTGATTGTGTTTGAGTGTCGTTTCTATTCGATTTGATTTTCGTTTTTCGTGAAAACTTGGTATGAGTGAATTATGAGTATTATGATCATATGTTTTTGCTTTTTTTATGTTTCCGGATTCTTTTTTTTGAGTTTTGAATTTATTTTGAGGTTTGGAACCAAAACGGGGGCTAACGAGCAATTAACGCACCTTTGGTTCCGTATGTGATATCTTGAGCTCAAGAACTCGGAATCGAGTTCCATCACCTCCATTGGACTCGTATCGACAATTCGGATCCGATGAAACAAACCTCATATTTTTCTAAGACCATTTGGGTTCCCAAATTTCAATCGAAACGAGCATCTGGCACCTAAAACGACAAACTATTGACTTTTCTCCAAGTTACGACCCTAAATAACACACCTAGACCCTACCCATGACCTAGCCCACTAGAGATACATCTCCCTCACCCTACTCAGCCCCCACCACCAAACCACCCTCACTCCCACTCAAAAATATCAGCCAAAAAGAGAAAAGAGAAGGGGAAGAAAAGGAAGAAGAAGGAATAGTGTAACCCTTGGAGAAATTGAGCTCATCTCCCTATCTTTCCTCACTTTTTCTTAAAGGTAAGCTCATATTTGTGTAGTTTATTCTCTTGTGATCATTTTATGCTAGATTTTACATGTTTTCTTTAAGTGTTGAATTAGGATTGGAGAAGATGATGAATAGTAGCATCCTTGCACTTTTCTTGATTCAACTTGATTCCTTGGAATTCCTTTGAGATGCATGAGTGCTAAATGATCCTAAAGCATGTATTTAGGTTGGTTTGGACTTAGCTTACATGGTTGTGGTTGATTTATAGACTTGCCATTGATGAAGCTTGGAGATATGGTCATGATGTTTGAATTTTTTATGCTTCTCTTGAACTCTTGGTGTTGATATGTGATATAGCTTGTATGCATGAGTTCTTGACCTGAATTTATATGCTTTTCATTGAATTTTAAGTTGGTTTCTGGTATTTTTGCCCCTTTCTCGTGATTTGGCCCTGTTTTTGTGTTTTTTTCGCCACAGACACAAATCCACGGGCATGGATTTTTCCCTTTGGGGGTGGATTTGAGTCAGTGGGTTTCTGACCAGAATCCATGGGGGTGGATTTTTCCCTTTGGAAACATCCATGGGGGTGGATTCTGCCCTGCCCATTTTTGTTACTCCGGTTCCTTTTTTCTTCGCTCGTTTGATCTTCCTCCACCTCTTTTATGACTTCTTTGATATACTAACATGTTTTATAATATGTTACCTTGTGTGTTATGAAGTTTCATGATTTTTCGTGGAATATTTTCCGAGTTATACCTCAACGTGTCATCATTGCTCCTAATATACGCATGCATGGATCTTTGCTCTCAATGTGAACCCTAATTACATATTTATCTCTTCTTTTTATGATTTATATGAAATGTGTACATGTTAAAGCATATGTTATGATCATTATATGAAATTCATGGATTGACTTAATATGGAATGTGAAAGTTATGAGTTCGAATGGATATGAACGCCACTTATAATGAATGAATTGCTTGTTTATATGCCTTAAAGGCATTAATCGTGCACATGAATGTTTCTATGACACAATATCATCTCTTATGCTTTCATATCGTATTCATTGCATTATCGTGCGTCATATACGGTTCATTTGGAGTCTTGAGTCTCACGTATGCACCATGTTGTTTCTTGTACAGTTTCTCCAGGGCGGAGATATACCGGGTTCATAGCACACTTTCAAGTCCTCTTGTTTTCTCCTTGGTTTTGGTCGGTAAGGTATAAAGGTGGGTTTCTCTTCTATTAGTTATGACAACCCGGTATGTCCCTTATGTGAAGGTTTTAAGCCAAGTATGTATTTATTTATATATATATCGAGTCTTTTCAAAAGAGTCTATGCTTTTCAATGTAAGCCCTTTTCTTTTATGAACCTTTACCCAATGTTTTGGCAAGATCAGTGAACACAATGGTTAATGGGGCCCGGGACTATATGTACGTGGCTATCCGGAGAAGCTCGGGGCTGACGGTGATCCCCGTGCACTAGTCCCAACAAACAATGACGATGCAACCGACCTCGTTAGGAGTTTTAGGGAGGAAGGGGAATCGGGCTCTTGAGGACTCATGAACCTCACTAGCCACTATGTATGAGGTGGTCGGGTCTTGCTAACTCGTCCACCGCCCGGAGGAAGAAGGTGTAAGTGTTTATGTTAATGTTTATGAATGTTAATGTTTATGAACGAATGAAAGATTGTGGTATGATCACTAATGAATGAACGAATGAATGATTGAGGTATGATCACTAATGAATGAACGAATGAATGAATAAATACATACACGAGGAGAAGGTTGGAGAATTCGCCCTCTCGCCGGGCTCACTTATTGACCGCATGAATGATTATGATTATGAATTATGAAATTGATCGTTGTAATCCCGAGCGTTCTTTTCCTTTGCTTTCACCCACTTGGGAAATATTTAATAAAACCTCGTACGGGATTATAACATGCATGTGTAGGTGCTTAAATTCAGCGATATTATATATATTATGCCACCCGGCTTTGTTTTCAGTTCTTTGCAGGTATTGGTGTGCTAGGCGGGATTTTTGGGTCTGTCAAGTCCTATGGTTAGGTCTGAGTCACACTACGCGCATATTGTAAATTGATTTAGTTATGTATTGAATGTATGAAATATTGATTTACATTTATGATATTCGGGACTAGATATTTATGTTAGTTGAACCCGTCAATTGCTAACTGTATTTATGATTGATTATATGTTTTGCTCCCGCCTAGCATAGCGAGTGAGTGGTCCCCGTTTGTCGTGACTTGGCACGTGTATGGACTAGGGATGCAAACGAGACGAGCCAGCTCACGAGCTTAACGAGCTGGCTCGAAGAAGGTTCGGGCTTGAGTTCGAAGTTGACGAGCCGAGCCAGGGCTCGGCTTGTGGAATTTCGAACCCAAGCTCGAGCCATGTATTTCTTGGCTTGTGGCTCGCGAACCAAGTGCTAATTTAAAAAAAATAAAAAATTTATATATATATATACTCCTTAACAGCAACAAACCCTAGCCCATCATTTGTTTGTCTTCCCTTTCCTTCACGCAGCACCAGAGGCATCCAGGTCCCTCGCGCCACCACCTCGGAAACACCACGGCGTCGGCGCCCATCACGGACATCCTCTCTCTTGTGAGTCCACCGTCTAGCGCCACCGCCTCCTCCTCATCAACCGCAGCGCAGCCACCACCTTCTCTCTCTCTCTTTTTTTTTTTTTTTTTTTTTTTGATTTCTTTCCTTGAATATCAGATTTGATAACTTTGGAATGTTAGAGGAATTATTGTGTCAAAATACTATCTACTTCCCCACGTTTTTGTTGCGATTGCATCTCTATGTTCTGTAATTTTTTTCCTCTCGTTTTTGTTTTTTTGATTTAATTCTATGAATTTCAGTTTTGATACTTTGGAAGAATTTAGAGGAACTAATGTAGTATTTTCTCAAGTTTTTGGTCGGATTGCATCCCTATTTTCTGTTTTTTTGTTTGTAACAATCTGATTTTTGCTTTGGCTATACGAAGAAAGTTAGATCTGGTTTTTTTTTTCTGCTTTGGATTGAATGTATGTAAAAGAGGGATCTAGATTTGGCCAAAATAAAATTATTTAGAGGTTTTTGTTAATGGCTCGTGGCTCGGCTCGGCTCGCACGAACCTCACTGCGAGCCAAGCCCGAGCCACTTCAATTAGGGTTCGATGGCTCGCAAGCCGAATCCAAGCCTTATTTTTTATGCCCGAGCCCGAGCTCGAACCTCAAAAAAACACCAAAGCTCGGCTCGGCTCGGCTCGTTTGCATGCCTAGTATGGACTTCCCATTTCATATGTGGGTCGGGTCTCGGTGCGGGGGATGTGATGCCTTCCGTTTGGGGCGCTACAGCCTCTCTTGGGGTAGATCTTACCCGAGCAAGGGTGACGCTCGAAGGGGTACACGAGAGGGTTTCCTCAGGCAGATGACCCACGAGCGTCAAATACTCGAGCGTAAGAGAGGGAGGAGCCATGGTGGAGTGTTTCCCTAGAAAGGGTGGATTTGAGGGACCGTAGCACGAGCGTCGGGTTTGACAGCCTGAACCACCCGGTCGAATAGTGGACCGAGGCGCATGGGCCTGGATTAGTCAACAAGTGAATGGGCTGGGTTGTTCCGCGAGCCCGGTAATAAGAGCATCCAAGCTCTAGGTCTGTAGATGATAACACGTGGACGACGTTGATCCGAGTGTGATTTTGGGCCCCGTCATTTTGCCCCCCAAATTCTGTAGTTACGCTTAAGCGTACTGTAGAATTTTGATCTCTAAGCCTTGACTTTGAATTTTCGAAGGTCAATCTTTTGGAGGGATGTGACTGTTTGTCTTCAGTAACGGACATCCCCTGACACAGTCATAAATGAAGTCCCATCCGCATTTAATGCGGAGTGGAGAAGTGGGCGCGTGGGAATCTGAGTGGGCGCATGCACGTGGGGAGGCGTGAGGCAGTTACCAAAAGTGGGAGTCTTCCAAGGCGGGAAATGATTGCATTTTCAAATCCCAAGCCCTAATTAAATGCCAATTTTCCCCTATAAATAGGGATCCAGAAGGCTTTTGCATCTTTTACTCCTTCAGAGTCTTTCCAAGCACACTTTCAGCAAAACTTTTTTGTGCCTTTCTGCGATTCTCTGCAATTTCCGATGAGCTCTTCTTCGACTTTAGGTAACCTTCTGAAAACTTTGATACTAACCCTAGGTTTAGGCTGTGTTCGAGCGTCTTTGACAAAAATTTCTTCCTGCAACTTTCCACACCAGACCCTTCCTCCCCTCCACCAATTTTTTCACCAAGGATCCTCTGAATCTTCTGAAACAAGACCAACAATGGCGGACAATGTGGTAGATGCTTTGGTGAGGGAGATTGATGAGATGTCCGTGGGGAGTTCTTCCCCTTACGACGAAATTCCTACAGTCATCCCAACGGCAAGGGCCCCAGAGGAAGCAGGCGATGAGGACCTGGGGGCGGCTGTTCAAGGAATGAATAAGCGCAACCCAGTCGGTGTAGACCATTTGTTTGAGGAGATGGATTTGTCCCCGAGGATGCAGCAGCAAGGGGAAAGGGTATTCCCCTTGCTTAACAGCGCTGTAAGGCCACAGGATCATCAGGTAACTGTGGCAATAGCGGCTTCTGAAGGCGAGGCCGGACCATCCGAGCATCAGGCAGAGGGTGAGGCCCCAACCCCCCCCCCCCCCCGGCGCAAACGTCGCCGCCAGGGGAAGGAGCCTTTGACGCAAGTGAGGGTAAATAACCCTCAACAAACTGATAGGACCCCAGATGAAATAGAGAGCATACTGACGCCTGGGGATCTAGAAGACTTGAGGGCTAAGGTATATTGGGATGAGACAATATTCCCCATTCGCCTACCTCTGGAGGGGGAGGGGGCCAACCGTCTGCCACAAGGGATGATGACCGTCTATCTCGATTCCGTGCTAGCCGGTGGTTTAAGGTTTCCTATTCCGCCCGCTGTTGCCAATATTTGTAACTACCTCGCCCTTAGCCCATCTCAAATTCTCCCAAACGGCATAGCCCTAATGAATAATTTTGTGATCCTGATGAGGGTCACGAGCCATGAGCCTTCGGTAGATAACTTCAACAGTCTAATCCAGGTGGCCCGTTCGTCGCGCTCGTCTCCGACAGATGGGTTTTATTACACCCAAGCTAAATCTGGATGTAAGATGATTGACTCGCCCTCGACCTCATATGGCGAGAACTGGAAGGAGAAATATTTCTTCGTGGGGGTGCCGGGGGGGATTTTTAGAGCTCACTGAGGGTGGATAGTTCATGGAGAGGGGCCCTTGGTTAGGAATAGATCTGAAAATAGGATCTTTGAGCGTTGGGCGAAGAATTTGGCCCTCGTGATGAAAAACGAGAGGAAGTGGATAAACGCCAGAGAATTAATGAAGGATGAGGAAGTATTGTTCCGTTATGGGCTAGTTTATCCTCCGGAGATGGTGCTCAATCCTCCCGCTCGAACCATGTTCCGTGATGGTTAGATTCTAGGAACTAACATCTCTAACATTTAGACTAGCATTAACACTTCATCCTTTGCCTTGTACAAATATTCCTTCAATATTTTGCTGATGCTCGTTTAATTTTCCAATTTGCAGGTGTAGACATACTCATGGAGGGAATTGACGCAGAATACTGGCCACGGCGAAGGCCACATCGAAGACCTCACGCTCGGGGCCGCCCGCGAGGCTACTCCCCCGGCCACTCCCGAGGGACCCATAGCACTGAGTTCCGGCAGCTCCCATAACCGCTCGGGGGCGGCGGTCCAAATATACGATGAGTTACGCGCGGAGCGCTCGAGGAAGAGGAGGAGGTTGCCTGACTCCGTCCCCATCATCGGTAAGGGGAAAGAAGTGGTTGTGGGCCCTCGTGGCGAGGGTGGTGATACCTCATCGTCAGAAGATGAGGACTTCTGGAAGATCGGATGCGAGGGGGACGCTCGCTATAAACGCCCGAGGAGGGATGGCCCGGTCCTTTTTGAGGAAGAGCGCAGCCACCAGCAACCTGGTCGCGGGGATTGTCAGTAAGCTTCAATTCTCCGGCGATCATGACAAATTAAATGAGCATGACGCTGCACGGGTTGCGGATGATGCCTGCCATGCTCTCTTAATAGTGAGTCCTTAAACTCCCTTGAAAAGTTCTAAGTTTTTCTTAACATTGGTAGTAACTTTAATTCTTGGCCCTTCAGGAGGTGATCCCCAAGCTGAAGAACTTGCAGGGGCGGGCGCAAGCGTATTCCGAGCATAAAGCCAAGTACAAGAGCCTGTTGTGCACCTCCGATCTCGGCCAACTGCAGGTGGACTACAAAAATGTCTGCGCCCAACTTACAGCATCTGAGCTTGAGCAACAGAGGTTGAGGGAGTCCCCGAAGAATTCCGACGACCCATATCTGGTCTTGGACGATCGTCACAAAAAGCTCAAGGAGGAGCGTGACCAGCTGAGGGTGGATAATGGGGAACTGGGAAGGCAACTGGCCGAGAGTACCCGCCAGAATGAAGCGACCAAGGCGGAGCTGGCCAACTTGCAGGAGAAGGTAGCTGGCTTGGAGTCGAAGGTAGCATGGGAGGCAGTGTCGAGATTCGTGCGCTCCGAAGCATTCGCTTTTGCGGCCAACCTCCACTTTTTTAATAACGCCCGGATATTCTTCTGGAAGGCAGTGGGCCAAATGGTGAAATTGGGAATGGCCCCTGAGAGCGCTCGGACTGATGAGCGCCTGCGCATGGACTTAGATGAAAATTTGGAGCCAATTGTCCGCACTGGGGACCCATCAGACAGCTTGACAGAGCCGGAGTACGATGAGCTGGTGATGATGCTCCAGAGAGACTTCATGGCCGCCAACCCCATAAACCCCGAGCCCCTTCGCATAGAAGACGATGGTGCTACGGTCGATGCTCAAGATGGCGAGGATCCCAGCGATGCTCAAACTTCTAACGCCGATGTGCTGGCCCCAGTTCCCCTCTCAACTGCCCCTCCTGAGCCCGAGAGCCAAGCCCAGTGATGCTTCTCATGTGCCCCCCAAATTCTGTTCTGTTTACTTCCTCTCTTGTTATGAACATTTAGTTTCTGTATTTGATCACCGTACTTTTGCCGATGCGCTCGAACTTGCTGTCTATTTTGCTTGTGATAAAGTTTCCGCCAACGAAGCTTGATTTCTTTCAACATTAATGCTGAACTTTATCTGTCTATTCTTGTTTTTGTTGATGTTTGAATGTCTGCAATGGTAATGTACGAGCACGAGGGTGTTTCCTTTCAGGGTACCCTGGTTGTCTTCCATCATAGATTTTAAGATTAGGACTTAGAAATACTTGAACATTTGTGAGGGGAATATATGGGCGCGTGGGTGTTCCTTACGAGGGTACCCTGGCCATATCCCGCATCTAGACTCAAAATTTTGACTCAGGAGTATGTGAACACTCGTAAGAGGAATATAGGGGTGCGAGGGCGTTCCTTTGAGGCTCGAACTTGAACTTAGAAATTCACTAAGGATTTAGCTAAGTACTCGCCTTACACGTGTGATGCATATTTCGAATTTAAGCGTTCCAGTAGCTTGAGTGAACTTAGAAATCAACTGTAGGATTTGCTAAGTATGGGATTAAAGTGAGCGTGGCTGTAATGTTAGCTTTGTACTTAGGTATCCATAAGAGGATTAGCCCAGCATTAGCTATTTACGAGCATACTCATACCTAAGAGTATGAGGGCCATTGGGGGTTTACGAGCGCGAACTGGGGCGATCAGCACCTAGTTGGTGTAAATTAAGTATTTAGCAACCCACCTTTCCGACACACTCATTCTTAGGGCTTACACGCTTTTGAGCATCAAACTGTTCGGTGCGGAGGGTTCTCGACACACAGATAGCGTTGGGTGATCATCTAGCCGTTCGACGTGGAGAATGCTCGACACAGAGTGGTCGTTGACCCAATTGAATACTCAAGTAATTAATTAAGGAAAAAAGCAAGTAAATGACAAATAATAATTGGTAAAGTGCTTACTGTTATACTTGCAATTAATAATAATGACTGTCATGCTTTCTGTCAAATGAAAGTACAAAGTGCCACGAGCGGGCAATTACAAAGGTTGGCGTTTACACGTAGAACCGTCTAAGGTTACATGCATTCCACGGTCTAGGGAGACGCTCGCCTTGCAAAGTCTCTAGCAGGTAGGTATTGCTCGCTCGTACCTGAATGACTTTGAATTGGCCCTCCCAATTGGGGTCTAACTTACCCACATGTTTGGAGACTTCAACTTTTTTGAGGACCAAGTCCCCTAGCTGCAAGGTCTTTTCTTTGACGCGTTTGTTATATTGTTGGGCTACGGTCGCCTTGTACTTGTGGATACGAGCCCAAGCAGCGTTTCTTCTCTCATCTAGCAAATCCAATTCGAGCGTCCGATTAGTCTCGTTGGTTGCAGGCTCGAAATAGGCAACACGTGCGGACTCTTGAGTAATTTTCGCAGGTATCATGGCCTCGGAACCGCACACGAGGAAATAAAGGGTTTCTCCCGTTGCCGCTCGTGGAGTAGTACGGTAAGCCCAAAGGGCTCCTTGAAGTTCTTCTACCCATTCACCCTTTTTACTCTCGAGCATTGTTTTCAGGTGCTGGAGTATAGTTCGGTTGGTTACCTCAGCTTGACCGTTGGCTTGGGGATGACCTACAGAGGTGAAACATTGTTCGATCCCTAACTCATAGCACTAGTCTCGTGTGTCAGCGGCGATGAATTGGGAACCGTTATCTGAGATGAGCACCCTCGGGATGCCATACCTGCAGATGATGTTCTTCCAGATGAGGTTCCTCACAACTTTGAACGTTATCTTCGCGACCGCTTTGGCTTCGGCGATCGGAAGGGGCCCCACTATATCGATGCCCCACTGGTCGAAGGGCCATAAAACGTCAATAGGGATCATTTGGGCCACCGGCAGTTGAGGGGTGTTGGAATGAAACTGGCACTTAGGACATTTCTTGGAGTAGCTGATGGCATCATGCAGTAGCGAGGGCTAGTAAAACCCACTCCTTAATACTTTCTTAGCCAGAATTCGACCGCCAGAGTGATTCCCACAACTTCCATTGTGCACATGTTCCAACACTTCCTTGGCTTGCGAGGGTCTTAGGCACTTTAATGGGGGACCCTCGAAAGACCGCTTGAATAATCGACCATCCCTGTCAAGAGAGAAGCGAGGGGCCTTACTCCTAACCTTTCGTGCTTCTACTTTATCGCTCGGGCAGGTTCCATCCCTCAGAAACCTAATGATATCATCGAGCCAGCAAGGCTCGGAGGGATCGATCATGCTCAATTCACCCGTGGGTCCCGTCTTGCGAATCAGTGGCTTCTCCGTTTTGAGGAATGTAACTGAACGCTTGCAGGAATCTTCCAGAGCGGATGCGAACTTGGAAAGAGCATCCACAAGCTCGTTTTCCGTTCTCAGGATCTGCAACAGATGGAACTCTTTGAATTTGGAGATCACTTCCTTAGCACTCGCCAGGTACTGTACCATAGTGGCTTCTCGAGCCTCATAAGTGCCATCAATTTGGCTTGCAATCAACTGGGAGTCAACATATGCAGTGACCCGAGCGGCGCCATTCTGAAGGGCTATCCTGAGCCCTTGGATTAGAGCCTCATATTCTGCCTCATTGTTGGTGACTTAGAACGCTAGTTTGATTGCATAATCTACTTCAACGCCTTGAGGGTCTCTGAAGGTCACCCCAGCTGCCCCCCCCCCCTGAGGTCGAGGAGCCATCTGTGTGCAAAAGTCATAGCCCCTCTTCCACCGAGGGCACAGTATCCAGGTTGAAGCGCTCCACTAATAGGTCTGCCACTACCTGAGCCTGTATCGCTGTGCGAGGCTCGAAAGTGATGTCGAATTGGCTGAGTTCAATTGACCATTTAATTAATCTTCCTGAGACGTCCGGTTTCGCAAGCACCTGTTTGAGGGGTTGGTCTGTGAGCACTGTGATGGAGTGAGCTTGGAAATATGGTTTTAACCTCCGGGAGGCATTAACGAGCGTAAAGGCAAATTTCTCTATCTCCATATATCTTTTCTCCGCCCCCTGCAAGGTCTTGCTTAAGTAATACACCGACAGATGCTTTCGCTCGCAAACAGCTACGAGGACTGCGCTCGTGGCGTCTGAGGAGACAAAAAGGTAAATGAACAGGTTTTTCCCCTGGGTTGGGCTTGGTCAGCAGTGGGGCATTAGAGAGATAAGCCTTCATGTCATGCAAGGCTTTCTCACATTCTTCGCTCCAAGTGAAGTTACGAGCGTTGCGCAAGATTTTGAAGAAAGGCAAGTTCCTGTCTGCAGAGCGGGAAATGAATCTGTTTAACGAAATGATCTTTCCCACTAGCACCTGGACCTCTCTCACATTTCGAGGGGAGGGAATATCTAGGATCGCTTTAATCTTCTCCGGATTGGCCTCTATGCCTCGCTGGCTGACCATGTACCCCAAGAACTTGCCCCCCTTCCCCCCGAACGCCAAATGTGCACTTGGAAGGGTTCAATTTCATACCATAATGATGAAGGATGCCGAATGCCCGCCTGAGATCCTCCAGATGGGAATACTGGTGCTCGCTCTTGACAATCATGTCATCCACATATACCTCCATGGACTTTCCAATTTCGCGCTCGAACATGCTATTGACGAGGTGTTGATAGGTTACCCCTGCGTTCTTGAGTCCAAATGGCATAACCTTGAAACAATAGAAGCCCACATGGACCACGAATGAGGTTTTTGGGCGATCCTCGGGTGCCATGAAAATTTGATAATACCCTTGGAAGGCATCCATCATACTCATAAGCTCACATCTAACAGTCAACTCCACCAATTGGTCAATCCTCGGCTGAGGGCACGGATCCTTTAGGCATACCTTGTTGAGGTTTGTGAAGTCATTGCACATGCGATATTTATTAGCGCTCTTGGGCATAAGAACAACGTTACAGAGCCATTCCGGGTATAAGATCACTTCAATGTATTGAGCCTCGAGAAGCTTATTAACTTCCTCCTCGATGACTTGCCTTCGGAACCCGTGAACGTCCCTCTTCTTCTGTTTGATGTGTTTGAAGGTTGGATCCACGTTGAGCCTGTGGACGATGACGCTCGGATCTATTCCAGTGAGATCGGAAGCCTTCCAGGCGAATATGTCGAGGTTTTCTTGGAGAAAATCGATCATCATGATCTGAGAGGGTCGGTCGATCATCATGAGCCTCGAGCGCCCGTTTTTTCCCAGTAAGCCTACCATTATTCTCATCCGAGGGCCTGTCACCTTCGTCGGAGGAGGAGGATCCTTCGACAGCCCCAGATGGGCCGTCCTCCGTAGGCTGGGACTCGCTCAAGGTCTTCTTTTTGTTTTTCTTCTTGTAGAGTTTGGACCTCTTACGCTCGGGACCATCCTTATCTAATTTTGGGAAATCGGCTGACTTTTTGGTGGAACCTGCTTGGATGGTCCGTTTGGGCTTGTGGCTTCGAAGGGAAAGGATGTAGCATTCCCAAGCCTCTTTAACATTGCACAGTACCTCTCCCGTTCCCAAGGGGGTGGGGAATTTAACTTTCTGATGATGAGTTGAAATTACTGCTTTGAAATCAACGAGGGCCGGGCGTCCAATGATGATGTTGTATGAGAGGTCCACCTCTACCACTGCATAAAGGACGCTCAAAGTCTTTCGCTGTGGGGCACGACCAAAAGAGGTGGCCAAGCGGATTTGTCCGCGACGGGCGATCTCGGAACCCCCAAAGCCGATAAGGCTGTTCTGAGGGGTTTGAGGGGGTTGTTTGTAATATTCATTTTTTGAAACGTAGAGTAGGGGAGAACGTTCACTGAGCTTCCACTATCAATCAAGACCCTCTTTACAACATGATTATGAACATCTAATGTAACATCCCGCTCGTCCGACTTATAAGGTATGCCTCATTTCGACCTTTTTACGTGTTTAGTTATGTGATTTTGTGTTTTGCGTGGCCCTATTTTGAACTCTTTTAGAGTTTAGGGGACCCTTTGTAATTTTCTCTTTTTAGGGGTTTTTCGGTCATTTCTCGTTCGATCGAGTTATCGACCTTTTCGACCCCTTCAACGCGTTCGGGGCATCGAGACGAGTCCGTAGACTCTGAGTTTGCCCTATTCTGACGTCGTTTGTCCCTTCTACCGTTTGTTTTTCGTGTGAGGACCCGAGATAAAACACCCGGACCCTCGTTTTCCGAGCAAACGGATCAGCTGCTCTCTCTCAACGTTATACACACACACCCAAGGTGTGATTTCACACATAACTCAAACTTGCCCGTTTCTCGATGGAATTTGACGATCCAATAGTCCATTACGATTATCTCGACGACGCAGTCACAACCGTACCAAGAACTCGACCAACCGACGAGCGACGGTAGAGATATAGCCATTTTTCAATCACGCAGGTGGAGGGTGGCGGAGCCGCCACTTCGCCGCCCATTCGCGGCGGCTTCCGGCCATCTTCCGGCGACACGCGCCCCAGGCCCGGCAAGGGGACTTCCCGGCGCTTCTTTCTGTGCAGGCGGCACCACCATCGGGGCGGCGAGGGGACCACACGCGTCGCCTGAAGCTCGCGGTGGCGGCCCCGTCACTATAGCGGCGGCGATTTCGCCGCTCCGGCGATCTTTTTCGACGAAGGTCAGTATTTCCTACCCTTTTCCGACGCCCTGAGTCCATTTTCGGCATCATTTTGGGTGAATTTTGGCCGTAGGTGGTGGTTCCGGGGAGGCGTGCGGCGGAAGAAACTTCGGCGGCCAACGGCGGCCTTTTCCGGCTATCTTTTGGCCTTGGGCCCTTCACGAAAGTTGTTCGGAACGGCGAGAACTAGTAGCCTTTGATCACACGACTCTTGATTCAACCGATTGGCGGCGGTTCAGCGGCGGTTCGCGGTGGCGGAGGTCTCCGAGGATTTTTCCGGCGAGCTAAGTTGGGGCTTTCGAAGAGCTCGTCACGGGTAAGACAATGCCTTTTACGGATCGCATTTTGGTTCACTGGTTTGGAAGTAATTTGAGTTTGAAGATTTTAGGGTTTTCGTGTTCTTGGATTTGGAATTGGTGACGATTGGCTTGGATTTTCCAAAAATTGATCGAGGAATTAGAATGAGTACGAGGAATCCTTGCACGGGTGAATTTTCGGGATTTTCCGGCACGTTCCGGCGGTGGCCGAACGGCGGCCGGCTACTGTTCCGGCAGCTCCGGCGGCGGCGCTCCGACGACCTTCGGACAGCTTGTCCGCTTCGTCGTGGTGAGTCCAAACCACTTTCCGTTCGTCAATCGGACACTCGGTTTATTTTCTACGATTTTATTTGTGTATTTGGGACATATTTGAATTAATTATTTAAATGCGAATTAATTGCTATATGTTTGAATTGTCGTTCGAAATGTACTCCAATGTATACGAAATTATATATTTAATGAAATGTGATATGTATTGATGCTTTGAATTGCAAATTGAATCCTGATATATTAAATTTGTGCTAATTGTTTAATCTAGAAGGGGTGTTTGTGTAATTTCGGGAACAATATGAATTTGTTTGATTTGAATTAATTAAACCTTGTTACTTGGTAAATAAGTATATGCTAATCACGATTGTGTTAAAAGAAGTTGTTATGTCTAACCTTGAAACTTTGAATTAAGGTTTAATCACGTAAATTGAAATTTGATATGTTACTTCGTGATCTTTAAATAGAATTTGTAGCATGTTATTATATGATTTGTTTTGCTTTGTAATACGTATAAATTTATGAAATGTTATATGTGAATTTGATTCTTTTGCTTTGTAAATGTGCAATATATTGATATGAAAGAATGTGAATTTCATTGCCTTTCGAGTTCCCTTAATTACATTAATTGTACACATGAACATGCCTTAATGTTTTTTTTTAATGTAATTAATATGACTTTGAACTCTGCTTATGTGATTGCATTCCTTGAGTGCTTAAGCATTGTCGTGCGTCTCTGTGTGGCTGTCTGAGCCAGTGTTGTGTTTTGTGTGTCCAGTTGTTCAGGTGCACCCGGGGTGGTGACAAGTGAGTCGTGCAGGTTCCGGGGTGAACCGGTTGCTTTGTCTACAGCTTTGTTTGGTACCAGGTGAGGTTAGGATATAGTTATACCCTAATGCAAAGTGCCCGTTTTCGAATGTGTGCGGTTTATAAGCCTTGTATATACGTAGATATGTGTGAAATATATACTTTGATGGTTTTGTCATAAGTTTGAAAGTAAGAAACGCTATGTACGAGCCTATGTATGCTTAGCTTTGATATGTTATGATTTCGAGGTCAGTCTGCGCGATATGTACGTACGATATGATAAGTACGATATGTATGAGATATGTCTGTCTGTCTGTGTGTGGCGGGTTAAGTTTCCGATATATGTCTGTTTATCTGTGTGATGGGCCCCGGAGTTGTGGGTAAGGGAGACCCAGGACGACCGTGGGGTCGCCGGTTACGACCCCTGTGCACTTCTCCACAAAAAGGGAGACTTAGCTCATCCTCGGGAGGTCGAGGGGAAAGCGGGTCTTCTTGAGCCGACGGCGTGCTATGTGACCCGTCGAAGGAGCGGGTGGATCCCCCGTCTCATTACATTTCAGTGTGGGGGTTGAGAGGGGCACCTCTCTTCCCCAAACGGTGTGAAGGAAGGTATGTTTGATTTGATTACATTTGTTTATGCCTGTGTGAGATCTGAGGACTTTGGTTGGATTGAATTCGTACCCGTCGAGTGTTCTGTCTGTCCGTCTGTCATAAGTTCGTGAAACGGGGGTAGATTCTTAAATTAAGATAAAAATTGGTATACTTTTATACTAATGAGTTACGTTCCGGTATGTGTGCTAAGTCTGCATGAATCTGAGTTGTGCCTTAAGAAACCTTTGATTTAAGCTTTGTTTGGTCTGTTTGATAAGTTTCCCTATATGTATATTATCACGGGAAAATGTTTTGGCCTGCAAAAACTAACCCCGGGTTCACGAACGTTGCTTCTTCTACGTGTTGTGCTCTAAATATATGTAGGTGTGTGTGGGTAGCCCCTCGCTCAGTCTTTGGACTGACCCCTCCCCGTTTATGCTTTTAGTGTGCAGGTTTCGGTTTGGGTTCGCATTGGAGTTCGTGCTAGGCGGCGGTGTGTCGTGTCGTTTGAGTCTGTGTCTGCACGTTTCAGTTTGTTAAGTATTTTCTTCTAATTTATAATTTGTAAATTTTGTATAAGATATGTTGTGAGCAGGTTGCACGTATGACTTGATTGATTGGAATTCGGGACAGGTTAGGACAGGTGCTCGGATTAGTTGAACCCGTCTTGCTGTGTAATTATTCGGGACAGGATAGGACAGGTTCGATAGATTAGTTGAACCCGTGTAGATGATTTTGATTTCTGTATTGCTCATTATGTTTAACGTATGAAAGTTTTTGAAAGTTGCCATTTTGTATTGCCCCCGCTATCTTGTTTCATTTATTTTCTTCTGTATAGGGTTAGGTACCGCCTAGCTAGTGGGTGCGTTTTTCTTTAGTCACCCGTTCGCTGTGACTTGGTGCGTGTACGGACTCTCCATTTCATACACGTGTCGGGTTATAGTGCGGGGGTGTGATGCCTTACCGCTTGGGGTGTTACATCTAAGCTAACCACCATGGGGCAGTCAGAGGTTTCACCGACCCCATGGGGTGTTACAATGTGCTCTAGGTCCTTTTCTGTGAACCCTACAATGTCATTGTCCTTCGAGCGCGAAGTGCTATTGACCGAAAGCACCGGCTTGGACTGGGAAGGTCTCTGATCATAGCTTCGAACATGGCGACGCAGGGACGCATTTGAATCTCCAGAGGGTCCTCCAGCAATCATGTAAATAACCGCAAAGGGTTGGTTCTCCACTTTGGCAGCCTTCTCTTTGCCTTGGTCGCTTGTCCCTGAGTGATGGCGACGGGGGCTCCTTGAGCGTGAATGACTTCTTTCCCTGGCCCTCGCTCGCTCAGCACAGTGCTCATCGTATCTCTCCAATATTTTCACGAACTCCTTGAGATGTGTTGGAAAACACGAATCAGAAAGCAGCGGAATTTAAAAATTTTTCCCAACAAAAGGATCTAGGACTCGCAATCGTGTAACCAAATTCGTAAAGATAGAAAACTTACTTTTCTTTTATTCTTTCTTGAAGCGTTTCAAGCCACCCAAGAACGCTCTTCACGCGGCTTGATCCCCTCTCCTTGGTAAAGCTCGAATCTTCAAACTTCTAACTTGAAGTCTCTAGAGAAAGTCCACCAACTTGATCACAATCTAACTAGTAAGGATGCTAGTTCTCTAGTTAGTGTTTGGGCTTAACCTAGGGTTTAATTTAATCTTGGAGAAAGGAAGGTGTTCAACACATGAACCAAGAATTGTCTATTAGCCCTAAAGGGGAGCTCGAGCTCCCCTATATATAGGCAAGGGGGTGCCGAAATTCCTAGTCCTTTATGGGCTAGGATTTTGGTCCCTCTCTCCTATTACTTGAGGATCAAGTATTTTCAACCTTGACTTTGAATTCTAATTCTAGTCAACTTTGAAGAGAGCTTAAAAATATCCAAACTATTTTTGGATAATTTTATACTTTATTTATTATAAAATAAATAACTTATTTTATCTAATTAATTAATTCATAATTAATTAACTAGATTATTTTCTCCAAAATTAGACTTTCTTCTTAATTCAAAATTAAACCAAAGTCTATTAAATAATTAACTAATTAATTATTTAATATATATATAATATATATATATATATACACGTGTGCGACACGTGTCACAGTGACACGTGTCACTCACGTGATCCACACGTGTGAATTCACACGTGTGGAACCCTCTTGGTCCGATTAACTCGTTTAATCATTTTCAAGCCTCAACTCATGCAACCAAGTTGTTGTGTGTGACCCTCTAGGTTCTCAATTCAATTAGCAGTGACCCCAATTAATTAATTCACTAATTAATTAATCAGTCCACAGATTAAACGACCATAGTCTAGCAACAGGTGTTTAACCCCTAGCTGAATTGGAATGTTCGGATTCGACAGAACCTTTAAGTCATTGAATCATGTGAGATACAACCCTCCTACTTACTATCTCTCAACCAAGATCTAGGGCAAGGGAATAATCAGAACCCTAATAATCCGGTCTTAAAGCTAAGTGCATTTCATATCCATTTGATCTCAATCCAAGAAACCCTTTTCTTGATGTCTTGATCTACTGCCTTGGCCAAGGACTCCATATGGCATATGAATGACTTACACAATAAGAGATCACCTTGCAAATGCAAGTGTAGGTCCTTTCTTGATTCTCATTCACTTTCATGAATCACTTGTGCAGCCCCAGCATAAGCCTTGAATCAGTTGTCTAAGGCGACACCCTTTAAAGCTTATACCAAAGACTACAGAGTTAACTCATAAAGTGACAAGGAACCTCAAGTCTAAGGATCAATTAATCACATCAATGACTCGTGAGATATTTCCTAATCTGGAAGTTTCCATTTCCTGAAATAGAAACTTCCTTTCCCATTTAGGAATGTTCTCACACGGGGCACCTCAGTGAACTTACTTATTAAAGTAAGCACCCTCATGTATCACGCACGTATTAACTATACACTTTGCACCTCCATGAAACAAGGTGGTCCTTCTTAAGGGCGTGATCCCACAAGCAAGCCTTAGAGGAGTCAGGTTGACACTCCCACTGTCTGTAGGACTCATCGGCTTGGAGTATTTTACTAATCATGACTTATGTGATATAGGGCTCGTTTCATGAACCATTTCACCTAAATGGTAGAGTCCTAAAAGTCATCAGGATTAGGGGAGTTCTCATACATGCACAGCAAAAGTAAACGCATACCAAACAAGAGCATATAAAGAAGTGTTGCCTCAATTCGTTATTTTATTCAAAGATTGTCTGTGATTACAATAAGGAAAAGCACAAAGCGGATATACAATCGGCTTTCTAGGGCACTATTCCTAACAATCTCCCACTTGCCCGTCAAAGCCATTCTAAAGCTACTCTAAGTCCCATCTTCTGAAGATGACCTTGGAAAGCTTCTCGACTAAGGGGTTTAGTAAGTGGATCTGCCACGTTCTCTGCTGATGTGACCCTCTCAATTAGCACATCTCCTCTTTTGATAATATCACGGATTAGGTGATACTTCCTCATAATGTGCTTGGTCCGTTGGTGAGATCTTGGTTCTCTTGCTTGAGCAACCGCCCCAGTGTTGTCACAAAACACAGTAATGGGGTCTTTCATGCTAGGAACAACATTCAATTCTTGAATGAAGTTTCTAATCCAAACACCTTCCTTAGCTGCATCATTTGCAGCTAAGTATTCGGCCTCAGTGGTCGAATCAGCAGTGGTAGTTTGCTTGGAACTCTTCCAACTCACTGCTCCGCCGTTTAGGCAGAAAATGTATCCTGACATTGACTTAAAATCATCTAAGTCAGATGCAAAGCTTGCATCGCAGTATCCTTCGACAGTAAGATCTTTCTGACCTCCGTAAACTAAGAATAAATCTTTAGTACTTTTCAAGTACTTAAGAATATTCTTCACGGCAGCCCAGTGACCATCTCCAGGGTCAGATTGGAAACGACTTGTTACACTAAGTGCATAAGCCACATCCGGTCGAGTACATAACATTGCATACATTATGCTACCTATTGCTGATGCATAAGGTGTATGAGTCATTCTTTCCTTCTCAAGGTTAGTCTTAGGACACATCTTCTTTGAAAGACATGTTCCTACACTCATAGGAAGGTTCTTAACCTTTGCTGACTCCATATTGAATCTCTTCAATACTTTGTCAATGTACATCGACTGTGATAGTCCTATTAACCTTCTAGATCTATCTCTATAGATTTTAATCCCAAGGATATAGGACGCATCACCAAGATCTTTCATCTCGAATTGGTTCGATAACCATAACTTAGTCACTTTCATGTCATCCTTCGAATTCCCAATAAGAAGGATGTCATCAACATAAAGTACTAAGAATTGCACTGAGGTCTCCAATTCCTTTCTATACACACATGATTCATTCGAAATTTGGATGAAGCCAAACGCTTTGACCGATTCATCAAATCGAATGTTCCAATTCCTAGAAGCCTGTTTCAATCCATAGATTGATCTTTGGAGTTTGCAAACCTTTTGCTCACTCCCACTGAATGTGAAACCTATGGGTTGTTCCATATAAATGTCTTTGTCAATGTTACCATTGAGAAAGGCAGTTTTCACATCCATTTGCCATATCTCATAGTCATAATATGCAGCGATGGCAAGCATGATCCGAATAGACTTTTGCATTGCAACTGGTGAAAAGGTTTCGTCAAAGTCCACGCCGGGTCTTTGAGTGAATCCTTTTGCAACCAGTCTTGCTTTGTAGGCTGCAATGCTTCCATCAACTCCAAGCTTTCTCTTAAAGATCCATTTGCAACCTATGGGTTTGACCCCATCAGGCAAATCTACCAAGGTCCAAACTTGGTTGGAGTTCATGGAATCCATTTCGGATTTCATGGCTTCTGTCCACTGTTCAGAGTCAGAATCTGAAAGTGCCTCCTCATATGTCAAAGGATCATTATCCTTCTGAGAGATTTCATGGAAGAATCCATACCATCTCTCCGGCTGTCTAGGAGTACGTTCAGAACGCCTTAGAGGAGGATTTACATGTGTATCGAAATTCGTGATTGGTTGTAGTTGATCAGAGTGGGACGTTTCTTCAGTGGGTGGTATGGGGTCACTTTGTACTTCTTCTAATTCTATGATCTTGCCTTTCTTTTCTTTAAGGAACGGTTCCTCAAGAAAAGTGGCATTTCTGGAAACAAACACCTTTTGTTCAGATTGATCATAGAAGTAGTATCCTATGGATTCCTTAGGATAACCTACAAAGTAGCATAAGTTAGAACGAGATTCTAACTTATCTCCCACTGTCCTCTTCACGTAAGCAGGACAACCCCAAATTCTTAAGTAAGAATAACTAGGGATTTTACCATGCCACATTTCATAGGGCGTTTTAGGGACTGACTTAGAGGGAACAAGATTCAAAATCTTTGCTGCACTTTCTAGGGCATAACCCCAGAAAGAAGGCGGTAAGTCAGTGAAACTCATCATGGAACGAACCATATCAAGTAGGGTTCGATTCCTTCTCTCAGAAACTCCATTAAGCTGAGGAGTTCCCGGAGGAGTCCACTGAGAGATAATCCCATTATCCTTGAGATGATTAAGGAATTCTTCACTAAGATATTCGCCTCCTCGATCAGATCGAAGTGCTTTGATCTTGTGACCAGTTTGGTTCTCAACCTCCTTTTGAAATTCTAAGAATTTCTCAAAAGCTTCAGATTTATACTTCATTAAGTATACATAACCATACCGACTAAAGTCGTCAGTGAAGGTTATGAAATACTGATGATTGTTTCTTGTGCTTACACTAAGCGGTCCACAAACATCAGTATGGATCAAATCCAGAACCTTAGTGGCACGTTCCACAGTTCCTTTAAAAGGGACTTTGGACATTTTTCCTTTGAGACAGGATTCGCAAGAAGTTAACTCTTTGAGATCATTTTCAGAGAATGATCCTAAAGTGTTTATCTTGCTAATTCTGTTCTTGGAAATGTGTCCTAATCTAGCGTGCCATAAGGGAGCTGAAACTTTGTCATCTCTCTTACGCTTTGCTTCTCGTTGTATATTCATAATATTGATATTTTGAGTTAGGTAAAGTCCATTACTTAGAGTACCGATATGAACGGAAGAGTTGTTCCGTTTGATAAAGTATTTACCATTCTTAATATAAGTTTCATAACCTTCGCAATCTAATATTGGAACTGAAATTATATTACGAATAATGCTCGGTACATAAAGGACTTTGTTTAATACTAACTCAAAACTACCTAAATCTAATCTAATTGTGCCTAAAGCTCGAGCTTCAACGTTTGAGCCATCGCCGATCTTCAAGACACATTCTCCTTCTTTGAGTTGTTGGACTTCACTTAGCATCTGTACATCATTACAGATATGAGTTCCACAACCGGTATCAAGTACCCAAGAACTAGAATTAATAGAAAGATTTACTTCAACGAGAAAGATACCTTACTTTAGAGTAGCCTTGTACTCTGGGCAGTTTCTCCTCCAATGTCCCGCTTTGCCACAATGGAAGCAAACATCCTCTTTCTGATCACGCTTCTTCTTTTGGGCCTTCCCCTTCGAAATGCCACCAGTGGGCCTAAGGGGTTTCTTCTTCTTCTTTTGGGCTTTCTTGCCCTTACCTTTAGAAGGCCCAGAAGAGGAAGATGGAGCATTCACCATCAAAACCTTATTGTCCTTCTTGATCGTGCTTTCAGCAGTCACAAGCTGACTAATCAGCTCAGCTACAGTAGCACCAGCATGATTCATGTTGAAGTTAAGGACAAATGGGTTGAATGATGGTGGGAGCGAAGCTAGCAACAGATCCACTGAAAGCTCATCTTTCAGCGGCATGTCCATGGAGGCAAGTTTCTCAGTAAGGGCAAGAAACTTGAGTCCATATTCATGGACACTTGAACCTTCCCTCATTCTCAAGTGGAATAATTCCTTTGAAGTGTTATACCTTGTAACACGTTCATGAGGGCGGTAAAGTTGCTCTAAGTGGTCGTAAATCTCCCAAGCAAATTCCATGGCCTCATGTTGTCTTTGCAAGTCCGGAGACATGTTAGCCAACATAAGACAACGGGCTTGGAGATTATCATCCTTCCACTTCTGAATCGCGTCCCGCTCGGCCCGAGTGGGAGCCTCCCCTTCAGGAGTAGGCTCCCCTTCGAAGAGAACATAAGTTCTCTTCTCAGAATCTAAAATGATTTTTAGATTCCTCAGCCAATCAGAATAGTTGGGACCAGTCAACTTGTTTGACTCGAGGATCGATACAAGAGGGTTTTTGGTTGCCATTTCAAAACACGTAGAGAATCACAGAATCTACGACCTAAATGGTGAAACAGAGAACTAGTGAGCATGCTGAATTATAACGATATACAAAAGATAAGGTCTTTAATCTATTGTAGCTCCCACTGTTTTTCAAAGATCTAGAATTCCCAAAGATCTAAGAGGAACACGTTTCCCAATGGGTACTAAGATCCTAGGCATTTTACCTCGAACCCACGACTCGCGGACATTCTAAGTAAGAACCCTAGGTAGGTACAACTTACCAATTCTAACACCTTTAGAACTCTCAGTAATTGTTTTTGCATCACCTATCTTTCAATATGGACCCACGACTCGTGCGACATCCATATTTACTTAGGTGTTAAGCTAGACCCATCAATCATAAGATCATGACCAAAACTTAGTTCGAACGACCCACGACTCGCGGACATCGCCCTTGCCAAAATTGACCACGAAATATTGATCATTTAAAATGATCAATTAGGTAACTAAGAACTAGTAAGCTCCACTAGCTATCCCACGACTCGCGGACAATAACTAGCTTTACTTACTAAACTTAAAACCTATTGATGGAATGCTAGGAATTTAATTCAAAACTTGCATCTCGAATTAAACACCTATTTGTTCGAAATTAGCTTAATATTTAATGGGAATTTTCGAATCAACCGGAGAGTTGTCCGGTTCGACCTCACCAACATATATGTTATCCAATTTTATTAGTCTTGATTAATGCAAGTACACTTAAATGCATTTCAAACAAGCACATAAACAGATAACATGTCCTAGCATGATACTAACATGTAATGATCATGGGTTCTACCTATCTTATGCGTGATATGTGGGAGCCACTCCACAATCACAAGTTCTAACATACATGCCACATAAACAGTTCAAATCACATAAGGGAAAGCGGTAACAAAATACGAGCCCTATCTCTATTACATTTAACAATTGAGATTCCCCTCCCTAACATTTTGAGGGGTCTTCACTTATGGCCTCCTTGTTACTTGAATGTGGTCCATCTTACTCCATGGGTGCATTGTCTCCAAAATGAAAATAAAACCTCACCACCTATCTCTACTCTCAAATTACAATAAAAAGAAAAAGACATAAAGTAATAAGGCTCAATCTTCATATTGGCCTTAGACAATTACACGGGGCATACCCCGGCCTCAAAAACAGTAATATGGAAAGCCACATAATAAATCACATAACAGTACGCACATAAGTGAGGCTCCAACCTCAATTGAAAAACGCAACTATAGGGCTCCAACCCCAATTGAAACCATTCATGTGCATAAATTAAAACCATACATAGATCTAAACCCATGATCACCTAACATGCTTTTGCGAGAATTTAAATTTAGCCAATAAATTAAAATTCTCGTTTCAAGTCCTAATGACTCAAAACACGACTTAGATGCAATTCTTGTTCAAGAGCCTTTTCAATAAAACCCGAAAAAACATTAAACTAATAAAATTCCAATTAATTTCCAAAATTAATAATTTTATTCTTTCATTATTTTCAGAAAATAATATTCATAATTTTTCCAAAAACCAAATCGCTTTAATTTCTCAAAGTCCCAATTTAATCAAAATTTTAAAATAATTTTATTTTAACAAAACTGATTTTAAAAGGATAAAATCAAAATAAAATTAAATCGGGATTTTATGGACCGGAAAAACACGAAACTCAAAACACGAAAACGAGCCCCCGAAAAAGGGCCCAGCCGTGCGAGGCACCGCCGCGCAGCCGCGCGCGCAGACGCGCGCCAGCCGCGCGCACAGCGGGCGGGATGAGCCGCTCGCGTGCGCACGCTGGGCGTGCATCATGCGCGCGCCTGCGCGCAGCAGCGTCCGGCATGGCCTGGGCAGGCGTCCCGCGCGGTTGCGGGACGGACTGGGCGGGCGCGCCTAGGCGCGCCCGGGACGGCTCCCGCGCTGTTGCGGGAGGAGCTGGGCGGTGCGACGGGCCTGGGCGTGCGACATGCTAGCACGCCTAGGCTCGTTGCTTTTCGTGTTCGTTTCGTATTTCTGGGTTTCTCGAAAACCCGGTTCAATCCAAAAATTAAAATTCGATTTAAATATATTTCAATCAAAACGGTTTTCAAAATCACAATTTAAGAAAACAGTTTCAGAAATTCAGGAAAAATTACAGTTTCGTATTTCAGGCTTTCTAAAAGAACTCATGAATACCTAATTCGCATCTAAGCCTAAGAATTTCTACCAAATTCAGAATAATTGAGACGAATCAGAAACACGATTAACGAGGTGGCTCTGATACCACTTGTTGGAAAACACGAATCAGAAAGCAGCGGAATTTAAAAATTTTTCCCAACAAAAGGATCTAGGACTCGCAATCGTGTAACCAAATTCGTAAAGATAGAAAACTTACTTTTCTTTTATTCTTTCTTGAAGCGTTTCAAGCCACCCAAGAACGCTCTTCACGCGGCTTGATCCCCTCTCCTTGGTAAAGCTCGAATCTTCAAACTTCTAACTTGAAGTCTCTAGAGAAAGTCCACCAACTTGATCACAATCTAACTAGTAAGGATGCTAGTTCTCTAGTTAGTGTTTGGGCTTAACCTAGGGTTTAATTTAATCTTGGAGAAAGGAAGGTGTTCAACACATGAACCAAGAATTGTCTATTAGCCCTAAAGGGGAGCTCGAGCTCCCCTATATATAGGCAAGGGGGTGCCGAAATTCCTAGTCCTTTATGGGCTAGGATTTTGGTCCCTCTCTCCTATTACTTGAGGATCAAGTATTTTCAACCTTGACTTTGAATTCTAATTCTAGTCAACTTTGAAGAGAGCTTAAAAATATCCAAACTATTTTTGGATAATTTTATACTTTATTTATTATAAAATAAATAACTTATTTTATCTAATTAATTAATTCATAATTAATTAACTAGATTATTTTCTCCAAAATTAGACTTTCTTCTTAATTCAAAATTAAACCAAAGTCTATTAAATAATTAACTAATTAATTATTTAATATATATATAATATATATATATATATACACGTGTGCGACACGTGTCACAGTGACACGTGTCACTCACGTGATCCACACGTGTGAATTCACACGTGTGGAACCCTCTTGGTCCGATTAACTCGTTTAATCATTTTCAAGCCTCAACTCATGCAACCAAGTTGTTGTGTGTGACCCTCTAGGTTCTCAATTCAATTAGCAGTGACCCCAATTAATTAATTCACTAATTAATTAATCAGTCCACAGATTAAACGACCATAGTCTAGCAACAGGTGTTTAACCCCTAGCTGAATTGGAATGTTCGGATTCGACAGAACCTTTAAGTCATTGAATCATGTGAGATACAACCCTCCTACTTACTATCTCTCAACCAAGATCTAGGGCAAGGGAATAATCAGAACCCTAATAATCCGGTCTTAAAGCTAAGTGCATTTCATATCCATTTGATCTCAATCCAAGAAACCCTTTTCTTGATGTCTTGATCTACTGCCTTGGCCAAGGACTCCATATGGCATATGAATGACTTACACAATAAGAGATCACCTTGCAAATGCAAGTGTAGGTCCTTTCTTGATTCTCATTCACTTTCATGAATCACTTGTGCAGCCCCAGCATAAGCCTTGAATCAGTTGTCTAAGGCGACACCCTTTAAAGCTTATACCAAAGACTACAGAGTTAACTCATAAAGTGACAAGGAACCTCAAGTCTAAGGATCAATTAATCACATCAATGACTCGTGAGATATTTCCTAATCTGGAAGTTTCCATTTCCTGAAATAGAAACTTCCTTTCCCATTTAGGAATGTTCTCACACGGGGCACCTCAGTGAACTTACTTATTAAAGTAAGCACCCTCATGTATCACGCACGTATTAACTATACACTTTGCACCTCCATGAAACAAGGTGGTCCTTCTTAAGGGCGTGATCCCACAAGCAAGCCTTAGAGGAGTCAGGTTGACACTCCCACTGTCTGTAGGACTCATCGGCTTGGAGTATTTTACTAATCATGACTTATGTGATATAGGGCTCGTTTCATGAACCATTTCACCTAAATGGTAGAGTCCTAAAAGTCATCAGGATTAGGGGAGTTCTCATACATGCACAGCAAAAGTAAACGCATACCAAACAAGAGCATATAAAGAAGTGTTGCCTCAATTCGTTATTTTATTCAAAGATTGTCTGTGATTACAATAAGGAAAAGCACAAAGCGGATATACAATCGGCTTTCTAGGGCACTATTCCTAACAAGATGTCCCCCAGCGATAAGCCTCTGGATCTCACTCTCAAGCTGGCGGCATTCATTTGTGTCTTGCCCTTTCTGTTTGTGGAAGGTACAGTATTTTCCCGAGCGCTTTTGAGCCTCGGTTTCCCTCATCTTAGACGGTCTCTTGAATAGTTTTTTGTCCGCCATGGAATAGACCTCAGCAATGGACCTATTGAAAGGGATGCGCTCGAACCTGCGGGGAGGAGGAGAGTTCCTTCGAGTGGGAGGGGGACTATGACGGTGGTTCTTGTGGGCTTCCCCTTGTCCTGTTGAATCCTATCAGCCCGTGGGACACTGGAAAGCTTCTGGGCCCTCGCAATGTACATATCTTCGAGGGTGAAGTAAGAATCCACAATGTCTCTCAATTCTGTCAAGGAGCAGGGCTTCTTTTTGGCCACTTCCTCAGTAAATTCCTCGCTGACATAGTTCTTTGAGTTGATGGCTCCAAACAAGATGTGACTCACGAAATCCATCGAGGGTCTTTCCACCAATAAGACCTCTTTGTTGAATCTGCCCATGAAGGACCTAAGAGTCTCGTTCGATCCTTGCACGAGGCTGTAAAGGGCCATGGCGGCAGGAGCTGGTGCCTTCAAAGAGTTGAAGTGGCTCAAGAAAGCTTCGGTCAAATCGTTATACCCTCGAATTGAGCAAGGGGGGAGTTTCTTGTACCATTCCTGAGCCATCCCAAAGAGTGAGGTGACAAAAACCTTGGCCCAATAATGGCTAGGATGCTCGTACAAGTGCATCAAGTGCACAAAGTGATCCAGGTGCTCGGCCGGATCGGTTGTTCCATCGTACCGGTTGACGGACGTGGGGATTTTGCCTTTCCCCGCGAGGGTCATCAAGACTTCGTCGATGAGGGGCGAACTGCCTGTCAAGGGCCTGTAGTTCCCGCCCTCAAAATCGTGTTCCTCGTAGTCCTCCTCTCTCTGCGTGGATTGCGAGCGTCGCTGGCCTTGGACCTCTCATCCCCAGCATGGGGGATTTGAGACCGCGCTCGAGAGAGTTGTTCCACGATATTCTGGAGTTCGTTGAGTTGATCTTGTACAGCGGCAAGTTGAGGGTCGCCGACACCTCTGCGGCTTGCCCTCCCAGTGGACCTCGACTGGACCTCCGCATTCTCAGCTCCCTCATTCTGAGGGGCTCTTTCCTTTTCAACAGGCTGCTGCGCCTATGGGACCCTCGGCGGGGCCTCATTATCCTGAGCTGGCGGTGGCGGAGGTGGCCAGGCCCTTAACACATTTTGGGCCGCATTCAGCGGATGAATCTGGAGCCCCCCCCCCCCCCCCCAAATTGGAAGAGCCATCTGAGCTCCTATGCTCATGGGGAAGTAGGTGGAATAAAAGTGATTCCAGGCGTTCTGAGCAGCCTGCATCTCGCACTGAGCGTAGAGCGCCTGAAGTTGTTGTCGGGTCATTTGAGGCATTTCCACTCCTTGAATTTCAGCAGGAATAGAAATCGGAAGCTGTAGAGAGCCCACTTGGTACGGTTTAATCATGGGCACCATGCTGGGCATCATCCCAGGCTTCATGTAACCATACCTCGGTGGTGGCATAGCCATGGGATAGACAGCGGGATTAGCAGCAGTGGTGGTGGGAAGGAGCGTTGCTGGTGGAAGAATGGAGCTAGTCCCTCCATCAGCATTTCCTCCGGCGGGGAGAGTTCCAACAGCAGTTTCTTTGTCTCCCGCTCCACTCCCAACGACTGGTGGGATTGCACCCCCGACAGAGTAGTTGTTCTCCATGTTTTCTTCATTAACAGGCGGCAGAGCACCCCTGTTGTCCAAAATCCCAGATCTGGTAGCTGTCACCATGATGGGAGCTGCTGGTGTTACTGTTCACTAACTCAAAGAGGAAGAATCTGAATTAGATGAAGATGCAGATGATGGTTTCCCACAGACGGCGCCAAAAAGGATGGTGCAGGAACTTAGAAGGTTGCTTTAACACCAAACATTTTAAGATTTGTTTAGGAAAGGGAAGACCATCACAGGCTTTTAAGCCTCAGGAACTGGGTTTCCTTTTGAGCGTGGGTTCTTCCAGCTAGGATAACACCAAGCGTGCAAGCGCAAGAAGGATGCAGCTGAGGTATGTGTAACACAGAGCATGGGAAGAATGAAATGGAGGAAAATATGCCCAGTTTCAGAGTGTCGTGTATTATGGAGAAGATGACATGAGTCTTCCTATTTATATGTTAGGGGTGAGGGTGCTTTGGGTATTTTGACCAAGTGGTCCCAAACCTGTGTTGCCCTAACACGTGGCAATCTGTGATGGTATGAAAGTGATGGCTCTGAAAGTGGGCGGCGTGTCAGGTACGAGGTGCGCACTGCCACTGTGTCAGAGGTTGTTGGCGAGAGTCGTGCGCTGGGAGGCTCAAGATCTATCATGCAGGCGTACGGATGCCTCTCTTGGGGCATGTAACGCCCCAATTTCTGGAATTTCAGGTAAGCACGACACGAGTGGGTCTTCGGGAGTTGGGAGGTTTAAATTTAATTATTTCATTCGTTTATTTACAACCTTCATCATATTATATACAATATGTCTTCATGCATTTATATGAATTGTCTTTAATATGGATTATATGAACTAAGTGATATAAGTGCTCTAATTATATTACATGTCCATAATTGCTCCTTTGGGTAAATTAGGGACTTAATTGTATATCATGAATTGGATTTAATTAACCTTATGGTTAGAGATGGAACTTGCTTGCATTAATTCAAATAAATGAAGGACTTATATGAAAAATGAGATGAATCACATATTTTCATGCTAGACTTTAGGATATATCATGAAACTCTTCCAATATGTTCCATTCCAGTCCAAGACATAAGAGAATTACACACACACACACACACCACATTTCGATCTTTACACCTCAAGAAGGGAAGAAGGATTGCATCTCATAATTCATGCTAAAATGTGGAGGATTTTTGGAGTTAAGATCATCAACAACATCATATCTTCATCTCATCTATTCTCTCTTTGATTCAAGGTAGAACTTGAAGGATTTATGGAATTCTTGAAATCTTGATTGAGTAGTGTTTATAGATTTAATGGTGGATTCTTGCATGACTGGAGCTAAGAGCATGTTAATGACCATAAAGAGTGAAAGTTGCATGAATATATATTGGTATATATGGAAGTTGGAAGCATGTATATAGATGGGGGTTTCCATGATGAATTCTTGAGGCTTTGATGTGCATTTCATGGTTTGAATGATGGATAATTGAAGTATAATGTGTAATTGAGGGTTTGAAATAAGTGTTATGGAATAAATTTGACTTTGTTGTTGTTTTTGTGGGTTTTGGGTTCGAATTGCCCTGTTTTCCCCTGTTTTGCTGCTGCTGCGTAAGTGGTCGCGGCCGCGACCTGAATTATATGTAAAACCGATCACGGCCGCTACCCGTTTTCAGGCTAGTTTCGAGATTTTGGAAAATTGGATGAAAAATTCGGCCAAAAATAGGTAGTCGCGACAGCGACCAAAATTTGGGCATGTTTCGAGATTTCGAAAATTGGAGGAAAATTCGGGCAAAAATACTTGGTCGCGTTTGTGAAGAGTTTTGGTCGCGCCCGCGACCCTGCTTCCTACTGCATGAAAAATCAATTTTTCGACTTATCGTGCATGGTTTTATTAGTTCATTTCCGGCTTGAACACTTCATTGATATGTTATATAATGCATGATATTATGTACATCCTTGGTGTTGTGGAATTTCATGCTCAAGTTTCATAGGGGAGGTTTGTGTAATATTTGCATACTTTGGTTATACCTTAAGTACTTGATCATTGCTACCTTATTTGATAAATTGAACATGTTATGATACTTATTGATTGTAAATTGCATGATTGACATTATTGGCACATGTCGTTCGTCTTAATTGGTTCATAAGAGTCGAGTCTTATGTACACTAGTCCCTTGTTATACAGAGCACGGTCCAGGAGACGAGGAACACGCTCCGTAGGGTGTATCCCTTCTTCTTTGGCCGGCAAAGGTGAGGTTACTTCTATCTATATAGAACCCTACAACCTTATGTGAATTTTGGACCAAAATATATAACTATATTTATAGTTTCCCGAAAATTCAATTGTTTCACCATTGATCGATTGATATTGTACCGAACCATTGTTATTGATACTGAATGGAACCGATTGATTGTTTGGCGAGTATATTGTTCACTGTGGGCCCGAGGGTAGTGTATTGAGCCAACCGGGAAAGCGTGGGCTGACGGGCAACTCTTGCACTATCCTCACATTGTTGGGATGACCCCTGAATCCACTAGGAGATTAGTGGAGGAAGGAGTTCCGGGTATAGGGAATCATGAACCCTATACTCACACTGATTGGATGGAGGGGCCTTGCAATCCCCCATCACCCGAAGGAAGAAGGATGGATTATTGAAATTGTCTAATTGTGCACTGAAATTGATTATGTGATCACTTAAGATATACAAATTGAATTATTGTTGTACACTGTCGGAGAAAGGTTGGAGAATTGCCCTCACTCACCGGGCCACTGATTGGTTGTACTGAATTGTATTGAATCAACTAAATTGTAAATTGATTAGTTGTAATCTCGGGCGAGTATAGTATTATTATTGAACTTATATTGGTTTCTTTCGTAAAATCTTACCCGAGATTATAGCTTGCATGGTAATTGCGCTTTTAGATTATAAACCCCTCCCTCAGTCTTTCATAGACTGACACCTCACATTTTCAGGTATTGCAGGTCGAGTGCTAGGCGGGGTTGAGTCAAGTTTTACTGCTTTCGGGTCTAGCATTGTCCTCTCATGTTTTGTGTACATTCTAGACACTTATGACTCTAAGGAAGTGATTTGGTACTTATGTATATATTGTGGTATATAATCAGAGTTTTGGCATGCAAATCGAACATTAGTATGAAATGGAGTATGGGATCATATAATACATGTATATCGTTATGCTTCCGCTTTGGTTATGCATTGTCGTATTAATTGAGGGTTAGCCCACCTAGCTAGTGTTGTGTTTTATTGTCTCCCATTCGCTATAGCTTTGATTCATATATGGATTATGCATTTCATGTGTGAATTGATCTATAGTGCGGGGGATGTAGTGCCTAGCATTCCGGGTGCTACATCTTAAGGTGGTATCAGAGCCCTGTTGCAAAGCCGCTGTTCTAGTGTGAGTCTAAGTCATACGGCATAGGATTATTTGATTAATTGAGTCTTGCACCTTACTTGAACTTACTTGGACTTACTTGAATTACTTGAATTATTTGAATTCTGTGCTTTATGTGTGTTATGAGCTTTATTGCACCCATTTGCACTTGTTAATTGGACATGCATGTATAGTGTTTGAATTTCAGGATGCCATGTGGTCACCCTCGTAGAGAGCAGTCACCGGGACATAGGCATCATCGCTATGGTCATTCTCCTCCACCTCCACCCCCTCAAGCTCAACCTCAAGACTTTCTAAATTCTATGGTTCAGTTAATAGATCAGAGGTTGCGAGATTATGTGCCTCCAGCACCACCAGTTCCTCCACCAGCACCTCCAGCTCCGATTTCAGCTATTTTACGAGAGCTTCAGAATCAACATCCACCAAGGTTTTTCAAGGTAAACGATATGCAAGCCGAACAATGGCTTAAAGAAGTTGAAAGGATTTGGAACCTCATTCCTTGTGAATCTAGAGAAAAGGCTCGATGCACCCTTACTTTAATTCAAGAGGAAGTTTATGCTTGGTGGGAAAGCACAAAAATTGTTTTGGATGCGGCCGAAGAGAAAGTTACTTGGGAAGTCTTTGTAAGGGAATTCAAGAATAAATTTATTCCCCCTTCCTCTCGTACCCAAAGACTTAAGGAATTTACAGAGCTCAAACAAGGAGGGAGGTCGGTAGCTGAGTATATAGCCGAGTTCGAAAGGTTGTCTAAGTATGCACCTAATATTGCAGGCGATGATTTTCACAAAGCTATGCAATTCGTCCAAGGGTTGAGACCGGATATTCAAGCAGCAATTGACGCTGTTAATACTAGCACTTGGAAAAAGGCTACTTCGAAGGCTTTAAAAGTGGAAGATTTAGTTAATGCACGAAGATCTACTTATCGGTCAGGACAGGGCTCAGGATCGGGATCAAGAGCAGGTTATAATACAGGCAAGAGGCCAGTTACTTACGAGACAGCTCCTCCACAATCAAAGGGTCCGATAAAGAAATTTAAGCAGCAAGGTCCGATCCAGAAGGCTCCCCAGGCTCCTACTTTGCCACCACCAACCGGGAAACCTAAATGTTCATTCTGCGGGCAACCTACTCATCATTATGATAATTGCAGAAGACGCCTCGGGTTATGTTTGATTTGTGGAGATACCGATCACAAGGTGGATACATGCCCGGATCGCCGGGATCAGTCTGTCAGGGGTCAGAGGCCATTGATTACAGATCGTGCTTATGCTCTGGAAGGAGAAGAAGTTGATGCATACGTGGACCTCGTAGCCGTTGTAGAAGGTACCATTTGTATTCACGACACGAACATACATACTTTTTTTGATCCGGGAGCTACTCACTCCTTTATTTCTTGCGATAATCTATGAAATTGCCTCTATGTATTACTCTTTCTTCTGCATATTATGTTGTTAGTACTCCTTTCGGTGGTAGTGTAGAAACTAACCGAGTTTTTAGGGAAGTGCCGGTGAGTATTGAGGGTCGGGTTTTCTCGACGGATTTTATTGAATTGCCGATGTCTCGCTATGGCTCTATCTTGGGAATGGATTGGTTATTCAAGCACTGTGCCACCGTGGATTATCGGGCCAAGAGAGTTCAGGTGGGTTCAAAGGTTATTACGGGTTGGAGTTCTAAATCGGTGCCTTTATTATCTTTCTTTGAAGCTCAGAAATTGGTTCATGATGGGGCTATGGGATTCATAGCCTATATTCTTAATCAACCTAAGGATCAAGTGAAATTAGAAGAAACATAAGTGGTTAAGGAGTTTCCGGAGATATTTCCCGAGAAATTGGATTCGTTACCACCGAAGAGGGAAATAGAATTTGTGATTGATTTGTATCCAAATGCAGAGCCATACTCTAAAACTCCATATAGGATGGCTCCGGCGGAATTGAAAGAACTAAAGGTGCAACTTGATGGTCTTTTGGAAGTTGGGTATATTAGACCGAGCTCATTGCCGTGGGGTGCGCCAGTATTATTTGTGAAAAAGAAAGATGGTACACTACGGATGTGTATCGATTATCGGGAGCTCAATCGGATGACTATCAAGAATAAATATCCTCTTCCACACATTGAGGAGTTATTTGACATACTCCAAGGATCCAAGGTGTATTCAAAACTTGATCTACGACAAGGATACTATCAATTACGGATCCGAGCTGAGGATATCCTAAAAACAGGTTTCAACACGAGATATGGGCATTATGAATTTGTAGTTATGCCGTTTGGTTTGACAAATGCGCCTGCCGCTTTCATGGATATGATGCATAGAAATTTCCGACTGTTTCTTGATAAGTTCGTTGTGATATTCATTGATGATATTTTTGTTTTCTCCAAGTCGGTTGAGGAACATGCAAAGCATCTCGAGCTTGTGTTGAAAACATTGAAAGAACATCAATTATTTGCAAAGTTTAGCAAGTGTGAATTCTGGATTGACCGAGTATCTTTCTTGGGTCATATCATTTCGGGAAATGGATTAGAAGTCGACCCTTCTAAATAGAAGTGGTGTTAAAGTGGGAAAAACCCAAGAACGCTTCTGAAGTTAGAAGTTTCTTGGGATTGGCGGGTTATTATAGAAGATTTGTGCAAGATTTTTCCAAGATTTCCAGTCCGTTGACTCGGTTAACAAAGAAAGATGTTAAGTATGAGTGGAATGAAGGTTTTGAGAAGAGTTTCAATGTATTGAAAGACAAATTGATTTCGGCTCCAGTTTTAACTCTTCCGGAAGGCTCAGAAGGATATGCAGTTTACACGGATGCATCTAAGAAAGGCTTAGGGTGTGTTTTAACCCAGAATGGCAAAGTGATCGCTTATGCTTCTCGGAAATTAAAGGATTATGAAAAGAACTATCCTACGCATGATCTTGAGCTCGCCGACGTGATGTTTGCACTCGAGAAATGGAGACATTATTTGTATGGAGTGTCATTTGAGATCTTCACGGATCATAAGAGTCTTCAATATTTATTTACACAGAAGGATCTGAATTTGAGGCAACGGAGATGGATGGATCGATTAGAAGACTATGATTGTGCCATCAAGTATCATCCCAGAAAGGCTAACATGGTTGCCGATGCTTTAAGCAGAAAAGTTGGGGTATCAAGTTTGGAAGTTGGAGAAAGTAGTGGAATTGAGTTTATTATGATAAAAGCTCGAGTTTCTAATATCTCTATTCAACCGGAATTGAAACATAAATTATTTGAGGCTCAAGGTAAGGATCCGAAAGTTCAAAAGTTGGTTGTCAAGGCAAGAGACGATCCGGAAAGTCAATTTGGGTTCGATGAAACCGGTTTTCTTCGTTTCAAGAACCAAGTGGTTGTACCCGATGAATTGAAAAGGGTATTACTTGAAGAAGCTCATAAGTCGGCATATTCGGTACATCCGGGAGGAAATAAAATGTATAAAGATCTGAAGCAATTTTATTGGTGGCGTGGATTAAAGAAGGATGTGGCCGAGTTAGTAAGATGTTGTTTAACATGTCAGAAAGTTAAGGCCGAGCATCAAAAGCCCGGAGGTCTTTTACAGCCGTTACCCATTCCTGAGTGTAAGTGGGAACAAGTGACGATGGATTTTATGTCCGGCTTACCAAGAGTGAAAGGTGGCTATGATGGTATTTGGGTGATCGTGGACCGATTGACCAAGTCTGATCATTTCTTACCGGTCCGAATGTCTTTCAAGATTAGTAAATTGACCGAGATTTATAACAAGGAGATCATTCGACTTCATGGGATTTCGGTGAGCATTGTTTCAGATAGAGATCCTCGTTTTACTTCTAAATTGTGGCGAGAATTGTAAGATATTTTGGGAACGAAACTTCGGTTCAGTACAGCTTTTCATCCTCAAACCGATGGTCAATCCGAAAGAGTTATAAGATATTTGGAAGATTTGCTCCGATCTTGTGCTTTGGACTTTCAAAATTCATGGCATGAACAACTTCCGCTAATTGAGTTTGCATATAACAATAGCTATCAATCTTCAATTGGTATGGCTCCATATGAGTTGCTTTATGGACGGAAATGTCGATCGCCGTTATTCTTTGATTTGGAGGAATGGAAGTGGACAAAACAAGAAGGAGTAAAGAAAGGTGAGAAACTTGAGAAACCTTCTAAAGCGGTGAGATCCATGATCGAGAAAGTTCAATTGATACAACAACGGATGAAGGCTACACAAGATAGACAGAAAAGTTACGCCGATATTCGCTGGAGGGATCTTAAATTTGAAGCAGGGGACCGGGTTTTCTTAAAGGTATCTCCACGGAAAGGGTTTTCTCGGATCGGAAAGGGAAGAAAGTTAAATCCCCGTTATTTGGGTCCGTTCGAGATTCTTGAAAGAATTGGGGAAGTTGCTTACAGATTGGATCTACCGCCTAACCTTACTGGAATTCATAATGTCTTTCATGTATCTCAGCTAAGGAAGTATTATCCGGATGAAACTGAAATTCTCCCTGTAACACCCCGCATTTTTGGAGCAAGATACGATGTCGTTTTCGTACGATTATAACGTTATTTATTTAACTTTGCACGTGCTTGAATTGATTTATGTCATGCTTTAATTGTTTAATTGACTCAATTGCAATCTTATGAAAATATGTGGACTTAATTGAAATATGTATTTAGTGCCTAATTGCTCTTTAATTTAAATTATGTGGGTTAAGTTGTAATTATCGGACATTGGGGATCGTTTTCTAATTATGAGAAATCAAATTGGACTTTATCTTTAATTCTGGGGGTGCTTTTATAATTATCGAAACTTTAATCGGGCTTGATCTAAATCTTACTTAAAATCTGTGGACTCAATTGCATAATTAGATTTCTTGTGGGACTGTTTTTGTAATTTTAAATACTTTAATTGGATATAATTGACTTTGTATGGAAACGTAGGGACTCAATCGAACGATTTAAATTCTTGAGGGACCTGATCGCAATTTATGAAAGTTGGGGCTGATATATCGTGGAACCCTAGCAGCTTTCTCATTCTCCATTTCATTTCTTCCCCTTTCGGTTTCAGCAGCAGCGGCGTAACAACCCTTTTCGCCACCTCCACCCGCCGGCGAAATCACCACCTACAGCCGCCGCGACTCAGCCCTTCTCTGCTCTCTTTCTCTCCTCTCCCCTTTCGATTTGCAGCAGCAGGAGCAGCGGTGCTCGCATCCTCCAGCGAACAACCGCCGCCAACCACCAGCCCTTCTTTCGTTCACCACCGCCCGCCTTCACTCTCCGAACCACCATCGACGCCCCTCACTCCCCCTCAGACTAACGAACCACTACCTTCACTGTCGTCTCCACCATCCGCCTCCATTCCAGACGACCACCACCACCTTCAACCGCCGACAACAGCTCTTCCTTGGCGACACCGCATCGCCACCACCTCCTTCTTCCACCTCTTTTGGCGTCTTCCTTTCATCTGACCACAGATCCGGCCACAACTCCACCCTGTGGCACCATGCTTGGGAGAAGAATGATGCAGCAGCAGACGGTAGTTTCTCGCCTGCCTTTACCGGGGCTTGAAGAACGGGGACACTTTTTGTGATGTAAACCCCTGCCCCGTCTCCGTCTTTTCTCTCTCTTGTTTCAGATCCGGAAAATGGAGGAATCCCCTGCTACCGCCGTCATCTCCGACGAGACGACCACCGCCGAAGCTCCTGGAATCGCCTTCGGACGAACCTCTCTCTCTCTCTCTCCCATTCCAGAAGAAAGGAAGCAGCTGCCTACCACCACTCCTTCCGTCGGAAAAGCCATGGTCATCCACCCTCTCTTCCGACCATCATGCGACAGTAACGGAGCAGCATCAACGTAGGCCATTTCTCCCTTTCAGATTTGGATAAGCCAAGGAGATATGGTCGGATATTATCATCGCTGCCTTCCCAAGTTTATACTGTCGACAATCGCCACTGATCTCCTCTCTTTCAATTCTGAATTGTAGGCTCCCTTCCTTCCATCTTTCTTTTAATTGTAATTACGTTATAATATAAACTATGCATGGGATGAAGATTATATTTATTCTTTTCCAGAACTGTGAACTGAGTTTTCGGATTTATATATGTATAGTTGTTGTGTGAGAGAATTTATGCAGTAAAATGTCGGTCATGTTGTTGTGGATTGAATGGGCATCGTTAATTCGACTCTTGAGTTTTGTAAATTCTGAATTGACTCTCTGATGTTCAATCTTGTGAATTTCTGTTGTTAATGGAACACGTATATGGTTACATTTGTGTAAGTGATTGGTAATGTGAGGATCAATTGGTTTCAGGAGTGAATTGATGATGGAATAACACTCGAGCGTATATGTGTATGGTTGTGGTTAATCGAGAGTTGTAACAAGTATGTTAATCGATAATTGTTGGTGTTATTGTAGCTGGGGGACGTTGAAGTGGTGAGTGTATAACTGACTGGAATTTTAATTGGAAATTTGATGACTAATTGGTTCAAGGCTCCTGGTTAATTAGTTGTCACCAAATTGAATTAATTAGCTTTTGTTTTGGTTTTGTTTGGGTGAAGTGATAACTGTATGTTGATAAACTTATGAAATACAAATCAAATGTAATCGTTGTTGTATAAATAATGGGTATATTTCGGCTGCCAACATGAATTAGAGCTACTCCCATTGTAATTTGATGGAGTATGCTTGAAGATGTGTGTGTATGCCTTGATAAAGAAACGACCTTACAGTTGAAGTGTACTAATATGTAGTCATGATAATAATTTAATTAAGTGGGGGTTAATATAATTAAAATGGGGAAAGCTTAAATTACAATATGATTTTTGTGGAACGAGCATGTTTGTATTAATTAGGAAGACTTGAGCTTGAAACTCTTAAACCTATAATGAATTAAGTCATATATTTTGAAGTATTGACTGATCATACCTTACAGTGCCTGAATAATCAAGTAATGATGTATTTGGAAATTTTGTCTTAGTAATATTTTGTAATAATAAATGAATTGGTGTGTGAGCTAACTTGGATCAATTGAAGTGTTGCATATTTGCATAAGTGCATGAAGGGTGTGAATTGCGTGTTTAAATACCGAACTTGAGTGTATTAGCTATTTAATTAATCATCTTGCTTTCGAGTATATGAATTATGATCACGAATCACACATACCTCTGATATTGTATGGTTATCTATAACATGAGGACATTAATTGTGCATGTGAACACGATTACGCATTTCATCATTCTTAAACATCATAAATTATGCGTTTTACACACGTGTATGTCTCTCATGCACTCCTACTCATTGTCGTGCGTCTATGTGGTTCATGTTTGAGTCGTGTCTCATGAATACTTCATGTTTCCCTTTCTGTCAGTGATCTCCATGGCAGAGATACCCGATCAAGTATGCACCTGTCTTCTCAGTCCTTGTGTCTCGTCGTTTCTCAGGTGAGGTTTAGGATTTTGTATAGTTAAACGACCTATGACCCCAATATGATGATTTCAATCCCCGCATGCGATTATATACTATATATTTACGATCAAATATGTGTTGGATATGATATGATTATGACCTTATGATACAACTTCAGTTTTGGAAATTAAGTATGAAGGCATATGTAAGCTATTTCGAAAAGTTAAGTTATGTTATGATTATGTAGCGAGATTGCCATGAAAGTTGGTATATGTTATGTTCTGTTCTATTATGGGGCCCAGGAGCTACGGGTAAGGAGCCCCCGGGACGGTATCGGGTCATCGGGGATATACCTGTGCGTAGTCTCCATCTGTATGAAGAGGATCTACCGGGACCCACCAGGAGGTTTGGTTGGGAAACGGAGTCCTGAGGGTTTGAGTAGCATTGGCACTCCCCTCGACTGTATGGATGGTTAGGGTCGCGCAACCCTACCATCACCCGGAGTTGAGGTTGGTATGTTATTTATGTTTTGTCATGATATGAGGAGTTGAGGTTGGAAGCTCGTACTCGCCGAGCATATGATATGATATGTTATGGGAATCATGAATCGGAATAGAGTTTTGAAATGTTTTCTAAATCTTATACTTATAACTATCTTTTGGGTACTTTTAAAACGCTTTGGTATGTAACACCTATTCCCGGTTCATGAGTCCACCATTTTGATATGTGCTGTGCTCTGTATATATATATCGTGGGTGTGCGTTAGCCCCCTCACTCAGTCAGTTGACTGACACCTCATTTTATCTTTTAGTTTGCAGGTTTACTTTTGGCTTGAGCTAGGCGGAAGTGAGTCTCCTGAGTCACACTTGTCAGTCTAGTTGGTACTAGGATGCATTTGTCGCATACTTTATTTATGTTATGTATTTATGTTTCACACTTGAAGGTTATGTTTATGTTCTACTTAGACTTAAACCCGTGTGGGGTTAATAAGCTAGTATTTGGATGTTAATAGATATTATGATGATACTTATGCTGCTTATTATGTTGGATTATGAATTGATTCGGGATTAGGTATCTATGCTAGTTGAACCCGTCACCTGCTTTGCATGTTTTGTTTTAAATGCTTCCGTTACCTATTGTTGTTGGTTTTAATTGCTTCCGCACTCTGAGTTTGTCAAGTTAGATCCGTCTAGCCTAGTGTGTGAGTTGGTCTCCCGTTCGCTATGATTCTGATTCGGACATGGACTTTCCATTTCGTGACCGGATCTGGGTCTTAGTGCGGGGGATGTGGCATCCTACGTCTGGGGTGTTACATCCTTAAGTGGTATCAGAGCTCTAGGTTGCAAAACCGAGCTCTTGAGTCGTGTTGAGTCTGTCTAGGTCGTACGGCATAGGAATAACTGCGCATTGCATTTGTTTGTCTTGATACTTTGACCCTTCGGCATGAATTGTTTCGTGATTATATAATTGTGAGCACATTAGGACTTTGATTATGCAACATCTTATTTCATGTGCTTTATAAATTGCAACTAATTGTTGCATTTACGTGATATACGTGTTACATTTCATTTGCATCTTTAACCCGCATGCATCGAATTTAGTGTTTGAATTTCAGGGTGCCCTATGAGTTAACACTGAGGTTTCCCTCCGTCAACCCTACCTATTGGCACTACAACAAAAACACACCATGATTCGAAGATGAAAGGATTCTTCACCAAGATCAATGGTCATGAAAAGGTTCAGAGTTGAAGGAAAGGGATTTGCTTTATTGACTTACTATTTTAAAGTCAATTGAAAGATGAAGTTTGTCGAATTTTAACCTTGAGGATTCGTTCATCTAAAAGTAGCCACCTTGTTGAGGAGATGAGTCAATGGAGGAGAATCTGATCAAGTAGAACCAATTTGAAGGAGTGTGATGAACTTTCGCCTTGATGATTCGTTCATTTGGAAGTAGTCACCTTGTTGATGGAAACGAGTTAATGTAGAAGAATCCGATCAAGTTCAAGGGATGCGGATAAGTAGCCATGTTGGTGCTAACTTAAGCAACGAGCTACAAACCATCGGTGAGTGTTGAAGGTTTTGGTGCCTTTTTAGATTTAACAAACGACAAGACAAGATTGGTTGTTAGCTCTCTGGGTGTATTCTTCAAGATGAGATGGAAGACACTGCTGAGGTGGGAATAGATCACTTAGCATGAAAGACTTTATTCAAGTTTCAGAATCCTATACCATGGATTGCTTTGGGAAGTGCCTAATACCACGACCGTCCAACGTAGCGCTGAGATAGATTTCTGGTTGGCAATCGAATTGTGGGATTCCTTGAGAATGTACAGACTAAAGGGTAGCACATAAACTTGAATTCCGGAAGGAAATTGAGGATGATTCTCGTTAAGCAGGGTTTACGGTCCAGTAGAGGGTTGGATGATAGACATGCTTGCTGAGTTACCTCTTCACGCTAAAGGATTTAAGACAAGAAGTTCAGATGATGAAGATTGCATCATCATCGACTTAATCAACTCCTACCACTTCGTCTCAACTTCCTGTCCAAAGTTTGACACTACGGTGATCGGTACGCCAAGCATTCATGGCATTTGCATACATGCATCGCTTAAGTATTCTTATCTTATTTTGTTTGATGTGGATGATGACTATTGTTGTTTAATTTTGATAACTGGGATACCTGATCTAGTATTTGTAACTTGAAATTTCTACTTGTTATGAACCGTTGCTGAAATGAATGAGTTATGTACTTATGAGAACTATTTATGACTATGTGATCTAAAACTCCCTTGATTGCTCACTAACCTCGCATATAACATACATACATACTGTAGCCTTGTTTTATAGGGATTCCATCGCGATATCCCCCTTGAGTTGAGGTATGAGCGTTGAATCTATACTCAAGGGATACCGATATCAGTTGTGTAAGGTACACCAAACATGCATCGCATACTTTTCATCAAGTGTTACTCTGATTTGTGTATGTATGAATAACTGATCAGTGGATTTATTTGCAAGAGAGTGTTGGAAAACACGAATCAGAAAGCAGCGGAATTTAAAATTTTTCCAACAAAAGGATCTTGAACTCGCAATCGTGTATCCAAATTCGTAAAGATAGAAAACTTACTTTTCTTTTATTCTTTCTTGAAGCGTTTCAAGCCACCCAAGAACGCTCTTCTCGCGGCTTGACAACCCGTCCCTCGAAAGTCTCTTTCTACTTCAGAATCCATTGTCGGGATAGCAATCCACACCAACCTAGATTCAATTCATGTTAGAGATGTTCTTAACAATATAACATAAAGAAAGAAACATGAAACGAGAAAAGCAGGATTGAAACTCCCTTCGAAAACCAGTTTTGCGAAAGTAGAAAACTGCCAGTCACAAAACCCTCGTAAAAAAATTCATCCTTCAGGATATGGACGAACGGTTTTCGCCATCTTCTTTGGTTCGATTTTTTCATTCGCTTCACGTCGGGTTCAGAGTCGTTACATCATCCCTTCTGATCGTTTTGCTTGATCCCCACTTTTTGGTAAAGCTCGAATCTTCAAAACTTCTAACTTGAAGCTCTCTAGAGATAGTCCACCAACTTGGCTACAATCTAACTAGTAAGGATGCTAGTTCTCTAGTTAGTGTTTAGGCTTAACCTAGGGTTTCGTTTATCTTGGAGAAAGGATGGTGTTCAACACATGAACCAAAAGAATTTCATTAGCTCTAAAGGGGAGCATGAGCTCCCCTATATATAGGAAAGGGGAGGGGCGGCCGAACCTAGTCCTAATGGACAAAGGATTTGGTCCCTCTCTCTCCTATTACTTGATCATCAAGTATTTCCAACTTTGACTTTGAATTCTAATTCAAGTCAACTTTTAAGAGAGCTAAAAATATCCAAACTATTTTTGGATAATTTTATACTTTATTTATTTAAAATAAATAACTTATTTTATCTAATTAATTAATTCATAATTAATTAACTAGATTATTTTCTCCAAAATAAGACTTTCTTTTTAATTCAAAATTAAACCAAAGTCTATTAAATAATTATCAAATTAATTATTTAATATATTATTAAACAATCACGTGTGGCACACGTGTCACAATGACACGTGTCCAGTCACGTGACCCACACGTGTGGTTTCACACGTGTGGAACCCTCTAGGCTTGATTAACTCGTTTAATCATTTTAAAGCCTCAACTCATGTAACCAAGTTGTTGTGTGTGACCCTCTAGGTTCTCAATTCAATTAGCAGTGACCCTAATTAATTAATTCACTAATTAATTAATCAGTCCACAGATTAAACGACCATAGTCTAGCAACAGGTGTTTAACCCCTAGCTGAATTGGAATATTCGGATTCGACAGAACCTTTAAGTCATTGATTCATGTGAGATACAATCCTCCTACTTACTATCTCTCAACCAAGATCTAGGGCAGGGGAATAATCAGAACCCTAATAATCCGGTCTTAAAGCTAAGTGCATTTCATATCCATTTGATCTCAATCCAAGAAACCCTTTTGTTGATGTCTTGATCTACTGCCTTGGCCAAGGACTCCATATGGCATATGAATGACTTACACAATAAGAGATCACCTTGCAAATGCAAGTGTAGGTCCTATCTTGATTCTCATTCACTTTCATGAATTACTTGTGCAGCCCCAGCATAAGCCTTGAATCAGTTGTCTAAGGCGACACCCTTTAAAGCTTATACCTAAGACTACAGAGTTAACTCATAAAGTGAGAAGGAACCTCAAGTCTAAGGATCAATTAATCACATCAATGACTCGTGAGACATTTCCTAATCTGGAAGTTTCCATTTCCTGAAATAGAAACTTCCTTTCCCATTTAGGAATGTTCTCACACGGGGCACCTCAGTGAACTTACTTATTAAAGTAAGCACCCTCATGTATCACGCACGTATCAACTATACACTTTGCACCTCCATGAAACAAGGTGGTCCTTCTTAAGGGCGTGATCCCACAAGCAAGCCTTAGAGGAGTCAGGTTGACACTCCCACTGTCTGTAGGACTCATCGGCTTGGAGTATTTTACTAATCATGACTTATGTGATATAGGGCTCGTTTCATGAACCATTTCACCTAAATGGTAGAGTCCTAAAGTCATCAAGATTAGGGGAGTTCTCATACATGCGCACGTAATGGGAACACACAAAACACGTATTGGCATATAAAGAAGTGTTTGCCTATAATCAATCGTATATTATTCAAAGATTGTCTGTGATACAAGAAAAGTCCCAAAGCAGATTACGTCGAATCGGCTTTCTAGGGCATTATTCCTAACAATCTCCCACTTACCCGTAAAAGCCATTTAGGTACTCTAAGTCCCATCTTCTCAAGATGCACTTTGAGAGCCTATTGACTTTGGGCGTTTCCAAAGTGGATCTGCTATATTCTCTGCTGATGTGACCCTCTTGTTTACACATCTCTTAGGAAACACCTTTTCCTTATAAAGTGATTCGTAATCACGTGTTCAGTCTCTTGGTGAGGTCTTGGTTCTCTTACTTGAGCAACCATCCTTTTTATCATACAATATGATCAAGGAGTTGTTTTCATGCTAGGAACTTCATCTAACAAGTTAGATGGAGTTTCTTACCCAAACACTTAACTTAGTGTTATATAATACGACTAAGTTCTCAACTACGATAGTTGAGTTTTGCAATGTCCGTCCTTGGAACCCCTTTCCAACACATTGCATTACCATTCTGGTAGAAGTTGTATCCTTTCAATGATTTCATAATCATCTATGTTTGATGAACGGTTACATCAAATATCCTTCTAACAATAAGATCTGTTGGGCTTTGTAAACTAATACATATCCTCATTTCTTCTCAAGTACTCTGAGGACATCCTTTACAGAGATCTAATGACCTTCTCTGAGGTCATATTAGATTCGGCCTACTACGCTTAGTGTTGCGCCATATCTAATTTAGTACATAACTTTTCATACATTATGCACCCTTTCACTTAAAGGGATTTTGGACATTCTAACTTTCTCAAAGTTATCTTAGGACACATACTCTTCAAAAGAGATGTTCCATTGTCCATACTAAACTCCTTTTAGTACCGTGGTTATGTACTCATTTTGTGATAATCCTTTTATTCTCTTAGATCTATCTTCTATAGATCTGAATGTCGAGAATGTAGGATAATCACTAAGATCTTTCATGTCAAATTGTTTCTTAAACAAGAATTGGTAACTTTCACGTCATCCTTGACATTCCTAATGAGAAGGATGTCGTTTTCTGAAGAACCAAAAATTGACTCTTACATCACTAACTTTCCTATGTACACTTTTGAGACTTATTCGACTTCCATCTGTGTCAAACGATTTGACTATCCTATGGAATCGAATTGTCTAATCCTAGAAGCCTTTATCAATCCACATATTGACTTTAGGGATTTGCATACCTTATGCATACTCCCACTGAATATGAGATTTATAGAAATACCTTATTTCAGTCTCTTTCAATCTCATATTGAACAAGATAGTTCTCATATTCATTTATCATATCTCATAGTCAGAATATGAGGATATGGTAAACACAATCCAAATGGACTTTTGCACTTCAACCGTCAAAGAAGGTTGTAATGCTTTCCATTTACTCGAAGCTCTAGGAGCTTGATCCTATCAGGTGGATCAACCAAGGTCAAAACTCGGTTTAAGTATATGGAACCCATATTGGATTTCAAGGATTGCTTACACTACTCAGATTCCAAATCTGACAGTGTCTCCTCTTCAAGTAATTCCTTGGCTATCTAGGAACGCGTTCTAAACGAATCTTAAGAGAAGGGTTTCACACGTGTACATGATCCAAAATTTGGCTAAGTTTTATCAGATGGGCTCGTTTCTTCTATATGTGGCGTGGATATTTATTCTCAAATTTCTTTGAGATCTGCTTGCTTGTCTTTCTTCTTCTATAGGAACGATTCCTTAAGAAAGATACATTCCTTGAGACAAACAACCTTTGTCTAAGGGAATCGCATAAATGATATCCAATATTGTTTGTATAAACTTGAACTCATTTCAAGCCTATCTCCCACTATCCTCTTTACTTAAGAGGATTCCACTAAATTCTTGGACAAGAATAATTAGGGAATTTAGTGTGCCACATTGCATAGTGCATCTAAAGGACTGATTTTTGGAAGGTGCAAAATTCAAAATCTCTAACTGCATATTCTGGGAGTTTATTCCCAGAATGATTATTAGTCAGTAAAGCTTGCTATGGAATGGACCATATCCTATAAGGTTTCATTCCCTCATTCGGAAACACTAAGGTGTTCTCGAACTAGTTTACTGAGAGATAATCCTATTATCTCTAAGATGACTAAGGATTTAGTTGCTAAGATATTGGCTATTTCGATCACATCGATTTACCTATAACTTATGACTACTTCGGTTCCTAACCTCCCTTTTGAAATTCTAAGAATTTCATATAAGTTTCGAATTTGTACTTCAACAAGTACATTCATTCATAATGATTAAACTGACGATTGTATCTAGTGCTTACATTAAGCATCTTACACTCATCAGCATGGATCGAAATCCACTATAATTTTGGAACGTTCCATGTTTCTTATAAACGGGATTCAGGAACGCTTCCCTCATGACAGGATTCACAGGAAGTCAACAATATAGGTTCATTTTCATAGAATGATCCTAAGGTGTCTGACTTGCTAATCCTTTTATATCTCAACGTTCCAAAGTAATTCGAAGCTTTTTCATCTCACTTACTTTTGTTATCTCGTTGTATGTTCAGAACATTAGTGCCTTGAGTCTTTGCACAACGGCTTATGCAGAATTGACTTAAGACTAGTAAATTCTATTCCTAGTAGAATTACTAAACGAGGTAACATTTCAAAGTACTCATACTCTTTGCAGTTCCCTTTCAAAGTCCTTATTTGCTACCATAGAAGCAAACGTCCTATTTGATCTCTAGTGTCTTTTGGGCGTACCCCTTACATGCCCCTCCATTGGGCTCTTAAGGGTTTCTTCTTCTTTAGGCCTTGAAGCCTTTAACTTAGGGAGTTTTAGAAGAAGAATTAACCATCTCAACCTTTTATTCCTTCTGAAGGATGCTCTCAACCATTATCAACTTAAATGATTAACTATGCTACATTAGCATCATTCTAGTTGAGCATAAAGGGTTTGAATGATGGTGGAAGCAATGTAAGCAATCAGTGCATTGAGAACTCTTTTCTCAGTTAATGATTGAGACCACAAGATCTTCAAATAGGATCTTTAGACCTTGTTCATGTGCACTTGTTTCCTCATTTGGAATATTGAATAATTCCACAATGTTATACCTTGTAACATTTTTATGAGGTGGTTCAATTGCTTTTAAGTGGTTTGGAAAAATCCATTCACCTCAGATTGCTTCTCTTTTGGCCCGGGTCGACTTTTCACAATTGAAAACTTCGCCCTTTAGAGAACGCCTTTCTCTAATCGGGTTCTAAAATGGATTTTAGGATCCAAAGCCATTTAGAGTTAGTCAGGACTTAGTCAACTTATTTGACTTAAGGATGGATACGAATGGGTTTGCATTTCATATTGTAGAGAATCACAGAACTACAACCTAAATGTTAAGCAGAGAAAATGTGGGCATGCTGAATAATAACGATATACATAAGATAAGGTCTTTAATCTAATGTAGCTCCCACTGTTTTTCAAAGATCTATAATTCCCAAAGATCTAAGAGGAACACGTTTCCCAATGGGTACTAAGATCCCAGGCATTTTACCTCGAACCCACGACTCGCGGACATTCTAAGTAAGAACCCTAGGTAGGTACAACTTACCAATTCTAACACCTTTAGAACTCTTAGTAATTGTTTTTGCATCACCTATCTTTCAATATGGACCCACGACTCGTGCGACATCCATATTTACTTAGGCGTTTAAGCTAGACCCATCAATCATAAGATCATGATCAAAACTTAGTTCGAACGACCCACGACTCGCGGACATCGCCCTTGCTAAAATTGACCATGAAATATCGATCATTTAAAAAATGATCAATTAGGTAACTAAGAACTAATAAGCTCCACTAGCTATCCCACGACTCGCGGACAATAACTAGCTTCACTTACTAAACTTAAAACCTATTGATGGAATGCTAGGAATTTAATTCAAATTTTGCATCTCGAATTAAATACCTATTATTCGAAATGAGCTTAATGTTTAATGGGAATTTTCGAATCAACCGAAGAGTTGTTCGGTTCGACCTCACCAACATATATGTTATCCAATTTTATTAGTCTTGATTAATGCAAGTACACTTAAATGCATTTCAAACAAGCACATAAACAGATAACATGTCCTAGCATGATACTAACATGTAATGATCATGGGTTCTACCTATCTTATGCGTGATATGTGGGAGCCACTCCACAATCACAAGTTCTAACATACGTGCCACATAAACAGTTTAAATCACATAAGGGAAAGCGGTAACAAAATACGAGCCCTATCTCTATTACATTTAACAATTGAGATTCCCCTCCCTAACATTTTGAGGGGTCTTCACTTATGGCCTCCTTGTTACTTGAATGTGGTCCATCTTACTCCATGGGTGCATAGTCTCCAAAATGAAAATAAAACCTCACCACCTATCTCTACTCTCAAATTACAATAAAAAGAAAAAGACATAAAGTAATAAGGCTCAATCTTCATATTGGCCTTAGACAATTACACGGGGCATACCCCGGCCTCAAAAACAGTAATATGGAAAGCCACATAATAAATCACATAACTGTACGCACATAAGTGAGGCTCCAACCTCAATTGAAAAACGCAACTATAGGGCTTCAACCCCAATTTAAACCATCCATGTGCATAAATTAAAACCATACATAGATCTAAACCCATGATCACCTAACATGCTTTAGCGAGAATTTAAATTTAGCCAATAAATTAAAATTCTCGTTTCAAGTCCTAATGACTTAAAACACGACTTGATGCGAGTCTTATTTATAAAAGTTTTCAATAAATCCCAATTTAACAAAACAAATAAAATTCCAATTAATTTCTGAAAATTAATAATTTTACCAAAGATTGTATTTTCCCAAAATATAAACCGTTTCAATTTCTCAAAAATCCCAATTTTAAGTTTTATTCAAAAATTAAAAATAAATATTCAAAAATAAAATTTTTAAAATTAAAATAAAAATTGGGACTGGATTGCACGAAACACGAAAAAGCCGGATCACGAAAACGGGGCCCGTACGCGAAAAAGGGTCACGCCAGTTGGAAGCGCGCCCGCGCGCGCGACAGGCGCGCACAGCGCGCGGCCAAGGCAGCGCTAGTGCGCGCACTGCGCGCGCATGCTTGCGCGCCTGCTGGGCGTGTCCCTTCCGGGCGTGTGCGGGGGGGCTGGGCGACTGATCCCGCACGCCTTGCGGGATCGTTGCCCAGCCTGGGCGGGACGGCGTCGGCAGTCCTGGGCGGGGCACCTAGGCGCTCCCGGAACACCTCCCGCGCGGTTGCGGGAGGGAGTAGGCGCACGGCCTGCGCGCGCCTAGGACAGGCGGGCGGTGCTGCGCGAAGCCCGCGCGAGCGACTCCTTCGCGTGCTGGGTTTCGCGTGTTCGTCGTATTCCGTATTTTCGTTTCGTGTTTTCGTTCAAAAGCAAAACCAATCCAAGAAATCCAAAAACAGTTTATACAGTTTCAAATCTAAAATAGTTTTCAAAAATTAAATTTTGCAAAAACCAATTTTCAGAAACTTTCAGGAAAAAAATACAGTTTCGTAATTCAGGCTTTCTAAAACAATTACAAATACTCAATCGCATCAAGCCTAAGAATTTCTACCAAATTCAGAATAATTGAGACGAATCAGAAACACGATTAACGAGGTGGCTCTGATACCACTTGTTGGAAAACACGAATCAGAAAGTAGCGGAATTTAAAATTTTTCCAACAAAAGGATCTTGAACTCGCAATCGTGTATCCAAATTCGTAAAGATAGAAAACTTACTTTTCTTTTATTCTTTCTTGAAGCGTTTCAAGCCACCCAAGAACGCTCTTCTCGTGGCTTGACAACCCGTCCCTCGAAAGTCTCTTTCTACTTCAGAATCCATTGTCGGGATAGCAATCCACACCAACCTAGATTCAATTCATGTTAGAGATGTTCTTAACAATATAACATAAAGAAAGAAACATGAAACGAGAAAAGCAGGATTGAAACTCCCTTCGAAAACCAGTTTTGCGAAAGTAGAAAACTGCCAGTCACAAAACCCTCGTGAAAAAAATTCATCCTTCAGGATATGGACGAACGGTTTTCGCCATCTTCTTTGGTTCGATTTTTTCATTCGCTTCACGTCGGGTTCAGAGTCGTTACATCATCCCTTCTGATCGTTTTGCTTGATCCCCACTTTTTGGTAAAGCTCGAATCTTCAAAACTTCTAACTTGAAGCTCTCTAGAGATAGTCCACCAACTTGGCTACAATCTAACTAGTAAGGATGCTAGTTCTCTAGTTAGTGTTTAGGCTTAACCTAGGGTTTCGTTTATCTTGGAGAAAGGATGGTGTTCAACACATGAACCAAAAGAATTTCATTAGCTCTAAAGGGGAGCATGAGCTCCCCTATATATAGGAAAGGGGAGGGGCGGCCGAACCTAGTCCTAATGGACAAAGGATTTGGTCCCTCTCTCTCCTATTACTTGATCATCAAGTATTTCCAACTTTGACTTTGAATTCTAATTCAAGTCAACTTTTAAGAGAGCTAAAAATATCCAAACTATTTTTGGATAATTTTATACTTTATTTATTTAAAATAAATAACTTATTTTATCTAATTAATTAATTCATAATTAATTAACTAGATTATTTTCTCCAAAATAAGACTTTCTTTTTAATTCAAAATTAAACCAAAGTCTATTAAATAATTATCAAATTAATTATTTAATATATTATTAAACAATCACGTGTGGCACACGTGTCACAATGACACGTGTCCAGTCACGTGACCCACACGTGTGGTTTCACACGTGTGGAACCCTCTAGGCTTGATTAACTTGTTTAATCATTTTAAAGCCTCAACTCATGTAACCAAGTTGTTGTGTGTGACCCTCTAGGTTCTCAATTCAATTAGCAGTGACCCTAATTAATTAATTCACTAATTAATTAATCAGTCCACAGATTAAACGACCATAGTCTAGCAACAGGTGTTTAACCCCTAGCTGAATTGGAATATTCGGATTCGACAGAACCTTTAAGTCATTGATTCATGTGAGATACAATCCTCCTACTTACTATCTCTCAACCAAGATCTAGGGCAAGGGAATAATCAGAACCCTAATAATCCGGTCTTAAAGCTAAGTGCCTTTCATATCCATTTGATCTCAATCCAAGAAACCCTTTTCTTGATGTCTTGATCTACTGCCTTGGCCAAGGACTCCATATGGCATATGAATGACTTACACAATAAGAGATCACCTTGCAAATGCAAGTGTAGGTCCTATCTTGATTCTCATTCACTTTCATGAATCACTTGTGCAGCCCCAGCATAAGCCTTGAATCAGTTGTCTAAGGCGACACCCTTTAAAGCTTATACCTAAGACTACAGAGTTAACTCATAAAGTGAGAAGGAACCTCAAGTCTAAGGATCAATTAATCACATCAATGAGTCGTGAGATATTTCCTAATCTGGAAGTTTCCATTTCCTGAAATAGAAACTTCCTTTCCCATTTAGGAATGTTCTCACACGGGGCACCTCAGTGAACTTACTTATTAAAGTAAGCACCCTCATGTATCACGCACGTATCAACTATACACTTTGCACCTCCATGAAACAAGGTGGTCCTTCTTAAGGGCGTGATCCCACAAGCAAGCCTTAGAGGAGTCAGGTTGACACTCCCACTGTCTGTAGGACTCATCGGCTTGGAGTATTTTACTAATCATGACTTATGTGATATAGGGCTCGTTTCATGAACCATTTCACCTAAATGGTAGAGTCCTAAAGTCATCAGGATTAGGGGAGTTCTCATACATGCGCACGTAATGGAAACAAACAAAACACGTATTGGCATATAAAGAAGTGTTTGCCTATAATCAATCGTATATTATTCAAAGATTGTCTGTGATACAAGAAAAGTCCCAAAGCAGATTACGTCGAATCGGCTTTCTAGGGCACTATTCCTAACAGAGAGACCTTAGGCTTCCTCTTTTTACGTGCTGGAGAGATGTAGGATTCTCTCTATTTATGTGGTAGAAAGATGTTGGATTCTTTCTAAGTTTTGTGCGCGAGAGATGTTGGATTCTCTTGAATCTAAGGGTTTGAGAAATGATGGATTTTCTCAAACTAGAATGTTGGGAGATGTTGGAATCTGTCCGACTTAGGCCGAGAGACGGGGTTCTCTAAAATCTGTGTTTGAGAGACAGGGTTCTCTCAAATCTGTCCTTGAGAGACGGGGTTCTCTCAAATCTGTGCTCGAGAGACGGGGTTCTCTCACCTTTTGTGCTGAGAGATGGGATTCTCTCCTGTTCCTTGTGGTTGCGTTATGCGTTATCCTAGCTATGGTCTACAAGTGACGAGTTTGCGACGCCATCGAAGTTGAGTGCAGTGATAACTATTCCACTTATGGGAATGGTCGAATAACTTAATGAAAGCAATGGTCCAGCACTCAAACGGATCCCAATGATAATGAGACATCGCGAGAAAGGTTCAATAAAGACAATGAGAGTAAACTTCACAACGAAGGCTATGTTTGACGCAGTTCCTCGAGAAGGGTTAAGACACTATCAACTCGAAGCTTTTCCAGCTCAGGAGTGGAACCTGGGGACCAGGTTCTCTTAAGGGGGGAAGGGTGTAACACCCCGCATTTTTGGAGCAAGATACGATGTCGTTTTCGTACGATTAGAACGTTATTTATTTAACATTGCACATGCTTGAATTGATTTATGTCATGCTTTAATTGTTTAATTGACTCAATTGTAATCTTATGAAAATATGTGAACTTAATTGAAATATGTATTTAGTGCCTAATTGCTCTTTAATTTAAATTATGTGGGTTAAGTTGTAATTATCGGACATTGGGGATCGTTTTCTAATTATGAGAAATCAAATTGGACTTTATCTTTAATTCTAGGGGTGCTTTTATAATTATCGAAACTTTAATCGGGCTTGATCTAAATCTTACTTAAAATCTGTGGACTCAATTACATAATTAAATTTCTTGTGGGACTGTTTTTGTAATTTTAAATACTTTAATTGGATATAATTGACTTTGTATGGAAACGTAGGGACTCAATCGAACGATTTAAATTCTTGAGGGACCTGATCGCAATTTATGAAAGTTGGGGCTGATATATCGTGGAACCCTAGCAGCTTTCTCATTCTCCATTTCATTTCTTCCCCTTTCGGTTTCAGCAGCAGCGGCGCAACCACCCTTTTCGCCACCTCCACCCGCCGGCGAAATCACCACCTGCAGTCGCCGCGACTCAGCCCTTCTCTGCTCTCTTTCTCTCCTCTCCCCTTTCGATTTGCAGCAGCAGGAGCAGCGGTGCTCGCATCCTCCAGCGAACAACCGCCGCCAACCACCAGCCCTTCTTTCGTTCACCACCGCCCGCCTTCACTCTCCGAACCACCATCGACGCCCCTCACTCCCCCTCAGACCAACGAACCACCACCTTCACTGTCGTCTCCACCATCCGCCTCCATTCCAGGCGACCACCACCACCTTCAACCGCCGATAACAGCTCTTCCTTGGCGACACCGCATCGCCACCACCTCCTTCTTCCACCTCTTTTGGCGTCTTCCTTTCATCTGACCACAGATCCGGCCACAACTCCACCCTGTGGCACCATGCTTGGGAGAAGAATGACGCAGCAGCAGACGGTAGTTTCTCGCCTGCCTTTACCGGGGCTTGAAGAACGGGGAGACCTTTTGTGATGTAAACCCCTGCCCCGCCTCCGTCTTTTCTCTCTCTTGTTTCAGATCCGAAAAATGGAGAAATCCCCTGCTACAGCCGTCATCTCCGACGAGACGACCTCCGCCGAAGCTCCTGGAATCGCCTTCGGACGAACCTCTCTCTCTCTCTCCCCCATTCCAGAAGAAAGGAAGCAGCTGCCTACCACCACTCCTTCCGCCGGAAAAGCCATGGTCATCCACCCTCTCTTCCGACCATCATGCGACAGTGACGGAGCAGCATCAACGTAGGACATTTCTCCCTTTCAGATTTGGATAAGCCAAGGAGATATGGTTGGATATTATCATCGCTGCCTTCCCCAGTTTATACTGTCGACGATCGCCACTGATCTCCTCTCTTTCAATTCTGAATGGTAGGCTCCCTTCCTTCCATCTTTCTTTTAATTGTAATTTCGTTATAATATAAACTATGCATGGGATGAAGATTATATTTATTCTTTTCCAGAACTGTGAACTGAGTTTTCGGATTTATATATGTATAGTTGTTGTGTGAGAGAATTTATGCAGTAAAATGTCGGTCATGTTGTTGTGGATTGAATGGGCATCGTTAATTCGACTCTTGAGTTTTGTAAATTCTGAATTGACTCTCTGATGTTCAATCTTGTGAATTTCTGTTGTTAATGGAACACGTATATGGTTACATTTGTGTAATTGATTGGTAATGTGAGGATCAATTGGTTTCAGGAGTGAATTGATGATGGAATAACACTCGAGCGTATATGTGTATGGTTGTGGTTAATCGAGTGTTGTAACAAGTATGTTAATCGATAATTGTTGGTGTTATTGTAGCTGGGGGACGTTGAAGTGGTGAGTGTATAACTGGCTGGAATTTTAATTGGAAATTTGATGACTAATTGGTTCAAGGCTCCTGGTTAATTAGTTGTCACCAAATTGAATTAATTAGCTTTTGTTTTGGTTTTGTGTGGGTGAAGTGATAACTGTATGTTGATAAACTTATGAAATACAAATCAAATGTAATCGTTGTTGTATAAATAATGGGTATATTTCGATTGCCAACTTGAATTAGAGCTACTCCCATTGTAATTTGATGGAGTATGCTTGAAGATGTGTGTGTATGCCTTGATAAAGAAACGACCCTATAGTTGAAGTGTACTAATATGTAGTCATGATAATAATTTAATTAAGTGGGGGTTAATATAATTAAAATGGGGCAAGCTTAAATTACAATATGATTTTTGCGGAACGAGCATGTTTGTAATAATTAGGAAGACTTGAGCTTGAAACTCTTAAACCTATAATGAATTAAGTCATATGTTTTGAAGTATTGACTGATCATACCTTACAGTGCATGAATAATCAAGTAATGATGTATTTGGAGATTTTGTCTTAGTAATATTTTGTAATAATAAATGAATTGGTGTGTGAGCTAACTTGGATCAATTGAAGTGTTGCATATTTGCATAAGTGCATGAAGGGTGTGAATTGCGTGTTTAAATACCGAACTTGAGTGTATTAGCTATTTAATTAATCATCTTGCTTTCGAGTATATGAATTATGATCAAGAATCACACATACCTCTGATATTGTATGGTTATCTATAACATGAGGACATTAATTGTACATGTGAACACGATTACGCATTTCATCATTCTTAAACATCATAAATTATGAGTTTTACACACGTGTATGTCTCTCATGCACTCCTACTCATTGTCGTGCGTCTATGTGGTTCATGTTTGAGTCGTGTCTCATGAATACTTCATGTTTCCCTTTCTGTCAGTGATCTCCATGGCAGAGATACCCGATCAAGTATGCACATGTCTTCTCAGTCCTTGTGTCTCGTCGTTTCTCAGGTGAGGTTTAGGATTTTGTATAGTTAAACGACCTATGACCCCAATATGATGATTTCAATCCCCGCATGCGATTATATACTATATATTTACGATCAAATATGTGTTGGATATGATATGATTATGACCTTATGATACAACTTCAGTTTTGGAAATTAAGTATGAAGGCATATGTAAGCTATTTCGAAAAGTTAAGTTATGTTATGATTATGTAGCGAGATTGCCATGAAAGTTGGTATATGTTATGTTCTGTTCTATTATGGGGCCCAGGAGCTACGGGTAAGGAGCCCCCGGGACGGTATCGGGCCGTCGGGGATATACCTGTGCGTAGTCTGCATATGTATGAAGAGGATCTACCGGGACCCACCAGGAGGTTTGGTTGGGAAACGGAGTCCTGAGGGTTTGAGTAGCATTGGCACTCCCCTCGACTGTATGGATGGTTAGGGTCGCGCAACCCTACCATCACCCGGAGTTGAGGTTGGTATGTTATTTATGTTTTGTCATGATATGAGGAGTTGAGGTTGGAAGCTCGTACTCGCCGAGCATATGATATGATATGTTATGGGAATCATGAATCGGAATAGAGTTTTGAAATGTTTTCTAAATCTTATACTTATAACTATCTTTTGGGTACTTTTAAAACGCTTTGGTATGCAACACCTATTCCCGGTTCATGAGTCCACCATTTTGATATGTGTTGTGCTCTGTATATATATATCGTGGGTGTGCGTTAGCCCCCTCACTCAGTCAGTTGACTGACACCTCATTTTATCTTTTAGTTTGCAGGTTTACTTTTGGCTTGAGCTAGGCGGAAGTGAGTCTCCTGAGTCACACTTGTCAGTCTAGTTGGTACTAGGATGCATTTGTCGCATACTTTATTTATGTTATGTATTTATGTTTCACACTTGAAGGTTATGTTTATGTTCTACTTAGACTTAAACCCGTGTGGGGTTAATAAGCTAGTATTTGGATGTTAATAGATAGAGATAATGATTATCACCCATCCGAACTATAGGCCATTTGGCAATTCACCATCCAAACTATTTCGCCCCTGAACCCACCATCTAAACTTTTAATTTCTGACAAACCACCATCCCACAGCGGTTTTGACATTTTTTTGAGCGGTTTTGACTCTTTTTTCAGCGGTTTTAGATGTTTTAATATATGTAAATCTGTCTCTCTTTGTTATTTTTCCGTAGATTATGTGTTAAAACATCCAAAAACGCTGAAAAAAGAGTCAAAACCGCTCAAAAAAGGGTCAAAACCGCTGTGGGATGGTGGTTTGTCAGAAATTGAAAGTTTAGATGGTGGTTTCGGGGGCGAAATAGTTTGGATGGTGAATTGCCAAATGGCCTATAGTTCGGATGGGTGAAAATCATTATCCCTAATAGATATTATGATGATACTTATGCTGCTTATTATGTTGGATTATGAATTGATTCGGGATTAGGTATCTATGCTAGTTGAACCCGTCACCTGCTTTGCATGTTTTGTTTTAAATGCTTCCGCTATCTATTGTTGTTGGTTTTAATAGCTTCCGCACTCTGAGTTTGTCAAGTTAGATCCGCCTAGCCTAGTGTGTGAGTTGGTCTCCCATTCGCTATGATTCTGATTCGGACATGGACTTTCCATTTCGTGACCGGATCTGGGTCTTAGTGCGGGGGATGTGGCATCCTACATCTGGGGTGTTACACTCCCCGTTGAAGAAGTTGAGTTGGAACCGAATTTATCGTTTGTTCAGTAGCCTGTTAAAGTTCTGGAGAGAAAATATCAAGAATTGAGGAACTGGAACATTCCTATGGTCAAGGTGTTGTGGCGGAGTGATAAAACCGAAGAAATGACTTGGGAGCCGGAAGAGAAGATGAAAAGGTTCCACTCGGAGTTGTTTATTTCCGATCAGTGAATCTGGAGACCAGATTCTTCTAGGGGGGGAGTTGTAATGCCCCAATTTCCGGAAGTTCAGGTAAGTACGCCACGAGCGGGTCTTCGGGAGTTGGGAGGTTTAAATTTAATTATTCCATTTATTTATTTACAACCTTCATCATATTATATACAATATGTTTTCATACATTTATATGAATTGTCATTAATATGGATTATATGAACTAAGTGATATAAGTGCTCTAATTGTATTACATGTCCTTAATTGCTCCTTTGGGTAAATTAGGGACTTAATTGTATATCATGAATTGGATTTAATTGACCTTATGGTTAGAGATGGAACTTGCTTGCATTAATTCAAATAAATGAAGGACTTATATGCAAAATGAGATGAATCACATATTTTCGTGCTAGACTTTAGGATATATCATGAAACTCTTCCAATATGTTCCATTTCATTCCAAGACATAAGAGAATTACACACACACACACACACCATATTTCGATCTTTACACCTCAAGAAGAGAAGAAGGATTGCATCTCATAATTCAAGCTAAAATTGTGGAGGATTTTTGGAGTTAAGATCATCAACAACATCATATCTTCATCTCATCTATTCTCTCTTTGATTCAAGGTAGAACTTGAAGGATTTATGGAATTCTTGAAATCTTGATTGAGTAGGGTTTATAGATTTAATGGTGGATTCTTGCGTGATTGGAGCTAAGAGCATGTTAATGATCATGAAGAGTGAAAGTTGCATGAATATATATTGATATATATGGAAGTTGGAAGCATGTATATAGATGGGGGTTTTCATGATGAATTCTTGAGGTTTTGATGTGTATTTCATGGTTTGAATGATGGATAATTGAAGTATAATGTGTAATTGAGGCTTTGAAATAAGTGTTATGGAATGAATTTGGCTTTGTTGTTGTTTTTGTGGGTTTTGAGTTCGAATTGCCCTATTTTCCCCTGCTTTGCTGCTGCTGCGTAAGTGGTCGCGCCCGCGACCTGAATTATATGCAAAACCGGTCACGGCCGCTACCCGTTTTCAGGCCAGTTTCGAGATTTTGGAAAATTTGATGAAAAATTCGGCCAAAAATAGGTAGTCGCGACCGCGACCCTTTTATGAAGAAAATTAGTCGCGACCGCGACAAAAATTTGGGCAAATATCGCGACCATTTTGTGAAGGATTTTGGTCGTGCCCGCGACCCTGCTTCTTACTGCAAGAAAAATCAGTTTTTCGACTTATCGTGCATGGTTTTATTAGTTCATTTCCGGCTTGAACACTTCATTGATATGCCATATAATGTGTGACACCCCGAGTTTTCACACGTACGGGTAAGTATTATGTGCGTATTTATATTTAATTATATGATTTTATATTTTGAGTTGTTAATTGAATTTGTTTATAATTTGATTTATTGTTTAAAATTTCTTATGATTGTCTATGTGAGCTATGAATATATGACCGGATTTGTGAAATGTGAATTTTGTGATTATGGTGCTACTTGAATGAAATTACGTGTTCCGTGTAATCCGTGGACTTAATTGTAATGTATTTGAATGTTTTGGACACAATTGGAAATTGAGTTTGGGCTTAATTGCCAGTTTTTGAAAGTTTAGGGACCTATTCGTATAATAGGCAAGCCTGAACGGTTTTAGCGATATCTTGAGCTCCGGACCTCGAAATCGAGATCCGTAACCGGCGTTGAACTTGTTTCGACGTTACCTATCCTTTGAACTTGACCTTGTATCTTTTCGGTATTATTTAAACCTTCGACAACGAACCGTTCCATAACCCGATTTTATAACTTGTTTGAACCTTTTCTTAAACGAACTGGACTTGGACCAACCCGTATCCTACCCATTTTTCCTTATTAGATATCAGCATTTTTTCTTCCTTTTTCCCCATTTTGATCGATCAAAATCAGCCAAGATAAGAGCAAGGAAGAGATAGCCAAGAAACCCTCCATTTTTGACCATCCAAGCTTCGAGCTCAAGCTTAATCAATCCTCCATCTTCTTCCAAGGTAATTGGTGATTTGTAACCTCCATCACCTCCTCTATATTTTCATCTAAGCAAAGCATGATAGAAGTTGAGGACTTATGTGTTTGAATATATGAGCATGAATTGAGGGTTTGGCTTGATCATTAGTTTTCATGGTTTAAGTTGAGATTTGGTGCATGTAGGATGATGTGTGGAGCTTACTTATCATTTCTTTTTGCTTGGATTTCATGTTGGGAGTGTATAGCATGAGTTGCCATTGTTGAAGCTTGAAAACCTCCATGGATGAAAGCTTGGTATTGATTGATCTTTTGCCAACTTTGAGCTTGAATTGATACCTATATGAATTTTTTTTTTGGTGCATCAGACACAGCCAACAAAACACAGCACCCTAACTAATCAAACATGATATCTCTGGTTGCTCCATCCACAACACTCTGTCGTCTTCTATATGCTGCCCAAACTTGGCAAGAGCATCTGCCGGTTTATTTCTTTCTCTATTTATGTGCTTAAGCTCACAACGCCAAGGCCTACGAATAAGACGGCGACATTCCTCCACAATCTCCCCCAAAGGATGGTTGTCAATGTCTGCATCTTTCACCAAATTGACGGTAGTTTCCGAGTCTCATTCCACTATAATATTTTCATACCTTCGTTCCCAAGCCAAACGGAGTCCCTCCCGGAGCCCCCATAGTTCCGCCACTTCGATCTCGGTATTTCCCACCTTCATAGCAAAACCAATTTGCCACTGCCCTTCATCATCTCTAACAACTCCAGCAGCCGTAGCCGTGTTTTTGTGATTGAAAACGCTTCCATCCGTATTTAGTTTATACCAACCCGGGGGAGGCCGAACCCAGCTGACTAACGATTGCTCTTCCCGCTTCTTCCTCGGACGTTTCTGCAACCCTTGTACGGCCATCGCCAGGCTCTGAATGTTGCTGATCGTTATGTGTGTGGGTTGCCTTTTATGCTGATATGTCCAAGCATTCCTCGCTTTCCAAATCTCCCATAAGGTGGTAACAAAAACTATGCTCCAATCTTCAACAGAAGTTATGCTGCTTTTGAAGTTTTGCCGCCAAGCTGTACCAAACCAACCCCTATCTTCTAACTCAGCAAAACTCGGCTTGTCTTTCTCTTCCACCACTTGACTCCAAACTTTTCTTGCCGCCGGGCAATGTCTTAGAATGTGTAAGGCATCCTCCCTATCTGCTCTGCATTTTTCGCATCGCGCATCATTCGTCATATGCCGATCTTTGCGAAGAGCGTTGCACATTAGACTGTCATGATTGAGCTGCCACAAAAAGCACTTAAGTTTGTTGGGGATCTTGCTTCTCCAGATAAGATTCCACGAATTATCTCGGACCTGCAAAGGAATGCTCAAAGCCTTATATGCTGATTTGCAACTGTATTGACCATTTGCGTTGCCATCCCAGATTCTCACGTCTCCCATCTCTGAATTTATGGGAATTGGGACTCCCAAGATTTTATTTCGAATACTGTCCGGTATAGCAGTTGTGATTCTGTCCAAGTTCCAGATTCCATCCTCTCCTATAACATCGCTCACCCTGAGATCCCCTTCAGCCTCGTCCACATGCGTCTGGACATGTTCCTTCAAGCTCCCCAAACCTGTCCAGTTATCATTCCAGAAACTAACGTCCTGCCCATTGCCTATGCGCCATTTAATTTTGTGCCCAACTCCATGGAGGCTACGGACAATCCCTCTCCACAGCTTGGATGAGTTCGGCTTAGGCTTGTGCTCCATAATATCCTCTTCTCCGAGATATTTAGCTTTGAAGACCCTGCCCCAAACACTGTCTTCCTCCTTCAGAACACGCCACCCCGTCTTGGCTAACATTGCGATATTGCTCTTCCTAGCTTCTTTTAAACCGAGACCACCATCCGCTTTCGCCCGAATAATCTTCGCCCACCCCACCGGGTGAGCTTTGCGTTGGTCCGACCCCGTAGACCACAGAAAATTCCTGTTGAGTCTGTCCAATTTCCCACAAATGCTCTCCGGGAACCAACACGAGTGCATATGGTAGGTTGGTATAGAAGATGTAACCGATTGGATTAAAGTCATTCTACCCGCCATATTAAGAGTTTTAGCTTTCCAGCTTGAAAGTCGGCTCTGAACTCGCTCCAACACATTGGTAAAGACTTCCGAAGAGTTCCCGTTGTTTCCTAAATGAACCCCTAAGTATTTCCCAAAGTCCTCAGTTTCACCAATGCCAAGAATTTGCTTGATCTCCCCCCTGGTGGCATGGTTGGTACTAGGAGCGAACCATACTCGGGACTTTCTAGTATTAACTCGCAGGCCCGAAGCCTGACTAAACTTGTCTACAATCTCTTTGATAGTAGCCGCCTCTATCTTACTTGCTTTAGCAGCCAGTATAATGTCATCAGCGAAGAACACATGGCTTATACTTGGACCGCCTCGGCAGACCGAAATAGGCTTCCATTTCTTGGCCATAACCGCTTCTTGCACAAGGTAACTGAGACGTTCCAAGCAGAGCACGAATAGGTAGGGAGATAAAGGGTCTCCCTACCGTAGTCCACAAGTAGGAACAATACGCTCAGTTGGATCCCCATTCCAAAGTATTTGGGGTTTTACAGCTTTCACTCCATTCATGATCAGCTCAACAACCGACATTGGGAAGTCAAAGAAGATTAAAGTCTCCTCCAAGAACATCCAATTAACATTATCATAGGCCTTCTCCAAATCTAGCTTAAGAAGCATGCTACCCGTCGTGCTTTTAGAATTTTTCATGGTATGCATCACCTCTTTAATGATCAAGATGTTGTCCACCGTGCTGCGTTTTGGAATAAAAGAGTTCTGAAAAGGTCCAATGATGTGAGTTATGAAGCTCTTTATCCGTAACACCAACATCTTAGTAAGGATTTTCAAGATTACATTGCATAGCGCAATTGGTCGAAATTCGCTCGCATCTTTGGGGTTCGCCACTTTCGGAATCAGACATATATAGGCATACCCCATCTCATCCGGAATCACATGATTATTGAAACAAGATGTAAGGTAATCAACTACAGAATCCCCTACAATGCTCCAATATCTTTTGTAAAAGAATACTTGACACCCATCCGGCCAGGGAGCCTTGAAAGCATGCATTGACTTAATAACATTAAATACCTCTTCCTTGGTGATTGGATTGGTGAGTAAGACCATGTCCTCATTTCTGATACGTCGTTGTAAGGGGCTGCAAGGCAGGGATAATTGCTCACGCACGGTGTTGCCTCCAGTGAAAAGATCATTGAAATAAGAGTGAACATGTCGTTTGAGGATTTCGGCATCTGTTTTCCATTCCCCATCAATGAAAAGTGTCAAAATTTTATTACGGCGGCGCCTAGTAATCGTGGATAGGTGGAAGAACTTTGTGTTTCTATCTCCCATTGTCAGCCACTTCACCCGGGACTTCTGATACCATAGAGCCTCTTCCTGAGTAAGTACCTTATTCAACTCTTTGATAAGGTTCTTCTCGAGTGCTCGGATACCTATATGAATGAGTTTTATGAATTGCATGAATTATGTGGCTTGAAAGCATGTCTTTAGGTGGTTTAAGAGCTTCTTGGTGGCTGCCCTGTTTTTGCAAGCTTTTCCCTCGCGTAACAGAGCTGATGCTCTGTTATTTCTTTCAAAACGATGAGCTGACATGGCCGTGTCAGCTTTATACTGAAAATGAACACGACCGTGTTGGGCTCTCGACTTTGTTTTTTTTCAGATTTTAACCTCGGACACGGCCGTGTCCAAATCCTTTGAAAACTCAACACGGCCGTGTCAAGCCCTCGACTTTGAATTTTCTGATTTTTAAACCTCGGACACGGCCGTGTCCATTTCCCTTTGAAACTCAACACGGCCGTGTCATTTGAATTGGCAGCCTTGAGAAGTCTCTTTTCTTGCTTGAATTGCATGCGCGACTCGTATTTGTATTGCTTACGTGGCTCGTATTTGTGGGTTATATTGAACGTGACTTCAATTAAGCTATGTTTATGATTGTTATATAATGCAAGAATGCAAGCATGATAGTTATGATCGGTTATATGTTTCAAGACATTAATAGTGCACGAACATGTCCATTATATTTGTTTTATGAGTTCATATCATAAGCATGGCATTGCCGAGCGTCTTAATTGGTCATTAGAGTCTCACTCACTTGTTTTGCACAGATTTTGATTCCTTTGGAGACGAGGCCGGTCAGTGAGGCTCGTGTGTTCTTCTTTTGCCGTTCGAGGTGGGTTTTTCTTCTACTTAGCTATATGACCCTATAAATACCTTAATGTGGAAAGTTTTCGACCAAAGTATATATATATAGAGAGTCATTTTCATAGAGTAAATGTTTACAACGTAAAGCCTTAATTTCTAAATCCTACCAAATGTCTTGGCGAGAAAGAAAGAATGAATGTTATGCACGAATGGGGCCCAGGGACTTAGTGTGAGTGGCTATCCGGGGAGGCATGGGCCGACGGTGATCCCTCACATTAGTTCCACCATTTAACGGCGTAACCGGACCTCGTTAGGAGTTAGCGAGGAATGGACGCTGAGCGCCATCTGGGGAGTCATGTAACCCCTTTTGGTCAATGAATGGGTGGTCGGGTCTTGCAAGCCCGTCACCAAATCGGAGGAAGAAGGTGTAAATGTTAATGAATGTGCACACAAGATTGAAATGCATGAACAGAATGAATGAAAGAATGTTTAAATGTTTTACATGAGGAGTTGGTTGGAGATAATGCACGCCCACTCGCCGGGCTAATAATGACCTAATGTTAATGATTTGTTATAATCCCTTTTGATGATTGTTATTCACCCACTTGGGGAAATTCTTTAAAACCTCACTTGGGATTATAGCTTGCATGTGATTGTTTAATTATCGTCATATATACTATTTATGCCCTGTTTTATACCCACCAGTCCCTTTTGGACTGAACCCGTTTGGTTTTCAGTTATTTTGTGCAGGTGTTGAGGGAGCTAGGCGGGAATACGAGTCGTAGGTCTTGCATTCGCTTCTAGCTCTAGTATTTTGGTGTTACACTTGCATACTCGTACTTTTGGTTATTGTATATAAATGTTGTTTTGGGTCGTGATGGCATGTATATGTTGATTTTGATTTAGAGCGTACTTGTATTGGGATTTAACTTCCGTGAACTTAAATGTTGGTACTTAGAGCATAGAGCTCAATATATGGAATAACTATTGGTACCTAGAGCATATAGCTCAATCTATGATTTATGATTTGTTGCTTCCGCTTTTCTGTTATTCTGCTACTTTGATTGTTGGGGTTGTTGGGGTTTAAGTGATAGGCTAGTCCCGCCTGGCTTAGATGTGTGTGTGTGTCCCCGTTCGCCGTGACTTGGCTCGGGTATGGATCGTCCATTTCATATACGGGCCGAGTCATGGTGCGGGGGATGTGGTACCTCGCGCTCGGGTGCTACATCCTTAAGTGGTATCAGAGCTTAGGGTTGCAAAACCTGGGCTTTCGTGTCGTTTGAGTCTGTCTAGGTCGTTCTGCTTAGGAACAAATTGACAATATGTTGCATATACATATCTTTTGCGCTCGATTGATTTAAATTTCGGATTGTGGTTGAATTAATTGCATTATCATGCATGAGCTAAGCCTAGCACGCATTTTAGTGTTTATTGACAGGATGCCTCCACGTAGACACCGTGATCGATCTGCAGGACGACATCATCATCGTGATTGTACTCCTACGCCTCCACCTCCACAGCCACCACCAGTTGAGGCCTTTGTTAACTCGGTTATCAACATTATAGACCAGAGGCTTCGAGATTATGTACCACCAGCACCTCCGGTACCACCTGCACCTGCTGTACCGCATGAGACACCGATTTCGGTTATACTTAGGGAGTTTCAGAACCAAAGACCTCCTAAGTTTTTCAAGGGGAATGATATGCAGGCGGAAATGTGGTTAAAAGAAGTCGAGAGGATATGGGAGCTCATTCCATGTGAGTCCCGAGAGAAGGCTCGATGCACCATCACTTTGATACAAGGGGAAGCCTACTCTTGGTGGGAAAGCACACGAATTGTATTGGAAGCAGTTGGAGAAGAGATTAACTGGGAAGTCTTTTCAAGGGAATTCAAGAATAAGTTCATCCCTCCCTCCTCCCGTACTCGAAGATTGAGGGAATTCACCGAATTGAAGCAGGGATCTAGATATGTGGCCGAGTACATTTCGGATTATGAGAGATTGTCTCGTTATGCACCTAAATTAGCAGGTGATGATTTTCACAAGGCTATGCAATTTATTCAGGGACTTCGACCAGACATTCAGGCAGCTCTTGAGGCGGTTAACACGAGTACCTGGGCGAAGGCTACTTCGAAGGCCTTAAAGGTTGAAGATTCTGTCAATGCTAGAAGGCCAGCTTATCGCCAGGGACAAGGGTCAGGATTCGGCTCAGGATTTAATAAAGGGAAGAGGCCGATGAATTTACCAGCACCACCCCCAAAAGGACCTTTCAAGAAGCCTAGAGCAGGAGATCAGATTGCACCCATTCCACGACTACCTCAGGCTCCACCGGCTCCTAAGGGATCTCGCAATGATCAGCCTCCGTGTACTTATTGTGGATGGCCAACCCATTCTTACAACAATTGCCGAAAGAGATTGAGGTTGTGTTTGATATGTGGAAAGGGGGATCATATGGCTTTCTCATGCCCGGACAAGACTCCCGGATATCAAGCTGGGGCTCCGAGACCGATGGTTCAGGCACGAGCTTATGCCCTAGAGGGTGAGGAGCAGAAAGTTGAAGCTGATCCAAATGCTGTGGTGGAAGGTACCGTTTGCATTCATAACACGAGCATTCACGCATTATTCGATCCGGGTGCCACTCACTCTTTTATATCTTCTGATTTATGTGCCCCTCTGTGTTTATCTGTTACTTGTTCAAATTCTTGTTATTTTGTGAGTTCGCCTCTTGGAGGTAGTTTGCAGACAGACCGGGTTGTCAGGGGTTGTTCGGTGTGGATAGAAGGGAAAGATTATCCGGCAGATTTTATCGTGATGTCTATGAAGAAGTATGGTGTAATTTTCGGGATGGATTGGTTGTATCGGCACCGGGCCGAAGTGGATTGTTTTAAGAAGAAGATTAAATTGGGTGATGAGTTGATTGGAGAAGTTGGGTCGAAGGATATACCTCTATTGTCGTTTACGGAAGCTCATAAATTGGTGAAAGATGGAGCCACGGGATTTATAGCCTATCTCCTTAATAAATCCAAGGATCAATCAAGTTTTGAGGAGACGGCTGTGGTAAAGAAATATCCCGACGTATTTCCAGAGAATTTGGGTTCTCTACCACCGGATCGGGAGATTGAATTTGTTGTTGATTTATATCCAGGATCAGAACCGTATTCCAAGACTCCTTATAGAATGGCTCCGGCAGAGTTGAAAGAATTGAAGGTTCAGTTGGAGGAATTACTCAAGATTGGTTATATCCGACCGAGTTCATCTCCGTGGGGTGCTCCGGTTCTCTTTGTCAAGAAGAAAGATGGGTCGTTGAGAATGTGTATAGATTACCGGGAGCTTAATCGGATGACTATCAAGAATAAGTACCCGTTGCCCCACATCGAGGATTTATTTGATATGCTGCAAGGTTCAGGGGTTTATTCGAAGTTGGATTTAAGGCAAGGTTACTACCAATTGAAAATCCGGGAAGAGGATATACCGAAGACAGGATTCAATACCCGGTATGGATATTACGAGTTCGTAGCGATGCCGTTTGGATTGACAAATGCCCCTGCAGCATTTATGGATATGATGCATCGGATTTTTCGGCCTTACTTGGATAAATTCGTTGTAATCTTCATTGATGATATTCTCGTGTATTCAAAGACTCCGGAGGATCATGCTAGGCATCTCAAGTTGGTATTGGAAACGTTGAGAGAGCACCGGTTATACGCAAAGTTTAGTAAATGTGAATTTTGGATCGACCGGGTTGCTTTTCTAGGCCATATTATTTAGAGTAAGGGTTTGGAAGTTGATCCTTCAAAGATCGAGACAGTTACTCAATGGCAGAGTCCGAAGAATGCTTCCGAGATAAGAAGTTTCTTGGGATTGGCAGGTTATTACCGAAGGTTTGTGAAGGATTTTTCGAAGATAGCCGGTCCTTTAACTCGATTAACTAAGAAGGAAGCTAAATTTGAGTGGGATGAGGCATGTGAAGCGAGTTTCCAACTCTTGAAGGAAAAATTAACCACTGCACCGGTATTAGCACTTCCCGAGGGCACTGAAGGATACATGGTTTATACGGACGCCTCGAAAGAAGGGTTGGGATGTGTTTTGATGCAGAAGGGTAAGGTGTTAGCTTATGCCTCGAGGAAATTAAAGGATCATGAGCAGAATTATCCCACTCACGATCTCGAGCTTGCAGCAGTGATCTTCGCTTTGGGAAAATGGAGACACTATCTCTATGGAGTTTCTTTTGAGATCTTTTCCGACCACAAGAGTCTTCAGTATTTGTTCTCTCAAAAGGAATTAAACAAGAGACAGAGACGTTGGATGGAGATGTTGGCGGACTATGAGTGTACGATTCGTTACCATCCCGGAAAAGCTAATGTGGTTGCGGATGCACTTAGCAGGAAGGCTAGTGTGTCTAGTGTGAACGTGGAAGTTGGGGAAGAATCTGGGTCTTTCAAGCTGAGAGCTAGTGTTCAGAATATCACGGTTCAACCGGACCTTCAACAAAGATTGTTTGAAGCGCAAAGGATGGATTTCGAGGTTCAGAAGTTAGTGCAGAAAGCTGGAAATGATTCAGAGAGTCCGTTCGGATTTGATGACACCGGGCTTCTAAGGTTCAAGAACAGAGTTGTGGTTCCGGAAGAATTAAAACGGTTGATATTGGAAGAAGCTCATCGATCAGGGTATTCGATACATCCCGGGGGAAATAAGATGTATAAGGATTTAAAGAAATTTTATTGGTGTAATGGACTTAAGAGGGATGTGATCAATTTCGTGAGGCATTGCTTGACTTGCCAGGTTGTGAAAGCAGAACATCAGAAACCATCGGGATTACTTCAACCGTTACCTATCCCAGAATGGAAATGGCAGCAAATGGCGATGGATTTCGTTACAGGTCTTCCACGAGTGAAGGGTGGTTTGGATGGAATTTGGGTAATAGTGGATCGATTAACGAAGTCAGCGCATTTTCTTGCGATTCGGATGTCGGATAAGGTGAATAAATTAGCTAAGAAATATGTTGATGAAATTGTGCGACTTCATGGTGTACCGGTCAGCATTGTATCAGATCGGGATCCGAGGTTCACTTCTAGGTTTTGGCAAGAATTACAAAGGAATCTGGGAACAAGGCTTCAATTCAGCACAACTTTCTATCCTCAGACAAACGGGCAATCCGAGAGATTAATCAAGTATTTGGAGGATATGTTGAGAGCATGTGCATTGGATTTTTTGAGTTCGTGGAACGAGCAACTACCTTTGAATCGCCTATAATAACAGTTTTCAAGCATCGATAGAAATGGCTCCATATGAGGCTCTCTACGGACGGAAATGCAGATCACCGTTGTTCTTTGATTTAGAAGAATGGAATTGGACGAAGCAAGAAGGTGTGAAACGAGAGGAAAATAAGGAAAAACCTTCTAAGGCCGTGCAGGAAGCAATTGATAAGGTCCAAATAATCAGACAACGGATGAAAGCAGCCCAGGATCGACAGAAAAGCTATGCAGATAAACGGAGGAAGGATCTTGAGTTTGCTGTTGGGGATAGAGTGTTTCTGAAAGCTTCACCTCGAAAAGGATTCACTCGAATTGGAAAGGGAGGAAAGCTAAATCCCCAATATTTAGGACCTTATGAAATTCTAGAGAGAATTGGAGACACAGCCTACCGTTTGGATCTACCCCCGAGTTTGACAGGAATTCATAATGTATTCCATGTTTCTCAACTTCGGAAATATTATCCGGATGAATCCGAGATCTTAACCGTTGAAGAAGTGGAACTTGAGCCTAACCTTACCTTCGTTTAGAAACAGGTTAGAATCTTGGATCGGAAATTTCAAGAATTAAGAACCGGCAGATCTCACTAGTTAAAGTCTTATGGAGAAGTGATAAATCAGAAGAGGCTACGTGGGAGACAGAGGAGAAGATGAAAAGATTTCATCCTGAATTGTTTCCAGCCGATAAATGAATCCGAGGACGGATTCTTTTAAGGGGGAGAGGTTGTGACACCCCGAGTTTTCACACGTGCGGGTAAGTATTATGTGCGTATTTATATTTAATTATATGATTTTATATTTTGAGTTGTTAATTGAATTTGTTTATAATTTGATTTATTGTTTATAATTTCTTATGATTGTCTATGTTAGCTACGAATATATGACCGGATTTGTGAAATGTGAATTTTGTGATTATCGTGCTACTTGAATGAAATTACGTGTTCCGTGTAATCTGTGGACTTAATTGTAATGTATTTGAATGTTTTGGACTCAATTGGAAATTGAGTTTGGGCTTAATTGCCACTTTTTGAAAGTTTAGGGACCTATTCGTATAATAGGCAACCCTGAACGGTTTTAGCGATATCTTGAGCTCCGGACCTCGAAATCGAGATCCGTAACCGGCGTTGAACTTGTTTCAACGTTACCTATCCTTTGAACTTGACCTTGTATCTTTTCGGTATTATTTAAACCTTCGACAACGAACCGTTCCATAACCCGATTTTATAACTTGTTTGAACCTTTTCTTAAACGAACCGGACTTGGACCAACCCGTATCCTACCCATTTTTCCTTATTAGATATCAGCATTTTTGCTTCCTTTCTCCCCATTTTGATCGATCAAAATCAGCCAAGGCAAGAGCAAGGTAGAGATAGCCAAGAAACCCTCCATTTTTTACCATCCAAGCTTTGAGCTCAAGCTTAATCAATCCTCCATCTTCTTCCAAGGTAATTGGTGATTTGTAACCTCCATCTCCTCCTCTATATTTTCATCTAAGAAAAGCATGATAGAAGTTGAGGACTTATGTGTTTGAATATATTAGCATGAATTGAGGGTTTGGCTTGATCATTAGTTTTCATGGTTTAAGTTGAGATTTGGTGCATGTAAGATGATGTGTGGAGCTTACTTATCATTTCTTTTTGCTTGGATTTCATGTTGGGAGTGTATAGCATGAGTTGCCATTGTTGAAGCTTGAAAACCTCCATAGATGAAAGCTTGGTATTGATTGATCTTTTGCCAACTTTGAGCTTGAATTGATACCTATATGAATGAGTTTTGTGAATTGCATGAATTATGTGGCTTGAAAGCATGTCTTTAGGTGGTTTAAGAGCTTCTTGATGGTTGCCCTGTTTTTGCAAGCTTTTCCCTCGCGTAACAGAGTTGATGCTCTGTTATTTCTTTCAAAACGATGAGCTGACACGGCCGTGTCAGCTTTATACTGAAAATGAACACGGCCGTGTTGGGCTCTCGACTTTGTTTTTTTTTTAGATTTTAACCTCGGACACGGCCGTGTCCAAATCCTTTGAAAACTCAACACGGCCGTGTCAAGCCCTCGACTTTGAATTTTCTGATTTTTAAACCTCGGACACGGCCGTGTCCATTTCCCTTTGAAACTCAACACGGCCGTGTCATTTGAATTGGCAGCCTTGAGAAGTCTCTTTTCTTGCTTGAATTGCATGCGCGACTCGTATTTGTATTGCTTACGTGGCTCGTATTTGTAGGTTATATTGAACGTGACTTCAATTAAGCTATGTTTATGATTGTTATATAATGCAAGAATGCAAGCATGATAGTTATGATCGGTTATATGTTTCAAGACATTAATAGTGCACGAACATGTTCATTATATTTGTTTTATGAGTTCATATCATAAGCATGGCATTGCCGAGCGTCTTAATTGGTCATTAGAGTCTCACTCACTTGTTTTGCACAGATTTTGATTCCTTTGGAGACGAGGCCGGCCAGTGAGGCTCGTGTGTTCTTCTTTTGCCGTTCGAGGTGGGTTTTTCTTCTACTTAGCTATATGACCCTATAAATACCTTAATGTGGAAAGTTTTCGACCAAAGTATATATATATATAGAGTCATTTTCATAGAGTAAATGTTTATAACGTAAAGCCTTAATTTCTAAATCCTACCAAATGTTTTGGCGAGAAAGAAAGAATGAATGTTATGCACGAATGGGGCCCAGAGACTTAGTGTGAGTGGCTATCCGGAGAGGCATGGGCCGACGGTGATCCCTCACATTAGTTCCACCATTTGACGGTGTAACCGGACCTCGTTAGGAGTTAGCGAGGAATGGACGCTGAGCGCCATCTGGGGAGTCATGTAACCCCTTTTGGTCAATGAATGGGTAGTCGGGTCTTGCAAGCCCGTCACCAAACCGGAGGAAGAAGGTGTAAATGTTAATGAATGTGCATACAAGATTGAAATGTATGAACAGAATGAATGAAAGAATGTTTAAATGTTTTACACGAGGAGTTGGTTGGAGATAATGCACGCCCACTCGTCGGGCTAATAATGACCTAATGTTAATGATTTGTTATAATCCCTTTTGATGATTGTTATTCACCCACTTGGGGAAATTCTTTAAAACCTCACTTGGGATTATAGCTTTCATGTGATTGTTTAATTATCGTCATATATACTATTTATGCCCTGTTTTATACCCACCAGTCCCTTTTGGACTGAACCCGTTTGGTTTTCAGTTATTTTGTGCAGGTGTTGAGGGAGCTAGGCGGGAATACGAGTCGTAGGTCTTGCATTCGCTTCTAGCTCTAGTATTTTGGTGTTACACTTGCATACTCGTACTTTTGGTTATTGTATATAAATGTTGTTTTGGGCCGTGATGGCATGTATATGTTGATTTTGATTTAGAGCGTACTTGTATTGGGATTTAACTTCCGTGAACTTAAATGTTGGTACTTAGAGCATAGAGCTCAATATATGGAATAACTGTTGGTACCTAGAGCATATAGCTCAATCTATGATTTATGATTTTTTGCTTCCGCTTTTCTGTTATTCTGCTACTTTGATTGTTGGGGTTGTTGGGGTTTAAGTGATAGGCTAGTCCCGCCTGGCTTAGATGTGTGTGTGTGTCCCCGTTCGCCGTGACTTGGCTCGGGTATGGATCGTCCATTTCATATACGGGCCGGGTCATGGTGCGGGGGATGTGGTACCTCGCGCTCGGGTGCTACATCCTGCATGATATTATGTACATCCTTGGTGTTGTGGAATTTCATGCTCAAGTTTCATAGGGGAGGTTTGTGTAATATTTGCATACTTTGGTTATACCTTAAGTACTTGATCATTGCTACCTTATTTGATAAATTGAACATGTTATGATACTTATTGATTGTAAATTGCATGATTGACATTATTGGCACATGCCGTTCGTCTTAATTAGTTCATAAGAGTCGAGTCTTATGTACACTTGTGTAGCATCCGGGACGATAGGCACCACATCGCCTAGTCCACACATGAAATGGATAATCCAAGCATGAACCGGACTCATAGCGAACGGGAGACAAAATAAAAGCAACCTGGCTAGGCTGAAACTAACCCTGAACCAATTAAATCAAAATCCCGAATACATAGTGCGGAAGCAATAATACCAAGCATAAATTTCAATAATAGCCCCAACATATAACATTATCATAAGATGACTAAAAAAAATTTCAACATGCATCCTATCCACGGGTTCAACTACGTATGCAACCTGTCCCGAATCCATATTAATAATAATAATTCATAATTGGCTCACAGGCCCAAATACATAAAGGAATTACAATTAAATCATAACAATGTAACATGTGACTCGAGTGTACAGGTGTGACTCAACAAGAGAATTAAACTTGACCTCCGCCTAGCAAAACCTGCAAGATATTGAGAAGTGGGAAAGAGGGGTCAGTCTCTAGAAGACTGAGTGAGCAGGAGCGATACTTAAATATAGAAACATGCACATGCAAGCCATAAATCCCGAGCATAGATTTTATTGGAAGTTAGTTCCCACGAAGGGCAAGAAAATAAATAAACAATGCTCGAACTTTACGACTAATTCATATTAAATTCATTAGGTTCATAATTTATACATAATCATTAAGGCTCGACGAGTGAGCGTACATCATCTCTAACCAAACTCCGACCGTGTACGACACATTTCATTAATATGTTGAATACGCGATCATGAAATACATTATAATACATGCAAGTCATAACATGAGACATAGTCGTTTGGGCAATCCGTGTCCCGGCCTTCCCGCACGGTGCATAATCATATCATAACATAAACATAATCATAAAATAAGTTCCAACCTTCTTCCTCCGGGTGGTGGACAGGTTTGCAAGACCCGACCACCTCATACATAGTGGCAATGAGGTTCATGAGTCCTTATTGCCCGACTAGCGTTTTCTCGTCAAAACTCCTAACGAGATTCGTTCCATCGTTAAACATAGATGAAATTAGCACATGGGATCACCGTTGGCCCTTGCCTCCCCGGATAGCCACATGTACTAAATTCCTGGGCCCATGAACATAACATACATGCATAATCTCGCCAAAACATTTGATTTATAAGAAGCATAACATGTTTCATAATTCATAAGAAAAGGGTTTACTCGATCATAATTTACTCGATGACTCTACTTTGAAAATAACATATATATATACACATAAGGTTTTTGGCCAAAACTTATCACATAAGGGTTGTAGGGTTTGATAGATAGCTAAAATAAAAACACCCTCACCTCGAATACCACGAGATATAAAGCATGAGTAATACGGGTGCCTATCAATTCGGAAGTCTCCGCCCTGGAAACGAACTGTACAAGAGATGGAACAATGTGTACTCGTGAGAATTGACTCAATATGAAACCACATAGACGCACGGCATGTTATGCCCATGATATGAGATGCATAAGAAGCATGAATCATATGATGGGGTCATATAATCAAGTAATTCATTCAGAACTTCAAGATATGGTGGTTTCATATTCATGTGTTTCATATCTTTCATATTTTGTATTAAATCGAGCCATAAGCTTCATACATTAATCATAACTCATTTTATAACATATTTACAATGCATGCGAGTTATAAATGAATTGGGAAGTTATCATATGAGGCCAATAAATGGAGGAACAATTCATGCATGTAAGCTAGAGAGCATTTGAAGGCATATTGGATCATAATTCACAAAATATTTAACAAGATCACATTATGATTTCATGATATACCAGTTAACACATAATATAACATATTAACAAAATATATAAGTCATGGAAGAAACTATTCACAATATACCCAACAATTAAACGAAGCAAACCATTCACACATGCATAAAAGTAGCACATAAACGTTCATGTTGTCATTTCACATTTATACATTGAATTCAAAGCATAAAATTCATAATCATCTCAAGATATATCACATATAACCAATTAAACAAGCATACAATTCATTCAAACCACATAAGGAGTCCGAGGAAGTGGAGGGAAAGCAAGAAAACAGATTGGGCAAGCTTTTAGTGAGAGCTGACAGTTTTCGGGAATGTATGAGCTGTAAAGAATTGAACATATCTTGAGTTCTAGAATTTGGAATGGAGTTTTATTTATTGGGAAATAAACTAGACACACAGGCCTTTCAAATGATATATGTCCCAAATCGTGGTTCAAAGCGATGCTGAAATGGCGAAGGTCCGAAGTTGGGTGATCGCAGATTGTCGGAAAAGTAGCGACACCAAAAAGAATTGATAATATCTCACGAATGGAAAAGGAAGTTGAAGTGATTCCAATTGTAGGTTGTTCTATACTTAAAGAGGTTTCCAACGGTTTAAAAATCAAGTCATTCTGAGCTCGGATGAGGGAGTACCCGGCCGGGGAAAATACAAGGTAAAATCTACCCGGCCGGGGAAAAAGAGGGCAGAAACTCACTAGAGGAAAGTACCCGCCCGGGTACTTTTTAGCACAAAAAACTACCCGCCCGGGTAGTCCTTCTGGGCGAGAAAAAGAAGCAAAATAGGGGGTTGTTCATGGAGGGAAGAAAGGGGGCAAAAATCACAACAAAACTCAACCCAATTCACTTAAAACATGTAATATATCATGTAGGAATGTCAAATGCAAGTTTAGAACAATTTAAAACACATTAATTCACAAACCCACATATATATATATACACACATCTACATACACATTCTTGCTCCAAGGATTCAAACAATCAAACATAAAACTCATGGATTGAAGTATCAAAGCATCAAACACATACAAAATCATGCTTTGAACACCAACGAATTCAAGCCTTAACTTACTAAACATAAATATACAAACCCACAATATACCTTGGAAGAAAAAGGATGGAGAAGAGAAGATAGATGATGTAGAGCTTGGGTCTTGAACTTGAGAGAGGAGAATGGAGCTCGAATTTCTCGTCTTCCTTGCTTGGATGATGGCTCGTTGATGGGGAAGAGAGATTGGAGGGTTTGGAAGCTTTGTGTGTTGAGAAAAGAAATGAAGAAGAAGAAGAAGAATGAGAAGACAAGGGGGGCTTGGGTCGTGTATTAAGGGAGAAGAGAGGAGGAAATTTGCACTTTGGTCCTCCAAGAATTTAAGTGCTTCAATTAGGTTACCGAGGTTTAGTTGGGGAACGATTGAGGTCCGAAACAAGGTTTGATTGAGCCCAAGGATTTCATATAATTTCTAATAAGTGCATAAGTGAAACAAAACATTAATTAGCAAGTATACAAGTAGTGAATGAATTTAAATAATATAGTCAAAAATCACCTAAATCATATAGAGATCACGTAATGGCAATTAATTTCAAGAACATCCAATTGGCACTTAAAGCACATAAAAATCACATAGTAGCAATTAGTTCATGAAATTAATAAATTAAATAATCACTTAGCAATTAAAACATATATAAGTCACATAACTCTCGGTCTAAACCCACTCGTGATGTCATACCTGTACGGCCAAAAAGTCGGGGCGTTACAACTTGTCCATTGTTACACAGATCACAGTCCGGGAGACGAGGAACACGCTCCGTAGGGTGTATCCTTTCTTCTTTGGCCAGTAAAGGTGAGGTTACTTCTATCTTTATAGAACCCTACAACCTTATGTGAATTTTGGACCAAAATATATAACTATATTTATAGTTTCCCGAAAATTCAATTGTTTCACTATTGATCGATTGATATTGTACCGAACCATTGTTATTGATACTGAATGGAACCGATTGATTGTTTGGCGAGTATATTGTTCACTGTGGGCCCGAGGGTAGTGTATTGAGCCAACCGGGAAAGCGTGGGCTGACGGGCAACTCTTACACTATCCTCACATTGTTGGGATGACCCCTGAATCCACTAGGAGATTAGTGGAGGAAGGAGTTCCGGGTATAGGGAATCATGAACCCTATACTCACACTGATTGGATGGCGGGGCCTTGCAATTCCCCCATCACCCGGAGGAAGAAGGATGGATTATTAAAATTATCTAATTGTGCACAGAAATTGATTGTGTGATCACTTAAGATATACAAATTGAATTATTGTTGTACACTGTCGGAGAAAGGTTGGAGAATTGCCCTCACTCGCCGGGCCACTGATTGATTGTACTGAATTGTATTGAATCAACTGAATTGTAAATTGATTAGTTGTAATCTCGGGCAAGTATAGTATTATTATTGAACTTATATTGGTTTCTTTCCTAAAATCTTACCCGAGATTATAGCTTGCATGGTAATTGCGCTTTTAAATTATAAACCCCTCACTCGGTCTTTCATAGACTGACACCTCACATTTTCAGGTATTGCAGGTCGAGTGCTAGGCGGGATTGAGTCAAGTTTTACTGCTTTCGGGTCTAGCATTGTCCTCTCATGTTTTGTGTACATTCTAGACACTTATGACTCTAAGGAAGTGATTTAGTACTTATGTATATATTGTGGTATATAATCAGAGTTTTGGCATGTAAATGGAACATTAGTATGAAATGGAGTATGGGATCATATAATACATGTATATCGTTATGCTTCCGCTTTGGTTATGTATTGTCGTATTAATTGAGGGTTAGCCCGCCTAGCTAGTGTTGTGTTTTATTGTCTCTCGTTCGCTATAGCTTTGATTCATACATGGATTATCCATTTCATGTGTGAATTGATCTATAGTGCGGGGGATGTAGTGTCTACCGTTCCGGGTGCTATAGGGCAGATCTTACCCGAGCAAGGGTGACGCTCGAAGGGGTGCATGAGAGGGTTTCCTCAGGCAGATGACCCACGAGCGTCAAATACTCGAGCGTAAGAGAGGGAGGAGCCCTCGTGGAGTGTTTCCCTAAGAAGGGTGGATTTGAGGGACCGTAGCACAAGCGTCGGGTTTGACAGCCTGAACTAGGGGTGCACAATCGGTAATTAACCGAAAATTCGGTTATTCGGTTCGGTTAACCGAATTTTCGGTTATTGATTTTTGTAACCATTTACCGAACCGATTATTTATGGTTTCGGTTCGGTTTTTACCGAAAAAATCGGTTCGGTTTTCGGTTAATACCGAAATAACCGATGTTTAGGAAAAAATTGAATCTCAAAATTTGGAAAAAATTTAATCAATCCAAATTCTGAATCAAGGCCTAAAAAAGACGGGAGAAGAAGAATCTGACAAAAAATTGACAGCAATGGAAAAATTGATCCAAAGTACTCGGTCATTTATAGATAGCGAGAGGAGGTAGTGGTCGGAGAGTCTTTTCCAGAAAGAAAAACAACAGCTACGCAGCGGGAGATGGTGGTTGTAACGCCCCATATTTCCGGATTTCGAGTAAGCACGCCACGTGTGTGTTTTGATGATTTTATATTAATTATTTAATTCTTGCATTCATTAATTAAATGTGACATGATCATTTTATAAAATTGCATTTTCTAAAGTTGTGAAAATTATTTCATTTCATGATTTATGTACTAGAATTGATTAATTGATTATGTGACATTAATTGATCATTTCCTTGAACTATGGGATTAATTGCATAAGAGGGCTTGGTCTTTGATTATTTAACTTCTCTAACTTGTACTTGATTGCTTAACTAATAAAATGGGAGGATTTATGTGCAATTAATTAGGATGACTCATAAAGTGGGAAGCATTAATATCTTCATTTATATCATATTTTAATCCATTACACACAAGACATATTCATACACATATTGCTCCATTGCTTGATCGATCAATTGCCAAGAGAAGTGAAGGAGGAGATTTCCATACTTTGAGCTAATTCTTGAGTTGATCATTCATCTTGAAGCATCATCATACTCATCCTAGCGTATCATCTCTTCTCTTTTCATTTCCAAGGTGAAAATGGATTTATTTGATTGATTTCTTGATCATGAATGATAGCTAGGGTTATTCATTTGGATTAGATAATTGTGTTTTAATTATGGGAAGCATGAATACTTGGTTATGGCTTGAATTTGATGTGCATATATTAAGGTTTATGGACTTATAGCATAAGTTGATATATTGAGCTCATATGTGTGATTCTTGATGATTAATAAGTTATGGACATGAATATGTGGAACTTTAGTGAGTATTGAACTTGTATATATATATGTTGCATGAATTATGGCATTTGGATTGATTAGAATTGGAATTGGTTGATTGTTTGTTGTGGTTCGATTTTTGCTCTGTTTTTCTGCCTCTGCTCCCCTGTTCCAATTGTTCTGATTTTTCTGCTGTAGAAAATATTTGAAGTGTAGAGTACTCTCCTTTTTACGGCTCGTCAATATCTATTTTCGTTTGTGAGTTATGGCCGTTTTAATTGGGTGCCGCCAAACTGTCGCGATTCTGCGCTGATCCAATTTAAAACCGATTTGTGGCTTGATCAGAGAGACTAAATGATGGAAGTTTTTAAAACTGTTTTACTGGTGTATTTCTGGGTATGTTGTAGATATCTCCACCAATTTGCAGATCGTTTCGACTTCGTTTGATAAGGGAACGACGATCATCTTTCACTAATAGCGCTGCAGGAAATTTTCTGCTTTGTGTCATATTCAAACAAAATCTGGTATTTACTCGGGGTGAACTAGAATTTGAGCCTTACATCATTGTAAAGATATGGTTGTCTAGTTTTCTAGGAATTTTGCGGTTCGTTAAAATTCATTCCGATGAAGGAGTTATGCTTATTTGAATACAACGTGCGCATGTTGAAAATTTCTGCATTAGTACCTACAAATTTCACATTTTGCTCCAATGCCTTAATTGATCCCAAATTGCTATTATATGATACATTTCATGCAAAAACAAGATTATTTTGTGCCGTATTCATGATTCCACATCGTCTCGTTGCATTTCGCCGTTCGTCTTAATTGGTTCATACGAGTTGTGTTTCACTTGCACTTGTCATTGTTTGCACAGACCAGCTTCCTAGTGACGAGGGGCCGGCACCTTAGGCGGTTTTCTCGATTGGTTTTGTCTGTACAGGTGAGGTTTAATTTCTAGTTATATAGAACCATATGACCCTTATAAGGATTTTAAGCCAAAACGTATACGTATATCTATAGCTTTCCTCAAATGTTAATTGATTTTCACTTAACGACTGTATTGTATTGAACCGACTGTTTTGGCGAGTATATTGATTGCATTGTGGGCTCGAGGGTAGTAGCTTGAGCCAACCGGGAAAGCATGGGCTGACGGGTAACTCCGGCTCTATCCTCACCATTTGGGATGACCCCTGAAGCCACTAGGAGATTAGTGGTGGAAGGAGTTCCGGGCTTTGGGTTTCATGCGCCCTCTGCTCACACTGATTGGATGTTTGAGTCTAGCTAACTCACCATCACCCCGGAGGAAGAAGGATGGACTGAAACTGTTACGTGTGCACTGTAATTGATTGCATGATCACCTATATAATTGATAACTTAATCATTGTACACTGTCGGAGTAAGGTTGGAGAATTGCCCTCACTCGCCGGGCCACTGATTGACTGAAATGTAATTGATTGATTGTTAAACTTGTTAGTCATAATCTCGGGCGATGTTATCTTTTTATTGAACTTATATTGTGGTTTTCATAACTCATTACCCGAGGTTAGGACTTGTGTGTTAAATGCGCTTATATGTATATACCCCTCGCTCAGTCTTCTGAGACTGACACCTCACTTTTTTCAGGTTTTGCTAAGGGAGTGCTAGGCGGGAAACTGTGTCGTCCGGAGTCGTAGTTTCGGGTCTAGCACCTATGTTTGTCTTTACACACTTTTGTACCACTTATGTTCATCACTATTTTGTCATGTATATATGGGAGATGATATTGTATTTGATATGACGGATTGATTTTGAAACTTATGCTTCCGCTTATATATATCTTTCTGCATTATTCTAAGCGGTTAAGGGTTAGTCCCGCCTAGCTCGGTTAGTTTTTTTTATTGTCTCCGTTCGCTATAGCTTTGGCTCATATATGGATTGTCCGTTTCATACGTGGATCGAGGCTATAGTGCGGGGGATGGGACACCTCGCGTTTCGGGTGTTACAGTGGTGGCCGGAGATTCTTCGTCGAAGAAAAACTGACAGCTAGCAGCGAGAGAGGTGGTAGTCGGAGCCTGGAGAGTCTTCCTCAAGAAAACAGAAAGGAGCAATTGTGATTTGTGAGTCTGTGAGTGCAAAACTGCAAATATAGAGGACAGAGGAATGGAGGCGGTGGTGCTTGTGTGGAAGGCCAAAAGCACATAAATGATTGTACACTTTGTTTGTAAAATTGAAAAGAAAGAAACTTTCAAGTGGGCCTGAGCAATATTAATGGGCTGCACAATAATGGGCTTAATAAATATAAATTGTAATGGAAAATAAAAAATTAAATAATAAAGGGGTTGTATGTTCGGTTATCGGTAATCGGTTTTTACCGAAATCGAATTTTAAGAATATCAGTAACCGAAACCGAAACCGAACCTCTTCGGTTCGGTTCGGTTTTTTTGTGCACCCCTAGCCTGAACCACCCGCTTGAATAGTGGACCGAGGCGCATGGGCCTGGATTAGTCAACAAGTGAATGGGCTGGGTTGTTCCGCGAGCCCGGTAATGCGAGCGTCCAAGCTCTAGGTCTGTAGATGATGACACGTGGACGGCGTTGATCCAAGTGTGCCTCATCACATTAATATAAAATATTTTACTACATTAAATTTAGAAAAATTTAAAAAAATTTGTTTCAAAATTCATATTTTTTTGTGCCACAAATATTATATATATAATATTTTACTACATTAAATTTAAAAAAAAAAAAAATTTTACGAAATTCATATTTTTTTTTGTTCCACAAATATTATATTTATAATATTTTATGGAATTTATTAAAATTAAAAATTTCCAAAAATTTTGAAAATAGACACACTGCACACAAGGCCAAAGTGCAAATTATAAAGAAAAATGAAAAAAAAAAAAAACGAAATGACAAATGGCAAAAGCAAGCCAACAGGGGTTGGTCAAGTGATTTGAGGGTTTTTCTCGAAAGAAAGGTCCCGAGTTCGAATCTCTTTGACCACTTGGGATGTGTGTGTTAAAATTTAAAAAAATAAAATAAAATGGCAAAGGCAAAGATATGGAGGCACAATTTTTTTTAGTAAAATAAGAAGCGGGCGTAGGAATTGGGGTTCACACCTGGCTCATACAAGAATTTCGCTTTAGCTAACCGGCACCAACCTAACCTCGAGATTTAAACCCCCCTCTCCAATCCAACGGCTCATTGCGACCTTTTGACTTTCTTTAAACCATTGTCAACCGGTTCTCCCGGTAGCCCGTTGGTCAAATGCATCCCTACTTTCTACCCCCAAAAAAACAAATATGCATCCCTACACACTCTCTCACTTCGACACGTGGCGGCTTACCAGTGGACGGACCTTTGACGGCAAACAAGTCAATTTCGACATAACATTGAAATAATAGAAAGAAGAAAAGGCAAGAGCATCATCGCTTTGACTCTCTCTCTTCCCTATTTTATCAACTTTGTCATTCTTTCAACTTCTTAGTCTCCCTTTCTCTCTCTTGAGTTGTTTCTCTCTATCTTTCTTGCGGAAGATGGCAGTAGAATTGATGCCGGGTTATCATAGCTTTAACTCCAAAATGGAAGCCACCGCCGCCCAAGAAGCCGCCGCCGCCGGCCGTCAGAGCGTCGACAACCTCATCAGACTACTTTCTCAGCCGTCCGCCGCCGATTACCAGGCCGTCGCCGACGTCGCCGTCGACAAATTCAAGAGATTCATTTCTCTCCTCGACCGGACCCGAACCGGCCACGCCCGGTTCCGCCGCGGCCCGGTTCCGAACCCGCAACCCGTGAAGACCGAACCCGTGTCCGAGCCGGTGGAGAAACCTCCGAAAATCGAGGAAAAGGATTCCGGTCAGAAGATTTACTGCCCGACGCCGATTCAGCGGCTGCCGCCGCTGCCAAACCACCACCTCCACCAGCAACTGATTAAAAACGGCTCAATCGATCGGAAAGATTCGTCGACGACGATCAATTTCTCGTTAGCGGCTAATTCCTTTAAATCGTCGTTGACAGGAGATACGATACAACACTCGAGATCGTCCGGATTTCAGATCACGAATCTCTCTCAGGCGACGACCGCCGGCCGTCCTCCTCCGCCGCCGCCACCGCCGCAGTCGACTTCGTCGTTGAAGAGGAAGTGCAGCTCAATGGATGATTCGCACGGCAAGTGCGGTGGTGGGTTGTCGGCGAGTCGGTGCCATTGTCCCAAGAAAAGGTAGTGAAGAAAAAGTCAACTCTTTGATTAGGGAATGTAATTTTGATTAATTAACCATTTAATTTAGTGATTAATGTGTTGGTAAAGTGATTTCTGGGGGTGGATTAATAGGAAATCGAGATTGAAGAGAGTGGAAATAGTGCCAGCTATCAGTTTGAAAATGGCCGATATTCCACCGGATGATTACTCTTGGAGAAAGTATGGTCAAAAGCCCATCAAGGGCTCTCCTCATCCTAGGTATGTTAATTTACTATTTTTAAATACTAATTCATGTGAAAAAATTATAATTTTCTTGTGATTTAGGTAAATATTAATGAATTTAACAAATATGTGATTGAGATATATTTACTTAATTCCGTGTAAAAGATTATATTTTATAGTGAAATCCTGGTATCATCGTGGAAATTCGTTAACATATTAGGTACAAATTCGATACATATTCTACAAGGGCGTAGCATAGTAAAATAATTTAAGAATTCGTAACGAAATTATGTACAAGTCACGCATTTTGGGGATCTTTTAAATCTAAAATTATCTCTCTATTTTGTGTATATATATCACTAAGTACAAAAATGAGTCTCTTACATTATTCATGATTCGATTCACAATGGAGATTGATTATCTAATTTAAAAAATATACATCATTTCAGGGATTAAAATAATGTCAAATATTGAGTCTGATATTTTTTTGGCGAAAAATTTATATTATTGTATCAATATTGTTTTTTACATGTGCATTATGGCATGAGACTAATTTGCTCATTGAAAAAAATTTGTAAAATTCAGGGGTTATTACAAATGCAGCAGTTTAAGAGGTTGTCCTGCCCGAAAGCACGTGGAGAGGGCATTGGATGATCCGACAATGCTAATAGTAACATATGAAGGAGAACACAATCATGCACACTCTAATGCCGAATCGCCTGCTTTGGTACTTGAATCGTCTTGATCTGATTCAAGAAACGTCCCATCATCCGACGGCCTGGATTTCTCGTATGGGGAGACGTCTAATCACCACCGATGAAGGCGTGGAAAAGAGAGAGGAAAGAAAGATGGTCAGCTCTCGAGACAAAAAGACGAAAATGGGGTCCATCTGGTTGATTATTTTCGTTGCTGCCACTCTATCTCTCTCTCCTCTTGATGATGTGTTCCACTTGTTGAAATTTTTTTGGATAAATGTGGAATGAGAATGGAAAATGGAGAGCAAATTGTGGGCTCGTGAGGATTTAAATCATGCAAATAGTGGGTGTTTTTAATTTCTTTATTTCGCGTTTTTCGCATTTCAGTTTTTGGTAATATGAATATTGATATTGGCATATTTTACAATTTAATTAAATGGAATTAAGAAGAGTTCAAGAGAAGTCAAGAAAGAAGAAGTCAAGAAGAGGGTGAGAGAAAAAGGGAGGACCAAGTTAGAAAAGAGAACTTGCGAGTGAAATTTGAGTTCAAGTGTCCTCACGTGCCCACATAAGCGGATCTATAAACTGCCAGAAAAGAGTATAAATTAAGAGGAGATATCTCACAACCGAGGATCAGATTTTTCAAGCTACGATATATCCACTTTCAAAGAATTATTGAACTCTCTCTCTCTCTCCAAAAAACCCTCTTTCATTCACTACGCATTATTATTCCTTTTTATCTTTATAAGTCAGCTTGAAGATCTTAGATATTCTCTTTAGCAAGATATCACAATTTGTCCATTATCCACAGAATATTATTGTATTTCAGAATTATCAAGTTTTCCAAGACAATACGACGGAGATTTATTCATTTCACTTTAATTCTCTTTTTATATTTTTGTCTCACTATTATTGTTATTCTCTATCCCATTTTAGTGTTACTCATTTCAATTAATATTTCATTTAATTGTTCTATTTTACAGCTTGATACATCGAAATCCCAATTTAACAAATTAATTGGTGTTAGCCATTTTTTGGCAAACATCATTTGGCGCCGTCTGTGGGAAAGCGATTAAATCGAGCAAAAGGCGTGAGTTTTTAGCAGTTTTCATGGCATCCAAGACTGGATCTAGCGACATAGCTTCTTCAGTTAACTTGTAGCACCCCGCACGTGAGGCACCACATCCCCCGCACTATGGCTCAACACGAGTAACGAAATAACAAATCCGCACCCGTATCAAACCATAGCGAACGGGAGACAAACATAAAAACCTTCCTAAGCCAGGCGGAGCTAGACCCTGCAATGATTACCAATCCACAAAATATAATGCAGCAAAGCCAAAGTTCAATCTTACCAACTATAAGTAGAATTTGGGCTCTTCGGGCCTCTTTTAAACTCATAGCAAAACTCAGTAAAGCCAATTTCATAATAAATACATAGGTATCCAATTTCATAATATAGCTGAAATGAATTATACATAATTCCAATATAGATGCGAATGCAGAGACTCTCCTAGCCTATGATACCACTTAAGGACTCCAAACACCTCCGCCTAGCTCGAAACTCCAAAGTTAAACCTGCACACTAAAGTGTTGGGGAGGGAAAGGGTCAGTCTCTAGAAGACTGAGTGAGCAGGAGCGATACATATATATAAAACATGCACATGCGAGTCATAAATTCCGAACAAGGTTTTGTTTGCGATTAATTCCCAAAAAGGGCAAGAGAATGATTAATCAATGCTCGGATTTTATGACTAATTAAATTAATTCATTACATTCATAAATCATACATAAATATAAGGCTCGGCGAGTGAGCGTGCACAATCTCCAACCAAACTCCGACCGTGTACGACAAATATCATTAATATGTTAATTAGGTGTTCATGCGATATATCATAATACATGCAGACCATATATCATAAATCATAATCGTTTGGGCAATCCGTGTCCCGGCCTTCCCGCACGGTGCATAATCATAACATAACATATACATAAGAAAAGGTGTAAATCATAACCAACCTTCTTCCTCCGGGTGGTGGACGGGTTAGCAAGACCCGACCACCTCAGACATAGGCCAATGGGGTTTCATGACTCCCCCAAAGGCACTCAGCTCCCATTCCCCGCTAAATCTCCTAGCGAGGGCCGGTATCACCGTAGTTTGGTTGGGACTAGTATATGGGATCCCCGTCAGCCCTTGCTTCCTCGGTTAACCACATATACTAAGTCCCGGGGCCCGTACAATCAGAAATCAGAAATGTGTCTCGCTAAACAATCAATTCATAAGTACATATCATAATTCATAAATCATTTGAAAAGGGTTTACTCGATTAATACATACTATAAGAAATCATACCTTACCGTGTAATTCGGCATATGCTATATACGTACCTCTCCGTGTCATCCTATTCCGTAGCTAGCATGAAGACACACGGTTTGGAGCATAGCCTCATTACAAAACCATTTTTAAGCTTAGATACGCTCATACATATAATTCAGAAGAATTTACTCGATAACTTCATTTGAAAACCATATATATATAATCATAAGGTTTTGGCCAAAGCTTTTCACATAAGGGTTGTAGGGTTTAATACGTAGCTAAAACGAAAACACCCTCACCTGAACCGTGACGAAACAAGGAACGGGTTAACAAGTGCTCGAAGGATCAAGATCTCTCCACCCTGGAGATAAACTGTACAAAAGACAACAAGACGTGTTCGTGAGACTCAAGACTCTTAATGAACCATATATGACGCACGGCAATGAAGTGAATATGATATGAATGCATAAATGATCACATTATATCAATAAAATGTTCATGTGCACGATTAAGAAATTTAAAACATATAATCAACTCATTCATTCATATGTTTCATTCAATTTCATAAGTTCATAAATTCATATAAATTTCATAATTTCATATATTCATAACATTCATAATATTCATAATGCTTATCAATTAATTCATGAATTCATTTAATAATCATAACACATAATATTCATATTCACATTTAGGAATAAAATAAATAGAACGTTAAATCAATAGTCGGTAAATTAAATACGCGAAATAGAAATCAACTAATTTTCAAAATTGAATTGTATCAAATAATGATTGAAATATATAATAAATATATTTAATCAATATATATAATATATAATAAACATATATAATATACATATAAATAATAATATATAATCATATGTACATATAAATATATATATATATACACGTACTCACACACACATGCATGCAATATATATACTATACACTATACACAAACCATGCATGCATTTATATATATTTTACATGCATATATAACCACAAAACCATGCACACACAAACTCACTCTCATGCATGCACACTAACACACACAACATATAGATATATATACATTACACACACCAGAAGAAGCAGCAAAAGCCATGGATTCAATTACAGCAACCACAGCACAAGGAAGACGCAGCAGAAGTTCAAGCAAAACGGGGTGACACCCCCGTGTCACCCTCCAAACCTAGGCCGAGACACCCCCGTGTCTCGGTATAGCAACCCCAGATCACACATCACCCCCGTTCCTCGCTGGAACGGGCAGAAACGGCACCCCCGTGCCACGCACCAGCAACCCCTGTTCTCGGACAGCAAAACGCAGAAACAGAGCAGCCCTTACCCAGCAAGAAAGAAGGCAACCAAGGCAGCTAAACTAAGCATGAAAGGCAGAAATAACACGACTAAAATACATGCTAAAAGACCAAGAAATCTGACAGCAAAAGCATGAAGGATCACGGCATTCTTGACAGCAGTTCATCATGCCAGAAAAACAGAGCAACCAACGCGGAAAAACAGGGCAAGAACAAATCACTCCTTCTCCATCTATCCATATCAGTTTAGACCATCAAATACTCATCTAAGAAACACTATCTCAACGTATGTATCAGTTTCAAACAAGCTCAAACAAGAAATGGAAGCATACGTGACATTCATGTGGAATTTCCTCAACATGTCATAAATGATATCTCATCAATATCTCAACTACCATGCAATCAATGACCATAAATGATATGAGGATGTAAAAACAATCAATATCAAGCTTGGAATCAATCAAAACCATTGAGAATCGAAGGAGATCAAGAAATTGCCCAAACTTTCTTATTTTCGCTAAAATGTCCAGAAATGATGAAACCATGATCAACTTCATGAATGAAAGGATGGAAATGATCAGAATTAATCATATAATACAACCCTAAGCTTACCTTGTTGATTGGTTGAAGTCTGGATGAGATTTGAGCTCCAAAATCTCCAAGGTTTGAAGGGTTACGGGACTGGAATGCAGGACAGTAGCTTTGGCTGAGTTTTGGGGCTTGTGTGAGGATAATCTCGGTCAAGGCTTGTTATTTCATGATAGATGGTTGAGTTAGGGTTTCAAAGAATCAAACCATGGTTAATTTGGTTATGGTTTGGACAAGATATGGCTGATTTAGTGCAACAAGGTCAAGTTGGTCGCCGATTCGTTTTTCGGTTGAATTTCGGAGGTTCAAACGACTTAGGAAAAATGTAAGGCTAAGTTTACTAAACTCGAATTTTCGTTACGAGTTCAGCGGAGTTGACGGAACTCGAATCCGAGTTCCCGAGCTCAAGATATTAAATTCGGAACCAAGGGTATGCTAAGTGCTCGTTAGCCCCCGATTTGGTTCCTCAAATCAAATTAAATCTGTTAACATATCAAATGAATTCGAAAATGTAAACCGAGCATAAAATCAAGTCCATAACACATATATGTACGACATACTACAATTCGTGACAATTCGATATCATATCATATAAGAACGATGCACAAAATTAACGATATGATCACTCCATGCAATTCATGCATAATTTATAAAATTCCCATGCACAATTAATTCCCATGCAAAATATTAAATAAGTAAATAATTAAACAAATTCTAATATTAAATAAATCATGTTTAGTCACGTAATTAATTAATTAAAACATGATTAATTAACATAACACTTAATTAGCATAATCATTAAATTAATAATAAAATACATAAACATATATATATACTTAAAGAAATAGTTATATATATATATATATATATATATAATACGACATATATATATATTTTAGAGTTAATAATAAATTAAAAATAAACTATAATAAAATTAATTAATAACAATTATAATAAAATTAAATATAAAACACATAAAAACAATTAATCACATAATTAAATAATTAAATTGCACAATTTAGAAGCAAATAAGGCATATTAATAAAATTGAAAAACCGGGGCGTTACAATCTCTCCCCCTTAAAAGAATCCGTCCTCGGATTCAAAACACGCTTGAAATTAAACAATGAGAGATTCCCCGTCTCTCGCAAACAACAAGGAGAGAGCCCCGTCTCTCGAGCAACAATGAGAGAACCCCGTCTCTCGCAAACAAAGAGAGTACCCCGTCTCTCAAACAAAAATAAGAGAAGCCCCGTCTCTTAGAAACAACGAGAGCACCCCGTCTCTCAAACAAAATAAATAAAGCAAGGAAGTTTCCAATGCTCCCAAGCAGCACACGCAAAACCAAATTCAAAATCACACAAGCCACCTCAAGGTAATTATCAGATATCACCCACGTTACTCATCAATTACTTCACGTAATTTAACTTGATAAGAAAACAAAGCACATAACAAAGAAGTTATTAAATTGAATCTGCATGAATGTATGCTTCATGAATGCTATAAATACCGTTCACCGTAGTCACGAAGTTTTAAAATTGTGAGTTGTCGTTGTTCAGTGTATCATCTGTCCAGAAGATAGATTCAGTGCTCAGTTTGTCTTTAACCTCTTCAGGATACCCCGATGAAACAATTAATGAATCCTTTAGGGATTATACTTCTTAGATCCCTTCTGCCTGGTACTGCTCCCAGTCTCCATCATTTCCCTTAATCTTCATTCAACCAACTCTTTGTAGTTAACCAAGTTTGACCTCCTGAATACCCTTAGACCATCCGTCTCGAAGTTAGGTCCCTAGCTACTATCTTACCCGTATCGGAGTTTAAAATACCCTCAAGGATAACTACTCCTGACAACCTTGACGATTCAATCCCTACCTTGAGGTATTCGTCATTAGGATCTACCTTAACACGAATCCTTTTCCATCTTCCGTTCATAGTATCCATTCATTCCCTTTGACCCCTTAAGGTTATATTTGGCATCTAGCTCCACATTTCTTGAATCGAAGATAAAATGTTCTTGATGCGTTCTGAAGTTTGATGTAAATCCTCCAATGATCATCTTTTCCGGTTTGGTTTCTTCTTAGATTTCCTTCCGAAGTATCGTGGGAATAACCGAAGACTTGATAATATTGTCATTGTTGAACCCCCTTTTGTACCCTATTGGATTACTCGTGATCGCCATCATTCCATCATATGCCAACTTGATTCGACACTCTCTCTTGTCAATTCTGACTTAGGAGTTTCCAGAAGCTTCCTTATAATTCTGTTATCCCCAGATCCATGTTCTATACATAGGGATATTCTCCAAGCCATTTCCGTTATACCCAATGAGGGACTCCAACCCGAATTGAGTAACTTAACTCTCCTCTTAACCACTTAACCATTCAAGCCGTCTTGTTTATTTCTGATCATCACTAATAAGACTCACAGGTCTTCCTTAATTTGCAATTTCGTTATTCTTACTGAAATATTTCTTCGAGCACCCTTTCAATCATCCAATTTGTTCCTCGGTCATGCTCTCCCCCTTAAATTTCTATTGTCCCGGGTTGAACTCCATCGATTCTTCTCCTATCGAAAATCTTGATGAGTAAATCCCGTTAGGTGGAGTTTTAACTGATATAGAAATCAAAGGTGTGGCCTTTCAACTCCTTCCCTTTATTTGTTTTTACCCAATTTCTTGCCTTTTAGAACCCGACTTCTTATCACTAGGCTTTGTTCGAAGTCCTTCTTTGTAGACCCTAGATGCATAACCTCTACCGGACCCTTGTTATCTCTACTTCTCTTAATTACTAGTACCTCTTCCATGATCCAAATCCGGGACCAATATATCTTCAAGGTTTTGTTCCCTTCATTCCTTAGGTTGCAAGATCCTGTTGAATCCAATTAATGCACTTCAGGTAGTGGATTCACATAAGTTGTTCTTTTGAGTCACAACCATCCCTTGATTAACCCCTATTCCTATACCACCAAATGTTCCTCTGCCATCGCATCGCCAAGGTCGAGCCTCCCATTCTAAATCCTAACCGTTAATTGCAACTCGGTCTGTAAAGCCACGCGGCTAGCATTCTCCACATTCCTCCTCGGCATCCTTCCTATCTTCCATGCCTCCGAAGGAATTTGCAATAGGTTGTTGTGATCATAAAATTTGGTCGTGGTTTGATATCATCTTTATAACCTGGAAACCATAACTCATTTCAAGAATGGATGCATGCGATTAGTGCATGCTCATGGCACATATTCAATACGAAAGACAAGAATCCATATAAAATGCAAAAAGTAATTCAACGAAATTCTTAAGGAAACCAAATTCCATATTCAAGATCGATGCAATGCACACAATATCACATAGTCCCTATGCCGTTCGACTTAGACTGACTCCAACACGACTCAAGAACACCGGTTTTGCAACCGGGCTCTGATACCACTTAAGGATGTAGCACCCCGCACGTGAGGCACCACATCCCCCGCACTATGGCTCAACACGAGTAACGAAATAACAAATCCGCACCCGTATCACACCATAGCGAACGGGAGACAAACATAAAAACCTTCCTAAGCCAGGCGGAGCTAGACCCTGCAATGATTACCAATCCACAAAATATAATGCAGCAAAGCCAAAGTTCAATCTTACCAACTATAAGTAGAATTTGGGCTCTTCGGGCCTCTTTTAAACTCATAGCAAAACTCAGTAAAGCCAATTTCATAATAAATACATAGGTATCCAATTTCATAATATAGCTGAAATGAATTATACATAATTCCAATACAGATGCGAATGCAGAGACTCTCCTAGCCTATGATACCACTTAAGGACTCCAAACACCTCCGCCTAGCTCGAAACTCCAAAGTTAAACCTGCACACTAAAGTGTTGGGGAGGGAAAGGGTCAGTCTCTAGAAGACTGAGTGAGCAGGAGCGATACATATATATAAAACATGCACATGCGAGTCATAAATTCCGAACAAGGTTTTGTTTGCGATTAATTCCCAAAAAGGGCAAGAGAATGATTAATCAATGCTCGGATTTTATGACTAATTAAATTAATTCATTACATTCATAAATCATACATAAATATAAGGCTCGGCGAGTGAGCGTGCACAATCTCCAACCAAACTCCGACCGTGTACGACAAATATCATTAATATGTTAATTAGGTGTTCATGCGATATATCATAATACATGCAGACCATATATCATAAATCATAATCGTTTGGGCAATCCATGTCCCGGCCTTCCCGCACGGTGCATAATCATAACATAACATATACATAAGAAAAGGTGTAAATCATAACCAACCTTCTTCCTCCGGGTGGTGGACGGGTTAGCAAGACCCGACCACCTCAGACATAGGCCAATGGGGTTTCATGACTCCCCCAAAGGCACTCAGCTCCCATTCCCCGCTAAATCTCCTAGCGAGGGCCGGTATCACCGTAGTTTGGTTGGGACTAGTATATGGGATCCCCGTCAGCCCTTGCTTCCTCGGTTAGCCACATATACTAAGTCCCGGGGCCCGTACAATCAGAAATCAGAAATGTGTCTCGCCAAACAATCAATTCATAAGTACATATCATAATTCATAAATCATTTGAAAAGGGTTTACTCGATTAATACATACTATAAGAAATCATACCTTACCGTGTAATTCGGCATATGCTATATACGTACCTCTCCGTGTCATCCTATTCCGTAGCTAGCATGAAGACACACGGTTTGGAGCATAGCCTCATTACAAAACCATTTTTAAGCTTAGATACGCTCATACATATAATTCAGAAGAATTTACTCGATAACTTCATTTGAAAACCATATATATATAATCATAAGGTTTTGGCCAAAGCTTTTCACATAAGGGTTGTAGGGTTTAATACGTAGCTAAAACGAAAACACCCTCACCTGAACCGTGACGAAACAAGGAACGGGTTAACAAGTGCTCGAAGGATCAAGATCTCTCCACCCTGGAGATAAACTGTACAAAAGACAACAAGACGTGTTCGTGAGACTCAAGACTCTTAATGAACCATATATGACGCACGGCAATGAAGTGAATATGATATGAATGCATAAATGATCACATTATATCAATAAAATGTTCATGTGCACGATTAAGAAATTTAAAACATATAATCAACTCATTCATTCATATGTTTCATTCAATTTCATAAGTTCATAAATTCATATAAATTTCATAATTTCATATATTCATAACATTCATAATAGTCATAATGCTTATCAATTAATTCATGAATTCATTTAATAATCATAACACATAATATTCATATTCACATTTAGGAATAAAATAAATAGAACGTTAAATCAATAGTCAGTAAATTAAATACGCGAAATAGAAATCAACTAATTTTCAAAATTGAATTGTATCAAATAATGATTGAAATATATAATAAATATATTTAATCAATATATATAATATATAATAAACATATATAATATACATATAAATAATAATATATAATCATATGTACATATAAATATATATATATATACACGTACTCACACACACATGCATGCAATATATATACTATACACTATACACAAACCATGCATGCATTTATATATATTTTACATGCATATATAACCACAAAACCATGCACACACAAACTCACTCTCATGCATGCACACTAACACACACAACATATAGATATATATACATTACACACAGCAGAAGAAGCAGCAAAAGCCATGGATTCAATTACAGCAACCACAGCACAAGGAAGACGCAGCAGAAGTTCAAGCAAAACGGGGTGACACCCCCGTGTCACCCTCCAAACCTAGGCCGAGACACCCCCGTGTCTCGGTATAGCAACCCCAGATCACACAGCACCCCCGTTCCTCGCTGGAACGGGCAGAAACGGCACCCCCGTGCCACGCACCAGCAACCCCTGTTCTCGGACAGCAAAACGCAGAAACAGAGCAGCCCTTACCCAGCAAGAAAGAAGGCAACCAAGGCAGCTAAACTAAGCATGAAAGGCAGAAATAACACGACTAAAATACATGCTAAAAGACCAAGAAATCTGACAGCAAAAGCATGAAGGATCACGGCATTCTTGACAACAGTTCATCATGCCAGAAAAACAGAGCAACCAACGCGGAAAAACAGGGCAAGAACAAATCACTCCTTCTCCATCTATCCATATCAGTTTAGACCATCAAATACTCATCTAAGAAACACTATTTCAACGTATGTATCAGTTTCAAACAAGCTCAAACAAGAAATGGAAGCATACGTGACATTCATGTGGAATTTCCTCAACATGTCATAAATGATATCTCATCAATATCTCAACTACCATGCAATCAATGACCATAAATGATATGAGGATGTAAAAACAATCAATATCAAGCTTGGAATCAATCAAAACCATTGAGAATCGAAGGAGATCAAGAAATTGCCCAAACTTTCTTATTTTCGCTAAAATGTCCAGAAATGATGAAACCATGATCAACTTCATGAATGAAAGGATGGAAATGATCAGAATTAATCATATAATACAACCCTAAGCTTACCTTGTTGATTGGTTGAAGTCTGGATGAGATTTGAGCTCCAAAATCTCCAAGGTTTGAAGGGTTACGGGACTGGAATGCAGGACAGTAGCTTTGGCTGAGTTTTGGGGCTTGTGTGAGGATAATCTCGGTCAAGGCTTGTTATTTCATGATAGATGGTTGAGTTAGGGTTTCAAAGAATCAAACCATGGTTAATTTGGTTATGGTTTGGACAAGATATGGCTGATTTAGTGCAACAAGGTCAAGTTGGTCGCCGATTCGTTTTTCGGTTGAATTTCGGAGGTTCAAACGACTTAGGAAAAATGTAAGGCTAAGTTTACTAAACTCGAATTTTCGTTACGAGTTCAGCGGAGTTGACGGAACTCGAATCCGAGTTCCCGAGCTCAAGATATTAAATTCGGAACCAAGGGTATGCTAAGTGCTCGTTAGCCCCCGATTTGGTTCCTCAAATCAAATTAAATCTGTTAACATATCAAATGAATTCGAAAATGTAAACCGAGCATAAAATCAAGTCCATAACACATATATGTACGACATACTACAATTCGTGGCAATTCGATATCATATCATATAAGAACGATGCACAAAATTAACGATATGATCACTCCATGCAATTCATGCATAATTTATAAAATTCCCATGCACAATTAATTCCCATGCAAAATATTAAATAAGTAAATAATTAAACAAATTCTAATATTAAATAAATCATGTTTAGTCACGTAATTAATTAATTAAAACATGATTAATTAACATAACACTTAATTAGCATAATCATTAAATTAATAATAAAATACATAAACATATATATATACTTAAAGAAATAGTTATATATATATATATATATATATATATATATATATATATAAAACGACATATATATATATTTTAGAGTTAATAATAAATTAAAAATAAACTATAATAAAATTAATTAATAACAATTATAATAAAATTAAATATAAAACACATAAAAACAATTAATCACATAATTAAATAATTAAATTGCACAATTTAGAAGCAAATAACGCATATTAATAAAATTGAAAAACCGGGGCGTTACATAACTCGTCTGCTCCCCATGATGGGTGTTGAGAAAATGATGGGTAGTGCTTCAAATCCGCTTCCCATCGGAAGTATCCCCGTGTTGACTGATTCAACCATTGTTACGGTGATGGGAGCTACTCCGCCAACCAAGGACAGTGAAAACACCCTACAAACTAACACCGGGGGGGGGAGGGGGTTTGAGGAATTCACGAAGTCAAAATCTCAGAACCGAGGATGGAGGCTTGCTGACCCTTCTAGGTGTGGGAGGCTTCCCACCTAGAAGGACGTCCCTGCCTGAAAGACTGGACCTGCCCGCTGGAGTAGGCAGGCAGGGGGATTACCAGCCATCTGCTGAAGAGCTGGAAGTATTGCTGAGCCAGACCTTTAACCCCCAGCAGACTACCAGAATGACTGATATACCTGAAGGGGCGTAAGTAGGAAGCAGCACCGCTGCCATACAGTTCCAGGCCAAGAGAGCAGCTGAAGGAACTGGAAATCAGGAGGATGACCAGCAGGCCGTTGGAAGGCTGGGAGGGCTGCAAACTCCATTGCCCCTCTCCCACCAGGTTACTAGGACTGATGGATCTGGAGGACCAGGATGCAGGGCGCCGCGCCCTGCTGGTACACTACGCCTCACAATAGACGAGGTACATCAATGGATTAAGGAGGATGTCGCAGCAGCTATGGCAGGCCATAACGAACCGCCTATCCCGGGACGGGAAACGACCTTACCTCCCCTTGCTACGGAGTCGACTACTAAGGAAACAGCCCCACCTCCAGCTGGTGGAGGCCTCCCTCCAGGTGTGTACCCCCCGACGGTTCGCGTGGACCTGGAGACTAGCGTTTCTGCCAATGAAATCAACATTAACTCGAACGTGAACGGGCAGGGAGTAGGAGGAATTGGAGCACTCGGAGCAGGGGGCCTGCAACGCAGCAAGTAGCACCACCCCTGCCTGCTAATTACCAGCCAGTTAGAGGAGGACCTGAAGCGCCAAACCAGTTAGATTGGGCAGTCAGGCTGCAGTAAAGGCTGAAGGATATGGAGAGAAGAGAAAGGAACAACGCCCCTGCTAGAACGATCAGAAGGGGCATGCCTTTCAGTCAGAGGGTCATGGACGAGAAAATCCCACACTAACCGACTCCACCCTTGGGGGAGTCGTACCATCAACTGGAAGAAACCAGTGAAGTGAAGAGCAGGAGGGGGCTACAGAAATCCGCTGTCCTTCCAGGTGCAGGAGACTCCTTGCTTGGAAGGGCCCCCTACCTGAAGGGCTATGCCCACCTGCCCCGGCAGGCAGTTAGGAGAATGATCAACCCTTTGCTGGAAGTTTGGAAGGGTTGCCAACTCGAACACCCTACACCCAGCAGGTTACCAGGACTGCTGATATGTCCGGAGGGTTACTGCTGGGAGGCAGCTTCGTTGCAGGGTAGTCACGTACCAGGAAGGAATGCACCAGGACCAGGAAAAAACCTGTCGGGAAAAAGACCACCAGGACCAGGAAAAAACCTACCGGGAAAAAGACCAACAGGAAGGAATGCCCCCAGGCAGGACTATGGCAGGAAGGACCAACTACCGAGGGTGAAGGAGCAGAGAAGATATCTCTCACCAGAAAGTTTCAAACGACTCTTGTAGAACCAGGAAGTGTAGGAGAAAGTGAGCTGGAGGAGGATCCCTAGGAGAGTAGAAACGCTGAAACCTATATGAAAGCTGGGCCGCAGCTAGGAAGGGCCCCTCAAAGTTGTGAAAATTGCAGGACGAGAAGCCCACAAGCTGGAAGAGACTGACGGAATAAGGTTACCTCAACCTTGAAATGCTCAAAACCTGGAAGGGTTTTTCTGCTGAGCAGGCAGGCAGCATGTGCACCTGGAAAACTGACAGAAAAGAAAACATATTAGAAAAACTTCCAGGTCACGCCTCCTTTATTTATTTATTTATTTTTTTTTTTTTGAACTCGACGATTATTTGCGTAAATACTTATGCTCAAAATTATGCGTGAACATGATTTGTGTGATTATGATTATGAAGTTTTTGATGGGAATGAGAAAGCGCATGCAATGAGAACGTTGTATGCATTTTATTGTTCAAATTGACACTTGAGAGCAGACACATGTAAAGCCTCCGCGACTACATCGTTAAAAGATCAAGCTTTAACGATACTTGAAAACCCGGGTTGAAGGGGGCACACAAATAAGCCCCTCTTGGGAAGGCGGGTTGATTACACAAATGTCTTGGGAAGAGCTAGAGGAAAAGCTCTTGGGAGTGATTCTCCCCCTGCTCCTACCAGATGGGTTGGCCGCCTAGCTGGAAGAAAGCAGTTGATGCTAGGGTCGGAGAGAATGCCCTCATCAGAGCAGGATCTGGCAGTCTTTTACTATGAAGACTGCATCGAACCAGATACCCTTGCAATATGAAAAACATGTGCTGAAAAATCAAGTGTCCAAAACATTCATGAACGCTCGGTGGAAATGAGCGAAAACAAAAATTCAACTGGCAGCTCAAAGGAACCGAGCTCAGCCTAGTAAACTAAATTCAAAAACAAATGCAAGAGAAAAATTTTAAAGTCTTTGCAGGTTTAGGAAATTCAAAGGAGCTTAAACCTCCCTTGCGTTGCTGACTTTGTTGGGAAATCAACTGCTCCGGCAGACGGAAAGGAGTGCTAGATGAAAAAATACCAACAGGGGGGAGTCGAACCTTCTGCTTACAACTGTCCAGCTTTATCCCTGTAGCTGCCGAACCTGGCTGCAATACTTGCTGCTGAACGTGAAAACCTCCACCTGAAGGGTACATTCGGACATTAGCTGGAGGTTTCACAAGAAGCTCAGCAGGAGGCAGTTCCTACTACTTATCTCAACCTCCTGCTGCTACGCTGTTGATCTCATCCTCCTGCTGCTGACTGACTGATCTCAACATCCTGTTGCTGAGTTGCTGATCCCAATCTCCTGCTGTTGATTCCAGACGCATATTCTCGTTGAAGGATGCTGGGAGAAAAAGCAACAATCACTTTTCAACGTGCAACTAAGATTCAACCCAAATCATCATAAGAGCGCAAAGACAACAAGCTGGAAAAGAGAAACTAAAGCTGATTTCAATTGAAGCAGCAGAAAGAAGCAAACAAGTGACATTTCCAACACAGCCAAAGAGACAACCCCAAAGAAGTTCGCGTTATCAAAGCTAAATCCAGCATATTTTTATTACGAGAAGGAAACAACGAGTGATCTTTATTACAAGAAGCCAACAATTCAGCAAAATCAATATTACATGCTCTAGATACAAGAAATAAGTGCAATCTTAGATACAAGAAATAAGTGCAATCTTCATCTGCAAGAAGCCGGAAACATATCATTCACTTGCAAATCCTGTCCGTCCCCGTCAAGCCAGCTGCCAAACAACGCATCAACATACCATCAAGTAACCACCAAACAATGGAGAAGGCAAAAATTCAAATTTCTCTTGCAACAAGCACGTCTAGCAAGGGATATCATATCCAATCCACGGCAAAGTACAAAAAGCAAAAATTTCTCACCGAAGAGGGAAATCTATTCAATTAATTTTCCATGGAACCGACTCTCGATCCAGCTCTGCAAGCAAAAATCAATCGTTTAGCATCCAAAATGTGAGAGATTCACAAAGGAAAAAGTGAGACAGAAAAGAGAAAAGGAAGAACAGATTGATGATGTGATTAGCTCCGGCTAAGCTCGCCGGCGGCCACCGGCGTCACCGCCATTAGAGGTGAATGGATCTCAGGCCCCGACTAAGGCCGCCGCCGAAAACAAGGTGGAGCCGCCAAATCTGGGCCAGTAACATCCCCAAAGTTACACAGGCAAACCCCCTGCTCTTCTTTGAAAAAAAAAAAGAGAGAAAAGAGAGTGGAGGATGAAGAAGAATGAGATCTTCACCTATACGGAGGAGCAGCAGCGGCGAGTGGTGGTGCGTCAAAGCCCGATGACCGAACGGCGGCATGAAGCAGCGGCGCTGCAAGAAAACGAACAAAAAATCCCAGATCTATTCAATTTGGGTTCTTCCCCGTTCAAGAAACCACCTAGCATAGGGACCGCCGACGACGCGGTCGCAGCAGCGGTGGTGTAAGCGAAAGTATGACAGCAGCGGCGACACTTCCACCTGCTAGGAGAAGAAAGAAAAAAGCTTAGAGGTGTTGCTGTGATAAAGGAGCAGAGAACGGCACTTGAGCACCGACCGAAATAGTCGCCGAAGATGAGAGAGGCGCTGACCAGCAGAGAGAGAGAGAGAAAGTTGATTCTAAGAGGCTTACCTTGGACGGAAGTTTTCAATGGATGGGTGGAGAAGATGATATATCACTTTTGATTTAACCAAGAAAAGCAAACTCTACGCCACATAGGCTCTACATACTGGTGATATTACTCCTTTTTCTTTAGCTTATTCTCTCTTTTAAAGTTATTAGTCCCTTAATTTTGTAACGGTAATTTTGAGCTAAGGAATATTTAAGCGAGTTCAAGAATTATATCAGCCATCTTTTTGGATAATCATCCTAATAAATTCAAGAGAATTGTTTTGATAATTTAGAACAATTATTTTAATAATTCAAGACATAATTAGATCTTGTATGTTGTAGAATTTTGTCCTCGTTAAATTCTTGGGTAGATGAATTATTTGCAGATATCTGGAGAAATCTTGATGAAAGTTTTCGCGCAAGACAATCAACAAAGTAAAAGTAAAATTATTGCGTGCCAGCCGCCTCAGTAAAATCGAAAAGAAGCAGAATTTCTTGGGTCCTTACATGAGAATGAGAAAAACAACCGTACGCGACAAAACTCTTCAATACCCGGTGACATAATTCCCCTTTTCCTTTAATTCCTTGTTCCCTTTAATTTCTTGTATATCTACAAATTCATGAATTGTAATTCCACAAAAAGAAAAAAGTAGTCCTCTGGCAAGGAATTACTTTGCTAATATGGAGAATTTTTGGAGAAGCTTACCTGACACAAAGAACAATCGTCTCGGCGAACGTGTAAGAAAAAAGGGGAATTCCTTTTGAATTCACCACCAGAAGTGGAATCCTATGTCACAAGGCTTCTCAAATTTGGTGATATCTCTCTTTCTCTTACGTTACTCTTTCTTATAATTAATTTAGCAAAAGTGATCTTTGACTAAAGGCATACTTGGGTGATTTTATGAATTGCTGGATATCTATCCTGTTGAAATGATGGTAGTGATTCTTTGAGTATCTTTAAAAAATACAAAATATTAGAAAGAGTTATCTCAATTATTTTTCAAATTTCTCGTTGATTATCGAAAATTATTCGGATAATTTTTAAGTAATTATTTTAGCAACTTTGATTTTTGATTTTCAGGGAATTATCTCATTGGTGTTAAGAATAAATTTATTCCCTCTTAATGATTATCTTCCTGGCTTAGGATGTGATCATATCTTGAAATATATTACATCTTGAGAATATGCATTGCAGGATTGTATTCCCGCCAAATTTTGGAGAAGCAGAAATATTTTACAGAGTATTTGTTCCCGCTAAACTCTAAAATATATATATATATATATATATATATATGATATATTTGCAAAGAGATGGCATAGCGTGATTGGAATAGAAGCAAAGTATTGGTGGTGAACCTCTTGAATCTCGGGTGATACCTTTTCTCTTATTCAATTTCCTTTTTATTTATGAGATTATTGATTATAATTCTGTGAAGAGTGTGTAATCTCTTACTAAAGAGATATCTAGGTGAGTGCTGGAATAATTGTAAGAATTTGAAAGACTCATCCTATGAGGACAAAATTTATTTTAATATTTTTCTTTTTTTATGGTGGGACCATAAGTAACATCTTGTAAGGCCTCGTTTACTTTGGTGAAAGGGATATTGGCAGTCATGATATAATAGGTTAGAGTAGTTAGACTATTGATTAATTACATTTGTTTACTTTTTGTGTCTTGTTGGCAGTTTATTAAATTTTTTGTTTACTTTTTCTAGTAGTTAATGGCGGTCTATGTGTCAATTACCATTTTACCCCTTATTTCATTATTTTGTTTGCCCCCTTCTCGTTATCCCCAGAAATGAAGAGGAAATTTGGCCTTTTGCTAATCAAATTGGATATGACTCATTCAAATTCAATTAACACCAAATTTTGTAAGTATGATGCACAAAATTACATAATGCCTTAACACACTTCTGTGAATCAACTTCAGTGCCAAATTGAAAATCATAATGCATTAACATGACATCGACACAGTCCCAAATAACAATACATTCCTTCTAAAAAAGGCCATCGCACAGATCAGCAAATTCCGAAAACAAAAAATGACCTTGGAAAGGCTTTCAGAACATCATTCAAAATCTACAATAAACAACATCAAATTGGACTCCATCTAACTATAGTTTATCAATACTTTGCACCCATCCAGCAAAACAACTTAAATTGGAGTCCAGAACGCACCCAGATCATAGTTTAAAAAAACCAACAGACAACAAACTTGTGTTGAAGAAATTTGCTATTAACGTAGCTTACCATCGATGACCATTTGAACCTTCACTTGTCGAGCGGCGGTATTCATGCCGAAAAACATGTTCTTGCCTTTTGATGGTGTCTTTGGCAGCACCCAGTCGCGATGCAACAACACGTAAAATTGAAGTGGACTCGCTGCAGAAATTTGTTATTCCTTCGATAACCGTTTGGCGCTTTCCAACCGTTGCCAATGATGTCTTTGGATGCAAGGACGAGGTTATTCTCTTCTTGTACTGTCCAATCACATCGGTCTTTTACCTTTGACGTACCCACACCCTCCATATGTGGCATAGACGACATCTGCAAAACTTAAATTACAATTTTTGAGGGGTCACTTTATAAAAACAAATAATTTAAGCATTGCATATAAACATAACATTCAAAACAGAAAGTAATAGTACATTACACAAATAACAGAATAACAGCTTGTTGAATTACAGACTACACCCTTACTAATTCTATGAAGTTTTGACATAAAACAAGAGCTTTGACATAAAACATGTTGTAAAGAGTCCCAGACAATTTGGGCAGGGATTTTAGCTAGAAGGTTGTACTTCTCATAACATTTACGTCTACTTTCTTGATCCAGAACACCACCTCGTAAAACCAAGCAAACCAGCAACAAGAAATTAATCACTTGAAAGCGGATGATCTCTAAAGCAATAAAAGCCTCTTCCTCGTTATACATACTGTCCATTCTATAATTTTTCAAAGACTCAGCTTATTTGCAAACGAATTCATGAAAACACACATCCTATAAACAAACAAAAAATCGTAAGAATCACACAAACCGGCCAGTAGTGAGTTTGTCAATGCTTAATATTCATGAAGTACAAACCAGTGGAGTAGGATGTAAAACACAAATCCGCCAAAAGCAACTAAACTATCAACAGCACAATACACAGACTCCGAACTGTAAAATTCATCAACAACTAATACTCATGGTCAGAATATTTATTCATGTACAATGCAATAACAACTTCCTCCTCATTAAACAAACTCTCCATTCTACAAGTTATCAAATACTCAGCCATATTATATAAAAAATGTATCTTTTAAGCATAATTATATCCAACAACACTCATGCAGCATACAAATACACCACCACTGACGCATCATTCCACTTACGTAAACAACATCAACTGTACCGAAAATCACAAGTTGTTTAATATAGCAAAATTGTTTCTTCCACACATAAATACAACCAACAAGACTCATGCAACAGACAAATAAACGAGCAATCAGACCTTAGCCAACATCAGCTATACCCAAAATCACAGTGGTTGCTTTCAAATAAAGTGAAAAAGCAAGCTAATCTAACAGCTCAAAGAACCATCTACATAAACAAAATCATTTTGCAAAAGTTTAGATTAGTAATATTACCGGATTGTTGCAATGATGAGTATCTACGAAATACCCAAGAACCCTAACCCTGCGTCTCGAATGTTATGCAATACATCAGACTCAATTCAATAAAAAAGGGTGAAAATTTAGGGCCAAATAGAATGAAGATTACCTTTAGCACAGCTATAGTCGTCGATTTCTGTTCGTATCGCCTTGCAATCGTCTAGCTACAACCATTAACTGAAGCCTGCAACTTAAAAAATGAGGGAAATTCTGATTTTCGTTATTAGGTTGGGGGGTTAGGATTTCAATGGCATTCTTCCGTAATTAAAGCCAATCCTTGGATTCAATTGTAATTTACCATGCCCAAGAAAAGCCATGATTAGCAAGACACGCCAAATTCGCGTGTGTGATGGAGCTGCCAATTTCTGCCAAACCTACGGGCCTGTACGGTAATTCAAGGCCGCCGCCCATGAAAAGGAAACAACAGATTTCAACAGATAACAGTCTCCAACCCACGGTTACCAAGGAAGTAAACGAGGCCTAAGAGTCTTATCAAATTTCGAAAAATTGAGATGTTTGCAGATATCTTTCAAAACTTGGATGGACAGGTATTATGTGGCATAACTCATCAAATGCGCAAGGCAAATGAAGTTTTCTTTTGAGATACTTAAGGAAAAGCCAGCCTATGCTATAAGAATTCTAGAATATATTTTTGCTTGAATTATGAGAGGAAGAGAAGCAAATCCTATGGCTCAAAGACCTCCGATCCCCGGTGCTATTTCTTCCTTTTTCTTGAAATTATTCCTCTTTTGCTAAATTATTAACCTCCTAGCAACGTAGTGATAATATTAACCCAATTTGCTTTGACTATCTTTTTTGATAATTATTATAACAAATGTAAAGAAAAGTATTCTCTTTGGCAATAAATTACTTTGGAGAATTCTGGAGAAGCTTATCAGGTACGAGAGAACAATTGTCTTGGTAAATATGCAAGAGGAAAGAGGAATGGCTTTTGGAATTCAACAAGAAAAAGTGGAATCCCGTGTCACAAGACTTCAACTTTGGTGACATCTCTCCCTACTTTTTATTCTTGTGTTTATGTTATTTTACAAAATTATCAATCTTAACTTTGGGGTGATAAATTTGGATGCCCAAAATATTTGGAGCAAATTTTAAGAGTCTACCCTCGTGATTTCTCGAATTTGAGATTTATCTTACTAACGTGAAAAATTATTTTGTTTACGGCAAAAGATTTTCCATAAAATAATTATCTAGTGATATATGATAGATGAGGAAAAAAAATCATATTTATGATTTAAAATATAATTGGGTCTTGAGAAATATGTTGCATAAATCTTGTTTTGAAAAAAGAAGAGAAGACGAAGGGAAGAGAAGTAGGGAAATGTACGACAAAGCATGAGAAAAGAAGACATAGTGAAAGAGAAACTTTGATAAAGTAAATAGTTGAAAACTTATGTGATGGCAGACTCTTCAAATGACAGGTGATATTTTACCTTATCTCCAATTCTCCTTTTTCTGCAAAATATGGATCGTAATTTCAATATTGAAAAGTATGACAATTTTGGATTAAGAGTTATCTTGACAATTTTAAGAAATATCTTGATGGCTTAGAGAAGTTATCTTCACATGTAATACATGCTGGGATTTTTAAAAACATGTTACAATATTTTATTTCTACCAAACTTTTGGGAAGAAGAGTTATCTGACAGGTATTATGAGGATCATCGATGATAAATTCTACGTGGTTTAATTGTGTTGAAATTCTTTGTGCACAAAATCAATTTGGAAAGGAAAAGAAAGCAGAAAATGAGCATAACAAGCAGGAAAGATCAGAGAGGAGGATAAACCATGTACGAGCTAAAGGAGATAATTAGCAGAAAAGTTATAACATGCTGAATATTCCAAAGATCAAGAAAGAGAAGCAGGAAGGAACGCAACAAGTAGCAAGGAAAGCAGAAGGGAACTGAATGAGCAGAAAGAGAAATGCAACGAGCAGAAAGAAACATGTGAAGGGAAAATTAAGCTGAAAGGAGAAAGCAGAACATGAGAAGGGAAAATTAAGCTGAAAGGAGAAAGCGGAACATCAAAAAACTCTCAAGAAGCAGAACGTCAGCAAGTTTCAAGAAGCAGAATGTCAACAAGTTTCCTCTCAAGAAGCAGAACGTCAGCAAGTTTCAAGAAGCAGAATTCCAACTTTGCCTTGGGTACGGGTCGCAACGGTTATACTCTTTTTACTCATGAGGGTTTTGTCCCACGTGGTTTTCCCGAGTGAGGTTTTTAATGAGGCAATCACCGTACCCAAGAAGGGAGATCAACCGGTTCAATACATCTAACACCCAAAATTGTTCTCCGATATTTCACTACTCTCACAGTCGTCCACACTGTTCGACTGTAAGAGTAGGGGGGAGTGATGATACTGGCGTATTTTACAATTTAATTAATTGGAATTAAGAAGAGTCCAAGAGAAATCAAGAAAGAAGAAGTGAAGAAGAGGGTGAGAGAAAAAGGGAGGACCAAGTTAGAAAAGAGAACGTGCGAGTGAAATTTGAGTTCAAGTGTCCTCACGTGCCCACATAAGTGGATCTATAAACTGCCAGAAAAGAGTATAAATTAAGAGGAGATATCTCACAATCGAGGATCAGATTTCTCAAGCTACGATATATCCACTTTCAAAGAATTATTGAACTCTCTCTCTCTCTCTCTCAAGAAAACCCTCTTTCATTCACTACGCGGTATTATTCCTTTTTATCTTTATAAGTCAGCTTGAAGATCTTAGATATTCTCTTTAGCAAGATATCACAATTTGTCCATTATCCACAAAATATTATTGTATTTCAGAATTATCAAGTTTTCCAAGACAATACGACGGAGATTCATTCATTTCACTTTAATTCTCTTTTTATATTTTTGTCTCAGTATTATTGTTATTCTCTATCCCATTTTAGTGTTACTCATTTCAATTAATATTTCATTTAATTGTTCTATTTTACAGCTTGATACATCGAATTCCCAATTTAACAAATTAATTGGTGTTAGCCATTTTTTGGCAAACATCAAATATATTTTTTTAATTTTATATCTCATTTAGTTAGGTTCAATCAAACCATATAAAACTCTCCGAATCAAACTATTTGGATGATAACTAAAAGTCTGGTTCTCCACAAAGGTTTTTTACTTTTTTTAATAAGTAGGTTCTTAAAATAAAGTTATCTACATATAATTTTTTAATAAGTAAGTTTTGTATGACTTTTTAAAGAATTAAGATAAAATTGGTCGCCATTAAATTAAAACTTCATCAATGGTTAATATGAATATATGGTTCCTATTGATATATTTTTTGCAATATTTTACTTTTTTTCTTTTTTGTACTAATTCAAGTATCAATTACGATTTTCATTAGACTAATATTTATGTTAGTGGAATTTAAATTTAGGACATCCAAAGTTATGAGATCTCCTTTTTATTATAATGAGCCGGAGAATTTCTCGAATTGAATTTTTTTCTTGATTTTTATGACTTTTGTATAGAATATTTACAAAAGTTTTGGAGAGCTTATAAAATATATTAATATAATGGGAAAATATCATTTTTCGTCCTCTAAAGATGTTATTTTTTTATTTTGATCCTGAATTTTTATATTTTCTCACATTGCATCATTTTTTATTCGATTTTTCTCAATTTTAGTCCTCCGCATGCTACGTGGCAGAAATTTGAGAATTTTAACTGATTTTCCCTCCAAAATCTGAGTTGGTATATGAGGTGGATTATTAATGTCTAAGGAAAAAAATAAATAAAATGCCACATGAGTAAATAAACAATTCTTATTTAATAAAATATCCCTCTATTATAGTTTTTTTTTCTAATTTTACCCAACTTCATCTTCTTTCTCAATTAAAATAAAAAAAAACTCAACTTTTCTAATTTTACCGACTTTGTCACCTTTGCGCCACCGCTTTTTCGTTGTCCAGATGAATTGGACGATGGGACCACCACGGTTCAATTCGTGACATTCGAAAAGCCTACCAATTTGACCCCATTCGCCGGAAACGGCCGTTCAGAGCCCTAAAAGTCGCATCACCGTGTGCCTGCCGGCGCATTCTTCAAACGGTGATATCTCCACCAAAACATCACATCAATCCTCGAGACCACTCCCAGTAGATTTCTCCTGAAGAGTACTACAATTCCCATGCTGTGGGTGCTCCGATTAGCTTCCGAATTTGCTGGAAACGAAGTTTGAAACTCGTGCCTGTTGCGGTTGTCTTGGGCCTCTACTTTGCCGGCCAATATCTCCATTTTCCGGATGTTTTTGGGCCATGAAACCACTCCTAACTTGCAGCTCTCATCGAGTAGATGAACTTCCATACCTCATTCACCGAATTCCGTTACCGGAGTTGGGCGCACGACTCGTTTAAAGTTCCAACTGATTTAAGCCGCGATCAGTCATGTTTGTAACGCCCCACATCTTCGTACGTACAGGTATGAGTCACAAGGGTGATACTTCCGCTTTTTAATTATTTAATTATGCAATTATATGTTAATTTTAATGATTATATGCTATTTGAATTTATATGAAATTAATTGTTGAACTATGAATATGAAATTTGAACGTTTGTGCTTATATGACTTCGAACTTGAACTGTATGCGCCCGAATTCAATTTTGATTTTTGTGAAAACTTGATATGCATGAGATATATGAATTATGAACATGTTTATACGCTCGTTTCATGTTTTGGGTTTGTTTATTGAGGTTTTGAATTGTTTTGGTGGAACAGGACTTAAAGGGGCTAAAGAGCATTTAGCACACCTTGGGTTCTGGGAAGCATAACTTGAGCTCGGGAATTCAAATTCAAATTTTAAAACCGCCATTGGACTCATTTCGACGATTCGGATCCAATGGAACAAGTCTCATAACTTTTTAACCCCGTTTGAACCTCCGAAATTTTCCCGAACCGAACAGCTTGCACCACGGTGACCTATCCTATCCGTTTTGGCCATATCCGACCCGTTTAGGCTCCAAATAACCCCAAACTTGAACCCAACTCTTTCTAAATTAAACCCCTTTTTGATTTTGTGCCCCATATTCAAACCATACATGAAAGAATAGAGAAAATCAGCTCCAAGCAAGAAAGAAGGGCCATTCCTATCACTATTCACACCCAAGGGATTTTGAGCTCATATCTCTTTCATCCTTCACCCAATTCAAAAGGTAAGCTAATTCTTGTCTCCATCCTCTTGTGCTTCTTTTAATCCATCATTTGTTAATTTTGAGCTTGAATTGACTAAGTTATGGCATATGACATAAATAGTGTGAATTGTAAGGGTTTGTGCTCTTGAATGTAATTCCATGACTTTCCTTGTGATTTCTTTTAATATAAGCATGATATATGACCCTAAGACCTCCATAAATGTTTCTTTGATCATGTTTTAGTTGGTGGTTGAGTTACAATAAAGTTACCATTAATGAACTTGGAAGAAAATGAAAGACATGAACTTATTTGCACCTCTTGCTTTTACCTCTTGTTGGGGCTCAATTTTATCTAGCTTTTTGGCATGAATTGCATGAGTTTTTACTACCAAAACTTACCTTAATATGTAAACTTCATGTTAGTTTGGTTTTCTTGGAGTTTCAGGGGTGAAACAAGGGAACTTTGATTTTTCAGCCCCTTCGTACGCTAACGCCCGTTATGGGCGTTAGGCGTGGCCATGCTTAACAGTCGTTTCCTCACCTGGGGCCTTTGTACCCACTAACGGCCGTTAGGGGGGCTTTCTAAAGAAGGGAACTAATGGTCGTTAGTCCCCCAGACTCCATGTTTGTAGCACCCTAACCCCAAGGCACTACATCCCCCGCACTATAGCCTCGATCGACGTATGAAACGGACAATCCATACATAAACCAAAACTATAGCGAACGGGTGACAATAAAAAAAACGAGCTAGGCGGGACACTCCCCAACGTAATTAGATTAAAACATGAATTTAAAAGCGGAAGCAATACGCCAATCATACATATAGGTACCATATTTACCGAATAGATACATATTAGGTACCAACTGAACTATCAATACATTATCATCTCTTAATATTCTATACATGCTCAAATAACCAAAATGTGATAGTGATGATCATACATGATAGCTAACAAAAGTATATACATGAACGATACAACGCTAGACCCATGATATGCACAACCGGACCAGACTCCCGCCTAGCATGACCAAGCTTTCGAGTACCTGAAAAGTGAAGTATCAGTCTACCGAAGACTGAGTGAGGGGCAATAAGATATATATATCACACGCCACATGCAAGTCGTAACCTCGGGTGAAGGCTTTGAGAATTAAATAGATATATATAGTTCAAGAAAACTTATCCTTTGCCCGAGATTACAACTAATCATTTTAACAGTTTAACTTGATCATTTCATGAACATGTGGCCCCGGCGAGTAAGGGCGATTCTCCAACCGTTACACCAATCGTAAACAATACGTGCTTGCTTTATCAATTCAATACATGATCATGCATTTCAATTTAGTGCTCACATAGACAATTTCATGCTTGAAATCATGCAATAACCCGAGGATAACCCGACATGCCGGATTAATCCACAGTCTCCTTCTTCCTCCGGGTGATAGCGGGTTTGCAAGGCCCAACTATCCACGACATGGTGTGTGTAGGGAACATGACTCCCTAGACACGGAACTCCTTCCACCACTAATCTCCTAGTGGCTTCGGGGGTGATCCCAACAATGTGAGGATAATTCAGGAGTTACCCGTCAGCCCTTGCTTTCCCGGTTGGCTCAAGAATTACCCTCGGGCCAACGTGCAATCATGTACCCGCCAAACTTGCTTGAAATCATGACAATAATGACTTGCTTGCTTGCTTGAAATGTTTATAACTTTGAAAACGTTTATATATGTAATAAGTTTTGGCCAAAAACAACACATAAAGGATATAAGGTTCTATATACCTAGAACAACACCTCACCTTTTCTTACAAAATACAATGAGGATATGCTCTAAGGAGCCTGCTCCTCGTCCATGCCCTCGTGACCTGTGCAAACATGACGTGTATACGTGAGACATGACCTAAAATGGACCAAATATGACGAACGGCGGACATGCAACGAGATGACGAGGAAAATGCAATGTGGCATGATAACATCTTGTTTCAGTACATATTGGATCATATAATTGCAATTCGGGGTCAAAGAAGTCATCGGATCGAGGGGCTATTTTCGTAATTTTATGCAGAAACTTTTGTTCTGCAAATCAGGTGGGAATGACCGTTCTGGATTCCCTTTGTAAATGGGAACGGTCGTTCCCATAAATCCCCAAAACGCGCCAACGATTTTTATTTTAAAAAGCACGCCTTTAGCTGGGAACGGCCCTTCCGGCACCAAGGCCAAAATGGGAACAGCCGTTCCCATGCTCGGCCGCCTATTTTTAGTTTAAAAGAGTGGGAACGCCCGTTCCCGTAATGCCTTGAGGCTGGGAACGGTCGTTCCCAGTTTCTGCATCTTACAGAAACAGAGCAAAAACAGGGGAGGCTCACGGGAATGCAACAAAGCAAGCAACAAAATCCCAATTTTGATCAACCAAGCTAATATTTCTGGAAATATGATGCACATATATTCAAAAGATGATAAAAGAACACTTAAACACATAAGGCATGAAGTATCATCAAGATTTCCAAGTTTCATGCTCAAGCTCATAGGGATCATTCAAGCTCAAATTTCCAACAATTCATGCTCTAAATCATGCCATCTTTCAAGATATGATCTCCTAATCATGCTTCCATCTACAATTAATCCATCTAGCATGTAATTCCTAAACCCTAGCTCACTCAAATATGATCAACATCATCAATTCATGCAAAACCAACCTTAAGAACAAAGAAATGGAGAAAGTGGATGAAGATGATGATCAACTCCCAATCTTGCAATATTTCTTGGAAATTCTTGATGAAAATGATAAAATTCTCTTTCCTTCTCCTTGCTTCTTGATACCGAGAGAGAGCAAAGTTGTTGGGAAATTTTTGGATTGAAAATGGATCAAGGAAGCATAGAGAAGCCATATTACGTGATTCATCATCCTTGATTTCAGTGAAATGTGGAAATTGCAATTGGATCCTTCACTTTATGAAATCATGCAATCAAGTATGCAATATTTTGAAATATGTGCAATTAAGTCCTTAAAAGTTTATGCAACTAAGCCCCTAAAGTTAGAAAAATAGTCGGGTAGGGGCAATTTGGGAATTAAAGCACTCTCGGTACTCGTTTTACGTAATAAATATTTTCCGTGTCATGAAATAATATTTCCAATAATATGAAATCACATAATTCACATAAATGACGTTTCATGAATTTTATAAAATTATGAGATGTCACGTATGGAAAATAAAGATTTAAAGTATTAAAATAAAATCTACGCTCAAAATCTCACACGTGGCGTGCTTACCTGTTCATCCGGAACCGGGGCGTTACAACTCTCCCCCCCTTAAAAGAATCTGTTCCCTAGATTCTCTAGTCTTGCGTGAACAACTCCGGGTGGAACCGTTTCATTTTATCTTCCGTTTCCCACGTAGTTTCCTTGGTTTTATCGATTCTCCACAAAACCTTAACCATGGGAATTCTCCGATTTCTTAACTCCTGAAATTTCCGATCCAAGATTCTAACCGGTCTCTGAACGAATGTCAAATTCGGTTCCAACTCAACTTCTTCCATGGGGAGAATCGTAGTCTCATCGGGGTAATATTTCCTGAGTTGTGAAACATGGAACACGTTGTGAATCCCCGTAAGATTCGGTGGTAGGTCCAGCCGATAGGCTACCTCGCCTATTCTCTCAAGGATTTCAAAAGGACCTAAATAACGAGGATTAAGCTTTCCTCCTTTCCCGATCCGGGTGAAACCTTTCCTTGGTGACACCTTCAAGAATAACTGGTCACCAACTTCAAACTCTAGATCTCTTCGGCGCTTATCGGCGTAGCTCTTTTGCCTATCTTGCGCGGCTTTCATTCGTTGTTGAATCATCTGAACTTTCTCAATCATATCCTGAACGACCTTGGAAGGTTTCTCAAATCTTTCACCTTTCTTTACCCCTTCTTGTTTTGAACATTTCCACTCTTCCAAGTCGAAGAACAACGGAGACCGACACTTTCTTCCATAAAGAAGTTCATACAGAGCCATCCCGATTGAAGCCTGAAAGCTGTTATTATATGCAAATTCAATCAAAGGAAGTTGTTCTTCCCAAGAACTTTGAAAATCCATCGCGCACGCCCGAAGTAGATCCTCCAAATACCTGATTAATCGTTCTGTTTGACCGTCTGTTTGCGGGTGAAATGTTGTACTGAACTTGAGCCTCGTTCCCAAAACGGCCTGTAATTCTTGCCACAACTTCGATGTGAACCTTGGGTCTCGGTCTGAAACTATGCTCACCGGAATGCCATGAAGTCGGATAATTTCTCTGTTATAGATCTCAGCCAACTTCGGAATCTTATAAGACATCCGGACCGGTAGAAAGTGAGCAGACTTCGTGAATCTATCCACGATTACCCAAATTCCATCAAACCCGCCTTTAACCTTTGGTAATCCGGAAACAAAGTCGATCGTTACTTGTTCCCACTTCCATTCGGGAATAGGTAATGGCTGTAGAAGTCCCGCGGGCTTTTGGTGCTCAGCTTTCACTTTCTGACAAGTTAGACAAAGTTTCACATATTCCGCAACATCTCTTTTCATCCCGTTCCACCAATAATATTGCTTTAAATCCTTATACATTTTGTTTCCTCCTGGGTGGATCGAATAGGCTGACTTGTGAGCTTCTTCGAGTAGAACCCGTTTCAATTCCTCAGGTACTACTACCCTGTTTTTAAATCGAAGCAACCCGGTCTCATCAAACCCGAAAGGACTCTCCAGATCAGTCCTAGCTTTACTTACTAGCTTCTGAACTTCCGGATCCTTATTCTGAGCTTCAAATAGCTGATACTTCAATTCCGGCTGAATTGTGATATTCGAAACCCGAGCTTTTAATATAATTGGAGCAACTTCCTCACTTTCCTTTATTTCCAAACCCGATACACTCGCCTTCCTGCTAAGCGCATTGGTGACCACATTGACTTTCCCTGGATGGTACTTGATCGTACAATCATAATCTTCTAACTTTTCCATCCAAGGCCGTTGCCTCATATTCAAGTCTTTCTGCGTGAATAGATACTGGAGTCTTTTGTGGTCAGTGAAAATCTCAAAGGAAGTCCCGTAAAGATAATGTCTCCATTTCCCGAGAGCAAAAATCAAGTCTGTTAGCTCTAGGTCGTGTGTTGGATAATTCCTTTCATATTCCTTTAGTTTTCGAGAAGCATAAGCGATCACTTTTCCTTTCTGAGTCAGAACACAACCTAAGCCCTCTTTAGAAGCATCTGTATACACGGCATACTCCTCTGAACCCTCGGGAAGAGTTAACACCGGAGCTGAGACTAATTTTTCTTTCAAAAAGTTGAAGCTTTGATCACACTTCGCGTCCCAGACAAACTTGACATCTTTCTTTGTCAATCGGGTTAACGGTGCAGCAATCTTAGAAAATTCCTGAACGAACCTTCTGTAATAACCGGCCAATCCCAAAAAGCTTCTGACTTCCGAGGCATTCTTTGGTTTCTCCCACTTAAGCACGGCCTCGATTTTCGAGGGATCGACTTCCAACCCTTTTCCTGAAGTTACATGTCCCAAGAAGGAAACCCGATCGATCCAAAATTCACACTTGCTGAATTTGGCGAATAACTGATGCTCTTCCAAGGTCTGTAGAACGAGCTTAAGATGTCTCGCATGCTCCTCGGCTGATTTTGAGAATACCAGAATATCATCGATAAATATTACCACAAACTTGTCGAGAAAAGGCCTGAAGATCCGGTGCATCATATCCATGAATGCTGCAGGGGCATTATTTAACCAAAAAGGCATAACCACGAACTCGTAGTGCCCATACCGAGTATTGAATCCTGTCTTTGGAATATCCTCGGCTCGGATTCGCAGCTGATAGTATCCCTGTCTTAAATCCAATTTTGAATAAACTTTGGAACCCTGAAGTATATCGAATAACTCCTCGATATGTGGGAGGGGATACTTGTTCTTGATAGTCATCCGGTTCAACTCCCTGTAATCGATGCACATTCTTAACGTTCCGTCTTTTTTCTTTGCAAATAACACCGGTGCTCCCCAAGGTGAAGAACTCGGCCGAATGTACCCAACTTCCAATAATGCCTCGAGCTGAACCTTCAACTCTTTTAATTCGGCTGGAGCCATCCGGTATGGAGTCTTTGAATATGGCTCAGCATTCGGATAAAGATCAATCACAAACTCTATCTCTCGTTCAGGAGGCAAAGAATCCAACTTCTCTGGAAACACTTCGGGAAATTCCTTCACCACTTCGGTGTCTTCCAATTTCACCTGGTCTTTGGGCTTGTTCAGAATATAAGCAATGAACCCTGTAGCCCCGTCTCTGACTAATTTCTGAGCCTCTGAGAATGAGAGTAGGGGTACTGTCTTCGATGTACATCCCGTGATAATCCCTGAACCCAACTGCACTTTCTTTGCTCGGAAATCCACGGTAGCACAGTGCCTGTATAACTAATCCATCCCCAGAATAGACCCGTATCTCTCCATGGGCATAACAATAAAATCGGTCAAGAATTCCCGGCCTTCAATCACCACTGGAACATCCCTGTAAACCTGATCCGTCTCTCGCCTACTACCGAAAGGAGTGCTAACTAAATAGCGTACAGAAGAGCACATAGCAGGCAAAGGTAATGCAATAGCAATAGAATGCGCAAGAAAGGAGTGTGTAGCTCCTGGATCAAATAATGTATGGATGTTCGTGCCATGAATGCAGATAATACCTTCAACTACCACGGCGGGGTCAATCTCCGCATCGTACTCCTCTCCAGTGAGTGTATACGCCCGAGCTCTCACAAGTGGCCTTGGACCTGCAGGTGGCGGATCCCGACGATCCGGACAACCATCAACTAAGTGCTCATCGCTCCCGCAGATCAAACATAAGCCTAACCTCCATCTGCAATTATCATAAAGATGTGTAGTAAGTCCAAAAAATCTGCAGCCCGGCTTCTGAGGTGGCTGTGGTGGTGCTTGTTGGAAAACACGAATCAGAAAGCAGCGGAATTTAAAAAATTTTTCCAACAAAAGGACCTTGAACTCTCAATCGTGTAACCAAATTCGTAAAGATAGAAAACTTACTTTTCTTTTATTCTTTCTTGAAGCGTTTCAAGCCACCCAAGAACGCTCTTCTCGCGGCTTGATCCCCTCTCCTTGGTAAAGCTCGAATCTTCAAACTTCTAACTTAAAGTCTCTAGAGAAAGTCCACCAACTTGACCACAATCTAACTAGCAAGGATGCTAGTTCTCTAGTTAGTGTTTAGGCTTAACCTAGGGTTTAATTTAATCTTGGAGAAAGGAAGGTGTTCAACACATGAACCAAGAATTGTCAATTAGCTCCATAAGGAGCTCGAGCTCCCCTATTTATAGAGAGAGGGTGCCGATCCAAATCCTAGTTGGGAAAGGATTTGGTTCCTCTCTCTCCTATTACTTGATCATCAAGTATTTTCCAACTTTGACTTTGAATTCTAATTCTAGTCAACTTTTAAGAGAGCTAAAAATATCCAAACTATTTTTGGATAATTTTATACTTTATTTATTATAAAATAAATAACTTATTTTTATCTAATTAATTAATTCATAATTAATTAACTAGATTATTTTCTCCAAAATTAGACTTTCTTTTTAATTCAAAATTAAACCAAAGTCTATTAAATAATTAACTAATTAATTATTTAATATATATATATAATATATATATATACACGTGTGTGACACGTGTCACAGTGACACGTGTCACTCACGTGAGCCACACGTGTGATTTCACACGTGTGGAACCCTCTTGGCCCGATTAACTCGTTTAATCATTTTCAAGCCTCAACTCATGTAACCAAGTTGTTGTGTGTGACCCTCTAGGTTCTCAATTCAATTAGCAGTGACCCTAATTAATTAATTCACTAATTAATTAATCAGTCCACAGATTAAACGACCATAGTCTAGCAACAGGTGTTTAACCCCTAGCTGAATTGGAATGTTCGGATTCGACAGAACCTTTAAGTCATTGATTCATGTGAGATACAATCCTCCTACTTACTATCTCTCAACCAAGATCTAGGGCAAGGGAATAATCAGAACCCTAATAATCCGGTCTTAAAGCTAAGTGCATTTCATATCCATTTGATCTCAATCCAAGAAACCCTTTTCTTGATGTCTTGATCTACTGCCTTGGCCAAGGACTCCATATGGCATATGAATGACTTACACAATAAGAGATCACCTTGCAAATGCAAGTGTAGGTCCTTTCTTGATTCTCATTCACTTTCACGAGTCACTTGTGCAGCCCCAGCATAAGCCTTGAATCAGTTGTCTAAGGCGACACCCTTTAAAGCTTATACCTAAGACTACAGAGTTAACTCATAAAGTGACAAGGAACCTCAAGTCTAAGGATCAATTAATCACATCAATGACTCGTGAGATATTTCCTAATCTGGAAGTTTCCATTTCCTGAAATAGAAACTTCCTTTCCCATTTAGGAATGTTCTCACACGGGGCGCCTCAGTGAACTCACTTATTAAAGTAAGCACCCTCATGTATCACGCACGTATCAACTATACACTTTCCACCTCCATGAAACAAGGTGGTCCTTCTTAAGGGCGTGATCCCACAAGCAAGCCTTAGAGGAGTCAGGTTGACACTCCCACTGTCTGTAGGACTCATCGGCTTGGAGTATTTTACTAATCATGACTTATGTGATATAGGGCTCGTTTCATGAACCATTTCACCTAAATGGCAGAGTCCTAAAGTCATCAGGATTAGGGGAGTTCTCATACATGCACAGATAAAGTAAACGCATACCAAACAAGAGCATATAAAGAAGTGTTGCCTCAATTCGTTATTTCATTCAAAGATTGTCTGTGATTACAATAAGGAAAAGCACAAAGCGGATATACAATCGGCTTTCTAGGGCACTATTCCTAACAATCTCCCACTTGCCCGTCAAAGCCATTCTAAAGCTACTCTAAGTCCCATCTTCTGAAGATGACCTTGGAAAGCTTCTTGACTAAGGGGTTTAGTAAGTGGATCTGCCACGTTCTCTGCTGATGTGACCCTCTCAATTAGCACATCTCCTCTTTTGATAATATCACGGATTAGGTGATACTTCCTCATAATGTGCTTGGTCCGTTGGTGAGATCTTGGTTCTCTTGCTTGAGCAACCGCCCCAGTGTTGTCACAAAACACAGTAATGGGGTCTTTCATGCTAGGAACAACATTCAACTCTTGAATGAAGTTTCTAATCCAAACACCTTCCTTAGCTGCATCATTTGCAGCTAAGTATTCGGCCTCAGTGGTCGAATCTGCAGTGGTTGTTTGCTTGGAACTCTTCCAACTCACTGCTCCGCCGTTTAGGCAGAAAATGTATCCTGACATTGACTTAAAATCATCTAAGTCAGACGCAAAGCTTGCATCGCAGTATCCTTCGACAGTAAGATCTTTCTGACCTCCGTAAACTAAGAATAAATCTTTAGTACTTTTCAAGTACTTAAGAATATTCTTCACGGCAGTCCAGTGACCATCTCCAGGGTCAGATTGGAAACGACTTGTTACACTAAGTGCATAAGCCACATCCGGTCGAGTACATAACATTGCATACATTATGCTACCTATTGCTGATGCATAAGGTGTATGAGTCATTCTCTCCTTCTCAAGGTTAGTCTTAGGACACATCTTCTTTGAAAGACACGTTCCTACACTCATAGGAAGGTTCTTAACCTTTGCTGACTCCATATTGAATCTCTTCAATACTTTGTCAATGTACATCGACTGTGATAGTCCTATTAACCTTCTGGATCTATCTCTATAGATTTTAATTCCAAGGATATAGGACGCATCACCAAGATCTTTCATCTCGAATTGGTTCGATAACCATAACTTAGTCACTTTCATGTCATCCTTCGAATTCCCAATAAGAAGGATGTCATCAACATAAAGTACTAAGAATTGCACTGAGGTCTCCAATTCCTTTCTATACACACATGATTCATTCGAAATTTGGATGAAGCCAAACGCTTTGACCGATTCATCAAATCGAATGTTCCAATTCCTAGAAGCCTGTTTCAATCCATAGATTGATCTTTGGAGTTTGCAAACCTTTTGCTCACTCCCACTGAATGTGAAACCTATGGGTTGTTCCATATAAATGTCTTTGTCAATGTCACCATTGAGAAAGGCAGTTTTCACATCCATTTGCCATATCTCATAGTCATAATATGCAGCAATGGCAAGCATGATCCGAATAGACTTTTGCATTGCAACTGGTGAAAAGGTTTCGTCAAAGTCCACGCCGGGTCTCTGAGTGAATCCTTTTGCAACCAGTCTTGCTTTGTAGGCTGCAATGCTTCCATCAACTCCAAGCTTTCTCGTAAAGATCCATTTGCAACCTATGGGTTTGACCCCATCAGGCAAATCTACCAAGGTCCAAACTTGGTTGGAGTTCATGGAATCCATTTCGGATTTCATGGCTTCTATCCACTGTTCAGACTTAGAATCTGAAAGTGCCTCCTCATATGTTGAAGGATCATTATCCTTTTGAGAGATTTCATGGAAGAATCCATACCATCTCTCCGGCTGTCTAGGATTGCATTCAGAACGCCTTAGAGGAGGATTTTCATGTGTATCGAAATTCGTGATTGGTTGTGGTTGATCAGAGTGGGACGTTTCTTTAGTGGGTGGTGTGGGGTCACTTTGTACTTCTTCTAATTCTATGATCTTGCCTTTCTTTTCTTTAAGGAACGGTTCCTCAAGAAAAGTGGCATTTCTGGAAACAAACACCTTTTGCTCAGATTGATCATAGAAATAGTATCCTATGGATTCCTTAGGATAACCTACAAAGTAGCATAAGTTAGAATGAGATTCTAACTTATCTCCCACTGTCCTCTTCACGTAAGCAGGACAACCCCAAATTCTTAAATAAGAATAACTAGGGATTTTACCATGCCACATTTTATAGGGCGTTTTAGGGACTGACTTAGAGGGAACTAGATTCAAAATCTTTGCTGCACTTTCTAGGGCATAACCCCAGAAAGAAGATGGTAAGTCAGTGAAACTCATCATGGAACGAACCATATCAAGTAGGGTTCGATTCCTTCTCTCAGAAACTCCATTAAGCTGAGGAGTTCCCGGAGGAGTCCACTGAGAGATAATCCCATTATCTTTGAGATGATTAAGGAATTCTTCACTAAGATATTCGCCTCCTCGATCAGATCGAAGTGCTTTGATCTTGTGACCAGTTTGGTTCTCAACCTCCTTTTGAAATTCTAAGAATTTCTCAAAAGCTTCAGATTTATACTTCATTAAGTATACATAACCATACCGACTAAAGTCATCAGTAAAGGTTATGAAATACTGATGATTGTTTCTAGTGCTTACACTAAGCGGTCCACAAACATCAGTATGGATCAAATCCAAAACCTTAGTGGCACGTTCCACAGTTCCTTTAAAAGGGACTTTGGACATTTTTCCTTTGAGACAGGATTCGCAAGAAGTTAACTCTTTGAGATCATTTTCAGAGAATGATCCTAAAGTGTTTATCTTGCTAATTCTGTTCTTGGAAATGTGTCCTAATCTAGCGTGCCATAAGGGAGCTGAAACTTTGTCATCTCTCTTACGCTTTGTTTCTCGTTGTATATTCATAATATTGATATTTTGAGTTAGGTAAAGTCCATTACTTAGTGTACCGATATGAACGGAAGAGTTGTTCCGTTTGATAAAGTATTTACCATTCTTAATATAAGTTTCATAACCTTCACAATCTAATATTGGAACTGAAATTATATTACGAATAATGCTCGGTACATAAAGGACTTTATTTAATACTAACTCAAAACTACCTAAATCTAATCTAATTGTGCCTAAAGCTCGAGCTTCAACGTTTGAGCCATCGCCGATCTTCAAGACACATTCTCCTTCTTTTAGTTGTTGAACATCACTTAGCATCTGTACATCATTACAGATATGAGTTCCACAACCGGTATCAAGTACCCAAGAACTAGAATTAATAGACAGATTTATTTCAACGAGAAAGATACCTTTCTTTAGAGTAGCCTTGTACTCTTGGCAGTTTCTCCTCCAATGTCCCGCTTTGCCACAATGGAAGCAAACATCCTCTTTCTGATCACGCTTCTTCTTTTGGGCCTTCCCCTTCGATATGCCACCAGTGGGCCTAAGGGGTTTCTTCTTCTTCTTTTGGGCTTTCTTGCCCTTACCTTTAGAAGGCCCAGAAGAGGAAGATGGAGCATTCACCATCAAAACCTTATTGTCCTTCTTGATCGTGCTTTCAGCAGTCACAAGCTGACTAATCAGCTCAGCTACAGTAGCACCAGCATGATTCATGTTGAAGTTAAGGACAAACGGGTTGAATGATGGTGGGAGCGAAGCTAGCAACAAATCCACTGAAAGCTCATCTTTCAGCGGCATGTCCATGGAAGCAAGTTTCTCAGTAAGGGCAAGAAACTTGAGTCCATATTCATGGACACTTGAACCTTCCCTCATTCTCAAGTGGAATAATTCCTTTGAAGTGTTATACCTTGTAACACGTTCATGAGGGCGGTAAAGTTGCTCTAAGTGGTCGTAAATCTCCCAAGCAAATTCCATGGCCTCATGTTGCCTTTGCAAGTCCGGAGACATGTTAGCCAACATAAGGCAACGGGCTTGGAGATTATCATCCTTCCACTTCTGAATCGCATCCCGCTCGGCCCGAGTGGGAGCCTCCCCTTCGAAGAGAACATAAGTTCTCTTCTCAGAATCTAAAATGATTTTTAGATTCCTCAGCCAATCAGAATAGTTGGGACCAGTCAACTTGTTTGACTCGAGGATCGATACAAGAGGGTTTTTGGTTGCCATTTCAAAACACGTAGAGAATCACAGAATCTACGACCTAAATGGTAAAACAGAGAAGTAGTGAGCATGCTGAATTATAACGACATACAAAAGATAAGGTCTTTAATCTATTGTAGCTCCCACTGTTTTTCAAAGATCTATAATTCCCAAAGATCTAAGAGGAACACGTTTCCCAATGGGTACTAAGATCCTAGGCATTTTACCTCGAACCCACGACTCGCGGACATTCTAAGTAAGAACCCTAGGTAGGTACAACTTACCAATTCTAATACTTTTAGAATTCTTAGTAGTTGTTTTTGCATCACCTATCTTTCAATATGGACCCACGACTCGTGCGACATCCATATTTACTTAGGCGTTAAGCTAGACCCATCAATCATAAGATCATGACCAAAACTTAGTTCGAACGACCCACGACTCGCGGACATCGCCCTTGCTAAAATTGACCACGAAATATTGATCATTTAAAATGATCAATTAGGTAACTAAGAACTAATAAGCTCTACTAGCTATCCCACGACTCGCGGACAATAACTAGCTTTACTTACTAAACTTAAAACCTATTGATGGAATGCTAGGAATTTAATTCAAAATTTGCATCTCGAATTAAACACCTATTTGTTCGAAATTAGCTTAATATTTAATGGGAATTTTCGAATCAACCGGAGAGTTGTCCGGTTCGACCTCACCAACATATATGTTATCCAATTTTATTAGTCTTGATTAATGCAAGTACACTTAAATGCATTTCAAACAAGCACATAAACAGATAACATGTCCTAGCATGATACTAACATGTAATGATCATGGGTTCTACCTATCTTATGCGTGATATGTGGGAGCCACTCCACAATCACAAGTTCTAACATACATGCCACATAAACAGTTTAAATCACATAAGGGAAAGCGGTACCAAAATACGAGCCCTATTTCTATTACATTTAACAATTGAGATTCCCCTCCCTAACATTTTGAGGGGTCTTCACTTATGACCTCCTTGTTACTTGAATGTGGTCCATCTTACTCCTTGGGTGCATTGTCTCCAAAATGAAAATAAAAATCTCACCACCTATCTCTACTCTCAAATTACAATAAAAAGAAAAAGACATAAAGTAATAAGGCTCAATCTTCATATTGGCCTTAGACAATTACACGGGGCATACCCCGGCCTCAAAAACAGTAATATGGAAAGCCACATAATAAATCACATAACAGTACGCACATAAGTGAGGCTCCAACCTCAATTGAAAAACGCAACTATAGGGCTCCAACCCCAATTTAAACCATCCATGTGCATAAATTAAAACCATACATAGATCTAAACCTATGATCACCTAACATGCTTTTGCGAGAATTTAAATTTAGCCAATAAATTAAAATTCTCGTTTCAAGTCCTAATGACTTAAAACACGACTTAGATGCAATTCTTGTTCAAGAGCCTTTTCAATAAAACCCGAAAAACAACAAACCAATAAAATTCCAATTAATTTCCAACATTAATAATTTTATTCTTTCATTATTTTCAGAAAATAAAGTTCATAATTTTCCCAAAATCCAAATCGCTTCAATTTCTAAAAAATCCCAATTTAATCAAAAAATTTAAAATAATTTTATTTTAACAAAACTGATTTTAAAAGATAAAATTAAAATAAAATTAAATCGGGATTTTACGGACTGAAAACACGAAAAACACGAAACATGAAAACGGGCCCGAAAAGGGGCCTAGCCGCGCGAGGCACAGACGCGCAGCAGCGCGCGGCAGTTGCCGCTCGCGTGCGCGCGCCGGCCGCGCATCATGCGCCCGCCGCGACTAGGCGGACTGGGCAGGCGTCCCGCGCTGTTGCGGGACGGGCTGGGCGGGCGCGCGCGCCTGGAACGGCTCCCGCGCTGTTGCGGGAGGAACTGGGCGGCGGCGACGGGCCTGGGCGTGCGACGCGCTAGCACGCCTAGGCTCGTTGCTTTTCATGTTCGTTTCGTATTTCTGGGTTTCTCGAAAACCCGGTTCAATCCAAAATTAAAAAATTCGATTTAAACATATTTTAATCAAAACAATTTTCAAAAACACAATTTGAGAAAACAGTTTTAGAAATTCAGGAAAAATTACAGTTTCGTAATTCAGGCTTTCTAAAAGAACTCATGAATACCTAATTCGCATCTAAGCCTAAGAATTTCTACCAAATTCAGAATAATTGAGACGAATCAGAAACACGATTAACGAGGTGGCTCTGATACCACTTGTTGGAAAACACGGATCAGAAAGCAGCGGAATTTAAAAAATTTTTCCAACAAAAGGACCTTGAACTCGCAATCGTGTAACCAAAATTCGTAAAGATAGAAAACTTACTTTTCTTTTATTCTTTCTTGAAGCGTTTCAAGCCACCCAAGAACGCTCTTCTCGCGGCTTGATCCCCTCTCCTTGGTAAAGCTCGAATCTTCAAACTTCTAACTTGAAGTCTCTAGAGAAAGTCCACCAACTTGACCACAATCTAACTAGTAAGGATGCTAGTCCTCTAGTTAGTGTTTAGGCTTAACCTAGGGTTTAATTTAATCTTGGAGAAAGGAAGGTGTTCAACACATGAACCAAGAATTGTCAGTTAGCTCCATAAGGAGCTCGAGCTCCCCTATTTATAGAGAGAGGGTGCCGATCCAAATCCTAGTTGGGAAAGGATTTGGTTCCTCTCTCTCCTATTACTTGATCATCAAGTATTTTCCAACTTTGACTTTGAATTCTAATTCTAGTCAACTTTTAAGAGAGCTAAAAATATCCAAACTATTTTTGGATAATTTTATACTTTATTTATTATAAAATAAATAACTTATTTTTATCTAATTAATTAATTCATAATTAATTAACTAGATTATTTTCTCCAAAATTAGACTTTCTTTTTAATTCAAAATTAAACCAAAGTCTATTAAATAATTAACTAATTAATTATTTAATATATATATATATAATATATATATATACACGTGTGTGACACGTGTCACAGTGACACGTGTCACTCACGTGAGCCACACGTGTGATTTCACACGTGTGGAACCCTCTTGGCCCGATTAACTCGTTTAATCATTTGCAAGCCTCAACTCATGTAACCAAGTTGTTGTGTGTGACCCTCTAGGTTCTCAATTCAATTAGCAGTGACCCTAATTAATTAATTCACTAATTAATTAATCAGTCCACAGATTAAACGACCATAGTCTAGCAACAGGTGTTTAACCCCTAGCTGAATTGGAATGTTCGGATTCGACAGAACCTTTAAGTCATTGATTCATGTGAGATACAATCCTCCTACTTACTATCTCTCAACCAAGATCTAGGGCAAGGGAATAATCAGAACCCTAATAATCCGGTCTTAAAGCTAAGTGCATTTCATATCCATTTGATCTCAATCCAAGAAACCCTTTTCTTGATGTCTTGATCTACTGCCTTGGCCAAGGACTCCATATGGCATATGAATGACTTACACAATAAGAGATCACCTTGCAAATGCAAGTGTAGGTCCTTTCTTGATTCTCATTCACTTTCACGAGTCACTTGTGCAGCCCCAGCATAAGCCTTGAATCAGTTGTCTAAGGCGACACCCTTTAAAGTTTATACCTAAGACTACAGAGTTAACTCATAAAGTGACAAGGAACCTCAAGTCTAAGGATCAATTAATCACATCAATGACTCGTGAGATATTTCCTAATCTGGAAGTTTCCATTTCCTGAAATAGAAACTTCCTTTCCCATTTAGGAATGTTCTCACACGGGGCGCCTCAGTGAACTCACTTATTAAAGTAAGCACCCTCATGTATCACGCACGTATCAACTATACACTTTCCACCTCCATGAAACAAGGTGGTCCTTCTTAAGGGCGTGATCCCACAAGCAAGCCTTAGAGGAGTCAGGTTGACACTCCCACTGTCTGCAGGACTCATCGGCTTGGAGTATTTTACTAATCATGACTTATGTGATATAGGGCTCGTTTCATGAACCATTTCACCTAAATGGCAGAGTCCTAAAGTCATCAGGATTAGGGGAGTTCTCATACATGCACAGATAAAGTAAACGCATACCAAACAAGAGCATATAAAGAAGTGTTACCTCAATTCGCTATTTCATTCAAAGATTGTCTGTGATTACAATAAGGAAAAGCACAAAGCGGATATACAATCGGCTTTCTAGGGCACTATTCCTAACAGTGCTGGAGCTCTTGGACCCCTCTGTAACGGCCCTGTCGCCTTAAGCTTCTTCCTGGGGTCCTTCTGCGCTGGAGGTGCAGAGTAAATCATCGGCCTCTTTCCTGAGCTCGATCCCTGACCCGATCTCGAGCCTGAAGCCTGTCCAGTATGCTGAGTAGCCCTCCTAGCAATATATATCAGAATCCTCAACCTTTAGAGCCTTTGCGGTAGCTTTAGCCCAGGTGCTCGTATTGGCTGCTTTTAAGGCCTCCTGGATGTCCGGCCTGAGCCCCTGAACGAATTGCATTGCCTTATGAAAGTCATCATTCGCTAAGTTAGGTGCATAGCGAGAAAGTCTCTCAAACTCTGCAATATACTGCCCCACGGACCTTCCTCCCTGTTTCAGCTCGGTAAAATCCCTCAATCTGCGAGTACGGGAAGCTGGAGGAATAAACTTGTTTCTAAACTCCCGTACAAAAACCTCCCAAGTAATCTCTGTCCCGGCTGCCTCCAATACTATCTGGCTGCTCTCCCACCAAGAGTAGGCCTCGCCCTGGATAAGAGTGAGTGTACAGCGAGCCTTCTCCTGAGTGTCACAAGGGATAAGGTGCCAGATTCTCTCGATATCTTTCAGCCACATCTCTGCCTGAATATCGTCTCCCTTATAGAACTTCGGGGGACGCTGGTTCTGGAACTCGCGCAAAATGGCAGAAATAGGGTTCTCCTGGGGTCCTACTGGCGCTGGTGGTGGTGGAGGTACCCTTTCCTGTAACCTCTGATCAATCAGCCCAACAACGGCGTTCATGAAATCCTGGGGCTGTGCCTGAGCAGGTGGAGGAGGAGGTGGTGATCTCTCACGGCGATGGTGGTGACAGCGAGGATGATGCCTGTGTCTCGGGGATTGGTCACGATGGTGTCTATCACGGTCCATCCAGAAATCAGATCACTACATACATGCGTGGTTTGATCAATAAATGCAAATATGTGCATATAATTCAATAATGTCAATAAACACACACATTCAAAGAAGATCAAATAACTCAATTAACGCAAGAATTCAAGTAAATCAAGTAATTCAGTAAAATGCAGACTCTCAAGTAACAAGTAATCCTATGCCGTGCGACCTAGACTGACCTGACACGACTCGAGAACCTCGGTTTTGCAACTGGGCTTTGATACCACCTATAGATGTAGCACCCTAACCCCAAGGCACTACATCCCCCGCACTATAGCCTCGATCGACGTATGAAACGGACAATCCATACATAAACCAAAACTATAGCGAACGGGTGACAATAAAAAAAACGAGCTAGGCGGGACACTCCCCAACGTAATTAGATTAAAACATGAATTTAAAAACGGAACCAATACGTCAATCATACATATAGGTACCATATTTACCGAATAGATACATATTAGGTACCAACTTAACTATCAATACATTATCATCTCTTAATATTCTATACATGCTCAAATAACCAAAATGTGATAGTGATGATCATACATGATAGCTAACAAAAGTATATACATGAACGATACAACGCTAGACCCATGATATGCACAACCGGACCAGACTCCCGCCTAGCATGACCAAGCTTTCGAGTACCTGAAAAGTGAAGTATCAGTCTACCGAAGACTGAGTGAGGGGCAATAAGATATATATATCACACGTCACATGCAAGTCGTAACCTCGGGTGAAGGCTTTGAGAATTAAATAGATATATATAGTTCAAGAAAACTTATCCTTTGCCCGAGATTACAACTAATCATTTTAACAGTTTAACTTGATCATTTCATGAACATGTGGCCCCGGCGAGTAAGGGCGATTCTCCAACCTTTACACCAATCGTAAACAATACGTGGTTGCTTTATCAATTCAATACATGATCATGCATTTCAATTTAGTGCTCACATAGACAATTTCATGCTTGAAATCATGCAATAACCCGAGGATAACCCGACATGCCGGATTAATCCCCAATCTCCTTCTTCCTCCGGGTGATAGCGGTTTTGCAAGGCCCAACTATCCACAACATGGTGTGTGTAGGGAACATGACTCCCTAGACACGGAACTCCTTCCACCACTAATCTCCTAGTGGCTTCGGGGGTGATCCCAACATTGTGAGGATAATTCAGGAGTTACCCGTCAGCCCTTGCTTTCCCGGTTGGCTCAAGAATTACCCTCGGGCCCACGTGCAATCATGTACCCGCCAAACTTGCTTGAAATCATGACAATAATGACTTGCTTGCTTGAAATGTTTATAACTTTGAAAACATTCATATATGTAATAAGTTTTGGCAAAAAACAACACATAAAGGATATAAGGTTCTATATACCTAGAACAACACCTCACCTTTTCTTACAAAATACAATGAGGATATGCTCTAAGGAGCCTGCTCCTCGTCCACGCCCTCGTGACCTGTGCAAACATGACGTGTATACGTGAGACATGACCTAAAATGGACCAAATATGACGAACGACGGACATGCAACGAGATGACGAGGAAAATGCAATGTGGCATGATAACATCTTGTTTCAGTACATATTGGATCATATGATAGCAATTCGGGGTCAAAGAAGTCGTCGGATCGAGGGGCTATTTTTATAATTTTATGCAGAAACTTTTGTTCTGCAAATCAGGTGGGAACGGCCGTTCCGGATTCCCTTTGTAAATGGGAACGGTCGTTCCCATAAATCCGCAAAACGCGCCAACGATTTTTATTTTAAAAAGCACGCCTTTAGCTGGGAACGACCCTTCCGGCACCAAGGCCAAAATGGGAACAGCCGTTCCCATGCTCGGCCGCCTATTTTTAGTTTAAAAGAGTAGGAACGCCCGTTCCCGTAATGCCTTGAGGCTGGGAACGGTCGTTCCCAGTTTCTGCATCTTACAGAAACAGAGCAAAAACAGGGAAGGCTCACGGGAATGCAACAAAGCAAGCAACAAAATCCCAATTTTGATCAACCAAGCTAATATTTCTGGAAATATGATGCACATATATTCAAAAGATGATAAAAGAACACTTAAACACATAAGGCATGAAGTATCATCAAGATTTCCAAGTTTCATGCTCAAGCTCATAGGGATCATTCAAGCTCAAATTTCCAACAATTCATGCTCTAAATCATGCCATCTTTCAAGATATGATCTCCTAATCATGCTTCCATCTACAATTAATCCATCTAGCATGTAATTCCTAAACCCTAGCTCACTCAAATATGATCAACATCACTAATTCATGCAAAACCAACCTTAAGAACAAAGAAATGGAGAAAGTGGATGAAGATGATGATCAACTCCCAATCTTGCAATATTTCTTGGAAATTCTTGATGAAAATGATAAAATTCTCTTTCCTTCTCTTGCTTCTTGATACCGAGAGAGAGCAAAGTTGTTGGGAAATTTTTGGATTGAAAGTGGATCAAGGAAGCATAGAGAAGCCATATTACGTGATTCATCATCCTTGATGTTAGTGAAATGTGGAAATTGCAATTGGATCCTTCACTTTATGAAATCATGCAATCAAGTATGCAATATTTTGAAATATGTACAATTAAGTCCTTAAAAGTTTATGCAACTAAGCCCCTAAAGTTAGAAAAATAGTTGGGTAGGGGCAATTTGGGAATTAAAGCACTCTCGGTACTCGTTTTACGTAATAAATATTTCCCGTGTCATGAAATAATATTTCCAATAATATGAAATCACATAATTCACATAAATGACGTTTCATGAATTTTATAAAATTACGAGATGTCACGTATGGAAAATAAAGATTTAAAGAATTAAAATAAAATCTACGCTAAAAATCTCACACGTGGCGTGCTTAGCTGTTCATCCGGAACCGGGGCGTTACAACTCTCCCCCCCTTAAAAGAATCTGGTCCCCAGATTCTCTAGTCTTGCTTGAACAACTCCGGGTGGAACCGTTTCATTTTATCTTCCGTTTCCCACGTAGCTTCCTCGGTTTTATCGCTTCTCCACAAAACCTTAACCATGGGAATTCTCCGATTTCTTAACTCCTGAAATTTCCGATCCAAGATTCTAACCGGTCTCTGCATGAATGTCAAATTCGGTTCCAACTCAACTTCTTCCATGGGGAGAATCGTAGTCTGATCGGGGTAATATTTCCTGAGTTGTGAAACATGGAACACGTTGTGAATCCCCGTAAGAATCGGTGGTAGGTCCAGCCGATAGGCTACCTCTCCTATTCTCTCAAGGATTTCAAAAGGACCTAAATAACGAGGATTAAGCTTTCCTCCTTTCCCGATCCGGGTGAAACCTTTCCTTGGTGACACCTTCAAGAATACCTGGTCACCAACTTCAAACTCTAGATCTCTTCGGCGCTTATCAGCGTAGATCTTTTGCCTATCTTGTGCGGCTTTCATTCGTTGTTGAATCATCTGAACTTTCTCAATCATATCCTGAACGACCTTGGAAGGTTTCTCAAATCTTTTACCTTTCTTGACCCCTTCTTGTTTTGACCATTTCCACTCTTCCAAGTCGAAGAACAACGGAGACCGACACTTTCTTCCATAAAGAAGTTCATACGGAGCCATCCCGATTGAAGCCTGAAAGCTGTTATTATATGCAAATTCAATCAAAGGAAGTTGTTCTTTCCAAGAACTCTAAAAATCCATCGCGCACGCCCGAAGTAGATCCTCCAAATACCTGATTAATCGTTCTGTTTGACCGTCTGTTTGCGGGTGAAATGTTGTACTGAACTTGAGCCTCGTTCCCAAAACGGCCTGTAATTCTTGCCACAACTTCGATGTGAACCTTGGGTCTCGGTCTGAAACTATGCTCACCGGAATGCCATGAAGTCGGATAATTTCTCTGTTATAGATTTCAGCCAACTTCGGAATCTTATAAGACATCCGGACCGGTAGAAAATGAGCAGACTTCGTGAATCTATCCACGATTACCCAAATTCCATCAAACCCACCTTTAACCTTTGGTAATCCGGAAACAAAGTCGATCGTTACTTGTTCCCACTTCCATTCGGGAATAGGTAATGGCTGTAGAAGTCCCGCGGGCTTTTGGTGCTCAGCTTTCACTTTCTGACAAGTTAGACAAAGTTTCACATATTCCGCAACATCTCTTTTCATCCCGTTCCACCAATAATATTGCTTTAAATCCTTATACATTTTGTTTCCTCCTGGGTGGATCGAATAGGCTGACTTGTGAGCTTCTTCGAGTAGAACCCGTTTCAATTCCTCAGGTACTACTACCCTGTTTTTAAATCGAAGCAACCCGGTCTCTGTTAGGAATAGTGCCCTAGAAAGCCGATTCGACGTAATCTGCTTTGGGACTTTTCTTGTATCACAGACAATCTTTGAATAATATAAGATTGATTATAGGCAAACACTTCTTTATATGCCAATACGTGTTTTGTGTGTTTCCATTACGTGCGCATGTATGAGAACTCCCCTAATCCTGATGACTTTAGGACTCTACCATTTAGGTGAAATGGTTCATGAAACGAGCCCTATATCACATAAGTCATGATTAGTAAAATACTCCAAGCCGATGAGTCCTACAGACAGTGGGAGTGTTAACCTGACTCCTCTAAGGCTTGCTTGTGGGATCACGCCCTTAAGAAGGACCACCTTGTTTCATGGAGGTGCAAAGTGTATAGTTGATACGTGCGTGATACATGAGGGTGCTTACTTTAATAAGTAAGTTCACTGAGGTGCCCCGTGTGAGAACATTCCTAAATGGGAAAGGAAGTTTCTATTTCAGGAAATGGAAACTTCCAGATTAGGAAATATCTCACGAGTCATTGATGTGATTAATTGATCCTTAGACTTGAGGTTCCTTATCACTTTATGAATTAACTCTGTAGTCTTTGGTATAAGCTTTAAAGGGTGTCGCCTTAGACAACTGATTCAAGGCTTATGCTGGGGCTGCACAAGTGATTCATGAAAGTGAATGAGAATCAAGAAAGGACCTACACTTGCATATGCAAGGTGATCTCTTATTGTGTAAGTCATTCATATGCCATATGGAGTCCTTGGCCAAGGCAGTAGATCAAGACATCAAGAAAAGGGTTTCTTGGATTGAGATCAAATGGATATGAAATGCACTTAGCTTTAAGACCGGATTATTAGGGTTCTGATTATTCCCTTGCCCTAGATCTTGGTTGAGAGATAGTAAGTAGGAGCATTGTATCTCACATGAATCAATGACTTGAAGGTTCTGTCGAATCCGAACATTCCAATTCAGCTAGGGGTTAAACACCTGTTGCTAGACTATGGTCGTTTAATCTGTGGACTGATTAATTAATTAGTGAATTAATTAATTAGGGTCACTGCTAATTGAATTGAGAACCTAGAGGGTCACACACAACAACTTGGTTACATGAGTTGAGGCTTGAAAATGATTAAACGAGTTAATCGAGCCTAAGGGGTTCCACACGTGTGAAATCACACGTGTGGCTCACGTGATTGGACACGTGTCATTAAGACACGTGTGCCACACGTGATTATGTGATGTTAAATAATTAATGTGTTAATTATTTAATAGACTTTGGTTTAATTTTGAATTAAAAAGAAAGTCTAATTTTGGAGAAAATAATCTAGTTAATTAATTACGAATTAATTAATTAGATAAAAATAAGTTATTTATTTTATAATAAATAAAGTATAAAATTATCCAAAAATAGTTTGGATATTTTTTTAGCTCTCTTAAAAGTTGACTTGAATTAGAATTCAAAGTCAAAGTTGGAAAATACTTGATGATCAAGTAATAGGAGAGAGAGGGACCAAATCCTTTGTCCATTAGGACTAGGTTCGGCCGCCCCTCCCCTTTCCTATATATAGGGGAGCTCATGCTCCCCTTTAGAGCTAATTGACAATTCTTGGTTCATGTGTTGAACACCTTCCTTTCTCCAAGATTAAATTAAACCCTAGGTTAAGCCTAAACACTAACTAGAGAACTAGCATCCTTACTAGTTAGATTGTGATCAAGTTGGTGGACTTTCTCTAGAGACTTCAAGTTAGAAGTTTGAAGATTCGAGCTTTACCAAGGAGAGGGGATCAAGCCGCGAGAAGAGCGTTCTTGGGTGGCTTGAAACGCTTCAAGAAAGAATAAAAGAAAAGTAAGTTTTCTATCTTTACGAATTTGGTTACACGATTGCGAGTCCTAGATCCTTTTGTTGGGAAAATTTTTAAATTCCGCTGCTTTCTGATTCGTGTTTTCCAACAAGTGGTATCAGAGCCACCTCGTTAATCGTGTTTCTGATTCGTCTCAATTATACTGAATTTGGTAGAAATTCTTAGGCTTGATGCGATTGAGTATTTGTAATTGTTTTAGAAAGCCTGAATTACGAAACTGTATTTTTTCCTGAAAGTTTCTGAAAATTGGTTTTTGCAAAAAATTAATTTTTGAAAACAATTTTAGATTTGAAACTGTATAAATTGTTTTTGGATTTCATGGATTGGTTCTGCTTTTGAACGAAAACACGAAACGAAAACCCGGATCACGACGAACACGCGAAACCCCGCGCGCGAAGGCGTCGCACGCGCGGGCTTCGCGCGCCACCCTCCCGCAACCGCACGGGAGGCCCTCCCGGGCGTGCCGCCCGTCGCCGCCCAGGCCTGGCCGGGATAGACCGGCTAGTCGCCCAGCACCTCCCGCACGCCTGTGCGGGAGCCTTCCGGCGCGCCCGCTCAGGGCGGCCGAGACTGGCCGCCCACCCCGCCCGCATGCTTGCGGGAAAGCCGCCCCCAGCAGCGTGCAGCTTGCGCGTGCAGCGCGCGCACTCGCGCGCTCGCCGCGTGCGTGCGGTCTTCTCCGTGTACGGGTCCCGTTTTCGCGATCCGGCCTTTTCGTGTTTCGTGCAATCCAGTCCCAATTTTATTTGAATTTTAAAATTTTATTTTGAATATTTATTTTAATTTTGAATAAAACTTAAAATTTGGATTTTTTGAGAAATTGAAACGGTTTATATTTTGGGAAAATACATCTTGATAAAATTATTAATTTTCAGAAATTAATTGGAATTTTATTTGTTTTGGTAATTTGGGATTTATTGAAAACTTTTATAAATAAGACTCGCACCAAGTCGTGTTTTAAGCTATTAGAGCTTAAAGCGAGAATTTTAATTTATTGGTTAAATTTAAATTCTTGCAAAAGCATGTTAGGTGATCATGGGTTTAGATCTATGTATGGTTTTAATTTATGCACATGGATGGTTTAAATTGGGGTTGGAGCCCTATAGTTGCGTTTTTCAATTGAGGTTGGAGCCTCACTTATGTGCGTACTGTTATGTGATTTATTATGTGGCTTTCCATATTACTGTTTTTGAGGCCGGGGTATGCCCCGTGTAATTGTCTAAGGCCAATATGAAGATTGAGCCTTATTACTTTATGTCTTTTTCTTTTTATTGTAATTTGAGAGTAGAGATAGGTGGTGAGGTTTTATTTTCATTTTGGAGACAATGCACCCATGGAGTAAGATGGACCACATTCAAGTAACAAGGAGGCCATAAGTGAAAACCCCTCAAAATGTTAGGGAGGGAAATCTCAATTGTTAAATGTAATAGAGATAGGGCTCGTATTTTGTTACCGCTTTCCCTTATGTGATTTAAACTGTTTATGTGGCATGTATGTTAGAACTTGTGATTGTGGAGTGGCTCCCACATATCACGCATAAGATAGGTAGAACCCATGATCATTACATGTTAGTATCATGCTAGGACATGTTATCTGTTTATGTGCTTGTTTGAAATGCATTTAAGTGTACTTGCATTAATCAAGACTAATAAAATTGGATAACATATATGTTGGTGAGGTCGAACCGAACAACTCTTCAGTTGATTCGAAAATTCCCATTAAATATTAAGCTCATTTCGAATAATAGGTATTTAATTCGAGATGCAAATTTTGAATTAAATTCCTAGCATTCCATCAATAGGTTTTAAGTTTAGTAAGTAAAGCTAGTTATTATCCGCGAGTCGTGGGATAGCTAGTGGAGCTTATTAGTTCTTAGTTACCTAATTGATCATTTTAAATGATCAATATTTCGTTGTTAATTTTGGCAAGGGCGATGTCCGCGAGTCGTGGGTCGTTCGAACTAAGTTTTGATCATGATCTTATGATTGATGGGTCTAGCTTAAACGCCTAAGTAAATATGGATGTCGCACGAGTCGTGGGTCCATATTGAATGATAGGTGATGCAAAAACAATTACTAAGAATTCTAAAGGTGTTAGAATTGGTAAGTTGTACCTACCTAGGGTTCTTACTTAGAATGTCCGCGAGTCGTGGGTTCGAGGTAAAATGCCTAGGATCTTAGTACCCATTGGGAAACGTGTTCCTCTTAGATCTTTGGGAATTATAGATCTTTGAAAAACAGTGGGAGCTACATTAGATTAAAGACCTTATCTTTTGTATATCGTTATAATTCAGCATGCCCACATTTTCTCTGCTTAGCATTTAGGTTGTAGTTCTGTGATTCTCTACAATATGAAATGCAAACCCATTCGTATCCATCCTTAAGTCAAATAAGTTGACTAAGTCCTGACTAACTCTAAATGGCTTCGGATCCTAAAATCCATTTTAGAACCCGACTAGAGAAAGGCGTTCTCAATATGGCTAAGTTTTCAATTGTGAAAAGTCGACCCGGGCCAAAAGAGAAGCAATCTGAGGTGAATGGATTTTTCCAAACCACTTAAAAGCAATTGAACCACCTCATAAAAACGTTACAAGGTATAACATTATGGAATTATTCAATATTCCAAATGAGGAAACAAGTGCTCACGAACAATGTCTAAAGATCTTATTTGAAGATCTTATGGTCTCGGTCATCAACTGAGAAAAGAGTTCTCAATGCACTGATTGCTTACATTGCTTCGACTATCAATCAAACCCTTTATGCTCAACTAGAATGATGCTAATGTAGCATAGTTAATCATTTAAGTTGATAATGGTTGAGAGCATCCTTAAGAAGGAATAAAAGGTTGAGATGGTTAATTCTTCTTCTAAAACTCCCTAAGTTAAAGGCTTGAAGGCCTAAAGAAGAAGAAACCCTTAAGAGCCCAATGGAGGGGCATGTAAGGGGTACGCCCAAAAGACACTAGAGATCAAATAGGACGTTTGCTTCTATGGTAGCAAATAAGGACTTTGAAAGGGAACTGCAAAGAGTATGAGTACTTTGAAATGTTACCTCGTTTAGTAATTCTACTAGGAATGGAATTTACTAGTCTTAAGTCAATTCTGCATAAGCCGTTGTGCAAAGATTCAAGGGACTAATGTTCTGAACATACAACGAGATAACAAAAGTAAGTGAGATGACAAAGCTTCGAATTACTTTGGAACGTTGAGATATAAAAGGATTAGCAAGTCAGACACCTTAGGATCATTCTATGAAAATGAACCTATAGTGTTCACTTCCTGTGAATCCTGTCATGAGGGAAGCGTTCCTGAATCCCGTTTATAAGAAACGTGGAACGTTCCAAAATTATAGTGGATTTCGATCCATGCTGATGAGTGTAAGATGCTTAATGTAAGCACTAGATACAATCGTCAGTTTAATCATTATGAATGAATGTACTTGTTAAAGTACAAATTCGAAACTTATATGAAATTCTTAGAATTTCGAAAGGAGGTTAGGAACCGAAGTAGTCATAAGTTATAGGTAAATCGATATGATCGAGATAGCCAATATCTTAGTAACTAATTCCTTACTCATCTTAGAGATAATAGGATTATCTCTCAGTAAACTAATTCGAGAACACCTTAGTGTTTCTGAATGAGGGAATGAAACCTTATAGGATATGGTCCATTCCATAGCAAGCTTTACTGACTTATAATCATTCTAGGAATAAACTCCTAGAATATGCAGTTAGAGATTTTGAATTTAGTACCTTCCAAAATCAGTCCTTCAGTTGCACTATGCAAAGTGGCATACTAAATTCCCTAATTATTCTTATCCAAGAATTCAATGGAATCCTCTTACTTGAAGAGGATAGTGGGAGATAAGCTTGAAATGAGTTCAAGTTTATACAATGATATTGGATATCAGTTTTGCAATTCCCTTGTACAAAGGTTGTTTGTCTCAAAGGAATGTACCTTTCTTAAGGAATCGTTCCTATAGAAGAAGAAAGGCAAGCAAGCAGACCTCAAAGAAATTTGAGGAAAAATATTCATGCCACATATAGAAGAAACGAGCCCATCTGATAAAACTTAGCCAAATTTTAGAGTATGTACACGTGTGAAACCCTTCTCTTAAGATGCGTTTAGAACGCGTTCCTAGATAGCCAAGGAATTACTTGAAGAGGAGACACTGTCAGATTTGGAATCTGAGTATATGGTAAATCCAATATGGATTCCATATACTTAAACCGAGTTTTGACCTTGGTTGATCCACCTGATAGGATCAAGCTCCTACAGCTTCGAGTAAATGGAAAGCATTACAACCTTCTTGACGGTTGAAATGCAAAAGTCCATTTGGGTTGTGTTTACCATATCCTCATATTCTGACTATGAGATATGATAAATGAATATGAGAACTATCTTGTTCAATATGAGATTGAAAGAGACTGAAATAAGGTATTTCTATAAATCTCATATTCAGTGGGAGTATGCATAAGGTATGCAAATCCCTAAAGTCAATCTGTGGATTGATAAAGGCTTCTAGGATTAGACAATTCGATTCCACAGGATAGTCAAATCGTTTGACACAGATGGAAGTCGAATAAGTCTCAAAGTGTACATAGGAAAGTTAGTGATGTAAGAGTCAATTTTTGGTTCTTTAGAAAATGACATCCTTCTCATTAGGAATGTCAAGGATGACGTGAAAGTTACCAATTCTTGTTTAAGAAACAATTTGACATGAAAGATCTTAGTGATTATCCTATATTCTCGACATTCAGATCTATAGAAGATAGATCTAAGAGAATAAAAGGATTATCACAAAATGAGTACATAACCACGGTACTAAAAGGAGTTTAGTATGGACAATGGAGCATCTCTTTTGAAGAGTATGTGTCCTAAGATAACTTTGAGAAAGTTAGAATGTCCAAAATCCCTTTAAGTGAAAGGGTGCATAATGTATGAAAAGTTATGTACTAAATTAGATATGGCGCAACACTAAGCGTAGTAGGCCGAATCTAATATGACCTCAGAGAAGGTCATTAGATCTCTGTAAAGGATGTCCTCAGAGTACTTGAGAAGAAATGAGGATATGTATTAGTTTACAGAGCCCAACAGATCTTATTATTAGAAGGATATTTGATGTAACCGTTCATCAAACATAGATGATTATGATATCATTGAAAGGATACAACTTCTACCAGAATGGTAATGCAATGTGTTGGAAAGGGGTTCCAAGGACGGACATTGCAAAACTCAACTATCGTAGTTGAGAACTTAGTCGTATTATATAACACTAAGTTAAGTGTTTGGGTAAGAAACTCCATCTAACTTGTTAGATGAAGTTCCTAGCATGAAAACAACTCCTTGATCATATTGTATGATAAAAAGGATGGTTGCTCAAGTAAGAGAACCAAGACCTCACCAAGAGACTGAACACGTGATTACAAATCACTTTATAAGGAAAAGGTGTTTCCTAAGAGATGTGTAAACAAGAGGGTCACATCAGCAGAGAATATAGCAGATCCACTTTGGAAACGCCCAAAGTCAATAGGGTCTCTAAGTGTATCTTGAGAAGATGGGACTTAGAGTACCTAAATGGCTTTTACGGGCAAGTGGGAGATTGTTAGGAATAGTGCCCTAGAAAGCCGATTCGACGTAATCTGCTTTGGGACTTTTCTTGTTTCACAGACAATCTTTGAATAATATACGATTGATTATAGGCAAACATTTCTTTATATGCCAATACGTGTTTTATGTGTTTCCATTACGTGCGCATGTATGAGAACTCCGCTAATCCTGATGACTTTAGGACTCTACCATTTAGGTGAAATGGTTCATGAAACGAGCCCTATATCACATAAGTCATGATTAGTAAAATACTCCAAGCCGATGAGTCCTACAGACAGTGGGAGTGTCAACCTGACTCCTCTAAGGCTTGCTTGTGGGATCACGCCCTTAAGAAGGACCACCTTGTTTCATGGAGGTGCAAAGTGTATAGTTGATACGTGCGTGATACATGAGGGTGCTTACTTTAATAAGTAAGTTCACTGAGGTGCCCCGTGTGAGAACATTCCTAAATGGGAAAGGAAGTTTCTATTTCAGGAAATGGAAACTTCCAGATTAGGAAATATCTCACGAGTCATTGATGTGATTAATTGATCCTTAGACTTGAGGTTCCTTATCACTTTATGAATTAACTCTGTAGTCTTTGGTATAAGCTTTGAAGGGTGTCGCCTTAGACAACTGATTCAAGGCTTATGCTGGGGCTGCACAAGTGATTCATGAAAGTGAATGAGAATCAAGAAAGGACCTACACTTGCATATGCAAGGTGATCTCTTATTGTGTAAGTCATTCATATGCCATATGGAGTCCTTGGCCAAGGCAGTAGATCAAGACATCAAGAAAAGAGTTTCTTGGATTGAGATCAAATGGATATGAAATGCACTTAGCTTTAAGACCGGATTATTAGGGTTCTGATTATTCCCTTGCCCTAGATCTTGGTTGAGAGATAGTAAGTAGGAGGATTGTATCTCACATGAATCAATGACTTGAAGGTTCTGTCGAATCCGAACATTCCAATTCAGCTAAGGGTTAAACACCTGTTGCTAGACTATGGTCGTTTAATCTGTGGACTGATTAATTAATTAGTGAATTAATTAATTAGGGTCACTGCTAATTGAATTGAGAACCTAGAGGGTCACACACAACAACTTGGTTACATGAGTTGAGGCTTGAAAATGATTAAACGAGTTAATCGAGCCTAAGGGGTCCACACGTGTGAAATCACACGTGTGGCTCACGTGATTGGACACGTGTCATTAAGACACGTGTGCCACACGTGATTATGTGATGTTAAATAATTAATGTGTTAATTATTTAATAGACTTTGGTTTAATTTTGAATTAAAAAGAAAGTCTAATTTTGGAGAAAATAATCTAGTTAATTAATTACGAATTAATTAATTAGATAAAAATAAGTTATTTATTTTATAATAAATAAAGTATAAAATTATCCAAAAATAGTTTGGATATTTTTTTAGCTCTCTTAAAAGTTGACTTGAATTAGAATTCAAAGTCAAAGTTGGAAAATACTTGATGATCATGTAATAGGAGAGAGAGGGACCAAATCCTTTGTCCATTAGGACTAGGTTCGGCCGCCCCTCCCCTTTCCTATATATAGGGGAGCTCATGCTCCCCTTTAGAGCTAATTGACAATTCTTGGTTCATGTGTTGAACACCTTCCTTTCTCCAAGATTAAATTAAACCCTAGGTTAAGCCTAAACACTAACTAGAGAACTAGCATCCTTACTAGTTAGATTGTGATCAAGTTGGTGGACTTTCTCTAGAGACTTCAAGTTAGAAGTTTGAAGATTCGAGCTTTACCAAGGAGAGGGGATCAAGCCGCGAGAAGAGCGTTCTTGGGTGGCTTGAAACGCTTCAAGAAAGAATAAAAGAAAAGTAAGTTTTCTATCTTTACGAATTTGGTTACACGATTGCGAGTCCTAGATCCTTTTGTTGGGAAAATTTTTAAATTCCGCTGCTTTCTGATTCGTGTTTTCCAACAGTCTCATCAAACCCGAAAGGACTCTCCGGATCAGTCCTAGCTTTACTTACTAGCTTCTGAACTTCCGGATCCTTATTCTGAGCTTCAAATAGCTGATACTTCAATTCCGGCTGAATTGTGATATTCGAAACCCGAGCTTTTAATATAATTGGAGCAACTTCCTCACTTTCCTTTAATTCCAAACCCGATACACTCGCCTTCCTGCTAAGCGCATCGGTGACCACATTGACTTTCCCTGGATGGTACTTGATCGTACAATCATAATCTTCTAACTTTTCCATCCAAGGCCGTTGCCTCATATTCAAGTCTTTCTGCGTGAATAGATACTGGAGGCTTTTGTGGTCAGTGAAAATCTCAAAGAAAGTCCCGTAAAGATAATGTCTACATTTCCCGAGAGCAAAAATCAAGGCTGCTAGCTCTAGGTCGTGTGTTGGATAGTTCCTTTCATATTCCTTTAGTTTTCGAGACGCATAAGCGATCATTTTTCCTTTCTGAGTCAGAACACAACCTAAGCCCTCTTTAGAAGCATCTGTATACACGGCATACTCCTCTGAACCCTCGGGAAGAGTTAACACCGGAGCTGAGACTAATTTTTCTTTCAAAAAGTTGAAGCTTTGATCACACTTCACGTCCCAGAAAAACTTGACATCTTTCTTTGTCAATCGGGTTAACGGTGCAGTAATCTTAGAAAAATCCTGAACGAACCTTCTGTAATAACCGGCCAATCCCAAAAAGCTTCTGACTTCCGAGGCATTCTTTGGTTTCTCCCACTTAAGCACGGCCTCGATTTTCGAGGGATCGACTTCCAACCCTTTTCCTGAAATTACATGTCCCAAGAAGGAAACCCGATCGATCCAAAATTCACACTTGCTGAATTTGGCGAATAACTGATGCTCTTCCAAGGTCTGTAGAACGAGCTTAAGATGTCTCGCATGCTCCTCGGCTGATTTTGAGAATACCAGAATATCATCGATAAATATTACCACAAACTTGTCGAGGAAAGGCCTGAAGATCCGGTGCATCATATCCATGAATGCTGCAGGGGCATTAGTTAACCAAAAAGGCATATCCACGAACTCGTAGTGCCCATACCGAGTATTGAATCCTGTCTTTGGAATATCCTCGGCTCGGATTCGCAGCTGATAGTATCCCTGTCTTAAATCCAATTTTGAATAAACTTTGGAACCCTGAAGTATATCGAATAACTCCTCGATATGTGGGAGGGGATACTTGTTCTTGATAGTCATCCGGTTCAACTCCCTGTAATCGATGCACATTCTTAACGTTCCGTCTTTTTTCTTTGCAAATAACACCGGTGCTCCCCAAGGTGAAGAACTCGGCCGAATGTACCCAACTTCCAATAATGCCTCGAGCTGAACCTTCAACTCTTTTAATTCGGCTGGAGCCATCCGGTATGGAGTCTTTGAATATGGCTCAGCATTCGGATAAAGATCAATCACAAACTCTATCTCTCGTTCAGGAGGCAAAGAATCCAACTTCTCTGGAAACACTTCGGGAAATTCCTTCACCACTTCGGTGTCTTCCAATTTCACCTGGTCTTTGGGCTTGTTCAGAATATAAGCAATGAACCCTGTAGCCCCGTCTCTGACTAATTTCTGAGCCTCTGAGAATGAGAGTAGGGGTACTGTCTTCGATGTACATCCCGTGATAATCCCTGAACCCAACTGCACTTTCTTTGCTCGGCAATCCACTGTAGCACAGTGCCTGTATAACTAATCCATCCCCAGAATAGACCCGTATCTCTCCATCGGCATAACAATGAAATCGGTCAAGAATTCCCGGCCTTCAATCACCACTGGAACATCCCTGTAAACCTGATCCGTCTCTCGCCTACTACCGAAAGGAGTGCTAACTAAATAGCGCACAGAAGAGCACATAGCAGGCAAAGGTAATGCAATAGTAATAGAATGCGCAAGAAAGGAGTGTGTAGCTCCTGGATCAAATAATGTATGGATGTTCGTGCCATGAATGCAGATAATACCTTCAACTACCACGGCGGGGTCAATCTCCGTATCATACTCCTCTCCAGTGAGTGCATACGCCCGAGCTCTCACAAGTGGCCTTGGACCTGCAGGTGGCGGATCCCGACGATCCAGACAACCATCAACTAAGTGCTCATCGCTCCCGCAGATCAAACATAAGCCTAACCTCCATCTGCAGTTATCATAAAGATGTGTAGTAAGTCCAAAAAATCTGCAGCCCGACTTCTGAGGTGGCTGTGGTGGTGCTGGAGCTCTTGGACCCCTCTGTAACGGCCCTGTCGCCATAAGCTTCTTCCTGGGGTCCTTCTGCGCTGGAGGTGCAGAGTAAATCATCGGCCTCTTTCTTGAGCTCGATCCCTGACCCGATCTCGAGCCTGAAGCCTGTCCAATATGCTGAGTAGCCCTCCTAGCAATATATATCAGAATCCTCAACCTTTAGAGCCTTTGCGGTAGCTTTAGCCCAGGTGCTCGTATTGGCTGCTTTCAAGGCCTCCTGGATGTCCGGCCTGAGCCCCTGAACGAATTGCATTGCCTTATGAAAGTCATCATTCGCTATATTAGGTGCATAGCGAGAAAGTCTCTCAAACTCTGCAATATAATGCCCCACGGACCTTCCTCCCTGTTTCAGCTCGGTAAAATCCCTCAATCTGCGAGTACGGGAAGCTGGAGGAATAAACTTGTTTCTAAACTCCCGTACAAAAACCTCCCAAGTAATCTCTGTCCCGGCTGCCTCCAATACTATCTGGGTGCTCTCCCACCAAGAGTAGGCCTCGCCCTGGATAAGAGTGAGTGTACAACGAGCCTTCTCCTGAGTGTCACAAGGGATAAGCTGCCAGATTCTCTCGATCTCCTTCAGCCACATCTCTGCCTGAATATCGTCTCCCTTATAGAACTTCGGGGGACGCTGGTTCTGGAACTTGCGCAAAATGGCAGAAATAGGGTTCTCCTGGGGTCCTACTGGCGCTGGTGGTGGTGGAGGTACCCTTTCCTGTAACCTCTGATCAATCAGCCCAACAACGGCGTTCATGAAATCCTGGGGCTGTGCCTGAGCAGGTGGAGGAGGAGGTGGTGATCTCTCACGGCGATGGTGGTGACGGCGAGGATGATGCCTGTGTCTCGGGGATTGGTCACGATGGTGTCTATCACGGTCCATCCTGAAATCAGATCACTACATACATGCGTGGTTTGATCAATAAATGCAAATGTGTGCATATAATTCAATAATGTCAATAAACACACACATTCAAAGAAGATCAAATAACTCAATTAACGCAAGAATTCAAGAAAATCAAGTAATTCAGTAAAATGCAGACTCTCAAGTAACAAGTAATCCTATGCCGTGCGACCTAGACTGACCTGACACGACTCGAGAACCTCGGTTTTGCAACCGGGCTCTGATACCACCTGTAGATGTAGCACCCTAACCCCAAGGCACTACATCCCCTGCACTATAGCCTCGATCGACGTATGAAACGGACAATCCATACATAAACCAAAACTATAGCGAACGGGTGACAATGAAAAAAACGAGCTAGGGCGGGACACTCCCCAACGTAATTAGATAAAAACGTGAATTAAAAGAGGAAGCAATACGTCAATCATACATATAGGTACCATATTTACCGAATAGATACATATTAGGTACCAACTTAACTATCAATACATTATCATCTCTTAATATTCTATACATGCTCAAATAACCAAAATGTGATAGTGATGATCATACATGATAGCTAACAAAAGTATATACATGAACGATACAACGCTAGACCCATGATATGCACAACCGGACCAGACTCCCGCCTAGCATGACCAAGCTTTCGAGTACCTGAAAAGTGAAGTATCAGTCTACCGAAGACTGAGTGAGGGGCAATAAGATATATATATCACACGTCACATGCAAGTCGTAACCTCGGGTGAAGGCTTTGAGAATTAAATAGATATATATAGTTCAAGAAAACTTATCCTTTGCCCGAGATTACAACTAATCATTTTAACAGTTTAACTTGATCATTTCATGAACATGTGGCCCCGGCGAGTAAAGGCGATTCTCCAACCTTTACACCAATCGTAACAATACGTGCTTGCTTTATCAACTCAATACATGATCATGCATTTCAATTTAGTGTTCACATAGACAATTTCATGCTTGAAATCATGCAATAACCCGAGGATAACCCGACATGCCGGATCAATCCCCAGTCTCCTTCTTCCTCCGGGTGATAGTGGGTTTGCAAGGCCCAACTATCCACGACATGGTGTGTGTAGGGAACATGACTCCCTAGACACGGAACTCCTTCCACCACTAATCTCCTAGTGGCTTCGGGGGTGATCCCAACAATGTGAGGATAATTCAGGAGTTACCCGTCAGCCCTTGCTTTCCCGGTTGGCTCAAGAATTACCCTCGGGCCCACGTACAATCATGTACCCGCCAAACTTGCTTGAAATCATGACAATAATGACTTGCTTGCTTGAAATGTTTATAACTTTGAAAACGTTTATATATGTAATAAGTTTTGGCCAAAAACAACACATAAAGGATATAAGGTTCTATATACCTAGAACAACACCTCACCTTTTCTTACAAAATACAATGAGGATATGCTCTAAGGAGCCTGCTCCTCGTCCACGCCCTCGTGACCTGTGCAAACATGACGTGTATACGTGAGACATGACCTAAAATGGACCAAATATGACGAACGACGGACATGCAACGAGATGACGAGGAAAATGCAATGTGGCATGATAACATCTTGTTTCAGTACATATTGGATCATATGATAGCAATTCGGGGTCAAAGAAGTCGTCGGATCGAGGGGCTATTTTTATAATTTTATGCAGAAACTTTTGTTCTGCAAATCAGGTGGGAACGGCCGTTCCGGATTCCCTTTGTAAATGGGAACGGTCGTTCCCATAAATCCGCAAAACGCGCCAACGATTTTTATTTTAAAAAGCACGCCTTTAGCTGGGAACGACCCTTCCGGCACCAAGGCCAAAATGGGAACAGCCGTTCCCATGCTCGGCCGCCTATTTTTAGTTTAAAAGAGTGGGAACGCCCGTTCCCGTAATGCCTTGAGGCTGGGAACGGTCGTTCCCAGTTTCTGCATCTTACAGAAACAGAGCAAAAACAGGGGAGGCTCACGGGAATGCAACAAAGCAAGCAACAAAATCCCAATTTTGATCAACCAAGCAAATATTTCTGGAAATATGATGCACATATATTCAAAAGATGATAAAAGAACACTTAAACACATAAGGCATGAAGTATCATCAAGATTTCCAAGTTTCATGCTCAAGCTCATAGGGATCATTCAAGCTCAAATTTCCAACAATTCATGCTCTAAATCATGCCATCTTTCAAGATATGATCTCCTAATCATGCTTCCATCTACAATTAATCCATCTAGCATGTAATTCCTAAACCCTAACTCACTCAAATATGATCAACATCATCAATTCATGCAAAACCAACCTTAAGAACAAAGAAATGGAGAAAGTGGATGAAGATGATGATCAACTCCCAATCTTGCAATATTTCTTAGAAATTCTTGATGAAAATGATAAAATTCTCTTTCCTTCTCCTTGCTTCTTGATACCGAGAGAGAGTAAAGTTGTTGGGAAATTTTTGGATTGAAAATGGATTAAGGAAGCATAGAGAAGCCATATTACGTGATTCATCATCCTTGATTTTAGTGAAATGTGGAAATTGCAATTGGATCCTTCACTTTATGAAATCATGCAATCAAGTATGCAATATTTTCAAATATGTGCAATTAAGTCCTTAAAAGTTTATGCAACTAAGCCCCTAAAGTTAGAAAAATAGTCGGGTAGGGGCAATTTGGGAATTAAAGCACTCTCGGTACTCGTTTTACGCAATAAATATTTTCCCGTGTCATGAAATAATATTTCCAATAATATGAAATCACATAATTCACATAAATGACGTTTCATGAATTTTATAAAATTATGAGATGTCACGTATGGAAAATAAAGATTTAAAGAATTAAAATAAAATCTACGCTCAAAATCTCACACGTGGCGTGCTTACCTGTTCATACGGAACCGGGGCGTTATAACTCTCCCCCCTTAAAAGAATCTGGTCCCCAGATTCTCTAGTCTTGCGTGAACAACTCCGGGTGGAACCGTTTCATTTTATCTTCCGTTTCCCACGTAGCTTCCTCGGTTTTATCGCTTCTCCACAAAACCTTAACCATGGGAATTCTCCGATTTCTTAACTCCTGAAATTTCCGATCCAAGATTCTAACCGGTCTCTGCACGAATGTCAAATTCGGTTCCAACTCAACTTCTTCCATGGGGAGAATCGTAGTCTCATCGGGGTAATATTTCCTGAGTTGTGAAACATGGAACACATTGTGAATCCCCGTATGATTTGGTGGTAGGTACAGCCGATAGGCTACCTCGCCTATTCTCTCAAGGATTTCAAAAGGGCCTAAATAACGAGGATTAAGCTTTCCTCCTTTCCCGATCCGGGTGAAACCTTTCCTTGGTGACACCTTCAAGAATACCTGGTCACCAACTTCAAACTCTAGATCTCTTCGGCGCTTATCGGCGTAGCTCTTTTGCCTATCTTGCGCGGCTTTCATTCGTTGTTGAATCATCTGAACTTTCTCAATCATATCCTGAACGACCTTGGAAGGTTTCTCAAATCTTTCACCTTTCTTGACCCCTTCTTGTTTTGACCATTTCCACTCTTCCAAGTCGAAGAACAACGGAGACCGACACTTTCTTCCATAAAGAAGTTCATACGGAGCCATCCCGATTGAAGCCTGAAAGCTGTTATTATATGCAAATTAATCAAAGGAAGTTGTTCTTGCCAAGAACTCTAAAAATCCATCGCGCACGCCCGAAGTAGATCCTCCAAATACCTGATTAATCGTTCTGTTTGACCGTCTGTTTGCGGGTGAAATGTTGTACTGAACTTGAGCCTCGTTCCCAAAACGGCCTGTAATTCTTGCCACAACTTCGATGTGAACCTCGGGTCTCGGTCTGAAACTATGCTCACCGGAATGCCATGAAGTCGGATAATTTCTCTGTTATAGATTTCAGCCAACTTCGGAATCTTATAAGACATCCGGACCGGTAGAAAGTGAGCAGACTTCGTGAATCTATCCACGATTACCCAAATTCCATCAAAACCGCCTTTAACCTTTGGTAATCCGGAAACAAAGTCGATCGTTACTTGTTCCCACTTCCATTCGGGAATAGGTAACGGCTGTAGAAGTCCCGCGGGCTTTTGGTGCTCAGCTTTCACTTTCTGACAAGTTAGACAAAGTTTCACATATTCCGCAACATCTCTTTTCATCCCGTTCCACCAATAATATTGCTTTAAATCCTTATACATTTTGTTTCCTCCTGGGTGGATCGAATAGGCTGACTTGTGAGCTTCTTCGAGTAGAACCCGTTTCAATTCCTCAGGTACTACTACCCTGTTTTTAAATCGAAGCAACCCGGTCTCATCAAACCCGAAAGGACTCTCCGGATCAGTCCTAGCTTTACTTACTAGCTTCTGAACTTCTGGATCCTTATTCTGAGCTTCAAATAGCTGATACTTCAATTCCTGCTGAATTGTGATATTCGAAACCCGAGCTTTTAATATAATTGGAGCAACTTTCTCACTTTCCTTTATTTCCAAACCCGATACACTCGCCTTCCTGCTAAGCGCATCGGTGACCACATTGACTTTCCCTGGATGGTACTTGATCGTACAATCATAATCTTCTAACTTTTCCATCCAAGGCCGTTGCCTCATATTCAAGTCTTTCTGCGTGAATAGATACTGGAGGCTTTTGTGGTCAGTGAAAATCTCAAAGGAAGTCCCGTAAAGATAATGTCTACATTTCCCGAGAGCAAAAATCAAGGTTGCTAGCTCTAGGTCGTGTGTTGGATAGTTCCTTTCATATTCCTTTAGTTTTCGAGACGCATAAGCGATCACTTTTCCTTTCTGAGTCAGAACACAACCTAAGCCCTCTTTAGAAGCATTTGTATACACGTCATACTCCTCTGAACCCTCGGGAAGAGTTAACACCGGAGTTGAGACTAATTTTTCTTTCAAAAAGTTGAAGCTTTGATCACACTTCGCGTCCCAAACAAACTTGACATCTTTCTTTGTCAATCGGGTTAACGGTGCAGCAATCTTAGAAAAATCCTGAACGAACCTTCTGTAATAACCGGCCAATCCCAAAAAGCTTCTGACTTTCGAGGCATTCTTTGGTTTCTCCCACTTAAGCACGACCTCGATTTTCGAGGGATCGACTTCCAACCCTTTTCCTGAAATTACATGTCCCAAGAAGGAAACCCGATCGATCCAAAATTCACACTTGCTGAATTTGGCGAATAACTGATGCTCTTCCAAGGTCTGTAGAACGAGCTTAAGATGTCTCGCATGCTCCTCGGCTGATTTTGAGAATACCAGAATATCATCGATAAATATTACCACAAACTTGTCGAGGAAAGGCCTGAAGATCCGGTGCATCATATCCATGAAAGCTGCAGGGGCATTAGTTAACCAAAAAGGCATAACCACGAACTCGTAGTGCCCATACCGAGTATTGAATCCTGTCTTTGGAATATCCTCGGCTCGGATTCGCAGCTGATAGTATCCCTGTCTTAAATCCAATTTTGAATAAACTTTGGAACCCTGAAGTATATCGAATAACTCCTCGATATGTGGGAGGGGATACTTGTTCTTGATAGTCATCCGGTTCAACTCCCTGTAATCGATGCACATTCTTAACATTCCATCCTTTTTCTTTACAGATAACACCGGTGCTCCCCAAGGTGAAGAACTCGGCCGAATATACCTAACTTCCAATAATGCCTCGAGCTGAACCTTCAACTCTTTTAATTCGGCTGGAGCCATCCGGTATGGAGTCTTTGAATATGGCTCAGCATTCGGATAAAGATCAATCACAAACTCTATCTCTCGTTCAGGAGGCAAAGAATCCAACTTCTTTGGAAACACTTCGGAAAATTCCTTCACCACTTCGGTGTCTTCCAATTTCACCTGCTCTTTGGGCTTGTTCAGAATATAAGCAATGAACCCTGTAGCCCCGTCTCTGACTAATTTCTGAGCCTCTGAGAATGAGAGTAGGGGTACTGTCTTCGATGTACATCCCGTGATAATCCCTGAACCCAAATATCCACGACATGGTGTGTGTAGGGAACATGACTCCCTAGACACGGAACTCCTTCCACCACTAATCTTCTAGTGGCTTCGGGGGTGATCCCAACAATGTGAGGATAATTCAGGAGTTACCCGTCAGCCCTTGCTTTCCCGGTTGGCTCAAGAATTACCCTCGGGTCCACGTGCAATCATGTACCCGCCAAACTTGCTTGAAATCATGACAATAATGACTTGCTTGCTTGAAATGTTTATAACTTTGAAAACGTTTATATATGTAATAAGTTTTGGCAAAAAACAACACATAAAGGATATAAGGTTCTATATACCTAGAACAACACCTCACCTTTTCTTACAAAATACAATGGGGATGTGCTCTAAGGAGCCTGCTCCTCGTCTACGCCCTCGTGACTTGTGCAAACATGACGTGTATACGTGAGACATGACCTAAAATGGACCAATATATGATGAACGGCGGACATGCAACGAGATGACGAGGAAAATGCAATGTGGCATGATAACATCTTGTTTCAGTACATATTGGATCATATAATAGCAATTCGGGGTCAAAGAAGTCGTCGGATCGAGGGGCTATTTTCGTAATTTTATGCAGAAACTTTTGTTCTGCAAATCAGGTGGGAACGGCCGTTCCGGATTCCCTTTGTAAATGGGAACGGTCGTTCCCATAAATCCGCAAAACGCGCCAACGATTTTTATTTTAAAAAGCACGCCTTTAGCTGGGAACGGCCCTTCCGGCACCAAGGCCAAAATGGGAACAGCCGTTCCCATGCTCGGCCGCCTATTTTTAGTTTAAAAGAGTGGGAACGCCCGTTCCCGTAATGCCTTGAGGCTGGGAACGGTCGTTCCCAGTTTCTGCATCTTACAGAAACAGAGCAAAAACAGGGGAGGCTCACGGGAATGCAACAAAGCAAGCAACAAAATCCCAATTTTGATCAACCAAGCTAATATTTATGGAAATATGATGCACATATATTCAAAAGATGATAAAAGAACACTTAAACACATAAGGCATGAAGTATCATCAAGATTTCCAAGTTTCATGCTCAAGCTCATAGGGATCATTCAAGCTCAAATTTCCAACAATTCATGCTCTAAATCATGCCATCTTTCAAGATATGATGTCCTAATCATGCTTCCATCTACAATTAATCCATCTAGCATGTAATTCCTAAACCCTAACTCACTCAAATATGATCAACATCATCAATTCATGCAAAACCAACCTTAAGAACAAAGAAATGGAGAAAGTGGATGAAGATGATGATCAACTCCCAATCTTGCAATATTTCTTAGAAATTCTTGATGAAAATGATAAAATTCTCTTTCCTTCTCCTTGCTTCTTGATACCGAGAGAGAGTAAAGTTGTTGGGAAATTTTTGGATTGAAAATGGATTAAGGAAGCATAGAGAAGCCATATTACGTGATTCATCATCCTTGATTTTAGTGAAATGTGGAAATTGCAATTGGATCCTTCACTTTATGAAATCATGCAATCAAGTATGCAATATTTTGAAATATGTGCAATTAAGTCCTTAAAAGTTTATGCAACTAAGCCCCTAAAGTTAGAAAAATAGTCGGGTAGGGGCAATTTGGGAATTAAAGCACTCTCGGTACTCGTTTTACGCAATAAATATTTTCCCGTGTCATGAAATAATATTTCCAATAATATGAAATCACATAATTCACATAAATGACGTTTCATGAATTTTATAAAATTATGAGATGTCACTTATGGAAAATAAAGATTTAAAGAATTAAAATAAAATCTACGCTCAAAATCTCACACGTGGCGTGCTTACCTGTTCATCCGGAACCGGGGCGTTACAATGTTTATGTGTTTTGTTCGCTTGTTTTCCCGTTTTACTCCTTTCCCTCCCCGATCTTAACCCTAATGTGTTATGTGCTTGTGTATACCCATGAATTGCTATGTTATGAGTTGAAATTGCTTGGATTTGATATGTTTCATGTATGAATAATGTGTTAGGGTTATTATATTAAGTTTATGAATTGATTTGATGTGGGTTTCTCTTTTATTAGATAACTCAGATCCGATATATCCCAACGTGTAAGATTTCGGCCAAAGTATATATATAGAGAGTCTTTTCAAAGAGTCAATGATTTCACGTTAAAACCCTTTACTTTCTAATGAATCTTTACCCAATGTTTTGACGAGATCAGTGATCACAATGAATGGGGGCCCTGGGACTTAGTGTATGTGGCTATCCGGGGAAGCATGGGCTGACGGTGATCCCTGTGCACTAGTCCCAACATAATGACAGCGATATCGGTCCTCGCTAGGAGATTAGCGAGGAATGGGAACCGGGCTTTTGGGGCTTCATGGACCCCTCTAGCCATAATGAATGGGTGGACAGTGCTTTGGCCGAGTCCGTCTGTAACGCCCCAGCTTTCGGCATTTCAGGTATGAACCCCACGTGTGAGTTTGAGAGTTATAATTTAATTATTATTTGATCATTCCTTTAATTTCCATGTCATGGCATAATTTTATAAAATTCTGTTCTAAGTATTTTTATGAAATTCATATTAAATTTATACTTATTGCATAAATTGAACTTGATTGTAATGTGAATTAAATTCCGGAGCATGATCTAATTTCTTTTACATCCTTACTTGCCCATTTTCATGATTTTGGGGACTCAATTGGATGAATTATTTGTTGGACTTAATTGCTCATTTGATATGGAATTGAACCTAATTGCATTACTTAATAAATGGAGGGACTTAATAGCAAATTGGATCATTCTTCCCCTTTCCATAGCAGCATATCACGTACCATTGCATTCCATTTCATACACTTACTCCTTTCTTCCTTGTTCCAACCGAGCCAAACCCTCACCATGAAGGGAAGAGATTTCATCATTCAAGCATCATTTTGTGGGTTTTGTGATCATTGAAGCATCCTCAACATCATATCTTCATCTTGTCATCCATATCTTTCAATTGAGCTAACTTTGGAGAATTGATGATTTCTTGAAATGAAGGTGTTAGAGAGGGTTTGGTTATGACTTGGTTAATTTGTGTATTGTTTATTGGAAATATGTGTATGTACTTTGAGCTTAAGATTGAGGCATATTTCTTGTGATTTTTGGACTTGAAGCATGAGTGTAGATATGGGTTTGGATTGATTGATTCTTGATGATCTAACATGGAATTTGGTGTTTTTATGAGTTGTTATTGATCTATATATATGCTAGTATGTATATTTCTTCAAATATATGCATTTAATCTTGGTTTGTAGTCTTTTGGATGGTTGGTACGTTGTTCCCCCTGTTTCTGCCCTGTTTTTCTGCTGCTGCGTAGAAGGTCGCGGCTGCGACCGAAAGCAGAACAAATTTGGTCGCGCCGGCGACCCACTCACAGTTTTGGCAGAACTGCAGGTCGCGCCCGCGACCTAAATTAGTTATTTTTCAGTCTCGCCCGCGACCCGTTTTTGGCCATGTTTCGAGATTTTGAAAAATTGGAGGAAAATTCGGCCAAAAATAGGTGGTCGCGACCGCGACCGTTTTGTGAAGGAATTTGGTCGCGGCTGGAACTTTCTGCATGAAAAATTGTTTTTCAAACTTCTCATGCTTGATTTTCGTGGCTCGTTTCCAGCATGAACACTTTATTAATATGCTATTTGGTGCATTATATTATGTGTATTGTATGTATCATGTAATTTCATACTTGAAGTTCATAGGGGAGGTTTATGTTATAATGGTACAATTTGAATTACATCTTGAATACTTGTTCTTTGCTACCTTGATTGCCAATTTGCGTATGTCTATAATACCCATTGATTGTAATTACATGATTGACATTAATTGAACATGCCGTTCATCCTAATTGGTACATTTTGAGTCATGTCTCACGGACAATTGTCTTTCTTGCACAGACCAGCTTCCTGGTGACGAGGAGTAGGCTCCGTGAGCTGTCTCCTTGTTTGTTTTGGTCGCACAGGTGAGGTTTAATTCTAGATATATAGAACCCATAAAACCCTATGTGATGTTTTAAGCCAAAAATATATTGGTTTTCAAAGGATTTACCGAACTATTTTATTGTATTGATTGATTGATGGTTTTGTGAGTATCGTATTGCACTGTGGGCCCGAGGGTAGTGGCTCGAGCCAACCGGGAAAGCATGGGCTGATGGGTAACTCGAGCGCTATTCTCACCAAGTTGGGATGACCCCTGAACTCCCTAGGAGATTAGGGGAGGAAGGAGTTCCAGGCTTAGGGATTCATGTACCCTCTGCCCAGATTGATTGGATGGTGGGGCCTTGCAATCCCACCATCACCTGGAGGAAGAAGGAGTTATTGAAACTGCTAATTGTGCACTGTAATGTAATTGCTTGATCACCTAATCACATAATAATTGATTGATTGTACACAGTCGGAGTAAGGTTGGAGAATTGCCCTCACTCGCCGAGCCACAAATTGATTGTATTGAATTGATTGAATTGATAAATTGAATTAGTTGTAATCTTGGACGAGGAATTATTCTATCCTTGAACTCACTTATATTCTTTCTTTTATAAAACCTTACCCGAAATTATAACTTGCATGGTAATTGTGCCTATATCTATTTCTACCCCCTCGCTCAGTCCGTGGTGGACTGACACCTCAACTTTTCAGTTTTGCAAGTGCGTGCTAGGCGGCAATTAGAGTCTAGTATGTCTTTAATTTGGGTGTAGCACACTTCACCTCATATTTTGTTCATGTATTGATACTTGATTTTTTTTGTAGCATGCCTTGGTATATTTTGGAGATGATATTGTATTGATATGTAAATGTTGGTGCCTATTAGTATTTATACTGGATATGTAAATATGGTACCTATAAGTATTGAATGAATTATTGCTTCCGCTTTTATTACTCTGAGTTGATTGTTTGGTTTGGGGTTAGTCCCGCCTAGCTTTGTTGTCGTTTTTTTTTTGTCTCCCGTTCGCTATAGCTTTGGTTCATGTATGGATTGTCCATTTCATATGTGAATCGAACTATAGTGCGGGGGATGTGGTGCCTCGCGTTCTGGGTGCTACACCGTCCACTAACCGGAGGAAAAATGAGTAAATGATTATGCATGATTATGAATGATTATGAACAATTATGAACGAATGAATGAATGAATGAATGTTGTGTGATCACTAATGAATGAATTAATGGATAATGCACACATGAGGTGAAGGTTGGAGAATTTGCCCACTCACCGGGCTCACGTAATGGCCTAATGAATGAATGAATAAAAATTGATTGTGGTAATCCCACGTGGTGTTTTTTTGTTTTCACCCACTTGGGAAATGTTTCAAAACCTCGCACGGGATTATAGCTTGCATGTGTGTGTGTATAAATTCCATATTATTAATTTATAAGCCCTGTTTTATACCCATCAATCTTTTAAAGACTGAACCCGGTTTATTTTCAGTTTCTTACAGGTTTTGGAGTGCTAGGCGGGGATTCGAGTCCGTAGGGTCTCAAAGTCATGTATAACTTTACTTTTCGTTACACTCATATCATTTAATTGTTATTTATGATTCTGAACGCATGTGAGCGCCTTAAATGTTATTGAATTCAAGCCTGTGAGCTCATTGATTATGTTATTGTAATATGATTGCTTTCGCTTAAGTTTCTTTACCCTGCACTTGTTTCCTTTATTGCTTATTTGGTTTAAAATGTTAGCCCCCGCCTAGCATAGTGAGTGAGTGAGTCCCCGTTCGCTCTGATCTGGCACGTGTATGGATTACCAATTTCTTATGCGGGTCGGGTCTTAGTGCGGGGGTTGTGGCGTCACGCGCTCGGGCGCTACAATGTTTAACTAGCCAGATCTCTTAAATCATTGGTCGGATTTCAATTCCGTCTGTGTCATCGTGTTCCTTCCGTTCCGGTGTTTGATTTACACTACTCATTCGCAAGATTCGATCGAGAAACGAGGGATATCCGGTAGTGTGTGTGCATATGTGTGTTGGGAAAATTAGGGGAAAAAAAAACTATGATAGAGGGGTATTTTGTTAAATAAGAATAGTTTATGTAATTACGTGATATTTTTTTTTTAAAAATTAATAATTCACGTCATATGTCAACTCAAAATTTGGAGGGAAAATAAGGAAAAATCCCCAAATTTCTACCACGTAGGATGCGGAGGACTAAATTGAGAAAAATCGAATAAAAAAGGAGACATTGTGAGAAAAAGGAAAAAGTTCAGGATCAAAAACGAAAAATAACATTTTTAGAGGATGAAAAATGATATTCTCCCTAATATAATTTTGAAGTTGAACTTATAGATTTCTTAAATATGATGTCAAAATGTGTTTATATGTATAAACATATGCAATCATAAGTAGTGGGACACTCAATATATGCGCATAACTATAGGTGGAAAAAAATGGAATTTTAGTATTACAGAGCATAGAGTGTGTGATTGTGTGTATTATTATTTTAATTTATTTAATTTTAGTCCCAAAAATTTTAAAATGGTGTAATATTAGTTCCACCCCGTTAAATTTTTGGATGGATTTTTCACGTGCCCCTCAAACACACCATTAGTAGGTACAATTAATTATCTTATCGATCATTTTACAATTATAATCATATGTGGAAGGCCAATCAATTGTTTTTGCCTAAACACTAATTGAAAGAAAAGAAAAAGCAGCTATAAAGAATTATAATTGCAAACAGGCCACTCAAAAGATAATTAATTGTATTCACTAACGGTATGCATGAGGGGCACGTAAAAAATGGGTCCAGAAAACTAACTCTAATATTACACCGCATTTTAATAATTTTGGTAATAAAATTGAATAAGTAGAAATAACTCACACACTTTATGTAATATGGTAACAAAATTGCATTTTTTCTAATATAGGTTGAATATAATTTAATAGCATGATGAGATTCAGTAGCATTATCTTATCATTATTTATTAATTCCTTATATTATGTTTTCAAATTATTTAATAAACTTATGGTTAAAAAAAAAAAAATAGGCATTATAAATATTTTAAAAAAAATAAATAAACTGTACATTTCATGAAATTGACAGACTAGTGTGACATATCTGCACATGTTTGGTACCAAAATCTCAACTGAGCAAATATGGATGCTGATTAAAGATCTTGGTTGAGAATAAAATCAAGGGATGTTGGATTAGATGACTTTTTGAAGATCCACTGTTGACCACTTATCAGCGTAAATGGCGCAGGTACATGATTATCTTCGTTTGATTATGGTGCAATTTGACTAACCATTTTCTTAATTTTAATTTATTATACATTGAATCTCACATTTTATAGAATATGGTGTGACCTTGACCTTATATTAAAATTATTATTTCTAGATGTTGCAGATGCATCACATGGGCCATGGCAGAGGGACCCTCGCAAAGAAAAATACTTTTCTTTTCGTCTAATTTAATAGTAATTATTTTTCTTTTTTTTTTTTTTTGACAGGAATATTAATTATTTTTCTGAGTTTGGTCAAATAAAACAACTATGCCAAACTTTGAGGGTATCCTATGCAATAATAACAAGAAAAATAATAATTATAATTTGCTTATGCAATCAGCCAATCACAATTGCTCCTACTTTGTTACAATAATTAATATTATCTTTTTCTTCAAAAAGATAAAAGGAAATAATGGCTTACAAAGTCCTGCATTAAGTAATCGCTTTCAGTATATGGGGGACTGAATCAGATTAGTATTTCAATTTCATTGTTCTTTTCCGTGAAATTCAGGAATAGTTGTAAATTTTCAAATTTAATGATTATTATTGCAACAGATTTCCTGATATTATTAAAAATATCAGAACTTAACACCAAAAAAAATATATATATATATATATATATATATATATTATTATATTAAGCCATAAATCCTATTTGGTGTCAATTTTTTTCTTTTTATTTTTTAACACAAATTTGATCTATGTATTTTAGTAGTTTTCAGCTGTTTAATCTCTATCATGTTCACTGGCTATCAAATTCTTCTTTTTTTATTACTTATTCATATTTAATTGTTTTTTCTCTCCCTCATTCTAATTTTTTTATTATATATATATTTTTAATATTTTTTAATTTCTACTTGAACTATTATTATATACTAATTTGATATTTGCTTTTTTATTTATTCACTTATTTATCAAAAAATTATAATACTATTAAAAATAATTATAAAATTAAATAATAACATGAAAATATTAATTTAACATTATTTTACACACATGGAGTATGCAAGGTCACTAGTATAAATAATATATATAATAGACCTTCTATAAATTTAATAACTAAGGGAAATTACGTCTAAATCCCTATAATTAGTTGTATTCACATATAAACCCCATTGATCTAAAAATGATGCTTTCTTTTCATATGATTTGCTAATTAATTTATGTGTCTGTTCGTTAGGATTTCTTAGGGATTCAAAGATTTTCTAAATCCCTTATCTAATTGACTTATAGGACTCAACCATTTAGAAGAAGTAGTTTATGAAACAAGCCCTAAATCACATAAGTTAAGATCAGAAACAGCTCCAAGTCGATGAGTCCAAAAGACAGTGGGAGTGTCGAATTGACTCGCTTGAAACTTGCTTGTGTGGCACGCCCTTAAGAAGGATCACCTTGTTTCATAGGGTGTAAAGTGTATAGTCGATACCTGCTTGATACATGGGGTTGCTCGTTTGATTTGAAACGAGTACACTGAGTTATCCCGTGTGAGAAGATCCCTAAATAGGAAAAGAAGTTTCTATTTCTGTAAATAGAAATTTCCAGATTAGGAAATATCTCACAAGTCATTGATGTGATTCAGTAGTCCTTAGACTTGAGATTTCATCGATGCTTTATGTGAGCTAACTCTGTAGCCTTAGAAATAAGCCTAAAAGGATGTCGTTCGAGACAGCTGAATTACGGCTTATTTTGGGACTTCACAAGTGGCACATGAAAGCATATGATAATCGATAAAGGACCTACACTTGCAAAGGACCTACACTTGCTTTAGCAAGAAGATCTCTCATTGTGTAAGTCATTCATATACCATCTCGGAGTCCTTGGCCAAGACAGTGGATCGAGATCAAGAAAGGGGTTTCTTGGATCGAGATCAAATGGATAAGAAATGCACTTAACATTAAGACTAAGATTACTAGGGTTCTAATTATTCTCTTACCCTAGATCTTGGTTGAGAGATAGGTCGTAGGAGGACCTTATTTTACATATTTGAATGACTTAAAAGTTCTTCGAATTTATACATTCTTATTAAGCTAGGGGTCAGACACCTGTTGCTAGACTATGGTAGTGTGATCTGTGAACTGATTAATTAATTATGAATTAATTAATCGAGGTCACTGCTAATTGAATAAAGAACGTATATGGTCACAAACAAATACCCGATCACGAGGGTTAAGACTTGAATCGATTAAACGAATTGATCGAACCAATTGAGAATTGGAGAGTGGGGCCACATATGTGGCACACGTGTCTAGGCGAGACACGTGTCACGCCTTGTGTGCTTAATTAAATAATTATTATTGATTAATTATTTAATGGACTTTGATTTAATTATGAATTATTATAAAGTCCTAATTTGGAGTTTAAATGTTCAATAAATAATTAAGTGTGAATTAATTAATTATGGAAATTAATTTATTTATTATGAATAAATAAAAATATCCCATAAAATATCTAAAGGAGTTAGATAGAATTTCTTGTAAGGCACGTTGATCAAATGAGACTTTTGATCAAAGTAGAATACCTTTCTTATGTGGATTGTGAAATTCGTATGGATTTAAGCGTTAATTAGAGTATACTTTTGTGCCGTTTGATGCGTTTATGTGTTTATTTCGCCCCATTTAGGTGTTTTTTTAGTTGGAGATAAGAAACGGTAAAGCAAGACGAATTTACGCGTTTTTGGAGGAAAAATGAGTAACTCCCGTTACCCCTTAGAAGAACAAAGGTGTTAACCCCCGCTAACAGACATATGAGCCACATTTTTGGCAAATCAGAGTGGTAACGCCCATTACCCCTGGGCAGAGGAAAAGTGGCAACGCCCGTTACCACTTATAAAAGCGTTATTCCGATTTCAAGGCAGTAACGGGCGTTAACGAGGTTTGCGCGTAGATAGGTAACGCCCGTTACCTAGTGCGGCGAGACAGAATTCTGGGCAGCTATTTAAGTGCGTTTTGGAGTCTTTTTGAGGGTCGGCTTCTTCCGTTCGTAACCTAGCCTGAGGAGAGAAGTTCTAGAGTTTTGAAGAATTGTTCAAAGAATTTCGAGAAGACGAAAGGATCGAGTTCTTAAACAATTTCAGTTTTTCGGTTTATTTACTGCTTTAATTTCTCAAACTAATTCCTTTAAGTTTGGTTTTAGTTAATTTTCATGTTAGATTCGTTTTTTCAGATTCTTACTGAATGTTTATGAGTTTAATTTTGAGACCTTGTCTTGGTTTGATGAACATGAATTTCCTTAATTTACTTTATTTTAGTTTTAGGAGTTTTGCTTTAATTATGAGTAGCTAAACCCATAGGGCAAGGGGAGTGTGACACCCCGACTTACAGTCGGTACAGGTAAATTATGTGATTTATTATTAATTGCGTTTTAATTAATTGTATATGAATTATATGAATTTTATTTGAATTAATTGTACGTGAATTATTTGAATAATGGAATTTTGCTTTGGTTGAACCCTTAATTGTTGAACCGAACTAACTTGAACCGAAAACCCTGAACCGAACCCGTGAACCGAACCGGTTCAGCCCTTAAAAGCTGAACCATTTCTTCTCTCCCTCATTTCACGTAAAACAACAACAGTATTCCATATCCAATAGAAGCCAAGCCCCAAGTTTGATCAACCCACTTCAAAAGCCAAGATCTCCCTCAATTCTTCACCTTTCCTCGAACTTGAGTATGTTCCGGATTTCCCACGTTATGCTCTTCGTTTCCATGGTTCAATTATGATTTTAGAGTGGTAATTGTATGCTTTTGCTCCCTACGTGAATAGTAAGGGTTTGGTCTTTTTGTTGAATATGTGATCTATGCTTGATATAATTGATTTCCAACTTCATAAATGAGCTTTACATGATATATAGGTTGCATTTATTGCAAAAGATCATGTATTAATTGAGCATTTAATGTGTTCATGAATTGTAGCTTGAAATTTCATCCATGGATCAATGACATTAATTCTTGTTTTTCTTGAGATTTATGAATGCCAATATGTCTTACATGATTTATATGAATTATTGGCACAAGTTGGTAAGTTGTTGCAGCTTCTTGGTGTTGGTTTTGGCCATTTTTGGCAAAAAATGGAGCTTCCCCTGCTGCTGTAAGTGACTGCTCTGTTTTGCATTTCGAACCAGGCCGGAACGGCCGTTCCTACCCCAGCTTTGAACTGGGAAGGGCCGTTCACGGGTCAACAGTGACTCTTTTCCGAAAACGGGAACTGCCGTTCCCAAGGGCCAAATTTGCAAAAAACTTACAGACGCGTGGGGAGCAATCCGAAACGGCCGTTCCCATCTTCCAGAAAGTTTTTAGCGAGAACGGGAACGGCCGTTCCCTACAGTGAAAGGGCCGTTCCCATCCTTCCCGAGACCTGGGAGTTGCTACTGCTTCTCTTTTGCTTAATTATTCACTTTTATGCCTTTAATTGTTAATCTTTTGCATGTTAGATGTTATAACTTGATTTTAATTGCTTGATAAATTGTAAATAATTGTAATATGCTATAATTTGTAATTTATATGACATATTTGATAACATTTTGCATTCAAGCATGAATCACGCATTTTGCCGAGCGTCTTCTTTGGTTCATATAGAGTCTAAGTCTTGGGCTTTTGGTGTTTTCTTTTCAGAGGAGGTTCCCGTTGGTGAGCCCGAGGTATAGTTTGTTCACTTCCACTCCTATTTTGCTAAGCACAAGGTGAGGTTTAGGAATTTTGTATAGTTAAAGACCTAAAGCCTTATGTGATGTTTTCGAGCCGCGCATGTGATTATATATTTTGTATATAAATAAATGCGTGTTGAATAGAATATGTTTATGATCTTGTGAACAAGTTTGATTTCTTGAAAAGTATTAGATAAGCTTATGTAAGCTAAGTTTGGAAAGTCTTTTCTGTTCAAGTTTAGCGAGATTTTCCATGAAAGATTTTGTATGAAAGGTTATGTGTATGTGAATGTGGATCCAAGGAGCTATGGGTAAGGAGCCCTTGGGACGGTTTTGGGCCGTCGAGGTAAAGCTTGTGCATAGTCTCCATCCGATGAATCACACGCGACCCCGGGAGCTATGGAAGGTGTGATATTTCGATGCCTTCGGTGTGAAAACCGGGGAGGACACATTGTGGGTTAGCTACCCCTCGTGAGTTTGTATATGTTATGGATAGATAGGGCCACTGGTGGCTCTTCTATCATCGGAGTAGTGGTTGGTTATGTTATGATTTATGTTTTGGTTTGTCCTGAGGAGTAAAGGTTGGAAGCTCGTTCTCGCCGAGCATGTGATATGTTATGTTTGGGAAGTATGAATCGGGATAGAGTTTGTGAAAAGGATTCTAAGTATTTATGTTTGTTTTGAAAGCTTTAGTTTGTAAAACCTATTCCGGTTCATAAATCCACCTTTTGTTATGTGCTTTGCTTTATATATATATATAGGGTGTGGGTGTGCGTTAGCCCCCTCACTCAGTCAGTTGACTCACCCCTTGTTTACACTTTTAGTTGCAGGTTTTTGGGAACTTGAGCTAGGTGGAGAAGTGTGTCTACCGTTGAACTTGTCGGTCTAGGTCTTGTTAGATGCATTTACTTCCATGCACTTTATATCATTTTGTATAGGTATAGTTATGGTTTGTAGATTCAAATACTTATGTTTTGTTTGAGCCGTGATGGCATTTGTACAGGGATTAAATGTTGGTATCTATATGTAAATACAATATGGAAATATTTATATGATGGTACCTATATGTATTTATGTGATGTATCTACTATTTGTTGGGTTTAATTTATTCGCTTCCGCATACTCTGGTTTTGGTTTAGCTCCGCCTAGCCTAGAGAGTGGTTTGGTCTCCCGTTCGGTATGATTCGGATCCGGGTACGGACTTTCCATTTTGTATTCGGGTTTGGATTCTAGTGCGGGGGATGTGGCCCTACGTGTGGGTGCTACATCCTTAAGTGGTATCAGAGCGCGGTTGCAAAACCGGGCTCTAGTGTCGTGTGAGTCTGTCTAGGTCGTACGGCTTAGGACAATGTGATTATGTGCACATGTGACTATATGGCTCGAATATTTTATTACTCGATTACTTGACTACTTGAATACTTGTTTATTTTCTTAATTGTATACATAATCATATACTAATCTCCATACATCCATATTGTTTGAATTTGTGATTTACAGGATGCCTCCAAGGAGACAAAATCATGAACGAACTCCCGATTTAAATCAGCCGGCTGCACTAAATGCACCTCCGCACCACCTATGAATGCGGAGAATATCGTTCAAGCCTTACTTAATGAACTTCAACAAAATCAAAGGGACCAAACACCTCCGGGTGAAGGGCAAGAAATCTCCGCCGTGTATAAGGATTTCTGGAACAATAATCCTCCAAAGTGGTATGGAGGAGATGATATTAAAGCGGAGGAGTGGTTGTCCGAGATTCGAGGAATTTGGGAGATATGTCCGGGGAGTTCCCAAGACAAAGCCGTTTGCACGGGTCGTTATATTCAAGGGCAAGCGGCTATTTGGCTTAGAAGTGTGCTATCCAAGCTTGAGAGGACGGGAATGGAGTTCAATTGGGAGACTTTTGGGCAGGAATTCCATGAGAAGTATATTCCTCATAGTGCACAAGAGCGCCGCCTTCAAGAGTTTTCTAATTTGAGATAAGGCAATCGGACGGTGGAGGATTACATATTAGAGTTTAAGAGGCTTGCACCTTATGCCACTCACATTACCGATAATGATACTCACAAGGCCCGACAATTTCTCTATGGGCTCCGTCGTGATATTCAAGAGGCTCTCCAAGCTACTAATGTGAGTACTTGGGCCAAAGTCACAAAAAGGGCGATACAAGTTGAGGCCCAAATGATAAGATTAAAGCCTCCACCTTTCTCTTCTACTCGAGTACCGGGATCCGGTTCTGGATCGGGTAAGAGGCCCGTTTTTTATGCTCCACTAGCTCCTGTTCCACCGGCTTTTCGTCCCCAGGGTTTCGGGAATAAAAAGCCCCGTCTTACCGGTCCCGTGGCACCTCCTGCAGTTCCAGCTTTATCGGCTCCGGCTCAGGCTCCACCTCTGTGTGCTTATTGTCAGGGAAAGCATTCGGTTGAGAAGTGTTGGAAGCTTTTGGGCAAATTTTATGTGTGCGGGTCTTCTGAGCACAAGATAGATACCTGCCCGAACAAGAGGCCGGTTGTGCAGGCTCGAGTTTATGCTCTTGGTGGAGAGGAGGAAGCTGTTGACCTCGATCCAAATGCCGTGATAGAAGGTATAATAATCATTCATGGCATATCACTACATGCATTATTTGATCCCGGGGCTACGCATTCATTTATTTCCCGGGATATTGTTGCTTCTTTGCCTTTGTTTGATGATTTATCTGTACATGTGTATGTGGTAAGTTCCCCGTTGGGAGGTCGTTTTGATGCTGACAGGGTGTTTCGAGAGTGTCCGGTGACTTTTGAAGGTCGAGTTTTTCCTGCAAACTTGATAATAATGCCGCTGAAGAAGTATGGAGTAATCCTTGGTATGGATTGGCTTTTCAGACACCGAGCTCAGATGGATTGCTACGAGAAGAAGGTTGCTTTGGGCTTCGTGGTGTTTACGGGTGAGAGGTGGAAGTCCAGCCCGTTTGTGTCTTTTATGGAAGCAAGTAAGCTCCTCCGAGACGGCGCGACAGGTTTTGTGGCTTACCTTTTGAATAAACCGAAGGATCAGGCCAAACTTGAAGAGACGGAGGTCGTGAGAGAGTTTCCCGATGTCTTTCCTGAGAGTTTGGGTTCTTTGCCACCCGATAGGGACATCGAGTTTGTAGTCAACCTCTATCCCGGAGCTGAGCCTTTCTCTAAGACACCTTACCGGATGGCTCCTGCTGAGTTGAAGGAGTTGAAAACTCAGCTGGATGAGCTCTTGGCTTGTGGTTATATCCGTCCGGGCACTTCTCCGTGGGGTGCTCCTATTCTATTTGTGAAGAAGAAGGACGGGACTCTGAGGATGTGTATAGATTACCGCGAGTTGAACTGGATGACAGTGAAGAATAAATATCCATTACCTCACATCGAAGAGTTATTTGACATCTTGCAAGGTTCGCAGGTGCACTCTAAGTTAGATTTGAGGCAGGGATATTACCAACTTCGTATCCGGGAGGAAGATATCTCTAAGACTGCATTCAACACCCGATATGGACACTTCGAGTTTGTGGTGATCCCGTTTGGGTTGAGTAATGCCCCGGCCGTGTTCATGGATATGATGCACCGAGTGTTTAGACCGTTTCTTGACAAGTTTGTGGTGATTTTCATAGACGACATTTTGGTGTATTCTAAGTCCGTAGAAGAGCACGCATCTCACCTCAGGATTGTTTTGGAGACACTTAGAGAGCACAAGCTTTATGCCAAATTTATCAAGTGCGAGTTTTGGATTGACCGAGTAGCATTTCTGGGCCACATAATTTTAGGTAAGGGAATTGAAGTTGATCCCTCCAACATAGAGACCGTGGCTCAGTGGGAACGACCGAAGAATGCCTACTAGGTAAGAAGTTTTTTTAGGTTAACGGGTTACTATAGGAGATTCGTGAAAGATTTCTCTAAGATTGCTTGCCCGTTGACTCGGTTAACAAAGAAGGAGGTAAGGTATGAGTGGGATGATGAGTGCGAGAGAAGTTTCCAAGCTTTGAAGGAAAGACTAACTTCAGCACCAGTTCTTACCCTACCAGAGGGATCCGAGGGTTATTCAGTTTTCACAGATGTTTCTAAGGAAGGACTCAGATGTGTATTGATGCAAAATGGCCGAGTGGTGGCCTATGCTTCTAGGAAGTTGAAGAACCACGAAAAGAACTACCCCACTCACGATCTTGAGCTTGTAGCAGTTGTGTTTGCCTTGTTCAAGTGGCGTCATTACCTCTACGGGATGACTTTTGAGATATTCACTGATCATAAGAGCCTCAAGTATCTCTTTACTCAGAAGGAACTAAATAATAGACAGAGGCGTTGGATGGAATTCTTAGAGGATTATGAATGCTCGATTCAGTACCATCCGGGCAAGGGTAATGTAGTAGCTGATGCTTTGACCAGAAAAGCAAGTGTTTCAGGTTTGAGTGCAGAGTCTTCAGGGCAGGGTTCGGCAGTTGTGGTTTCGGTAGCTCGGTTAGGTAACATCACAGTTCAGCCGGATTTGAAACAAAGGTGGATCGATGCTCAGGCTACAGATGCAGAGATTCAGAAATTGGTAGTTCGGTCTAGAGTGGATCCCAAGACGAAGTTTGGGTTTTATGATTCCGGGTTGTTCAGATTCAAGACAAGAGTTTGTGTCCCGAAAGACCCCAAGAGGTTAATACTCGAGGAAGGACACCGTTCTGGATATTCCATTCACCCCGGTGTACTAAGATGTACCAAGATTTGAAGGAACTTTTCTGGTGGAATGGCATGAAGAGGGATGTCGCGAACTTCGTGAAGCGATGTCTCACGTGTCAAGTGGTGAAGGTAGAATGTAACGCCCCGACTTTTCGGCGTACAGGTATAACGTCACGAGTGGGTTTAGACCGAGAGTTATGTGACTTTTATGTGTTTTAATTGCTAAGTGATTGTTTAATTTAATAATTTCATGAACTAATTGCTATTATGTGACTTTTATATGATTTAAGTGCAATGGATGTCTAATACATTTCACTGTCGTGAATTAATTGTTATTACGTGGTCTAGATAATTTATGTGATCCTTGACTATGTTATTTAAATTTAGTTGCTACTTATGTATTCTTTAATTAATATTTTTGTTTCGATTATGTACTTATTTGATCTTTTATGAAATCCTTGGATCTAATTGAACTTTTAATCGGACCACAATTGATCATCTACCAAACCTTGGGGCCTTAATCAAATCACTTAAATTCCAAAAGGGCCAAAGTGCAATTCCCCCTCTTTTCTCCACCCCTTTACATGATATATACATATATGTATACACTTACATTCCTTTCTTCTTCATTCTCACACAAGAGCAAGAGACACTCACCCCCTCATTTCTTTCCTCCATGATCGGTTCATCAAGCAACCAAGGAGACAAGAGAATTTCTTCAAGCTTTTGTACAAGGATTCAAGCTCAACCATTTCTTCTCATCTCCTCCTTCCTATCCAAGGTATATGTGTATATATATATATATGTTGGGTGATGACAAGGGTTGAATGATTCTTGCTTTATTACTTGAATTTTTGTGTGTATAAGCTTGAATATATGATGACCTTTGAATGATATGCTTGGACCTTGAATTTTGAGGCAAGAATGTGTATATGTGTAGGTATATATATGTGTATATATATATATATGTATGTATATACTTGTGGGTTTATTGGTTTAAATGATGAATTGGTGATGATATGTGTTTATATGTATGAATTATGGTGTATTTTGATGTATATTAGTGCTTGATTTGGTTCGGATATGTCTTGGGGTGGTTTTGGAACATTTCTACTCGAACCCTTGCTCCTTAGCCATGGATTTTCGGAGAAGATGACCCAACACGGCCGTGTCCAACTTCAGTTCATTTCCAACGCGGCCGTGTCAAGCTCTCAAGTTGGAATTTTTTTATTCCGACACGGCCGTGTCAGCTTTCAGGCCAATATTGACATGGCCATGTTGACTTCGTTTGAACTCCGTTTGACCTGATTTTTAAACCCACGGAAACCTATTGAAGTGTAGAACATCCTCCAATTAGAATCACCTCATTATCTTTATCCATTTTTGAGATATGAACGTTTGAAAATGGTGTCGCTACTTCGTCGAAAGTCTGCATTGGTCCAACTTCAAACCTATGCCATTTTCACCTCGCTTTGAATCATGATTCGTGCCATATATCATTGAAAAGATCTATGTGTCTAGTTTCATTTCCAATCAACAAAACTCAATTCCAAATTCTATAACTTAAGATATGATCTATTCTTTACAGCTTGCTCATTTCCCAAACTGTCAACTTTCGCCAAAATCCGTCTTCTTGCGTTCCTTTCACCCCCTTGACATCTGTATGTGTTTTAATTGATTTCTTGTGCTTCAAACTTGTATTTATGATATTAATGAGTTATTGGATGATGGTTATGAGTGTTATGGCTTGATTTGCATTGGACAAATGTGACATGTATGTACAAACATTTAAGTGCTATAACATGACTCTTTGTGTAATCAATGCAATCTCTATATGTTTAGTGAATTCCTCACACTTCAAAATGATTCACATGCATGGTTGGGATGTGTAATAATGTATAATGAATTGGATATTGAACGAATGAATGCTATTGAACGAATGATAATGAACAAACACGATTTACTCGTGTAATGAATGAAATGCTTGTTTATATGAATAAGTGGCATTAATGATGACATGAACATCTTGTTAGCACATTGTTATTGATCATGCATGTATTCACATGTTAATGCATTGCCGTGCGTCTTATATGGTTCATTTTGGGTATTGAGTCTCATGATTGCACGATGTTGTCTTTTGTACAGTTTCTCCAGGGTGGAGACATTCCGGGTTCATAGGCTACCTCAAGTCTCTTTTCCTTTTGGTATTGTTCGGTAAGAGATGTAAAGGTGGGTTTTTCTTCTATTAGTTAACAATATGACCCCGAACACCTAATGTACAAGATTTTGGCCAAAACCCTATATATGTATTTATAGCAAGTTTTTAACGAGCAAATGTTTTCGAACGAAAGCCTTTATTATGATTATCCTACCAAAAATTTTTGCCGATTAATGAATGATCACAATGAATGGGGGACCGGGACTTAGTGTATTGGTGAACCGGGGAAGCATGGGCTGACGGGAATCCACATATACTAGTTCCAACAATTTCGGCAACCTGGATTTCACTAGAAGATTAGTGAATGAAAGGGGACCCGCGCTTTTGGGGATTCATATACCCCTCTAGCACTAATGAATGAGGGTTCGGGCCTTGCAAACCCGTTCCCTACCCGGAGGAAGAAGGTGGTATATGAACGATTGAATGAATGATCGAATGTATGTGCACGAAAGAATGAAATGTAAGAATGAATGAATGAATGAATGAATGACTAATGGATTACACGAGGTGATGGTTGGAGATAATGCACGCCCTCTCGCTGGGTCACTAATGACCTAATGAATGAAATGAATTGTTATAATCCTATTCGTTGTATTTTATTTCCCACTTGGGAAAAATGCTTCTAAACCTCGAATAAGGATTATAACTTGCATGTATGTGTTTTAATTCCGCGATATATTGATATTATGCCTATCTTTTTATACCCACCAGTCTGTCTAAGACTGAACCCGGAGTTGTTTTTGCAGGAGGGATGCTAGGCGGGATACAAGTCTGAGGGAGAGTCTTGCATAGTGTCTAGCCTTTCTTTCTTTACACGCATATGCTTACTCTTTTGATCATTTTGGAATATTGTATATGAATTGAGAGCGTACATGTATATGGTACCTATATGTATTGTACTTGAATATTAACTGTTGGTACCTAGAGCATATAGCTCAATATATGGAATATGAATCTATTGCTTCCGCTGTTCTGTTACTCTGATTGTTGTTGTTGATGTTGGGGTTTAAGTGATAGGCTAGTCCCGCCTGGCTTAGCGAGTGTGTATGTCTCCGTTCGCTATGATTCGGCACGTGTATGAAAATTAATTTCATATACGGGTCGGGTCATGGTGCGGGGGATGTGACGTCTTGCGCTCGGGCGTTACATAGAACACCAGAAACCGGGAGGAACCCTTCAACCCCTTCCGATTCCCGAATGGTGGGAGCAAGTGGCTATGGACTTCGTGTCCGGCTTGCCGAGATCAAGAGGAGGTTATGATGGAATTTGGGTGATAGTCGACCGATTGACCAAGTATGCTCATTTTCTCAAGGTGAAGATGTCCTACAAGACCCCTAAACTAGCAGAATTGTATTGTGATGAGATTGTGAGACTTCATGGAGCGCCTGCTAGTATCGTTTCAGATCGTGATCCGCGGTTTACGGCCAAGTTCTGGCAAGATCTGTAGAAAAGATTGGGTACAAGGCTTAATTTCAGCCCCACTTTTCATCCTTAGACGGATGGAGAGTCAGAGAGATTGATCAAGTATTTGGAGGATTTATTAAGAGCGTGCGCTTTGGATTTCAAGGAAAAGTGGGACAAGCATTTAGCTCTGGTCGAGTCTGCTTATAATAACAGTTATCAGACCTCTATTGGTGTGGCTCCCTATGAGGCACTTTATGGAAGGAAGTGTAGATTGCCTCTCTTTTGGGATATGACGCTTTATTGGACTGAAGAGAATAAGCTCTAGAGAGCAACACCTCGGGACAAATTGGATAAAACCACTGCCAAGGTTAAGTTGATTCAGCAGAGAATGAAGGCAGCTCAGGACCGTCAGAAGAGCTATGCAGATAAGAGGAGAAGGCCCCTTGAGTTTGAAGTGGGAGATAAGGTTTTCTTGAAAGATTCTCCGAGAAAGGGCTTTTCTCGAATAGGTCGAGGTGGGAAGCTTAACCTGAGATACCTTGGACCTTTTGAAATCCTTGAGAAAATTGGAGAAGTGGCGTATAGGTTGAACCTACCGCCAAAGCTGACCGGGATACATAATGTATTTCATGTTTCACAGATCAGGAAATATTATCCCGAATAAACAACCATACTCCCTGTTGAAGAGGTACAACTTGACACGGATTTAACGATAGTAAGGCACCCGGTTGAGATTCAAGACCGGAAGATGCAAGTGTTGAGAAGTAAGTAGATTCCCTTGGTCCGAGTTTTGTGGAGAGATCAGAAATCCGAAGAATCTACTTGGGAGACTGAGGAGAAGATGAGACAGTTGTACCCGGATTTGTTCTCAGGTCAAGCAGTGAACCTGGGGACCAGGTTCTTCGAGGGGGGGGGGGAGCTTGTGACACCCCGACTTACACTCGGTACAGGTAAATTATGTGATTTATTATTAATTACGTTTTAATTAATTGTATATGAATTATAAGAATTTTATTTGAATTAATTGTACGTGAATTATTTGAATAATGGAATTTTACTTTGGTTGAACCCTTAATGGTTGAACCGAAAACCCTAAACCGAACCCGTGAACCAAACCGGTTCAGCCCTTAAAGGCTGAACCATTTCTTCTCTCCCTCATTTCACGTAAAACAACAACAGCATTCCATATCCAAGAGAAGCCAAGCCCCAAGTTTGATCAACCCACTTCAAAAGCCAAGATCTCCCTCAATTCTTCACCTTTCCTCAAACTTGAGTATGTTCCGGATTTCCCACGTTATGCTCTTCGTTTCCATGGTTCAATTATGATTTTAGAGTGGTAATTGTATGCTTTTGCTTCCCTACGTGAATAGTAAGGGTTTGGTCTTTTTGTTGAATATGTGATCTAAGCTTGATATAATTGATTTCCAACTTCATAAATGAGCTTTACATGATATATAGGTTGCATTTATTGCAAAAGATCATGTATTAATTGAGCATTTAATGTGTTCATGAATTGTAGCTTGAAATTTCATCCATGGATCAATAGCATTAATTTTTGTTTTTCTTGAGATTTATGAGTGCCGATATGTCTTACATGATTTATATGAATTATTGGCACAAGTTGGTAAGTTGTTGCAGCTTCTTGGTGTTGATTTTGGCCATTTTTGGCCAAAAATGGAGCTTCCCCTGCTGCTGTAAGTGTCTGCTCTGTTTTGCATTTCGAACCAGGCCGGAACGACCTTTCCTGCCCCAGCTTTGAACTGGGAAGGGCCGTTTGCGGGTCAACAGTGACTTTTTCCGAAAAAGGGAACGGCCGTTCCGAAGGGCCAAATTTGCAAAAAACTTACAGACGCGCAAGGCACAATCGGGTAGTTGGGAACGTCCGTTCCCATTTCCTTCTTTAGCCCGAAACGACCATTCCCATCTTCCAGAAAGTTTTTAGCGAGAACGGGAACGGCCGTTGTAGCACCCGGAACACCGAGATGCCACACCCCCGCACTATAGCTCACTCCACATACGAAATAGATAATTCGTACATGAACCAAAACTATAGCGAACGGGTGACAGGAGAAAATAAATCACTAGCTAGGTGGGACCAACCCTCAAACCAATCAATCAACTCAGAGTAGTAAAAGCGGAAGCAATAACATTCAATACTTATAGGTACCATACTTACATATCTATTAATAGATACCAACATTTGTTTTTTTTTAATACACTAACACCTCCAACGTTAGATAAGGCATACTACAAAATATAACAAGTATCAATACATGAACAAACCGTGAGGTGAAGAGCTAGACCCGAAGAAAAACAAGCTAGACTCTAATTCCCGCCTAGCATAAACCTGCAAAAATTGAAAAGTTGAGGTGTCAGTCTAACATGGACGGAGCGAGGGTATAAATAAATATATGCGCAGTTACCATGCAAATTATAACCTCGGGTAAGGTTTTATAAAGAAAACAATATAAGTTTAAAATAAAGTAGGACTCGCCCGAGGTTACAACTAATCAATTTAATAATTCAATCATGATCAATTCAATACGTGGCCCGACGAGTGAGGGAAATTCTCCAACCTTTCACCAAAAGTGTACAATTAACCAGTTATTAATTGATTAGGTGATCAAGCAATACAAATTAGTGCACAATTAGCAATTTCAGTCGATCATTCTTCCTCCGGGTGATGGGGGATTGCAAGGCCCCGCCATCCAATCATGGTGTGCGTCAGGAACATGACTCCCACGCACGGGATTTCTTCCTCCACCAAATCTCCTGGTGGATTCAGAGGTGATCCCACAATTTGTGAGGATAGTGCAAGAGTTACCCGTCAGCCCTTGCTTCCTCGGTTGGCTCAATACACTACCCTCGGGCCCCAATGTGAACATGCTTACTCGCTAAAACAATCAATCAATCAATCAATCCGTTCAATTCATGAAATCCGTTGTAAATCAATAAGATTTGAAAACTATAAATATATATACCTTTTGGCCGAAAATACAAATAGGGTTGTAAGGGTTCTACATATCTAGAATTAAACCTCACTTGACGAGCGATGGGACAAGATAAGGCTACAAGACAATGCCCACACGATCCATGATCTCCGCCCCGGAGAAAAAACTGGACAAGAAAGGGAATGGGAACCCGTGAGACATGACTCAATATGAGACCAAGTAGGACGCACGACAATGCTCATGTAAATAAATAAAACCAAGCAATGAATTAACACTAAGCATGTATAAACACCAATTAACACCTAAGAGTTGAAATTACTAACAAGAAATCATGTATTCATATTATTCAATTATTTCAAGTTCAATTCATATAAGGCATGAAGTCACACAATAACGTTTGAGCAATTAAGTACCAAGAAGTGTCAAGTAGGAGCATACTTATCAATTAATCAAGTATATTTATCATATAAGTCACATATGGGAGCCAAGAGAGTGAAAGGAATGCAATAAAGAAGGTTTTGGTGAAGTAAGACAAAAACGGGCAATTTCCGAAAATGCACACGTTGTAGGAAAACTGGAATATCTTGAGATATAGAAGTTGGAATAAAGTTTTTATTATTGGAAATGAAACTAGACACATAGGGCTTTCTGAGGATATATGGCTCGTTTTCTAGTTCAAAGCGAGGAGAAAATGGCGTAGGCTTGAAGTTGGATGATTGCAGTTTGTCGGTAAAGCAGCGATACCAAAAAGGATTGATAATATCCCACAAATGGAAAAAGATATTGAGGGGATTACAATTTTAGGTTGTTCTAGACTTCAAGATCTTTCCGTAGGTTCAAAAATCAGGCCAATCGGAGTTCAAACGAAGTCGACACGGCCGTGTCAAGATTGGCCTGAAACCTGATACGGCCGTGTTTTGCAGAAATATTCCAACTCGAACTTCCAACACGGCCGTGTTGAGAATGAACTAGGTTGGACATGGCCGTGTTGAATCAAATTGGGCGAAAAAACAGGGGAAAATAGGGCATACCTACGGGAATTGGCTCCCAAGCCTTCCCACATCAAACCAAGACAAGAATTCACACCAAAACTATCATATATCAAGCATATATCTCACATATATCAATTAGACTTCAATTAGTCCAAGGAACCAAGCACATATCATCAAGAATTCATCTTCCAAACCCCATATATATCATGATATCTAAGTCTCACATTATTCATGAATTCATGCAAGCTTTGGAGTATAAAGATCAAGATCATGCTTCTAATCACAAATAACCAAGGAATTGCATTATAAATCTCAAACCCTTCTTCAATCATAACATCAAGAATTCAATAAAGTCTCAAGCTCTACCTTGAATGAAAGAAAGGAGAATAAATGATGGAGTGATGATGATGATGCTTCAAAGTATGCAAGTTCCCCTTGAAACCAAGCTAGAAATGATGAAATCTCCTCCTCCTCTTCCATGGTGTTTTCATCGTGATTAAGTGTGTGTAATCTTAGATGAAAAATGGATAAATTAATTGTGGGGGATGGATAAGATATTTACATGAGTCAATATATATATATATATATATATATATATATATATATATATATATATATATATAATTAAAGTGGGGAGAAAAGTCTTGCTAATTAAAAGTTATTTGCACACAAGCCCTTGCCTCTTACGAATTTACAAGTTAGGGATGCTTCAACTTGGCATGCATGGTGGATGATTATATAAACATATATATATATATATATATAGCTCTAAAAGAATATGATGAAATGGAGTTGAATATATATATGTTATGCTAAATCACTTAAATAATGCTTGGAGAATTAAATACACACTCACTAAATTGAATTCACGAAGTTATAATTTAAATCATAATTGCAAGTATTCAAATCAAGAAAATTAAATGACGCAAATCAATTAAATATAAACCATGCCATAAATTACAAGATGATAAAATTTCATGTAAACACTTGATCAAATAATTCACAAATATCATGAAATATATAATTGAAAAACTGGGGCGTTACAACTCTCTCCCACTAAAGAGGACCTGGTCCCCAGGTCCATACTCGAGTTCTAAATCTTTAAAACAAGCGGTGAGAGAGCCCCGTCTCTCAAACAAGCAACGAGAGCACCTCGTCTCTCAAACAAACAACGAGAGCACCCCGTCTCTCAAGCAAACAATGAGAGACCCCGTACCTCAAACGAGTAATGAGAGAACCCCTTCTCTCAAACCACAACGAGAGAACCACGTCTCTCAAACAACAAACACACAACCTAAGATCAAGTGAATAAACACTCACACACAGTTCGCCACATAAGGAGCAAGTATAAGAGGTCAAGTATTCCAATTAGTCATACAAACAATTAACGAATACAAAGAACCATAGATGGTAATAATAAAATGCATAGTGCACGTGATATGCATGTTTAGGAGTACCGTTCACCAATGTAATGAACTTTGAAATTGATAACTTTCCAGTATCGTTGCACAGTTTGATTCCTGACTGGCTTGATTTCTCAACATGCCCACTGTATGTATTAACTATCCTCTCAATCTTCATCCCACGATCGAATTCTTTATCTTTTTCGGATACGACAATCCGGAGTTTCAACTATTGAATGTGCACTCGATAACAATCCAACTCACTCCATCCCACAAATTAAAGTTAACCTCCTTCGATGCCCGAGCTAATTGTGTGGCAGCTTGAAGTTTAATTTCTAACCTTATAATAGTGTAACACCTTTTTGCTCCTTTCGCGCAGATCTTGAATGACATTCGCCTTCCTTGTAGAATTCTCATTTATGATCAAAGTATGTCCACTCGACTTGTAGAAAACATTATCTCTCCCATTTCTCATCAAATTTCTTTTCGTTTCAGCTCGACATAAGATATGCCTCCTTATGGCTTTAGAAATCTCCATTTGAGACCTTTAGGCGCATGAGCTTTAAGATATTGAAGATTTCGTTCACATGGTTCTGATAAAGGGAAAGAAAGAACCACCTTTCTTGAAGTTTTCCGGCCGGCTCTCCCCCTTAAGAAAATAAAACATATATATATATATTCCATCTCACTTCTTGAACTTAATCCGAAAATTCCCCCATCCCGGTTGGAACTCGAAACGAATACAAAGTCTACCATCCTTTCTCGAATATTCCCCACCGGTACTTGAAGCACTTAGCTTTTCTGAAATTACTCTCACCTAATTTCACCCGAATCGAGAAGTTCATCAAGTATTAAAATCTTTTAATTCCTTCCCTTTTTTCATTTCTAAGAAATCCCTTAGTTGATAACTCTTGCCTCTTTGTTTCTTCAATTGCAAGTAACCTATGTGATCCCATCAATAACTTTGAAGCCATTTTCCCGATCGACTCCGCTTCTTTGATACAAACGGCGTCAAATCTCCCCACTTGTTTGGACATTTTATCTCATTTTTACTTTTTGAAGTGATTAGTAAGATTAGCAACCCACTTCTTCCACTCCAACTCCTACTGAGTTTCCCGACCTTTCAATTGTTCTTTCTCCTTTTTGTTCCTTACTTTGCAACCCAATTCTTTCCGTATCATACTTCGGTTGTGTCTCGGTTGAAGTAATGCTTGATAGATGAGGTGGAGAGATTTTCTATCAAGAAAACACTTAAAATGCATGTTGGGTTAAGATGTCGATGCACGTATTACACTTATAAATAATTAAAGATGCAACACATCAGACAATTAAGCTCAAATAGAGACGCACATATAAATAAAGGAATTTAAATAATTTAAGCAACGTATGATGCACGTGCCATGAATGCTTTGAACCTGTCACCGTAGCTGCATCCTTTAACATAGCACTTGTTCTTTGTTTTGTTGAATTACGAGCTTGCCTCGAATTTGTTGGTTATTCCTTGTTACCCACGGTCTTCCAATTTTCTTCAAAATCCCCAACATCAACCCGTACGTTTCCATCACTCGAGGATTGAAATTTCTTGAACTCAATTCCATCCCCAAGTATTCCTTCCAATTCATAGATTCTAAGTGTGGTTCGATCCTTCACCTTAAATATCTTCTGGTTCGAAGTTTTCTTATCTCAACTCGTATAACTTGGTAATCAAAATTATGATTCTTGAACCCCAATACTTCTACTTCCGTGAAATTGATAACTAGCCCTCTTTCAAAAAAATAGTCTCTAATTGTTATCCGAAGTCTTCACCTAGCTATCATCTCAATCGAAATCCTCGATTTAATTTGTATAAGTTTAAATAGTCGAACGAACTCACCCTCCAATTGCTTACACTCAAGCACATAGTTTCCTTCTATAAGCTCGTTACCTTCTTTCACCGTTTCCATTTGTTGCTCCATATCTTCCAATTCAACTTCTTCCTTACTCGAAATCCGTAGTGACTTCAATTCCCCTTTTTCTTAATCTCTTCATTCTTTCTTCATCGATCTAACCTCCTCCAAGATTTTCTTCGTTCCATCCCTCGGTTTGCACAACCCCGTTGAGTTTGGTTGACTAACTTAACTTTCGATGTGGCATGGTGTATGTATTAATCTTATGATGACTTAGCATCATCTACCCCAACTCCACCTCTTTGAACTTCTTCAACTTACCTAAAGCTTGTAGGTCATCCCACAACTTGATTTTCGATTCCAATAGTGGAAAATCCTCAACTTTCTCCTAAAATCCTAACCTTAAGTCCCTATTACCCTCGAGGCCTCCTTGGTGATTGAGACCTTGAAACTTAAAACGCTTTCGAGATTTCTTCACTTTGCTTCTAAAATTAATTCGTCTATTCCGGACCTTATCACTCTAAACATAATCCATTAGAGAGAGAACCATAGCTCTTGAATTCTTGTGTGAAGTTCCCCGGTGCATTCCTTGCTAGAAAAAAGGAGCTTGCGATAAATTGAGGTTGTCGTAGAAATTGGTTGTGGTTTGATATAATCTTCATAACCTATAACTCAAAATTAATTCAAGCTAAATGAATGCGGTTAGTACATGCTCATGTCACATAATTAGCATTTAACCACATATTTGATGCAAAATGCAATAATTAATTCAACTAAATTAAAGAAAACACATCAAACATATAAATTCCAAGTCATAGAAGATCAATTAATCATCACGTAGTGACATGTATTAATAAAATGAGCAAGTTATCCAGTAGCTCAAGGATGTTCAGGTAAGTTCAAATAAATTCACATAAGTTCAAGTAGTTCCAAATAAGATGCAAGACTCGCAATTATCAAATAATCCTATGTCGTTCGACCTAGACATGACACGACTCGATGCTAGAACCGCGGTTTTGTAACCGGGCTCTGATACCACCTAAGATGTAGCACCCGGAACGCCGAGATGCCACACCCCCGCACAATAGCTCAGTCCACATACGAAATGGATAATCCGTACATGAACCAAAACTATAGCGAACCGGTGACAGGAGAAAATAAATCACTAGCTAGGTGGGACCAACCCTCAAACCAATCAATCAACTCAGAGTAGTAAAAGCGGAAGCAATAACATTCAATACTTATAGGTACCATACTTACATATCTATTAATAGATACCAACATTTGTTTTTTTTAATACAATATCACCTCGAACGTCAGATAAGGCATACTACAAAATATAACAAGTATCAATACATGAACAAACCGTGAGGTGAAGAGCTAGACCCGAAGAAAAACAAGCTAGACTGTAATTCCCACCTAGCATGAACCTACAAAAACTGAAAAGTTGAGATGTCAGTCCAACACGGACTGAGCGAGGGTATAAATAAATATATGCGCAGTTACCATGCAAATTATAACCTCGGGTAAGGTTTTATAAAGAAAACAATATAAGTTTAAAATAAAGTAGGACTCGCCGAGGTTACAACTAATCAATTTAATAATTCAATCATGATCAATTCAATACGTGGCCCGACGAGTGAGGGAAATTCTCCAACCTTTCACCAAAAGTGTACAATTAACCAGTTATTAATTGATTAGGTGATCAAGCAATACAAATTAGTGCACAATTAGCAATTTCAGTCGATCCTTCTTCCTCCGGATGATGGGGGATTGCAAGGCCCCGCCATCCAATCATGGTGTGCGTCGGGAACATGACTCCCACGCACGGGATTTCTTCTTCCACCAAACCTCCTGGTGGATTCAGAGGTGATCCCACAGTTTATGAGGATAGTGCAAGAGTTACCCGTCAGCCCTTGCTTCCTCGGTTGGCTCAATACACTACCCTCGGGCCCCAATGTGAACATGCTTACTCGCTAAAACAATCAATCAATCAATCAATCCGTTCAATTCATAAAATCCGTTGTAAATCAATAAGATTTGAAAACTATAAATATATATACATTTTGGCCGAAAACACAAATAGGGTTGTAAGGGTTCTACGTATCTAGAATTAAACCTCACCTGACGAGCGATGGGACAAGATAAGGCTACAAGACAATGCCCACACGATCCATGATCTCCGCCCTGGAGAAAAAACTGGACAAGAAAGGGAATGTGGGAACCCGTGAGACATGACTCAATATGAGACCAAGTAGGACGCACGACAATGCTCATGTAAATAAATAAAACCAAGAAATCAATTAACACTAAGCATGTATAAACACCAATTAACACCTAAGAGTTGAAATTACTAACAAGAAATCATGTATTCATATTATTCAATTATTTCAAGTTCAATTCATATAAGGCATGAAGTCACACAATAACGTTTGAGAAATTAAGTACCAAGAAGTGTCAAGTAGGATCATACTTATCAATTAATCAAGCATATTTATCATATAAGTCACATATGGGAGCCAAGAGAGTGAAAGGAATGCAATAAAGAAGGTTTTGGTGAAGTAAGACAAAAACGGGCAATTTCCGGAAATGCACACGTTATAGGAAAACTGGAATATCTTGAGATATAGAAGTTGGAATAAAGTTTTTCTTATTGGAAATGAAACTAGATACATAGGGATTTCCGAGGATATATGGCTCGTTTTCTAGTTCAAAGCGAGGAGAAAATGGCGTAGGCTTGAAGTTGGATGATTGCAGTTTGTCGGTAAAGCAGCGACACCAAAAACAATTGATAATATCTCACAAATGGAAAAATATATTGAGGTGATTCAAATTGGAGGTTGTTCTAGACTTCAAGATCTTTCTGTAGGTTCAAAAATCAAGCCAATCAGAGTTCAAACGAAGTTAACACGGCCGTGTTAAGATTGGCCTGAAACCTGACACGGCCGTGTTGTGCAGAAATATTCCAACTCGAACTTCCAACACGGCCGTGTTGAGAATGAACTAGGTTGGACACGGCTGTGTTGAAGCAAATTGGGTGAAAAAACAGGGGAAAACAGGGCATACCTATGGGAATTGGCTCCCAAGCCTTCCCACATCAAACCAAGACAAGAATTCACCCCAAAACTATCATATATCAAGCATATATCTCACATATATCAATTAGACTTCAATTAATCCAAGGAACCAAGCATATATCATCAAGAATTCATCTTCCAAACCCCATATATATCATGATATCTAAGTCTCACATTATTCATGAATTCATACAAGATTTGGAGTATAAAGATCAAGATCATGCTTCTAATCACAAATAACCAAGGAATTGCATTATAAATCTCAAACCCTTCTTCAATCATAACATCAAGAATTCAACAAAGTCTCAAGCTCTACGTTGAATGAAAGAAAGGAGAATAAATGATGGAGTGATGATGATGATCCTTTAAAATATGCAAGTTCCCCTTGAAACCAAGCTAGAAATGATGAAATCTCCTCCTCCTCTTCCATGGTGTTTTGATCGTGATTAAGTGTGTGTAAGTGTGTGTAATCTTAGATGAAAAATGGATAAATGAATTGTGGGGGATGGATAAGATATTTACATGAGTCAAGATATATGTATAGATATATATATATATATGTATGTATACATTATATAGTTAAAGTGGGGAGAAAAGTCTTGCTAATTAAAAGTTATTTGCACATAAGCCCTTGCCTTTTACGAATTTCAAGTTAGGGATGCTTCAACTTGGCATGCATAGTTGATGATTATACAAACATATATATATATATATATAGCTCTAAAAGAATATGATGAAATGGAGTTGAATATATATATGTTATGCTAAATCACTTAAATAATGCTTGGAGAATTAAATACACACTCACGAAATTGAATTCACGAAGTTATAATTTAAATCATAATTGCAAGTATTCAAATCAAGAAAATTAAATGACGCAAATCAATTAAATATAAATCATGCCATAAATTACAAGATGATAAAATTTCATGTAAACACTTGATCAAATAATTCACAAATATCATGAAATACATAATTGAAAAACTGGGACGTTACAGCCGTTCCCTACAGTGAAAGGGCCGTTCCTATCCTTCCCGAGACCTGGGAGTTGCTACTGCTTCTCTTTTGCTTAATTATTCACTTTTATGCCTTTAATTGTTAATCTTTTGCATGTTAGATGTTATAACTTGATTTTAATTGCTTGATAAATTGTAAATAATTGTAATATGCTATAATTTGTAATTTATATGACATATTTGATAACATTACGCATTCAAGCATGAATCAGGGATTTTGCCGAGCGTCGTCTTTGGTTCATATAGAGTCTAAGTCTTGGGCTTTTCGTGTTTTCTTTTCAGAGGAGGTTCCCATTGGCGAGCCCGAGGCATAGTTTGTTCACTTCCACTCCTATTTTGCTAAGCACAAGGTGAGGTTTAGGAATTTTGTATAGTTAAAGACCTAAAGCCTTATGTGATGTTTTCGAGCCGCGCATGTGATTATATATTTTGTATATAAATAAATGCGTGTTGAATAGAATATGTTTATGATCTTGTGAACAAGTTTGATTTCTTGAAAAGTATTAGATAAGCTTATGTAAGCTAAGTTTGGAAAGTCTTTTCTGTTCAAGTTTAGCGAGATTTTCCATGAAAGATTTTGTATGAAAGGTTATGTGTATGTGAATGTGGATCCAAGGAGCTATGGGTAAGGAGCCCTTGGGACGGTTTTGGGCCGTCGAGGTAAAGCTTGTGCATAGTCTCCATCCGATGAATCACACGCGACCCCAGGAGCTATGGAAGGTGTGATATTTCGATGCCTTCGGTGTGAAAACCGGGGAGGACACATTGTGGGTTAGCTACCCCTCGTGAGTTTGTATATGTTATGGATAGATAGGGCCACCGGTGGCTCTTCTATCATCGGAGTAGTGGTTGGTTATGTTATGATTTATGTTTTGATTTGTCCTGAGGAGTAAAGGTTGGAAGCTCGTTCTCGCCGAGCATGTGATATGTTATGTTTGGGAAGTATGAATCGGGATAGAGTTTGTGAAAAGGATTCTAAGTATTTATGTTTGTTTTGAAAGCTTTAGTTTGTAAAACCTATTCCGGTTCATAAATCCACCTTTTGTTATGTGCTTTGCTTTATATATATATATAGGGTGTGGGTGTGCGTTAGCCCCCTCACTCAGTCAGTTGACTCACCCCTTGTTTACACTTTTAGTTGCAGGTTTTTGGGAACTTGAGCTAGGTGGAGAAGTGTGTCTACCGTTGAACTTGTCGGTCTAGGTCTTGTTAGATGCATTTACTTCCATGCACTTTATATCATTTTGTATCGGTATAGTTATGGTTTGTAGATTCAAATACTTATGTTTTGTTTGAGCCGTGATGGCATTTGTAAGGGGATTAAATGTTGGTATCTTTATGTAAATACAATATGGAAATATTTAAATGATGGTACCTATATGTATTTATGTGATGTATCTACTATTTGTTGGGTTTAATTTATTCGCTTCCGCATACTCTGGTTTTGGTTTAGCTCCGCCTAGCCTAGAGAGTGTGTTGGTCTCTCGTTCGCTATGATTCGGATCCGGGTACGGACTTTCCATTTCGTGTTCGGGTTTGGATTCTAGTGTGGGGGATGTGGCCCTACGTGTGGGTGCTACAGGGAGTTATGATAAATGTATGATATGTGTTTGATATGATGCTTGAATGACTTGTGCTAGTTCTTAGTGTGCAAACTGGTTTGAATTGAATTGTGAAGGCCTGATCACCCTTAGCATAATCTAGGATTACCGGAGAATCGAGAGGTTAATGGTAATTGAGATGGTTTTCATAACTAGTAGATTGTATAAATGCAAAGAGATTTGGTTCTGGTCTGTACAACAGTAAATCTTCTTCCATGCCAAGCCGCTAGAATAGGAATTGCACTAGTCTTGGTCTTGTTGGTTTATAATTAATACATTGATGATTGCGAGAGCAACGTTGAGCTTAATTAAATACATGATTATACCTTGAGAGAGGATATTTCATATATAAGGGACTAGGTTATAGGATTGCACTTGTCAAACAAGTATTGTATTGAATCCTGAATGCATAAGTCATTACTTCCCTACCTATTTAGTCTACTGAGTTTAATCCGTGTTTAAGTGTGTTCTTTGTGTTTTCTTAGAGTTAATTACTTCATTTTTGTTCTAGTAGGTAGATATAACAACTTGAATTCATTCGGTCTTTAGATTAGAAAGAAGTGTTGAGTAGTGATTGATTTCCCTTCCCTGTGGGTACGATCCTATTGTGCTACGCGTATATTAAGTGTACACTTGCACGATTGGTTTTAACTTAGTGAATCTAAACCACAACATCTTACCTAGCAAGTAATTCAAAGTCTTGGAGGATTTGGAATTCTTGGAGAGCAAGACAAAGGGGTTCAAACCCCCTAGCCTATTTAAGGGTGGGGTTCGAACCCCATGGGAAGTTGATAGACAAAATTCTCCAAATCACTATACACAATCCCCTAGAGCCTGAACACTTAATATAGTACAAGCATCCTCCCTATTCAGATCATGATCGAGGTTGGTGTGGATTATTACTCTAGAGGACTGTGATTTCGGAGTCTTGAAGATTCGAAGAAGTTTGAGGGACTTACCGCTTGAAGTGCGTTTTAGGGCGGCTCAAAACGTGTCAAGAAAGCGTCGATCTAAGTAAGTCTCATGAATCCTTATGAATCATGAATAGGAATTGCAAGTCTAGATCTTGCATTTCGGAAAATTTTTTAAATTTCGCTGCATTACTGTTTCGTTTTTCCCAACAAGTCGATGAGTCCAAAAGACAATGGGTGTGTCGAATTGACTCGTTTGAGACTTGCTTGTGTGATCACGCCCTTAAGAAGGATCACCTTATTTCATAGGGTGTAAAGTGTATAGTCGATACGTGCATGATACATGAGAGTGCTCGTTTGATTTCAACGAGTATACTGAGGTGTCCCGTGAGAAGATTCCTAAATGGGAAAAAAGTTTCTATTTCTAGAAATAGAAACTTCCAAATTAGGAAATATCTTACAAGTCATTGATGTGATTCAGTAGTCCTTAGACTTGAGATTCCATCGATTCAGTAATAAGAAAATAAATCTTAATTGCTAATATAGCTTAATTGAAAAGGGGATCAATAATCCGTTAACAAACCGTAAAAGATGAAAACTTCACTTTTTTAATTTAGAAAACTGTTGTGATTTTAAGTTAAACCAATCGTGCAAGTGTATATGAAAAATATACGCGTAGCATAACAGGATCGTACCCACAGGGAAGGGAAATCAATCACCACTCAATATCTCTTTCTAATCTAAAGACTGGACGAATTCAAGTTGGTTATTAATCTACTAAAACGAAATTGAACAATTAACTAGAATAAAACACAATTAACTAATTAACACATGTGGATTAAATTCAATAAACTAATTAGGCTGAGGAGTATTAACTATGCATTCACGATTCAATATAATACTCGTTTGACAAGGGCAATTCTACAACCTAGTCACTTAGATTCATATTATCCTCCTCCAAGGTATAAAAAAGTGTTCAACTAATTTCAACGTTGTTCTCACAATGATCAAGACTAGTGCAATTCAAGTTCTAGCGGTTTGGCATAGAATAAGATTTACAAGTTGTATAGGTTAAGTAACAAATCTCTTTGAACTCTAAAGCTACTAGTGATGAAAACGATCTCAATTACCATTAATCTTCCGATAATTAGGTAATCCTAGATTATGCTAAGGTTGGCCAAATGGTTGCAATTCAATTCAAACAAGTTTTCAAACCTAAGAATTAGCACAAGTCATTCAAGCATTATATCAAACACTTAGCATGCATTCATCATCACTCCCTTAGCCCCTAGGGGTTTAGCTACTCATAATTAACTCAAAACTCATAAAACTAAAGGAAATTGCATTAAAGAAATTCATGTTCATCAAGTCGAAACAAACTCTCAAAAACGAAACCCTAAACATTCATAAATTCTTGAAAACGAATCTAAACATGTAAAACAAATTAAAATGAAACTTAGAGGAATTAGTTCGATGATTAAAACGATAAATAAAACCGAAAAAACTGAAATTGTTTGAAGAACTATTCCTTTCGTCTTCTGGAAACTCTCTGGAAAACTCTTTCCGAAGCTCTATATCTCTCTCTCAATGCTCGGTTACGAACTCCAGAAGAGACCCTTAAAAATACTCCAAATCGCGCATATATAGCTGAACAAAAACTCTCTCGCCGCCCTAGGTAACGGGCGTTACCATTCCAAGCACATCTTTCATTAACGCCCGTTACTAACCAAAAATCGTTCCGTACTTTTGTTAGTGGTAACGGGCGTTATCACTTTTACTCTGCCCAAGGGTAACGGGCGTTACCCCTTCTGCTCCAAAGCTCCTCGCTTACTGCCTCTGGTAACGGGCTTTACCAGAGTTGCTCTTCTAGGGAGTAACGGGCGTTACTCCCTTAATTCGCCAAAAGGTGACCCCCTGCCTCCTTAATGGGGGTCAACAAAATTGTTCTTCCAAAGAGTAACTCCTATTTTGTCCGAAAATTCGTGAATTTGCCTCGTTTCGCTGTTTCTCAACTCCAAGTTCCTAAACACCTAAATAGAGCAACATAAATACATAAACGCATCAAACGACATAAAATAAACTCTAATTAACGCTCAAATTCATAAGAATTTTACACTCAACAAATTCCCCCACACTTGCTTATTGCTTATCCTCGAGAAATACGAAAATAAAGAAAACACATCCCCAGTAAACCTCGGCTTCAAAGCAATTATCGAACCTTCACTTAAACAAGTCTAGCTCATCAAATCAAGTACTCATAAACACAATATCATAAAAAATAGTATGGAAAGTATACCCTCGTGTAGTGTGTGATTTCGAACGAAACAATGTACAAAGACTAGAATGAAAAATTCACAACTTCCGCCTAAGTTCCAATCATCAACTTCAGAATACACTCTTCGCACCTATCTCCACTAATGGAGTTAAATCAAGACTTAGGATCGGTAGGTCTTTCGGGCTTGTAATGTAGGCTTTGGGTAAGGTTATGGAGTTTTTGGATCAAGTGACTACTTACCAAGCTTACATCATTCAATCTTTACACACGCGCGACACTTTCGTTCGCTACTAAACACTCCCCCCACACTTAGACATTTACATCCCACTCTTTCAATTTCACACTTTGCATAATTTTCTTTTTTCTTTTCTTTTGCTCTTTCCTCTTTTTTTTTTTTTTCATATCTTTTCTTTTCTTTTTTTTTCACAGCTTCCTCTCGTTCTTTTTCTCTTTTTACATAAATCTCTCAATTTCAATCACAAGAACAATCACGAGGGAGTTCAAAGATAGATATTCACTATAAATCAAACGAGCAAGCCTTGTTGTAAAATTAACAACAATTAGGCTTTTGGCTTGTTGTAAAATTCACTATACTTTTGTTGTGCATTTGGCTTATAATGTGGCTACAAAAATCTTTGCACAACAATTAGGCTCAGATACAACGGTGAGTTGGAGCACTACTATGGAAGATTCCTGATCAACGGTGAACGATATATCAAGCATTCATGTCATATACATACACGTAACATGACTTTATATTTTATGATGATTAGTGCTTTGATCGTTGTTGTATTAATTGCTTCTTGTGTGCTTGTGTGTAACGTGACTATATTTTGTGTGTTGGTGCTTGCTTTTGCCTTAGGGTGTTGTGTTTAGAGTTTCTCTTTCTTTGTGTTTGAGAGACGGGGTTCTCTCGTTGTTTGTTCGGGAGACGGGGTTCTCTCGTTGCTCGTCTGAGAGACGGGGTTCTCTCGTTGCTTGTTTGAGAAACGGGGTTCTCTCGTGCTTGCTTGCTAGTAGCTTAGTTTTTGAGTGAGTAGTTCCGGTGAGTTAAGGGTCGTGACTTACAGCTTTGAAGACCCTTTGCTACTTCAAGACCATTTCCGAACTAATTCCTGACGGGGAGTCGCAAACCCGCGTGGGACGAACATGGAGAAGTTGTGCTTAGAGTCCAGAACTCAAGGCATTGGACCTGAGGACAGGTCCTTCTTAAGGGGGAGAGGTTGTAACGCCCTGTGTTTTCGTTGTACAGGTACAAGACACACACATCTCCATCTTTTCCCCTCATCATCTCAATCCAACCAAGGAAGCTAGGAGCCAAGTATCTTCATCCATCTTCACAAGAATGAAGCCTTGCACTCTCTTCTTTTCATCTCCTCCATCTCTTTCCCCTTTTCAAGGTAAACTCATGCATATTTCTTGATGAATTCTTGTATAATGTTAGGGTTTATTGATTCTTATGCTTTCATGAGTTAGTATGAAGTATACATATGGTGATTTTGAGTTGATATATGTATATATATCTTGAGTTTCATGAAACTTGGTCCTTGGATGATCATTTGGCACTTTGAGGGTTTCTTGATGCATTTTGATTGAAACAAAAGCATGCTTTCTTGGATTAAATGTGGCCTAAATGGTGTATCTTGTGTTTTGATGTATTTGTGAGTTATTTTGGTTGGGAGGATGATTTGGGGTGATTTTCGAACCACCCCTTCGAGCCATATTTGATCCCCTGCTCTTTTTTCGGACAGAACATACCCAAATGGGCGTTTGGGTTCTCAGTTCATCCACCAAACGCCCGTGTAGAAAGCTACTGCCTCATCCGAGCCTTTTCAAACGCCCGTTTCTGCTTTCATACTAATTTTCAAATGGGCGTTTCACCCTCATACGAACTCCGATTGACCTGATTTTTGAACCGAAGGAAACCTATTTAAGACTAGAACACTCTCCAATTGGAATAATCTCAATACCATTTCTATTTTGTGAGTTATAATCAATTCATTTTGGTGTCGCCTTTTTACCGGAAACCTATTTAAGTCTAGAACTTCGGACCTACTCCATTTCCTCCTTGCTTTGAACAACGATTCGAGCTATATATCATATTAAAGGTCTATGTGTCTACTTTCATATCCAAGAAACAAAACTCAATTCCCACTTCTCAAACTCAAGATATATCCATTTTCCTACAGCTTGCGCATTTCTGAAAATTGTCCGTTTTTGCCAAGCTTCACCAAAACCCCTCATATTGCATTCCTTTCACTTCCTTGGCTCCCGTATGTGACTTGTATGAATTTTATTCTTGCTCAATTGATAATTATGTTATGACACGATACACCACTTCATAAGCATTGCCGTGCGTCCTATTTGGTATCATATCGAGTCTTATCTCATGAGTACACATTGTTTTCTTTCTTGTACAGCTCATCTCCAGGGTGGAGATATCATGATCCAATAGGCACCGACATAGCTCTTGCTCTTGTATTGTCGCTTGTCAGGTGAGGGTGTTTTCGTTCTAGTTACATATAAAACCCTACAACCTTTATGTGGTAAGCTTTGGCAAAAAACCTAAAGTATATATATATATATTGATTTCAAAGTAAAGTCATCGAGTAAATCTTTATCGAGTAAATCATTCCTCAAGAATTATGAAATTAATTAAGGTTATTATGATCATGACTTAAATATTTTGGCGAGATTATGCACATTATGCACATGTTATTGGGCCCCGAGAAAATATGTGAATGGAGACCGGTTCGGCATCGGGCTGACCTATAACTAAACCATTGCACAAAGTACTCATTGAGAATCTCTCACGCGACCGTGTAGTGTAGAAGGTGAGTTATTCTTGAGCAGATGGTGTTACCCCATCGAAGGAGCGGGTAAGAGTCATGAGCCCCGTCTCGATATAGTATATTATTAGATGGTTCGGGTCTGCAGGCCCGACCATCACGGAGAGAGAAGGTTGGAAATTATTTTATGATTATGATTATGTTATTATGATTATGCACCGTGCGGTAAGGCCGGAACACGGATTGCCCAAACAATTATGTCTCATGTATAAGACTCGTATGTATTAGTATGTATTGCATGATCACGTATTCAAAAGTATTATGTCATGCTTATTGTACACGGTCAGAGTTTGGTTGGAGAATTATGCACGCTCACTCGTCGAGCCATTATAATTATTCATGAATTATGAACTTAAGGAATTTAATATGAATTAGTCATAAAGTCCGAGCACTGCTTATCTATTTTCTGACCCTTCGCGGGAACTAACTTCACTTAAAACGTTGCTCGTGATTTATGACTTGCACGCGCATGTTTCTATATATATGTATAGCTCCTGCTCACTCAGTCTTCTAGAGACTGATCCCTCTTTTCCCACTTTTCCAGTTCCTTGCAGGTTTGCTAGGCGGGAGTCAAGTCTTAGTGGTAGTCTCGAGTCTCACTTGTGCACTCGAGTTACATTTTACATGTTTATTATGTTAAATTGTATCATGTATTTAAATGGGCCTGTGTGCCAACGCATGATTTATGGATTATTGAGTTATGGATTATTCGGGACAGGTTGCATGTGTAGTTGAACCCGTTGTTAGGTGCATGTTGAATTTAATTTACTTTTTGAATGATGAGGTATGAAGCCATTGTTGGAATCCATTATGGTTAACTTTATTAATTCCACATCGCACGATTTTGATTCTTGATTAATTGCTAGGTGTTCTTTTATTTTTTCACCCGTTCGCTATGAATCCGATTCGTGTATGGACTTTCCATTTCATGCGTGGACTATGTAACGCCCCGACTTTTCAGACGTAAAGGTACGACGTATGTGTTTACAAACTTGCACGAAGTAATTATTTTTTTACGTGTGTTATATTTAATTTTATTATAAATTGTTATTATTTTATTTTATTATATTTTATTTTGATTTAATATTATTTCAAAATATTTTGTTATTTTAAGTATTTATTTTAAATTAATGTTAATTTAATGATTAATGTTAATTAAGTGTTATGCTAATTAATCATGCTTAACCATATTAATTAATTTTTATAATATCCGTTGATTTTAAATTTTATTTAATATTAGAATTTAATTTATTTGGTTTAATTTTTATTATGCATGGAATTTTATGAATATGTGCATGGTGGTTGAATTTGTGCATCGTTCTTTTATGAAATGATATCGAAATGTCGTCAAATTTTAGTATGTCGTAAATATATGTGTTATGATATTTCCTATATGCTCGGTTTATGTTTTCGAATTCATTCGATATGTTAACGAATTTAATTTGAATCGTGGAACCAAATCGGGGGCTAACGAGCACTTAGCGTATCCTTGGTTCCGTATTTAATATCTTGAGCTCGGGAACTCGGATTCGAGTTCCGTCAACTCCGCTGAACTCGTAACGAAAATTCGAGTTTAGTAAACTTAGCCTTATATTTTTCCAAAGTCACTTGAACCTCCGAAATCCAACCGAAAAATGAAACGGCGACCAAACTGACTTTGCTGCACTAAAATGGCCATATCTCACCCAAACTTTAACCAAAGTAACCATGGTTTGATTCTATTGAACCCTAACTTAACCACCTAACCAGATATATAATGCCCTAACTAAACCAACCCTCACACAATCCACAAATCTCAGCCAAATTCACTGAAATTCCAGTCATTCCCGTAACCCAGCATTCCTTGGAGATTTTGGAGCTCAAATCTCATCCAATCTTCATCCAATCAACAAGGTAAGCTTCGGGTTGTAATATATGTTCATTCCTGATCATTTTCATCCTTTTATCCCCAAATTTGATCATGGTTTCATGAGTTTTTGGATGATCTTGCAATATAATAGGTTTGGGGCAAATTTGATGATCTTATTCAATTCTTGATGGTTTTGATTGATTCCAAGCTTGAAAATGATTGTTTTGACATCCTCTTCTCATTTATGATCATTGATTTCATTGTGGTTGATGTATTAATGAGATATCATTTATGGCACTTTGAGAAAATTTTCATGTAATATCACGTATGCCTTCTTTCCATGTTTGAGCTCTTTTGGGACTGATTTATATGTCATATTGGTGTTGTTTTGCTGCACATTTGATAGCCTAATTGACATGAACTTGTTCGGATTAATGGAGATCAGTCATGCCCTGTTTTTCGTGGAATACTTGCCCTGTTTTGAGCTGGTTTTTGTTGTTGTGTTTCTGCCTTGCTTTTGCTGTCAGTTTTAGTGGCTTGTCAGAGCTATTTTGTGCTGCATTTCATACCTTCTTATTGCTGCATTTCATACTTTGGTTGCTGCCTTCTTGCTGCGTCTTTTGCTGTCAAAACCAGGGGTTTTATGTGAACAGCTGCATGCATTTGACACGGGTGTGTCAACCTTTCCCTTCCAGCATGAAACGGGGGTACAACATTGTCCGGTCCTTTCTGTACCGAGACATGGGGGTGTCCCGGTTTGTTCTATATTGGTGACACGGGCGTGTCACCTTCTGAATCCAAAACTTAAGCCTACGATATATACTAATGTTTGCATGCATGTGAGTTTGGTTTGATGCATAAGCTTGCTTGCATTTTCAGAATTAGTTGCATGCATAATGTTGTTGCATGCTGCTGTACGTGTATGTATTATATATATATATATATATACAATATAATATAATATATGTATATATATTTAGTTATATATTTATATATGTTTCTTAAATATTAAATAATATTGGATTTAATTGAACTATAGAATTTAATTGTTACGTATTTCATGTTTTATTTAAATTTCGATATTAAATTGAATGTATTTAATTGTTTATTTTCTAATTTTAAATGTGATTTAACTTGTGCTATGATTATATTTAAATTTCTTGAATTGAATTGATTGGAAATGTGGAATTTTGAATTCGAATGAAAGTGAACGAATGATTGAACGACTTGAATATATGATTTAAATTCCTTAATAGTGCACATGAACATTTTCATAACATAATCTTATCTTTTATATATTAATATCATGATCATTACATTGCCGAGCGTCTTCTTTTGTCATTTTGAGTCTTATATCTTTCTTTTGTACAGATTCAGGTTTGGTCGGAGACGAGGGCGAGCACTGAGATGCTTGTGCCTTTCTTTTTGCGTTTTAAAAAGGTAGGTTTCTCTTCTAATAGTTAAAGTGACCCGATATATCCCTTACGTGAAATGTTTTAAGCCAAAATAGTATATTTATGTATATCGAGTCCTTTTGAGTAAATGATTTCAAACGTATGACCCCTTTTGTATTTTTGAAACCCTACCTTATGATTTTGGCGAGTGCATGATATGAATTGAACACGGGCCCAGGGACTTAGTGTATGTGGCTATCCGGGGAGGCAAGGGCAGACGGTGATCCCATATACTAGTTCCAACCAATTTACGGCGAAACGGACCACGTCAAGGAGTTTTTGACGAGGAAACGCTAACCGGGCTTTGAGGACTCATGAACCTGATAGCCGCATTGATATGATTAGGTGGTCGGGCCTTGCAAACCCGTCCACCACCCGGAGGAAGAAGGTGTATATGAATGATTATGATCATGATATATATGAGCACAAAAGATTTATGTGTGATAACGAACAATTCATGTTATGATTACACGAGCTGTTGGTTGGAGATTGTGTACGCCCGCTCGCCGGGCTATAAAACTTTATGAGCAATTATGAATGAATATGAATGTCGTAATCCCGTTGATGTTTTCTTTTGTTTTAACCACTTGGGAAATTCTTATCAAACTTCACATGGGATTAGGGCTTGCATGAGTGTGTTTAAATTATGCGATATTATATTCTATACCTCGTTTTATACCCACCAGTCTTCTTTAGACTGAACCCGGTTTGTTTTCAGTTGTTTTGTGCAGGTATAGGAGTGCTAGGCGGGAATACAAGTCGTCTAGGTTTTGCATTGTTGTTTAGCAGTTCTTTTCAGTCTCATACACTCATACTCTTATTGCTATTTTATATATGATCATAGTATGGAGCGTTATGATTTTGTAGGCCGTGTGGCCTTGGATACTTGAAGGATTTTGTATATCTATTTTGGAGCATGTTGGCTCATTATATATATTATATGTTGATCTTGCTTCCGCGTTTCATTATAACTCTGATTTTATATTATCTTGAGTTTGAATGGTTTAAGGGTTAGTCCCGCCTAGCATAGCGTGTGTGTTGTGTCCCCATTCGCCGTGGATTTAGCACGTGTATGGAATTCCATTTCATATACGGGTCGGGTCTCAGGTGCGAGGGATGTTGTACCTTACGCTCGGGTGCTACATCCTTATGTGGTATCAGAGCTTAGGGTTGCAAAACCCGGGCTCTCGTGTCGTGTTGAGTGGGTTAAGTTGTTCGGCTTTAGGAACAACTTGTCAATGTGTTGCATATGCATTGTTTACGTGCTTGTGTGCTTTAAATTTTGAATTTTGATTGAATTAATTGCATTTGCATGCATGGACTAAAAATAGCATGCATTTCAGTGTTTCTTGGACAGGATGCCTCCACGTAGACACCGTGAGAGATCTCCAGGGCGCCGCCGTCATCGTGACCGATCCCCTACGCCTCAACCACAACCACAAGCGCCTCCAATGGATATGGGGAACTTCATGGAAGCAGTTTTTAATTATGTCGAGCATAGGAGGGCTCAAGCTCCCCCACCACAGCAAGTAGAACAACCGGCTCCTCCACCAAACCATAATAATAGAGATCCTCATGGGGTGTTTCTGAGCTACAACCCCCCTCGGTTTTCCGGTTCCATTGATGATGCAGTCTCGGAGGGTTGGTTGATTCGATTGGAGAGGATTTCCGGAGTCCGACAGTTTACTACGCAAGAAAAGGCTCAATTTGCCATATTTCAATTAGATAGCGATGCTTATGAGTGGTGGGAAAGAACAAGGGAGAAACTCGAAGTGGATTAAGAGGAAATTACATGGGAGGTCTTCAAGAGAGAATTTCGAGAGTGTTTCGTACTGGAGGTAGTAAGAGAGAGGAAGGAGCAGGAGTTTATGGACTTGAAGCAAGGCACCCGTACGGTGACTCAATATCTCGCCGTATTTAACAGGCTTGGAAAATATGCCCCTCATGTCACCCGGGATGAGAAGAGAAAGTCGAGGAAATTCATTGCGGGATTAAGACAAGATTTGAGACATGGTCAGGCGGATCACAACTTTGAGTCGTTTGCCGACACCGTGCAAAGGGCTTTGGTTCAAGAGGAAGAGTTCAAGAAGAAGGATCCGGTTTTTAGAGCGGAAGAGGTTCCGGATCGAATTCGGGGAAGAGACCGATGATTCAAGCTACTCCCCCTCCTAAAGGTCCGTTTAAGAAGCCAAGAATGGGAGGACCAACTCCACCGGTTCTAAAAACTTTGCCTGTACCAACGAGAGATCGACAAGGTCCGAGTGAGGCGAGATTGGCTCAAGCTCCTTGTACATATTGTGGAGGACCAACTCACAATTTCTATAATTGTCGGAGGAGGTTAAATTTGTGTCTCATATGTGGGAAGGGTGACCATATGGCTGATACTTGTCCTGACAAGGACCCCGGATTTCAAAAACGAGTTCAAAGGCCAATGATCCCGGCTCGTGCTTATGCCCTCGAGGGTGAGGAGCAAGATGCAGAGATTGATCCTACAGCTGTGGTGGAAGGTACTCTATGCATACATAACATGAACATTCATGCACTCTTTGATCCGGGTGCCACGCATTCATTTATTTCTTGTGATTTAGTTGCCACTCTGTGCTTGCCTGTTATTTGTTTATCTTCTTGTTATTTGGTGAGTTCGCCACTTGGTGGGAGTCTTCAGACAGATCAGTTGGTTCGGGAGTGTTCAGTTCTGATTGAAAGGAAAGAATATTCGGCTTATTTAATTGTTATGCCTATGAAGAGGTATGAAGTTATCTTGGGTATGGACTGATTGTCCAAGCATCGGGCCAATGTTGATTGTTTTGCGAAGAAGGTGATTTTGGGTAATGAAATTGGTGATTGGTAGTGGCTCACGATCGGTACCTCTCTTGTCTTATATGGAAGCTCACAAGTTGATGAGAGAAGGAGCAATGGGATTTATTGCGTATCTTCTCAATAGGCCGAAAGATCAAGTCAAGTTGGAGGATACCGCGGTTGTTAAGGATTTTCCCGATGTGTTTCCGGAGAATTTGAGTTCTTTACCACCAGACCGTGAGATCGAATTTGTTATCGACTTATATCCGGGATCCAAACCGTATTCTAAGACTCCGTATCGGATGGCACCGGCCGAATTGAAAGAGTTAAAGATTCAATTAGAGGAATTGCTCAAAGTTGGATATATTCGGCCAAGTTCGTCACCTTGGGGTGCTCCGGTTCTCTTCGTTAAGAAGAAAGATGGAACCTTAAGAATGTGTATAGATTACCGGGAGCTTAATCGGATGACTGTAAAGAACAAGTATCCTTTGCCCCATATTGAGGATTTATTCGACATGTTACAAGGTTCGGGAGTATATTCAAAATTGGACTTGAGACAAGGATACTATCAATTGAAGATCCGGGAAGAGGACATTCCGAAGATGGGATTTAATACCCGGTATGGACACTATGAGTTCGTAGTGATGCCTTTTGGACTGACTAATGCTCCGGCTGCTTTTATGGACATGATGCATCGAATTTTCCGGCCCTATTTGGATAAGTTCGTGGTAATATTCATAGATGAAATCTTGGTTTAATCGAGAACTCCAGAGGATCATGCCAGGCACCTCAGAATTGTGTTGGACACCTTAAGAGAACATCGGTTGTATGCTAAGTTTAGCAAATGCGAGTTCTGGATTGAACGGGTAGCATTTCTGGGCCATATTATTTCAAGGAAAGGTTTGGAAGTAGATCCTTCTAAAATTGAGACGGTTATTCAATGGCAAAGCCCGAAAATGCTTCAGAAGTGAGGAGTTTCTTGGGTTTGGCAGGCTACTATCGGAGATTCGTTCAGGATTTCTCAAAGATTGCGGCCCCTTTAACCTGACTGACTAAGAAGACGGTTAAGTTTGAGTGGGACGAGGCATGTGAGGCTAGTTTTCAACTTTTAAAAGAAAAGTTGACCACCGCCCCTATATTAGCGCTTCCTGAAGGTACAGAAGGATATACAGTTTATACGGACGCCTCAAAGGAAGGGTTGGGATGTGTGTTGATGCAGAATGGAAGGGTAATTGCCTATGCCTCAAGGAAATTGAAAGATCATAAACAGAATTACCCCACTCACGAATTGGAATTAGCGGCTGTGATCTTTGCTTTGGGTAAGTGGAGACACTATCTTTATAGAATATCGTTCGAGGTCTTTTCCAATCACAAGAGTCTCCAATACTTATTTTCACAAAAGGAATTGAATAAGAGACAACGGCGTTGGATGGAACTTTTGGCGGATTATGAGTGTACAATCCGATACCATCCCTGCAAAGCCAACTTGGTCGCGGATGCGCTTAGTAGGAAAGCTAGCGTGTCTAACGTGAAAGTGGAAATTAAAGATGAGAATGAGATGTTCAAACTGAGGGCTAGTATCCGGAATATTATGGTTCAACCGGATCTCAGGCAGAGACTATTTGATGCTCAGAGGATTGATCCCGAGGGGCAGGAATTAGCTGAGAAAGCTCGAGCTAATTCAGAATGTCCGTTTGGGTTTGCTGACACGGGACTTCTAAGATTCAAGAACCGAAGTGTTGTGCCGGAAGAGTTAAAAAGGATTATTCTTGAAGAAGCCCATCGGTCAGGGTATTCAATACATCCCCGAGGGAACAAAATGTATAAGGATCTAAGACAATTTTATTGGCGGAATGGTTTGAAACGGGATGTGATCAACTTTGTGAAGCATTGCATGACCTGTCAAGTGGTTAAGGCAGAACACCAAAAGCCATCGGGGCTACTTCAACCTTTGCCTATCCCGGAGTGGAAATGGGAACAAAAATGCCATGGATTTTGTTTCGGGATTACCAAAAGTGAGAGGCGGTTTTGATGGAATTTGGGTTATTGTGGACAGGTTGACTAAATCAGCTCATTTTCTTGCTATCAGGATGTCCGATAAAATGAGTAAATTGGCTAAGAGGTATAATGATGAGATTTTCAGGCTCCATGGTGTACCTGTTAGCATTGTCTCGGATCGGGATCCCAGATTTACTTCACGGTTATGGCAAGAATTAAAAGAGGTGTTTGGGAACAAGGCTTCAATTCAGCACAGCTTTCCATCCTCAGACCGACGGACAATCAGAAAGGTTGATTAAGTATCTGGAGGACATGTTGAGAGCATGTGCATTGGACTTTCAAAGCTCGTGGAATGAACAGTTGTCGTTAATTGAGTTTGCTTACAACAATAGCTATCAAGCCTCGATTGAAATGGCCCCTTATGAAGCTCTTTACGGACGTAAATGTCGATCTCCGTTGTTCTTTGACTTGGAGGAATGGAATTGGACCAAGCAGGAAGGTGTTAAAAGAGGGGAGAAGAAGGAAAAACCCTCTAAGGCTGTACAAGAGGCTATTGACAAGGTCCAGATAATTAGACAACGGATGGAGGCCGCTCAGGATCGACAAAAGAGTTATGCACACCTTCGGAGAAAGAATTTGGAGTTTGAGATTGGAGATAGGGTTTTCTTAAAGGCATCTCCACGAAAAGGGTTCTCAAGGATTGGAGGAGGAGGAAAATTAAACCCTCGGTATATGGGACCATATGAGATTCTAGAGAAGGTTGGGGATACGGCCTATCGATTGGACTTGCCTCCGAGTTTGATTGGAATTCATAACGTGTTTCATGTTTCACAACTCCAAAAATATTATCGAGATGAGTCCGAGGTTCTACCGGTTGAAGAAGTGGAATTAGAACCGGATCTCACCTTTGTTCAAAAGTCGATTAAGATATTGGATCGAAAATTTCAGGAACTTCGAAATCGGCGTACACCACTAGTCAAGGTTCTTTGGAGAAGTGATAAAACCGGAGAGGCTACTTGGGAGACGGAGGAAAAGATGCGAAAGTTTCACCCCGAATTATTTCCGAGCGAGCAGTGAATCCGAGGACGGATTCTTTTAAGGGGGAGAGATTGTAACGCCCCGACTTTTCAGACGTAAAGGTACGACGTATGTGTTTACAAACTTGCGCGAATTAATTGTTTTTTTACGTGTGTTATATTTAATTTTATTATAAATTGTTATTATTTTATTTTATTATATTTTATTTTGATTTAATATTATTTCAAAATATTCCGTTATTTTAAGTATTTATTTTAAATTATTGTTAATTTAATGATTAATGTTAATTAAGTGTTATGCTAATTAATCATGCTTAACCATATTAATTAATTTTTATAATATCCGTTGATTTTAAATTTTATTTAATATTAGAATTTAATTTATTTGGTTTAATTTTTATTATGCATGGAATTTTATGAATATGTGCATGGTGGTTTAATTTGTGCATCGTTCTTTTATCAAATGATATCGAAATGTCGTGAAATTTTAGTATGTAGTAAATATATGTGTTATGAACATGCCTATATGCTCGGTTTATGTTTTCGAATTCATTTGATATGTTAACGAATTTAATTTGAATCGTGGAACCAAATCGGGGGCTAACGAGCACTTAGCGTACCCTTGGTTCCGTATTTAATATCTTGAGCTCGGGAACTCGGATTCGAGTTCCGTCAACTCCGCTGAACTCGTCACGAAAATTCGAGTTTAGTAAACTTAGCCTTATATTTTTCCAAAGTCATTTGAACCTCCGAAATCCAACCGAAAAATGAAACGGCTACCAAACTGACTTTGCTGCACTAAAATGGCCATATCTCACCCAAACTTTAACCAAAGTAACCATGGTTTGATTCTATTGAACCCTAACTCAACCACCTAACCTGATATATCATGCCCTAACCAAACCAACCCTCACACAATCAACAAATCTCAGCCAAAGTCACTCAAATTCCAGTCATTCCCGTAACCCTGCATTCCTCGGAGATTTTGGAGCTCAAATCTCATGCAATCTTCATCCAATCAACAAGGTAAGCTGAGGGTTGTAATATATGTTCATTCCTGATCATTTTCATCCTTTCATCCCCAAATTTGATCATGGTTTCATGAGTTTTTGGATGATCTTGCAATATAATAGGTTTGGGGCAAATTTGATGATCTTATTCAATTCTTGATGGTTTTGATTGATTCCAAGCTTGAAAATGATTGTTTTGACATCCTCTTCTCATTTATGATCATTGATTTCATGGTGGTTGATGTATTAATGAGATATCATTTATGGCACTTTGAGAAAATTTTCATGTAATATCATGTATGCCTTCTTTCCATGTTTGAGCTCTTTTGGGACTGATTTATATGTCATATTAGTGTTGTTTTGCTGCACATTTGATAGCCTAATTGACATGAACTTGTTCGGATTAATGGAGATCAGTCATGCCCTGTTTTTCGTGGAATACTTGACCTGTTTTGAGCTGGTTTTTGTTGCTGAAGCTGCTGTGTTTCTGCCTTGCTTTTGCTGTCAGTTTTAGTGGCTTGTCAGAGCTATTTTGTGCTGCATTTCATGCCTTCTTATTGCTGCATTTCATACTTTGGTTGCTGCCTTCTTGCTGCGTCTTTTGCTGTCAAAACCAGGGGTTTTATGTGAACAGCTGCATGCATTTGACACGGGTGTGTCAACCTTTCCCTTCCAGCATGAAACGGGGGTACAACATTGTCCGGTCCTTTCTGTACCGAGATATGGGGGTGTCCCGGTTTGTTCTATATTGGTGACACGGGCGTGTCACCTTCTGAATCCAAAACTTAAGCCTACGATATATACTAATGTTTGCATGCATGTGAGTTTGGTTTGATGCATAAGCTTGCATGCATTTTCAGAATTAGTTGCATGCATAATGTTGTTGCATGCTGCTGTACGTGTATGTATTATATATATATATATATACAATATAATATATTATATGTATATACATTTAGTTATATATTTATATATGTTTCTTAAATATTAAATAATATTGGATTTAATTGAACTATAGAATTTAATTGTTACGTATTTCATGTTTTATTTAAATTTCGATATTAAATTGAATGTATTTAATTGTTTATTTTCTAATTTTAAATGTGATTTAACTTGTGCTATGATTATATTTAAATTTCTTGAATTGAATTGATTGGAAATGTGGAATTTTGAATTCGAATGAAAGTGAACGAATGATTGAACGACTTGAATATATGATTTAAATTCCTTAATAGTGCACATGAACATTTTCATAACATAATCTTATCTTTTATATATTCATATCATGATCATTACATTTCCGAGCGTCTTCTTTTGTCATTTTGAGTCTTATATCTTTCTTTTGTACAGATTCGGGTTTGGTCGGAGACGAGGGCAAGCACTGAGATGTTTGTGCCTTTCTTTTTGCGTTTTAAAAAGGTAGGTTTCTCTTCTAATAGTTAAAGTGACCCGATATATCCCTTACGTGAAATGTTTTAAGCCAAAATGGTATATTTATGTATATCGAGTCCTTTTGAGTAAATGATTTCAAACGTATCACCCCTTTTGTATTTTTGAAACCCTACCTTATGATTTTGGCGAGTGCATGATATGAATTGAATACGGGCCCAGGGACTTAGTGTATGTGGCTATCCGGGGAGGCAAGGGCAGACGGTGATCCCATATACTAGTTCCAACCAATTTACGGCGAAACGGACCACGTCAAGGAGTTTTTGATGAGGAAATGCTAACCGGGCTTTGAGGACTCATGAACCTGATAGCCGCATTGATATGATTAGGTTGTCGGGCCTTGCAAACCCGTCCACCACCCGGAGGAAGGTGTATATGAATGATTATGATCATGATATGTATGAGCACAAAAGATTTATGTGTGATAACGAATAATTCATGTTATGATTACACGAGGTGTTGGTTGGAGATTGTGTACGCCCGCTCGCCGGGCTATAAAACTTTATGAGCAATTATGAATGAATATGAATGTCGTAATCCCGTTGATGTTTTCTTTTGTTTTAACCACTTGGGAAATTCTTATCAAACTTCACACGGGATTAGGGCTTGCATGAATGTGTTTAAATTATGCGATATTATATTCTATGCCTCGTTTTATATCCACCAGTCTTCTTTAGACTGAACCCGGTTTGTTTTCAGTTGTTTTGTGCAGGTATAGGAGTGCTAGGCGGGAATACAAGTCGTCTAGGTTTTGCATTGTTGTTTAGCAGTTCTTTTCAGTCTCATACACTCATACTCTTATTGCATATATGATCATAGTATGGAGCGTTATGATTTTGTAGGCCGTGTGGCCTTGGATACTTGAAGGATTTTGTATATCTATTTTGGAGCTTGTTGGCTCATTATATATATTATATGTTGATCTTGCTTCCGCGTTTCATTATAACTCTGATTTTATAATGTCTTGAGTTTGAATGGTTTAAGGGTTAGTCCCGCCTAGCATAGCGTGTGTGTTGTGTCCCCATTCGCCGTGGATTTAGCACGCGTATGGAATTCCATTTCATATACGGGTCGGGTCTCAGGTGCGAGGGATGTTGTACCTTACGCTCGGGTGCTACATCCTTATGTGGTATCAGAGCTTAGGGTTGCAAAACCCGGGCTCTCGTGTCGTGTTGAGTGGGTTAAGTTGTTCGGCTTTAGGAACAACTTGTCAATGTGTTGCATATGCATTGTTTACGTGCTTGTGTGCTTTAAATTTTGAATTTTGATTGAATTAATTGCATTTGCATGCATGGACTAAAAATAGCATGCATTTCAGTGTTTCTTGGACAGGATGCCTCCACGTAGACACCGTGAGAGATCTCCAGGGTGCCGCCGTCATCGTGACCGATCCCCTACGCCTCAACCACAACCACAAGCGCCTCCAATGGATATGGGGAACTTCATGGAAGCAGTTTTTAATTTTGTCGAGCATAGGAGGGCTCAAGCTCCCCCACCACAACAAGCAGAACAACCGGCTCCTGCACCAAACCATAATAATAGAGATCCTCATGGGGTGTTTCTGAGCTACAACCCCCCTCGGTTTTCCGGTTCCATTGATGATGCAGTCTCGGAGGGTTGGTTGATTCGATTGGAGAGGATTTTCGGAGTCCGACAGTTTACTACGCAAGAAAAGGCTCAATTTGCCATATTTCAATTAGATAGCGATGCTTATGAGTGGTGGGAAAGAACAAGGGAGAAACTCGAAGTGGATTAAGAGGAAATTACATGGGAGGTCTTCAAGAGAGAATTTCGAGAGTGTTTCGTACCAGAGGTAGTAAGAGAGAGGAAGGAGCAGGAGTTTATGGACTTGAAGCAAGGCACCCGTACGGTGACTCAATATCTCGTCGTATTTAACAGGCTTGGAAAATATGCCCCTCATGTCACCCGGGATGAGAAGAGAAAGTCGAGGAAATTCATTGCGGGATTAAGACAAGATTTGAGACATGGTCAGGCGGATCACAACTTTGAGTCGTTTGCCGACACCGTGCAAAGGGCTTTGGTTCAAGAGGAAGAGTTCAAGAAGAAGGATCCGGTTTTTAGAGCGGAAGAGGTTCCGGATCGAATTCGGGGAAGAGACCGATGATTCAAGCTACTCCCCCTCCTAAAGGTCCGTTTAAGAAGCCAAGAATGGGAGGACCAACTCCACCGGTTCTAAAAACTTTGCCTGTACCAACGAGAGATCGACAAGGTCCGAGTGAGGCGAGATTGGCTCAAGCTCCTTGTACACATTGTGGAGGACCAACTCACAATTTCTATAATTGTCGGAGGAGGTTAAATTTGTGTCTCATATGTGGGAAGGGTGACCATATGGCTGATACTTGTCCTGACAAGGACCCCGGATTTCAAAAACGAGTTCAAAGGCCAATGATCCCGGCTCGTGCTTATGCCCTCGAGGGTGAGGAGCAAGATGCAGAGATTGATCCTACAGCTGTGGTGGAAGGTACTCTATGCATACATAACATGAACATTCATGCACTCTTTGATCCGGGTGCCACGCATTCATTTATTTCTTGTGATTTAGTTGCCACTCTGTGCTTGCCTGTTATTTGTTTATCTTCTTGTTATTTGGTGAGTTCGCCTCTTGGTGGGAGTCTTCAGACAGATCAGTTGGTTCGGGAGTGTTCAGTTCTGATTGAAAGGAAAGAATATCCGGCTTATTTAATTGTTATGCCTATGAAGAGGTATGAAGTTATCTTGGGTATGGACTGGTTGTCCAAGCATCGGGCCAATGTTGATTGTTTTGCGAAGAAGGTGATTTTGGGTAATGAAATTGGTGATTGGTAGTGGCTCACGATCGGTACCTCTCTTGTCTTATATGGAAGCTCACAAGTTGATGAGAGAAGGAGCAATGGGATTTATTGCGTATCTTCTCAATAGGCCGAAAGATCAAGTCAAGTTGGAGGATACCGCGGTTGTTAAGGATTTTCCCGATGTGTTTCCGGAGAATTTGAGTTCTTTACCACCAGACCGTGAGATCGAATTTGTTATCGACTTATATCCGGGATCCAAACCGTATTCTAAGACTCCGTATCGGATGGCACCGGCCGAATTGAAAGAGTTAAAGATTCAATTAGAGGAATTGCTCAAAGTTGGATATATTCGGCCAAGTTCGTCACCTTGGGGTGCTCCGGTTCTCTTCGTTAAGAAGAAAGATGGAACCTTAAGAATGTGTATAGATTACCGGGAGCTTAATCGGATGACTGTAAAGAACAAGTATCCTTTGCCCCATATTGAGGATTTATTCGACATGTTACAAGGTTCGGGAGTATATTCAAAATTGGACTTGAGACAAGGATACTATCAATTGAAGATCCGGGAAGAGGACATTCCGAAGACGGGATTTAATACCCGGTATGGACACTATGAGTTCGTAGTGATGCCTTTTGGACTGACTAATGCTCCGGCTGCTTTTATGGACATGATGCATCGAATTTTCCGGCCCTATTTGGATAAGTTCGTGGTAATATTCATCGATGAAATCTTGGTTTAATCGAGAACTTCGGAGGATCATGCCAGGCACCTCAGAATTGTGTTGGACACCTTAAGAGAACATCGGTTGTATGCTAAGTTTAGCAAATGCGAGTTCTGGATTGAACGGGTAGCATTTCTGGGCCATATTATTTCAAGGAAAGGTTTGGAAGTAGATCCTTCTAAAATTGAGACGGTTATTCAATGGCAAAGCCCGAAAATGCTTCAGAAGTGAGGAGTTTCTTGGGTTTGGCAGGCTACTATCGGAGATTCGTTCAGGATTTCTCAAAGATTGCGGCCCCTTTAACCCGACTGACTAAGAAGGCAGTTAAGTTTGAGTGGGACGAGGTATGTGAGGCTAGTTTTCAACTTTTAAAAGAAAAGTTGACCACCGCCCCTATATTAGCGCTTCCTGAAGGTACAGAAGGATATACAGTTTATACGGACGCCTCAAAGGAAGGGTTGGGATGTGTGTTGATGCAGAATGGAAGGGTAATTGCCTATGCCTCAAGGAAATTGAAAGATCATGAACAGAATTACCCCACTCACGATTTGGAATTAGCGGCTGTGATCTTTGCTTTGGGTAAGTGGAGACACTATCTTTATAGAATATCATTTGAGGTCTTTTCCAATCACAAGAGTCTCCAATACTTATTTTCACAAAAGGAATTGAATAAGAGACAACGGCGTTGGATGGAACTTTTGGCGGATTATGAGTGTACAATCCGATACCATCCCGGTAAAGCCTTGGTCGCGGATGCGCATAGTAGGAAAGCTAGCATGTCCAACGTGAAAGTGGAAATTGAAGATGAGAATGAGATGTTCAAACTGAGGGCTAGTATCCGGAATATTACGGTTCAACCGGATCTCAGGCAGAGACTATTTGATGCTCAGAGGATTGATCCCGAGGTTCAGGAATTAGCTGAGAAAGCTCGAGCTAATTCAGAATGTCCGTTTGGGTTTGATGACACGGGACTTCTAAGATTCAAGAACCGAAGTGTTGTGCCGGAAGAGTTAAAAATGATTATTCTTGAAGAAGCCCATCGGTCAGGGTATTCAATACATCCCGGAGGGAATAAAATGTATAAGGATCTAAGACAATTTTATTGGCGGAATGGTTTGAAACGGGATGTGATCAACTTTGTGAAGCATTGCATAACCTGTCAAGTGGTAAAGGCAGAACACCAAAAGCCATCGGGGCTACTTCAACCTTTGCCTATCCCGGAGTGGAAATGGGAACAAATAGCCATGGATTTTGTTTCGGGATTACCAAAAGTGAGAGGCGGCTTTGATGGAATTTGGGTTATTGTGGACAGGTTGACTAAATCAGCTCATTTTCTTGCTATCAGGATGTCCGATAAAATGAGTAAATTGGCTAAGAGGTGTAATGATGAGATTTTCAGGCTCCATGGTGTACCTGTTAGCATTGTCTCGGATCGGGATCCCAGATTTACTTCACGGTTATGGCAAGAATTAATGAAGTGTTTGGGAACAAGGCTTCAATTCAGCACAGCTTTCCATCCTCAGACCGACGGAAAATCAGAAAGGTTGATTAAGTATCTGGAGGACATGTTGAGAGCATGTGTATTGGACTTTCAAAGCTCGTGGAATGAACAGTTGCCGTTAATCGAGTTCGCTTACAACAATAGCTATCAAGCCTCAATTGAAATGGCCCCTTATGAAGCTCTTTAGGGACGTAAATGTCGATCTCCGTTGTTCTTTGACTTGGAGGAATGGAATTGGACCAAGCAGGAAGGTGTTAAAAGAGGGGAGAAGAAGGAAAAACCCTCTAAGGCTGTACAAGAGGCTATTGACAAGGTCCAAATAATTAGACAACGGATGAAGGCCGCTCAGGATCGACAAAAGAGTTATACAGACCTTCGGAGAAAGAATTTGGAGTTTGAGATTGGAGACAGGGTTTTCTTAAAGGCATCTCCACGAAAAGGGTTCTCAAGGATTGGAGGAGGAGGAAAATTAAACCCTCGGTATATGGGACCATATGAGATTCTAGAGAAGGTTGGGGATACGGCCTATCGACTGGACTTGCCTCCGAGTTTGATTGGAATTCATAACGTGTTTCATGTTTCACAACTCCAAAAATATTATCGAGACGAGTCCGAGGTTCTACCGGTTGAAGAAGTGGAATTAGAACCGGATCTCACCTTTGTTCAAAAGTCGATTAAGATATTGGATCGAAAATTTCAGGAACTTCGAAATCGGCGTACACCACTAGTCAAGGTTCTTTGGAGAAGTGATAAAACCGAAGAGGCTACTTGGGAGACGGAGGAAAAGATGCGAAAGTTTCACCCCGAATTATTTCCGAGCGAGCAGTGAATCCGAGGATGGATTCTTTTAAGGGGGAGAGATTGTAACGCCCCGACTTTTCAGACGTAAAGGTACGACGTATGTGTTTACAAACTTGCGCGAATTAATTGTTTTTTTACGTGTGTTATATTTAATTTTATTATAAATTGTTATTATTTTATTTTATTAAATTTTATTTTGATTTAATATTATTTCAAAATATTCCGTTATTTTAAGTATTTATTTTAAATTATTGTTAATTTAATGATTAATGTTAATTAAGTGTTATGCTAATTAATCATGCTTAACCATATTAATTAATTTTTATAATATCCGTTGATTTTAAATTTTATTTAATATTAGAATTTAATTTATTTGGTTTAATTTTTATTATGCATGGAATTTTATGAATATGTGCATGGTGGTTTAATTTGTGCATCGTTCTTTTATCAAATGATATCGAAATGTCGTGAAATTTTAGTATGTCGTAAATATATGTGTTATGAACATGCCTATATGCTCGGTTTATGTTTTCGAATTCATTTGATATGTTAACGAATTTAATTTGAATCGTGGAACCAAATCGGGGGCTAACGAGCACTTAGCGTACCCTTGGTTCCGTATTTAATATCTTGAGCTCGGGAACTCGGATTCGAGTTCCGTCAACTCCGCTGAACTCGTCACGAAAATTCGAGTTTAGTAAACTTAGCCTTATATTTTTCCAAAGTCATTTGAACCTCCGAAATCCAACCGAAAAACGAAACGGCTACCAAACTGACTTTGCTGTACTAAAATGGCCATATCTCACCCAAACTTTAACCAAAGTAACCATGGTTTGATTCTATTGAACCCTAACTTAACCACCTAACCTTATATATAATGCCCTAACTAAACCAACCCTCACACAATCCACAAATCTCAGCCAAATTCACTGAAATTCCAGTCATTCCCGTAACCCTGCATTCCTTGGAGATTTTGGAGCTCAAATCTCATGCAATCTTCATCCAATCAACAAGGTAAGCTGAGGGTTGTAATATATGTTCATTCCTGATCATTTTCATCCTTTCATCCCCAAATTTGATCATGGTTTCATGAGTTTTTGGATGATCTTGCAATATAATAGGTTTGGGGCAAATTTGATGATCTTATTCAATTCTTGATGGTTTTGATTGATTCCAAGCTTGAAAATGATTGTTTTGACATCCTCTTCTCATTTATGATCATTGATTTCATGGTGGTTGATGTATTAATGAGATATCATTTATGGCACTTTGAGAAAATTTTCATGTAATATCATGTATGCCTTCTTTCCATGTTTGAGCTCTTTTGGGACTGATTTATATGTCATATTGGTGTTGTTTTGCTGCACACTCGATAGCCTAATTGACATGAACTTGTTCGGATTAATGGAGATCAGTCATGCCCTGTTTTTTGTGGAATACTTGCCCTGTTTTGAGCTGGTTTTTGTTGCTGAAGCTGCTGTGTTTCTGCCTTGCTTTTGCTGTCAGTTTTAGTGGCTTGTCAGAGCTATTTTGTGCTGCATTTCATGCCTTCTTATTGCTGCATTTCATACTTTGGTTGCTGCCTTCTTGCTGCGTCTTTTGCTGTCAAAACCAGGGGTTTTATGTGAACAGCTGCATGCATTTGACACGGGTGTGTCAACCTTTCCCTTCCAGCATGAAACGGGGGTACAACATTGTCCGGTCCTTTCTGTACCGAGACAGGGGGGTGTCCCGATTTGTTCTATATTGGTGACACGGGCGTGTCACCTTCTGAATCCAAAACTTAAGCCTACGATATATAATATGTTTGTATGCATGTGAGTTTGGTTTGATGCATAAGCTTGCATGCATTTTCAAAATTAGTTGCATGCATAATGTTGTTGCATGCTGCTGTACGTGCATATATTATATATATATATATATATTTAGTTATATATTTATATATGTTTCTTAAATATTAAATAATATTGGATTTAATTGAACTATAGAATTTAATTGTTACCTATTTCATGTTTTAGTTAAATTTCGATATTAAATTGAATGTATTTAATTGTTTATTTTCTAATTTTAAATGTGATTTAACTTGTGCTATGATTATATATAAATTTCTTGTATTGAATTGATTGGAAATGTGGAATTTTGAATTCGAATGAAAGTGAACGAATGATTGAATGACTTGAATATATGATTTAAATTCCTTAATAGTGCACATGAACATTTTCATAACATAATCTTATCATTACATATTCATATCATGATCATTACATTGCCGAACGTCTTATTTGGTCATTTTGAGTCTCATACCTTTCTTTTGTATAGATTCGGGTTTGGTCGGAGACGAGGGCGAGCACTGAGACGCTTGTGCATTTCTTTTTGCGTTTTAAAAAGGTGGGTTTCTCTTCTAATAGTTAAAGTGACCCGATATATCCCTTACGTGAAAGGTTTTAAGCCAAAATAGTATATTTATGTATATCGAGTCCTTTTGAGTAAATGATTTCAAACGTATGACCCCTTTTGTATTTTTGAAACCCTACCTTATGATTTTGGCGAGTGCATGATATGAATTGAACACGGGCCCAGAGACTTAGGGTATGTGGCTATCCGGGGAGGCAAGGGCCGACGTTGATCCCATATACTAGTTCCAACCAATTTACGGCGAAACGGACCTCGTCAAGGAGTTTTTGACGAGGAAACGCTAACCCGGCTTTGAGGACTCATGAACCTCATAGCCGCATTGATATGATTAGGTGGTCGGGCCTTGCAAACCCATCCACCACCCGGAGGAAGAAGGTGTATATGAATGATTATGATCATGATATGTATGAGCACAAAAGATTTATGTGTGATAACGGATAATTCATGTTATGATTACACGAGGTGTTGGTTGGAGATTGTGCACGCCCACTCACCGGGCTATAAAACTTTATGAGCAATTATGAATGAATATGAATGTTGTAATCCCGTTGATGTTTTCTTTTGTTTTAACCACTTGGGAAATTCTTATCAAACTTCTCACGGGATTAGGGCTTGCATGAATGTGTTTAAATTATGCGATATTATATTATATGCCTTGTTTTATACCCACCAGTCTTCTTTAGACTGAACCCGATTTGTTTTCAGTTGTTTCGTGCAGGTATAGGAGTGCTAGGCGGGAATACAAGTCGTCTAGGTTTTGCATTGTTGTTTAGCACTTCTTTTCAGTCTCATACACTCATACTCTTATTGCTATTTTCTATATGATCATAGTATGGAGCGTTATGATTTTGTAGGCCTTGTGGCCTTGGATACTTGAAGGATTTTGTATATCCATTTTGGAGCTTGGTGGCTCATTATATATATTATATGTTGATCTTGCTTCCGCGTTTCATTATAACTCTGATTTTATATTGTCTTGAGTTTGAATGGTTTAAGGGTTAGTCCCGCCTAGCATAGCGTGTGTGTTGTGTCCCCATTCGCCGTGGATTTGGCACGTGTATGGACTTCCATTTCATATACGGGTCGGGTCTCGGTGCGAGGGATAACCTTACGCTCGGGTGCTACGCCCTAGACTTATGGTGCGGGGGATGTGGCGCCTATCGTTGTGGGTGCTACATCAGGGCTCCAAGTAGGAAGTCGATCATCGCAGTTACTAGGAAAACCAAACACTCTCCTTAATGAATGCCCGCGAAAAGTGTATATCCTTGTACCATCCAGAGCAAAGGAGAGGGGCTCATTCAAACCGAGATCCCACTTCATTGTGGTGAAGAATGCAACGGTAAGTTCCGGATATGTGTACTCGTCTTCCTCCAAGAACCTCAACCACCCAATGTTGTTAAACAACCTCTCTATCTCATCCTACACTCCCATTCGCACCTGTACATCCCTTTTGAAGAATTTGGTGGGAAAGATTGTTCTAGAGAGGGCCCGATCATACGGATTTTCAACTCCGTCTACAACCACTTTCCGAGTTTCACTTTGTGGGCGGGACTTAGAAACTCTTGAACCTGAGGCTCCATTGGTTCTAGCACGCTTAGAACGCCCCATTGTACTTGAAATATACAAATATAACAAAGCAAAACACACAAATATCAATCACAATTCACTCAGACACAATATCAAACACCTTGTGGCCATAGTCCTAGGGTATGAGTTTTGTCTAAAATTCTTCAACCTACCCAAATCAAATCAACACTACCCTACTTTTTCTCAATTCAAGCTCAAAATTCTCCACATTCGGCCCTAAGTTCGGATTCAACTAACAAGGGACAATTAGAGACTAGGGTTCTCCAAAACAACCACTAAATTCAAGTTAGAATCACTTCATATCACCCACCCTAACTCTAGCATGCATAATACTAGAAAATTCCCAAGGTATAACTCGAAATTCGCCCATAAATTTCAACTTTAAAGCCTAGGGTTCAAATTCTGAATTTGAAGAATTAATGCGAAACTACTCAAAAAGGGGGAATCAACTTACCAATTGACAAGATAACAGAGTGTGTGTGTTTGTGGGGTGGTAATCTCGTCTGAAAAACATCAACGACTACTGTGCTTATGGTGGCGGAGTGGTGGTGTCAACGGAGAAGAAGAGCTACTGCTTCTCTATTTTGTGTCTCGTGTGTGTTCAGTGTTTGTGAGGGGGGAGACCGATTTTTAAAAATTAGGAATATTAAAGCCTCAAAACGTGTCAACCAAACCCTCTCAAAATTGCGTTTTAAACAGGTAACGGGGGTTAATGGGTTCAGCCTTCCTGGGAGTAACACCCGTTACTTTCGCTCCCCACTCGCCTGACTCGATTAACGGGCGTTACCAGAATTATACTAAAAAATGGGTAACGCCCGTTACCATACCTGGCTTGGGAGTCTGCCTCTATTAACGGGCGTTACCAAGAATTGCCTATAAGTGGGTAACGCCCGTTACCATAACAATTTTGACTCCTGTGTCCAGTAACAGGCGTTAACATAATTAGCCTAAGGCTTTGGTAACCCCTATTTCTAAAGTTCGCCCAAGAACTTAAATTCAACGCAACATAATGTGGACGGTGCTTAATCACGTTAATTAACACCAATTAACTCGTACTATGCATTCAAACCGTAGTGCACCAATCTTGAAGACACATAAACATCTCATAACACACATTACAATAAATCGCATCAATTCATTCTCCAGACAAGCAAATCAATCTCAAGCACACGCACACAAACAAAGTAAATGGACCTCAACGTCGACATTGAAGCTCAAATCATGGTCCTTGCATCCATTCTAAACTTCAAACTCCTCACAACACCTCAACTAACCTGCAAAACGAGAGATAACCAAAATTAACACGAGAAAAATGAGAACGAAAGAAAAGAAAACAAAGAAAGAAGAGAAAGGAAAGAGAAAATAGTTCTAAGTTATAGTCGTTAGCTTGACTTTGGAACCGGATTAGTTTGTAGGAGTTGTTAACACACACGAGGTGTGTTTTTCGATGGGCTTGCCAAGTAGATACGACTTGAACCTCTGCCCATTCACCACAAACGTGCCCGTAGTCTCGTTTCCTATCTCCATAGCCCCACTTGGCATCACCTTAATAACTCGAAATGGACGGGACCAACGGGACTTCAATTTCCCGGGAAACAACTTCAACCGAGAGTTGAACAACAAAACCAATTGTCCCACTTTGAACTCCTTAACCCGGATGTGCTTATCATGCCTTCTCTTAGTTTTCTCCTTATAAACTTTGGCATTTTCGTACGTATTGAGCCGGAACTCCTCTAACTCATGTAATTACAAAGCTCTCTTCTCGCCGGCTTGCATAAGATCAAAATTTATGGCCCTAATGACCCAATACGCCTTATGCTCAAGCTCAAGCGGAAGATGGCAAGCCTTCCCATAAACTAGCTTATATGGGGATTTTCCGATAGGTGTCTTAAAAGCAGTTCTATACGCCCACAACCCATCATCTAACTTGGATGCCCAATCCTTTCTTGAACTACTCACCGTCTTCTCTAGAATCTGCTTAATTTTCTTATTGGAAATTTCAACTTGCCCACTGGACTGGGGATGATATGGCGTCGCGACTCGATGATGGACTCCATACTTTTTCAAAAGAATCTCAAGAGTTTTATTGCAAAAGTGAGAACCTCCATCACTAATAAGAGCTCGTGGAACTCCGAATCAACTAAAAATATTCTTCCTCAAAAATTTCAACATAACCTTGGAATCATTCGTAGGCGTTGCTATGGCTTCAACCCACTTAGATACGTAATCAAATCCCACCAAGATGTACTTATTTCCAAGGGATGACGGGAATGGACCCATGAAATCAATGGCCCATACGTCAATAAGCTCAACCTCCAGAATGTATTTTAAGGGCATCTCATCTCTCTTCCCTATATTTCCCGTCCTCTGACATGAATCACACTTAGTCACAAACTCATGTGCATCCTTAAACAACAAAGGCCACCAAAATCCAGATTGTAACGCCTTTGCAGCAGTCTTACTCGCACTCGCGTGGCCTCCATAAGGGCTAGTATGTCATTGATATAGCACTTTCTCTATCTCGTCTTGAGGTACACATCTCCTCACCAAATCGTCTGAACAGTGTTTGTAAAGTAATGGTTCCTCCCAATAGTAATACTTTGCATCTGAAAGGAACTTCCTCTTCTGGTGGAAACTTAGGTCGGGAGGTACAACTCTACTTACCAAATAGTTCACAAAATCTGCATACCATGGTACTCCAGAATCCACCTTAAACAGTTGCTCGTACGGGAAGTTCTCCACATTAGCTTCCTCGTTATCCTCAGATTTCTTCTCAAATTCTAACCTAGACAAGTGGTCAGCTACCACATTCTCAGTCCCTTTCTTGTCCCGAATTCCCAAATCAAACTCCTGAAGCAATAAAATCCATCTTATGAGGAGTGGTTTGCTGTCTTTCTTGGACAAGAGGTACTTGATGGCGGCGTGATCCGTGTATACCACAGTTTTAGAACCTATCAAGTAAGAACGAAACTTGTCAAAAGCATGCACAATAGCTAACAGTTCTTTTTCAGTGGTGGCATAATTATGTTGTGCATCATTAAGTGTTTTGCTAGAATATGCGATAACATGTAAACGTTTCTCCCTTCTTTGACCAAGGACTGCCCCTATGGCCAAGTCACTAGCATCACACATGAGCTCAAATGGTAAATTCCAATCCGCTGCCACAATGATGGGTGCTGATGTAAGCTCCTTCTTCAACCTGTTAAAAGCAATCAAACAATCATTATCAACGACAAACTCAACATCCTTTTGTAAAAGCTTGCAAAGAGGTAAAGTAATTCTGGAGAAATCCTTGATAAACCGATGATAAAATCCGGCATGACCAAGGAAACTCCTAACTTCCTTAATGTTGGTTGGCGGTGGCAGCTTTGCAATCACTTCAATTTTGGCTTTGTCAACCTCAATTCCCTTTTACTAGAAATTCTGTGGCCAAGTACAATCCCTTCTTTTACCATGAAATGGCATTTTTCCCAATTCAATTCTAGATTAGTCTCTTCACATCTCTGCAAAACTTGGGTTAAATTCTTCAAACAAGAATCAAAAGAAGAACCAAACACAGAAAAATCATCCATAAATATTTCCATGGTCCGCTCAATGAAATCAGAAAAAATGGCCATCATGCATCTCTAAAACGTAGCTGGGGCATTACACAATCCAAACGACATTCTCCTAAACACGAAAGTACCATAAGGACAAGTGAAAGTGCATTTTTCCTGGCCTTCTGGAGCTATAACTATCTGATTATAACCCGAATACCCATCTAGAAAGCAGTAATATGCATGCTCAGCTAACCTCTCTAACATCTGATCAATGAAGGGAAGGGGAAAGTGATCCTTTCATGTTGCAGTGTTAAGCTTCCTATAATCAATGCAAACTCTCCACCCCGTGACTGTCCTAGTAGGAATCAATTCATTATTTTCATTCTTAACCATAGTCATTCCCCCTTTCTTAGGTACAACCTGAACAAGACTAACCCACTTACTGTCTGAGATGGGATAAATGATCCCGGCATCTAATAGTTTAATCACCTCAGCTCTAACAACTTCTTTCATGTTCGGATTGAACCTGCGTTGGTGTTCTACAAAGGGCTTGTGCTCATCTTCTATCAAAATTTTATGCATGCAAATGGTTAGGCTAATCTCCTTAATGTCAGAAATAGTCCACCCTATTGCTCTTTTCTGATCTCTCAAAACCCATAACAAAGCATCTAATTGTATCTCAGATAATTCAGCAGAAACAACAACATGCAATGTATCAGCTTCACCTAAGAATACATATTTCAAATGATTGGGGAGGGGTTTCAATTCCAAACTAGGAGCTTTAACAATCGAAGGAGGAGGAGTGGGCTTACCTATACCCAACTCCTCATAAACAAACCTTTGTAGGAACGGTACGAATGGGGTTACCTCAAGTGCCTTTGAGTATGCAGCGATTTCTTCAAGCAAATCCTCCCCATCTGTTCTCTCTTCCATTCCCTGCAAACATAATTCAAGGGGGTTATCTTTTAGTGTTGAAATCAAAGTAAAATTGTAACGCCCCGATTTTCATTAATTAATTTCTTGCGTTCCATTATAATTTTATAAATTAAAATTTTAGTACACTTCCATGGAAATATATAGAATCATATCATTGGAAAATTATTTCAAGTCATAGAAAAATATTTATTATATGAAACAGTTACCGGGAATGCTTCAATTACGAAATTATCCCCACTTGATCATTTTTCTAAACTTAGGGACTAAATTGCATAATTTTCCAAGGACTTGATTGATCATATATCAAAAACTACATATCCTTAATTGCATGACTTGAGCACTTGAAGGATTAAAGTGCAAATTATAGCATTTCACATATTTCAAAATTGGATGAATCGTTATATCATCTCCAAGCTTCCATTGATCTCATATCATCCAAAAATTTCCCAACATATTTGCTCCTTCTTGCTCTCGGTTCATCCAAGGAAAAAGGGAAAAGGGAATTTCATCCTTTTCATCAAGAATTTCAAGAAATAATCTTAAGTTTTGGAAGTTGGTTATCATCTCCATCTATCTTCTACATTTCTTTTCATTTCAAGGTGGGTATATGTTTGGATTGATGATTCTTGATTAAATACGGTTTAGCTAGGGTTTGAGAATCATATGTTAATCGGATTATTTGTGGTTCAAAGCATGATTATACCATGGTTTACATCATGAATTCTTGCAAAATATGGAATTTTCTATTGAAATTATACTTGAGCTTGGAAGTAGAAACTTGAATGATCAAGCATGGTTTGATGAGTTCTTTTATATTTCATGATACTATGAGTATATATGCATCTTATTTTTCAAGAAATCATGTGGTTGGAGGAATAAAACATGATTTTTTTGCTTTGGTTGTGATTGCCGTAGCTGTGCTCTGTTCTGCTCTGTTTCTTTCAGTTGCAGAAGCGGGAACGACCATTCCCGCCTTAAGGCCTTTTGGGAACTGTCGTTCCCATGCTTCAATTCAAACTAGGTGCCCGAACCTGGGAACGGCCGTTCCCATTTTGGCCTGAGAGCCGGAAGGGTCGTTCCCATCTAAAGCGCGCTTTTATTTTGAAAAACGCTTGCACGCTTTAGAAGGGCCACGGGAACGGCCCTTCCCATTTTCAAAGGGAACCCGGAACGGCCGTTCCCGCATGTCTGACAGAAGAAAAGTTACTGCCTAAAATCCGATTTTTAGCATGTTGATCCAATGCATTCTTTGATCCCAAATTGCTATTATATGATTGAATACATGTCAAAACAATATATTTTCATGCCGCATTGTTCATCGCTCGTCATCTCATTGCATTTTCGTCGTTCGTCATATTTGGTCTATTTAGAGTCAAGTCTCATATATACATGTATCCCTTGCATAGATTATCTTCTCGTGACGTGGAGCAGGGGCCGTAGGCCGTGTCTTGACTTATATTTTGTTGGTAAAGGTGAGGTTTAGTTATTAATTATCTAGAACCATATAACCTTTATGTGGATTTTGGCCAAATTATATATATATATATATATATATATATATATATATATGTATGTATATATATCTTTATAATCGTTTTCCAAGAACAAGGGATTTAATAACTACCCGTGTATCGTGTTACAAGTCGTGCTCTTTGAAAGTAAATCATGTTTCTTGAAACTAATCATGTTCATGACAAGCAAGTCATGTATCATGTTATCGTGATTGAACCGTGATCGTGTTTGGAGAATTATCGTGTATCGTGCATTATGGGTCCGAGAGTGAGTGTTTGAGCTAACTGGGAAAGCATAGGGCTGACGGGTAACTCACACACCTCTCTCACACCGTGGGGATGCCCCCTGAATCCACCAGGAGGTTTGGTGGAGGAAGGAGTCCCATACGTGGGAGTCATGCTCCCGACGTACATCGTGTTATCGTGGGTGGTTTGGGCCTTGCAAACCCACCACCAATGGTAAAGGATGGATTTCGTGTTATTAATCGTGTGCACCATAATGACTTGTATGATAACTTAAGTAAATGAAAGTGTAACCCTTGTTCACTGTCGAGGTTTGGTTGGAGATCGTGCACGCCCCTCGCTAGGGCCACTGATGATTATAATAAAAATGATTATCGTGTTAAACTTGATAGTTGTAATCTCGGGCGAGTTCTATGTTATTCTTACACCTATATTATTTTAGTTACAAAACCTTACCCGAGGTTATAACTTGTATGCTACTTGTGTTTATATATACTTATGCCCCTCACTCTGTCTTCACAGACTGATGCCTCCACCTTTCAGGTTTTGTTCGTGGCGTGCTAGGCGGGAGTCGGGTCCTGTCTTTATCCAGCTGAGTCTAGCATAGTGTTTCTTCCCATGTACTAGCATTTCAGAGTATCATGTTAGTAGTTTGAGCACTTATATGTGAATATTATTTGGAAGATGATAATGTATTGATATGATGATACGATATTATTATGCTTCCGCTTTTGAGTTTCATGTATTGGATTTATTTTGCATTTGAGGGTCTAGTCCCGCCTAGCTAGTGTGTTCTTTTATTTGCTTTGTCACCCGTTCGCTATAGGTTAGTTTATGTACGGATTGCCCCTTTCGTATATGGATTGACCTATAGTGCGGGCGTGTGGCATCCCCACGTGTAGGGGTGCTACAAAAATCTTCTACCATGAAGCACTGCTCTTCCATCACTGGTCCCTTCGTGGTCTTGAACAAGTTAAACTCCACTTGTTCTTCCCCCACTCTTAGAGTTAGCACTCCATTCTTCACATCAATCAATGCCCCGGCTGTGGCTAGGAAAGGTCTTCGAATCAATGGCATATCTCGGTCCTCTCCCATATCGAGCACGAGAAAGTCTACCGGAAGATAAAACTTTCCAACCCTAACAAGGGCATTTTGCAAGATTCCCTTGGGTATGTGATGGACCGATCAGCTAATTGCAGTGAAACTGTTGTCGGCTTCAGAGCATCCAAACCTAATTTCCTGCAAATAGACAAAGGAATTAAACTTACACAAGCACCAAGATCACATAAAGCTTTATTGAAAGTTAAATTGCCAATAGTACAAGGGATAGAAAAACTCCCTGGATCTTTAAGCTTTGGGGGAAGCTTATGTTGGATAATGGCACTGAACTCCTCAGTAAGTACAATCGTGGCATATTCCTCTAATTTCCTCTTGTTAGAGAGGATCTCCTTAAAAAACTTGACATAAGTCGGCATTTGTGCTAGGGCCTCTGCAAAAGGAATGTTGATGTGTAGCTCCTTGAATATGCTCAAAAACTTCTCAAACTGTTTTTCCAGCTTCTGCTTCTGTAACCGCTGCGGGAAAGGAACCGGTGGCACATATTCCTTGGGTGCCACATTCACCTTTGGCTTTGAAGGGAGCTCTTCCTTTTTATCCTCCACTTTTCCCTTCTCAGTCTCAACTACATCCTCAACTCTCTCACCAACAGTATTATCTTCATCAGAATCTGTAGGCAACTTTGGTCCTTCGCACTCCTTACCACTTCTTAGGGCAATGACCTTACAATGCTCCTCAGGATTATTTTCAGTTTGACTCGGCAACATTCCTGGGCCCCTCATATTCAAAGATTGGGCAATCTGACTAATCTGAGTCTCCAAATTCTTGTTCTGATTCACCACCTGCTCTACTTGAGTCTCCAATTTCTGATATCTATCTGAAGATACGGCTATGAACTTCTCAAGTGCAGTCTCCCATCCCTGCTTCTGTTCCTATTGAGGTTGAGTATGAGGAATGTATGGTGGAGGTTGTGGCTGTATCAGGTATTGGCCTGGATGTTGGTGGAGGTTTTGTTGAGGTGGAGCTTGAGGCCTAGGTTGAAATTATGGTCTGTGTTGATGTGGTCGTTGAGCATTTTGGTTGTTGGACCAAGAGAAGTCGGGATGATTCTTCCAACCAGGTTTGTAAGTGTATGAGTAAGGATCATTCACCGGTTTTGAATTATTTGCATAGCTCACTTGCTCTTGCACCTGTTCACCTGCATTGGTATAAGGACACACGTTAAATGCATGAGGACCACTACAAATTTCACAAGTTACCTGTACTGGTTGGGCATGAGTTCCAACTACATTCACAGAAAGTTGGTCCAATTTCTTACTAAGGGCCTGAAATTTGGCACTAATGGCGGTTAGGCCATCTAGCTCTATGACTCCCGTTGTACCCTTGGCTGGTTGAGAGTGGCTCATTTCATGCACAAAAGCATCATTTTGTGACATATTGTCTAACAGTTCAGTGGTGACCGTTTCAGATTTTGACAAGAATGCTGAAAATTAGGGACATCCCATTATAGAAAGTCTGTATCAAAAGCCAACCTAGAATGCCATGATGCGGGAATTTCTTCTGCAAATACTTAAATCTCTCCCAAGCCTCATAGAAAGACTCCCCATCTAATTGTCTAAAGCCTTGAATATCATTCCTGTACTTCGTGGTTTTGCTAAGCGGGAAGAACTTGGCTAGGAAAGCCTGAGAAAGTACGTCCCAGCTCTGAAAGGATTTATTAGGTACATTACTCAACCATGCTTTAGCTCGTTCCCTTAATAAGAATGGGAAAAGCCTGACTCGGATGGCATCGGGTGTGACATTGTGAATCTTGAACGTATCACACATCTCAAGAAAGTACTCAAGATGTGATGTTGGATCCTCCAGTGGTAACCCTAAAAATGGATTGTTCTGCAGCAAATTGATTATAGCTAGTTTGATCTCAAAGTTGTTTGCTGCAATTGGGGGACGGACTGCGCTCTGAATTGCCCCAGCATTCGACAAGTTGTAATCTCTAATCGCAGGAGGAGGTGGGGGTTGTGGATCTTCAATTCCAGCCAATTTTCCATTTTTAATAGAAGGTGCTGCCTACTGCCTCTTGCATTGTTCGGATCTTCAGCCATTGGTTCGGTGGTGGATTTCTTGCCTTGCTTTTTCTTCCTCCTAATAGTGCTAAGTGTTCTCTCAATTTCCGGATCGTAAGATACTACTTCCGGGTTTTGAGATCGTCGCATGCACCGTGGACCTGCACAAGAGCAAAGAAAATCCTTAGTTCAATTCCACAATGACAAAAGACTACGAACACAAAGTAAAGTAATGGTCTAAAGCACTAGATCAAAATATTTAAGTAATATTGACTTAAAACGCCTTCTCGACAACGACACCAAAAACTTCTTATGATTTTAAGTTAAACCAATCGTGCAAGTGTACACGAAAAATATACGCGTAGCACAACAGGATCGTACCTATAGGGATGGAAAATCAATCACCACTCAATATCTCTTCTAATCTAAAGACCGGACGAATTCAAGTTGGTTATTAATCTACTAAAATGAAATTGAACAATCAACTAGAATAAAACACAATTAACTAATTAACACACATGGATTAAATCCAATAAACTAATTAGGCTGGGGAGTAATAACTATGCATTCACGATTCAATATAATACTCGTTTGACAAGTGCAATTCTACAACCTAGTCACTTAGATTCGTATTATCCTCCTTGAAGGTATAAACAAGTGTTCAACTAATTTCAACGTTGTTCTCACAATCATTAATAATTAAATAAACCAATATGATCAAGACTAGTGCAATTCAAGTTCTAGCGGATTGGCATAGAATAAGATTTACAAGTTGTATAGGTTCAGAAACTAATCTCTTTGAACTCTAAAGCTACTAGTTATGAAAACGATCTCAATTACCAATAATCTTCTGATAATTAGGTATTCCTAGATTATGCTAAGGTTGGCTAAACCGTTGCAATTCAACAAGTTTTCAAAACTAAGAATTAACACAAGTTATTCAAGCATTATATCAAACACTTAGCATGCATTCATCATCACTCCCCTAGCCCTGGGCGTTTAGCTACTCATAACCAGGGGCGGATCCAGGAATTTTTATTAGCCGGGGCTGAAAATTCCTAGGTCTCAATATATTAAAAAAATAATAATAACTTGACACTACAATTTATATATTATAATTGTTTTTGACGATTCGTATTCCTTTCAATTTGCTCCCATCATTTTTTTTCAAAACTAAAGTCTTCACGTACAGATACTAATATGGTCCCTTATTTTTAAAAAAAAAACTATAATTTATTTCGGGATTATAATATCCACTATCGAGAGTGTAGTAATTAATCCTTTTGGTAAATTATAGCTATGTAAGTTAAAATATAAACAGTTGAATAAAAAAAAAACTATTAAGTCTTTTATATTCGAAATTAAGATTCGAATTCACAATATTTTATTAAAATAATATGTAATGAAATTTAGATTTTTTTGCAATATTAATTTGACAGAGTTAGGTTTTGATTAGAATTATCGACGTGATATGATATTTTTATCTCTCTAATATTGTATGATACATTATCTATATAATAAGATACCTTACACTAATTTTTCTTTATAGAAAAACACAATACAATTGATTTTTTCATAAAGTGAAGGGTCATAACAAAGTTTTCACGAATTATATCTATTATAATATTTATTATATATAATAGCTAATAAATTGTATACTTTTAAAATTATTAATCTATTTATTTTCAACAATATATATATATATATATATATGTGTGTGTGTGTGTGTGTGTGTGTATTTTAAAAATTAAATTTGAGGGGGTGAGTGGAGTGGGGTGGGGTGAGGTGGGGGGGTGGCGGAAGGGGGGGCTTCAGCCCCCCCCTTGGCCTTAACTGGCTCCGCCAGTGCTCATAACTAACTCAAAACTCATAAAACTAAAGGAAATTGCATTAAAGGAATTCATTTCATCAAGTCGAAATAAACTCTAAAAAACGAAACCCTGAACATTCATAAATTTTGGAAAACGAATCTAAACATGTAAAACGAATTAATACGAAACTTAAAGGAATTAGTTTGATGATTAAAGCAATAAATAAAACCGAAAAACCTAAAATTGTTTGAAGAATTCGATTCTTTCGTCTTCTCGAAATTCTCTGGAAAACTCTTTCTGAAGCTCCGTATCTCTCTCTCAATGCTCGGTCACGAACTCCAGAAGCGACCCTAAAAAATACTCCAAATCGCGCATATATAGCTGAACAAAAACTCTCTTGCCGCCCTAGGTAACGGGCGTTACCATTCCAAGCACATCTTTCATTAATGCGCGTTACTAACCAAAAATCGTTCCGCGCTTTTATTAGTAGTAACGGGCGTTACCACTTTTACTCTGCCCAAGGGTAATGGGCATTACCCCTTCTGCTCCAAAGCTCCTCGCCTACTGCATCTCGTAACGGGCGTTACCAGAGTTGCTCTTCCAGGGAGTAACGGGCGTTACTCCATTAATTCGCCAAAAGGTGACCCCCTGCCTCCGTTAACGGGGGTCAACGAAATTGTTCTTCCAAAGAGTAACGGGGGTTACTCCTATTTCGTCCGAAAATTCGTGAATTTGCCTCATTTCGTCGTTTCTCCACTCCAAGTTCCTAAACACCTAAATGGAGCAAAATAAATACATAAACGCATCAAATGACACAAAAAATACTCTAATTAATGCTTAAATTCATAAGAATTTTACACTCAACAAGAACCCACATATAAATACATTTAGTTCAATTTATCCGAATAACCCCAAAAATTCAAAGTTGATGGACTAGTATAGAAAAGGGAGATGATGAGGAAGAAGGTCTCAGGGTCAGGTTTATAGCTATCCTTTTTTTGGGATTTTCATATCTTGGACGTAGGTTTAGAGGTATTTTTCGTGATGTTTAGAGTGAGTGGGATGTTTATCAGTTGGTGGACAATGATGTTTAGAGTGAGTGAGTGGAGTAATCCGATTGAAGGGAGATAGAAGGGAGTATTGAAAGGCGCTGGTATTGTGGGATGGGGGGTACATGATTATTAGGCGTGTAAATAAGTTTGGGTTTCTACTTTGTAGGGCTCTGAACTTCAAACTCCGCTCTAGGGTGGAGTGGGTTGGGGTCAATGATTTCTCTATCAGAAGGTGTATTTGTACCGGTAAGGAAGCGAGTATTCTCCATATCAGGGTGAATTAGTGCCTTCAACTAGTTGGTAGATTGGTCATGATTAGGAAGGGTCAAATTAAGGATGGGGAGTATTTCTTGGTGGCTCTGGGTGGAGTGGTTGTGAGTTTTTAGAGGATTTGAGTATGATGTAGGCAGGGATTGTAAGCTATTTACAGGGTTCATGAGGTGTTTGGCATGAGATTTCTGCCATGGGGGGTAGATTTATAGGCTTCCATCTGTGACCCTCAACGTAGATTGAGTAGGGTTAGAGGATGTGGGATTCTAGGCTTGTGAAGAGCAGTCGGGACCGTGTCGCGAATGCGCGGGAAGAGGGTCTGGTGTTGGTAGAAGTTTTAATTAATAAACCCCATATGCATGCAAGCGTACACTATCAAATTGGGCATATAAAGTGTTGAACCCACAAGGAAGGGAAACCAATCAATCACTTCATATATTCTCCAATCGATAGACTATGACAACTCAATAGACAAAAATGACTAAAAACTCAATAAAAGTTGTGCAGGCTTCAACATGCAATTAAAAACATAATTCCTTCAGATAACAATCATAAGAATTCATTCAAGCGTATCATTGAGCACTTAATCTACACAATCATTATTCCCTTGGGTAAAAACACTAACAAAACATAAATTCAACAAACACAAGAACAATAATAATAATAAAGCTAATTAAATTATGCCTAAAGATTCAATAGCAATCATCCATAAATACGAAATATTAGTTCTTAAAATATCTATTAAATAAAATTAAAAAGAAAAGGAAAACAATGGCTTAGAGTAGTCTTCTCCGGAAATAGACAAAATTCCTCCTTGGAAGATGGAGTTCTAACCTCTTGAATAGAATTCTCATTCGTCTCAAAGCTGCATCATCTTCTCTCCTTTTCCATTCTCCAAGTTAGAATATGGAAGCTAGGATTTCGAATATCAGAATAACTCTTTTATTATGCCAAAAATGAGTTCCTCCAAAGCTGAAAGAATTCAATCAGGCCCGAGAAACGGATTCTGCACAGCCATCCTCTGCCCGTGAAGGTTATCATGCCTGTGTTGAACGATTGACTTTCACTTTCTGAGTTGATGAGCCATCACGATCATGATCACTTCATGTGTAAGCCCCTCACGGTTGTGACGGTCTTCAAAAACCATTGGTTTTGGCTGTTTTAGCTCATTTTGCCTTTGAAACTCCATTTTATGCATTGTTTTTGCCATTTCATATATTTTTTACTCCAAAGTGAAATATGAGGTGAAACGACGCAATTTAGATATAATTAAGCACAATAATGGCATAAAAACATATAAATATAGGCTAAAAATATCAAGTATTTTATGCCTAACATCTGGAAGATTGGTTTGGTATTTCCTGATGCAGTTATCGGTGGTCCAACCGTGAGCTACCAGAAGGACTTTCTCTCATCCATGGTCCATATGGGTATTTAGGATTCGGGTCTACGAAGTCATCTTCATATCTTAAATGACAAAACTTATCAACATGATCACAGACTCCGCATAGATAGCAGAAATTAGCCAATCTCTCATAGGAAAGATATAAAGAGAGTTCTCTTCCTGTGGGGAGCTTCAATTGTACGCAACGATTTAAGGGTTCTAACAAGTTCATCCCAGTCTTGACTCTCATTGAATCTTCTGTCCCCCTTAAATTCCTCCCTGAGTCGAAGTCACTTAATTTTTCAATTTTATTACCCGCTATTTCGGCGATAGCTCTTGTTCTTCTCTCCATTGGAAAACCTCTGATATGAGCCATAAAATCACAAAAATTCAATTCTACTTGAAGCGGATCTTCATCTTCATCTATTGGTGACAAAATAATTGGATACTTTTCAGAACACCATGCTGAGTTTTCTTGGGCCCTCTGAGATCTAGTTTGTGATTGAATATGACGAGAAGCCGTTCCTTAGTTGATTTAGTGATCTCCATACCCTTCACAAGGTTCATATAGTACGAATCAGTGTAGTCCAGAATTATTCGAAGTGTAATGTTCTGCGTGTAAACACCCTCCCAACCAAAGATGATGAATGGTTACTATTACTTGAACCCCAAGCAGCCTCAGGAATCTCTAGGTTATTTGATTCCTTTGCCAAAAGAGTGAGTACCTTAGCCATGCATGAAAGCCAACTAAGTTGGGTTGATTCCTTGCTGTAGCACCCCGTAGCATAGGGCACTACACCCCCCGCACTGTAGCCCGACACGTGTAACGAAATGGAGACTCCGTACACGCACCAAGCCACAGCGAACGGGTGACAAACAAAAATCCACACACTAGCTAGGTGGTCTAGACCCTAATACAAAGCACGCATATAAAACAAAACCAAATGCGGAAGCACCAGGAATCACATATACCAACATGCACGCTCGAAATATTACAAATTATACATAAAGTGCCCATCCAAGGCCAAATAAATCATACAAAGTTCTAATCTCAAATTCAGAATCATATCTTATACAAATTTCATACATATCTAAACGTAAAACAAATGCAAAAATGTAAAGATGCAAAGACCGACCGACCAACTCGAACAAAACGAAACAAAAGACCCCCGCCTAGCACGCGCCAACCTGCACCTGCAAACTCAACAAAACCGAAGGGGAAAAAGAAAACAACGAGGAGGGGTCAGTCCTAATGATTGGCGAGGGGGTTAACACACTCGCACATACATATACATAGAGCAGAGCATATTCAAAATTAGAAAGTTCATGAACCGGGGCGTGGTTTTTGCAAGCCAAAACATTTAACACGTGATATTAGATATAGAAAAAGGTTTATTAATTGGAAATCCACTCCCATTTCACAAACAAGTTCAAACTCACACACACGACTCGGCGAGTACGAGCCTCAGACCCACCTAACTCCGTTCATAAATCCAACATATAAATCAAAAGCAAACATAATTCAGAATCAGACAAACATACCTCTTCTCCAGGTGATGGAAGGGTGTGTACTCCCCTAACCATCGGTTATACAGCATGGGTCGTAAGTTTCATGACGCTCACGCCCCAAGACTCCTTTCCCCACCAAGCCTCCTAGTGGGTTCAGGGTTGATCCTTAAGTTGAAGACCGTACTAGGGACTACCCGACGGCCCACGCCGTCCCGGGTCTCCTTCGCACAAATCTTCGGGGCCCGATCAAATAGTTCAAATTGTTCGAAAGTTCTTAATTTTCAAAATCCAACATAATTTTCAAAACATAACTCACGGTTCAAAGCATACTCACACCAACTCCTTTTCGAAACAAACAAACAAAAATATCTCTTACATATATATAAATGCGTTTTCAAATATTCATAACAAAAGGGCCAAAATCCCACAAAATACGTATCAAACACATATCTAATTACTTATACATATATATACGTCGCATGTGGGCTTAAATCACATCAAAGGTTGTAGGTCGTAATAACTAAAAGAAACAAACCACACCTTGTCGACCACACTGACGAAGCAAACCGAAATACACCTAAAAGACCACCTCCTTTCCCCCGAAACAAAGCTCTAAAGAAAACAAAGGATAAAAGACGGACTTAGACTTACAAATGAACCATATAGACGCTCGGCATATGCACACGGATGCAAAAGATGCATAAGAGATGCAATGCATTAACATATAAAGCATGCATATTCATACCAATTCATAGGTCTCCAAAATCATGTTAAATAAATCCATAAAATTCATGCAACGAACATAACACGTCATAGGACATACCAAGTATGCATGCATACGATAAAAGAATCAAGCAAATATCAAACGAGATAAGAAAACGGCACCTTGATGCAAGCTAACACATTAAAGGGCATCTAACACACATTAGGTCATATATCACACGTAAAAGCATCAAACTTACAAAAATAAATTGACAAAATTCATATAACATGCATAACGTATCATTCAACATGTTAGGAAGATATTTCATATCATTTAAGGGCAAAGAAAAATCATTCAAGGCACATAAATAAAGCATGAAATCATATACGCAAGTTAAGGTAGCATATTGCACGTATGAAGCTATAAATAAAAAACGAGCACATAAAACACGCCATAAATTCATAACATAACACTTAACACATAATTTGACATGTTAACACATCATTTACATCATATATTAAACACATAAGAGCAAGAAAAGACAAGCAAAGCACGAACAAACCGAAAAATAACCAACAACAACAAAACAAGTTGAAACTGGCCTCAAAGAGGGTCGCGGCCGCTACCAACTCGCAGTCGCGACCAAAAGTGAACTGGTCGTGATCGCGGCCGTGACCAGTTACGCGACAACAGCAAACAGGGGAAAAATGGCAAAATCTCAACCAAAAACCATCCTAATTCATGCTAGCATGCAAAGGAAAGATCATACAACAAATAAACATAAATTTTAGGTCCTAATATCAAGCAAAAACCGAACGAACATGCAAGGAATGGAAGAAAATGGATCAAACACTTATGCTCTTCATTTTCATACAAATACATTAATTGAATCCATAAATATATGCAACCAACAACTGAATTGAGACCATACAATTAATAAAGGATGTCTTAAGATCATAAATGATGCATCCAACCAACAAGAAACACAAGAATTCATGCCAAATTCATCAAATTCATCTAAACCCTTACTATTCATCTAATTATCCATAACATGCTTTAAACTCCACCAAATTCAGCAAATAAGCACTCAAATCAAAGAGAAGAAGATGGAGAATGAAATACCGGACTTACCTTTCGATTTTGAGGCGATTCCGAGTTGTATGGAGCAAGAAATGGCCAAAGGAATAGTGTTTCTTCCCCTTTTTCTATCTCTCGGTATAAACTGCTGCTTTGTTCCTTTCTCTTGGCTGGAGTCCGAAATGAGGAGCAAATGGGTTGAAAGAGGGTTAAGTTAGGGTCAAATGGGTTCAAGTATGGGGCGATTCAAATAAGAAACGGGTCCGTTATGATTAAAACGGTCGAACATGGTAAATCTGTCACAAGGGGCGTGTTTCGGGCGAAATTCGGAGAATCAAACGGGCTTAGAAAATTAAAAAGTCTGATTCCAAAGCTTCCTTTCTTTGTTACGAGTCCGACTTTTCTTCTAGAATTCGAATCCGAATTCCCGAGCCCAAGTTACTCCTTCCGGAACACAAGGTGCGCTAAACGAGTTAGGCCCTCACGTCCCTAAAAAATAAAACGGTTCAAAACCGTAACAAACAAACTCAAAAACATAAAACGAACACGTAGACAAATTTATAATAAACATATTTCATGAATATCACGTAATCACATACGAAGGAGCGAATACGGGGTCGCACGGATTGAACGGGGGATGAAACGAGGTCAAAACGAACAAATTACTTAACAAAGAATAACAAATTATTATTCAAATCGTCAATTAGGCATAAGTTCAATTAAATAATCACGTAAAGGCATAAATAAATAAATAAAATGCGTACAAAACACTCTCGAAAGTGCGTACCTGTACGGTCGGACGAGCGGGATGTTACGCTTGCATCCTCCATAGAATGGGAAGGGGAATAGCGAAAGTTACCCTCTCGTTCATTCATCGGAGGGTCACCTGAAAAGGAGAAAGGAAAATATGTTAGCAAACTATCTAAGCAGAGGAAAGGGGGGAGGGGGATGAAACAATGAGGGAAGAGCAGTGGAAGTGTGTGAGGGAAAAGCAGGAGAGTAGCAGGTAGGCGGAGAGAACGGTCGTCGGCCACCAGTGAATAGTCGTGTTGAGGAACATCCGTCCATCAAACTACGGTGGCTACAAATTACGGTTTATATGAGTCTGACGATGCTAAAACTGTAATGTTGAAGGGAAAAATCTCTCATACCAGAGGAAAAAATCTCCCATTTTCATAATTAAGTGAAAGAGACATCCCAATTAGCCAGGTCTTTTGAAGAAACCATTGATTTCTTTAGTCATAGCATTTGAGCAACTCTTTGAAAGTATTCCTTATAAGTTGTAGAGCTGAAAGTCATGAACCAACTGTTGTGCCATTTAGCTCAAAAATAAAGAGCTTATCCATTTATTAACTATTATTGTGCATCCTTTGAATTCGGCCCAAAATGAAAATATTATGTATAAGAGTAAAATCAAATTATACCTTTGAACTGTTAATTACATATAGACCCCAACCGAATATAGAGAGGTATAATTTGGTACCACATAGTCAAATAATTATATTTACACACCCTCATGAATTTAATAATTACATTTATACACCCTCGTGAATTTAATAATTATATTTAGGCCCCCTCGTGAATTTAAAAATATCCCAAAAAATTGGCTTCTTTTGGGTGTGTAATGTAATTATTAAATTCATGAGGGGGTGTAAATGTAATTATTTAACTAAGTGGTACCAAATTGTAATTCTCAATATTCCTTTGGGGTCTAAATCTAAATGACTCTAAATTTGAACAGGGGAGTTAGTATAAAATTTTTTTATATGGGGAAGTAAACTAAATTATTTCCAACTGGGAGGGAGTTATTAATTATGGCCCCTTCTTTATACTTGTTTCTGAAATGAGATTTTAGATGAAATATTTAGTTGTATTTCCTTTTTTTTGGTACTATTTTGCTATGTATTTCCTCTTCTATAATTTTTTTCACAGTTATTTATTTCTTTTAATATTTATCGTATACCAATATATTATGTATATACTCTCTCTCTCTCTCTCTATATATATATATATATAAATAAAAGAAATATAATTGAAACAGAAGATCCAATTCAATTGTATTCCAGATAGAATTACCCTTGTTTTGCGGCTAAAAGCATAAAAGATGTATTACAAAATTGATTGATCAAAATAATAATATCCAATCAATCAGAAAAAACAAAAAGGAAAAGCGAAGAAAGAAATTTATGTTCTAATAAAGCCAATGGAGCTTTTAGATACTATTTGGGATAATTATTAATTATTAATGTTACTTTTTAATCTATCATTAAAATTATGATAAAAAATAAAAAAAAAGGAAAAGCGAAGAAAGAAATCTATGTTCTATTAAAGCCAATGGAGCTTTTAGATACTATTTGGGATAATTATTAATTATTAATGTTACTTTTTAATCTATCATTAAAATTATGTATCATTTCTTGATGTAGTCCAGCTAGGACTATTACACTTAAAGATTCCAATTAATTAGAAGAGCGACCAACCAAAGTGTGTGTGGACGATTACAATGTTCATTAAAATGATGTGAGAACAAAATTGGAATATTTTATTGGTTAAAGCTCTAACATTAGAATTTAACAAAAACCCTCTTTATTACGACATGCGTATGTATTATGTGAGATAATTCATTCCTAAACGTTAGTTAATAAAGGAGTTTATTGTACGAAAAACACTATGATATACCAAATTTGTATTTTGAACACTGTGATTTGAAAAGCTTTAAAGCAAACCCTGTGATTGTATTAAATTAGCACATAAAACCCTACAGTCGTGATTGTTGTCACGACCATAGGGTTTTGACTGTTAATTTAGTGCTAATTTAATACAATCACAGGGTTCGACTTGAGACATTTTAAATCACAGGGTTCAGAGTGCTAACTAGGTATATCACAGGGGGTGACCGAACAAAAAACTCGCTCATAAAGTCACGATTACTTAACATTTTTAAAGAATCTAATAACTCTCTCATTGAGTTTGTAACGCCCTAATTTTCCAGACATTCAGGTACGCACGCCACGTGTGAGTTTCCGAGAGTTAGGATTTATTCCAATTTTTTCGTTTATTAAATTCCTATGTGTCATGAAAATTATATGAATTATATTTCAACCTGTTTACATGAAAATATGTGAAAGTATTGTTAATTCGTGAATTATTGTATGATTCGTAATTTCTTGATACATGAATTAATTTCCGAACATGTCTTATTTGATTAATTGTCTTTAATTGATCATTTTCCATAACTTGAGAATTATTATATGATTTATTTCTCATTGATACGTGAAATAATTGCCGAACGTGACTTAATTGCCTATGTGTCGTTAATTGATTATTCATTCAAATTAGAGGACTTCATTGCATGAACCATTCTTAGCCTTAATTGATTGGTTTCCATAATTTAAGGACTTAATTGCATTAATGTGAATTGGATTTAATTGATCATATTTCATGAGATAGAACCTAATTGCATTGCTTTAATTTCTTGTCGACCAAGTGGCAATTTCCCTTTCTTTTCCCCATCTTTTGATCGATATATCTTATACATAAACATATACATACATATATACATACATCTTATTGTTCCTTCCTCATTCAAGAAACAAGAGAATCATCTCTTCCTCCCTTTCTCCATGTCGGTTGATTCTAGGAAGCTAGGAGCCAAGACTTTCCCCCCATTTCTTCAAGGAACCAAGCTCCACATCTTTATCTCTTCTTTCCCCTTCATTTCTTCTTTCACCCAAGCTAAGATCAAGCATGTATCTTTGTTAATTCATGAAGCTTGAGTAGCGTTTGAGAATTATGATATGCTTTCTTGTTTAATTGTGAATTAAAAGCATGATTATGATCTTTAGACTTGGAAACTTGCAAGAATTCTTGATGAATAAGAAGGTGGGATGACATGAAATTTTATGGGTTTGTTGGATGAGTTTTGGTTGATCAAAGCATGTTTCCATGGATTAAATATTGCTTAATTGATATATATGATCATATACATGTTATATGTTAGTTTGGAGTTGAATTCTAGCATTGGTTTGATGTGGGAAGGCTTGGGAGCCAAAAATTCGAACCTTGCCCTGTTTTCCTGAAGCCTTTCGCTGCTGCTGGAATTGGGGGTCATGCCCGCAACCGTTTCGTGACCATTTTTGGTCGCAGCCGCGACCAACAAGTCGAGAAGTTGGCCATTTTCCTTCGCGGCCGAGACTGCTTTTCAGTACAATTTTGTCACGGCCGCGACACCCTCAAAAGAACTCCGATTGACCTGGTTTTTAAACCCACGGAAACCTCTTGAAGTCTAGAATATTCTCCAATTAGAATCACCTCAATATTTTTTCTAATTTGTGAGATATAATCAATTATTTTAGGTGTCACCACTTCATCGACAATCTGCATTCGCCCAAATTCAAGCTTACGCCATTTTCACCTCGCTTTGAACCAGAAAATGAGCCATATATCATCGGAAAGGTAATGTGTCTAGTTTCATACTCAATAAGCAAAACTCAATTCTAACTTCTAGAACTCAATATATTCCAGTTTTCCTACAGCGTGTGCATTTTTGAAAATTGTCGATTTTGCCCAAACTTCACCAAAACCTTTCTTCTTGCATTCCTTTCACTCTCTTAGCTCCTTTATGTGACTTATATGAGTTATATACTTGATTTATTGTTAATCATGCTCCTATTTGACATTTCTTGGTACTTAAATGCTCAAACATGATTGTGTGACCCCATTCCTTATACGAATTGAACTTGAAATGTTTGAATGATATAAATATGTGGATCCTTGAGATTTATTTCATCTTTTAGGTATTAATTGATTCTCATACATGTTTAAATGTCACTTGATTGCTAAGTTATTTGGATATTAAGGTGTTGGGAGTTTATTTATTTACATGAGCATTGCCGTGCGTCATACTTGGTTTCATATTGAGTCTCGTCTCACGAGTACACATTGTTTCCTTTCTTGTCCAGTTCTTCTCTAGGGCGGAGATCATTGATCAAATAAGCACTATCTTACGTCCTTGTCTTGTTTCGTCGCTTCTCAGGTGAGGTTTAATTTCTAGTTATATAGAACCCGTACAACTCTTATGTGGACTTCGGCCAAAATGTATACATATATCTATAGTTTTCCATAAACCTCAAATAATTTACAACTGAATCACTATTATTGTACCGAATTACTATTACTGTTACTGTTACTGAACTGAATTGACTGTATTGTGGCAAGTATATTGTACTGTTCACTATGGGCCCGAGGGTAGTGTATTGAGCCAACTGGGAAAGCTTGGGCTGATGGGTAACTCTTGCACTATCCTCACAACTGTTGGGATGACCCCTGAATCCACTAGGAGATTAGTGGAGGAAGGAGTTCCAGGTATAGGGAATCATGAACCCTATGCTCACACTGATTGGATGGCGGGGCCTTACAATCCCCCATCACCCGGAGGAAGAAGGAGTTACTGAATTTGCTAATTGTGCACTGAAATTGATTGCTTGATCACTTAATCACTTAAAACTGAATTATTGTACACTGTCGGAGAAAGGTTGGAGAATTGCCCTCACTTGTCGGGCCACTGATTGACTGTATTGAATTGAGTGAATTGTTAATTGGATAGTTGTGATCTCGGGCGAGATCTTCTTTATTACTTGAACTTATATTCCTTCCTTTTATAAAACCTTACCCGAGATTGTAACTTGCATGATACGTGCGCTTATATTTATTAAACCCCTCACTCAGTCTTTCATAGACTGACACCTCACCTTTCAGGTCTTGCAGTGTGCGTGCTAGGCGGGATTTGAGTCTTTTCTTTTGGGTCCATTATAGCTCATGTAATTCATTGATGCATTTTTATTACTTATGAACGGTATTGGTACTTATGCATATTATAAATAGTTTATGGATAATTGATATTGTATATGAATAAAAGTGATGTACATGGACTTGATTTATGTTAATGAAGTGAATGTACATTTTCATGCTTATGTTTTATCTTTATGCATGTTGGTATTTAATTCAGGGTTAGTCCCGCCTAGCTAGAGGGTCGTTTTTTTTATTGTCTCCCCGTTCGCTATAAGGTTGATTCATGTATGGGTAGTCGTTCCATATGTGGATTGAACTATAGTGCGGGGGATGTGGCTACCTAGCATTCCGGGTGCTACATCCTAAGGTGGCATCAGAGCTCGGTTGCAAAATCGAGGTTCTAGTGTCGTGTCTTTTGAGTCTAGGTTATACGGCATAGGAAATTAATTGCTAACTTGAGGGTCTTGCATTTTATTTGAAATTGCCTGATTACTTGAATCATTTGAATTACTTGAATTACTTGATAACTTGAGCATTGTATTGATTTTTGTCCATAATTGTTGATTAATTGACCTTACATTGCTTGAAGATTTACATACCCAATGTGTTCTATTGTCAATTTTGTTGAATTAGTTATTGCATTTTGCACCAAATTCCGGTTGTTGGTGACAACTATGCGATATGAGCATGCCTTAACCACATATATTTATTTCCAAATGAGTTGTAATTTATAGGTTGCAAAGATGATATCAAACCACGGCCAATTTCTACCTCAATAATGACCCATCTCCAGCCCTATTTTCAACCGTGGAAGGTGTAGGAAATGTACCTGGATTACATACAGGAATTAAGATTCATGATCTTTTCTAACCGGGACTACGGCTCGAGTGGTTGAATTCGGAATAGATGATCAATTCATAAAAAGGCCTGTGGAATTAGTGAGTATTCAAAGAGGTAGAAACAGGATGTAGGAGGTTTGCAACACTTAAGACCAACACATATGACTACTTTGTAGAGGTTAGTCGACCGAATTCCATGAAATTACTTAATCTGGGAGTGGAATGGGAAATCTTGAAGGTGGTTAGATGTGAGGTTCGGACACTAAAGAAGCGATGACTCTCAAGGGAATTCATGATAAGCTAGATTCCGGGTTGATAACAATGAAGATCATCTAACTTGGGAAAGAAGCGAAGGAAAAGATGGGAATAACTAAAGCTCGGGGTAGATCGATGCAAAAAGGATAAAGAGACTAAGAAAGGGTGAATTGAGATACTTCGGGATTTGGAAAATAAATAAGTTGAAATTGGCGGATGTTAAAGAGAATCGATGATTTCAAGTTTATGGGAAGCCAAGCTACTAAAGGTTCTATCTTCAGATAAATAGAGTAATTTTCCAGATTCAAGCTGAATTGTCATGGTGTGAGGCTGAATTGGAAAAATATGAAATAACAAGTGGAAACAATAAAGAAAGACAAAGAATGGTAGGAGGAAAAATTTCATGTTCAGGGGTAAGCCATAGGAAGGTAGGAGGAAAAATTACATTTGACTACTTGAACTCATAAATGATGAATCGAGGAAGCTTTGATGAAACTACCAACTATGGTGAGGACTAGGACAATATTTTTTGAGATTGACTCTTCGGGAAAAGATAAAATACTAACTTCATTGGGAGTAGAAGAAATTAGGGCCAAGAATCACAATCTTGAACCACGAAGTGTTACAAGTTTTACATCAAGGAATTAGTTTGGATGAAGGTTCGGAAACACTTAGACATCGATAATCGGGAAAGAATTGGGTTCCAGAAATTTCAAATTCAAGACATGGAAATGTATAAGTTGATGCCGGGGAGTTTTGGAAAAAATTTAGAAGACCTTGGAAAAATGAGAGATGATCAACAATTCGAAACAGACTTGTAATTTAAGAAACAAGGAATAAGTGACGGGATAAGTTTACCACAACTACGGTGGCAGGTTCAATACATTCATAAACACATCCATCACATGTTACATTAATTTAATTTGACTCCTATTTATGTGTGCTATCATAATTGTTATCCGAGATTGCATACTTGACATGTTAAGTACGTTGTTAAATTATTTAAAATTCTTTATTTATATGCACATCTTTAATTAATATAATTGCTCCAATGTGTCGCATCTTTAAATTATTTATAAGTATGATACGTGCATTGGCATTTTAACCCAACATGCATTATTTAGTGTTACATTGTTAGGATGACCTCCTCTCTATCCATCTTACGTTCCATGGCCGCCTCCACCTGAGTCCTACCGAAGCAAGAAGGAAAAGGAATATTTATTTGGCATTAGTTATCATCTTTGGCAAATGGGACATTCGGTTCTACTCAAGTCGCCAGAGGAAAGTTGGAACAGGTAAACAGCCAATCTGGACTTCAAGAGAATTAGAAAGAAGAAAATCTTCAAGTTGGGAAGTGGTAGGACGAGTTCAAGGAGTTAGGAAAAAAAATTAAAAAAAAAATAAAAAAAATTATTTTCTTAAGGGGGAGAGCCGGCTGGGAAACAACTTAAAGTCGATGTTTACACCCCACTTGGAAGAGTTGAACCTTCAAGGAAAGTGGTTCTTCCTGGAAACCTCTATTAAAATCATGTGAAAGAAGTCTTCAATATCTTAAACCTCGTGCTTCCAAGATTTCTCAAGATGGAAACTCCTAAAGCCATACGGAGGCACATCATAAGCCGAGCTGAAATAAAAGAAATTTGATGAAAATGGGAGAGACAATGACTTCTACGAGTTACTTAATCATACTTTTATCAAAGATGAGAATCCTACAAGGAAAGGTGACTGTCATTCAGGATCTACTCGAAATGTCCAAAAAGGTGCTGCATTGTTACAAGGATGCTAGATAATAACAACTTGATGAGACAATCATATACAACAGGAAACAACGTGGGAGTCAGTTCAACTGAGTTGGAAGTGGAAAATTTTGGGAAAATGTATTACTCGAACAAGATAAGTGCCGGCTTATCATCTGTTTTCCATGATAAGAGAGGTAGGTTAATAGGATTAAGGATTAGAATTAAGCTACTAGAGGTTACCCGAGCATCCGAGGAAATTAAGTATGAATTATGGAAAGAACGAATTAGTTAGGTTGAAACCAAGCATACACTCGAGAGTTGGAATTTCAGGTTGTGATGCTAGGAAGGATAAAGAATTTAATCATGGGATGACGATAAAGGGGTTAATGAAATATATACGGTGGGTATTTTAAGGTATGGTATTGTGGTTCGAAGAAATCTCAACTAAAGAATGAAGTGTATAACTGAGGATTCGTCTATTCTTTTATTTAATCACACACTAAGGAATGGAAAGATTAATTAGGAACCGGGTCAGTTAAGGATCAGACTACGCAACAATACTTGAAAGTTGTCAACTGCAAAGTCCATCACGTTGGTGAACGGTACATGTAAACATGCATATCACATGCAACATTGGTTTTATTATGGTCATATATAAGCATGGTTAGTTGTTAATTGTTATATATAAATGGCAATTGACGTAATTGATATTTTCCTACCTGTGCCTTATGTGATAACTAGGTAACTATTTATTAATTGTTCTTTTGGATTTTATTTTGTTTGCGTGAGAGACGGGGATTCTCTCGTGGTTTGTTCGAAAGACGGGGTTCACTCGTCGTTTGTTTGAGAGACGGGGTTCTCTCACTGTTTGCTTGAGAGACGGGGCACTCTCATTATTACTTGTTACTTATTAACTTGTTTTAGCGGCAGGTTAGATTTTCTTTTGAGTGTGTAGATTCCGATAAGTGAGGGTCCTTAGGATGTAGCAGCGTTGCCTTCCCAAAAAAGAAGAAGGGTATCAGAAAATCGTTTACTCATCCCTTGTTCACAAGATTGGGATTTGGAAAGAGATTTTGCATTTTTGAGGTGTTTTTCGAAATTTAACGAGCAGAAAGGATGTTTTCTTTTCGAAAAAATTAGAACAGATTGTTTAAATTTTTATACAGATTGAAAAAGAACGAGATTTATGAAAGGGGAGTTGACTAAAGAGAGTTCTAGAGAATCAATAAAATAGGTTCATATATAAAAAATAAGGAGAAATAATTATGAGGACCAAATAATTTAAATTTATTCTAAACTCCCCAAGTTAAAATATGCTACTCTAAACTCCCTCTGACACTTTATATTTTTTATAAATCCCCCCAAAACCCTTAAAAATTTGTTTTGCCCTTATTTTTTGCTACAACACACTGTTTCTGCTTCTTTCAAATACAATTCTTCTTATAGCCACCATGTCTCCTGTAATTGGATATTTACCCTTTCTGCTTGCTATCCTAATTTCACCAATGTCGAGGATTCACCAAGAAGTTGCCAATTATTGTTCTTCCTCTGTAGACGGGGTCGATTCTTTGACCACTGATTATCGAGTTTCCCTTTAATCAGAAATTTTTACTTTCTCCATTCATCTTTACCCTAGTTTTGTCGGACACTAGATCTACTGTGGATTGCCACCAGACATGTTGTGGATTATGGCTGCCTCATCTGCTTCAGTAATGGCGATGGATCACCAGTTGAGATTGTTATGTTACTACGGGTTATAGTCTCATATCTTCATGTCTAAGATTGAAACCAATCCTTTTAGGAGGTTTGTAAATTATTGTACCCACAATTGTAATCTCTGGTAGTAGATCGATTCAGAACCGTCCCCTAAATCTAAAGCTTATTTCCAACTTATACAAAAAAATCATCAGAGCTTTGCAGAGGTGGACGATCTTTTTGGCAACTCTTCTTCTTATTTCTTGGCTCCTCTTCACATTAACATTGTTAATTTGAATCTCTTTAGTGTAAGATTATGAGTGATTTTTCATTTTTGATAATACTCCACCTTCGGTTGTAAAAGTACATGTATGGAACATGCATTTATAATCTGTAGTATATATTGGATTGTTGTCAATTCTTGTTCTGCGTGTTTGGATTGCTGTTAATTCTTGTTCATCTGTTAATTCATTTTTTGCTTATTTGGATTGCTATTAATTCTTGTTCTACTTATTCTTTAATTATTTGTTGATTCATTACTAAATTCCATACTCGACAGAGGGCACAAGCTTGTCACTACGAGTGATTTAATCTATTAATTCTAATTTTAGTTCTACATTATCATTTACAATTCTGAATTTTATACTCGTCAGATGATGCAAAGAGTTCGACATTTCTTTTGATTTACTCTACTAACTATGTAACATCCCAATTCTTCGGCCTTCTAGGTATGAACATCAAGAGTATGCTAAATGTGCATTTAATTAATTAAGTATGCAATTATATGATTTATTTGAATATTTGAATATTTGTTATATGCTTTATGTTCGAAATTTTAAACGTTTTATACCTTTCCAACTCGTTTTTAATCTGTTTAACCCCGTTTTCAATTTCAATTTTTGTAACAACTTACTATATGTGAATTATGTGATTTATAAACTTGTTTATACGCTCCTTTATTATTTTAGAGTTCGTTTGATACGGTTCTTAAACCGTTTTGTTTGTTAAGGGACTCGAGGGCCTAACTCGTTTTAGCGCACCTTGGGTTCCGGAGGCCATAACTTGAGCTCGGGAATTCGGATTTGAATTCCGAAAGATACGATGAACTTGCAACAAAGAAAGGAAGCCAAAGAACTTGTATTTATATTTTTCTAAGCCCGTTTGATCCTCCGAATTTTGGCCGAACCGAGCCCGTGTGACAGATTTGCCACTTTTTACTAAATTATCTATATCTTAACCAATCCTTGACCAAATTAAATGATTCTTGGTTTCACACTCCCCTAACTCACTCACCTACACTCCTATCTCAGCCCCATTTCGAACACACTACAAGAAAGAAGAAAAATCTCTGCCCCAAACCGAGATAAGAAGAGAAGGAAGGAAGCACTATTCATTTTGCAACTTTTGAGCTCATTACACCTCCAATTTGTCCCAAACTTGAAAGGTAAGTCCAGAATTATGATGTCCACCTTCTCCTCTTTCTTTTATGTGTTTAAGCTCTGAATTCCATGGTGGTTTGAGCATGTTATGGTTCTTGTGATGAATAGTTAGGTTATAATGTTATTTTGAAGAGCATGAGTGATTCCTTGTATTTTCTCTTGAATTGAAGCATGAAATCTGATCTAAAGACATCCATTTATCTTTATATGATCTTGTATTATGTGTTGGTTGGATATTCATGAAGGTGCCATTGATGAACTTGGAGCTTTTAGCATGAAACTTGAAGAAAATGGCATGATTTGATCTCTTTGCTTCCTTGCTCGTGTGTATGGCTTGTGCTGCGAATTTGTGCATGATTACGATCAGAATTGCAAGTGTTTTTGTTGCCTTCCTTCATTCCTTTGCTGCTGCTTTGTTATGTCGGTTGAGGTGCAGGGGAGAGCAGCCATGGTTGTTCTCGTTTTTGTGAAGAAACGGGTTAACGCCCGTTAAGGCTTCTCCCATTTGAGGAGGTAACGCCCGTTACCTCCTCCAGCCTTCAAGGCCTTTGAATTTGTCCCCATTAACGGGGGTTAACCTCTTTAGGCCTGAAGGGAGTAACCCCCGTTACCCCTTCCCCTTGTGCTTCGGTTTTGGTTATTTTTGTGACAGATTTGGTAGTGTTGTTCGTATACTCGTTTCTCATTTTGTTTTCGATTATATTTGTATTCTCCCACCCTAATTATGATCCCTACATGTTAATATGTGATTATATGATATATTTGGTTATTTATTCTAATTTTTATGACTTCATTTGATAAGTGTAAACGTGACTTGAATTGATATGCGTTTAAGTCCTACGTGTGATATCTCCTTGTATTTCTAGCCTTGTTTATGTGGTTTTAACTTGAATATGAATGTGTTATGATATAAGGTGATATATTTTTGATTATTTAACATGTTATTTGTTTAATTTTACGTGTCGTTTGTGGAATTTTGATTCATATATGTAAGATATGACCTTATATGCTCCATATGTTATCCCTTGTTGTTTCCTTCATATCTTTTGCTTTCTTATGTGTTTTAACTTCGTGTATGCTCTTGATATGCTATTATATGATGTTCTATGAGTTTGATTTGTGTGTTGTTGATATGATAACGTGTTAATTGATTCGATGTGGCTAAGTTTGAATGTTTGTGACTTGCATCGCATCATTTACATCCATATGCATTTGCCGAGCGTTTATATGGTTAATTTGAGTCTAAGTTTATCTTTGATGTTTGTCTTGTTCAGAGGAGTATCCCATTGGTGATGAGGTTGTCCGTAGGAGTTGGTTTTGTCCCCATTTGCCCGGTTTCATTGGTGTAAGGTGAGGTTAGGTTATAGTTAACCCCTAATCAAACGTGACTGATGTGTTTGCATGTGAAATAAGCCTTATGTATATATAATAGGTGTGAAATATGATTATGTATGTTAAGCTTTACGTTAGAACATGTTATGCTAGGTATGCTATGATCATGTTAGGGATACGAATATGTTAAAGTATAAGGTATGATTATGCAAGAGTATGATTATCTTAGAATAGGATTATGCTAGGATATGAGTATGCTAAGAATCATTATGCTATGTATATGAATATGCTAGGACTGTGATTATGTTTATGCCTATGCTATGCTTATGTTTATGCTATGATCATGATATGATATGCCTTACGATATACCTATGATTTGCACTTGGTCGTGGACCTTGTTTTGCCTCGGATTCTGGTAAGTTTCCGACTCTGTTTTGCCTGGGGCTAGGTGGTTATGGGTAAGGGAGACTCATGCGTTGAGTATTACTCCTATGCATGATCACCGGGATGTGGGATAGGGGATCCAGGAAGGAGATTACCCCTATACACATTTCCCTCTGTGTGAGAGTTTGCTTGGTGTGTGCATGTTATATACGTTAGTTCATTATAAAATTGTTCGTGGAACGGGAGTGGATTCTCAATTATGTAAAATTTGATGGCTTTAGCCTTCGGTCTAACTCTTTTCCTCCCTATATCTAATATTACGTGTGAAAATGTTTTAGAATGCAAAAACCGCGCCCCGGTCCATGAACTACACTCTATGATATGTGTTGTGCTCTGTATACGTATATACATATGCGTGTGTAGCCCCTCACTCAGTCAGTGTGACTGACCTCTCCCTCTTTATGTTTTTAGTTGTAGGTTCCGGTCCGTTGGTTTGAGCTAGGCAGTTTGCTGTCTTTTGAGTCTTTGGTAGTTTTGATCGAGTCTGCATTCTGTCTAGAGCATGTTCTGCATTGTATACTTTAATATTTTGTAATTCAAATTATGTATTTGTAAGGTTTTGGCCGTGGAGGCAAGTTTGTATTTAATTTGTTTAGTTTTGTATAATTTCACACTATGCCTATATTTGTTTCGTTAATGCTTCCGCTCTTGTATGTTTATGTTTTGTGCTCTCTGATTGAGGGTTTAGACCGCCTGTTTTAGGAGGGTCTTTTGTTTGTCACCCGTTCAGTAGCGCTTGGTGCGTGTACGGATTTTTCATTTCGTTACACGTGTCGGGTTCTAGTGCGGGGGATTTGGCGCCCTACGCTCGGGGTGATACAAACTATTATCTTAGTTCAACTTTGATTGTTTACAGTTTTGAATTATCTACTATACAAATTATACAAATAGTTTTTTTGTTGCCATTTTACTGGTTATTTTTGCATCTGAGTCACTTTGTTGTTTCTCTGAGTAGTCCAACCATAATTCACCGTATAAAATAGTTCATTGATAACATATTAAAAAACCTCCTTGAGAAGCAGAGGGAAACAACCAACAAACACTAATTAAAATTTAAAAAAAAAAAACGATCACCCTTAACAAATTGAGGAAGCAGTAGTAGAGTAGAGCAGCAGCAGTAGTGGAGCAACAAAGAAGTGGTGCAGTAGAGATGCGGAAGGTTCAACTAATGTCCGAAAAGATATTAGGGTCAACGTAGTATTGCGTGGTTTTTCTTTATAGAAGGGCAACCCATTTTTTCCAGAACACGTGGTGAAGACTTTACAAAATAGAAAACCCCATGTGCAAAAGCTACATAATAGAGCAACTAACAATAAATAGATACGTCTTGTTTTGACCTCACCAACATGTACAGTTATCCATTTTTAATAAGTCTTGTTATAATGCAATTTTACATAAATGCATTACACAGAAGCAATTAGCAGATAACATGTCCTAGCATGATACTAATATGAGACGATCATGAGTTTCCTATCTTATGCGCAATTATGGGAGCCACTCCATAATCTACTAGTTCTAACATACATGCCACACAAATAGATATATCACATAAGGGAATGTAATAAACATTTAATGGTGCCCTATTCTATTACATTAATAGAATAAACCCTCCCTAACATTTTGAGGGGTTTTCAATTATGGCCACCATACTCCTTTCTTCGTGGATCCATCTACTCCATGGGTGCTTGTCTCCAAAATAAAAATAAAACATCACGACCTAAGTTCTACTTTCAAATTATATTAATAAGAAAAATAAACTTAAAATAATAAGGCTCAATCTTCATATTGACCTTAGACAATTATAGGGGGGAAACTCCGGCCTAAAAACAATAATAAGAAAAGCCACATTATAAAGCAACTAACAGTACGCGCATAAGTGGGGCACCAACCCCAATTGAAATAATGCAAATAGGGGCTCACAGACCCAAATTGAAAATCGATCCATGTGCATAAATTTAAAACATCCACAAGACTAAAACTCATAATCACCTACATCACAATACTGCGCAAGAATTTAAATTTACCAACTAAATATAAATTCTTCAACTTCGATTTTGACTAATTCAAAGTCCTAATCCGACAATTAGTTCTTTATTCAAGAATTCTTCTAAATCTCAATTTAAATCCTTTTTGATAAAATTCTAATTAATTCAAAATTAATAATTTTATTAAATATTATTTCAAAATTCATAGTATTAGTTTTCTTGAAAAAATAATCTACTTTTAATTCTCAAATATCCCAAATATAACTTTTATTTCAAAAATAAAATTATTTTAATTAAAATCACATTTTAAAATTGGGATAAAATTTTAATCAATTGAAAAGTTCACATCGCGGCCGCCATGAAAAGTGTTACGGCCGCGACGAGCTTGCTTTTTAGAAACTTATGCTTCTGTGTTCGTTAGCGGCCGTGACCTAAATTCAAAAGAATCGATCGTAGCCACGAAGAACGTTGGCAGCCGCTAATAAAGTTCATAAGAATCGTTCGCAAAAATTCTAGATTATCAAAATGCGAAAATTTTCTTAATTGATCAAAATCTAGGAATTAAACTTCGATTTTTCTAAACTAGATATAAAACTATTTTTATAAACAAGTTTACAAGAAAACAGTTCTTCAAGAAACCATCAAGATTGAAGATTAGAATTTCTCTAAGAAACAGTTCTTTTTTCATGAATTCAATGTAGAATTTCTCTACAATGTATCCACACCGACTTAGGATGAAATCAATTCAATGAATATTCTGGTACTATAGATTGTGTATTGAAAGAAACATAAACGAGAGATAGTGAGAGAGAGAGAGAGAGAATTTTTTCCTTTTGCAAAACCCAGTTTACTCACGCATAAAGCCCCAAAGAAACGTCCTGACTCCTTTTATATGATAAAGTTTAGTTTTCTTTTATTTTCATATTTTTCGGAATAAAGAGAAGAGAAGACTCTTTCTTTTCTTATCTCGAAGTAACGATATTTTCTAGAATTCTGTTTTTTAATGTCTTAAGATAATTAAGATAAGTAATTAATAATTTCATTATTAATTCTTTATCTTTATCCTAACTACTTTAGAACTTGGGATGCAAACGAGCCGACCCAAGTTTTTTTTCTGGCTTGGGCTCGACTCAACCAAAGCTCGAGCTGGCTCAGTTCGGCTCGAGTTACATTAGAAATATATTTGTTTTTAATTCAAAAATATCTTTTTGTGATAATTAAATATATTTATATATATAATAATATATATTAATTGAGTATATACACAAATATATAATAAATATATTACTTTTTAAGAATTTTTTATAAAAATCAGTAAATGTATACACAATATAAATTAATATATTAGTGTTTTATTTAAATATATAGGCTAGTGAGTCAACGAGCCAGACACAAAGTAGCTTAGGTTCGGGCCTGGCACGAGCTAGCTCGTCAGGCTCATGAGTTGCCTCAGCTCATTTGCATCCTTATTTAGGATATTATCTCTTGTTTATTTATTTCATAAATAAATAAATTTTGATTTTATCCAAACAAAACCAGATATTATCTTTTATTTATTCCATAAATAAATAAACTAATTAATATCTTATCCTAACAACTTTAGGATATTATCTTTTATTTATTTATTTATTACTTAAATAAATAATTTAGGATATTATCCTTTATTTATTTATTTCATAAATAAATAAACTAGGATATTATCTTCTATTTATTTATTTCATAAATAAGCAAACTAATATTTCAATTAATAATTAATTATTCATTGGGCCTTTTATTTTGGATTGGGCTTTATAATTAATTCTCTAATTAATTCTAATGGGCCTTTATAATTAATTCTCTAATTAATTATATTTGGACCTTGCAATTAATTCTCCAATTAATTGTACTTACGCTTTACAATTAATTCTCCAATTGATTATACTTGGGCTTCATTATTAATTCTCCAATTAATTAATGCATGGTCCATTAAACTAGATGGACCACGTACCCCTAAGCTCTCTCCGCGCCCCACGTGTACCTTACACGTGTGGTCTCATTTCGATCGATTCTTTTAACCTTTCTAGCAATACCCTCTCATCCTGAAATTTGTCTGTGACCCTCTAGGTTCATTATTCAGTTAGCAGTGACCCTAATTAATTAATACTCTTATTAATTAATTAGTTTACAGATCACACGACCGTAGTTTTATAATAAGTGTGTGACCCCTACCCTAATAACGAATTAAAACGAAAGAAATTTTCAATTAATAACATCTGTAAGATACAATCCTCCTACCATCCCATCGCTCGATTAAGACCTAGGGCATGGGAATAAGGCGAGCCCAAATTATTTTAATCTTTAAGCTAAGTTCATTTCAAATCCATTTGATCTCAATCCAAGAAACTATTTTCTTGATTTCTTGATCCACCACCTTGGCCAAGTTTTTTGGCGATGGCATATAAACAACTTATGCAATAAGAGATCTTCTTACCTTAAGCAAGTTTAGGTCTTTTATTGATTCTCACATGCCTCCATGTGCCATTTTTGTAATCCCAACGTAAGTCATAATTCAGGTGTCTTGAGAGAGACCCTTTTAGATCCATGTCTAAGATTACCTAGTAAACTCACACAAGATATTAATGGAATCTCAACTCTAAGGATTAATGAATCACGTCATTGACCTGTGAGATATTTCCTAATTTGGAAGTCTCTACGTCTTGAAGTAGTTACTTACTTTCCCATTCAGAAATCTTCTCACAGTGGGACACCTCAGTGTACTCGTTCTATGTAGCGAGCACCCTTGTGTATTCGTACGCATCGACTATGCATTTTAGACCCCATGAAATATGATGATTGTTTCATAAGGACACAATCCCACAAGTAAGTCTCAAGTGAGCTTAGTTGACACTTCCTCAGTTTGTTGGGCTCATTGACTTGGAGTAGTTTCTAATCAAGTTTAGATTAGGGCTTGTTTCATGAGTCATTACCCTAAATGACTAATTCCTAAAAGCTTGATGGATTATGGGAGTTCTAATACATGCATACTGTAGCACCCCGAGTGCAAGGTACCACATCCCCCGCACCGAGACCCGACCCGAATATGAAATGGACAATCTATACCTGAGCTAAATCACGGCGAACGGGGACACACACACTCGCTAAGCTAGGCGGGAGCTAACATTCGCAACCAAAGAAACATTACAATAGAAATAATACCGGTGCGTAAGCAAAGTACATTCATAAATAATAAGGTCAGCAAAGAGTAATGGGTTCAACTAACATAGATACCTAATCCCAAAATTTAATAAAATCACAGAACATCAATTACGGATTCTTTCTGTTCCTATAAGCTTATTCAGAATTCATGATGGTAACAATAATCAATACAATTCATATATTCTTCATAATTTAAACAAATCAAGATACACTAAGCATAAGAACAGACTCTGACTTGACCGAAAGACTTAACAAACTCGACTTCCCGCCTAGCACTCCAAACCTGCAAGAAAACTGAAAACAAACCAGGTTCAGTCTATAGGAGACTGGTGGGTATAAAATGAGTCATAAGTATAGTATAAGACGATATTTAAACATTCACATGCAAGTTATAATCCCAAGTGAGCTTTTCGAAGTATTTCCCAAGTGGGCGAGAGAAAGAATCATCAAAAGGGATTATAACATTCATTTTCATTCTTTAGGTCTTTCGTGGCCCGGCGAGTAGGCGTGCATTATCTCCAACCAATACCTTGTGTAGTTCATTAAACATTCATACATTCATTCTTTCTTTCATGCATTATATTCTTTCGTGCACATTAATGAACATTTACACCTTCTTCCTCCGGGTTGGTGGTGGGATTGTAAGGCCCGACCACCCATTCATTGACCAAAAGGGGAACATGACTCCCCAGATGGCACTCAGCGTCCATTCCTCGCTAACTCCTAACGAGGTCCGGTTATGCCGTTCATTGGTGGAACTAATGTAAGGGATCCCCGTCGGCCCATACCTCCCCAGATAGCCACTCACACTAAGTCCCTGGGCCCTATTCTGTGCATTCATTCATTCATTCTCGCCAAAACATTTGGTAGGGTTCATAAAATAAGGGCTTTACGTTGCAAACATTTACTCTTGAAACGACTCTAAATACATATATTAATTTTTGGTCGAAATCTTTGCACATTGAAAGTATATAGGGTTGTTTAACTAAATAATAGAGAAACCCACCTATCTTTAGCTTACCAACCAACACTAAGAAGAAACAAGAGGACTCGAAAGTGTCCTAAAAACCCGGCAAGTCTCCGCCCTGGAGAAAACTGTACAAAGGACAATATAGTGTACACATGAGAATCAAGACTCCAAATGTACCAAATACGACGCACGGCAATGTAATGAATATGATATGAATGCATAAGAGATGATATGGTATCATGGAAACATTCCTATGCACAATTCATTACTTAAAGTCATGTAAACAAGTCATTCATTCATTCCAAGAGACGTTCATATCCATTCGAGTTCATAACTTCCATATTTCATACCAAATAAATCCGATAATTTCAAATAATACATAACACATGATATAACATGTGTACATATCATACAAGTCATAAAATAAGAGTTACATAAGCAATTAGGGTGCACATTGAGAGCCAAAATCCATGCATGCGCATATTAGGAGCAATAATGACACGTTGAGGCATAACTCGTAAAATATTCCACAAAAAAAATCATAAAACTTCATAACACACAAGATAATACATGTTAGCATATCATAGAAGTCATAAAAGATGTGGAGGAAGATCAAACGAGCGAAGAAAAACGGAACCGGAGTAACAAAAATGGGCAGGGCAGAATCCACCCCCATGGATTTTTCCAAAGGGAAAAATCCACCCCCATCGATTCTGGTCAGAAACCCACTGACTCAAATCCACCCCCGTGGATTTTTCCAAAGGGAAAAATCCACGGGGTGGATTTTTCTGTGGCGAAAAAAACACCCAAACAAGGCATGCACGAAAGAGAAGGGAAAAGATGCATGTTACCAACTTAAAACTCAATCAAAAGCATACAAATTCAGGTCATACTCTCATATATACATGCCAAGACCGAAGCTAAATCATGAGAATGGAAGAGATGCTCACATAGTTTCAAGTTCTTCAAGTTTCAAGGAAAAAAAAAACATTAATGGTAACTTCCAAATAACTCATCTATCATGCAATACAAGTTTAGGGAGAAATAAATGGAGGTCTTAGGATGCTATATCATGCTTCATACTAAAAGAATTCACAAGATCACAAGCAAGAATCGTCAAAATTGCCTAAACCCTTACTATTCATCATCTTCTCCAATACTAAATCAAACCTTGGTGAAATCATGCAATATGGGACTTAAAATAACTACAAGGAGATACACAACATAAAAATTGGATTACCTTTCAAATTGGAGAAGAAATGGAGGGAGTATGAGCTCAAATACTCTATGGGTGAATAGTTTCCTTCTTTCCCCTTCTTTCTTCCTTCTTTCCTTTCTTTTCTTCTCTTTATGGCTGATATTTCTTATGAGAGAGGGAGGGGTGTTCGAATTTAGGGCTGGTATAGGGAGAGAGAGAGAGAGAGTGTGGCAAGTGGGCTAGGTCATGGTTAGGTCCTAGGTGTGTCACGATAGGTCCGTATGCTCACAAAGGTCAATGGTTGTCGTTTTAGGCACGAGGTGCTCATTTCAGTTGAAATTCGGGGATGCAAATGGTCTTAGAAAAATATGAGACTTGACCCATCGGATCCGAATCGTCGATACGAGTCCAATGGAGATGACAGAACTCGATTCTGAGTTCCCGAGCTCAAGATATCACACACGGAACCAAGGGTGCGCTAATTGCTCGTTAGCCCCCGTTTTGGTTCCAAGCTCAAAATAAATTCAAAACTCAATTAAATGAATCCGAAAACGTGAAACGAGCATAAATACACATTCATAACACATATATCTCCAACATATTAAATTTCCACGAATTTTTGAATTTAAATCATATAAAAACGACATGCAAACAAATCACACATGCGCAAGTAGTTCAAATAGTCGTATAAATTCCAATTCAAATATTTCAATTAGTCACATACTTAGCAATTAGATAATAAAATTAATTAAATAAAACACATATAACCAATTAATTCACACAAGTAGATAAACACATACGTCATTCTAAAATACGGAAAAGTTGGGGCATTACACATACGTAATAGGAAATACACAAAACACATAATTACACATAAAGAAGTGTTTGCCCCTTGATTATAATCACAGGTCTATTGTTCAAAGATTGTCTGTGATACAAGGAAAGTCCCAAAGCAGATTTCGACGAATCGACTTTTTAGGGAACTATTACTAAAGACTTTTTCCATCATCAGACTACTCCTGACCACCCTCTTCGTAGACCTAATCAACCTTATTTTTTTCATCAGCTTCGTCAACAACCTGATTAGCCTTATTTTCTTCTCATGCTTCTTCCACAACTTCATCAGCTTTCTTTGCTTTAGTAGCCTCACCATTAGTATTAGAATCAATCAGATCATCATCATCACTTTGAAATGCAGAATCTGATACAGTCTTTATAATATCTAGCAATGCACGCTCGCTTTTATCAACAAGAGTAATTAATTAGCTATGACCTAATGATTCAACTCTATAATATAAGAAACCAGTTCCGCATCTCACAAGTCTTACTCCGACAATAACGTTCTCAATAATGCATCCTTACCTCGAGAAGGGTCGACATGCTCAAACACTTCTTAACTTTCATTCTCTGTGCTGAAAAATTACACTGGCCCCACTTAAAAAATCGTGGAAAAGCAAACACTGACACGGCTTTCCCACAGGAATGAAAATGTTTGTAGCACCAAGCCTGATTATTAAGTATTCGTTGAGGGATAAAATTGACAGATATATAGAACTACAATAAATATAAAATATATTTTCATACCATGAGCCCCATAGAACATCCGTCAAGAAACTTCTTATTATTATCTTTGAACTTGGCGACTGAGGAAACCAAACAGTTATAAACAACACCACCCCAAGCGAATCGGTTGATGTTCTTTGGGTCATCTACATAGCATATCAGACCAATGGGCAGCTTTGTGTTGCTGCAAGAAAACAACAATGTTGAACACACAAACAGTATAAACAGTTTACAAAATCATCAACGTCTTCGACATCACTCATTCTAGGCAAATCATGTAACCTCTGCAATATATTAGTCTGAATATTCACCAGACCGCCTTTGTCTTCAAAATAGACACACTACAATCGAGATTTTATTTTTATAAATAGGTCAATAGGGTAACACTCACATTGTAGTCCCAACACAATCAAGAACTCTTTCTTAGTAAAGGGAACTCTGATGCGCCTAAAGTTGAATGTTTGTTTTTTAGAGTAGAACACTCCAAAAAGAATCTAACATGTGTATTGGTACCTAAAAAGCCCAACGTATTAATGAATGCGCAAAATGGAGTTGTCATTATCTTGGCTTTTTTAGCCTAACTGAGCCCACCAATTCCCTGCAATTTTTTAACGGAAAATGACACAAATAACGACATAATATGTCATCGTGTCAGCGCGATTTTTGCGAATTGCAAGGTTCCTTGCTATTGGACCCTGTTTTTGGCTTTAGCTCTTCAATAAGTTTGCTTCAATCGAGACATATCCAATGAATGACAATTCAACCTATAATGCTTACAACATTGGTATAGCCAAAAGGCCCTAATATGCAATTGCAGAACTCTAATTGGGAATTGAAAACTATTGACCTCTTTGGTATTTAAATGGTAAGCTTTGATGCTTCTAAGATATTTGATATGTTTGTGCATCTTTCCATCACTACAAGAAAATCCCCAAAAATCGACGGGCATATTCTGACGGGATTTTCGAAAACCCCGTCGGTTTGCCGTCGGAAAAGCTGATTTCCGACGGCAAACAGACGGAAAACCGACTGGATGGTGCCCGTTGGAAAATACATCGTCGTAATTGGGTCCTGACGGGTCTGTTCTGTCGGAATTCCAACGGGAAATTATTTTTTCCAACAAAGTAAGTTCCAACGAAAAACCGACGGACAATTTCCGCCAAAAAAATTTTTCCAACGGGAAACCAACGGATTTCCAACGGAGCAAAAATAATTTAATTTTTAAGTGAACCGACGGAATTCCGACGGACTTTTCCGTCGGTTTTCCGTCGGAAATTGAATTAAAAAAAAATAAAAAAACTCATTTATGAGACCCGAACCACCCCAAAAACGAGCCACACCAACACCTCGGATGAGCCACGGGCTGAGCTTGAGCTCGACGAGCCAACCAATGTGAGAATTTAATTCCCCCGATAATTGCGCACGTTGGGATTCAAACTCGGGTTTCCAAGGAAAAATAGTGACTCCCTTACCAACTTGGACAACTTACTTGCCAACAGGAGTTGGTCAAGTGGTCTGAGGATTCTTTCTCGAAGGTAAGGTCTCGGGTTCGAATCCCTTGGGCCACTTGGGGTGTGTGTGTAAAAAAAATTAAAAAAAAAAAAAACTTGGACAACTTACTTCTTATTAATATTATGTCTTTAAATATAGTTATATAATTATTTCAATTAATTATTTAAATACTTTTTGTTATTAATTTAAAATACAAAATTTTAAATATATGATTATTTGAATTAAATATAATCATATTTATTAAGATATTATATAAAAATTGCTAGCTTATATACTTTTGTGTTTTCATTATAATGTATATACTTAAAATTATATCAAATATTATTGTAGATGAACAAATAAACTTTATATTATTAATTTAATTTACTATTTTGAAAATATCATAAATTTAATTCCAAAGTTACATAGTTAAATTAATTAATATTATAATGTTTATTTTCTCAACAAATCATATAGCGACACGTGGCGTGTTATTGTACGATATTATCTCTTTAAAAATAAAAATATAAAGAGATAAATATTCATTTGATATTATCTCTTTTAAAAAAATAATAAAATATTAAAGAAATCAATATTCAAGTGATTTTATTTGATATTATCTCATTAAAAAAAAAAATACAAGAGATAATTATTAAATAAGTTTGAGTTGAACTCTAAATCTTGAATCCTTAACCTATATAAAGGCGTTCTTTCCCAAAGTTATCAAATCAAGGCGTTTGATCCGTTATTAAGACATTATACCTACGAATCGACGTTACATTCAAGCTAAATCCACGGAGTTACCGAAGAGTTCAAATGCGTTCTTGGCGAAATTCTCCAAAATCTAGCGTTTGATTCGTAAATAAGTCGAAGGACCTATGGATTAACGTTATTAAAAGCTAAATCTGAAGTTGAAGAAGATCAAACCAATTAATAAAAGTTAAATAAGTTGAAGAAGATCGAAAATTGAAGATCCAATTTCATATCAAAATTTATAAATTATTTTTACTATTTATCCGATGTTTACACAAAATCAATAAACCGACGGGAAAATCCCCGTCGGTATTTTTTTTAATGAAGAAAAAAAAAACCGATGGGATTTTCCCGTCGTTTTCTGTTGGAATTTTTATTTCAGTGAAATTCCGATGGAAAACCGACGGGAAAATCACGTCTGTATTTTTTTCATGAAGAATAAAAAAAAACCGACGGGATTTTCCATTGGAATATTTATTTCATTGAAATTCCGACGAAAAACCGACGGGAAAATCCCTTCGGTATATTTGGCCCAATTTTTTTTAGAATAGCGCCAAAATTTCTGACGGAATTCCAACGGAAAACCGACGGAATTCCGTTAGAATTTTTGGCGCAATTTTTTTAAAAATTTCGTCAATTTTTCCAACGAAATTCCGACGGCTTTTCCGTTGGAATGCAATTTTGCTTGGCTGTGGGAATTCCGTTGGAATTCCGTCGGTTTTCCATCGAAAATTCCAACGGAAAACCGACGGGAGTTTCTGTCGGTTTTTTCCCGTCGGTTTTCGGTTGTTTTCTTGTAGTGCATATATTATTGTATCACATGTTTAATTCTAGTATAGAAAGATTATTTGAATTGCATAAAATCTTCCCTTAATTATATTGATTGTAAATCACGAATTTATGCATCCTTTAATTGATTTTTTACATACATATATTTGTCACATGCTTAGAATTTTTATTTGTATGGAAAGTGGTGACCTGATACTTTTAAATTCGTCGGGAACTTTGCTTAAAATCTTTCATTTTGTACTAGAATCAATCCAAAACGGCTTCTTCCTTATATTACACATTATAGCCGTTGTGTTATTTCTATTTAAGAGAGAAATCTCGTGAGAAATCAAAAAAGGGAGAAGAAAAATGCTAAATCAACATAGTGAAAACGATAATATTGAGTTTAATATATGGTTTTGTATTTTCTTCTAATTCTTGTTTGCTTGTTTGTTGTCTCGAGGGACTTTGGAGGTCAAAAGATCAAACTTGAGCTCAAGAATTACTTGGAGCAAGTTAAGTTGTACAGGGTTGACGTTAACTGTACTGCACTGAGGTCATCGATGTTGAGTAGTCGCGATACTACCGCCCGAACCAGTCACTGTAGCACCCTAACGTAGCTAACCCACAACGTGTCCTCCCCGGCTTTCACACCGAAGGGATCAAAATACCACGCCTTCCCTAGCTCCCGAGGTCGCACGTGATATCTTGGATGAAAACTATGCACAGGCCGAGCCCCGATAGCCCGATACCATCCCGGGGATTCCTTACCCATAGCTCCTAGGGCCCACATTCACATTTCATTCACACAACCAATCTTTCATGGCAACCTTGCTACAGAACTTGAACATAAAAGAATTTTCCAAAATTGCTTACATATGATTTTATACTTAACTTTCAAAATCAAACTTATTTCATAAGGTCATAAACATATCCTATTCAACACTTATCTAATTATATATATAATATATATCGTATGCAAGGCTCGAAAACGTCACATAGAGGTTTTAGGCAATAACTATACAAAATCCTAAACCTCACCTTGTGCTAGTTAGGAGTGAGAGTGGACAAAGCTATGCCTCGGGCTCGACACTGGCAACCTCATCTGAAAAGAAAACACGAAAGCCCAAGACTTAGATACTATATGAACCAAATATGACGCACGACAAATGCAAAATATGCATGAGATATGATGTAAGTCTCCTAGCATTCAAAATACACTCATTTAGTCAATTAAATATGCGGTGACTAAATCTCATGTATAAACAAAGTTATATGGTAAGTGACGAGCTAAAAAGTATTGATTTATCTTGTGTATAAGTCATATAAAAGCAATTAAAAAGCAAGGAAATGAAATAGGAAAAGTTCAAAAACACAAAAGGTACAGCGGCCCTTAAAATGGCCGTTTGGAACCAAAGAAGAAGTTCCAAATGGGCACTTCGGAGGCAATTGACCTTTCCCAAAGCTCGAAACGGTCATTTTGAGCAAACCTTGAAACCCCGAGTGGCCGTTTCGAGACCCAGACCTGGTTTTTCCCTCTAAGGCAAACGGTCGTTCGGACATTACAAAGGAACCCGAAACAGCCGTTTGGCCAGGAGCTGAAATGCAGGCCAGTTCGTGAAAAACAGGGGAAGGAAGCAAACATGGCCAAGAATAGCTGAAACTCATCCAATAAATCACAAAGTTCATGCATAACTACGAACAACATACAAAGATCACATATACATACATAAACTCGAGAAAAACAAGAATCAAAGTCATAGTCTACAAAACCCATTTTGAAGAAACTTGAACTCATTAATAGCATCAAGCATTTAATCCATCTACCAACTGATTTCTTACAATTAATATAACATATTCATAATGGAGAACTCATAAATGGAGCTAAATTTCAGAAACAACAATCATATAACACATAATCTTCAAAAATTCCTAAGCCCATACTATTGACATGGCTGATCATACATAATCATACACTCCACCACAACTCAAGATTCAAGTATAGAAAGGAAGAGCACAACGTGAGGAACACATAGCTTACCTCGGTTCGTGAAAAGACAGGGAAATAAAAGAGATATGAGCTCTTGAAGTTGGAAGAAGGGCTTAAGGGTTTATGCCTTCCTTGGAGCTGCTCTTGCTGCTTCTTACGTGAAATAAAGCAAGAAAGAAGACGGGGTTCAGCCTTTATGGCTGAACCGGTTTGGTTCAGGGAGCAATGTTTCTGTTCAAGGCTTTCCGGTCCGGTTGGATCGGTTGTAAAAAGGTATAGGGTTCAAACGGCATCCGAAAAAAAATATGGAATCAATTCCATTGAATTCGATTCGTCGAATAGAGTCCGATGGCGGGATCCAAAATTCGAATCTGAATTCTTGAGCTCAGATTAGTTTAAACAAACCCAAAACCACATAATTACAATTAAGTCCAACATGTAAATTCATGACTATAGAAACAAATTATAAATCAAGTATGCAATTAATCAAATAAATTCATATAATTCAAGTATAAGTAAAATTAAGGTATAAAATAAGAATTAAATCACATAATTAAGTAAAGAAACACTTACGTGACGTCATACCTGTACGGTCTGCAGAACTGCGCGTCACAACCTCCCCCCTCCCCCCCTCGCAGAACCTAGTCCCCAGGTTCACTGCTCGGCTCGAGAATAAATCTGGATACAACTGTCTGATCTTCTCCTCGGTCTCCCAAGTGGATTCTTCGGACTTCTGATCTCTCCACAAAACTCTGACCAAGGGAATCTACCAGTTTCTGAATACTTGCATCTTCCGATCTTGGATCTTAACTGGGTGCTTCACAATTATCAAATCCGGCTCAAGTTGTACCTCTTCAACAGGGAGTAAGGTGTTGGAAAACACGAATCAGAAAGCAGCGGAATTTAAAATTTTTTCCCAACAACAGGATCTAGGACTCGTAATCGTGTAACCAAATTCGTAAAGATAGAAAACTTACTTTTCTTTTGTTCTTTCTTGAAGCGTTTCAAGCCACCCAAGAACGCTCTTCTCGTGGCTTGATCCCCTCTCCTTGGTAAAGCTCGAATCTTCAAACTTCTAACTTGAAGTCTCTAGAGAAAGTCCACCAACTTGATCACAATCTAACTAGTAAGGATGCTAGTTCTCTAGTTAGTGTTTAGGCTTAACCTAGGGTTTAATTTAATCTTGGAGAAAGGAAGGTGTTCAACACATGAACCAAGAATTGTCTATTAGCTCTAAAGGGGAGCTCGAGCTCCCCTATATATAGGAGGGAGTGCCGATCCAAATCCTTATTGGACAAGGATTTGGTTCCTCTCTCTCCTATTACTTGATCACCAAGTATTTTCCAACTTTGACTTTGAATTCTAATTCTAGTCAACTTTTAAGAGAGCTAAAAATATCCAAACTATTTTTGGATAATTTTATACTTTATTTATTATAAAATAAATAACTTATTTTTATCTAATTAATTAATTCATAATTAATTAACTAGATTATTTTCTCCAAAATTAGACTTTCTTTTTAATTCAAAATTAAACCAAAGTCTATTAAATAATTAACTAATTAATTATTTAATATATATATATAATATATATACACGTGTCACTCACGTGAGCCACACGTGTGATTTCACACGTGTGGAACCCTCTTGGCCCGATTAACTCGTTTAATCATTTTCAAGCCTCAACTCATGTAACCAAGTTGTTGTGTGTGACCCTCTAGGTTCTCAATTCAATTAGCAGTGACCCTAATTAATTAATTCACTAATTAATTAATCAGTCCACAGATTAAACGACCATAGTCTAGCAACAGGTGTTTAACCCCTAGCTGAATTGGAATGTTCGGATTCGATAGAACATTTAAGTCATTGATTCATGTGAGATACAATCCTCCTATTTACTATCTCTCAACCAAGATCTAGGGCAAGGGAATAATCAGAACCCTAATAATCCGGTCTTAAAGCTAAGTGCATTTCATATCTATTTGATCTCAATCCAAGAAATCCTTTTCTTGATGTCTTGATCTACTGCCTTGGCCAAGGACTCCATATGGCATATGAATGACTTACACAATAAGAGATCACCTTGCAAATGCAAGTGTAGGTCCTTTCTTGATTCTCATTCACTTTCACGAGTCACTTGTGCAGCCCCAGCATAAGCCTTGAATCAGTTGTCTAAGGCGACACCCTTTAAAGCTTATATCTAAGACTACAGAGTTAACTCATAAAGTGACAAGGAACCTCAAGTCTAAGGATCAATTAATCACATCAATGACTCGTGAGATATTTCCTAATCTGGAAGTTTCCATTTCCTGAAATAGAAACTTCCTTTCCCATTTAGGAATGTTCTCACACGAGGCGCCTCAGTGAACTCACTTATTAAAGTAAGCACCCTCATGTATCACGCACGTATCAACTATACACTTTCCACCTCCATGAAACAAGGTGGTCCTTCTTAAGGGCGTGATCCCACAAGCAAGCCTTAGAGGAGTCAGGTTGACACTCCCACTGTCTGTAGGACTCATCGGCTTGGAGTATTTTACTAATCATGACTTATGTGATATAGGGCTCGTTTCATGAACCATTTCACCTAAATGGCAGAGTCCTAAAGTCATCATGATTAGGGGAGTTCTCATACATGCACAGATAAAGTAAACGCATACCAAACAAGAGCATATAAAGAAGTGTTGCCTCAATTCGTTATTTCATTCAAAGATTGTCTGTGATTATAATAAGGAAAAGCACAAAGCGGATATACAATCGGCTTTCTAGGGCACTATTCCTAACAATCTCCCACTTGCCCGTCAAAGCCATTCTAAAGCTACTCTAAGTCCCATCTTCTGAAGATGACCTTGGAAAGCTTCTCGACTAAGGGGTTTAGTAAGTGGATCTGCCACGTTCTCTGCTGATGTGACCCTCTCAATTAGCACATCTCCTCTTTTGATAATATCACGGATTAGGTGATACTTCCTCATAATGTGCTTGGTCCGTTGGTGAGATCTTGGTTCTCTTGCTTGAGCAACCGCCCCAGTGTTGTCACAAAACACAGTAATGGGGTCTTTCATGCTAGGAACAACATTCAATTCTTGAATGAAGTTTCTAATCCAAACACCTTCCTTAGCTGCATCATTTGCAGCTAAGTATTCGGCCTCAGTGGTCGAATCTGCAGCGGTAGTCTGCTTGGAACTCTTCCAACTCACTGCTCCGCCGTTTAGGCAGAAAATGTATCCTGACATTGACTTAAAATCATCTAAGTCAGATGCAAAGCTTGCATCGCAGTATCCTTCGACAGTAAGATCTTTCTGACCTCCGTAAACTAAGAATAAATCTTTAGTACTTTTCAAGTACTTAAGAATATTCTTCACGGCAGCCCAGTGACCATCTCCAGGGTCAGATTGGAAACGACTTGTTACGCTAATTGCATAAGCCACATCCAGTCGAGTACATAACATTGCATACATTATGCTACCTATTGCTGACGCATAAGGTGTATGAGTCATTCTCTCCTTCTCAAGGTTAGTCTTAGGACACATCTTCTTTGAAAGACATGTTCCTACACTCATAGGAAGGTTCTTAACCTTTGCTGACTCCATATTGAATCTCTTCAATACTTTGTCAATGTACATCGACTGTGATAGTCCTATTAACCTTCTGGATCTATCTCTATAGATTTTAATTCCAAGGATATAGGACGCATCACCAAGATCTTTCATCTCGAATTGGTTCGATAACCATAACTTAGTCACTTTCATGTCATCCTTCGAATTCCCAATAAGAAGGATGTCATCAACATAAAGTACTAAGAATTGCACTGAGGTCTCCAATTCCTTTCTATACACACATGATTCATTCGAAATTTGGATGAAGCCAAACGCTTTAACCGATTCATCAAATCGAATGTTCCAATTCCTAGAAGCCTGTTTCAATCCATAGATTGATCTTTGGAGTTTGCAAACCTTTTGCTCACTCCCACTGAACGTGAAACCTATGGGTTGTTCCATATAAATGTCTTTATCAATGTCACCATTGAGAAAGGCAGTTTTCACATCCATTTGCCATATCTCATAGTCATAATATGCAGCAATGGCAAGCATGATCCGAATAGACTTTTGCATTGCAACTGGTGAAAAGGTTTTGTCAAAGTCCACGCCGGGTCTCTGAGTGAATCCTTTTGCAACCAGTCTTGCTTTGTAGGCTGCAATGCTTCCATCAACTCCAAGCTTTCTCTTAAAGATCCATTTGCAACCTATGGGTTTGACCCCATCAGGCAAATCTACCAAGGTCCAAACTTGGTTGGAGTTCATGGAATCCATTTGGGATTTCATGGCTTCTATCCACTGTTCAGAATCAGAATCTGAAAGTGTCTCCTCATATGTTGAAGGATCATTATCCTTTTGAGAGATTTCATGGAAGAATCCATACCATCTCTCCGGCTTTCTAGGATTGAGTTCAGAACGCCTTAGAGGAGGATTTTCATGTGTATCGAAATTCGTGATTGGTTGTGGTTGATCAGAGTGGGACGTTTCTTTAGTGGTTGGTGTGGGGTCACTTTGTACTTCTTCTAATTCTATGATCTTGCCTTTCTTTTCTTTAAGGAACGGTTCCTCAAGAAAAGTGGCATTTCTGGAAACAAACACCTTTTGCTCAGATTGATCATAGAAATAGTATCCTATGGATTCCTTAGGATAACCTACAAAGTAGCATAAGTTAGAACGAGATTCTAACTTATCTCCCACTGTCCTCTTCACGTAAGCAGGACAACCCCAAATTCTTAAATAAGAATAACTAGGGATTTTACCATGCCACATTTCATAGGGCGTTTTAGGGACTGACTTAGAGGGAACTAGATTCAAAATCTTTGCTGCACTTTCTAGGGCATAACCCCAGAAAGAAGGTGGTAAGTCAGTGAAACTCATCATGGAACGAACCATATCAAGTAGGGTTCGATTCCTTCTCTCAGAAACTCCATTAACCTGAGGAGTTCCCGGAGGAGTCCACTGAGAGATAATCCCATTATCTTTGAGATGATTAAGGAATTCTTCACTAAGATATTCGCCTCCTCGATCAGATCGAAGTGCTTTGATCTTGTGACCAGTTTGGTTCTCAACCTCCTTTTGAAATTCTAAGAATTTCTCAAAAGCTTCAGATTTATACTTCATTAAGTATACATAACCATACAGACTAAAGTCATCAGTAAAGGTTATGAAATACTGATGATTGTTTCTAGTGCTTACACTAAGCGGTCCACAAACATCAGTATGGATCAAATCCAAAACCTTAGTGGCACGTTCCACAGTTCCTTTAAAAGGAACTTTGGACATCTTTCCTTTGAGACAGGATTCGCAGGAAGTCAACTCTTTGAGATCATTTTCAGAGAATGATCCTAAAGTGTTTATCTTGCTAATTCTGTTCTTGGAAATGTGTCCTAATCTAGCGTGCCATAAGGGAGCTGAAACTTTGTCATCTCTCTTACGCTTTGTTTCTCGTTGTATATTCATAATATTGATATTTTGAGTTAGGTAAAGTCCATTACTTAGAGTACCGATATGAACGGAAGAGTTGTTCCGTTTGATAAAATATTTACCATTCTTAATATAAGTTTCATAACCTTCACAATCTAATATTGGAACTGAAATTATATTACGAATAATGCTCGGTACATAAAGGACTTTATTTAATACTAACTCAAAACTACCTAAATCTAATCTAATTGTGCCTAAAGCTCGAGCTTCAACGTTTGAGCCATCGCCGATCTTCAAGACACATTCTCCTTCTTTTAGTTGTTGAACATCACTTAGCATCTGTACATCATTACAGATATGAGTTCCACAACCGGTATCAAGTACCCAAGAACTAGAATTAATAGACAGATTTACTTCAACGAGAAAGATACCTTTCTTTAGAGTAGCCTTGTACTCTCGGCAGTTTCTCCTCCAATGTCCCGCTTTGCCACAATGGAAGCAAACATCCTCTTTCTGATCACGCTTCTTCTTTTGGGCCTTCCCCTTCGATATGCCACCAGTGGGCCTAAGGTGTTTCTTCTTCTTCTTTTGGGCTTTCTTGCCCTTACCTTTAGAAGGCCCAGAAGAGGAAGATGGAGCATTCACCATCAAAACCTTATTGTCCTTCTTGATCGTGCTTTCAGCAGTCACAAGCTGACTAATCAGCTCAGCTACAGTAGCACCAGCATGATTCATGTTGAAGTTAAGGACAAATGGGTTGAATGATGGTGGGAGCAAAGCTAGCAACAAATCCACTGAAAGCTCATCGTTCAGCGGCATGTCCATGGAAGCAAGTTTCTCAGTAAGGGCAAGAAACTTGAGTCCATATTCATGGACACTTGAACCTTCCCTCATTCTCAAGTGGAACAATTCCTTTGAAGTGTTATACCTTGTAACACGTTCATGAGGGCGGTAAAGTTGCTCTAAGTGGTCGTAAATCTCCCAAGCAAATTCCATGGCCTCATGTTGTCTTTGCAAGTCCGGAGACATGTTAGCCAACATAAGGCAACGGGCTTGGAGATTATCATCCTTCCACTTCTGAATCGCGTCCCGCTCGGCCTGAGTGGGAGCCTCCCCTTCGGGACTAGGCTCCCCTTCGAAGAGAACATAAGTTCTCTTCTCAGAATCTAAAATGATTTTTAGATTCCTCAGCCAATCAGAATAGTTGGGACCAGTCAACTTGTTTGACTCGAGGATCGATACAAGAGGGTTTTTGGTTGCCATTTCAAAACACGTAGAGAATCACAGAATCTACGACCTAAATGGTAAAACAGAGAACTAGTGAGCATGCTGAATTATAATGATATACAAAAGATAAGGTCTTTAATCTATTGTAGCTCCCACTGTTTTTCAAAGATCTATAATTCCCAAAGATCTAAGAGGAACACGTTTCCCAATGGGTACTAAGATCCTAGGCATTTTACCTCGAACCCACGACTCGCGGACATTCTAAGTAAGAACCCTAGGTAGGTACAACTTACCAATTCTAACACTTTTAGAATTCTTAGTAGTTGTTTTTGCATCACCTATCATTCAATATGGACCCACGACTCGTGCGACATCCATATTTACTTAGGCGTTAAGCTAGACCCATCAATCATAAGATCATGACCAAAACTTAGTTCGAACGACCCACGACTCGCGGACATCGCCTTTGCTAAAATTGACCACGAAATATTGATCATTTAAAATGATCAATTAGGTAACTAAGAACTAATAAGCTCTACTAGCTATCCCACGACTCGCGGACAATAACTAGCTTTACTTACTAAACTTAAAACCTATTGATGGAATGCTAGGAATTTAATTCAAAATTTGCATCTCGAATTAAACACCTATTTGTTCGAAATTAGCTTAATATTTAATGGGAATTTTCGAATCAACCGGAGAGTTGTCCGGTTCGACCTCACCAACATATATGTTATCCAATTTTATTAGTCTTGATTAATGCAAGTACACTTAAATGCATTTCAAACAAGCACATAAACAGATAACATGTCCTAGCATGATACTAACATGTAATGATCATGGGTTCTACCTATCTTATGCGTGATATGTGGGAGCCACTCCACAATCACAAGTTCTAACATACATGCCACATAAACAGTTTAAATCACATAAGGGAAAGCGGTAACAAAATACGAGCCCTATTTCTATTACATTTAACAATTGAGATTCCCCTCCCTAACATTTTGAGGGGTCTTCACTTATGGCCTCCTTGTTACTTGAATGTGGTCCATCTTACTCCTTGGGTGCATTGTCTCCAAAATGAAAATAAAAACCTCACCACCTATCTCTACTCTCAAATTACAATAAAAGAAAAAGACATAAAGTAATAAGGCTCAATCTTCATATTGGCCTTAGACAATTACACGGGGCATACCCCGGCCTCAAAAACAGTAATATGGAAAGCCACATAATAAATCACATAACAGTACGCACATAAGTGAGGCTCCAACCTCAATTGAAAAACGCAACTATAGGGCTCCAACCCCAATTTAAACCATCCATGTGCATAAATTAAAACCATACATAGATCTAAACCCATGATCACCTAACATGCTTTTGCGAGAATTTAAATTTAGCCAATAAATTAAAATTCTCGTTTCAAGTCCTAATGACTTAAAACACGACTTAGATGCAATTCTTGTTCAAGAGCCTTTTCAATAAAACCCGAAAAACAACAAACCAATAAAATTCCAATTAATTTCCAAAATTAATAATTTTATTCTTTCATTATTTTCAGAAAATAAAGTTCATAATTTTCCCAAAATCCAAATCGCTTCAATTTCTCAAAAATCCCAATTTAATCAAAAATTTTAAAATAATTTTATTTTAACAAAACTGATTTTAAAAGATAAAATTAAAATTAAATTAAATCGGGATTTTACGGACTGAAAACACGAAAAACACGAAACACGAAAACGGGCCCGAAAAGGGGCCTAGCCGCGCGAGGCACAGACGCGCAGCAGCGCGCGCACAGCGCGCGGCAGTTGGCGCTCGCGTGCGCGCGCCGGCCGCGCATCATGCGCCCGCCGCGACTAGGCGGACTGGGCAGGCGTCCCGCGCGGTTACGGGACGGGCTGGGCGGGCGCGCCTAGGCGCGCCTGGAACGGCTCCCGCGCTGTTGCGGGAGGAACTGGGCGGCGGCGACGGGCCTGGGCGTGCGACGTGCTAGCACGCCTAGGCTCGTTGCTTTTCGTGTTCGTTTCGTATTTCTGGGTTTCTCGAAAACCCGGTTCAATCCAAAATTAAAAAATTCGATTTAAACATTTTTAATCAAAACAATTTTCAAAAACACAATTTGAGAAAACAGTTTTAGAAATTCAGGAAAAATTACAGTTTCGTAATTCAGGCTTTCTAAAAGAACTCATGAATACCTAATTCGCATCTAAGCCTAAGAATTTCTACCAAATTCAGAATAATTGAGACGAATCAGAAACACGATTAACGAGGTGGCTCTGATACCACTTGTTGGAAAACACGAATCAGAAAGCAGCGGAATTTAAAAATTTTTCCCAACAACAGGATCTAGGACTCGTAATCGTGTAACCAAATTCGTAAAGATAGAAAACTTACTTTTCTTTTGTTCTTTCTTGAAGCGTTTCAAGCCACCCAAGAACGCTCTTCTCGCGGCTTGATCCCCTCTCCTTGGTAAAGCTCGAATCTTCAAACTTCTAACTTGAAGTCTCTAGAGAAAGTCCACCAACTTGATCACAATCTAACTAGTAAGGATGCTAGTTCTCTAGTTAGTGTTTAGGCTTAACCTATGATTTAATTTAATCTTGGAGAAAGGAAGGTGTTCAACACATGAACCAAGAATTGTCTATTAGCTCTAAAGGGGAGCTCGAGCTCCCCTATATATAGGAGGGAGTGCCGATCCAAATCCTTATTGGACAAGGATTTGGTTCCTCTCTCTCCTATTACTTGATCACCAAGTATTTTCCAACTTTGACTTTGAATTCTAATTCTAGTCAACTTTTAAGAGAGCTAAAAATATCCAAACTATTTTTGGATAATTTTATACTTTATTTATTACAAAATAAATAACTTATTTTTATCTAATTAATTAATTCATAATTAATTAACTAGATTATTTTCTCCAAAATTAGACTTTCTTTTTAATTCAAAATTAAACCAAAGTCTATTAAATAATTAACTAATTAATTATTTAATATATATATATAATATATATACACGTGTCACTCACGTGAGCCACACGTGTGATTTCACACGTGTGGAACCCTCTTGGCCCGATTAACTCGTTTAATCATTTTCAAGCCTCAACTCATGTAACCAAGTTGTTGTGTGTGACCCTCTAGGTTCTCAATTCAATTAGCAGTGACCCTAATTAATTAATTCACTAATTAATTAATCAGTCCACAGATTAAACGACCATAGTCTAGCAACAGGTGTTTAACCCCTAGCTGAATTGGAATGTTCGGATTCGATAGAACCTTTAAGTCATTGATTCATGTGAGATACAATCCTCCTATTTACTATCTCTCAACCAAGATCTAGGGCAAGGGAATAATCAGAACCCTAATAATCCGGTCTTAAAGCTAAGTGCATTTCATATCTATTTGATCTCAATCCAAGAAATCCTTTTCTTGATGTCTTGATCTACTGCCTTGGCCAAGGACTCCATATGGCATATGAATGACTTACACAATAAGAGATCACCTTGCAAATGCAAGTGTAGGTCCTTTCTTGATTCTCATTCACTTTCACGAGTCACTTGTGCAGCCCCAGCATAAGCCTTGAATCAGTTGTCTAAGGTGACACCCTTTAAAGCTTATACCTAAGACTACAGAGTTAACTCATAAAGTGACAAGGAACCTCAAGTCTAAGGATCAATTAATCACATCAATGACTCGTGAGATATTTCCTAATCTGGAAGTTTCCATTTCCTGATGTAGTACCCCGCACGTGAGGCACCACATCCCCCGCACTAGGGCCCAACACGAGTGACGAAATAGTAAATCCGCACCCGTATCAAACCCTAGCGAACGGGAGACAAACATAAAGACCTTCCTAGGCCAGGCGGAACTAGACCCTGCAATGAAAACGAATCAACCAAAATATAATGCATTGCAACGCCAAAAAAATTCAAACATACAAACCAAAAGCAGAATTTGGGCTCTTCAGGCCTCTTTTAAACTCATAATTACAGTCCAACGAACCAATTCAATAATAATTACATAATTACTCAAGTTTATGATACTGTAGAATCGAATCAAACCTAATTCCAATACAAGAGTGAGTGTAGAGACTCTCCTAACCTAACTCGACCCTCCTAAAGACTCCAAACACCTCCGCCTAGCCCGAAACTCCAAAATCAACCTGCACACTAAAAAGTGTTGGGAAGGGAGAGGGTCAGTCTCTAGAAGACTGAGTGAGCAGGAGCGATACATATATATAAAACATGCACATGCAAGTCATAAATCCCGAGCAAGGTTTTATTTGAAATTAGTTCCCACTAAGGGTAAGAAAATAGATAAACAATGCTCGAACTTTATGACTAAGTCATATTAAATTCATTACATTCATAAATCATACATAAATATAAGACTCGGCGAGTGAGCGTGCACAATCTCCAACCAAACTCCGACCGTGTACGACAAATATCATTAATATATTGATTAAGCGATCATGCAATATATCATAATACACACAGACCATAAATCATAACATAACATATGCGTTTGGGCAATCCGTGTCCCGGCCTTCCCGCACGGTGCATAATTCTATCATAACATATACATAAGAAAAGGCATAAATCCTAACCAACCTTCTTCCTCCGGGTGGTGGACGGGCTTGCAAGACCCGGCCACCGGTTTATACATGGGCCAATGGGGGTACATGAATTCCCCAAAGGCACTCAGCTCCCATTCCTCGCTAAAACTCCTAGCGAGGGCCGGTATCACCGTAGTTGGTTGGGACTAGTATATGGGATCCCCGTCAGCCCTTGCTTCCTCGGTTAGCCACATATACTAAGTCCCGGGGCCCGAACAATCATAAATCAGAAATGTGACTCGCCAAAACATATCAATTCATAAGTACATATCATAATTCATAAATCTTTTGAAAAGGGTTTACTCGATCAATACATACTATAAGAAATCACACTTTACCGTGTAACTCGGCATATGCTATATACGTACCTCTCCGTGTCATCCGAATCTGTAGCTAGTATGAAGACACACGGTTTGGAGCATAGCCTCATTACAAAACCATTTTTAAGCTTATATACGCCCATACGTATAACTCAGAAGAATTTACTCGATAACTTCATTTGAAACCCATATATATATAATCATAAGGTTTTGGCTAAAACTTTTCACATAAGGGTTGTAGGGTTTGATACGTAGCTAAAACGAAAACACCCTCACCTGAACCGAGACGATACAAGGATACGAATACCAAGTGTCTGAACGGTCAAGATCTCTCCACCCTGGAGATAAACTGTACAAAAGACAACATGACGTGTTTGTGAGACTCGAGACTCCAATGAACCATATATGACGCTCGACAATGAAGTGAATATGACATGAATGCATAATTGATCATATTATATCAATAAAATGTTCATGTGCACGATTAAGAAATTTAAAACATATAATCAAATCATTCATTCATATGTTTCATTCAATTTCATAAGTTCATAAATTCATATAAATTTCCTAAATTCATAAATTCATAATATTCATAAATTCATAATTTCATAATTTCATAATGCATATCAATTAATCCATGAATTCATTTAATAATCATAACACATAATATTCAAATTCACATTTAGGAATAAAATAAATAAAACGTTCAATCAAAAGTCGATAATTAAATACGCGAAATAGAAATCAATTAATTTCAATAATTAAATTAAATCAAATAATGTTTAAAATATATATATAATATATTACATACATATATAATATATAATATAATAACCTATATATACATTATATATATATTTATATATAGTCACATACACACACACAAACATGCATGCATATATACTATATATTATACAGAAACCATGCATGCATTTATATATATATATATATATACACATGCATGCAACACATGCATGTACACACAATTAACAAACACACACAAACATGCAGAAGCTAAGCAACAGAAACGGCAGCAGCTATACACAGCAGAGGAAGCAGCAAAAGCCAAGGAAACAACAGCAGCAACATCTCCAGAAAGAAGCAGAAAAAGTCCAAGAAAAACGGGGTGACACCCCCGTGTCACCCTCAAAGCCTGGACCGAGACACCCCCGTGTCTCGGTACAGAAATTCCAGGCCGCGAAGCACCCCCGTTCCTCGCTGGAACGGCCAGAAAAGGCACGCCCGTGACGCACAGCAGCAACTCCCTCTTACAGACAGCAAAAGACGCAGAAAACAGAGCAAGAAAAGGCAGCCATCTCCAACAAGAACGAAGGCAACAAAAGCAACACAACAAGGTCCAAAATGCTGCAACAACTCAACAAGAGTACACACCAAAAAGCTACGAAAATGGACAACAACAACATGAAGGAAACACAGCATATTGACAGCTGAAAATCAGTTGAAAAAAAACAGGGCAACAAACGCGAAAAACAGGGCAAGCTTGAACTCAATCCTTCTCCAACTATTTACTCAGTTAAGGCTAACAATTAAGCAGCAAAATATCATAAATCCAACACTCAATTCAGTCCCAAACAAGCTCAAACAAGAGGAGAAGACATACGTGACCTTCAAGTGAAATTTCTCAAAAATGTAATAAATGATATATCATAAATACTTCAACAACCACGAAATCAATGACCATAAATGATATGAGGATGTCAAAACAATCAATCTCAAGCTTAGAATCAATCAAAATCATTGAGAAACGAAGAAGATCAAGAATTTGCCCAAAATCCTTCATTTTCGGAAATCTGCCCAGAATGGATGAAACCATGCTCAAATTCGTGAATGAAAGGATGAAAATGACTCATATAGTATGTAAATAACATATCCAAGCTTACCTTGTGGATTAATGGAGGTTTGGAAGGAGATTTGAACTTGAATCTCAAGGTAAAGCTTGAGTTACGGGAGAGACTGGGGAGCAGAAAGTGTTTGAGATATTTTCAGTAGGTGGGGAGGGTTATCTCGGTTTAGGGGGTTAAGGAATGAATAGAGGGTTGAGTTAGGGTTCCATATCATTCAACCATAGTTAATTTGGTCAAGGTTTGAGCAAGATATGGTCATTTTAATGCAACAAGGTCATTTTGGTCGCCGCCTCGTTTTTCGGTTGAATTTCGGAGGTTCAAATGATTTAGGAAAAATATAAAGCTAGGTTTACTAAACTCGCATTTTCGTTACGAGTTCAGCGGAGTTGACGGAACTTGAATCCGAGTTCCCGAGCTCAAGATATTAAATTCGGAACCAAGGGTACGCTAAGTGCTCATTAGCCCCCAATTTGGTTCCTCAAATCAAATTAAATTCGTTAACAAATCAAATGAATTCGAAAATGTAAACCGAGCATAAAATCATGTCCATAACACATATATTTACAACATACCACAAATTCGTGGCGATCCATAATCATTTCATATAAGAAAGAAGCTCAAAATTAACAATCAAACTCAATCATGCAATAAACATAAACCCCATGCACAATTATAATTTCCCATGCATAATTATTTTAATTTGCATGCATAATATATGATTTCCATGCATAAAACTTAAATAGATAAATTAAATCCAATATTAAATAATTTATATTAGGTCACGTAATTAATTAACTAAAACATGATTAATTAATATAACACTTAATTAGCATAATCATTAAATTAATAATAAAATAAATAAACATATATATATACATATACTTAAATACGAAATAGTTTTTAAAAGAATAATATTGAATTAAAATATAATATAATAAAATAAAACAAACACAATTAATCACATAATTAAATAATTAAATTGTGCAATTTAGAAGCAAATATGACATATTAATAAAATTGAAAGACCGGGGCGTTACACCTGAAATAGAAACTTCCTTTCCCATTTAGGAATGTTCTCACACGGGGCGCCTCAGTGAACTCACTTATTAAAGTAAGCACCCTCATGTATCACGCACGTATCAACTATACACTTTCCACCTCCATGAAACAAGGTGGTCCTTCTTAAGGGCGTGATCCCACAAGCAAGCCTTAGAGGAGTCAGGTTGACACTCCCACTGTCTGTAGGACTCATCGGCTTGGAGTATTTTACTAATCATGACTTATGTGATATAGGGCTCGTTTCATGAACCATTTCACCTAAATGGCAGAGTCCTAAAGTCATCAGGATTAGGGGAGTTCTCATACATGCACAGATAAAGTAAACGCATACCAAACAAGAGCATATAAAGAAGTGTTGCCTCAATTCGTTATTTCATTCAAAGATTGTCTGTGATTACAATAAGGAAAAGCACAAAGCGGATATACAATCGGCTTTCTAGGGCACTATTCCTAACATAAGGTTGCTTCATCGGGATAGTATTTCCGAAGTTGTGAGACATGAAACATATTATGTATCCCGGTCAACCTTGGCGGTAGGTCCAACCTATATATGCCACTTCTCCAATCTTCTCAAGGATTTAAAAAGGTCTGAGGTATCTTGGATTAAGCTTTCAACCTCGACCTATTCGAGAAAAGCCCTTTCTAGGAGATGCTTTCAAGAAGACACAATCTCCAACTTCAAACTCGAGGGGTCTTCTTCTCTTGTCTGCATAGCTCTTCTGACGGTCCTGAGCTGCATTAATTCCCTGCCAAATCAATTTAACTTTGGCGATGGCTTTCTTAATCTTCGCTCGAGGTCTTGCTCTCTCGAGCTTATCCTCTTCAGTCCATCGCCAATCTTCATTATCCCAAAAGAGAGGTGACCTACACTTCCTTCCATAAAGTGCCTCGTAAGGAGCCATGCCAATAGAAGCTTGGTAACTGTTATTATAGGCAAACTCGACCAAAGATAAGTGTTTGTCCCCCTTCTCGAGGTATTTGATCAACCTCTCTGATTGTCCATCCGTCTAAGGATGCAAAGCGGTGCTGAACTTGAGTCTCATACCCAACCATTTCTGAAGATCTTACTAGAACTTAGCTGTAAATCGGAGGTCACAATCTGAAACAATACTAACAGGAACTCCATGCAATCTCACAACCTCATCACAATACAAATCCATTAGCTTAGGAGTATTGAAAGACATCCGAACCTTGAGAAAATGGGCTGACATGGTGAAACGATCGACCACAACCCATATCCCATCATACCCTCCTCTGGACCTCGGCAAGCTGGATACGAAGTCCATTGTCACTTGCTCCCACTTCCATTCAGGGATTGGAAGTGGTTGGAGAGTTCCTCTCAGGTTTTGGTGCTCAGCTTTCACCATTTGGCACGTGAGACATCGCTTCACGAAATTCGCAACATCCCTCTTCAAGCCACTCTACCCAAACAATTCCTTCAAATCCCGATACATCTTAGTACAACCAGGATGAATAGAATACCCAGAATGGTGTGCTTCCTCATATTAACCTCTTGAGTTCTTCTAGCACACACACCCTTATCTTGAACCTGAACAAGTCTGAATCATCAAACCCAAACTTCGTCACTAGATCAACTCTCGATCGGGCTACCAATCTCTGAATCTCTACATACGTATCCTGAGCATCAATCGGCCTTTATTTTAAGTCAGGCTGATATGTGATGTTGGTTAACCGAGCCACTGAAACCACAACTTCTGAATCCTGTCTTGAAGACTCTGCACACAAACCTGAAACACTTGCTTTTCTACTCAAAGCATCGACAACCACATTTGCTTTACCTAGGTGGTACTGGATCGTGCAATCATAATCCTTTAGAAACTCCACCCAACGCCTTTGTCTGTTGTTAAGCTCCTTCTAAGTAAAGAGATACTTGAGGCTCTTATGATCGGTAAATATCTCAAAAGTAGCCCCGCAGAGATAGTGGCGCCATTTAGACAAAGCAAACACGACCGCTGCAAGCTCAAGGTCATGAGTGGGGTAGTTCTTTTCGAGTTCCTTCAACTTCCTAGAAGCATAGGCCACAACTCGGCCATCTTGCATCAACACACATCTGAGGCCTTCCTTCGAAGTATCCGTGTAAACCAAATAGCCCTCGGATCCCTCGGGTAAGGTAAGAACTAGTGCCGAAGTTAATCTTTCTTTCGAAGTCTGTAAACTTCTCTCGCACTCGCCATCCCACTCAAACTTTACCTCCTTCTTTGTTAACCTAGTCAACAAACATGCAATCTTGGAGAAATCCTTCACAAATCTCCTATAATAACCCACTAACCCAAGAAAACTTCTCACCTCGGAGGCATTCTTCAATTTCTCCAATTGAGCTACGGTCTCAATCTTGGAAGGATCGACCTCAATTCCATTGCTTGAAATTATGTGGCCTAGAAATTCAACTCTGTCGAACTAAAACTTGCACTTGCTAAATTTGGAATAAAGCTTGTGCTCTCTAAGTTTCTCTAAGACAATCCGGAGGTGATGTGCGTGCTCTTCTGCGGACCTCGAATACACCAAAATATCGTCTATGAAAATCACCACAAACTTATCATGGAACGGTCTGAACACTCGATGCATCATGTCTATGAACACGGCTGGGGTGTTGGATAACCCAAAAGGCATCATGTAGCACCCGGAACGCTAGGCGCCACATCCCCCGCACTATAGCCCCGATCCACATATGAAATGGTTAATCCATATATGAACCAAAGTTATAGCGAACGGGAGACAATAAAAAAAACACAACACCAGGCTAGGCGGGTACCCTCAAGTAAAATCAAAACAAAAGTGCAGAGTAGATAGAAGCGGAAGCAATAATTCATTCAATACTTATAGGTACCATATTTATTTATTTACTAATAGATACCAACGTTCCAGATCAATACAATATCATCTCCAAAATAAATAACAAGGCAAGCTACAAAATAGGCCGAGTATCTGTACATGAACAAAATGTGAGATGAAGTGTGCTAGACCCGAATTAAAGACACTCTAGACCCTAATTCCCGCCTAGCACGCCCTGCAAAACAACTGAAAAGTCGAGGTGTCAGTCCAACACGGACTGAGCGAGGGGTTATAATTAAATATAAGCGCACATACATGCAGGTTATAAGCTCGGGTAATAATTTTGGGAAACAACAATACAATTTAACAAGCAAAAGATATAATCGCCCGAGGTTACAACTAATTCAGTTTATTAATTAACCAATTCAATACAATCAATTGTGGCCCGGAGAGTGAGGGCAATTCTCCAACCTTACTCCAACTGTGTACAATCAATCAATCAATTATTTAATAGTTAGGTGATCATGCAATTCATTACGGTGCACAATTAGCAGTTTCAGTCCATCCTTCTTCCTCCGGGTGATGGTGGGATTGCAAGGCCCCACCATCCAATCAGTCTGGGCAGAGGGTACATGAATCCCTAAGCCCGGAACTCCTTCCTCCCCTAATCTCCTAGGGGGTTCAGGGGTCATCCCATTTGGTGAGGATAGCACTCGAGTTACCCGTCAGCCCATGCTTTCCCGGTTGGCTCGAGCCACTACCCTCGGGCCCACAGTGCAATTCAATGACTCGCCAAAACAATCAATCCGTCAATCAATCAATCAATCAATCAATCAATCGTTTTTGCTAAATCATTTGAAAATCATAAAGTTCGCAAACTATAGATATATATACATTTTGGCCGAAATAGTCACATAGGGGTTGTAAGGGTTCTTAATTATCTAGAATTTAAACCTCACCTTGACAACCAACCAAAAGAAAGCCAGAGAACACCCTACAGAGCGGGCTCCATGAAACCGGGACTGTGATCTGTGCAACAAGGACAAGTGTGAAATAAGACTCGACTCGAATGAACCAATTATGACGAACGGTAAAGTCATGCACCAATATGTTATGCAATAACGATTTAATGAATGTCAAATACGAGCATGATTGTCAATAAACAAGTATATAACGTAAACACGTACAGCCATGCACGCAAAACAATAGGCATGAAAACAGAGGGTGACACGCCCGTGTCACCAAAATACACTAAGCCGTGACACCCCCGTGTCACAGTACAACGGGCAACAAGCATGCGAACAGAAGGTGACACGCCCGTGTCACTAATACAAAGCAATCCGTGACACCCCCGTGTCACGGTACAGAAACTCAACCCAACAAGCACCGCCGTGTCACGCTGAAGAAGGAAAAAGTGACACCCCCGTGTCAACTGCGCGTAACAGAAAAACAGGGCAAGAAAACAGGGGTTTCCATGCAAAACCAACCCAATCCCCAAATTTCAACCAACAAATGCAATCAAAACTTGAGGAAACATGTATACATACTTGAAACACAATAAAATCTAACATATATATCCATCTCATACATTGATCATCAAGATTCAATCAAATGAAACCCATAAAATTCCATATTTTCCAACTTCAACATAACTTCATGTTTCATGCAAGAAATGAAGGAAATATGAGCTAAACATGCTTCTAATCAAGAATAAGCATGAAAGCATCAATAAATCATCAAACCCTACTCAACCAAATAATCAAAAGCTCAAGCAATTCTCATGTTATACCATGAAATGAAAGAAGGATGAGATGAAGATGAAGATGTTGATGCTTCTAGCTTCAAAGTTCCTCAAAATAGCTTGGATTAAGAGATGAATTCTTCTCCTTCTCTTGAGGTGTGAAAATCGATTCTCACTAGGTGTGTGTGTGTTCTCTTGTATGTAATGTATTGTATGAGAGTGATGGAAGAGATGCATATACTTGATATAATATATCATCCACTATCATAACAAATGCACCCAAATTGCAAACAAGTCCCTAGGTTATTTAAATGAATGCGATCAAGTATCATCTCTAACAATTAGACATTTAACTCCCAATTCTTGAATTGCAATTAAGTCCATAAATTTATGAGATGATCAATTAAAGTCGTATGAGACAATTAAGCACATTATCAGTTAATTCACAATTTCACATTGAAAGTTAATTCTTATAAATACATAGGGATGTATAATGCACATAGTAATGCAATAAAATTGTAATAAACAAGTAAATATATAAAATTAAACTCCCAACTCCCAAAGACCCGCACGTGGCGTGCTTACCTGAACTTCCGGAATTTGGGGCGTTACAACTCTCCCCCGCTTAGAAGAATCTGGTCCCCAGATTCATTGGTCGGATGCAAATAACTCCGGGTGAAACTTCTTCATCTTCTCTTCCGGCTCCCAAGTCATTTCCTCGGTCCTGTCACTCCGCCATAACACTTTCACCATAGGAATATTCTGATTCCTCAACTCTTGAAATTTCCTTTCCAATATTTTGATCGGCTTCTGTACAAAAGATAAATTCGGTTCCAACTCCACTTCTTCAACGGGGAGAATTTCGGTTTCATCTGGATAATACTTCCTGAGTTGCGATACATGAAAAACATTGTGAATTCCGGTAAGATTAGGAGGTAGGTCCACTCGATAAGCCACTTCTCCAATTCTCTCAATAATCTCAAACGGACCTAGGTAACGGGGATTGAACTTTCCTCCCTTTCCAATTCTAGAAAATCCCTTTCGAGGAAATACCTTCAAGAAAACCCGGTCCCCCACTTCAAATTTGAGATCCCTCCGGCGAATATTGGCGTAAGTCTTCTGTCTATCTTGTGCAGCCTTCATCCGGTGTTGTATAATTCGAACTTTCTCAATCATAGCTTCCACAGCCTTCAAAGATTTCTCAAACTTTCTCCCTTTCTTGACTCCTTCCTGTTTTGACCATTTCCACTCTTCTAGATCAAAAAACAATGGTGATCTACATTTTCGCCCATATAACAATTCATACGGAGCCATACCAATCGTTGCTTGAAAGCTGTTATTGTAAGCGAACTCCACCAAAGGAAGTTGATCATGCCACGATGTTTGGAAATCCAAGGCACAAGCTCGAAGTAGATCTTCCAAGTACCGAATAACCCTCTCCGATTGCCCATCAGTTTGTGGATGAAACGCCGTACTGAACTGAAGCTTTGTACCCAACATCTCTTGCAACTCTTGCCATAACCTTGAAGTAAAACAATACTCACTGGAATACCATGAAGTCGTACAATCTCCCGGTTGTAAATCTCAGCTAACTTCCGAATCTTGAAAGACATTCTGCCCGGTAGAAAATGAGCAGACTTGGTCAGACGATCCAGAATCACCCAAATACCATTGAATCCACCCTTCACTCTAGGTAACCCGGATATAAAATCCATCGTCACCTGTTCCCACTTCCACTCAGGAATAGGTAACGGGTGAAGAAGACCTCCCGGCTTCTGGTGTTCGGCTTTCACTTTCTGACAAGTGAGACAGTGCTTCACAAACTCTGCTACATCCTTCTTCAACCCACGCCACCAATAATACTGTTTGAGATCCTTATACATCTTATTCCCTCCAGGGTGAATTGAATAAGCTGACTTGTGAGCTTCCTCGAGCAATACCCTTTTCAAATCATCTGGTACTACTACTCGGTTCTTGAAACGAAGAAGACCGGTTTCATCGAACCCAAATGGACTCTCCGGATGCTCTCTAGCCTTAGAGACCAATCTCTGAACTCCCGGATCCTTTCCTTGAGCCTCAAACATTCTGTACTTTAAGTCCGGAAAAATAGAGATATTGGAAACTCAAGCTCTAAACACAATAGGCTCAACTCCCTTACTTGTACCTATTTCCAAGTTCGAAACACCCACTTTCCTACTTAGAGCGTCAGCAACTACATTAGCTTTCCCGGGATGATATTTGACAACACAATCATAATCTTCTAGTCTCTTCATCCATCTTCGTTGCCATATTGAGCTCCTTTTGTGTGAAAAGGTATTGGAGACTCTTATGATAGGTGAAAATCTCAAATGACACTCCATACAAGTAATGTCTCCACTTCCCGAGTGCGAAAATCACGGCAGCAAGCTCTAAATCATGCGTCGGGTAGTTCCTCTCATGATCCTTCAACTTCCGTGAGGCATAAGCGACAACCTTGCCCTTCTGAGTTAATACACTTCCCAAACCTTCTTTGGACGCGTCAGTATACACAACATATCCCTCCGAACCCTCCGGAAGAGTTTACACTGGAGCAGAAACCAATCTCTCTCTCAAAACATCGAAGCTTCTCTCACATTTCTCATCCCAATCAAAATTCACATCCTTCTTAGTTAACCGAGTCAAAGGAGCAGCGATCTTAGAGAAATCTTGCACGAATCTTCTATAATAACCCGCGAATCCCAAGAAACTCCTAATCTCAGATGCGTTCTTTGGTTTCTCCCACTTCAACACCGCTTCAATCTTTGAAGGATCAACCTCTAATCCATTCCGCGAAATAATATGACCCAAGAAGGAAACCCGGTCGATCCAAAACTCACACTTGCTAAACTTTGTGAATAATTGATGCTCCTTCAACGTTCTTATAACCAATTTGAGATGCCTTGCATGTTCCTCGGCCGAACTAGAGAAAACCAATATATCATCAATGAAGATTACAACGAACTTGTCAAGAAACGGCTGGAAAATCCTATGCATCATGTCCATAAAAGGGGCGGGGGCATTTGTCAATCCGAAAGGCATGACTACGAATTCATAATGCCCGTATCTGGTATTAAAACCCATCTTCGGAATATCCTTCGTTCGAATTCGTCATTGGTAATACCCTTGCCTCAAATCAAGCTTCGAATATACCTTAGACCCTTGGAGTATATCAAACAACTCTTCAATATGGGGAAGAGGATATTTATTCTTAACGGTCATCCGATTAAGCTCCCGGTAATCAATACACATTCTTAGAGTACCGTCCTTCTTCTTCACGAATAAAACTGGAGCACCCCCCACGGTGACGAGCTCGGTCTTACATACCCAACTTCCAAAAGACCATCAAGTTGCACTTTTAATTCCTTCAATTCCGCCGGTGCCATCCTATATGGAGTCTTAGAATAAGGTTCGGCGTCCGAATACAAATCAATCATAAACCCTATCTCCCTTTCCGGCGGCAACGAATCCAACCTCTCGGGAAACACTTCGGGAAACTCTTTAACTACCTCGGTTTCTTCTAACTTCACTTGATCCTTCGGTTGATTAAGAATATAGGTTATAAACCCCGTAACCCCATCACGAACCAATTTCTGAGCTTCTGAAAAAGATAATAAAGGCACCATCTTCGAACCCTGACCCGTAACAACCTCAGAGCCCAAACTAACCTTCTTGGCCCGGCAATCAATAGTGGCGTAGTGCTTGTACAACCAATCCATACCCAAGATGGAACCATACCGAGACATAGGCAACTCAATGAAAACCGTTGAGAAAACCAGACCCTCAATACTCACCGGCACCTCTCTAAAAACCCGGTTAGTTCCTATACTACCACCAAAAGGAGTACTAACCACGTAGCATGCGTCAGAATAAGTAACACACAAGGGCAAGTTAATAGAAACATCACAAGAAATGAAGGAGTGAGTGGCTCCCGGATCAAATAAAGTGTGTATGTTGATGCCATGAATGCAAATGGTACCTTCAACAACAGCAGCCGGGTCCCTGTCTGCATCATGTTCCTCGCCTTCCAAGGCATAAGCACGGGCCCGAATCATCGGCCACTGTCCTCCAGGCGGCGGATTACGTCGATCCGGGCAAGTATCCACCATATGATCGGCAGCCCCGCAAATTAGGCATAACCCTAGGCGCCTTCGGCAATTATCATAGTGATGTGTAGGTTGCCCACAGAAAGTACACTTAGGTTTCTCCAGTGGTGGCGGCATAACCGGTGGCTGAGGAGCCTTCTGGACTGGCCCTTGTGGTTTAAACTTCTTTATAGGGCCCTTAAACGGAGGAGGAGCTGTATCAAACACCATCGGCCTCTTGCATGCATTGTAACCTGATCTTGATCCGGAACCTGAACCTTGTCCCGATTTGTAGGAGGATCTCCGTGCGTTGACCGAATCTTCAACCTTAACAGCTTTTGTAGTGGCCTTCTTCCAAGTGCTTGTGTTAACCGCTTCAATCGCCGCTTGAATGTCCGGCCTCAAACCTTGTACAAATTGCATAGCCTTGTGGAAGTTGTCGCTAGCAATGTTAGGAGCTTATTTGGACAACCTCTCGAACTCGGCTACATACTCCGAAACTGATCTTCCTCCTTGTTTAAGCTCAGCAAACTCCTTAAGTCTTATAGTGCGCGAAGATGGCGGAATAAACTTATTCTTGAATTCTCTTTCGAATAACTCCCATGTAATTTGCTCCTCGGTGGCATCCAAGACGATTTTGGTACTCTCCCACCATGAATATGCTTCCCCTTGGATGAGGGGAAGAGTACACCGAGCCTTTTCCCGAGACTCACATGGAATAAGTTCCCAAACCCGTTCAACTTCCTTAAAGCCATTGCTCGGCTTGAATATCGTTCCCCTTTTGGAATCACGGCGGATGTTGATTCTGAAATTCCCTTAGAATAGCAGAGATAGGTGCCTGTTGTGGTGGTGGAGGAGCTGGCGGTGCTGGAGGCACATAATCCCTTAGCCTCTGATCCATGAGTTGCACCATGGAATTTAAGAAATCTTGGGGTTGAGCTGGAGGAGGAGTCCTATCACGCCGATGATGACGTCGATCTCGAGGAGAACGATCACGGTGATGTCGGTCACGAGCCATCCTGAAATTCAAACACTGTACATGCATGTTTGATTAACAAGTGCAATGAGTGTAATTACAACACACAATTGAATCAAACCACGTAGTCACATAATCCACGTACTTCAAATAGAGTCATATAAGTTCAAGTGGGTTCCAAGACTCTCAACTAGTCAATTAATCCTATGCCGCACGACTTAGACTCACAGGACACGATACTAGAGCCGCGGTTTTGCAACCGGGCTCTGATACCACCTTGGGATGTAGCACCCGGAACGCTAGGCGCCACATTCCCCGCACTATAGCCCCGATCCACATATGAAATGGTTAATCCATACATGAACCAAAGTTATAGCGAACGGGAGACAATAAAAAAAACACAACACTAGGATAGGCGGGTACCCTCAAGTAAAACCAAAACAAAAGTGCAGAGTAGATAGAAGCGGAAGCAATAATTCATTCAATACTTATAGGTACCATATTTATTTATTTACTAATAGATACCAACGTTCCAAATCAATACAATATCATCTCCAAAATAAATAACAAGGCAAGCTACAAAATAGGCCGAGTATCTGTACAGGAACAAAATGTGAGATGAAGTGTGCTAGACCCGAATTAAAGACACTCTAGACCCTAATTCCCGCCTAGCATGCCCTGCAAAACAACTGAAAAGTCGAGGTGTCAGTCCAACACGGACTGAGCGAGGGGTTATAATTAAATATAAGCGCACATACATGCAGGTTATAAGCTCGGGTAATAATTTTGGGAAACAACAATACAATTTAACAAGCAAAAGATATAATCGCCCGAGGTTACAACTAATTCAGTTTATTAATTAACCAATTCAATACAATCAATTGTGGCCCGGTGAGTGAGGGCAATTCTCCAACCTTACTCCAACTGTGTACAATCAATCAATCAATTATTGAATAGTTAGGTGATCATGCAATTCATTACGGTGCACAATTAGCAGTTTCAGTCCATCCTTCTTCCTCCGGGTGATGGTGGGATTGCAAGGCCCCACCATCCAATCAGTCTGGGCAGAGGGTACATGAATCCCTAAGCCCGGAACTCCTTCCTCCCCTAATCTCCTAGGGGGTTCAGGGGTCATCCCATTTGGTGAGGATAGCACTCGAGTTACCCGTCAGCCCATGCTTTCCCGGTTGGCTCGAGCCACTACCCTCGGGCCCACAGTGCAATTCAATGACTCACCAAAACAATCAATCCGTCAATCAATCAATCAATCAATCAATCGGTTTTGCTAAATCATTTGAAAATCATAAAGTTCGCAAACTATAGATATATATACATTTTGGCCGAAATAGTTACATAAGGGTTGTAAGGGTTCTTAATTATCTAGAATTTAAACCTCACCTTGACAACCAACCAAAAGAAAGCCAGAGAACACCCTACAGAGCGGGCTCCACGAAACCGGGACCGTGATCTGTGCAACAAGGACAAATGTGAAATAAGACTCGACTCGAATGAACCAATTATGACGAACGGCAAAGTCATGCACCAATATGTTATGCAATAACGATTTAATGAATGTCAAATACGAGCATGATTGTCAATAAACCAAGTATATAACGTAAACATGTACAGCCATGCACGCAAAACAATAGGCATGAAAACAGAGGGTGACACGCCCGTGTCACCAAAATACACTAAGCCGTGACACCCCCGTGTCACAGTACAACGGGCAACAAGCATGCGAACAGAAGGTGACACGCCCGTGTCACTAATACAAAGCAATCCGTGACACCCCTGTGTCACGGTACAGAAACTCAACCCAACAAGCACCCCCGTGTCACGCTGAAGAAGGAAAAAGTGACACCCCCATGTCAACTGCGCGTAACAGAAAAACAGGGCAAGAAAACAGGGGTTTCCATGCAAAACCAACCCAATCACCAAATTTCAACCAACAAATGCAATCAAAACTTGAGGAAGCATGTATCCATACTTGAAACATAATAAAATCTAACATATATATCCATCTCATACATTGATCATCAAGATTCAATCAAATGAAACCCATAAAATTCCATATTTTCCAACTTCAACACAACTTCATGTTTCATGCAAGAAATGAAGGAAATATGAGCTAAACATACTTCTAATCAAGAATAAGCATGAAAGCATCAATCAATCATCAAACCCTACTCAACCAAATAATCAAAAGCTCAAGCAATTCTCATGTTATACCTTGAAATGAAAGAAGAATGAGATGAAGATGAAGATGTTGATGCTTCTAGCTTCAAAGTTCCTCAAAATAGCTTGGATTAAGAGATGAATTCTTCTCCTTCTCTTGAGGTGTGAAAATCGATTCTCACTAGGTGTGTGTGTGTTTTCTTGTATGTAATGTATTGTATGAGAGTGATGGAAGAGATGCATATACTTGATATAATATATCATCCACTATCATAACAAATGCACCCAAATTGCAAACAAGTCCCTAGGTTATTTAAATGAATGCGATCAAGTATCATCTCTAACAATTAGACATTTAACTCCCAATTCATGAATAGCAATTAAGTCCATAAATTTATGAGATGATCAATTAAAGTCGTATGAGACAATTAAGCACATTATCACTTAATTCACAATTTCACATTGAAAGTTAATTCTTATAAATACATAGGGATGTATAATGCACATAGTAATACAATAAAATTATAATAAACAAGTAAATATATAAAATTAAACTCCCAACTCCCGAAGACCCGCACGTGGCGTGCTTACCTGAACTTCCGGAATTTGGGGCGTTACACATCACCAAGAACTCAAAGTGCCCATACCGAGTATTGAGCCTGGTTTTAGAGATATCTTCCTCCCGGATGTGTAGTTGGTAATAACCTTGTCTCAAATCTAACTTAGAGTACACTTGTGAACCTTGTAAGAGATCAAATAACTCTTTAATTTGAGGCAATGGATACTTATTCTTTACCGTCATCCAATTCAGCTCGTGGTAATCTATGCACATCCTCAAAGTTCCATCCTTCTTCTTTACAAATAGAACTTGAGTACCCTATGGAGAAATACTCGGTCGGATGTACCCGCAAGCTAGAAGCTCATCAAGCTGTGTCTTCAAATCCTTCAACTCGACAGGAGCCATCCGGTAAGGTGTCTTAGAGAAAGGCTCAACTCTGGGATAGAGGTCAACCACAAACTTGATGTCCTTATCGGCGGCAAAGATCCTAAACTCTTAGGGAACACATCGGAAAATTCTTGTACAACCTCTGTCTCCTCAAGTTTGGCTTGGTCCTTTGGTTTGTTAAGAAGGTAAGCGAAAAAACCTGTCGCACCATCTCAGATGAGCTTACTTGCTTCCATAAAAGACACAAACGGGCTAAACTTCAACCTCTCACCCGTAACACCACAAAACCTAAAGAGACCTTCTTCTTACGATAATCCATCCTTGCTCTGTTTCTGAAAAGCCAATCCATGCCAAGGATTGCTCCATACCTCTTCATCGGCATCTCACTCAAATCTGCAGGGAAGACACTTCCCTCAAAACTCACCGGGCACTCCCGAAACACTCGGTCTATCTCCAAGCTCCCCCTCAAAGGAGAACTCACCACATACACATGCGTAGATATATAGGCAAGCAAAGGCATAGAAGCAATAACATCTCGGGAGATAAAAAAATGAGTGGCCCCTGGTTCAAAGAATGCATGTAATGATATGCCATGAATGTTTATTGTACCTTTCACCACGGTATTCTGGTCGATCTCAGTAGCTTCCTCCTTTCCATCGAGGGTATATGCACGAGCCTGAATAATTGGCCTCTTATTCGGGTAAGTACTAATCTTGTGCTCAGAAGACCCGTACACATAACACTTACCCAACAAATTCTAATACTTCTCCACGGCATGGTTCCCTTTGCAATAAGAACACTGAACTGGACAGGAGGCACTTTGGGACCGACAATATGGGTTTTTTATTCCCAAAACCCTGGGAATGAAAAGCTGGAGTAGAAGTACTCTATAGAGCATGAGAAATGGGCCTCTTACTCCATCCAGAGCCGGACCCCGTGGCATGGCTAGAAGAGAAAGGTGGAGGCTTTAATCTTGTCCTTTGGGCCTCTACTTGAATTGTCCTCTTTGTAATTTTGGCCCATGTACCCACATTAGCGGCTTGAAGAGCCACTTGTAGTTCCGTGCGAAGCCCATGAAGAAAATATCGGGCTTTGTGAGTATCATTATCGGTGATATGAGTGGCGTAAGGTGCAAGCCTCTCAAACTCCAATATATACTCCTCTACCGTCCGAGAACCTTGCTTCAATTCAGAGAACTCTTGGAGTCGGCGCTCTTGTGCACTAAGGAGAATATATTTTTGATGGAACTCTTGCACAAAAGTTTCCCAATTGAATTCTCTCCCGGTCCTCTCCAACTTGGAGCGCACACCCTTGAGCCAATTAGCCTCTTGCCCTTGAATAAAGTGACCTGTGGAAACGACTTTGTCTTGAGAGCTCCCCGAATATATCTCCCAAATTCCCTTAATCTTCACCAACCACTCCTCCACCTTTATATCATCTCCTCCATATCATTTGAAGGATTATTATTTCGGAACTTATTGTACACACCAGAGACCTCTTGTTCTTCGACCCGAGGCATTTGTTGCCTTTGATTTTGTTGTAATTGTTTGAGAAGCTCTTGGACAATATTCTCCGCGTTCAAAGGTGGTGGTGGAGGTATATTTTGGGGAGATGGTTGATTTAGATCCGATGTTTGTTCACGATCCCTTCTTCTAGGAGGCATCCTGAAACTCACAAATTCAAACAATATAGATGCATGTGGATTAGTACATGTTCATGTGTACAGTTAAAATAAACAAGTATTCAAGTAATCAAGTCACATAATCACATTGTCCTAAGCCATACGACCTAGACAGACTAAACACGACACTAGAGCTCCGGTTTTGCAACCTAGGGCTTTGATACCACTTAAGGATGAAGCACCCTAACGTAGAGACCACATCCCCCGCACTAAGACTTAAACCCGATTACGAAATGGGAAGTCTGTACCCGAATCCGAATCATAGCGAATGGAAGACCAACTCATTCACTAGGCTAGGAAGAGCTAACAACAACAAAATTCAGAGTGCGTGGAATCAATTATTTAAAATCACAACAATGAAGCGGAAGCATAACATATATCCATCATATACACGTCATATACATCATATACAACGACCTACACGGACTCAACAAAACAAAAGTAATCATACCACCAAGTACCATGACATAGGTATACAAAAATAATAAAGAGTGTATGCAAGCAGATGCATCCTAGCAAGACCTAGACCAACAAGTGCGACTGGAAAGACACACTTCTCCACCTAGCTCAAGTCCCAAAAGGTACCTGCAACTAAAAGATAAAATGAGGGAGCCAGTCAACTGACTGAGTGAGAGGGCTAACGCACACCCACACACTATATATATAAAGCATAGAACATAACAAAGGTGGACTTATGAACCGAGAATAGGTTTTGCAAACCAAACCTTTCAAAACAAACACAAATACTTAGAAACCATTTTCATAAACTCTATTCTGATTCATAATTCCCATATCATAACATGCCATATGTTCGGCAAGTATGAGCTTCCAACCTTTACTCTTCATATCAAATTAAAACATAAATCATAAACATATCCATCCTCCACACCAATGATGGAAGAGCCACGCGGGGCCCTATCCATCTATATCTTTAACAAACCAACACGGTGTAGCTAACCGATGATGTGTCCTCCCCGACTTTCACACCGAAGGCATAAAAAAACTACGCCTTCCCTAGCTCCTGAGGCCGCACGTGATATCTTGGATGAAAACTATGCACAGGCCGAGCCCCGACGGCCCGAACAGTTTGAGGATTCCTTACCCATAGCTCCTAGGGCCCACATTCACATTTCATTCACATAACCAATCTTTCATGGCAACCTCTCTACAGAACTTGAACATAAAAGAATTTTCCAAAATAGCTTACATATGCTTTCATACTTAACTTTCAAAATCAAACTTTATTTCATAAGGTCATAAACATATCATATTCAACACTTATCTAATTATATATATATAATATATATCGCATCGAGGCTCGAAAACGTCACATAGAGGCTTTAGGTCAATAACTATGCAAAATCCTAAACCTCACCTTGTGCTCGTTAGAGATAGGAGTGAAAGTGGGCAAAGCTATGCCTCGGGCTCGACATGGGCAACCTCATCTGAAAAGAAAACACGAAAGCCCAAGACTGTTAGGAATAGTCCCTAAAAGCCGATGTAATAATCTGCTTAGTGCTTTTCCTTTGTAAATCACAGACAATCTTTGAATGATATAACGAACTTTGGCAACACTTCTTTATATGCTCTTATTTGATTGTATGATTACTTTAGCTGTGCATGTATAAGAACTCCCCTAATCAATATGACTTATAGGACTCAACAATTTAGATGAAATGGTTCATGGAACGAGCCCTATATCACATAAGTCATGATTAGAAATCACTCCAAGCCGATGAGTCCTAAGGATAGTGGGAGTGTCAACTTGACTCGTTCGAGGCTTGCTCATGTGATCACTCCCTTAAGAAGGACCACCTTGTTTCATAGGGTGCAAAGTCTATTGATGATACGTGCATGATATATGGGGGTGCTTACTTATTCTAAGTACACTGAGGTGTCCCATGTGAGAAGATTCCTTAATAGGAAAGGAAGTTTCTATTTCTGGAAATAGAAACTTCCAGATTAGGAAATATCTCTCGAGTCATTGATGTGATTAAGTAGTCCTTAGACTTGAGGTTCCATCGATGCTTTGTGAGCTAACTCTGTAATCCTAGGTGTAAGCTTTAAAAGGTGTCGCCTTGCACAAGTGACACATGGAAGCATATGAGATTCGATAAAAGAACTACACTTGTGAAAGCAAGATGATCTCTTATTGTATAAGTCATTTATATGCCATAATGGAGTCCTTGGCCAATGCAGTGGATCGAGATCAAGACATCATAATCATAACATTTATACATTCTTTAATGTAACTTATACAGCTGAAAATATGCGTGTGAAAAGACTACAACTCAGCGACACGACTCAACAGACTCAACATCCCGCCTAGCACTCCAAAACCTGCAAAGAACTGAAATTAAGCCGGGTTCAGTCTATAGGAGACTGGTGGGTATAAAACAGGGCATAACATATATAATAATATTACAGAATTTAAACATCCACACATGCAAGCTATAATCCCGTGCGAGGTTTTTAAGATATTTCCCAAATGGGTAAAACAAAGGAAAACAACGCTCGGGATTACAACTATCAAATTCATTCATTCATAATCATTCATGAGGTCATTGCGTGAGTCCTGGCGGGTGAGCGAATATCTCCAACCTACTCCTCGTGTGTGCATATAGATTCAATCTTTTCATTAGTGATCATACACATTCATACATATTCGTTCATAATCATAATCATATTCATATCATGCATATTCATAATCATAAACACTTACACCTTTTTCCTCTGGGTGGTGGATGGGTTAGCAAGACCCGAGCACCGGTTCATACATGGACCAATGGGGGTACATGAATCCCCCAAGGGCACTCAACTCCCATTCCTCGCTAAACCTCCTAGCGAGGGCTGGTATCACCGTAAATGTGGTGGGACTAGTACAAAGGATCACCATCGGCCCTTGCTTCCCCGAATAGCCACTTGCACTAAGTCCCTGGGCCCGTGCAATAACAATCATGTCCACTCCAAAATCATGAGGTGGGGATACAAAAAAGAAGTGCTTTACGTTGGAAAATCATAGACTCTTCTGAAAAGACTCGATATATATATAATATTTTGGCTTAAAACTTTCACATAAGGGATATATCGGGTCATCATAGCTAATAGAAGAGAAACCCACCTGTTACACCTTACTGAACACTATCAAGAAGAAAAGAAGGCTTGGAAGTAACCTATGAACCCGGCAAGGCTCCGTCCTGGAGAAAACTGTACAAAAGATAATGTAGTGTACTCGTGAAACTCAAGACTCCATATGAAACATATATGACGCACGGCAATGTAATGAACATGATATGAATGCATAAGCGGTGATATTATGTCATGAACATATTCACGTGCACCATTAATGTATTTAAGGTATACAAACAAACTATTCATATCCATTCAAGTTCATAACTTTCACGTTTCATATCAAATCAATCCAAGAATTTATACAACGATCATAACACGTACTATATCAAGTTTACAATTAGAGAATAGACAAATAAATACATTCAAATCAAGATTGGAAATTAGATAGAAACACAAAATAGGCAACAATTTAATTCCATAATTCCAAGTAAGTAAATAACCTATAATTTACCTTGCATTTAAACACTATATAATGTATATATCTATATTATATAATATAATATAAAATGAACAAATATATATATATATACGTATAACATGCATGCATGGGAAAATTCTATAATAAGATTTCATGCATTAACATACTATCAACAATACACATCACACATTATATATATTTATATATGTTCCATGCACAAATCACATGCACACATGCATAATATAATATATATATATATATATAGATTCACGTAGAAGCATACATAAGGGTATATTTATATATATATATTATACACAATCACATGTATGCCAACCAAACCAAAATGCATGCATAAAGAAGGAAGAAAAGATACAGCAAGCTACTGCATAGAGCCTCCCCGACCGGGCACTTTCATGCCCAAAATCTCCCCACCCGGGGAGATGCATTATAGACGCAGATCTGGCAGCAATTCAAGTTCATTTCTCCTGTTCCAATTGCAAGAAACACAACAGCACATAGCAGGCAATTAAGGAAATAAACTCAGCAGCAAACCGGCACAAAAGCTCCCACAAATCGGCTGAAAACGAACAACAACTAAGCAAGGAAATAGGCAGCAGCAGCAGCGGCAGTTCTCGATAAAAAAAAATAGGGGAAAACCCCCATAAAACTTCAACCATCTATAAGCTAACATGATCAGGTATGAAAGAGCAATAAAAGATCATCAATTCAGTCCCAAACAACACTTAACATGCAACAAAGACAAACCTTCGTGAGTAAGAGAGGTAGGAGAACATTTCGCCCAATTTCTTTCAAAATTTCAATAATGGTATCTCATTCAATTCTCACCTACAACAAAATACAAGTCCATAGATGCAATAAGGAAGTTAAAGTGGTATATTTCATACTTTAAAACAATCAAAACCACCAAGGATTCAAAGAGATCAAGAAATTACTTCATGATCTAACTATTCATCCATGGCATCCAATCTCCATCAAATCAAGCTCAAAATTACAACCCTAAACTCACCTCTTGAATTGGTTGAAGTTTGGAAGAGATTAGAGCTCCAAAATGTCCAAGGATTTCAAGGTGACGAGAAGAACTGGACAGCAGGGGTTTTGGCTGAGTTTTTCTCCTTGTGTTAGGGTTGGTTCGGTTTGGGGTGGGTTAAGGATGATAGAGGGTTAAGTTAAGTTTCCAAAAAATCAAACCATGGTTAATTTGGTTAAGTATGGTGAGAGTTATGATTAAAATGGTAAAGTGTGGCAGTTTTATGGCCGATTCTTTTTTCGGTTGAATTTCGGAGGTTCAAATGATTTTGGAAAAATATGAGGCTGAGTTCATTGCACCCGAATCTTCAATACGAGTTCAATGAAGTTGACAGAACTCGAATCCGAGCTCCCGAGCTCAAGATATCACCTAAGGAACCAAGGGTGCGCTAATTGCTCGTTAGCCCCCGATTTGGATTCCAAGAACGAAATAAATTCAAAACTCAATCAAATGAATCTAAAAACATGAAACGAGCATATATACACATTTATAACATGTATATCTCCAACATATTAAATTTTTACGAAATTTCGATATCAAATCATACAAAAACAAATCGCGATCTCAACACTCATGAACAATGCATTTACAAATTCATAATATTCCATACTAAATAACATAAATTAAATTCATAATTAAATAGGAATCAAAATGGACAGAATAAATACAAATTTAATATTAATAAAATTAAAGATATAATTATATAACATTTTAACATTTAATATAAAATTAAATATACAAATCACTTATAAACAATTAATCACATAATTAAATAATTTAATTGCGTATAAACACATACGTCATACTTGTACAAATGAAAAATAGGGGCGTTACACATTGGGACGTGTCTTTACTTTAGTTTTGAACAAAGTCCTTTATGTACCTTCTATTATTCGAAATATCATTTCCATTCCAATACTTGATTGTGAAGGTTTTGAGACTTTTTCTAGAAATGGAAACTTTTATCTTAAGAAGAATAAAACTTCTGTTTTGCTTGGTACATTATCTAATGGACTTTATACAACTAAAGACACTAATATTTTGAATATACAACAATTAAACAAACGCAAAAGAGATGGCAAGATCTCGGCTCCTTTATGGCATGCGCGTTTAGGGCATTTTTCCAAAGATAGGATTGCTAAGTTAACTAATTTAGGATCATTCTATGATAATGAACTTAAAGAGTTAACTCATTATGAATCATGTCTTAAAGAAAAAATGGTCGATACTCCCTTTAATGGTAAAGTGGAATGTGCCACTAAAGTATTGGATTTAATCCATACTGTTTGTGGACCACTTAGTGTAAGTACGAGAAACAATCATCAGTATTTCATAACCTTTATAGACGACTTTAGCCATTTTGGTTATGTGTACTTAATGAAGTATAAATCCGAAGCCTTTGAGAAATTCTTAGAATTTCAAAAGGAGGTTGAGAACCAAACCGATCACAAGATTAAGACACTTTGATCTGATCGAGGTGACGAGTATCTAAGTGACGAATTCCGTAGTCATCTCAGATATAATGAAATTATCTCTTAGTGGACTCCTCTGAGAACTCCTCAATTAAATGGAATTTCGGAGAGAACGCACAGAACCCTACTTGATATGGTTCATTTCATGATGAGCTTCACTGAATTTCCACCTTCATTCTGGGGTTATGCCTTAGAATCAGCAATTAAGATTCTGAATCTTGTTTCCTCCAAATCTATACCCAAAACTCCATTTAAAATGAGGTTTGGCAAAATCCCTAATTATTCTTACTTAAGAATTTGGGGTAGTCCTGGTTACGTGAAGAGGACAGTGGGAGATAAGCTTGAAGCTAGATCAAGCTTATGTAACTTCGTAGGATATCCTAAAGATTCAATAGGATATTATTTCTATGATCCTCTTGAACAAAAGGTCTTTGTGTCAAGAAATACTACTTTTCTTGAGGACTCGTTCCTTAAAGAAAAGAAAGGCAAGAGCACAGAACTTGAAAAGGTTCTAGATCAACGTCCCACGCCAAGTTTGGAGACTAATGTCCCTCAGCCAATCGCAGAGAGTGATACACACTAAAATCCACCTCTAGTAAGACTTTCTGAACGTATTCCTAGACAAACAGAGAGACGGTATGAAGATTGAGCCTTATTAATTTATCTTTTTCCTTTTATTGTAATTTACGAGTACATCTTCAGAAGATGGGACTTAGATTAGCACTTGAATGGCTTTGACGGGCAAGTGGGAGATTGTTAGGAATAGTTCCCTTAAAGCAGCTTTTATGCTTTACTATTTCCTTGTAAAATCACAAACAGTCTTTGAATAGTAAATGAGATGGTTTTGTTCATAGACAATCACTTCTTTATGTGTTTATTTATGTCTGTTTGGGTTGACTGCCTTTTGCATGTTTTGAACTTTCCTAATCCGATGAGGCCGTTAAGAACTTTGACCTTATGGGAACGGCACATAAAATAAGTTCTTTACTATGTAGGCGAGCATTAGAAACTTCTCCAAGTCGATGAGTCCGACAGACAATGGGAGTGTCGATTTTGACTCCGTTAAGACTTGCTTATGTGATTATGTCCTTTTGAAGGATCATTCAGTTTCATGGAATGATAAGTGCATACGATGATGCGTTTATAATACATAAGGGTGATTGTTACAAGAACTTCATCACTGAGATGTCCCGCCTGAGAACATTCCTAAATAGGAAAGGAAGTCTCCTAGAAACTTCCAGATTAGGAAATATCTCACAGGTCAATGACGTGATTAATAATCCTTAGACTTGAGATTCTGTAATGCCTCATATGAGCTAACTCTATAATCTTTTAATATAGGCTCAAAAGGGTGTCGCCATATAGACACCTGAACCACGACCTATATTAAGATTACACAAGTAACATATGTAGAATTAGTAGAATCGATAAAGGACCTACACTTGTTAAGAATAAGAATGATCTCTTACTGATTGAGTTGTTCGTAGTCCATTAAATATTTAACCCTTGGCCAAGGTGGATAAAAGATCTAGACATCAATAAAATTGGGTTTTCTTGGATTGATATCTAAATGGATATGAAACGAACTTAACTTTAAAGATCAAGAATATTAAGGCTCTGAGAATATTCCTATGCCTTAGTTCTTGATTGAGAGATGGAGTTGTAGGAGGATCGTATTTCACTGATTGCTATTGACTGAAAGGTTCTTCGATTCATTTTGTTATTCGGCTAGGGGTCACACACCCTTTGCTAGATTACGGTAGTGTGATCTGTGAAGTGATTAATTGATTATGGGAATTAATTAATTATTGTCACTGCTAATCGAATGATGAACCTAAAGAGTCACACACAAATGCCAGAATACAAGGGTTATGGTAAGATGTTAATATGATTAACGAAGTGTGACACCCCTGTCCCACATCGGGAAAGTATGAGAGTTAAGTTCAGTTTATAAGTTAAAGAGTCCAAGTATAACCAATGGATATCCCTTTTGGGCAGTGGTTTAGGCCCAATTTCAGGTTATACTCGGTGGGCTTGGAGACTTCCGCTCGCGTCCAACAGGCCGGCGGACCCGGGGCGTCACAAATGGTATCAGAGCCGCTCGTCAGCCGCAGGAGCTAAGTGCTATACGGGGCAAAGTGCTACGCACATGGGAGCCACCTCTTGAGCCTGCGGGGCAAAGTGCTACATGTGTGGGAGCCACCTCTTGAGCCCGTAGGAGCCACCTCTAGAGTCCCAACGCAGACGAGTCGGTCATGGGCTATATGTCATGCCGCGACGAGGACGTCGCGATTTTGAAGGAGGGGTGATTGTGACACCCCTGTCCCACATCGGGAAAGTATGAGAGTTAAGTTCAGTTTATAAGTTAAAGAGTCCAAGTATAACCAATGGATATCCCTTTTGGGCAATGGTTTAGGCCCAATTTCAGGTTATACTCGGTGGGCTTGGAGACTTTCGCTCGCGTCCAACGGGCCTGCGGACCCGGGGCGTGACACGAAGGATCAAATTGTTGATCGAGTTTGTACGACCCCGAAATCATTTTCAATTCCTTTCCCCGAAATTTTACTTTTATCTCTGTCTCAACCCCATTTCCAGAACACTCTTCTTTAATTCGATTCGACAGGACTTTGATTGAATCGGTACTTGAAGTATCAAGGAAGGCTTCTTAACAAGTAAACACTAAAACGATGCGTGTTGGGTTAAGATGCTAAATGCATGTAGCGCATATTCTCAACAAAGGAGATGCAACATCAAATCATCAATTATAGCATCAAAGCACATAATTCAACAAAGGAATATGCAACAATAATTTAATAATTATAATATTAAAATGCATATAGTAGAAATTTAAATAGTCAATTACAATGTATGATGCACGTGCTATGAATGCATTGAACCTGTCACCACAGTGGTGGCTTTAGCACGACATCTTGTCCTTTGGTCTCTATGTTGCGAGCATTGGTTGTAAGGTTAACATTATTCAATCATTGGTGATGCTTTCCCCATCCTTGCTTGCTTCCTTGTATCACCGTGTCCCGAAGTCCCAAGAAGATAACGCGATTTCAATTCTTCAATGCTCCTTGCTATCTTTGCTTTGCATCCATTCATTGATCCACAATTGTGGTCATATCAACTAAGCTTCTTTACTTGGTCCCCCTTGCGAAACCACATAGTTGACGGCTCTCCATTTCATACATCTTAGTTAGGGAATCCTTTCAACACACCTTGCATCCGATCCCTTGAAACCTCCCGATTTGACCTTCTATTTGCTCAATTACCTCAACTCAAAGTGTCGGTGGTGAACTTTAGAGAATTTGATCTTGCGTTAAGTGTCTTCATAATTGGATGATAAGAAGTTCCACACCTATCCCATTGTCTCACATATCCTCTAAATTGGTGACTTGAGTTCCCACGTTGCACATACGTTGATAATCTTCAAGGTTTGTAGAGAGAATGAGATTGATGAAATTTTCCATGGTCAAAGCCTTCTCTCATGATGCTGAGCAATGAAATGTAGTTCCATTTTGTAAGACATGAAAATACAACACCCGGCCTTCAAATCCCATTGGCTCCATAATCCCTTCATTGGTTTAATAGAAGAAACTTGTAGTTGAAGTTAATAGTAGCTTTGTTAGCGTGATAACAACCTATAATCAAAGACTCAACTCGAATATAGATGCATGTGGATTAGTATATGCTTATGGCACATATTTAGATCAATAAACACATATAAAATGCAAAGTGCAACACATAAAGCAACAAAATTGAAAGTGAATCACACATAACAAGTAATTTTCAACAATTCGTGTCATTTTACGATGAAAACCAATGCAATGCACACATTGACAAGTTATTCCTATGCCGTACGAACTAAACTGACTCAATCACGACACGAGAACTCCGATTTTACAACCTGGAGCTCTGATACCACTTAAGGATGTAGCGCCCAAGCGCATGACACCACATCCCCCGCACTAAGACCCGACCCGCATATGAAATGGGTAATCCATAAATGTGCCAAATGAAAGCGAACGGGGACCTAACTCACTCGCTATGCTAGGTAGAAGCTAAACTTCTAAACCAAATAGGAAAATCCACAAAAATAAATGCATGAGCGGAAGCAGAACATAAGGTCAATCACAATATAAGCAGTAAGTGACCGGTTCAACTAGCAGATACCTAGTCCCGAAATTCATAAAAATATAAACATAACAATTTGCACAATCTTTGTATAACTCATTCAATTTACAATATGTGTGTGAAGTGACTCAGACTTAACCACAAGACTCGATAGACTCGAATTCCCGCCTAGCACTCCGACACCTACAAAAGAAAACTGAAACAAAGCCATCTTTAGTCTTTAGGAGACTGGTGGGTATAAAACAGGAGTTTAATATATAAATAGTACATAATTAAACACCCACACATCCAAGTCAAAATCCTATACGAGGTTTTGAAACATTTCCCAAGTGGGTAAAAATGAAGAAAACAACGCTTGGGATTACGATAATCAATTGCATTCCTCCATTCATGAGGTCATTACGTGAGCCCTGGCGAGTGGGCGAATTCTTCAAACTTCTCCACGTGTGTACACTATTCATTCATTCATTCATTAGTGATCACACAACATTCATTCATTCATTAGCGATCACACAACATTCATTCATTCATTCATAATTTTTTTGTTCATAATCATTCATTTATACATAATCAATTACACATTTTTCCTCCGATTAGTGGACGGCCTCGGCCAAAGAACCGTCCACCCATACGTTACGGCCAATGGGGGTACATGAATCCCCCAAAAGCCTTAGCTCTCATTCCCCGCTAATCTCCTAGCGAGGGCCGGTATCACCATAGTTTGGATGGAACTAGTACAAGGGATCACCGTCGGCCCTTGCCTCCCCGGATAGCCACTTAAACCAAGTTCCTGGGCCCATGCATTCATTCATGTTCTCTCCAAAATCATAAGGTAGGGATTCATAAAATAAAGCCTTTAAGTTCGAAATCATTTACTCTTGAAAAGACTCGATATATAAATATACTAGTTTGGCTTAAAACTTTTCACAAAAGGGATATATCATAGCTATTAGAAGAGAAACCCACCTGTTACAACTTACCAAACAATACCAAAAGAAAGAAAGACTTGAAGGTAGCCTATGAACCCGGTGAGTCTCCACCATGGAGAAGACTATACAAAAGACAACACGGTGCATTCGTGAGACTCAAGACTCCATATGAACCATATATGACACACAGCAATGCTTTAACATGATATGACATGTATATGAGACATGAACATGTTATGGATATGTTCATGTGCACAATTAATGCCATTTAGACAAGTAAACAATTCAATCTTTTGTTACACGAATAGATCGTGTCCGTTCATTATCAATCGTTCATTCGTTCAACTCATAATACATCATAATACATGTTAACAATACATAGGAATCAATTTAAGGTGAAAGGAATCCATTAACACATAAAAGAAACAATAGTTGCAAAGAAAGCCATTTTGTAGCATTTAAACGTTCACATTTTCATTTCACGTTTACACATTGAGTTCACAACATAAAATTTATAAAAATATCAAAATATATCATATATTACCAATTAATCAAGCATACAATTCATTCAAACCACATACGGAGTCCGAGGAAGTGGAAGGAAAGCAAGAAAACGGATTTGAACAAGTTTTGATGAAAGCTGACAGTTTTTCGTATGATCAAGCTGTAGAAAATGGAACATATCTTGAGTTCTAGAAGTTGGAATTGGGTTTTGTTTGTTAGATGTGAAACTAGACTAACAAGCTTTCTGACAATATAAAGTTTAAGTTTTGGTTCAAAGTGATGTGAAAAATAGCTAGGGTTTGAATTTGGATGAAAGCAGATTATCGGTGAAGTGGCGACACCAAAATGGATCAGTCATATCTCATAATCAAGGAATGATTTTAAGGTGATTCTAATTGTAGAATGCTCTAGACTTCAAAAGGTTTAAGTGGCTAAAAATTCAGGTCAATCGGAGCTCGTTTGGATAGGTAACGGAGGATGAAACCGAGACAGAAAAAGAATGAAAGGACAAAACGATGGACAAGCATTACAAGAGCAAGGGGGGTAACGAGGGTTACCCTTTCCAAGGAAAAAATTGGTAACGGGGGTTACCAGAGGCAGGCGATTTTTCCCCAACAAAAGAACAAGGTAACAGAGGTTACCAATTTTAAGTGAAAACGGGGTAGCGGGGGTTACTAAAGGCAGTTGGGAAACATCTCCAGTTCGTAGCAACAACAGAGCACGAGTAAGGAAGCAAATTGGCAACACAAAACTCATGAAAACTCAACCACCAACAAATATAACTCCATACAAGTATAAATTCATGACTTAAGATCATTAATCACTCATGAAACTCAAAGAAATTGCAAGGAAACAAGATTGAATCTTCAAAGTTCATATAACCCCACTATTCATCAAATACATCATACCATAATCAAATCTTGGTGAAATCTTGCATATTATAACTTGAAATAACCACAAGGAGATGTAGATTACAAAAATGAGCTTACCTTTCAATTTGGAGAAGAAATGGAATAAGTATGAGCTCAAATACTCAAGGAATGAATAGTTTCTTCTTCCTTTTTCTTTCTTCTTTCTTTAGCTGCACTTTTTCCTCCTCTTGGGGGTGTGTGGCTCGATTTGGCTGAGTGGGGTCGGAGATAGTAGTATAGCAAGTGGGGCATAGGTCAAGAGTTAGGGGTTAGGGGTGTAAGGATAGGCCCTAAACTCAAGAATAGTAAACAAAGGTCATTTTAGGTACGTGGTGCTCGTTTCGGTTGAATTTTGGAGGTCCAAATGATCTTAGAAAAATATGAGGCTTATCCCATTGACTCCAAATCGTCGATATAAGGCCATCAGAGGTGAAGAAACTCGTTTCCGAGTTCCCGAGCTCAAGTTACGCCACTAGAACCCAAGGTGCGATAAATGCTCTTTAGCCCCTTTTCGGTTCCGATTACACAAACAAACCAAACACTCAAAAATGCAAGATCAAAATCAAGTAACGAGCATTAAAACACATTCATAACTCAAATATCTCATGCATAGCAAGTTATCACAAAAATCGGAATTAAATTCAGACACATACGGATCGAAAATGAAGTCATAGAAGTTTAAACTTTCAAAATTCATATTCATAAATCAATAAATAATTTTATATAAATTCAATTAGCATATAAACATTAAATTAACATATAAAAACATACTTAAATAATTAAAAGCACAAGTATCGAACCCTGTGACATCATATCTGTACGTACGAAACCTTATTGTCCTTTTTGATCGTGCTTTCAGCAGTCACAAGCTGACTAATCAGGTCATCTACACTAGGATTTGCATGATGGTCACTGCTCCATCTTATTCTATGCCTTCCAAAGGCAAGGGCAAGAAAGCCCAGAAGAAGAAAAAGTCCCTTAGGCCCAATGGAGGCATCACGAAGGGAAAACCCAAAAGACGAAATGTGATCAGAAAGAGGAGGTTTGCTTCCATTGTGGCAAGCCGGGGTATTGGAAGAGAAACTGTCAGGAGTACAAGGCTACTCTAAAGAAAGGTAATTCTAACTCTTGGGTACTTGATACCGGTTATGGATCTCATATCTGTAACGATGTACAGATGCTAAGTGAGGTTCTGCAGCTCAAAGGAGGAGAATGTGTCTTGAAGATTGGAGATGGCTCAACCGTTGAGGCTCAAGCTTTAGGCACAATTAGATTAGATTTAGGTTGTTTTCAATTATTTTTAATTAAAGTCCTTTTTGTACCAGACATTATTCATAATATTATTTCAGTTCCAATAGTTGATTGCGAAGGTTATGAAACTAATATTAAGAATGGTAACTTTTTCCTTAAAAAGAATATTTTTTCAATACATCTGGGTACATTAAATAATGGACTTTATCTAACTCAAAACACCAATATTTTGAATATGCAACGAGAAACAAAACATAAGAGAGATGACGAAGTCTCAGCATCTTTGTGGCACGCTAGATTCGGACATGTTTCCAAGAACAGAATTAGCAAGTTAACTACCTTAGGGACATTCTCTGAAAATGATCTTAAATAGTTAACTTCCTGCGAATCCTGTCTCAATCAAAGGGAGTGTGGAACGAGCCACAAAGACCTTAGATTTGATCCATTCTGATGTTTGTGGACCGCTTAGTGTAACCACTCGAAACAATCATCAGTACTTCATAACCTTTACTGATGACTTCAGTGGTTATGGTTATGTGTACTTAATGAAGTACAAATCTGAGGCTTTTGAGAAATTCTTAGAATTTCAAAAGGAGGTTGAGAACCAAACTGGTCACAAGATCAAAACACTTCGATCTGATCGAGGTGGCGAGTATCTTAGTGAAGATTTCCTTAGTTATCTCAGAGATAATGGAATTATCTCTCGGTGGACCCCTCCGGGAACTGCTCAGCTTAATGGAGTTTCTGAGAGAAGGAATCGAACCCTACATGATATGGTTCATTCCATGATGAGTTTCACTGACTTACCACCTTCCTTCAGGGGTTATGCCCTAGAAAGTGCAACCAAGATTTTGAATCTTATTCCTTCTATATCAGTCCCTAAAACACCCTATAAAATGTGGCATGGTAAAATCCCTCGTTATTCTTACTTAAGAATTTGGGGTTGTCCTGCTTATGTGAGGAGGACAGTGGGAGATAAGTTAGAAGTTCGTTCTAAATTATGTTACTTTGTTGGCTATCCTAAGGAATGCATAGGATACTATTTCTATGATCAAACTAAACAAAAGGTGTTTGTTTCAAGAAATGTAACTTTTCTTGAGGAATTGTTCCTTGAAGAAAAGAAAGGCAAGATCACAGAACTCAAAGAAATTCGAGATGATCCCACACCACCCACGCAGAAGACGTCTCAATCTAATACCCCACAATCAATCACGAACTTCGATACACATGTAAATCCTCCTCTGAGGCGTTTTGAACGCATTCCTAGACAGCCTGAGAGATGGTATGGATTTCTCCATGAAATCTCTCAAGAGGATAATGATCCTCTAAGATATGAGGAGGCACTGTCAAACTCGAATTTTGAACAGTGGAAACAAGCTATGAAGTCCGAAATGGATTCCATGTACTCCAACCAAGTTTGGACCTTCGTTAATTTGCCTGATGGGGTAAAACCCATAGGGTGCAAATGGATCTTTAAGAGAAAGATCGAAGTAGAAGGAAACATTGCAGCCTATAAGGTAAGGCTCGTTGCCAAAGGGTTCACTCAAAGGCCCGGTGTGGACTTTGATGAAACCTTCTTACCGGTTGCAATCCAAAAGTCTATTCGGATCATGCTTGCTATAGTTGCATATTACGACTATGAGATATGGCAAATGGATGTGAAAACTACCTTTCTCAATGGAGACGTTGATAAATACATTTATTGTTGGAAAACATCAGAGTATGCGTAGCGGAAGTTTAAATTTTTTTTCCAAAAGTAGATCTAAAAGACTTGCAATGTCCGTATCGTATTTTAGGGTGTTTCAAGAAACTCACGTTAATTGAAGCTTTCTTGTGATGTCGATACCACCTATCGAACACTCTTCAAGCGGAATGTCCCTCGAACGTCCTTCGATTAGATCCCAAAGTAGGTAAGCCTCCAAAGCATATCCACACCGGTCCTAGAACACGATCAAGCGAGTGAGAATGCTAGCTCTATGGCTTGTGTTTGGCTAGGATAATTTTCTTTGAAAACTTTTCTTTTATTTTTCCTCAAAAACTTAACGCTTCAAGAAAGTTGGTCTAAAAAATAAGAGAAGCCCCAACCCCTTTATTTATAGTGGGGTGGTTCGAACCCCTTAAGGTTTCCAAGACCCAATGGGATTAGTTTTCTTGCTCACTAATTAACTAATTTAATTATTAATTTAATTGGAATAATAAGGTCTTAACTTATTCTCCAAGTCTAGCAAGAGATGTCTTCTCTCTACTACAACAAGAAGTTTAACTTTTCAAGCTTTACTTACTAAAGTCAAAAGTCAATATTCAATAAATAATTTAATACCCAATTAATTATTTATTGGGTTAAGTAACTTGAGAATAGTCTTAACAATTAATTCATAATTAATTAAAAGACCAAAATTAATTAATTACAATTTAATTAATTAATTCTAGAAAAGAATTTACGTGAAATATAATTACACGTTTGGAGCCACATACGAGCCATGTGCCCGTGACATGTGGCAGCCACGCAGGCTACATGACACGTGGCAGTCATGTGTCCTTGACACGTGGCAATGCCCCACGTGTTCTAGCTCATTTTCGATCAATAATTTGATCCTTCGTTAATCCAATTAACATCCTACCATAACCCTCGTATTCTGGTATTTTTGTGTGACCCTTTAGGTTTATTATTCGATTAGCAGTGATAGTAATTAATTAATTCCCATGATTAAGTAATCATTTCACATATCAGACTACCGTAATCTAGCAATGGGTGTGTGACCCCTAGCGGAATAACGAAATGAATCGAAGAACCTTTAGTCAATGACAATCAGTGAAATACAATCCTCCTACAACTCCATCCCTCAATCAAGAACAAAGGCATGGGAATATTCTCAGAGCCTTAATATTCTTGATTTTTAAAGTTAAGTTCGTTTCATATCCATTTAGATCTCAATCCAAGAAAACCCCATTTTCTTGATGTGTTGATCTTTCATCCACCTTGGCCAAGGGTTTAATATTTAATGGACTACGAACAACTCAATCAGTAAGAGATCATTCTTGTTCTTCACAAGTGTAGGTCATTTATCGATTCTACTAATTCTACATATGTCACTTGTGTAATCCCAACATAGGCCGTGGTTCAGGTGTCTATATGGCGACACCCTTTTGAGCCTACATCAAAGATTACAGAGTTAGCACATATGAGATATTACAGAATCTCAAGTCTCAAGATTATTAATCACGTCATTGACCTGTGAGATATTTCCTAATCTGGAAGTTTCTAAGAGACTTCCCTTCCCATTTAGGAATGTTCTCACGTGGGACATCTCAGTGATGAAGTTCTTGTAACAATCACCCTTATGTATTATGAATGCATCATCGTATGCACTTATCATTCCATGAAACTGACTGATCCTTCAAAAGGACATAATCACATAAGCAAGTCTCAGCGGAGTCAAGGTTAACACTCCCACTGTCTGTCGGACTCATCAACTTGGAGAAGTTTCTAATCCTTGCCTATGGAGTTAAGAACTTGTTTCATGTGTCGTTCCCATAAAAGCAAAGCTCTTAACGGACTCATCGGATTAGGGGAGTTCAAAACATGCAAAAGGCAGTCAACCCAAACAGACATAAATAAGCACATAAAGAAGTGATTGCCTATGAACAAAACCATCTCGTTTATTATTCAAAGACTGTTAGTGATTTTATAAGGAAATAGTAAAGCGTAAAATGTAGCGCCCGAGCACATGACGCCACATCCCCCGCACTAAGACCCGATCCGCATATGAAATGGATAGTCCATACATATGCCAGATCAGAGCGAAAGGGGACTCACTCACTCACTATGCTAGGCGGAAGCTAACTATCGAAACCACGTAGGCAAAATGCAAAATAATAACAGAGGAATAAAACATGCTCAAAAGTAGAACATATAATCAGTCACAATATAGGCAATAAGTGGCGGGTTCAACTAGCATAAATACCTAGTCCCAAAATTTCAAACATAAATCATAAAACAAAACTTCACGGGTTCAATCTATCCCTAGAAGCCTGTCCCGAATTCAAAATAACATAACAAAGCATTCATACATTCTTTCGTATAAACTAATTCAAATTACAATATGCATATGAACAAACTTAGACTTAACCAAAAGACTTGACAGACTCGACTTCCCGCCTAGCATTCCAAACCTACAAGAAAACTGAAAACAAACCCGGTTCAGTCTTTAAGCAACTGGTGGGTATAAAACAGGGCTTAATACAATAATAATACGGTATTTAAGTGTAACGCCCTAGTTTTTCTTATTTGTACAGCATGACGTATGTGTTTATCAAATTACGCGAAATAATTATTTATACGTGATTTACGTATTTAATTGTATTAAATGTTAATTAATTATACATGCATGAATTTATAAATTATATACGTAGTTATTTTATATTATTTGTAATAGTACGAATTTTATTGTTACATTGCAAATGAGTGACATTACGTGCTTCGTTTCTATATGAATTGATACCGAAATTTCGTACAAATTTAATATGTTGGACTTATGTGTGTCTTGTATATGAATATATGTTCGTTTCATGATTTCGGATTTAATTGATTGAGTTTTGGAATATTTGAATATATTAAGCTTTTAGGTTTGAGGTTTTAAACGTTTAAATCCTTTTCGAACCGTTTTTGATTCGTTTAACTCCGTTTTCAATTCCAATTTTTGTGCCAACTTGGTATACTTGAATTATGTGAGTTATTAACGTGTTTAAATGCTTACGTTGTAATTTTAGGCTCGTTTGATTTAGTTTTATTTCGGTTTTTGGGAGACGGAACTTATAGGGCTTAAAACGCTTTTAGCGCGCCCTGGGTTCCGGACGACATATCTTGAGCTTGGGAATTCGGATTAGAATTCCGTCACCTCCTTTGCCTTTGTATCGACGATTCGGAGATAATGTAACAACCCTCATACCTTTTTGAGATCATTAAGACCTCCGAAATCCAACCGTAACGAACAACTCGTGCAAGAGTAACCCTTTTGTTGACTAGTCTTCATGGTGGGACCCTTTAAGCCAACCTAAACCTAACCATGCTTTAACCCATGACTTATGTACTTGAGTTAACCCCTTTATCCTCCTTTTACCAGCAAAAAACCGAGCCAAACTCCCTCATTTTCTGCAGCAACAGATCGAGACAAGAGAGGAGAGGAGAAGAGAAGAGAAACCCTTGGCCCTTGTGATTTTTGAGCTCAAATCACTTCCTTTCTTCTCCATATCTTGAAGGTATGAATATTTATGTATCCTATACTCTTATATACATGATTTCATCCATTTATTACTTGCTTTGCATCAGATTTGATAAGGGTTTGGGCTAAGAGCATGAATAGGACTTTTGGGGATTTTTGCTCTAATGACCTACCTAGTTGTGTAGCTGATTTCCTTGCTTATAAATGATTATATGAGCTTGTTTATTTGCCTATTTATTTCCTAACTGATAGTATATGATGTTAGGATGATTTTCTCTTTAGACCCTTTTGATGAAATTATGAGATATAGAGCTCCAAACTTGATGATCAAAACCGTCTCCCCTGTTTCGGGACTGCTGTGTGGAATTATGCTTTGTTGCTTGATCAAATGGCCTTCTTTGCGTGTGAATTTGCATGGAGATGATGTAAACTCATTGTTTTATATGTTAGGATTCATATTTCAAGCCTTTGGATCCATTTTAAGCCCCAAAACCGAAATACATGACCTGTTTTTATGCATAATCCATGGCAGAACTGGGCTGCTGCTGCTGTTGCATTTTTGTGGTTTGTTGGTCTTCCTAATGTGCTTCAATTCGTGTCAATTTGCATATACATAGATTATATTAGTTTCTTATCATGTTATTGTTCATTCCCTAAAGTTTCAGCTTCAAATTCAGCCCCTTAGTACTTGATCATGGCATGATTGAATCAACCGAGCTCATATGTGCGGTTTTGGCTTCCCAGATTTGCTGCATGGTTTTGGTACTCTTAACGTGTGTTTTGGCCTTAGAATTATAAATGAAATATGTTCCTAACATGCTAAATATGTTGTATAATAAGTTTCATAAGATTTGGAGTTGATTTGGTATGCTTTTGGGACTGATTTTGTATAGGGTCTGTTTTGCCGGTAAGCTTTGTTTGCGTTTTTGGGTCTGTACCGTGACACCCCCGTGTCTCATTTGCTTTGTAATGGGTGACACCCTCGTGTCATGCCCTTTTTCCAGGTCTGTACTGAGACACCCCCGTGTCTCAGTCTATTCAATTTGAGGGACACGGTCGTGTCCCTCCCCCTGCGCATTTCTTGTCTTTTCCTTTTCGGTTTTTGATTGTTTCACCTCTTTAATGACTTTATCTTCATTTGTGATGAACTATGAACTTGTTATGCTATGTGTTGGGAGTATTTTGGTTTAATTTCATATCATTTGGATGAGGCTTGGGCATGCTTTTGATGAATGCCGTTTATGTGCGTTTTGTAGCGTTTGTGATTTCCGTAACCCATTTCCCTTATCATATGATTTCTTCTTGTTCTCAAACTTTGGAAATATGTTATATTATGTAATATAATGTTTGTAGTGGAGTTTTGTGAAAGATTTAATACGTTTGAATGTAGGTAATTGTTTATTTTCTAAATAGAAATGTGATCTAACTTGTACTATGATTATATTTGAATTTCTTGAATTGAATCGATTGGAAATGAGAATTGATGAATTCGAATGAAAGTGAATGAATGAATGAATGACTTGATTATATGATTTAAATTCCTTTGACGTGAAATGTGAAGGGTATGAACTCGTTTGAATACGAATGCTTCAATGAATGAACGAATTGAATGTTTATATGTCTTTAAGACTTTAATAGTGTACATGAACGTGTTCATTACATTATAGCATCTTTTCTTCATTCATATCATGATCATTACATTGCCGAGCGTCCTATTTGGTCATGTTGAGTCTCACCTCACCTTTATTGCACAGATTTTGATTCCGTTGGAGACGAGGCCGGTCCGAAAGGCTCTTGTGTTCTCCTTTTGCCGTTTAAGGTGGGTTTCTCTTCTATGTAGATAGATGACCCTATATATACCTTCAATGTGAAAAGATTTCGGCCAAAAGTATATATATATATATAGAGTCGTTTTCAAGAGTAAATGTTTTCAACGTAAAGCCCTTCTTTCATGAATCCTACCTAATGTTTTGGCGAGAATGAATGAATGTTCACAATGAATGGGGCCCAGGGACTTGGTGTGAGTGGGGACCCGAGGAGGCATGGGCTGATGGTAAACCCTCACACTAGTCCCACCAATGAACGGCGTAACCGGACCTCGTTAGGAGTTAGCGAGGAATGGAAGCTGAGCGCCATCTGGGGAGTCATGTTCCCCTTTTGGTCAATGAATGGGTGGATGGGCCTTGCAAACCCGCCACCAACCCGGGAGGAAGAAGGTGGAATGTTATTGAATGCGCACGAAAGAATGATATGCATGAAAAGAATGAATGAATATTAATGAATTACACGAGGTGTTGGTTGGAGATAATGCACGCCCACTCGCCGGGCCACTAATGACCTTGACCTAATGTAAATGAATCGTTATAATCCCTTTTGATGATTTCTATTTGCCCACTTGGGAAATCCTTTAAAAACCTCACTTGGGATTATACCTTGCATGTGATTGTTAAATTCCGTCGTATATTACATTTATGCCCTATTTTTATACCCACCAGTCCCTTTTGGATTGAACCCGTTTGGTTTTCAGCTGTGTTGTGCAGGTGTCGTGGGAGCTAGGCGGGATTTCGAGTCATAGGTTTTACTTTCGTCTTTAACTCTTGTATTTTTGGTCTTACACTTGCATATTGCACATTGGATCATTGTATATGAAGAATAATGGAGCGTACTTGTTGTTTGAGCCTTGATGGCATTTGATAATGTATATGATCGATTTTTGGAGCTTGAATGATCATGGTTTATATTATGGCCAGTTATTGCTTCCGCAACTGTATTTTCTCGGATTTTATGGTTCAAGGGTTAGTCCCGCCTAGCATAGAGTGTGTGTATGTCCCCGTTCGCCGGGATTTAGCTCGAGTATGGATCGTCCATTTCATATTCGGGTTGGGTCTCGGTGCGGGGGATGTGGTACCTTGCGCTCGGGTGCTACATTAAGCACACACACATGCAAGCTATAATCCCGTGCGAGGTTTTGAAACAATTTCCCAAGCAGGTGAAAACAAAGAAAACAACGCATGGGATTACAAAAATCAATTATTTCATTCATCATTAGGCCAATACGTGAGCCCGGCGAGTGGGCGAATTCTCCAACCATCACCTCGTGTGTACATTAACCATTCATTCACTCATTACTGATTACACAACATTCATTCATAATCGTTCATTCATAATCATTCATAATCGTTCGTTCATAATCAATCATGTATTAGTATTACACCTTTTTCCTCCGGTTAGTGGACGGACTCGGCCAAAGCATCGTCCACCCAATCATTATGGCTAGAGGGGTTCATGAAGCCCCAAAAGCCCGGTTCCCATTCCTCGCTAATCTCCTAGCGAGGGCCGGTATCGCCATCATTGTGTTGGGTCTAGCGCACGGGGATCACCGTAAGCCCATGCTTCCCCGGATAGCTACGTAAACATAGTCTCAGGGCCCCTATTCAATGCATTCAACCATGTCTCGCCAAAACATTTGGTTTGGGATTCAATAAACAAGAAATGCTTTAACGTAAGATCAATGACTCCTTTAAAATGAATCGATATAGATATATATGGTACTTTGGCTTAAAATTTACGCATTGAGGCATATCGGGTTATATTTAACTAATAGAAGAGAAACCCACCTGGCTACATCTTACCGAACAAGAGAAAGTAAAACTTGAAAGTAGCCTATGAACCCAGTAGATCTTCACCCTGGAGAAAACTGTACAAAAAGATAATACGGTGCATTCAGGAGACTCAAGACTCCAAATGAACCATATATCACGCACGACAATGTATTAACATTTTAAGACATGCATGAGCAATAACAATGTGCTAATAAGATGCTCATGTCACAATTAGGGATGCAAACGACCTGAGCCTTGGCCTTTTTTTCTAGTTCGAGCTTGGCTCGACTCGAGGCTCGTCCATATTATATTATTTTTGATAAAAAATTAGTATTTTTAATAATTTAATATATTATTAATATATAATAATATATATTAAATGAATATATATAATAAATATATTACTTTTTTACTCATTTTGTATAAAATTTAATAAATATATATATAATATTATATATTAATAAAATATTTATATATATAAAAATTAAACTATTATTTTTTAATTAAATATATAGGCTCGCGAGCCACGAGCCAAGACTCAAAAGACTTGAGTTCGGACTTGGCCCGAGCTTACTCATCAGGCTCGCGAGCTGGCTAGCTAGTTTGCATCCCTGGTCACAATTAATGTCACTTAGACAGTAATCAAGCTATTCATTCATTACACGAATAAATCGTGTCCGTTCATTACCATTTTTTCATTCAATATTCAATTCATAATACTTTATAATACATGTTAACAATACATATGAATCAATTAGAGGTGAAAGGAATTCATTTAACACATAAGGAAGGCATTGGTTATATGAAGAGTCACATTGCAGCACTTAAACGTTTATGCATATATGTCACATTTGTCCAACACAAATCAAGTCATAACGTTCATAAGCAAATCATTGCATATAATAAATACAAGTTTGAGGCACAAGAGATCAATTAAAACACATACGGAAGTCAAGGGGGTGAAAGGAACGCAAGGAAATGGATTTTGATGAAAGTTGACAGTTTTTGGAAACGAACAAGCAGTAGAAAATTGGAGATATCTCGAGTTCTAGAGGTTGGAATTAAGTTTTGTTTGTTGGAAATGAAACTATACAAATAGGAATTTTTAATGGAATGTGGATTAAATCATGGTTCAAAGCGAGGCAAAAATGGCATAGGTTTAAAGTTGGACCAATGCAGAATTTCGGCGAAGTGGTGACACAATTTTCAAATGATTATATCTCACAAACCACAAGGAATTTTAAGGTGATTCCAATTGGAGAATGTTCTAAACTGGGCAAGGTTTCCAAAATCCAAAAATTAGGCCAATCGGAGCTCAAACGAAGTCGGCACGGCCGTGTCAAAATTGGCCTGGAAGCTGATACGGCCTTGTTGTGCAGAATATTTTCCAACTCGAAACATTGATACAGACGTGTTGTAATGAACTATGGTTGGACACGGCCGTGTTAGGTCATCTTCTCCGAAAATCAATGGCAAAGGAGTAGGGGTTCGAAGGGAAGGGTTCCAAAATCACCCCAAATCATATCCGAATCAATTCATACACTAAAATACATCAAAACACACCACAATACACATATATATGCACATATCATCACCAATTGATCATTCAATCCACAAATTCACAAATATATATACACACATATATGTACATATTCACATATATACATGTATTCACTCATACCTTGGAAGAGAGGAAGATAGAAGAAAGATTGGGGCTTGTTCTTGTCTTAAAGCTTGATGGAATTTCCTTGCTTCCTTGTCTCTTGCTTGGGGCTCGATTTGGAAGAGAAGGGATGAAGGGTTGAAGCTTGTGTCTTGAAAGAAAATGAAAGAGGAAGAATGAGAGAAGAGGGAAGGGGATATGTCATGTAATAAGGGGGGAAAAAGAGAAGAAATTGCACTTTGATCCCTCAACAATTTAAGTGCTCCAATTAGGGTCCTAAGGTTTGATAAGTGAGTAATGGGGTCCAATTCAAAATTCGGTTGAGTCCAAGAATTTCATATAAGTTCAAATACGTACATAATCAAAATAAAACATTTATTAGCAAGTAAACATATTAAAAACAAGATTAAATAACATAATCACTTAAATCATATTGGTCACATAATCGTAATTAGTTAGTAAAATTATTAAATTAAACGTGCACTTAGCAATTAAAATATAATTAAATCACATAACACTCGGCCTAAACCCACTCGTGACGTCATATCTGATTTGTCGAGAAAATGGGGCATTACAACCTCTCCCCTTTAAGAGGACCTGGGGCCTCGAGTTCTGGACTCTAAGCAACTTCTCCATGTTCATCCCACGCGGGTTAGCAACTCCCCGTCAGGAATTAGTCCAGAAAAGGTCTTCAAGCAACAAGGGGTCTTCAAGAAATGTCTAGAATCTTTGTAAGCGTTTCATGGAGCTTGTTGTTTAGTCACGACCCTTATCTTACCGAAACCTAAACACTCGAAAATCTCAGTAAGTAGCAAGCAACGATGAAAGAACCCCATCTTTTGAGCAACAATGAGAGAACCCCGTCTCCCACAAACAACAAGGAGAGAACCTCGTCTCTCATAAACAACAAGGTAAGGGAGTCTCCAATACTCCCGAGCAACACAGCATAACACAGAACAAAATCACAAGTAGGAAGTAGAAAAATATACAGCACAACAATCACACAAGGAGCAAGGAATAAATATCAGCCACAACGTTCATCACTCATGCAAAAGCAAGTAATACAGTCGGGAGTCAAAGTACATAGTATCAAAATTTATTTGAACTAAAATTACATGTATGCATATGCCATGAGTGCTTTATGTACCGTTCACCGTGGTAAGGAAACTTAAAGTTGGTAACTTCATTGCCCCATGCATGGTCTGACTCAAAAGTTGGCTTGGTTCTTAACTTGTCTTAAATATCTTCAGTATGCATCCAGTTGAGAAGAAGATAAACTGTTTGATCCTATTCTTGGTTTCATTATGAAGCTTACCCCTTGATTACCTTCTTTAATCTGGTGAAGTTCTTGGAATACAAATAAACCTTTAGAAATAACGGTCACCATCTTCCTCACGAATACCTTCCAAATTAAGTTAAGACCATCGGTTCCTAAATTTTAAACCGATCTTTTAGTGGAGCCTTTCTCATTTTTTATTTAAATAGTCCCTTCACCCTCTTCAAGCCTTTAAGCGTGCCTTCAGTTCCGCCTATTCAATTCCTTAGCCGAAGGTGGAACCTTCTTGATGATTCCTGAAGTTTGATTCAAGTTCTTCAATAATCACCTCTTTTGATTCTTCTCATCTCAAATTCATCCAGTTCATCATGGGAAAAACTGACGACTTAGTAAAATTTTATCTTGTTGTGTGTCATGCAAACCCCTTCAATACTTAGTTGAATTACTTCCACAGACATCATCACGAGATATGATAATCTGACCTAGCTTTCTTTTCCCAGAGTTGACATAAAATCCAGCAGAAGCTCATTCATTATTTTATCATCTTCAAAATCTGAATTCCGTATGTATAAATGCCGATCGAGCCAATCTCTTCATTACCCCGTAGCAATCTTCAACCTGAGTTTGGTAGCATAACTTCCACTTTGAAGTTTTACTAATAAAGTCGTTTCATTCCTTTTTCTATCACTGTCATTAGGGCTTTCATGCCTACCGAGACTTGTATTTCTGTTGTTTTTACTAGAGATATCGTCTTCGAGCACAACCTTGAATTTAAGTTTGTTTCTCGGTCGTGCTCTCCCCCTTAAGAAATTCCACATTCAAAAGTTGAATGCTATCTATCATCCTTTAATCGGAATTCTCGATCTCCCCGAAATTATTTCCTTGGGACGAAGAACTCTAGGTAAGGAATGTATTCGATGGTTTAGCTCACGTTCGCTTCGAAGTGCTTGATCGGAACAATGACCCTTTTTCCTTTGCTTCTCAATTCTCTCCTTCATCCTCTTAAAGTCCGAACCCCATTCTCTTTCCACTACAAAAAAAAGTCCGAAAACCGACGGGCATTTTCCTACGGGATTTTCGGAAAACCCGTCGGTTTTCCGTTGGAAAAGCCGATTTTCGACGGAAAACCGACTGGAAGGCGCCCGTCGGAAAATATATCGTCGGAATTGGGTCCCAACGGGTCCATTCCGTGGGTTTTCTGTTGGAAATATATTTCCAACGAAAAATCGACGGAATTCTAACGAAAATTTATTTTTTCCAACAAAATAATTTCCAACGGAAAGCCAACGGATTTCCAACGGAACAAAAATAATTTAATTTTTAAGCTAACCGACGGATTTCCAACGGAATTTTCCGTCGGTATTCCGTCGGAAATAGAATAAACATAAATAAATTTTAAAAAAATAAAAAAATTCATTTGTGAGACCCGAACCACCCCGGAAACGAGCCACACCAACACCTCGGACGAGCCACGACCCGAGCTTGAGCCAACCCAATGCAATAATTAATTCTCACGATAATTGCGTACGCAGGGATTCGAACTCGGGTCTCCAAGGAAGAATGGTGACTCCCTTACCAACTTGGATAACTTACTTCTTATTAATATTATGTCTTTAAATATATTTATACACTTATTTCAATTAACTATTTAAATACTTTTTGTTATTAATTTAAAATATAAAATTTTAAATATATGATTATTTGAATTAAATAAAATCATTGCTAATAACTATTACATAACGATTAATTATATTAGAAACCTACAATTTTTTTTGTATATATATATATATATATAAGTTTTTTTTATAAAGATACATAATTAATAAAAAATTTCGTAGTTTTCATTTTTTAAACTTAGCTCAAATATTATTAACACTATATACTTATTATCAAGTATTAAATTTATTAAAAATATTTATTATGTAAATTACGATTGATAACTAATAGAATATTATATTAACTATATATATATATATATATATATATATGTGTGTGTGAATGTGTGTGTGTGTGTGTGTGTGTGTTTTGTGTAGAAACACTATATATATGTATGTATGTATATAAGTGAGTGTTTATAATGCATGGATACAAATATGATACAACATATATTAGTTTTTAAATTTAACAAGTGAAAGACATTTGTCAAGATGTCCAACCTTAAAATGATACAACACAATACGATACAATAATAATTAAAATTGTTTGAGCATCATAAGAGTGGTAATTTAAAATTATAAACTTTTTATTTATGTATGTGAGAGTGTCTAATAGAAAATTAAATTCCAATTGGGATCTCCTCACTATATTTAAAGTTAAAACATTGATGTTCTAAATATTTTTATTTTAATTAATAATGTATAATTTGTATATTATATACTTTAGTGTCTATTAATAATTTATAATTTGTATACTATATAATTTTTAAATATATAAATAAGCTAAAGGACCTACAGATTAACGTTATTAAAAGCTAAATTTGAAGTTGAAGAAGATCAAACCATGAAAAGGGCGATCTTCTCGTTACGTAATTGATACTTTCACTATTAATTAACTTATATAATTGATAACTTAGTTTTTCTTTATTAGAAATAATCGATTATTAAAAAAACATAAATTTTAATACGAAGATGACTTAAAACTATAATATATGTGTTGGTTTATTAAAAGATATTTGAATCGAGATTTCTAATTAAATTTGATTGAAAAATTCCAACGGAAAACCGACGGGAAAATCCCGTCGGTTTTTTTTTTAATTGAGGAATAAAAAAACCAACGGGATTTTCCTGTCAGTTTTCCGTTGGATTTTTATTTCATTGAAATTCCAACGGAAAACTGACGGGAAAATCCCGTTGGTTTTTTTTTTAATTGAGGAATAAAAAAACCGACGGGTAATTCCCGTCGATTTTTTTAAAAATTGAGGAATAAGAAAACCGACGGGATATTTTCCATTGGAATTTTTGTTTAATTGAAATTCCAACGGAAAATCGACGAAAAAATTCTGTCGGTTTTTTTTTTAATTGAGGAATAAAAATCCCGTCGGTTTTTTTGGCGCAATTTTTTTAGAATTGCGCCAAAATTTCCGACGGAAACCCAACGGAGTTCCGTTGGAATTTTTGGTGCAATTTTTTTTTTAAATTCTGCCAAATTTTCCGACGGAATTCCAACGGCCGGAAAAGCCGTTGGAATTCCGTCGGAAATTCCAACAGGATACCGACGGAATTTTCCGTCGGTTTTTTCCCATCGGAATTCGGCTTTTTTTTTTGTAGTGTTCCTTGTCCTAACAGAGCAACCCGAAGTCAATCCCAATCCCTTAATTTCTAAAATTTCAATTTCCATCTCTGTCTTAACCCTATCACCCAAGATGCCCTTCTTCAACTAGGTTCGATAGGAATTTGATTGGAGTGGTAGATGAAGTGTTATACGAGGAAGACATCCTAACTAGTAAACACTAAAACGATGCATGTTGGGTTAAGATGCTAAATACATATACTACATATTTCAACAAGGAGATACCACATCAAATTATCAATTATAACATCAAAGCATATAATTCGACAATGGAATATACAACAACAATTTAACAATTAAATTATTAAAATGCATAATGTAAGAATTTAAATAGCTCAAGAACGATGTATGATGCACGTGCTATGAATGCAATGAACCTGTCACCATAGTAGTAATTTAGCACAACATCCTATCCTTTGATCTTGATGTTAGGAGCTTAAGTTGTAAGGTTGAGCCTTGTTCGATCACTGGTGATGTTTTCCAGTTCTTGTTTGCTTCCTTGCATCATCGTGTCCCGAAGTCTCAAGAAGATGACACAACTCGAATTCTTTGAATTCCCGTTCAATCCATCATAGTTGGAAGACTTTTGATACATCTTGAAGCTAGATTCGAACCGATTGTTATCTTTGAACTTCTCAAATTTCTCCTCCTATGTTACTCGACTCCTTCAACCCTGAAGGTCTCAGTGATGAATTGGGCGTGATTCGATCTTGCATGAAGTTTATTCATGATTTGATGCTTAGGAATCCGTGCCTATCCCGTTGCCTCACGTATCTTTTAAGTTGGTGGTTTGGGTTCCCACGATGCACTTATGCTGATAATCTTCAAGGTTTTTAGGGAGGAAGAAATTGATAAACTTCTCCATGATCAAAGCCTTCTATCTCGGTGTTGAGCAATGAAATGTAGTTCTATTTTGTAGGACGTGAAGATTCAACAACCGACATTTTAAATCCCGATACCTCCATAACCCCATCGTCTTTTATATTCTTCAAACTCGTAGTTTGTGTTCCCACAATGTACACTCACTGATAATCATTAAGACTTGTAGAAATGATGAAGTTGCTGGAATATCTTTGTGAATCGAGCCTTCTATTATGGACCTTGAGCAAATAAAATAACCTTTTTAAGAAAAAGGCCTTGAAAGATCCTATCTCCCTTTTGAACCTCGCTGCATTTGCTAACCACCCATCAACTAGAAAAATGACGCTTATTGTCGAGGTTAGCCGTAGTTTCAACATCGTAGTGATAACCTAAAATCATAACTCATCTCAAATATATATGCATGTGGGTTAATATATGATTATGACACGTAATTAAAGCACCAAAGCACATACTTGATGCAAAATACGACATACAATTAACAAAATTTAAAGTAAAACACGTTAAACATATAAAATTTCAGCACTTTGATATCAATTAATCATCAATTGATGGCAAGAATCAATGCAATGCACACGTTGATAAGTTGTTTCTATATCGTACGACCTAGACTCGACACGACACGACACTTGAACTCCGGTTTTACAACCAGGAGCTCTGATACCACTTAATGATGTAGCGCCCGGGTGCGTGACGCCACATCCCCCGCACTATGACTCGACCCGCATATGAAATGGATAGTCCATACACGTCTCAGATCAAAGCGAACGGGGACTCACTCACTCACTATGCTAGACGGGAGCTAACTTTCGAAACCACGTAGGCAAAATGTAAAACAATAACAGAAGAATAAAACATGCGCGGAAGCAGAACATATAATCAAGCACAATATAGGCAATAAGTGACAGGTTCAACTAGCATAAATACCTAGTCCCGAAATTTCAAACGTAAATCATAAAACAAAACTTCACGGGGTTCAATCTATCCCTAGAAGCCTGTCTCGAATTCAAAATAATATAACAAAGCATTCATACATTCTTTCGTATAAACTAATTCAAATTATAATATGCATATGAACAAACTCAGACTTAACCAAAAGACTTGACAGACTCGACTTCCCGCCTAGCACTCCAAACCTGCAAGAAAACTGAAAACAAATCGGGTTCAGTCTTTAAGAGACTGGTGGGTATAAAACAAAGCTTAGTAAAATAATAATACAGCATTTAAACACACACACATGCAAGCTATAATCCCGTGTGAGGTTTTGAAACAATTTCCCAAGCGGGCGAAAACAAAGAAACCAACGCATGGGATTACAAAAATCAATTCTTTCATTCATTCATTAGGCCAATACGTGATCCCGATAAGTGGGCGAATTCTCCAACCTTCACCTCGTGTGTGCATTCACCATTCATTCATAATCGTTCATTTATAATCAATCATAATCATTCATAATCATTGGTTCATAATCAATCATGCATTCCACTTACACATTTTTCCTCCGGTTAGTAGACGGACTCGGCCAAAGCACCGTCCACCCAATCATTATGGCTAGAGGGGTTCATGAAGCCCCAAAATCCCGGTTCCCATTCCTCGCTAATATCCTAGCGAGGGTCGGTATCACCGTCATTGTGTTTGGACTATAGCACGGGGATCACCGTCAGCTCATGCTTTCCCGGATAGCCACGTACACACAGCCCCAGGGCCCCCATTCATTGCATTTAATCATGTCTCGCCAAAACATTTGGTTAGGGATTCAATAAACAAGAAAGGCTTTAAAGTTAGATCAATGACTCCTTTAAAATGACTCGATATAGATATATATATATACTACTTTGGCTTAAAATTTACACATTGAGTTATATCGGGTCATATTTAACTAATAGAAGAGAAACCCACCTGGCTACACCTTACCAAACAAGAGAAAGGAAAACTTGAAAGTAGCCTATGAACCCGGTAGATCTTCGCCCTGGAGAAAACAGTACAAAAGGACAATACGGTGCATTCGTGAGACTCAAGACTCCAAATGAACCATATTTGACGCACGGCAATGCATTAACATGTTAAGACATGTATGAGCAATAACAATGTGCTAATAAGATGTTCATGTCACAATTAATGTCAATTAGACACGTAATTAGGCTATTAATTCATTACACGAAAAAATCGTGTCCGTTCATTACCATTCTTTCATTCAATATCAATCGTTCATTTAATATTCAATTCATAATACTTTATAATACATGTTAACAATACATATGAAACAATTAGAGGTGAAAGGAATTCATTTAACACATAAGGAAAGCATTGGTTACAAGAAGAGTCACATTCCAGAACTTAAACGTTTATGCATATATGTCACATTTGTCCAATACAAATCAAGTCATAACACTCATAAGCAAATCATTACATATCATAAATACAATTTTGAGGCACAAGAGATCAATTAAAACACATACGGAAGTCTAGGGGGTGAAAGGAACGCAAGGAAATGGATTTTGATGAAAGTTGACAGTTTTTGGAAACGTACGAGCTATAGAAAATTGGAGGTATCTCGGGTTCTAGAAGTTGGGATTAAGTTTTGTTTGTTGAAAATGAAACTATACAGATAGGCCTTTTCAATGGTATGTGGCTCAAATCTTGGAGCAAAGCGAGGCAAAAATGGCGTAAGTTTGAAGTTGGACCAATGCAGAATTTGAGTGAAGTGGCGACACAATTTTCAAACGATTATATCTCACAAACCACAAGGAATTTTAAGGTGATTCCAATTGGATAATGTTCTACACTGAACAAGGTTTCTACAGTCCAAAAATTAGGCTAATCAAAGATCAAACGAAATCGTCACGGCCGTGTCAAAATTGGCCTGGAAGCTGACACGGCCGTGTTGTGCAGAATATTTTCCAACTTGAAACATTGACACGGACGTGTTGTAATTAACTATGGTTGGACACGGCCGTGTTAGGTCATCTTCTCCGAAAATCAATGGCAAAGGAGTAGGGGTTCGAAGGGAAGGGTTCGAAAACCACCCCAAATCATATCCAGATCAATTCATACACTAAAATACATCAAAATACACCACAATACACATATATATGCACATATCATCACTAATTCATCATTCAATCCACAAATTCACAAATATATATACACATATATATACACATATTCACATATATACATGTATTCACTCATACCTTGGAAGAGAGGAAGATAAAAGAAAGATTGGAGCTTGTTCTTGTTTTAAAGCTTGATGGAATTTCCTTGCTTCCTTGTCTCTTGCTAGGGGCTCGATTTGGAAGAGAAGAGATGAAGGGTTGAAGCTTGTGTCTTGAAAGAAAATGAAAGAGGAAGAATGAGAGAAGAGTGAAGGGGATATGTCGTGTAATAAGGGGGGAAAAAGATAAGAAATTGCACTTTGGTCCCTCAACAATTTAAGTGCTCTAATTAGGGTCCCAAGGTTTGATAGGTGAGTAATTGGGGTCCAATTCAAAATTCGGTTGAGTCCAAAGATTTCATATAATTTCAAATACGTACATAATCAAAATAAAACATTTATTAGCAAGTAAACATATTAAAAACAAGATTAAATAACATAATCACTTAAATCATATTGGTCACATAATAGCAATTAGTTCACGAAATTATTAAATTAAATGTTCACTTAGCAATTAAAACATAATTAAATCACATAACACTAGGCCTAAACCCACTCGTGACGTCATACTTGACTTATCGAGAAAATGGGGCGTTACAACAAAGCTGCTTTAAGGGCACTATTCCTAACAATAACCCACTTGCCCGTCAAAGCCATTCAGGTGCTAATCTAAGTCCCATCTTCTGAAGATGTCCTTCGAAAGCCTATTGACTAAAGGCTTTTGTAAGTGGATCTGTCATGTTCTCTGTCGATGTGACCCTTTCAATTAGCACATCTCCTCTCTTGATTATATCAAGGATTAAGTGAGACTTCCTCAAAATGTGTTTGGTCCTTTGGTGAGGTCTTGGTTCTCTTGCTTGAGCAACCGCCCCTGTGTTATCACAAAACACTATAACGGGGTCTTTAATGCTAGGAACTACACTTAGCCCGTGAATGAAGTTTCTTACCCAAACACCTTCCTTAGCTGCATCGTTTGCAGCTAAGTATTCGGCCTCAGTGGTCGAATCTGCAGTAGTCGCTTGCTTGGAACTTTTTCAACTCACTGCTCTTCCATTTAGGCAGAATATGTATCCTAACATGGATTTAAAGTCATCCATGTCCGATGAAAAGCTTGCATCACAATATCCTCTAATGACAAGATCTTGCTGGCCTCCGTAGACCAAGAATAAACCTTAGTTCTTCTCAAGTACTTAAGGATGTTCTTTACACCAGTCCAGTGACCTTCGCCAGGGTCAGATTGGAATCGGCTAGTCACTCTGAGTGCCTACGCCACATCCAATCGAGTACATAACATTGCATACATTATGTTTTGGATATCCTGGACTTTTCAAGTTCAGTCTTGGGACACAGCCTCTTCGAAAGAATTGTTCTCGGGCCCATTGGAAGTTTTTCACGTTTAGAATCTTCCATACTAAATCTCTTTAGTATTTTGTCTACATAAACCGACTATGATAATCCTAACAATCTCCTAGATCTATCCCGATAGATCTTTATCCCGAGAATGTAGGATGCATCACCAAGATCCTTCATCTCAAATTGGTTCGATAACCAAGACTTTGTTACTTTCATGCCATCCTTCGCATTCCCAATGATGAGGATGTCATCTACATAAAGTATCAAAAATTGAACCGAGGTTTCCAATTCGAATTTCATTGCTTCTTTCCATTGTTCAGAGTTCGAATCTAACAGTGTCTCCTCATAATTTAATGGATCGTTATCCATTTGAGATGTTTGGTGGAGAAAACCATACCATATCGCTGGTTGTCTAGGAATGCGTTCAGAACATCTTACTAGAGGAGGATTTTCGCGTATATCACTCTCTGCGATTGGCTAAGGGACATTAGTCTCCAAACTTGGCGTGCGACCTTGGTCTCAAACCTCTTCGAGTTCTGCGATCTTGCCTTTCTTTTCTTTAAGGAACGAGTCCTCAAGAAAAGTAGCATTTCTTGACACAAAGACCTTTTGTTCAAGAGGATCGTAGAAATAATATCCTATAAACTCTTTAGGATATTCTACGATGTTGCACAAGCTTGATCTAGCTTCAAGCTTATCTCCTACTGTCATTTCACGTAAGCAGGACAACCCCAAATTCTTAAGTAGGAATAATTAGGGATTTTGCCAAACCACATTTGAAATGGGGTTTTGGGTACAGATTTGGAGGGAACAAGATTCAGAATCTTAACTGCTGATTCTAAGGCATAACCCCAGAATGAAGGTGGCAATTCAGTGAAGCTCATTATGGAACGAACCATATCAAGTAGGGTTCTGTTCCTTCTCTCCGAAACTCCATTTAATTGAGGAGTTCCCGGAGGAGTCCACTGAGAGATAATTCCATTATCTCTGAGATGACTAAGGAATTCGTCACTTAGATACTCGCCACCTCGATCAAATCGAAGTGTCTTAATCTTGTGTCCGGTTTGGTTCTCAACCTCCTTTTGAAATTCTAAGAATTTCTCAAAGGCTTTGGATTTATACTTCATTAAGTACACATAACCAAAACGACTAAAGTCATCTATAAAGGTTATGAAATACTGATGATTGTTTCTCGTACTTACACTAAGTGGTCCACAAACATCAGTATAGACTAAATCCAATACTTTAGTGGCACGTTCCACTTTACCATTAAAAGGAGTTTTGACCATTTTTCCTTTAAGACATGATTCACAATGAGTTAACTCTTTAAGTTCATTATTATACAATGATCCTAAATTAGTTAACTTAGCAATCCTATCTTTGGAAATATGCCCTAAACGACGCGCGTGCCATAAAGAAGCCGAGTTCTTGTCATCTCTTTTGCGTTTGTTTAATTGGTATATATTCAAAATATTAGTGTATTTAGTTGTATAAAGTCCATTAGATAATGAACCAAGTAAAACGGAAGTTTTATTCTTCTTAAGATAAAAGTTTCCATTTCTAGAAAAGGTCTCAAAACCTTCACAATCAAGTAATGGAATGGAAATGATATTATGAATAATAGAAGGTACATAAAGGATTTTGTTCAAAACTAAAGTAAAGATACCTAAATCTAATCTACACGTCCCAGTGGCTTGAGCTTGAACGCTTGATCCATTCCCTACCTTCAAGACGTATTCTCCTTCTTCAGGCTGTCGAACCTCATTTAGCATTTGTACATCATTACAGATATGAGCTCCACAGCCGGTATCAAGTACCCAAGAATTAGAATCAATAGATAGATTTACTTCAACAATAAACGTACCTTTATTAAGAGTATCCTTGTACTCTTGGCAGGTCATCTTCCGATGCCCTTTCTTGTCATAATGGTGGCAAATGTCCTCTCTTTGATCTCTTTTCTTCTTAGCCTTTCTCTTTTTAACCCCTCCATCGGGGTTTAAGAGATCCCTTCTTCTTAGGAACTTTCTTCCCTTTACCTTTAGAAGGCCTAGAAGAGGAAGTGACCATCATTACTTTGTGATCCTTCTTGATCGTGTCTTCAGCAGTCACAAGTTGACTAATCAACTCAGCTACAGTAGCATGAGGATGATTCATGTTGAAGTTCAGCACGAAAGGATTGAATGATAGTGGAAGCGATGCGAGCAACAAGTCCACAGGGAGTTCTTCACTCTGTGGCATTTCCATGGAGGTCAGTTTCTCGTTCAAATCAAGAAACTTGAGACCGTGCTCATGGACACTTGTACCCTCTTTCATTCTAAGATGAAAGAGCTCCTTAGAGGTGTTGTACCTTAAAACACGCTCTTTGGGGCGGTAGAATTGCTCAAGATGGTCATAAATCTCCCAAGCGTTTTCCATTGACTCGTGTTGCCTTTGCATGTCCAGAGACATTATCTTCAGACCATTTCGCAATCACCTCTCTTTCAGCCCGAGTCGGAGCTTCGCCGTAAGCGACAGGCTCTCCCTCGAAGAGAACATATCTTCTCTTTTCAGAATCTAAAACTATATTTAGATTCCGAAGCCAATCAGAGTAATTGGGCCCCATCAACTTGTTTGATTCGATGATGGATACTAGAGGGTTTTTAGTTGCAATTACAATTATAGAGAATAACGGAACTACAACCTAAATGAAAAACAGAGAAATCATGAGCATGCTTAATAATAACGATTATACATATTATCAAGGTCTTTAGAAATATGTTCTCCCACTGTTTTAGAAGGTCTATAAATCCCTATGACCTTAGAAGAAACTTGTTTTCTCAATGGGTACCAGGACCCCAAGCATTCTTAGTTTTGAGCCCACGACTCGTGAGACATCCATATCTACTTTAGTGTTGAGCAGGACCCATCAATCATAAGATCTCAACCAAACTTAGTCCTAAACGACCCACGACTCGTGAGACATCGTCCAATCTAAAATGGTCAAGAAATATTAATTACTTAAAGTGATTAATCAGGAAACTAGAATTAATAAGCTACACTAATTACCCCACGACTCGTGAGACAGTAATCAGTTTCACTTATTAAGTCCTAAATCCTATTGATGGAATGCTAGGAATTTTATTACCTTGATAAAATACCTATTTATTCGAATTGCTCAATATTTAAGTGGGATTTTCGAATTTCCGGAGGGTTATCCGGAATGATCTCACCAACATATAATGTTATCCAAATTTTAATTGTCTTGTTTCATGCAGTTTCACATAAAGTGCATCATAGAAGCAATTAGTGGATAACATGTCCTAGCAAGATACTAATTATGAGATGGTCATGGTATCCTATCTTATATGTGATTATGGTAGCCACTCCATAATCACTAGTTCTAACATTCATGCCACATAAGACAGTTCATATCACATAGGGGTGCAGAATTTAATGGAAAACCCTATCTATTACATTAATAGAAACTCTCCTAAACATTTTGAGGGGTCTTCACTTATGGCCACCGTTCTTCAAGTGTTCCTTGTGGATCCTTCTTGCTCCTTGGGTGCTTGTCTCTAAAATGAAAAGAAAAATCCTCACTTCCTAAGTTCTACTCTCTTAACATAATGTAATATGGCTCAATCTTCATATCGCCCATAGGCAAATACACGGGCAATACCCCGGCCCAAAAACAATAATAAGAAAAGTCACATAATAAACACATAACAGTACTCACATAAGTAGGGCTCCAACCCCAATTGAAATAACGTAACTATGGGGCTCCGACCCCAATTGAAATCATCCATGTGCAGAATTTAAAACATACATAAGACTAACCCATGATCACCTAAACTAGCATGCTTCTGGTTGAATTTAAATTTACCAATTAAATTTCAAATTCCATTGGCTTCAAGTTACAACTAACTTAAGTAATTTGAATACTAGTTCATTATTCGTGAATTTATTTAAAATCGAATGCGAATCAATTTGACAAAATCTCAATTAATTCAAAATTAAACTTTTGTCAAAAATATCATCCAAAGTGATATTTATTATTTTCTCAAAAATTAGAACTTGACTATAATTCCCAAAATTCCCAAATTTTATAATTATTTCAAATAAATACTTTTATAATTTTGAAATCAAATTTTTTAAAAAAAATCAAAATTTCAAAATTTGGGATTTCACGAAACATGGAAAACATGAAACAAAAACGGGGTCCGAAATCCCTAGGCGAGGCGCGTAGCTATCTCCCGCAAGCACGCGAGCAGGCGCGCTATGCACACAGACCGCCAGGGTGCCTGAGAGATCGCGGGAGACTCCCGCAAGCGAGCGTATGCGACTACGCGATTGTTGAGCGTCGCGTGCGGCGCCTTGCGTGCAGAAGCGCACGCCTGCAAGCAGGGGGTCTCGGTGATGGTGGACGGAACGGCTCGTAGCAGTGCCTAGGAACTCCTAGGCGCATCCAGCGTCTACGCGTGCAGGCTTACGATAGTACATGGTTGCGTAATGCAGCCCCATGCGCGTACGTGTTGCACGCGATCTCGCACACAATCGAGTGCGGGCGAGCCCATTTCGTATTTCTCGTTTAGGAATTTCAGCAAATTCCATAAATCCCATTGCGAATTAAAATAGTTCAAATCAATCTAAATTCAAAGAGCTTAAGACCAGATTTACGAAAACAGTTTTGATCCGACAGATTCGTTTTTAAACAAAACCCAAGAATACACAACCAATAGTCCAAATTCAAGAATTTTCAGTCAAAATTCATAAAGTAGTAAAGAGACAATACGAACGTTGTAAGGTGGCTCTGATACCACTTGTTGGAAAACATCAGAGTATGCACAGCGGAAGTTTAAAAAATTTTCCAAAAGTAGATCTAAAAAACTTGCAATGTTCATATCGTATCGTAGGGTGTTTGAAGAAACTCACGTTAATTGAAACTTTCTTGTGATGTCGATGCCGCCTATCGAACACCCTTCAAGCGGAATGTCCCTCGAACGTCCTTCGATTAGATCCCAAAGTAGGTAATCCTCCAAAGCGTATCCATACTAGTCCTAGAACACGATCAAGCGAGTGAGAATGCTAGTTCTATGGCTTGTGTTTGGCTAGGATAATTTTCTTTGAAAACTTGTCTTTTATTTTTCCTCAAAAACTTAACGCTTCAAGAACGTTGGTCTAAAGAATAAGAGAAGCCCCAACCCCTTTATCTATAGTGGGGTGGTTCGAACCCCTTAGGGTTTCCAAGACCTAATGGTATTAGTTTTCTTGCTCACTAATTAACTAATTTAATTATTAATTTAATTGGAATAATAAAGTCTTAACTTATTCTCCAAGTCTAACAAGAGATGCCTTCTCTCTCCTACAATAAGAAGTTTGATTTTCAACCTTTACTTACTAAAGTCAAAAGTCAATATTCAAAATAATTTAATTCCCACTTAATTATTTATTGGGTTAAGTAACTTGAGAATAGTCTTAACAATTAATTCATAATTAATTAAAAGATCAAAATTAATTAATTACAATTTAATTAATTAATTTTAGAAAAGAATTCACGTGTAATATAATTACACATTTGGAACCATGTACGAGCCATGTGTACGTAACACGTGGTAGCCACGCAGGCTACGTGACACGTGGCAATGCCCACGTGTTCTAGCTCCTTTTCGACCAATAATTTGATCCTTCGTTAATCCAATTAACATCCTACCATAACCCTCGTATTCTGGCATTTGTGTGTGACCCTTTAGGTTCATTATTCGATTAGCAAGGACAGTAATTAATTAATTCCCATAATTAATTAATCACTTCACAGATCACACTACTGTAATCTAGCAATGGGTGTGTGACCCCTAGCCGCATAACGAAATGAATCGAAGAACCTTTCAGTCAATGACAATAATTGAAATACGATCCTCCTAGAACTCCATCTCTCAATCAAGAACTAAGGCATGGGAATATTCTCAGAGCCTTAATATTCTTGATCTTTAAAGTTAAGTTCGTTTCATATCCATTTAGATCTCAATCCCAGAAAACCCCATTTTCTTTATGTCTTGATCTTTCATCCACCTTGACCAAGGGTTTAATATTTAATGGACTACAAACAACTCAATCAGTAAGAGATCATTCTTGTTCTTAACAAGTGTAGGTCCTTTATCGATTCTACTAATTCTACATATTCCACTTGTGTAATCCCAACATCGGTCGTGGTTCAGGTGTCTATATGGCACCCTTTTGAGCCTATATCAAATATTACAGAGTTAACTCATATGAGACATTACAGAATCTCAAGTCTAAGGATTATTAATCACGTCATTAACCTGTGAGATATTTCCTAATCTGGAAGTTTCTAGGAGACTTCCCTTCCCATTTAGGAATGTTCTCACGTGGGACATCTCAGTGTGAAGTTCTTATATCAATCACCCTTATGTATTATGAACGCATCATCGTCTGCAGTTATCATTCCATGAAACTAAATGATCCTTCAAAATGACATAATCACATAAGCAAGTCTCAACGGAGTCAAGGTCGACACTCCCACTGTCTGTCGGACTCATCGACTTGGAGAAGTTTCTAGTCCTCGCCTATGGAGTTAAGAACTTATTTCGTGTGTCGTTCCCATAAGGGCAAAGTTCTTAACGGCCTCTTCAGATTAGGGGAGTTCAAAGCATGCAAAACACAGTCAACCCAAACAGACATAAATAAGCATATAAAGAAGTGATTGCCTATGAACAAAATCATCTCGTTTATTATTCAAAGACTGTTTGTGCTTTAAGGGCACTATTCCTAACATTTATATGGATCAACCCATAGGTTTTACATTCAGTGGGAGTGAGCAAAAGGTTTGCAAACTCCAAAGATCAATCTACGGATTGAAACAGGTTTCTAGGAATTGGAACATTCATTTTGATGAAGCGGTCAAAGCGTTTGGCTTCGTTCAAAATTCGAATGAATCCTGCGTGTATAGAAAGGAATTGGAGACTTCAGTGCAATTCTTGGTACTTTATGTTGATGACATACTTCTAATTGGGAATTCGAAGGATGACATGAAAATTACCAAGTCTTGGTTATCGAACCAATTCGAGATAAAAGATCTTGGTGATGCGTCCTACATTCTCGACATAAAGATCTATAAGGATAGATCTAAGAGATTGATAGGACTATCACAATCAATGAACATAGATAAAGTGCTGAAACGATTTAGCATGGAGGATGCGAAGAATAAGATTCTTCCCATGAGTGTAGGAACATGTCTTTCTAAGAAGATATGCCCTAAGACAAACCTTGAGAAGGAAAGAATGACTCATGTGCCTTGTGCCTCAGCAATAGGTAGCATAATGTATGCAATGTTGTGTACTCGATTGGATGTGGCTTATGCTCTTAGTATAACAAGTTGTTTCTAATCTGTAACGCCCCGTTTTCAATTTATGCATTATGTGATAATTTATCTAAATTTCATAATATTTTATGTATTATATTTCTATGCATTTATGTGAATTATCCTTAACGTGAAATTTACATGAAATAATTGATAATGTGCTTAATTGATATTATGTGATACTTTATATATTTTTCATAACATTAGATGCATAATATTTCCATGAGCTTTTATGAATTAATTGTTAATGTGACTAAATGCTCTTATATGACCTTAAATGCTCATATATGTAAATGTGTGGATTTAATTGCATGACTTAAATGGAGTTAGATACTCACTTTCCATGGAATTAGACTTGAGTGCATGCATTCATATTCTTCAACGACTTAAGTGCAAGTAATGATGATTCTTGCATTTAGTGGGAGATATAATATACCTTATATGCATCTCTTCTCTCTCATTCTATACATTTCATTTCCTCAAGAAATCTCACATACACACACATTAATACACGGTATTTACACCAAGGAAGGAGAAGAGGGATTTCATCATCTCCCAAGCTAGAATTCAAGGAGGATTTGCATAAGTGAAGCATCATCATATCATCCTTGCTCATCTTCTTCATTTCTTTGAGGTATAGATGGATTAATTGTATGAATCTCTTGAGATATAGTTGAGTAGGGTTTGATGAGTTGGATGTGATTCCTTGTTTATTTGAGGTTAGAATCATGATTATGTTCATTAGAATTGGTGGCTTGCATAAATCCTTGAACTATATGGAGGTTGGAAGACATGAAAATATATGGGGTTTTGAATGATGATTCCTTGATGATTGATGCATATTTGATGGTTTGTTTGATGTCTAAATGAAGTATATGAGTTATATACATGTTATATGATAGTTTTGAGTTGATTTCTTGCATTGATTTGGTGTTTAAATGGCTTGGGAGCCATTTTCCGTGAACCCCCTATTTTACCCCTTTTTCTAGCCCTGGAAGGGTACCTGGGCGGGTACTTTTTATGCATAAAAAGTACTCAGGCGGGTACTTTTGTCCCGAAAAGTTTTTGGACCACTTTACCCGGCCGGGAATTTTTCCATTGAACTTTACCCGGACGGGTACCCCCTCATCCGAACTCCGATTAACCTGATTTTTAAGCCATTGGAAACCTCTTGAAGTCTAGAACACTCTCCAATTAGAATCACCTCAATATCTTTTCTATTTTGTTAGATATTATCAATTCATTTTGGTGTCGCTGGTTTACCGACAAACTGCATTCACCCAACTTCAAGCTTACGCCATTTTCTCCTCGCTTTGAACTAGAAAACAAACCATATATGCTCGGAAATCCCTATGTGTCTAGTTTCATTTTTAATAAGCAAAACTTTATTCTAACTTCTATATCTCAAGATATTTCAGTTTTCCTACAGCGTGTGCATTTCCAGAAATTGCCCATTTTTGTCTTACTTCACCAAAACCTTCTTTATTGCATTCCTTTCACTCTCTTGGCTCCCATATGTAACTTATATGATAAATATACTTGATTAATTGAAAATTATGCTCCTACTTGACACTTCTTGGTACTTAATTGCTCAAACGTTATTGTGTGACTTCATGCCTTATATGAATTGAACTTGAAATAATTGAATAATATGAATACATGATTTCTTGTTAGTAATTTCCTCTTAGGTGTTAATTGGTGTTTATACATGCCTAGTTTTAATGGATTGCTTGGTTTTACTTATTTACATGAGCATTGTCGTGCGTCCTAATTGGTCTCATATTGAGTCATGTCTCACGGGTTCCCACATTCCCTTTCTTGTCCAGTTTTTCTCCAGGGCGGAGATCATGGATCATGTGGGCATTGTCTTATAGCCTTAACTTGTCCCGTCGCGTGTCTGGTGAGGTTTAATTCTAGATACTTAGAACCCTTACAACCCTGTTGGTGTTTTCGGCCAAAAGGTATATATATTTATAGTTTTCAAATCTTATTGATTTACAACGGATGTCATGATTTGAACGGATTGATTGATTGATTGATTGATTGATTGATTAATTGTTTTGGCGAGTAAGCATGTTCACATTGGGGCCCGAGGGTAGTATATTGAGCCAACCGAGGAAGCAAGGGCTGACGGGTAACTCTTGCACTATCCTCACAAACTGTGAGATCACCTCTGAATCCACCAGCAGGTTTGGTGGAGGAAGAAATCCCGTGCGTGGGAGTTATGTTCCCGACGCACACCATGATTGGATGGCGGAGCCTTGCAATCCCCCATCACCATGAGGAAGAAGGATGGACTGAAATTGCTAATTGTGCACGGAATTATTTGTGTGATCACCTAATTCATTAATTAAATTGAATGATTGTACACTTTTGGTGAAAGGTTCGAGATTTGCCCTCACTCGCCGGGCCACGTATTGAATTGATCGTGATTGAATTATTAAATTGATTAGTTGTAATCTCGAGCGAGTCCTACTTTTCTATTAAACTTATATTGCCTTCTTTTATAAAATCTTACCCGAGATTATAGTTTGCATGGTAATTGCGCATATATTTATTTATACCCCTCGCTCAGTCCGTGTTGGACTGACCCCTCAACTTTTCTGTTTTTGCAGGATCGTGCTAGGCGGGAATTAGAGTCTAGCTTGTCTTTTATTCGGGTCTAGCACTTCACCTCATATTTTGGTTCATGTATTGATACTTCTTATATTTGGTATTATGCCTTAGTCATGTTGGATACGATATTGTATTGATATGTAAATGTGGGTATCTATTAGTAAATATGTAAACATGGTACCTATAAGTATTGAATGTTATTGCTTCCGCTTTTATTGCTCCGAATTTTTTATTGGTATTAATTGAGGGTACCCGCCTAGCTTTTGAGTTTTTTTGTCACCCGTTCGCTATAGTTTTCGTTCATGTATGGATCAGCCATTTCGTATGTGGACTGAGCTATAGTGCGGGGGTGTGGCATCTCGGTGTTCCGGGTGCTACATAATCTGACCCTGGAGAAGGTCATTGGACTACCGTGAAGAACACCCTAAAGTACTTGAGAAGTACTAAGGATTCGTTCTTATTATACGAAGGACAGAAAGATCTAATTGTCGAAGGATACTGCGACGCAAGCTTTGCATCTGACTTAGATGATTTTAAGTCAATGTCAGGATACATTTTCTGCCTTAATGGTAGAGCAGTGAGCTGGAAAAGTTCCAAGCAATCAACCACTGCAGATTGGACCACTGAGGCCGAATACTTAGCTGTAAATGATGCAGCTAATTTGTTTGGATTAGAAACTTCATTCAAGAGTTGAATGTCATTCCTAGAATGAAAGACCCCATTACTGTGTTTTGTGACAACATTGGGGCGGTTGCTCAAGCAAGACAACCAAGATCTCACCAACGGACCAAGCACATTATGAGGAAGTATCACCTAATCCGTAATATCATCAAACGAGGTGATGTGCAAATAGAGATGGTCCCATCCGCAGAGAACGTAGTAGATACACTTACTAAACCCCTTAGTCGAGAAGCTTTCCAAGGTCATCTTGCAAAGATGGGACTTAGATTAGCTCATGAGTGGCTTTGACGGGCAAGTGGGAGATTGTTAGGAATAGTGCTCTGAAAGCCGATGTAATAATCTGCTTATTGTTTTTCCTTTGTAAATCACATGCAATCTTTGAATGATATAACGAACTTTGGCAACACTTCTTTATATGTTCTTATTTGATTATATGATTACTTTAGTTGTGCATGTATAAGAACTCCCTTAATCAATATGACTTATAGGACTCAACCATTTAGGTGTAATGGTTCATGGAACGAGCCCTATATCACATAAGTCATGATTAGAAATCACTCCAAGCCGATGAGTCCTAAAGACAGTGGGAGTGCCAACTTGACTCTTTCAAGGCTTGCTCGTGTGATCACGCCCTTAAGAAGGACCACCTTGTTTCATGGGGTGCAAAGTGTATTGATGATTGTGTGATACATGGGGGTGCTTACTTATTCTAAGTAAGTACACTGAGGTGTCCCATGTGAGAAGATTCCTAAATGGGAAAGGAAGTTTCGATTTCTGGAAATAGAAACTTCCAGATTAGGAAACATCTCATGAGTCATTGATGTGATTAAGTAGTCCTTAGACTTGATATTTCTTCGATGCTTTGTGAGCTAACTCTGTAATCCTAGGTGTAAGCTTTGAAGGGTGTCACCTCAGACAACTGATTCAAGGCTTATGCTGGGGTTGCACAAGTGGCACATGGAAGCATATGAGAATCGATAAAGGACCTACACTTGTGAAAGTAAGATGATCTCTTATTGTATAAGTCGTTCATATGTCATAATGGAGTCCTTGGCCAAGGCAGTGGATCGAGATCAAGAAATGGGTTTCTTGGATTGAGATCAAATGGATATGAAATGCACTTAACTTTAGAATCAAGATTATTAGGGTTCTGATTATTCCCTTACCCTAGATCTTGATTAAGAGATGGGAGGAAGGAGGATTGTATCTCACATGAATCAATGACTTAAAGGTTCTTTCGAATTGAGACATTCTTATTCAGTTAGGGGTCATACACCTGTTGTTAGACTATGGTTGTATGATTTGTGGACTAATTAATTAATTAAGAATTAATTAATTACGGTCAATGCTAATTGAATTAAGAACCTAGAAGGTCACACATAACAACCCGGTCACGTGGGTTAAGGCTTGAATCGATTAAACGAGTTGATCGAACCAAAAGGTGATTGGTGGGGTCCACATGTGTGAAGCACTTGTGGGACGCGTGTCCCAAGTGACACATGTCACGTGAATGTGTAGATTAAATAATTAATATTGATTAATTACTTAATGGAGTTTAATTTAATTATGAATTAATTTTAAAGTTCTAATTTGGAAAAATAAAGTCTAATAAATAATTAATTATGAATTAATTAATTATTAGCTTCAAGTTATTTATTATGAATAAATAATTAAATAAAATATCTAAATTAGTTAGATATTATGTCTTGCTTGACAAGTTGGTCAAAAGGAGATTTTTGGTCAAAGTAAGTGTCTTTCTCTCCAAGCAAGAAATCCTATTCTAATAAGGAGTGGGGTTAGAACCCCTAGAGCTATAAATACAAGGGGTTCGAACCCCTTGATGATTGATAGACAAATTCTCCTTCTCCAAATTATACACTAAACCCTAGAGCCTAAACACCGAATATAGAACTAGCATCCTCCCTATTCGGATCGTGGTCGAGGTTGGTGGACTAACTCTCTAGAGGGCTACTATCGTGAAGTCTTGAAAGATTCAAAGGAGCTTTTGGGGACAAGCCGCGTGAAGAGCTTTCTTAGGCGGCTAGAACGTGTCAAGAAAGCTTCTATCTAAGTAAGTTCTTGATCCCTACAAATTTGGGGATAGGAATTGCAAGATTCGATTCTATCTTACTGGGAAAAATTTTAAATTTCCGCTGCGTTTCTTTTTTGTTTTCCTAACAAAGACTTAGACATTATATGAACAAAACACGACGCAAAGCGAATGCAAAATATGCATGAGATATGATGCAAGTCACCTAGCATTCAAAATGCACTCATTTAGTCAATTAAATATGTGGTAACTAAATCTCATGCATAAACAAGTCATATGGTAAGTGACGAGCTAAAAACTATTGACTTATCATGCGTATAAGTCATATAAAAGCAATTAAGAAGCAAGGAGAACAAATAGAAAAAGTTCAAAAACACAAAAGGTACAGCAGCCCTTGAAACGACCGTTTGGAACCAAAGACGAAGTTCCAAACAGGCGTTTCGGAGGCTACTGACCCTCCCCGAAGCTCGAAACGGGCATTTTTAGCAAAGCTTGAAACCCCGAACGGCCGTTTCGAGACCCAGACCTGATTTTTCCTGCTAAGGCAAAAGGCCGTTCGGAATTACAAAGGAACCCGAAATGGCCGTTTGCCTGGAGCTGAAATGCAGGTCAGTTCACGAAAAACAGGGGAAGGAAGAAAACATGGCCAAGAATGGCCGAAACTCATCCAATAAATCACAAAGTTCATGCATAACAACGAACAACATACAAAGATCACATATACACACATAAAACTCGAGAAAAACGAGAATCAAAGTCATAATCTACAAAACCCATTTTATAGAAACTTAAACTCATTAATGGCATCAAGCATTATCTACCAACTGATTTCTTACAATTAATACAACATATTCATCATGGAGAACTCATATATGGAGTCAAATTTCAAAAACAACAATCATATAACACATAATCTTCAAAAAGGCCTAAACCCATACTGTTCACATGGTTGATCATACATAATCATACACTCCACCACAACTCAAGATTCAAGTATAGAAAGGAAGAGCACAACATGGGGAATCCGTAGCTTACCTCGGCTCACAAAAAGACGGGTGAAGGAGATATGAGCTCTTGAAGATGGAAGAAGGCCTTAGTGGTTTATGCCTTCCTTAGAACTACTCTTGCTACTTCTTATGTGAAATAAAGCAAGAAAGAATAGGCTGAACCAGTTCGGTTCAAGGAGCAATGGGTTCGGTTCAAGGCTTTTCGGTCAGGTTAGATCGGTTTTAAAAAGGTTTAGGGTCCAAATGGCTTCCGAAAAAAAATATGGAATCAATTCCGTTGAATCTGATTCGTCGAATCTAGTCCAATGGCGGGGTCAAAATTCGAATTCGAATTCCTGAGCTCATATTAGTTCAAACGAACCCAAAACCACCTAATTACAATTAAGTCTAACATGCAAATTCATGATTATAGAAACGAATTATAAATTAAGTATGCAATTAATCAAATAAATTCATATAATTCAAGTTAAATAGAATTAAGGCATAAAATAAGAATTAAATCACATAATTTTGTAAAGAAACACTCATGTGACGTCATACCTATACGGTCTGCAAAACGGGGCATCACAGTCACACTATCTTGTTTCCAAGATTGGTGATCGGTTATATTGTATCTTCTCTCATAGGGAGTTTCTTTCTAACTCTTTGGTTCTTATTGTTTTGCTCCTAGAACTTTATTGTAGTTGTGCTAATATATTTGAGTGAAATTCCTAAATGAAAACTTAGGAACAGGGCGTAGTTTTTCGGACTGAACCTGTATAAATAGCCGTGTCATTTACTTGCTTTGCATATTTTCATTATTGCAATGTCTGGTACTTCATTGTTTCGTACCAGTAACCATTTCAAACAGAGCGTGCACTTAACTCTGATAAACGGTTTTTTTTTGAAACCTTAATGTTTTCGTTACGTTTCATAAAGTTTTATAAAATTCTTGAAAAGATTTTAAGGCCTAATTCGACCACACCACCCCCTCCCTTCCTAGGCAAACTCACATTCATCAAAAACCCTTGTGCCAAATATCGGACATTCAAGGTGCATGTCAAATAGAACTTCAAAATCACATACTGAAAACCAAATAATCTCAAACTCGAACAAAAAGAATCATAGATTGGAACCATAAAGTGGTGAAACAGAGCATAAGTACAAGTGTTAAGGAAAGTATCTAAGTTTTAACTTAGAAGAGGTGGAGCACGCAACGACCACGATGGTGATGACTGCTTCTTCTTCTTCTTCTTATGGCGGTGGTCAAGTTTACAAAATCACCAATGAAATTTTGAGGAAAGAGGCTCGAAGGTGATTAAATGGGATATGGATTGTCATTGTTATATTTCTTAAGGGAATTATGGTAATTCTACAACTTTTAGGGCGTTTTCAAAAATAAATAAGTGTAGGAGGTAGGGGTGAACAAAAAAACCGAACCGAACTGAACCCGAAGCTAACCGAACTGAACCGAACCTATTCGGTTTCAGTTTCGGTTTCGGTTTCGGTTAGCATTTTTTTGAAAATTCGATTTCGGTTCAGTTTCGGTAAAATCGGAACGGTTTTCGGTTTTTACTGATAACCGACCATAGCTTTCTAATTTACATGTTCTTTTGGTTTTTTCTCATACAACACAAGCCCATGCCATTTAGATTTATGGGCCTTTGGGCTCTGGCCCTTCTTTCCTTAATTTTACATTTGAGATGTAGAAGCTTCTAGTCTTAGATTTAGGTTTAATCCTGCATGCCTCCACACACTCACATATTTGATATTTCACACTTTTAGATCTAGGGGTTCACCTCCATGCTCAAATGCCACCACCCCCCCACCACCAGTTCAAGACGTAGCTGCCTCTATCCACCAAAACTCCGCCACCGTGACCACCACAACCAATCATCGAGAACCCCTCTGCTCGTAACTGTAATATACCGCTGCCGTCACCAACCTCCGAGAACCTCCCCTGCTAGTTACTCGAAGCCCTTAAGCCCTCCCCTTTGATTGTTTGTTCAATTTGGTGTTTTCTTGTGTTGCTGTCTTGCTGAAATTGAAATTAGAATTATTGGGATTGTTTGCTTAATTTGGTGTTTTCTTGTGTTGCTGTCTTGCTGAAATTAGAATTGTTGGGACTATATTTTGGAGTTCTCGTCTCGGTTTCTCAATTTTTATTTTTTTTTTTAATTTTGAAAGATGTTCGGTTTTTTGATTTTTAGCCGAAATCGAACCGAAAAAATCGATTTTTACATAATCGAAACCGCCCATTATCGGTTCGGTAAATGGTTATCCAAATTCAATAACCAAAAATTCGGTTAACCGAAACCGAATAACCGAATTTTCGGTTATTTACCGAATGTGCACCCCTAGTAGGAGGGAGTTTAGAGTAGCATATTTGAACATGGGGAGTTTAATATAATTTGTAAAGCCTAAAGGAGGTTAAATCTCCATTTATCGTATAAAATAAACTGTTTGTCTTTCCTATCATAAGTTTTTGGCTCTGTCTTAAGAGCATAACTACTCTTTTGTCTTCCTAACCACTAAGATTATAGACGTTAGCAACCAATCTCCGATTGCGCTTTTATTCAGGGGAACAACCAGGGTTTAAAAGAAGGGGGCAAAAATTAAAACCAAAATATACATAATGTTATTGTTGGTACCGAAAAATTAAAGATTATTGTTAATTAGGGTTAATTACACAACCCCCTCTCCCATCCTTTGGACCTTAGGACGGGTTGCCCCCTATCCTTTTATTTTGGGCGATTTGCCCCCTAACCTTCAAAATTGTAGCACTTAACCCTTTCCGATGGAACCTTTCAAACGTGTTGATATTATACATCAAATCAAAGGTCTCAATGTAAAGAACAAAATGATGGTCCCAAAATCAAAATACGACAACCAACGAATAAGGAATCATAGGTCAAAGATGATGAACGGCCGACGAAACTTTGTATGCAAATTCTAACGCTTCTGACGGCCAATAGGGTCGAGTTGGATATGGATTTTATTCTTCTTGGGGAGAGGAACACGATGGTAATGGTCTTGACTCTTGGATCGGCGTGACGGAGGAGAAATCGACGGTCAAATTTCAAATTGATCGAAATATTCCTGGAATATTCCGCTGGAAACATTTTAAAGAGGTTAAGTGCCACAATTTTGAAAGGTTAGAGGACAAATCACCCAAAATGAAAGGATTGGGGGGGGGGGGGGTGGGGGGGAGAGGGAACCCACCCTAAGGCCCAAAGGATGCGGGGGTTTGTGTAATTAACCCTATTAATTAAAAACCCAAATATAATCGGTTATTAATTAATTATTCTCGATTAGAAGTCCATACAAAATTTGGGTTTTATTATAATTTGATTCAAAGTAATAAGTATAAATTTATTATTATTTTGGATTAACTAAATGGACTCTCAAGATCCAAGCCGGTAAAGTTAGAAAGCGCAACATTCCCTTATAAATATGGTACCAGGCTCACAAAATCGGGGTATAAGGTTAAAGACACCAAGGGATAATCAAGAACCTCCTCAATGCACAAAGGAACAAGTTACAAAAACATCAAGCACTCAGGAACAAAGGCATTCAAGCTCTCAAATCTCCGAGCCTTGCCATCCCTAAGAGCTGCCTTGAAATTAACCAAATTTTACACACGATTCGAGAATAAGTATCAAGCCCTCAGATCAATCCCCGTGGGCTAAGGTAGAAGCTCAGCCCCAATTCTCTCCCAAGAGCCACCCCCGTGAACCACTTATACACATGAAGCATATACGGGGGTGTCTTGAACTGTGCAGCTTCGTTCCCAGCTACAGCTGATGCAAATTTCCAGGGAAACCACACAACAATCTCGGCAACACAGGGTAGTAAAAGGAAAGAAGGAAAACCAGGCCTAAAACCACAAAACTCATGCTTAAAATTTACAAAATCAGTCTCAAAGAACACAGCAACACATGTAGCATGGAATGAGTTCATTTCTTGCACCAAATCAACCAAAACCTATTCATATATCAAAGATACATTAATGGCAAATCATAATATACTCAACTATAAAGAAATCAAAGCATTTAAATATGCTAAGAGAGCTTAAATGAACACATTTCATGCATAAAAATCCAAGGAAAGAAAGTGTAGAGCATGTATCCATGTATGGATTGAAAACCTAACTATTTATTTGTGACACCCCGGCCGACCACACGTACAGGTTTGTGCCACGTGTGAGTTTAATTTTCGTATTTTCTTTTGTTGCATGTTATTTGATGCATTTATTACTTGATTTATATTCTTTTGTGACTCTTTGGATTATTTGATACGATTTTTGCCCTATGTGACTCTATGCTATGAATTCATGCTATACGTGTAAGTCTTGATTTATAATTTTGAATCCCGAGCATGCTAATTTCATGAATTATTTGATGTATATGATTCTCAAACTTAATTGCAAGCTTTGAACGCATTTTGGACTTGATTGTTCGTTAGTGGACTCAATCGCTTTTTGTTTTAACTTTGGGGCCAATTTGTAATTTCGCCATTCTTGAGTCCTTAGTTCGTAACTTGAGCTAGGGAACTCGAAATTGAATTCCGTCTTCACCATTAGACTCAAATAGATAATTTGGAGCCAATGGAACAAGCCTCGTCCTTTTTCGATACCGTTTTGACCCCTAACGGCATAGATTTTGCCGTACGTACCCTAAAACGCCCCTATGAGCCACTTGGAGACTAGCCCATCATTTCTCTTGTACTCTCCTTGACTTCTCCCAACCAAACTCAGCCAACTCCCTCTCCCCATAGCTGAGATTTTGAACCAAACAGGGAAGGAAAAAGGAAGAAGAAAGCTCCAAGCACAAACCTCTATTTTTGCACCCTTAAGCTCAAGTTTAGTGCCATTTCTTACTCCAACTCTTAAGGTAATCCATGATTCTTTCTCTCCTTGGTATGGTGATCATTTTGTACTCCTTGAACCTTGATTATATGTTAGAATTGGTGATATCTGATTTGCATGATGAATAGTTAGGTTTTGGAGTTTTTGAAGCTTATATGCATCTCTTGCCTATTTGTTAACTTGGAGGTTGATATGATGAGCATGAGTGAGTATTAATTACATATCTTGAGTCCTATTTCATGTTAGAAGCTTGGTTGTTGAGTTTCCATTAATGTGCTTATGAATTCTGGCAAGAATTTGAACCCACTTCATGCCTTAACTTGAACCCTACCTATACTATTCTTTATTGCTTGATTTTATGAAGTTTTGATGCATGAAACCTTGTCTAATTGATGCCTTAGCATGCCATATTTCTTACTTGGTGTGAGTTTTAGGGGTGTTTAGGTCTGGTCATTGCACTTATTCCAACCCCGGAGGGACTAACGCCCATTAGGGCATAAGTGCACTCTGAGGGGTAACGGCCGTTACCCCATTACCCCTGGCAACTGACCCCATTAACGGGTATTAGCCCTTTCTAGTGTTAGAGAGGGTAACGGGCATTAGTCCTAGGCCAGAAGTCTCTCACCTAGGTAACAGCCGTTAGGGCCTTTTGTACATCTTGGGATAACGGTCGTTAACCCCTCTGTTGTGTGGTTGTGTGATATTTGCTTGCTTACTGGCTTTGTATGCCCTTTCCTTGACTCGTACGTGATATGTATGCTTTGTATACTCGCTTATTTATGTGATGTGAGATCCGTATTAAGTTGTGTCTTGATTTGATAAGTTATTTGTAAGATATGTACATGAATGACTTAAGTGTTGCATTCTTGCACTTTATATGCATACCTTGCACTCATTAGCATTGTCGGGCGTCTAATTGGTACATAATTGAGTCTAAGTCTTGGGTGTTATGTTCTTGTGTTTCAGAGCCTCTTCCGAAAGCCAACAAACCCGAGGTTTAGGTGGGTGTCTGCTCGTTTTGGCCCCTTTGCTCCTACTCTTTTGCTAAGGTGAGGTTTAGGACTTTTTTTTTAGAATATGAATCTTATGGCCTATATGTGATGAATTCTCACCCCGCTTGTGACTATATACTTATTATATAGTAAATATGAGTGCTTAAGCTATGTTTATGAGTTTATGAATCCCCTTGGAATTTATGAAAACGCTATAAGTATGAGCATACGTGAGCTTAAGTTTTGGATCCCCTTTTTGTACGTTGATGTTTGGAATAAGTGAGGCATGCCCTGAAATATGGAAAGTTCGGTAGGTATTGGTATGATGGGCCCCGGGAGTTATGGGTAAGAAATGTCCGGGACGGCAAGGGTCGTCGGGTTTGGCCTGTGCATACTCCCATATTGAAGTATTCACACGCGACTCGTGGAGGTAGGGAAGGCGTGGTACTTTGAGCCCTCGGTGGATAACCAGGGAAGGCATAGTGTGGGTTAGCTGCCCTGTATGTATATGTATTGTAGGTGGAAAGCGTTTGATTCCCAATCACCGTTGATGCTGGGGTTGGATTGATATTTATGATTTATGAATTTTATGTTATGTTATGTTATGAGGAGATGTTGAAGGTTCGTACTCGCAGGACGTATGCTTATGTTTGTTTTGGTGGTTTGTGAATCGGGATAGGCTTTCTTTATGTATGATATGCTAGCTTTTGAAGCGTTTTGGTATGTAAAACCCTAGCCCGGTTCATGACTACCCCATTTGATACATGCTCTGTTAAATACTTATTTATGTGTGTGGGTGTGCGTTAGCCCCCTCACTCAGTCGAGTTATAGATTAACCCTCTCCTTTACCCCCTTTCAGGTTGACCGAGCTAGGTAGGGAAGTGCGTCATCTAGAGTCGTACTTGTTCGCTTAGGTCTAGTCTGCATATGTTCGTATTGCATTTTGGATACTCTTACTCCTTTATGATTCTGTATATGGATTTGTATTATAGTACTTTTGAATACTCGATCTATTTTAGGCCGTGTGGCCATTGTATATAAGTTGTATGCTTTATTGAGCTCTTTTATGGATCTTGTTTGTTGCTTCCGCTTATGTATGTGTCTGTTTTACGCGCTCTGTTTGGTTTAGCCCCGCTAAGCCTAGTGTGTGCATGTAGGTCCCCGTTTGCTTAGACTTGAGCTTATGTATGGAAATCCATTTCATATGTGGGTTCGAGTCTAGGTACGGGGGATGTGGTGACCCGGCGCTACGGGTGCTACATCCTAAAGTGGTATCAGAGCTCTCGATTGCAAAACTGGAGCTCTGGCGCCGTGTTGGGTTGTCTAGGTCATACGGCATACGACAACATGGTTATGTGACTTTATATGACTTACTTGCTTACATTTTATTAATTGTATACATGAACATATACTAACCCTCACACATAAATATTGGAATTCCTTGGTTTTACAAGATCCCTCCACGTAGAGATCATCGACGTGAAAGGTCACCGGACCGTCGACATCATAGAGACCACTCACCTCAGGCTGAGCATAATCTCCCACCTCAGATGGAGCTGGAGGGATTCATGGAAAGATTATGTGCATTTTTGGATACCCATTACCGACATCATACACTCCCGGTTGGGAATCAAGAAGGGGGTCAAATTACTCACATCTTGATGGAATTCAGGAACCAAAACCCTCCCAAATTTGAAGGTGGAAGTGATATAGTAACAGAGGAATGTCTTATGCAAATTCAGAGGATTTGGGATTTAATACCTTGTAGCTCGGCCGAGAAAGCGAGATGCACTATCACCATGGTGCAATGTAGCACCCGGAACGCTAGGCGCCACATCGCCCGCACTATAGCCTCAATCCACATATGAAACGGGTAATTCATACATGAACCGAAACTACAGCGAACGGGAGACAATAAAACTCAAAAGCTAGGCGGGTACCCTCAAATAATACCACTAAACAATTGTATCAATAAAAGCGGAAGCAATAACATTCAATACTTATAGGTACCATATTTACATATTTATTAATAGATACCAACATTTCATACAATACAATATCACCTCCAACATTAGGTACGGCATAATACAAAATATAAGAAGTATCAATACATGAGCTAAAATAGGAAGGTGAAGTGCTAGACCCGAATAAAAGACAGGCTAGACTCTAATTCCTGCCTAGCACGAACCTGCAAAAGCTGAAAGGTTGAGGTGTCAGTCCAACACGGACTGAGCGAGGGGTATAATTAAATATTTGCGCACATACATACAAGTTATAATCTCGGGTAATAATTTTGGAAAATAACAACACGATTTAGAAAAGAAGAGATAATATCGCCCGAGGTTACAACTAATCCATTTTATCAATTCAATCAATTCAATACAATCAATTTGTGGCCCGGCGAGTGAGGGAAAATCTCCAACCTTTCATCGACTGTGTATAATACTTCAATTTATTAGTGAATTATGTGATCACACAAACAATTCCGTGCACAATTAGCAATTTCAATCAATAAATCCTTCTTCCTCCGGGTTATGGCGGGCTTGCAAGACCAAGCCATCCAATCATGGTGTACGTCGGGAACATGACTCCCACGCACGGGATTTCTTCCTCCACCAAACCTCTTGGTGGATTCAGAGGTGATCCCACAATGGTGAGGATAGTGCAAGAGTTACCCGTCAGCCCTTGCTTTCCCGGTTGGTTCAATACACTACCCTCGGGCCCAACCTGAACAATAGTTACTCACCAAAACAATCAATTCGTCAATCAATCAATCAATCAATTTTCGTGAAATCATTTGAAAATCATAAGGTTCGAAAACTATAGATATATAGATACGTTTTGGCCAAAATCAGATAAGGGTTGTAAGGGTTCTATATATCTAGAATTTAAACCTCACCTTAACCAACAAAAGGGAATAAAGAAGCACCCTATGGAGTGTGCTCCTCATCTCCGGGACGGAGATCTGTGCAACAAGGATAAGTGTGAAATAAGACTCGACTCGAATGAACCAATTATGACGAACGGCAATGATATGTAACCTCAATCATGCATTTATAATCAATGAGTGTCAAATAGGAGCATACTTAACAATAAAGTAAGCATGTAATTCATATAAGTTATATATGGGAGCCAAGAAAGTGAAAGGAACACAATAACAAGGGTTTTGGTGAAGTTTGGCAAAAACCGGCAATTTTTTAAAATGACCAATCTGTGGGAAAAGGGAAATATCTAAAGTTCTAAAGATTGGAATTGGGTTTTGTTTGTTTGGAATGAAACTAGACAAGTATACCTTTAAAATGGTATATGGCTCGTTTTCTAGTTCAAAGCGAGGAGAAAATGGCGAATGGTTGAAGTTAGGCGAGTGTAGTTTGTTGGGAAAGCAGCGATACCAAAAATAATTGATAATATCTCATAAATGGGAAAATATATTGCGATGATTCCAATTGGAAGTTGTTCTAGACTTCAAGATCTTTCCAACGAACCAAAAATCAGGTCATTTGGAGTTCGGATGAGGGAGTACCCGGCCGGGTAAAATTCAAAGGAAAAGTTCCCCGACCGGGTAGAGCAGTACAGAAGCTTTTCGGCATCAAACTACCCGCCCGGGTACTTTTTATGCACAAAAAGTACCCAGCCGGGTACTGTTCCAGAGGTGGAAAAAGGGGCAAAACAGGGGTAGCTTCGAGGAAGAAAGAAAAGGAATCAAAACCCAAAGTAAACTCAACCAAAATGCTCCAAAATAATCATATAACATGTATATAACTTAAAGACATCAATTAGGTAGCATATAAACCATGAAACATGCATCAATCATCAAGATTTCATCATTTCCAAACCCATATGAATTCATGCCATCAACTTCTATATAACTTATGCTTTCATGCAATCTTGCAAGTTCAATAATCATGATCATGCTTCTAACCATAAAAGAATAAGCATCATTACTTAAGCATCAAACCCTATCTCATAAATGAATCAAGAATTCAAGAAAAAATCTTCATTTATACCTTATTATGAAGAAAGAAAGGAGAGAAGGATGGGATGATGTTGAAAAAGCTTTAAAGCATGCAATTCCTCCAAAATCTAGCTTGAAATTTGAGATGAAATTCTTCTCCTTCTCTTGGTGTTTTGATCGGTATTTTGTGTGTGTGGGTGTGTGTGATTTTTGATGAAAATGGAATGAAGTAGAATGCAATGGACGAAGAGATGATATAATCCAAAGTCTTGAAAGAATATACATGAGTCATCATATTTTGCACATAAGTCCTCCTAATATTTAAATTGATTCAATCAAATTTCCTCTCTACACAAAAGATCAAGTAGCTCCAACTTCTTTAATGCAATTAGGTCCGTAAATTTACACAAAGGGTCAATCAAGGACATTTAGTGCAATTAGGTCACATATAGCAATTAGTTCATATAATTCACGTAAATGAAAATTTATATAAATGCATAGAGATGTAATGTATATAATATGATGAAGGTTGTAAATAATTGAATGAAATGATTAAATTAAATTCCCCCAACTCCCGAAGACCCGCTCGTGGCATGCTTACCTGAACTTCCGAAAATTGAGGCGTTACATGCAAGGGCAAGCTTATAGTTGGTGGAGCACCGTTCGGATTCACTTAGATGCTGCAGGGGAAGAAGTGAATTGGGAAACATTTGCTAGAGAATTCCGAAACAAGTATATTCCTATCGCCGTAAGAGACCGGAAGCTTAAGGAGTTTATGGATCTCAAACAAGGTGGAAAGACGGTCACGGAATACATTGATAAATTTGACCGTCTATCTTGATATGCTCCTAATATTGCCAACGATGATCGTCATAAACCTCTTCAGTTTCTTCAAGGTTTGAGGGAGGATATGAAAGATGCTCTTGAGGCCGTTGATACCGATACTTGGGCCCTTATCACCGAAAAGGCTTTGAAGGTGGAAGAACGAGTGGTAGCTAGGAGGAGGACTTCTCACACCAGGCATGGTTCTAGCTCGGGAAATCAAAACAAGTATGGGAAGAGGCTGGCTTATCAAGCTTTTCAACCGGCAAAGCCTCAGAATAAGCAACCACGCCCCGCCGGACAAAATCATTAGCACTTCCAGAACCGGTCAAACCTCATTGCACTTATTGTAAGGGCGCTCACCTAGTGGAGAATTGCTTCAAACTTCATAAGAGATGTTTCATTTGTGGGGCACCGGATCACATGGTGAGTACATGTCCAAAGAAAAAGACCGGCGATAATCAAAAGCCCGCGATTCAAGCAAGGGCTTATGCTTTGGGAGGCGAGGAGGAAGAGGCGGTCGAGATTGATCCACATGCCGTGATTGAAGGTACCATTAGCATTCATGGCACTACATTACACGCTTTATTTGATCCCGGGGCCACGTATTCTTTCATTTCTCGGGATCTTGCTTCTTCTTTGCCTTTGCCTATTACTCTTTCTGCGCATGATTATGTGGTTAGTTCTCCCCTCGGGGGTTGTTTGGTGACTTGTAGAGTGTATCGGGAGTGTCCAGTGAGCTTTGAGGATCGAGTTTTCCTTGCCGAGTTGGTTGAGATGCCGATACAGAGGTATGATGTGATCCTTGGAATGGACTGGTTGTTTGAGCATGGAGCTATGATGGATTGTCGTGGGAAGAAGGTGTCTTTGGGTTCAATAGTTTTCACGGGTGAGAGGTTGAAGTCCATCCTGTTTGTTTCTTTTGTTGAGGCAAGTAAACTGATCCGGGACGGTGCGATAGGTTTTGTGGCCTATCGCTTGAATAAACCTAAGGATCAGGCCAAACTTGACGAGACGGAGGTTGTACAGGAGTATGCCGATGCTTTCCCTGAGACGTTGGGCTCTCTACCGCCCGATAGGGACATCGAGTTTGTGATAGACCTCTATCCCGGAGCAGAGCCTTTCTCGAAGACTCCCTATAGGATGGCTCCTATCTTGCGGGTACATCCGTCCGAGCACTTCTTCGTGGGGTACTCCCGTTTTGTTTGTAAAGAAGAAGGATGGAACGTTACGGATGTGCATAGACTTCCGTGAGTTGAATAGGATGACCGTGAAGAACAAATACCCGTTACCTCATATCGAGGAGTTGTTCAATATTCTGCAAGGTTCTAAGGTTTACTCCAAGTTAGATTTGAGGCAGGGTTATCATCAGCTGTGGATCAGAGAGGAGGATATTTCAAAGACCGGGTTCAATACTTGGTATGGGCATTTCGAGTTTGTTGTGATGCCTTTTGGGTTGACGAATGCTCCAGCTGTGTTTATGGATATGATGCACCGAGTGTCCAGGCCGTTTCTTGACAAGTTCGTGGTGATCTTTATAGACGACATTTTGGTGTATTCTAAGTCTGCTGAAGAACATGCACAGCATCTTTAGATTGTCTTGGAAACTCTAAGGGAACACAAGCTTTATGCTAAGTTCAGCAAGTGTGAGTTTTGGATCGACAGGGTCATCTTTCTTGGACATATAATTTCAGGCAACGGAGTTGAAGTTGATCCGTCCAAGATTGAGTCAGTGCTTCATTGGGAGAGACCGAGAAATGCCTCAGAGATTAGAAGTTTTCTTGGGCTGGAAGGGTATTACCGCAGGTCCGTTAAGGATTTCTCTAAGATTACTTCCCCGTTGACTCGTTTGACGAAGAAGGAGATTCGGTTTGATTGGGATGATAAGTGTGAGGCCAGTTTTCAGACTCTGAAGGTGAAGTTAACTTCAGCACCGGTTCTTACCCTACCAGAGGGTACCGAAGGTTATACAGTGTATACGGATGCTTCCAAAGAAGGTCTCGGTTGTGTGTTGATATAGAATGGTAGAGTGGTAGCTTATGCTTCGAGAAAATTGAAGGAGCATGAGCAGAATTACCATACCCATGATCTTGAGTTAGCTGTCGTTGTGTTTGCATTGTTAAAGTGGCGACATTACTTGTATGGTACAACTTTCGAGGTGTTTACTGATCATCAAAACGTTAAGATCCTTTTGAGAAAATAGATACTTGAGTTTACGTTGTTGAAGTGGCGACATTACTTGTATGGTACAACTTTCGAGGTGTTTACTGATCATCAAAGCCTCACGTTGTTGAAGTGGCGACATTACTTGTATGGTACAACTTTCGAGGTGTTTACTGATCATCAAAGCCTCAAATATCTATTTTCTCAAAAGGATCTTAACGTGAGACAGAGGCGTTAGATGGAGTTTTTGGAGGACTACGATTGCTCGATTCAGTACCACCCCGGTAAGGCCAATGTAGCAGTCGATACCTTGAGTAGGAAGGCGAGTGTGGCTAGTTTGGAAGCTGGTTCTTCGAGTTCTGGTTCAGAAGGTTCAGATTTGTTGGTGTCGGGGACTTGGTTGTCTAATCTCACTGTTAAGCCGGATTTGAAACAACAGTTGTGGGAAACTCAGACTTCGGATGCCGAGATTCAGAAATTGGTTACCCGATCAAGAGTGGATCTGAATTCCAAGTTCAGTTTAGATGACTCGGGATTTTAAGATTTGAAGCGAGAATATGTATCCCAGAAGAGCTCAAGAGGCTTATACTTGAGGAGGCACATCGCTCGAGGTACTTGATCCATCCGGGAGGTACCAAGATGTATCAAGACTTGAAACAGCAATTCTGGTGGAGTGGCATGAAAAGGGATGTCGCGAACTTCATGAAACGATGTCTAACGTGCCAAAGGGTGAAGGTAGAGCACCAGAAGCTGGGAGGAACTCTCCAACCGCTTCCTATTCCCGAATGGAAGTGGGAGCAAGTGACTTTGAACTTCGTGTCCGGCTTGCCTAGAGTTAAAGGAGGGTTTGATGGAATATGGGTAATTATCGACAGACTCACTAAGTCAGCCCATTTCCTCAAGGTTCGGATGTCCAATAAGGTTCCTAAGCTAGCCGAGTTGTATGTTTGGGAGGTTGTAAGGTTGCATGGAGTTCCGGCTAGTATTATTTCGGATCGGGATCCGAGGTTCACTTCGATCTTTTGGCAGAATCTTTAGAAGTGTTTGGGCACCCGGCTCAAGTTTAGCACCGCTTCGCATCCTCAGACTGATGGACAATCTGAAAGGCTAATTCAGTATCTCGAGGATATGCTTAGGGCATGTGCTGGATTTTCAAGATAAGTGGGACGAACACCTACCCTTGGTTGAATTTGCTTACAACAACAGTTTTCAGGCTTCGATCAAGATGGCTCCGTAGGCACTTTATGGGAGGAAGTGTAGGTCTCCTCTATTTTGGAACATTGAGGATTGGAGGTGGACCGAGGAAAATAAGCTCGAGAGAGTAGAGCCTAAGGAGAAAATTGCTGCTACCATTGAGAAGGTTCAACAAGTCTGACAACGGATGAAAGCAGCTCAGGCTCGTCAGAAGAGTTATGCTGATAAGAGAAGAAGGCCTTTGGAGTTCGAGGTCGGAGATAGAGTCTTCTTAAAGGCATCTCCTAGGAAGGGTTTCACTCGAATAGGTAAAGGAGGAAAGCTCAATCCACGATACCTCAGGCCTTTCGAAATCCTAGAACGGATTGGGGAGACGGCGTATAGATTGGACCAACCGCCAAGTTTGACCGGAATACACAACGTGTTTCATGTCTCTCAGCTTCGCAAGTACTATCCCGACGAGGCAACTATTCTCCCTGTTGAAGACGTTCAGTTAGAGCCGGATTTGACGAATAAGAAGCACCCGGTTGCGATTCAGGATCGGAAGTTGCAAGAGTTAGGAAACCGGCAGATTCCCTTGGTCAGAGTTCTTTGGAGAGATCAGAAGTCTGAAGAGTCGACTTGGGAAACGGAGGAGAAGATGAGGGAGTTGTACCCCGAGTTGTTCAGTGTTGAGGCGAACCTGGGGACCAAGTTCTCTGAAGGAGGGGAGGTTGTGACACCCCAGCCGACCACACGTACAGGTTTATGCCACGTGTGAGTTTAATTTTCGTATTTTCTTATCTTGCATGTTATTTGATGCATTTATTACTTGATTTATATTCTTTTGTGACTCTTTGGATTATTTGATACGATTTTTGCCCTATGTGACTCTATGCTATGAATTCATGCTATACGTGTAAGCCTTGATTTATAATTTTGAATCCCGAGCATGCTAATTTCATGAATTATGTGACGTATGTGATTCTCAGAATTAATTACAAGCTTTAAACTCGTTTTGGACTTGATTGTTCGTTAGTGGACTAAATCGCTCTTTGTTTTAACCTTTGGGGCCAATTTACAATTTGGTCATTCTTGAGTCCTTAATTCGTAACTTGAGCTAGGGAACTCGAAATTCAGTTATGTCTTCTTCATTGGACTCAAATCGACAATTTGGAGTCAATGGAAGAAGCTTTGTCCTTTTTCGATACCGTTTCGACCCCTAACGGTGAAGATTTCGTCGTACGTACCCTAAAACACCCCTATGAGCCACTTAGAGACTAGCCCATCATTTCTCTTGTACTCTCCTTGACTTCTCCCAACCAAACTCAGCCATCTCACTCTCCCCATACCTGAGATTTTGAACCAAAGAGGGAAGGAAAAGGGAAGAAGAAAGCTCCAAGCATAAACCTCCATTTTTGCACCCTTAAGCTCAAGTTTTGTGCCATTTCTTGCTCTAACTCTTAAGGTAATCCATGATTCTTGCTCTCCTTGGTACGGTGATCATTTTTCACTCCTTGAACCTTGATTATATGCTAGAATTGGTTGAATTTGATTTGCATGATGAATAGTGTAGCACCCGGAACGCTAGGCACCACATCCCCCGCACTATAGTTCAATTCACATATGAAACGGACAATCCATACATGAACCAAAGCTATAGCGAACGGGAGACAATAAAAAAACGACAATAGCTAGGCTGGACTAACCCTAAATCAAACAATCAATTCAGAGTAATAAAAGAGGAAGCATAAATTTATTCATAATATATATAGCAAGTATTCCAAAAACATGTTATCTATCCACCAACATATTGTAGAAATGCTACAAAATATCATAAGTATCAATACATGAACATAAAGTGAAGGTGAAGTGTGCTAGACCCAAATTAAAGACAGGACTCGACTCTAATTCCCGCCTAGCACGTACCTGCAAAACTGAAAGGTTGAGGCGTCAGTCTACCACAGACTGAGCGAGGGGTATAAATAAATATATGCGCACATACATGCAAGTTATAATCTCGGGTAATATTTTGTAAAAAAACAATACAAGTCAAGAAATAAGATATTTTATCGCCCGAGGTTACAACTGTCAAGTTTAACAATTAATTCAATTTCAGTCAATCAGTGGCCCGGCAAGTGGGGCAATTCTCCAACCTTACTCCGACTGTGTACAATAATTAGGTTATCAATGATTTAAGTGATCATACAAGTTATTACAGTGCAGTACCTTCAGTAGCAGTTTCAGTCCCTTCTTTCTCCGGGTGATGGTGGGTTTGCAAGGCCCAACCATCCCATCAGTGTGAGCAGAGGGTACATGAATCCCTAAGCCCGGAACTCCTTCCTCCCCTAATCTCCTATGAGGTTCAGGGATCATCCCAAAATGGTGAGGATAGCGCTAGAGTTACCCGTCAGCCCATGCTTTCCCGGTTGGCTCAAGCCACTACCCTCGGGCCCATAGTGCAGTACAGTATACTCGCCAAAAATACGGTCAGTTCAATACAGTAGACTCGGTGAATTTTGAAATCATTTGAGATTTATGAAATCTATAGTATAATAATACATTTTTGGCCAAAATCCACATAAGGGTTGTAAAGGTTCTATATATCTAGAAATTAAACCTCACCTGTGTGACCAAAATAAACAAGGAAACAGCTCACGGGGCCTACTCCTCGACACCAGGAAGCTGATCTGTGCAAGAAAGACAATTGCCCGTGAGACACGACTCAAAACATACCAATTAGGATGAACGGCGAGATAATGATCAATATGACGTACATCGACAATTTATAATATGATATGATCATTTTCATGCATAAAACAAGCATATAATAACACGTATCGATCAATTAAGGCATTAGAAATGGGTTTCAAAAATCAAATTTTATGCAGAAAGTTGAACTGGAGCATGGGAACGGCCGTTCCGGTTTTGAACTGGAGCTGGAAAGGGCCGTTCCCGGCTCCCCGAGCTAAATCCCGCGCGTCTGTAAGAATTTGGAATTTGCTCATGGCTGGGAACGGCCGTTCCGGCGTAAGCCAAAACTGGGAAGGGTCGTTCCCAGTCTCGCGGGACAGTTGGCAGGGGTGGCAACGGTCGTCCCCAGAATGAACTGGGACGGGAAGGTCGTTCCCAAATTTAAGAAAATGATCAAATTAAGGACGTAAAAGAAATTAACTCATGCTCGGGAATTAATTCACGCTCCAATGAAATTCAATTCATGCAATAAATATCAATTTGATATGAATTCCATAAAAACACTTAGAATAAAATTTTATAAAAATTATGTCATGATGTAGCGGCCCAAACGGAAGGCACCACATCCCCCGCACCGAGACCCGACCCGTATATGAAATGGAAAATCCATACACGTGCCAAGTCACGGCGAACGGGGACTCACTCACTCACTAGGCTAGGCGGGAACTAGAATCTCGAAACCCCACAAGCTAAACAATAAGATAAAAATGCACGTGCGGAGGCATTTCATATAATCAATTATGAATATAGGTAGCAATTGACGGGTTCAACTAGCATAAATACCTAGTCCCGAAATTTCAAACATAAATCATAAATCATAAACTCTGCATTTAAACATATGTTTCAATATGACTTAAACAAATTACAATGTGCGTGAGGAAAGACTCTGACTTAACTATAAAACTTGACCGACACAAAATCCCGCCTAGCACTCCAAAACTTGTAAAAGAACTAAAAACAAAGTCGGGTTCAGTCTATAGGAGACTGGTGGGTATAAAACAGGGCATACTATATTTATATTTCAGAATGTAAACACCCTCACATGCAAGCTATAATCCCGTACGAGTTTTTAAAACATTTCCCCAAGTGGGGTGAAAACAAAGGAAAACAACGCTCGGGATTACAACAATCAATTTCATTCATTCATTAAAAACATGCGGTCATTTCGTGAGCCCGGCGAGAGGGCGAATTCTCTAACCTCCACCTCGTGTGTGCATTTAATCACTCATTCGTTCATTCATTAGTGATCATACCACAGTTATTCATTCATTCGTTCATTCATTCATTCATTCATTCGTTCATTAACAATCATACATAATCATTAACATTCGTAAACATAAACACTTACACCTTTTTCCTTCGGGTGGTGGACGGGTTAGCAAGACCCGACCACCTCATTCATTGACCAAAAGGGGTTACATGACTCCCCAGATGGCGCTCAGCATCCATTCCTCGCTAACTCCTAACGAGGTCCGGTTATGCCGTCATTGTTTGTTGGGACTAGTTCACGGGGATCACCGTCAGCCCGAGCTTCCCCGAATATCCACGTACACATAGTCCCGGGCCCCATTAAACATTGTGTTCACTGATCTCGCCAAAACATTGGGTAAGGGTTCATGAAAGAAAGGTTTACGTTTGATATCATTTACTCGAGAAAAGACTCTATATACGTAGTAAATACATTTTGGCTTAAAACTTTGCACGTTGGTTTATATAGGGTCGTTTTAGTTAATAGAAGAGAAACCCACCTTTACACCTTATCGACCAATACCAAGAAGAAAACAAGAGGACTTGAAAGTGTCCTATGAACCCGGCATATCTCCGCCCTGGAGAAAACTGTACACAAGACGATACAAAGCATTCGTGAGACTCAAGACTCTAAATGAACCATATATGACGCACGGCAATGCAATGAATGTCTTATGATATGCATAAGAGAGTAAGTCATGGCATGGAGATGCATTAAAGCACATAATCAATCATTTCATTCATTCTTGGAGCTTTCATAGTCACTCGAGTTCATATCTCCCATGTATAGTATCAAATCCATCCATTAATTCCGAACAAAGATCATAACACATATTTCAACAAGTATACAATTCATATGAACCATAAAAGAAAAGATAAATACACAAGTAGGGTTCATATTGATAGCAAAGATCCATATATGCACGTACTTGGAGCATTGACGACATATTTAATCATAACTCGTAAAATATTCCACGAAAATCATGAAAATTATAATAAATAAGATAACACATTATAGAACATGTTAGTATAGCATAGAAGTCATAAAAGAGGTGGAGGAAGATCAAACAAGCAACAAAAAACGGAACCGGAGTCATGAGGGTAGGCTGGACTGATCCACCCCCACGGATTTTTCCAAAGGGAAAAATCCACCCCCATGGATCTGGTCCATAAGCCCACTGACCCAAATCCACCCCCGTGGATTTGGCTCAGTAGCTAAAAAAAACACAACAACAGGGCAAAACGAAAGGGAAAGGAAAAGAAGCATATTACCAACTTATAACTCAATAAAAAGCATATAAATATACAGAGATTCATGTCCTAATCATACAAAAACCGAAGCTAAATCATGAGAGTGGAAGAGATGCTCACAAAGGTTCATATTCTTCAAGTTTCATGAGAATCCATTAATGGTAACTTGCAACTAACTCATTTATCATGCAATATAAGTTCAAGGAAACTCAAATGGAAGTCTTAGAATCATATACCATGCTTCATACTAAAAGAAACCACAAGAACTCATGCAAGATTCATTAAAGTTTCACAAACCCTTACTATTCATCATCTTCTCCAATACTTGATCAAATTTTGGTGAAATCATATAATATAGGACTTAAAAGAACCACAATGAGATACACAACATAAAAATGGGATTACCTTTCAAATTGGAGAAGAAATGAAGGGAGTATGAGCTCAAATACCCCAAGGTTGAATAGTTTCCTTCTTCCCCCTTTTCTTTCTCTTCCTTTCTCTTCTTTCTCTCTCTTTTGGCTGAATTGATTGAATGAGAGAGAGAGTGGCTCGGTTTGGGGCTGAAAAGGGGAGAGAGAGAGGTACTCCAAGTGGGTATAGGTCAAGGGTTAGGGTCTAGGGGTGTTATTTAGGTCCGTAGGCTCATAAATTGTCAATGGTTGTCATTTTAGGCGTGAGGTGCTCGTTTCGGTTGAAATTCGGGAAACTAAATGGTCTTAGAAAAATGTGAGGCTTATTCCATCGGATCTGAATCGTCGATACGAGTCCAATGGAGGTGACGGAACTCGATTCCGAGTTCCCGAGCTCAAGGTATCACATACGGAACCAAAGGTGCGCTAATTGCTCGTTAGCCCCCGTTTTGGTTTCCAAAACTCAAAATAAATTCAAAACTCAAATAAAAGAATCCGGAAACATAAAACGAGCAAAAATATATGGTCATAATACACATAATTCACTCATACCAAATTTTCACGAAAAACGAAAATCAAATCGAATAGAAACGACACTCAAACACAATCACCTAGGCATAAACGTTTCAAGAATTCATTTTCAAAATTAAACTACTACGAGAAATAATAATTGAAATTATATAAAACTAATTTAATTACACATATTGTTAAACATATACGTCATACTCTGAATAACGGAAAAACTGGGGCGTTACACATGATGTGAAAAAATTGAAGGAATGATCAAATAGAATTAAATTCTAACTGTCAAAACTCACACGTGGCGTTCATACCTGAAAGGCCAAAAGCTGGGGCGTTACAAATAGTTAGGTTTTGGAGTTTTTGAAGCTTATATGCATCTCTTGCCTATTTGTTAACTTGGAGGTTGATATGATGAGCATGAATGAGTATTAATTGCATATCTTGAGTCCTATTTAATGTTAGAAGCTTGGTTGTTGAGTTTCCATTAATGTGCTTATGAATTCTTGCAAGAATTTGAACCCACTTCATGCCTTAACTTGAACCCTACCTATACTCTTCCTTATTGCTTGATTTTATGAAGTTTTGATGCATGAAACCTTGTCTAATTGCTGCCTTAGCATGCCTTATTTCTTACCTTTGAAGTTGTGGAGATTTGGTGTGAGTTTTAAGAGTGTTTAGGGCTGGTCATTACACTTATTCCAACCCCGGAGGGATTAACGCCCGTTAGGGCATAAGTGCACTCTGAGGGGCAACGGCCATTACCCCATCACCCCTGGCCACTGACCCCGAGAGGGTAACGGGCGTTAGTCCTAGGCCATAAGTCTTGACCTAGGTAACGGCCGTTAGGGCCTTTTGTGCTTCTTGGGGCTAACGGCCGTTAGCCCCTCTGTTGTGTGGTTGTGTGATGTTTGCTTGCTTTCTTGCTTTGTATACCCTTTCCTTGACTCGTATGTGATATGTATGATTTGTATAGTCGCTTATTTATGTTATATGAGATCCGTATTAAGTTTGTGTCTTGATTTGATAAGTTATTTGTAAGATATGAACATGAATGACTTAAGTGTTGCATTCTTGGACTTCATATGCATACCTTGCACTCATGAGCATTTCTGTGCATCTAATTGGTACATAATTGAGTCTAAGTCTTTGGTGTTGTGTTCTTGTGTTTCAGAGCCTCTTCCGGAAGCCAACAAACCCAAGGTTTAGGTGGGTGTCTGCTCATTTTGGCCCCTTTGCTCCTACTCTTTTGCTAAGGTGAGGTTTAGGACTTTTCTTTTAGAATATGAATCCTATGGCCTATATGTGATGAATCTCACCCCGCATGCGACTATATACTTATTATATAGTAAATACGAGTGCTTAAGCTATGTTTATGATCTTATGAATCCCCTTGGAATTTATGAAAACGGTATAAGTATGAGCATACGTGAGCTTAAGTTTTGGATCCCTTTTTTGTACGTTTATGTTTGGTATGAGCGAGGTATGCCCTGAAATATGGAAAGTTCTGTAGGTATTGGTATGATGGGCCCCGGGAGTTATGGGTAAGGAATGCCCGGGATGGCAAGGGCCATCGGGTTTGGCCTGTGCATGCTTCCATATTGAAGTATTCACGCGTGACTCGTGGAGGTAGGGAAGGCGTGGTACTTTGAGCCCTCGGTGGATAACCGAGGAATGCATAGTGTGGGTTAGCTACCCCGTATGTATATGTATTGTAGGTGGAAAGGGTTATGTTATGTTATGAGGAGATATTGGAGGTCCATACTCGCCGGACGTATGCTTATGTTTGTTTTGGTGGTTTGTGAATCGGGATAGGCTTTCTTTATGTATGATATACTAAGTTTTGAAGCGTTTTGGTATGCAAAACCCTAGCCCGGTTCATGACTACCCCGTTTGATACATGCTCTGTTATATACTTATTTATGTGTGTGGGTGTGCGTTAGCCCCCTCACTCAGTCGAGTTGTACACTGACCCTCTCCTTTACCCCCCTTTCAGGTTGACCGAGCTAGGCAGGGAAGTGCGTCGTCTAGAGTCATACTTGTTGGCTTAGGTCGAGTCTGCACATGTTCATATTGCATTTTAGATACTCTTACTCTTTTACGATTCTGTATATGGATTTGTATTATAGTACTTTTGAATACTCGATCTATTTTGGACCGTGTGGCCATTGTATATAAGTTATATGCTTTATTGAGCTCTTTTGTGGATCCTGTTTGTTGCTTCCGCTTATGTATCTGTCTGTTTTGTGCGCTCTATTTGGTTTAGCCCCACTTAGCCTAGTGTGTGCGTGTAGGTCCCCGTTCGCTTAGACTTAGGCTTATGTATGGAAATCCATTTCATATGTGGGTTCGGGTCTAGGTGCTGGGGATGTGGTGACCCGGCATTGTGGGTGCTACATCATTCAATTCTTCATTCATGCATAAAACCTCAATCTTAAGACATAAAATGGAGCTTAAATTGGTGCTTAGATCACGAGGAACACGAATCTTACCTTGGATCGTTGAGGATCGAAAAGAACGAAGGGATCTTGAGCTTTTCTTAAGGTTGAAGAAGGTGAATAGTGGCTTGGTTCTTGCTTTCTCTCCTAAGTTGCTGCTATGCGTTGTTATACAAGAAAAGGGAAGGAAATGGTATAAAAAAAGCTAAAAAATCTGGTCTACGAAGGGGTCAAAGTGGGGCCGGTTAGATTTTCGTTCCGTTTGGGTAGAATTTTACTTCGCCGGAGGTTCAAACGGCATTGAAAAATTAAGAGGTTTGTTCCATTGGATCCAAATCGTCGAAACGAGTCCAACAGCGAAGACGGAACTCGAATCCGAATTCCCGAGCTCAAGATATTAAATAAAATAGCTTAAGGGGTCCTATTTTCAAATAGGTCCTCAAACTTTCAAAAAGTGGCAAATAGGTCCAAGCCTATTCTCAATAAAGCCCTAAAACATTTAAAAATCATACAATCAAGTCCAATTTGCAAATATTTCAATTAAATTCACATAATTCATATTCTTGGCATCGAATTCATATTAAAACATTTACGGGCATATAATTCACGTCATAATTTAAACGAATAAGGCAATATAAATCAAATAGATCATATAAATCATTTAAAGAGCATATAAGTAAGTTAAGAGCACTTAAATAATTTAAAAAGGCATATAAATAAATTGAAAAGTACGTAAATGCGTAAATTAAACTCACATGTGGCACGAACCTGCACGTACGGACGAACGGGGTGTCACATTATGTAACGGGTATAGGAGAGAAACTTTCTCTCAACTACTCGACTATCCCCAGATATAGGGATAGTCTCAACAAACTAGGAGACTCCAAGTATATCTTCAAAATAGAAGAATAAGACTTGTACAATTATCAGTTAATCGAATGATATTATTTTCACAAACATTCTAATTCTTATAGTTCGAAACTCCCATACAAATAGGGTGGTACAATTTTTTGAATGCATCAATTATATATTACAATATCTAGGAGACTCCAGTTATATCTTCAAAATAGAAGAATAAGACTTGTACAATTATCAATTAATCCAATAATATTATTTTCACAGACATTCTAATTCTCATAGTTCGAAACTCTCATACAAATAGGGTGATGCAATTTTTTGAACGCATCAATTATATATGACAATATCCACATACGATGATACAGTCAATGTTATACAAGTTAATGTACCCCATACACTAATCATTATTTACTAAACTTTTGAATTATATATATTTTTTTAAAAAAAAACACAACTTCGAGTAAGATTCGAACTTGGATCATTACTAGGGAAAAACCACTTGAACCACCCGTTGGTTACTTTTGGATTATAGATGTTTTACTTAGAGCTTGCCCGTCATAAACCCAAATACACTGCTCAACAAAAGTGAGCCCAAAACTAACAGACTTTTCAATTAGGCCCAAAGGATATTAGAAATTGCTCGAAACATCTGGTTCTGTACTTCTGTTCAGGCAAAAGAAAAAGGTTGAAAGAGAAAAGAAAAAACAAAACTGTAATGCCATGGACGGTGGAGACCCCGATATGATGGAGGCGGAGGCCACTGCTCCGCCGCCTGCTCCGACGGGGGAGGTTGGCTCGAGTTCTGACCCTAACGATGTCAGAAGTTTGCTGACAATGGCTCGCCAACTCGTTGATCAACGAAAGCCATCCCAGGCCCTTCAGGCGGTAATCATTTTTCTCCCAAATTTAATTCAATTTGCTTAATCTTTTGTTTTATTTTGTTAATTTTGAATGCGAATAATCTTCTGGCGGCGTGCATTGTGGTTGTGATCATTCTGAATATAGTTTCATTCTTCCTCATTTAGTTCTTAATCTTGATTGCGAGTCTGGGCGTCTTTACTTGCCGATCAATTTGATTATTAATTGTATCTTGTTAGCGATTTGAGTTCTTTTCTTGTACTGTTTTGGGCTTTCTTTTTGTAAAATTGCTTATCTAGTGCAGAAGCTAGTGATGCAAAAGAAACTTCCTGGAAATCCTTTTCTACTCTGTGTCTGAGATTTTTTGTAGTTCCGAATTTGATTAGGCAAAATAATTTCTTGAACTTTCGGTTAGAGAGACTATGCTTAGCCAACATGTTCAGTTGTTAACTAATCAATTTAGGGCAAACTGAACATATTGTGCAACCTCTGTTACCTTCTGCAGCATTCAGCTATCATGAGCATGAAAGGGGTAACTGAAAATCTTATACTTATATATAGTTGTTAATAGAAAATGTATAACTGTTGTTGTCAATTATTAGTTCTTTAAGTTAACCACATAGTCGTTTCATACCTGAGTATCCATGTCTTGCTAATAAAATTTCACACGCATAGACTGTGACCAACTTGGAAATCCAGGAACTTATGTTACTCCAGCTCCAGGTGAAACCATGAAAGAATCAGTTGATGAAATTTTTAGCCCAGCTTCTTCTATCCAATTTATATATTTGTCTATTAATCTTTTATTCTCTTACGAGTGTTTGTTTCCCGTAGTTGCTTCTTGATTGATTACCCATCGACCATTCATTTCAATGTTATCATAGCCAATGTGGATTTGCTTGCTTTCAGTAATTCCTACTATTGGATTTGTTGAATGCCTTGGATTGAAGGACATTCATCTGCTGCATTGACAAGTAGACATGTTTTTCATGTATTTCTTGTCCTCAACTCAAAATGCCAAGATCGGTTCCAAAATACTTTGAGCAATATTTAGAATTTGAACTACTTACTTATGGTTTTTGTATGTGTGTGTATGTAAAAACATCCTGGGTTAAAAATCTTGAAACTCAGTTTGTTGCATTTTGTTTCCTGGACCAATAAATGTACTAATATACTTTTACTTTGAACTTTAAAGGTTGTGATGGCAATGAAAATTCAAGGCGGAGACGAAGCTGTATCAGAAGCTCTGAACCGTGCACGACAGCTATATATTAATAAAGTTGAATCAAGCGCAGCGGCTGATGAACTGGCTTCTCTCTTTGCCGAATGTGCAATTGCCGAGGCCATTCCTGGATTATCATCCCAACAACAGGCAATAAGTCATAACTCAATCGAACCAGATCCTCAAGGTACTTCAATACTTGCAGAATCTGGTAGGAAACAGGTTGTACTGGATGCTTTCTCTGATGGAAGCAGTTTTATCTGCTTAAAGTGTGGGGGTCTTGTTAGCAATCATCGCAAAGATGAACATTTTGCATTTTGGTGTTGTAAAATCTGAGTCTCTCTCTCCCTGCAGCAGGCGTGCATTGAATATATTGTGTATTTGATGATTAATGTGGCTTTGTATCTCTATTTGTATCTTTACTGAGGAGAATAATACGGTCGAACCAGCATATGGTGTTTCTGCATTTCTGTTTGCCAGTGTATGTCATCTTGGTTTTGAGTTTTGACTGCTCTTTGGACGCACTTTTGTTGATATTGATTCAAATGGTCAGTAGAGCAGAAATAGATGTTATTGTACATGTTGAGTGAAAAGATCAAAATAGGGGAGATAGTAGAATTGAGATGAGAGGAACTCAATAAATATTACTTTTTGAGTTCAAGCTCAATCAATATGATTTTTTGAGTTAGAGAAGTTCGGCTTGTGCTGATTAAGTTTAATCTGCGTTAAGAGTGGTTCGTGCATAGACACAGAATACTCTTAACTCATTGAAAATGGCACAATAGTCAAAGATGATATAGCCATTAGCCAGTTAGCCACAAACAAGTAAATAGAAGAGGCATTTCCTTATACTAAGAAAACTATTGCACTGTATGATACCCTTTTAAAGAAAACCAACATTGTGCTTACACACAATATACAAAAAACAGGCCAATGAGCCGACGAATAAACAAAAGAATCAAGAAATAAATGATAGGGAAAATACAACAAACCCTACTGTTCCCTTCAAAAAGACCAATTTTCGATGAGAATATACAAGAATGGGAATCGCATTTATAATCCATGAGAATTTCTTGTAGCCCCTTCAAAGCTCTCCACAAACTGAGTGATCAAAAAACCAGTTCAGTTCATTTTCATCGGTTACTAATATGCCTACAGGGTCCCACTTACACCGCATCCTGCATTTCAAGAAAACTAAAACGGGTCGAAAAAGATACACGTAGAAACATTGTTTTCCCTAAATCAAGAAAATCTATATAATGATGTAATGATATATTGTCTTAACGCGATGGACATTATACCTGCACTTATTCAAATGCACTACTCAGAGCCATTTGTTGGTAGCCAGAAGGGGTAAAAGAATATACAAAGGTGAAGATGTGTAAAAAGCTAGCGATGACCATTTCTGTACATAGCATCAGGAATAGTCTGCGGACGAGGCTTAGACAACCTCAGGATTGTTTCATCACCGTGTCTAATCAACTCAGAAAGTCTCCAAGGGGTAAAATGATGTAATGATATATTGTCTTAACGCGATGGACATTATACCTGCACTTATTCAAATGCACTACTCAGAGCCATTTGTTGGTAGCCAGAAGGGGTAAAAGAAAATACAAAGGTGAAGATGTGTAAAAAGCTAGCGATGACCATTTCTGTACATAGCATTTCTGTACATAGCATCAGGAATAGTCTGCGGACGAGGCTTAGACGACCTCATGATTGTTTCATCACTGTGTCTAATCAACTCAGAAAGTCTCCAAGGCTTTTGCCACTTCCACTTGAACTGTAATAGCCATTGATGATGACTCCTCTTCCATCTCCACAGTTTCCCTCCGTGTCCAACGAGTGCCAATTTCTTCATCGATAACTGACCAATAGGCACCATCTGCACTCACAACAGTATTTATTGTGAGTCCGATTGGAAGTGCTCTATTGTTTGAATTTTGAAGTTTGTTTTTGTGACTGAAATGTGTTTGGAATATCTGCTTCTATTTTTTCTATTTAACTGGAGAAAATTATAAGTCATGTATAATGTTTTTGGTACCGGATCAGTACAATTTTGGTAACATTCCTTTCACGGATAACAGATTTGATACTGTAAATTTCGGAGTTCTTTAATGACTCAGATTTAAACACAAAACGCTCAATCATGTGATCTCAGCTATTAAAATATCTCCCGATTTGCAAGATGTATCAAAATTTATACAAAGTTGAAACTTAAGGTATCAAAACTGTGTCATGATGAAATGAATGGTACCAAAATTGAGTAAAGATGTATCAAAATTTATACAAAGTTGAAACTTAAGGTATCAAAACTGTGTCATGATGAAATGAATGGTACCAAAATTGAGTAAAGATGTATCAAAATTTATACAAAGTTCAAACTTAAGGTATCAAAACTGTGTCATGACGAAATGAATGGTACCATGAAGTGATATTATCCCTACTTCTGCCTACAAAAATCTAAAAATACCAGGTATCCAAACTCTTTTAGCATCTTTTGAAATTTTTTTCTCACATTTCCTTTTTTCCTTTTAAAGCTAGCATATGTTAGTAGCCCTTATTTCGAAAACTACCTAACTTGTAACAACCAAGTTCTAAAATTGCAATACTTCAGAAAAATTAGAAGCCCTTGCCCTATATATCTATACCAAGTGTTGGGAGTAGTAAATGAACCTTTCTCGTTTGATCCATGAATACGGCTGACTCTCTAACAGAGCCATTAGCAATTCCAGCGGTATACTTGAGTTGTTTCTGTGCCGGAACTGGAATTGGAGATAAAGGACCACTCATATCATCAGCAATATGTTTAAGAGAGATTGCCTGTAGCAACAAAAATGGTGAAGGCACATTAGAAACTGAAATAAACATATAAAAATGATAAACCATATTCAGAAGCAAGAAGAAAAGATCAAAGAAAAAATGCATACTGATGGTGGTGTAGACAATGCCTTTGCATCATCTTGCTCCCTCAATTTTAGCTCCTCCTCGATTTCCTTTCTTCTGATTTCGCTTTGTCTCAACAAGCCTACGAGTTCTTTCATCTTTTCTTTCATCTCTTTGATTTCAATATCTTTTTCCCACAATTGGCAACTGGAAATGACATTGACATCAATAAAAGCTAAGTTGAGTCATGCAAATATTACATTTTTAGAAATGGCAGAAGGTCAAGGTCATTTTTAACACAACAAAGAAGTGGTTTCTCTGCTTTTAGCTTTGGAAAAAACAGAAAATGAGTCGTTGCTTTGCTGATTCTGCTTAAAATAAGCTAGAAGCATATTTCGGATTCTTTTTCAAGCTTCGATGTTCATTTTTCTATATTTAAAAGAGCTTTTGTACTTTCTTCTCCAAAGAGACCCAACTTTTACAACTTTAATTCCTCAAAAAGCAGAAGTTTTTGAGAACACCCCGTCTATTACTCAAAATTTTTTCGAATGCTTTTTAATTATTATCTTTTCTACCTAGCATCGCCAAGATAATTGAACATATATTGGAGCAGGTTTTTTGCATCCCCCATAGAACGAAGCTGGTTCCACCGTCCACGAACACTGACACCACGCTCTCGTTCTTCTGCTTCTGACAGCTGTGACGCCATGGAAACAAGTGAATTTGATGAAATACTTAGCATGCTTTCAAGAGAAGCAATTCTCGCCATTCTTGCATTTGGCGACATTGATAAGGCCCTGAAAAAGGGAAGAAAAGAATGGGAAGTATTACTTTTTATGGCAACTCAAGGCTAAGATGCATTTGCTGATCCTTGAATTAATGCAAGAATTGCATAATACCCTAAGCTTACCTAGTAAATCCATTTTTCCCTCTTGGAGGGCTAACACCCTTTGAAGCAAATTCATCGACTTGTCTTAAAACAGCCAACTCTTCTGCCAATGCAGCTCGTCTGGAGAAGACCCAATGGAGATTTTACCAAATTAAGATAAAATAATGAAAATTTTATGTATAACACCTTTCCCTTACTCACAAATACCCCAAGTGATTATTGAAATTTAACCAAAATTTGTATGATAACACAATCCATCATACAAGAACAATTTGATATTTTCATTAAGTTTTGAGTTGATACATTTTTTAATTATGTAAAACATTAACAAAAAAAAAAAGAATTATGAGGCGGCTTTGAGTAATTTTGAAACCAAGACAAGATATTTGTGCGATTCTATATGCTTAGAGGGGAGGTCGTTGTCATTACTGCTAAAAAAGAAAAAACAGATAATACATACACTTCACTTTGCTTCTCGTATTCATAGCGAACTTCATGAACATTCACCAGAACGTCTAGCTCATGATCAAGCCAACGCTGCAAGGACTTCTCATTGCTCTGTAAAATTTTGGAATAATAAAAACGGATGATATGGTTCGGTCAAAAATGTTGAGGATTGACCTCTCGTGCAAGAAGATGAGTAATGAGATTTTACCTGCCCATTTACTGCACTCCCATTGCTAGTCACTGGAGAGAGATGTTAAATCAGCATCAATATAAATGGGACTTCATAAAACTTTTCTTTTGAGGTTAAAAAGATACTCTAAAGAAAATAAAAAATTTAAATTGTCCACAAGTACCTGAGTTTTCACGAGCCGATGATTTACGTGCTTCTAGCAATTCCTTCAACCTCTTGGTCGCCATTGCAGCTTCTTCAGTCTTTCTTTGAAGAACCTGAATTGAATCAGAGTCATGGTTCAAATCTTCTCTTCTTTCGCTTTTTTGTTTTTTAAATTGAAAGGTTGAAACTAGAAATATAGAGCCACAAATGCACAATGTGAAGTAGGATTCGGACCATTTTCTGTCTCTGATTCAGTGCTTGTAATTTATGTCTTTCGTACTCGTTTCTTCTACCCTCCTTCCTCAACTGTAAATGAATATTCAAGTAAAAACTCAATGGGAGATTTACAAATTAGCGCCCCCGCCCAAAAAAAAAAAGGAAGGATGTGAATACATATCTTAATTAAACAGTTTTACAAACTTCTCAAAGAGATCATATGCCATAAAATGACCTGAAGTAATTCCTTTTCTCGAGATGCCTTCCATTGTCGAAATTGCTCAGCTTCTTGTTTAATCTTGTGTTGCAATTGAACCTACAACACCGAAAAGTTTTTGGAACTACATGCAAAGTATTATAAGTAAAAATTTCAAACAAATGAAAAGCAATTACTGACCTTTTGTGCCTTGATGCATTGTATTTCATCTTGCAACTTTTTAGCTGCTTCATCACTCTTCTGTTTCTGTTTTAAAAGCTGCACCTGACTCTCCTGTTTCTTCTTAAGGTCTTGTATCTAATGTGGAAAAGAAATGAATATTTCTTAAAATTATATTCTAAAAAATAATTACTAAAATCCAGAATAAATAATTCGTGAAAAGAAACTAAACAAAACCTGAGATTCAAGAAGTTTTAGTTTCTGGGAATGGACATCTTGCAATCTTTGTGCATGTCCATCAGAATTGGCAGAAAGGTTCTCAACTTCTGCCAAAAGTCGATCCCTCTCGAGCTGCATTTATCAAACAGAAACTTATGATTTTTTAGCCCGTCAAATTTGGCAACCATATTCATTGGATAATTCTTATTTCTTAAGAATTTGACCTGCACAGCCTTTTTTTCATCTTCAAGTTCCAGTAGTTTCTTTCCAAAGTGCTGCTTAAGAGCAGTGGTGTCATATCCTCCAACGAGTTTCATCTCTGACTGCAACAAGCAGTTTTATATTAGAAAAAAAAAACAAATTGCTGCTTTGCAAATCAACCAGAAATAATACTTTTTCAGGAGTATTCTTTTTTTCTGAAAAAAATACATAGTGAAAGCCAAATATGCATAATTGCATCCCAGAATATGCATAATTTAATCTTGCAAAACATAATTGAGCATATTTGAGATTATGAGAAATTTTCAAGCAAAATATGCATAATTGCATCCCAGAAGTGCAGCAAATAATTATAATGAAGGACATTTGAAACTTAAATAGATATAAATTTGTACATTTTTCTCACAAAATTCACTAAAATTTCAAAATTTTCAACTAGAGCTTTTTTGTTGCCTGATGGTATGCATAGTTATAATCTGGACATAGACCTAGAGTGAAGAACACAATAATATGCCCAATAAAGTCAAAACATTTCCATTGAAAGCTAAAGATTACCTCTTTCTTCTCTAATTGTCTATTCAATTCATGCAATTCTTTATCCATAGTATTCTGCAAATAAGTATGTTCCAACTCCTTAGCGGTATCTTCATCAATATCTCCAGAATCACCTGCAAACATTGCCAATGAATATACACTTTCCACGAAGCTTTAAATAAACTAAATTCAATTTCTCATAAAAAATAATCCAACCAAACTCAGAGTCATCAGACAAGAAATAAAAATTTCATGATTAATAGATAAGAGAAACATACTGCTCTCACTCATTTGATAATCACATGACTCCATGCTCTGCAATCCCCTTTTCAGCCCTTCACTCTTCATAGAACCATTTCCATCAACCTAAAAAGTGATAGTTACTTTTAATACTTTTACCCTTGGAACAGACAATTGATATTTGCATACTCAAAAACACCTAACTATGAGAAAAATCTTGATTTTGAATGTTTTAGATAGTTACATACTTTAATATTGGATTCATATTGCTCGAGAGGCCCGCTCCTGCTACGAAACTCATTAAGCTCCCGACACAACTCCTCATTAGTAGCCTCAAGCCAAGAAATCCTATCCTTGAGAACCTGTACCATGTATATAAATTATATTATATTTTATAATTATTAATGACATTATCCAAGATTCGATTTACCTGTATTTCATCAAATGAAATGCCTCCCCCACGAGCACAGAGTTCAGCTTGCAAATATTCCAATTGTTGGCGCATCTTCAGCATTTCATTGGATATTGGGTCCCTATTGATCTTTTTTTCACGAAACCACATTGATCTCAATAAGACAGCTAAAAAAATAAAAAAGAAGAAGAAGGAAGGGTACAAAATAAAAGGTAGAAAAGAAAAAAATAAACTTACAACAGGTTTGTTCTGGATATTCCGAGCACGGTTAGCATATTTCAGAGTGTTGAGAGTTTCTTCAGCATTTATATCAGCAGGACTGATGCACGCTGGAAAAAGAAACAAGTTAAACATGTATAACAAAGTGTAGTTAATCTTGCACTATTTTAGATCATATCTTGTAAGGATACTGAAGAATATAACAGCATAATGATTAATGAGCTACTCTAGCAGAGTTTTTTCAACAGAATACGGATAATAGTAATGAAAATCATCCCCATGAACAACCTAGACGTTACCTATCATAGCTGTTCTGCTGTTGCCACCAAGAGAATCCTGCAAAGAGATTGAAAGCTTTAGAAACAACAATAGCCAGCTGTACTCCCCTCAAATTACAAGAATTAGCTATCCACCCTACCGCTAGCAATCAGGCAGGGGGTGTATACGTACAATCCTAAATTTCTCAAAAAAAAATCCCGAACCTTAGCTGTCCGGTGAATATGTAATTTTGAATATAATCAGTGTGTGTCATTATTCATATTCAAAAGGTTACAATTAATAAAACATTGTGAAAAACAGTACTATGCAACAAAATTAATGAATTTATCCTTTCATATATCAAGATATAGCATACCTGCAATAGCCGAGTGAGTTTACTATCCCGATACGGTACATGAACTCCATCTTTTCTCTTTTTTTCATCACCAAGTGCACTTATAACATTGCCAAGTGCAAGAAGGCCCTTGTTAATATGAACCCCTGTGTAAAAGAATGTGCATTACTTAACTTTGGTGTGAAAAAAGCATCTGAATAAATGGCTGAGATAAGATGGCTAAATTACCTTCCTTAAAACGTAGACCGTCAGATCCAGTTCTCTTTGCTCGCTCTGATCCCGCAAGATCCACCAAATGTAGTTTTGCACAGAGATATTCTTCGGTCATACAGTCATTTAAATTGCTGTCAGAAGAAGTTCCTGGATGAAGCTTTCGCATTTGTTCCATTGTGATGGTGAAGATGGCATGAGAACGGCTGTAAAAGGAAATTAGCCAGATTAGGAGGAAATTCTGGGCATGAGATTTCTCAATATGTCAAGGAAATTCACAAATGGATTTAAGAAAAATAAAATGATATTATTGAATAAGTCTTGTAAAACATAAAGTACCACTGTATTAAGGAATTTAAAGAAAAGTGAAAAGAAGCTAGAAGAACATTAAGCCATGCTTTTTGAGCTTCCGGATAATTTTATATAGTACTTAAAGGGCCTTTGTACTTTCTTTCCCCAAACATTCCCGATTTCAGCAACTCCAACTTTGTACAATTTTAGCTTTCTGATAGCACTTCTCCAAAAAGCAGAAATTTTTGCAAACACCCACTAAATGTCATTACAGATTTATCAAAAAGGTTCACAAAACAATCTTCACTTATATACTTATAAAAGCCCCACAACAATCAGCTCTCTGATAATACAAATTTAATGGGTTTCCAACTCAAGTAAAAGCATTAGCCAAGAATTTTAAAACAAGAGGTGATAATCCTCGTTACATTTGTTCGGAAAAGACATCTATCTCATAATCAAAAGTTCACTTTTCTCTTAAAAGACATCAAAATGAAACAAATAGAAATCAAATTATTGACCTGGATTGGTTATTCATGTTTGTACTTCCAGTTGCCCTGCTTAGTGATCCTTGTTCGAGGCAATCAGCCATTTCTTTGAGTGCTTTCACACTACACTCAGTAGATCCAGCAAGTGTAATTACACCATTTGATGTTTCACGAATTTGTATTGGCGGCTTTCCTGGAATCGTTACTTTTGCAGCATGGCCATTTGTTACCTCTTGTTTGTTACCAGAATTGGGATCCAACAAGTCTCTCACTTCTTCTTTATGAATCTTCAAATGAGGAAATAAAAGAACTAAAATTTCGGATACACCATGCCATGCTAAACACTTAAGACATAACAATATGTAGTATCTAAATTACTGTTTCTATTGATTTAAATAAAAAATGGGGAGAATATCACTTTTGAATACCATTACTTAATTTATAAAAACACTTTCAACTTGTTCTTTGAGTTGAAATGGATGGTTTGAATTCAAGACAGATGAAAATCACCTGAATTTTTTCAACAGCCACAAGATTAAATTATTTTGCATAAAATGCAAATGTATAAGAGTTGATACAAAATGAAATTTACAGTATCAAATCTGAGAGAAACAAAAAAACACAATGTCAAAGTAAAATTAAATCATCGCACCATCAGTAATATTAACCCAAAAATTCCCTGACCAAAAAAAAGATATTAACCCAAAAATTAACAAAGAACGAACCTCGATGAAAGAAACATGAAGTTGGAATTCGATTTCATGTTTGAGGGTTTCAATTTTGCTAAACAAAGCATTCATAGCTTGTGGAATAAGTCCGGTATGTCTCCCATCTTTCAGACTAGTACCCATGGTGTACGTTTTACCCGACCCTGTCTGCACCAAATTGGATAATCAAATCTTTTAGATGCAAATTACTTTGAATTTAATTCAAATTAAAGAAATATTTGGTTTTACCTGCCCATAGGCAAGGACGGTAGCATTATACCCTTGAAACAAACCATCAACAAGAGGTGAAACACACTCTTCATACATGGAAGATGAGGGAGAAGCAGTACTACCATAGACATGATCAAATGTGAATGAATGTGAGCCAATTTGTACCTGGAAAAGACCGAATACAAGAATAAGTTTTTGTTATTTTAAGAAAAAAGAACAAATGAAAATATCTATAGAAACATAGTCTGCTATTTATGCAGGTTTTGAAGACAATTGCCCTGATCTCATACCAAATAAAAATCAACAAAAAAATATATATATATTCAGAAGGCAAAAATTTGAAGAATTTGTCACTTCATATCAATGAATTCATTGTATAGAAGTTGCCACGAAAGTGATATTTCAAGAAGATGACCAATAAATGAAGAGGAAAAGGAGTGATGTTCTATGCTGGGAAAGATCAAAAAGTGAGAAATTTTGGAACCAAATTCCTCAACAAATACTAAATTTAAAAAAAAAAAAAAAAAAATTCATTGAATGTAGTAGGAAATGCTCCAAAAAAGTTTCATGTAAACTCAAAATAAATTGTACTTTTTTTTTTTACCATTTAATGCCAAAAAGGATGACCAAATTTACAAGGCAACAAAAGGAAATTAAAAAAAGGGAAAATGTTAGAATAATCATTATTTTCCCTAATCAAACTCAGTTGCTATCACTGAAAATGTGAAATCACAAAATTCCAGATCATGAAAGCACTGCAACTCATGCATGGCCTCCAAATATCCAAATTCCAAACCCAAAAAATCTTGAGAAAATACAACATCACAGAGGTATCAGATCTTCTAAAAACCCATCAATTCCAAGAGCAAAGGATTAATCCAAAAGCATCCACAGCACCCAAAAAACAGAGTTAATTATCATCTCTCGAAATTGCAGGAACCGCAGCAAAAACCCACATCACATTATGAATGTCTGAGATACCTGAGGCTTCCCATTCACCACAGTAACACAATCTTTACATCCCTGAAGCTTTTCGTCTCCAATTAGAGGCCTGATATGAACTGCGACTTTAACACAACAATCCTCCGCAGAGGAATTAGCTTCCATTGCGAGACACCCAGGCCTCTTCGACCAGAAAAAACAAAGGAAAAAGAAGAAATTGAGAGCTCAAAAACCCACTCCTAAAGTGAAGGACAACCGAATTCGTTCAATGTGGTTTGTGAGAAACAGTTAGCAGAAAATTTAACAGAAGTGAAAGGGTGAAAGACAGAACGGAGAGTTTCTTGGACCAGAAAATGATGCAGCAACGAGAGAGAGAGAAGTTAAGAAGCCAGCCAACTCATTTGTTACTATATGGAAAGGAAATGGAAGAGAGAGAGAGGGGGCTTCTTCTTCTATTCCCTCAACTACCCTTTTCTTATTCTCTCTCTCTCTCTCTCTCTCTACTGTATGTATGTGTGTCTTAGTGTGTGTCTTAGTGTGTGTAATTACAGGGACAACAACTTTCACGCAGTATGTCTATTTTATAAATTATATTTACTATTTAATAATTGATTAATTAATATTTTTTAACTTTTTTTATTTTTATGTCTGTCTATATGTACGATCATTTTTAAAAATATTATTTTATCGAATGGTAATATATCTACTGACGGAATCAAGGGAGCATGGGATGGCCTGCCTAAATTTTGAAAATTTTTATTTTTATATATATATTTTAAAATATTTATAATTTTGCTCCCATTAAATTAAATTCTCGTCCTTTATTTTTAATACTTAGTTTTGTCATCTTTATATTAAATCTTGATTCCATCTCTAATTGTATCGGATATCATGATCGACATTCTTCATGTAGAAAATCAAAAAATTAAAATCGTATTACCGTATCATATCGTATAGATATCACCATATCAGTATCCGTGCATAATCTTTTTTGCATGAATTTTTTTAGTCTGGATTTCAAGACTTCAATTCTACTCCATGGCATTGATGTCTCCTTTCATGGACAATGACTATATAGGGAATTTATTCATAAGCTAAGATGATTTTTCAATATTTCATATTCAATTCTTATAAAATTAATGTCGGCGCGCACTAGGTTTTCTAGGAAAATAATTTGTTTTTTAAATAGTTGCTTCTAATTAAGATATACTAGTAAATGTCGCACACACGTTGCGTGTGCAAATAAAAATAATACTATTATTAAAGATATTAAAATTATTTTTTATATTGATATATATTCTATAATCAATTTTAATATAATTATTAAATTATGATAAATATAAAATATAAAATATAAGGAGAAAAAGATAAAAATTATATATTAAAGAAAAAAAAGAATTGAAGTAGACTGAGAGAAAAGTGAAATAATGAAGATAGTGTTGGAGCCGTAAATAAATAAATAAATAAATAAATAAGAAAATAATTTAAGAGTCCAATGGATGGGGATTAAGCAAAAAAACTGTTGAAATACGTGGGTAGAAAAAGAGTCAATGAGGTTAATAAATAAATAAAAAATGAAAAAAGTTAAGGGCAGAAAAGGAAAGAGTTCAAACACCACATTTGTCCCTGACCCTTAATAATATAGTATAGATAATCAAACATCAAAACATGACCGTTTAACTATATTAATTTAAATTATGATCTTGAACTCGATATCTCAACACGACAACCAAATAATCAATAAGTTTAGCATGAATTACTAGAATTAAATACAAACCGTTTGATATATGCAAAAATTATAATATTAATTATTATCTATATAATAGTCAAAATGATGAAAGAAAATTACAAAAGATTAATAATAACTACAATAAGTAAACATTCATACAATTTTCATGGAGAAGGAACTCAATATAAGTCTTAAGTCAAAGGATGAGCATCTGAGAGAGAAAAATTTACAAATCACAATTAACGATAATTTTCTCAAATTTCCTCTAACAAGAGGAAGGCTCTCCCGGATTCTAAAGAAGTTTGCAATTGTGATTGAAACACTCCAAGATTACAAGCATAACCCAACAATCAATTCCCATCAGCATTCCAAACCAATCCTCCTGCAACTACAATTTGATATTTTGATATACACTTGCATTCGAGTTTAGGTTCATTGAACCTTCTTCCGGCACAGGTTGTACAACGGAATTTTGTGATCCGTAGCATATATATATTCTAATCCACCAACCTTGGATCAAGAAGGGCGGACTCTACTTAATAAAAATCAGTTTAATCCCTATTCCAAAAATAGGGCCTCTGCGGTGCTATTCCATTCGGTAATGTCTTCGTTGTCGCTGATGACCTTCATGCCACCTTTCGCGGGGTCCACCGTTGTGTTGCATTAGGAGGAATCAATTAATGAGGAAGAAATTAATAATAAATGGGTAGCAGCTATTGATGTTATTGTTGATGAAATTGTAGATCAGACTCTCTCAGGGAATAAAAAAAATAAAAAGACAAGCAATCGATCAAAATCTATAGAGCAAACATGTAAGCATTCCGCAATAGTTTCAAAGTCCTCCTGAGTTGACTTCGAAAAGGCCTTAATTAAATCGGCTATTGGTGTTGTTTTAGGTGATGAGTTAAAGCAACCATTTTATCAAGAAAATTGTGTTATTATTCAATCCCACGAGATCATGGAAGATGATCCAAAATTAATTAAACAGATGACTCTTTTTACACGCTCAAATTCGTTTAATAAAAAATATATAGAAAACATTATTTTTTAAAGATATTAGTGAAAACCCTAAAATTTTGAAGAGATATCTGTCCAGAGGGCTCGCCTTGTAACGCCCCAATTTTCATTTACCAAATTCTTATGTTTTATTATAATTTTATAAATTATATTTTATTATACTTTCATGAAATTTTACGAATTCATATTCAATTTAGAATTTATTTCATAACTTGGAAATAATTATTATGTGAAATAATTACCGGAAGTGATTTAATTATGAAATTGTCCCTAGATGTTCATTTCTTTAAATTTAGGGACCAAATGGCATAGCCTTTTTATGGATTTAATTGGCTATTTAGCTAACACTTTATCCTTGATTGCATGACTCCATAAGATGAGGGGTTAAATTGCAAGTTATGCATCTCACATTTTTCAAAAATTGATGAATCACGTACTAAACCATCTCCAAGCTTCCTTCTTCATTTTTGATCCAAAAATCCATCGGTTTGCTTCCTTTATCTCCACCGAACCACTCCTCAAGAAAGAAAGAAGAGATTTCATCATATTCATCCAAGATTTTCAAGAAATATTTCAAGCTTTGAAGTTTAGTTATCATCATCATCTATCTTCTTCATTTCTTTTCATTTCAAGGTGGGTATGTGGTTGAATTCATGATTCTTGATCAATTATGTGTAAGTTAGGGTTTGAGAATTATGGTATAAATGAGTTATTTGTTGATCTATGATGCACGGACACTTCTAAAAATATCATTTTGCCGTGTCGTGTCGGACACTCGTGTCCGACACCGTGTCCGACACTCCTTACGTGGGAAATTCAAGAAAAAATCCGTGTCGCCGTATCCGGGTCCGGGTCCGTGTCCGTGTCCGTGTCCGTGTCCGTGTCCGTGTCCGTGCATCATAGTTGTTGATTAAAGCATGAATATGTGATTATAGCATGATTTGTCCCATGAATTCTTGAGAAATTTGAGCCTAAATGATCAAGTTGTGCATGAACATGAAATTTGGAATTCTTGATGATATTTCATGATTTGTGTGTTTAAATGATATATTATCATATCTTGAATATGTATGCATGTATATTCCCAGAAATCCTTGCATTTATTGATCAAAACGGGAGTTTCGTGGTTGTTTTTGTTGTTGCCGTAGCCATGCCCTGCTTCTGCTCCGTTTTTAAAATTTGCAGAAGCTGGGAACGGCCCTTCCCGCTTCAGTGCATTATGGGAAAGGCCGTTCCCATGCGTTTGAATCAAGGCGGGTCAGCGATACTGGGAACGGCCGTTCCCATTTTGGCCTGCGTGCCGGAAGGGCCGTTCCCAGCAAAGGCGCGTTTTAAATCAAAAGTTGCTGGCACGTTTTAAAGGGGCACGGGAACGGCCCTTCCCATTTTCAAGGGGAAGCCGAAACGGCTGTTCCCATACGTCTGGCAGAGCAAAAGCTACTACATAAAATGTGGTTTTTGGGATTTTCACCCAATACATTCTTTGATCCCAAATTGCTATTATATGATGGAATACATGCTAAAACAAGATATTTTCATGTTACATTTCACTTTTCTTGTCATCTCGTTGCATATTCACCGTTCGTCATATTTGGTCCATTTAGAGTCAAGTCTCATGTACACATGTATCCCTTGCACAGATCAGCTTCCCGTGATGTGGAGCAGGGGCCGTAGGCCGTGTCTCGACTTGCAATTCGTCGGTAAAGGTGAGGTTTAGTTGCTAGTTATCTAGAACCATATAACCTTTACGTGGATTTCGGCCAAAATGTATATATATATATATATATATATATATATCTTTATAATCGTTTCCCAAAAACAAACAAGTGATTTACCAACTAGTCGTGTATCGTGTTACAAACCGTGTTCATTGAAAGCCAATCGTGTTCATGAAAAGCAAGTCGTGTACCGTGTTATCGTGATTGAACCGTGATCATGTTTGGCGAATTATCGTGTATCCTGCACTGTGGACCCGAAAGTGAGTGTTTGAGCCAACCGCGAAAGTATAGGGCTGACGGGTAACTCTTATACTCCTCTCACACCGTGGGGATGAACCTTGAATCCACCAGGAGGTTTGGTGGAGGAAGGAGTCCCGTACGTGGGAGTCATGTTCCCGACGTACATCATGTTATCGTGGGTGGTTCGGGCCTTGCAAACCCACCACCATTGGAGAATGATGGAGTTCGTGTTATTGATCGTGTGCACTATAATGATTCGTGTGATAACCTAATTAAGTGAAAATGTAATCTTTGTCCACTGTCGGGGTTTGGTTGGAGATCGTGCACGCCCCTCACCAGGGCCACTGGTTGTTGTAATAAAAGTGATTACCGTGTTAAACCTGGTAGTTGTAATCTCGGGCGAGTTCTATGCTATTCTTACACTTATATTATTTTAGTTACAAAACCTTACCCGAGGTTATAACTTGCATGTTATATATATGTTTATTTATTTATATATTTCATGTGTTTTTAAATATATTGTTTTAAGAATAGGTTTTTTTGACCCCACATAAAAAACAAAATATCGTATTGAAACTTTAATTTTAAGGTTGTATGTAAAAAAAAATTTTAAAAAATAACATATAACTAAAAATAAAAGTTTATTTAATCATGTCCTAAATATTAACACACTATTCAATTTCAAAGCTGAAAAAATATTTCACAAAAAACCATAAAATCTAGGGGATTTATTAGTCCAAAAAGTAATCAATATTATTTAAAGTAATTGAGTCATTATTATCAAAACATGAATTGAGTTTTAAAAAAAGAGAAAATTACATCTAACTATTCTCACATTTGACCTAATTACAATTCAATCTCTATTATTTGTGTATTTATTATGCAATCACTTTACATTCCATTTGAGATCTCAAACATTCATTAGGTTAGTTAGTTGTCCTTCCCAAATTACTCCTGAATTTATTACAAATACATATCTATAGTTTCTTTTTAATAACAAAACAATCCTTGTATTTTTTGGAATTTGAGAAAAACAATTGATCAACATAACGGAACCCTGACTAATATCAGAGACTCAAACGGAATATAAGGTTTAGGGACTACATAGTAAATATATAAAGAATAGGGATTGAGTTGTAACTAAGCCAAACCTAAGTATAGTTGAATGTAATTTTCCCTAAAAAAAAATTAATAAACAAGGGTAGTTACATATATTGAGAAGAGCGTCCTTACTATAATCAGTAATGATAAAATTATGGTACAGTTTCAGAATATGTAAAATTGTAAAATAAATATTTTAAATAAAATATTTTATTTTTATTAATATATTTTTTGATCTGAAGTTAAAATTTTTTTGACCCCACTGCTTGACACTTCTGGAGTAGCCCCTGACCCCGTTCGCTATAGGTTCGGTTCATGTACAGATTACCATTTCGTATGTGGATCGGCCTATAGTGCGGGGGTGTGGCATCTCCACGTGTAGGGGTGCTACACGCCTCCTTTGACTATTACAAATAGAGAAATTGAGAAACTGATACAAATAGAGAAATCGAGAATTTTAATAAAAAAGATAGATAAATTGAAGATTTTTATCAAGATAATTTTGATGAAATTATTTTTGGTCTAAGTGTTTTATTACATGGGAAGCAATACTTTCTTTCTTTCTTTCTTTTTTTAGACTGTTATTTTTTATTTTTTAGTTGGGGTCCTTTATTATTTTCTAGACCTTTATTTTTGTCCTTTTGAGATGGGGTATTCCATAATATTCCTTTTTTTTTTTTTTTTTTTGAAAAGTGATGGATTTATCTAGTGAAGATGTCATGTGATCTAATTGGATCACTCACTCAAAATACAACACCTTTTGTTCTACGTAAATGAATACATATTTTTCCGCAATTCTTAATATTGGAAAAAGTGGGTTTACAATGTTTTGCATGCATGTTTAAAGTTCAAATATTTTCTTCATAGTTTATTTAGAACATTTAAAATTTTATTTACCGAAAATTGTTAAATATCCTAGACCCATTCTTATTTCTTAATATGCTATCAAATGACATAATATTTTAATTCCGTCTCTCCTCCATCACGCATATTTATTCCCGTAAAAAAGAACTTCACACTTTAAATATTTAATAAGGTAATATGCGGGAAATATTTTTTAATATATAGTAGCTTTGACAATAATAACAACTAAATTACATTTTGAGAGTTGAATTAGCTCAAAAGTCATTCGTCCTTATTTCAGACTTACTAGTACAAATCAATTCAAAAGTTCAAGGAGAAACTTATTATTAGAAATTAATTGTTCATTAATTAAGTTCTTTAGTTTAAAAGGCTCGGACTAATTTAGTTAAAAAACCGGTTTTTAAATTTCTCAAAATGAGAAAAATAATGAAATGTACATGGTATTCGCAATATGAAGAAAAAAAATTAATTTAAAGGATTTTTAGCATATTATATAGGGGCAGTTATGTAGGAGGACCAAATATCCTCAAAAGTTATCCTAAACCCCCTAGTTTAAAAAATATATGTTTTAGGTTACCAATACACAAGTTATTTTTCCTAAACCCCCCACGACCCTGAAAAGTCTGTTTTGCCCCAGTTTTTTTTTTTTTTTTTTTTCCTTCCCTCGTTGGAAAAATCGATTCCCAATTTGGGAATGATTTATCTCATTTCTGCAAGACTGCAACCACATTTCCACCTCGTCGGCAATGAGATCTAACATCGACGATTGCAAGATAAAGATAGGAGGCGGCAACAGCAACGAAGACAACAGGATATTGATAAGCGGCGACAATGAGAATCGATTTAGTCAATTTAGTCATCGTGCCCTATTTCCTGTGCTGCTCTAAGGTATTATCCAGGTATGAATGTTAATTGAATGTATTCTTGGTGTTATTTGAGTGTTAATTATGTCAATTAGACAGTATAATTCACTGATAATTTGTATCGAATTGAATTGCTGATAATTTGTATCGAATCGAATTGTTGATCCTCTGCAAACTAATAGTTCAAATTGGTATTCAGAAGATGGCGTTGACCGGTGATAAAGCTCAAGACAAGCAAATCTTAGGAAGTTGTTGGTTTAACGACAAAATTACGGTATTTTCAATTCAGAGGAGCGAGTCAGTGGAGGAGATTCAAGCTCAAATTGGTGAAGAGTGGTCAGACTTCAACTCCGATACTTACGTGGTACAATACCTCGCACCCCATAAAAAAGGCTTGTGGGTTAGTTTGCGGGCGACTGTAACGCCCCGACTTTTCGGCCGTACAGGTATGACGTATGTGTTTATTAATTGCACAATTAAATTATTTAATTATGTGATTAATTGTTTAATACTTTATTTTATTTTATTTTAAATTCGTTAAAATTAATTTTAATTTTATGAATATTTGAAATTTGAATTTATTTGTTATTTAACTTATGAATGAAATGTTCTTATGATTATGAAATGCGTGCCGTTCTTATTCGAATTTCATTTCGATTTTTGTGAAAATTTCGTGTGCATGACTTATGTGAGTTATGATTTTTCTTGTATGCTCGACGCTTGATTTTGAACTTGTTTGACTTGGTTTCAGATTTATTTTGTTTGAACGGGACCAAATTGTGGCTAAAGAGCATTTAGCGCACCTTTGGTTCCAGGTGCCGTTTCTCAAGCTCGGGAACTCGGATTCGAGTTCTGTCACCTCCGTTAACTTTTTATCGATGATTCAGAGTCAATGGAACAAGCCTTATATTTTTCTAATCCCGTTTGAATCCCCGAAATTCGACCGAAACAAGCCTCGTTAGCATAATTGCCACACTTAGCCATTTTAATCACAACTACCTCCATACTTGACCAAATTAACCATGGTTGGACTCTAAATGACCCTAGTTTAAGCCTCTACCTGATACTCCCAACCCCATCTCGTTTGCATTCAAGCAAAGGGAGGAAAAGCTCAGCCAAGCCTAACACCAAGAACCCATTTCACCACTATTCAAAATTTGGAGATTTTGAGCTCCAATCTCTTCCAAACTCAACCAAATTCAAGGGGTAAGTTTATGATTGTTTTCTCCACTCAATTTTAGTCATTTTGATCCAAGAATCTCTAAGTTTGAACCATGATTGATTGAGATATGATTATGTGAATGAATAGTTAGGTTTTCTTGGAAATTCTTGAACCTTTGCTTCCCTTGAATTATTTGAAGAATTGGGAATTGTTATGTAACAGCCCTAACCTGGGCCGAGTTGGGAAAGGTTAGTAAAGGGTTACTCAAGAAGCGTTTATAATCTCGATCCCTATTTATTCTTTCATGCATTGCATTCTTATGTGACTTATGTGCTATAGTTTTAATTAAAAGTTCGTAATTTAATTATTGAGATAAAGATTTTCGCCCATCCGAACTATGACCCTTTTGGCATTTCACCATCCCAACTATTTTTCACTCGAAACCGCCATCTAAACTTTCAATTCCTGACAAACCACCATCCCACAGCGGTTTTGACCCTTTTTGAGCGGTTTTGACTCTTTTTTCAACGGTTTTGGATGTTTTAACACATGTAAATCTGTCTCTCTTTGTTATGTTTCATGTAAATCTGTCTCTCTTTGTTATGTTTCCGTAAATCTGTCTCTCTTTGTTATGTTTCATGTAAATCTGTCTCTCTTTGTTATGTTTCCGTAAATCTGTCTCTCTTTGTTATGTTTCCATAGATTATGTGTTAAAACATCCAAAACCGCTGAAAAAAGAGTCAAAACCGCTCAAAAAAGGGTCAAAACCGTTATGGGATGGTGGTTTGTCAGGAATTGAAAGTTTAGATGGCGGTTTCGGGTGAAAAATAGTTGGGATGGTGAAATGCCAAAAGGGTCATAGTTCGGATGGGCGAAAATCTTTATCTCTTAATTATTTCCTTTATCAAGCACGTATCTTGAAACTTTTCTCATAGAATCTTAGAACTCTAATATTTATCCCTTTCCAGCACCTAAAATCCCTTCATATGCTTCAAAACCCATTCCTACAATTTTAGGTAGGAAATTACAAAAATACCCCTATAGCCCTAGAATTTTCCTACATTCCCTGAAGTACTTTTACTACCCAATATTGTGACCAAAAGAATCGTCACATTATTTCAAGGATCTTGACACTCTCCGTGAACCATAATTCCCATCCTAACTCTAGTAGTACCAAAAACCGACAAAATCCTACCTATAGTTCAACCATAGATAACTCTTTACTCATCTACTTTTCGATATTCAATATTATAATCAAAACGACCCTTGAATTATTTTATGAATTTTCATACATTTACCAAAACTCGATTCCACCCATAGCATATTTTATAAATATTTTTCTTTTTAAAAATTGTCATTTTATTTTAAACAATTAGCTTTCATTCAATATTCAAAATTTTACTTAAAACGTTTCTTGAATTTTTCTCTAAACTATGATAATTTTTCCAACCTTTAAACTTCATCATAGCTTCGTTTATATAATTTTCTCATAATTTTCATCATCTTTAACGCTCATGATTTGTAAACGGAAACTCTAAATATTCCCCATTTATAATCATAACGAAGCTTATTTTTCACTCGTTCTTTCATTAATTTACTACTTCAAGTTTTCACCTCTCGACTCTTGAATAAATTTTGTATCATTTTATATTTATTTTTATTCAATATGACATCATCCATGACAACATAGACCTTCTAGAAAGTTTAAATAAATGAATGTAATTCACCCACATTTCTTATATAGCTTCCAAGCATTTGTTTAAAATGTGAGACAACCACATTACCTACATAGCTACCAAGCATTTGTTTAAGTTATGAAGCATCCACATCTCCCCTAAACTCTTAGGAATTGCACAAAAGCCCCTCATAACTACCTATAAATACCCCTCCCAAGCATCATTTATAACTCACAAAATCAACACAAAAATCACTCTCTCTCCCCCCCTAACCACACGGCATTCCCTCTCTCTCTCTACAAGGTGAGTTTTTCTTTTATTATTTCATGCTTTATATTATGTTCTTAGTATAATAATAATAGTAGCATGTCTAGGATTAATTAAATTATGCTTTAGGAATTTTATTTTATGAAATATGTGCATAATTGTTAGTTTTAAATACAATGTGTGTACATTATGAAATTTTATTTAATTAAATGCATGAATTATATAATGTGAGTATGTATTTAAATGATTATGATCTTGTTTGATTAAATTCATGCCTAGAATAATTTATTTAGAATTATTTTTCATAGAGAATTTATATATTTTGCTATATTATGCTTCAAATCTTATGTTATGAATATGAATATAATCAAGCATGTGTAGAACATTTTATGAATACTTGAATATGATCAAGAACATGTTCTTAGAGTTCTTGAACAATGTGTGTAGTGTGTGAACCGTGTATGTGTGTAGTGTGTGTAGGAATGTGTTAAATCTAATGTTTAAGAACATTTAATCCCCTATGTTTAAATAGTAACCGTTTTTCAATAGTAACTTTGACTTTTGGCTTTAAGTATGAACTTTGACCAATAATATCATGTAGTAATTTCAAGAATTAATATAAAATAAAATTTGGATTTTTATGAAAGGACTTTTGCCTAGCGATTTCAAAAATCGGGGATTAAATAACGTTTTCAAAATCGGGTTTACCTTTATTAAAAATAAACCTTAAATTTGGATTTATAATTTGAATAAGAATTTCTTGGTTAATTCGGTTGTATGACTTTGGTATCAGTGTGTTTTACAATAATATTTCAATTCTAGATTACCAAATTTCCTGTACATTTATTGTTACTCCTTGTTACAATATGCTTTAATTGTACTCATTCATGTGCCTCATTAGTATAGAAAGAACTTAGTTCTCTAAGTCCGTAGTAGTTCACTACTTTCAGGAACTAGGTCTGGACAGTGGAACCCCGAATACTTTACTTGATTCCATATCGTAGCAGGTGAGGTTAAAATATTTTCAACTGGGATCATGAGTCTACATATAAAATATTTTATTATTTATCCTAATAAAGATTCAGTCTTATTTTCCCTAATTATAATATTATCCCCTTTCTGGGAAAATATCTGATATACGGATGCCTATTATCCTATTATATAAAACAAAATCCTTGTTTAAGTATAAGTTACAAACATATCATACTCAAATCCGTTTTGGCGAGTATTGGTATAATGTAACTCAATTCTGTATCCAAAATGCAAGATCTATATCTGTATCTGTATCTGTTGGGCCCGGTGGTACGGTAGAACTAATAGTCGGGTGGCAAGGGCCATCGTCTATTACTATACCTGCCGCCAAATCTGATCTTAATGATGGTTTAACTGGAGGTTAGTTATTCCACATTAAGTGACGGGAAAGGTACGTCCCTCCCTCTGTCTGTATCTGGATCTCGAGGGGTTGCTCCCGACAGATCATGGAGGAAGAAGGCTGGATTGATTCTGTTATTTCTGATTTCATTCTGTTTAAGGAGTAAAGGATAGAGAACGCCTACTTGCTAGGCATTAATACTTTATTGTCATATGGTTCATATTTTCAAGAATCTGATACCCAATCCCTTATTTCCCTATTTATCAAAATAAATATGAACCAAATATTTGTATTGATTATTATTTTATTGATTTCTGGTATAATACTATCAATCTACTGTTTCACTAACAGTTTCCAACTCCAACTTTTATAGTCAAACACCTTTTTCAAATATACCTATACGTATATATGTAGTTCCAACTACCCCCCTCACTTAGTCAATTTGACTAACCATCGTACTTTATAAATCATGGTTTCAGGTTCAACAGACGCTTACTAGAAGGTATCTTGAAGCCTAGTGTGTCTTTTCTTTTGGCATGATAATTCAAGGTTCTTTAGAATAAGTTATGCTTACGAGCTTGTAATTACCTATTACGGCCATTACATGGTCACTACCTTTGACATCTATACTATGCCATCACTGGCTTGTTTATTCCCCTATCATCGTTTCAAAAGTTTTAAATTATCAATATTTTCACTGTAGTGTTTTAATACTCTGATATTGTATAGCTCTGTCAGTTCGCCGGAGTGTTTCTCGGGTGCTAGGCCTCACATCCACTCGGGAGATACTACGGTGCGGGGTTGTAGTGTATAGGGGCACTACATTTTAAGTGATCTCTTGACCTTCATTAATGTATATTTGGAGCTTTATTACATGATAGTTGAGTTCTAAGTCTTTTGCCATTAAGGAACTTGAGTTTATGAACTTGAAATGGGGATTTTTGGCACAAACCGAACTGCTGTCATGGCGGAATTGAGCTGCTGTCATTGCTGCGTTGTGGCTGCTGTTTCTTGTGCGTTTTGGCATGAATTTATGCATGAGTTTGGCCCTTAGTTTGCTGCTTTGCTGCTATTGTGTTTTGCCCTGTTTTTCCTGCCCAAAAACTGGCTGCTGCTGCTGTCCGATTCCTACTGTAATGATCTCCCCGGGCGGGGAGATTTTGTACTGAAAATGTCCCCGGGGGCGAGGGGGGGGGGGGGGGGACACTTGTGCAGAAACCTTTTGCATCTCCTTCCCCGGCCGGGGAAGGCTTGTGTTGATTCGTTCATCGGGCGGGGAGACCTTCAGCATGGATTTTGTTTGCTGCATTTTATGTTTTGGGCATGTGCTCGTGCATGTGGTTGTTTACGTACTTGCTGCTGCTTGTTGACGTTTCTCTTGGCTACCAATTGCTACGTAATTGATTAATTTGTGGTTGAGTGTGTGTTGTGTAGTATATATATATATATGAATTATATATATTACGTATTAGATATGCATGTGTGCATGTGTGAATGTATCTTTGTGCATGTAGTTTGTGTATTGTGCATGAGTGTACGTATATAGATATATATATAGTGCATGCACATATATGTATTATTTTTGCATGCATGAATTTGGGTGGTGTGTACGTGAGGTGTATATATATATTATATTATGAAATGAATTCATATGTGTGTGTGTTTATGTAATATATATATATATATATATTAAATTGTTGAATTAGTTTTTTTTATATATTATGATCTTAAATAATTCAATTTCACGTATATGGATCTCATGCTTTTCTAAATGATTTGAATGCCTTTATTTCGTTTATTTTATAATTGTAAACTTGATGTATTTGAGTTATAATTGTTATATGAAATTCATGACTTGAATTGCTATGAATTATGAAACAAATGAACGTGAAACCTTCTTATATTGAGTGACCCGTTTATTTGCTCTCAATGCATTAATTGTGCACATGATCATCTTCATAACATGTTATTATTTTTCATGCACCTCATAACACGTTTATTACATTGTCGTGCGTCATGTATGATTCATATGGAGTCTTGAGTCTTACAAATGCACCATGTTGTTCCTTGTACAGTTTTCCCCAGGACGGAGACGTGGCGGGTTCATAGATTACTTCCAAGTCTTCTTTTCTTCTTGGTATTGTTCGGTAAGGTTTAACAGGTGGGTTTCTCTTCTATTAGTTAAACGATCCGATATATTCCCAATGTGAAAAGTTTTAAGCCAAACTATTATATGTATATATATCGAGTCTTTTAAAGAGCTTATGATTTTGAATGTATAACCCTTTTCTCTATTGAGTACCCTACCTAATGTTTTGGCGAGACATGATCGAATGTACTGAATGGGGGCCCTGTAATGATGTATATGTGGCTATCCGGGGAAGCATGGGTTTGACGGTGAACCCATGCACACATTCCAACGCATGACGGCGATACCGACCCTCGCTAGGAGGTTAGCGAGAAACGGGAACCAGGCCTTTGGGGAGTCATGAACCTCACTGGCCACAATGATTGGGTGGACGGGTCTTTGGCCGAGTCCATCCACTACCCGGAGGAAAAAGGTGTAAGTGATTGATTATGATTATGATAATGATTATGAATGATTGATAATAAATGGATGAATGAATAAACGAATATTGCATGATCCCTAATGAATGTAATGAATGATTAGATAAGGCACACACGAGGAGAATGTTGGAGAATTTGCTCACTCGCTGGGATCACGTAATGACCTCATGAATATAATGAATTGAGGGTTATAATCCCGAGCGTTGTTTTCTTTGTTTTCGCCCACTTGGGAAATGTCTCAAAATCTCGCACGGGGATTATAGCTTGCATGTGTGTGTGTTTAAATTCGGTATTATTATTGTATAAACCCTGTTTTATACCCACCAATCTCTTAAAGACTGAGCCCGGCTTTGTTTTCAGTTCTCTTACAGGTTTTGGTGTGCTAGGGGGGATTTTGGGTCCGTAGAGTCTTGAGGCGTCATGTATGCCTTTCTTTTATGTTACACTCATACCACTTGCCTTGTTCTTTATGATTATGAATGCCTGCGAGTGCTTTAATGTTATTGAATTCGAGCCTGTGAGCTCATTGCACTACAAGAATAACTGTTTTTTACTACGGACGACTGTTTCGTAGTAAAAGGCCTAAATTCGTAGTAAAAATCCTTTTGCTACGCATTTACTACAAATTTTTTATTGTAGTTGATGTGGCCGTAACAAATATTATACTACGATCAAATGATCGTAGTAAAAACTTTTTGCTACGAAAATATTAGCTTTTACTACGGACAATATTTCCTTGCAAATATGAGACAATACCTCTAGTTTTTACTACGAATATGCTAGTCGTAGTAAGAAAAATAAATAGCTACGATCAAAACTTTGTGGCGAAAACATCTCAAGTTTAAAAGATATTATTCACTACGATCCATATTTCGTAGTAAAAAAATTATTATAATAATTATTATAATTTTTATTAAATTGTATTTTTTCTTACATTTTCTGAAATATAATACAATGAGACATTAAATTATATAATCAAAGCAACAATTTTCAATAACACCACTAACATAACAATGTACTAACAAAAGACAAATTCTTACAAATATGAATTCACAAGGTTCTTTCCCATAATCTTCAACTAAATGATTAACAAAACAATGCTATTATTTATTCCCTATTTGATCTATTTGTTTCTGATCATAATATGCAAAATCTTGAAGGAGGGATTTCTCAACATCATAATCCTTGAAAATCTTCAACATCTGAGATACTACACAACCAACAAATCTACATTTAATTATAAGTGGAATAAGTACAAGACTATGAAGTGCAAAATGAGATACATATATGTCCAGCATAAACTCAATATGTTCATCCATTTGAACCATAGAAATAAGTCTCAGACATCTTGATTAACTTATATGGAACCTCCAAAAAATTATGATTGGTGCAATAGTTAAAAGAACATGAAAATGAATAATCAACTTACTTGGCAACACTTTGGTAGCGTTTGCATTCCCTGAACATTGCACTAGCAAAGCAAAATAAGTCAATATACAAAAAAAAAAAAAGGAATACTTCCAAGTAATAAAGAAGAAATGTTTAGCGACACCACTTTTCCATAGCTCTAAGCAAGGTTTATTGTTGGAATAAAAGACAGCCTATCCCACATACATTCTTTTCTTTAGTCCCACAACATACATGAGATAAACCACCTCAATAGTTTCAGATCTAAGAAAACACTAAATCAAATCCAAAAAACAAAGCACAATAATCACATTCATTCATACAACGAACTACAAAGCATTCATTCATACTTGCTTAGAAATCTGTCAAAAAAAAATATATATATAAAATGAAACAGAAAGTACAAAACATTCTTAAATAAAAACACATTCATTCATACTCCAATCATAAATTCAGGTTGGGATTTTCATCTTTGATCTTGAACATCTTAAATTCAGGTTGATTCTTAATTAAAAAACAGTCAAATTTAGACAGATTTCAGATTACAATCATATTTTGATACTTATTATCTCATCCCTGTATTGTAAAGCCATATAAGAAGGTAAAAGTCCTCAAGTATAAAGTAAGTTCACTTTATCGATATCATACCTATGTATGAAGGTGCTTGAGTTTGTCTTTTCCAATTCGTTCAATTGATCTTCTGGATCATATTGTCTTTTTCTTATTTTGACCATACCTGCACGTAATTCACAAGAATTTAAGAATACAAATTTTAAACTTATATAAATTCAGAAAAGTCAGATTAAATTTAAATAACAAAATCAAAATAATCCACATTACTCTATGTTTCAACATCCTCAACGGTTGTGTTTGCCTCATCCACAACCATTCCTTCAATTTCTTCTCTAACCCAACAAGAAGCTTCATTTGAACTTAGAATCATATTATCTAGTTGTATACTACTATGAGGCTCTACTTCAATTGTCGAATAGACATCATAATTGTCTCTTCTTGCCATTGGTACCACCACATTCTAGTTAGGTTTTAATGGATCGGTAACTTCAACATCATTCATTGTGTTAGCTGGTATGTAAGGTTCCCTATGGCAAGTCCAGTTTTTATATGCAGTGTCAAAGCCATCTTTAATGCAATGTAGCATCACTTCATCATGAAACTTGGTAAAACGGTTCTGACATTTTTTATAAGGACAACAAAATTTTGAACCCTTTTGTTTACCCAAAAATGCAAATTCCAAGAATTTCTCAACACCATGGACACACTCATCAGATAGTCTATTCGATAATTGAACCCAACTTTTATCCATCTTTAAATCTATAATATTTGCGAAGTGATAATCAACACCCAATATAAAAACTTATCATTCTCTTCAAATATGAAAAACTTACTTTATCTACTCAAGTGTTTATAAAAAAACTGCCAAGATCTTTATGTCAAAATTCTGCAATTAAACAAGTAACATAAAAGTGATCAAATAAAAAGTATATGAAATAATGGATACTCTTACATCTGATATAATAGTTCAATTTCATTATTTTTAGTCTGCTCTCAGTTCTTATATTTATATTTTTGTTTAGTGACAAGACTAAAAGATTAATGTATAAACACATATAGATACATATGTCTGTAATAAGTATCCAAGTGTAGAAAAACCTATTTATTTTATCTGACTTGGGGAATACCTAACTATAACTATGCATAAACATATGCCTAATCCTAATTCTACTATGCTTCATATTCTAAAGCAAATTCAGACACACAAGTACACAGTTCATAAAAAGTGTTCTGACCTACATAAGTAATAAAAGTCAACATAATTTCTTCATTTACAATGCCTTATTTCCTCCAATGAAACCTTGCATTAGTACTTTGAAGTGTTTTTGGTTTACGTTACTTATTACCATTATGCTTTTGTCATGTTTGTTATTGTGGTATGCTATAAGGACTCTAAAAATTAAAGATCAAAAGCAAATAATATTCATTTAAGTGAGTTACTCATGAGTTATTATTCAAGCTACGCCATTTCATTTCTATTCCATTGTATATATACGTACGTTGCCTATCTTTATGGAAATTAAGTAGGCATTTATTTCGTTGAATTTATACAAACTCACTTGAACCATATATCAATCTTGTAAAATGCATTAATTATCTGAAACAAAAATTCTAATGAGTCTGGAATTATTTGTTGTCATTTTCATCTGGGAGGGAGGGAGGGATAATGTAACGCCCTGTGTTTTCGTCGTACAGGTACGCGCGCCACACGTGTGAGTTTGAGTGTTAGAATTGTTGCCATGTCTTAGGATTATGTGTCGAAGTGACTTATGTGATTAAGTGTTTAATTGTTATGTGATCTTATTAATATTATTTCATTTCATTTTAATTTCTAACATATGCATAACTCATACACATTCATTTCATAACATATTATTTTCTTATATATATATATATATATATATATATATATATATGTATGTATATCTTTATACTTAAACTAAATTCCTAAGATTAATATTCTCATTATTTCATATATTATTCATGTGACATGCAATTATATATATATACATGTATAAGTCTTCCTACACTAATACTCACATTCATTATATATGTATATATTATTATAGCACTAAGATCAATTATATAATATAATATGCTTAATATCTTCACTTTATTACTTTATACATGTACACATTATATCTATACATATATTACACATACATTGAATCATATAAGCACAAGACACACACACAAACACATACAAAATCTCTAACACACATATTACACACACTCATCTTCATCTTCATTCCATCTTTGATCTCCAAAGCTAGAAGAGGATAGGAAGGATCATTTCAAGAGACATTAGCATCATCAAGATCATCTCCTCCATTTCATCATCTTCACTCCATTTCTTTCTTTCCAATGTTGGTAATGGTATATTATGAGATGGATTATGTTGAATAGTTAGGGCTTTGTGATTTGGATGAGTTTCTTTGACCTTGAGCATGAATATGTGATCATATAGGTGTGTATCTTTGAACTTATTGCATGAACACTTTCGTTATTTGGTTTATTGGATGATATGGTTTATATGAGTTTTGTTTGATGGATCTAAGTATTTAAATGATGGATTTATGAGTGGTAATTGAAGTATTAGATGTGTATTGATGTTGTATGCTAGTTTTGAAGTGTTTATTTGTTGTGGTTTTGTGTTGGAATGGATTGAGAGCCATTTTTCGAGCGTTGCCCTATTTTTCCCTTGTTTTTTCGTCCAGAGACTTCCCAAACGGGCGTTTGGACTCCCCGTTCATTCACCAAACGCCCGTGTAGCAACCTGCTGCATCAACCCGAGGAGCTTCACACCCCCGTTTATGCTTTTAGTACAATTTGCAAATGGACGTTTCTCCCTCATACGAACTCCGTTTGACCTCATTTTTGAACCCACGGAAACCTCTTGAAGTCTAAAACACTCTACAATTAGAATCACCTCAAAATAATTTTTAGTTTGTGAGTTATAATCAATCCATTTTGGTGTCACCACTTTACTAGAAATCTGCACTCCTTCAACTTCGGACTTACGCCATTTCCTCCTCGATTTGAACCACGATACGGGCCATATACCATTTTAAAGGTCTATGTGTCTAATTTTATATCCAATAAACAAAACCCAATTTCAACTTCTAGAACTTAAGATATTCTTGTTTTACCACAGCTTGCGCATTTCCAAAAATTGTCCGTTTTTGCCAAACTTCACCAAAACCCCTCATATTGCATTCCTTTCACTTCCTTGGCTCCCGTATGTGACTTATATGAATTATATGCTTGATTAATTGATAATTATGATCTTATTTGACATTCTTTGATCTTTAATTATTTAAACTTGATTGTTAACCCCGTGCCTTACATGAAATGAATTCATTTGATTAAATGGCATGAATACTTGACCTCTTTGAGTTTAATTGCATCTTTTATATGTTAATTGAAGGTCACACATGTTATATCACCTCATACCAATATCGTGCGTCTTATTTGGTCTCATATTGAGTCTCCTCTCATGAGTATACATTGTTACTTTCTCTTGTACAGTTCATCTCCAGGGCGGAGACTTCCGAATTGAATAGGCACCCGTATCAATCATGTTTCTTATCTCCGGTTATTCCAGGTGAGGGTGTTTTCATTCTAGATAAGTAATAAACCCTACAACCTTTATGTGATAAGTTTTGGCCAAAAACCTAAAGTATATATATATTGATTTCAAAATAAAGTCATCGAGTAAATCTTTATCGAGTAAACCTTTTCTCAAGATTTATGAAATGAAACGTATAATGATTCTCATGACTTGAAATGTTTTGGCGAGATTATGCATATTGATCATGCACATGTATTGGGCCCCGAGGAAATGTGTGAATGGAGACCGGTTCGGCATCGGGCCGACGTATAGCTAAGCCATTGCACAAAGTACTCATTGAGAATCTGTCACGCGACCGTGTAGTGTGGAAGGTGAGTTATTCTTGAGCCGATGGTGTTACCCCATAGAAGGAGCGGGTAGGAGTCATGAGCCCCCGTCTCGATATAGTATATTATTAGATGGTTCGGGTCTGCAGACCCGACCATCATGGAGGGAGAAGGTTGGAAATTATTTTATGATTATGCACAGTGCGGGAAGGCCGGGACACGGATTGCCCAAACGCTCATGTCACATGTTTATGTCTCGCCTGTATTATTACGTATTGTATGATCACGTATTCAAATCATTAAATCATGTTCAGTGTACACGGTTGGAGTTTGGTTGGAGAATTATGCACGCTCACTCGCCAAGCCATTATGATTATTCATGATTTATGAACTTAATGAATTAAATATAAATTAGTCATAAAGTCCGAGCATTGCTTATCTATTTTCTTACCCTTCACGGGAACCAAGCTCACTTAAAACGTTGCTCTAGATTTATGACTTGCATGCGCATGTTTCTATATATGTACAGCTCCTGCTCACTCAGTCTTCTAGAGACTGACCCCTCCTTCCCCACTTTTCAGCTCTTGCAGGTCTTGCTAGGCGGAGGTCGAGTTTTATTTTCCTGGTCAAGTCTCAAATGTACACTTGAGTCGCATTGCATACTATTTGTATCTTATTATGTATTTGGGCCTGTGTGCCAATTATGAATTACTGTTAAATATTGATTCGGGACAGGTTGCATGCTTAGTTGAACCCGTCGTTAGGTGCATGTTGAAGTTATTTATGTTTTTGGATTTAAGGCTTGAGGCCATTGTTGTTATGTTGAGCTTTTGAGCTTTTGTTGTGATAAATTATTATTAATTGTTTCCGCATTGCACTCGTCAAGTTGTTGAATTAATTGGTACAGGGTTAGATTCCGCCTAGCCAGGGAGTTGTTTTATTTTGTCACCCGTTCACTATGAGTCCGGTTCATGCTGGATTTTCAATTTCACGTGTGGACTAGACTTGTAGTGCGGGGGATGTGGCTCCTATCGTCGCGGGTGTTACAGATAATATGAGAAATAGACAGCTTCTTGTTAACTTGCAACATTGAAAAAATGACCCCGACCCCTTTTATACGTAGAATCAGTTTTAGATCAATACCCAGCAAGTACAAAAACAAAGGATGAACTGAGATTCAAAATGAAGAAATTCACATTTTGGATCAGATAACGAGGACAACTTTCAGGACACGTATCACATTTTTTGACAAAAATCTCAAAACCATTTCTACAAATGAGGACTAAGACGATGAATGATATGTTGAATCTTGACTTGGTGAGTTTCTTTTATTGCAACTTACAAAAATCAAGGTTGGTGAAAGTTGTCCAGTTACATACCTTGATTTTGCTTCCAAAAATTATCTTTATTTAATTATATGTTTTGAAGGTCATTATGATTTGCAGGGATGAACAAAAAATCAAATTAGAACAACTGAGTAGGTCATTGCAGCCCTTAATATCCATGCACCACTTTGAAGTTGGATGCTCTTGTTAATAATGTAGAACTTAGTTAATTCTTCTTACTCTATCATGTTGGACTTCGACGTATGAATCTTGGTAACCGTGGATGATGCTAGGATCAACATGAGTGAAATCAGTACGAACAAGAAGTCGTAGGACCATCGGATCTCCATTATTTGTCATGATGTTAATTACTTAATTCTATTCTCAATTCTATAAATATAACATAAACAAACTGATTTAAAAATCTAGAAATGTCAATTTGTGAATTATTATACTCTTGAGGAATGTATGCAAACGCAATGGAAACTTATGATGTTAGCATTTCCCAGATAACTGGAAGAAAGTGCAGAAAAAGATAGCAACTTGTGATAAAGGGTGTTGTTGTAATTAGTTAGCACTAGACTAATTATTATAATTACACCTAACATCTGAGAATCTTTTAAAGAAAAAGTTAGCAACATGGAACTTAAACTCCACTTCATATAACAGAAAATATATGTCAACCATTGTTAGAAACTATAGATAAGCGGACATATTGGCACCTTAAGATCATCAATTTAAACTAGCAAGAATTTTTTTTTTTAAGATCATACTTAAAACTACCAAGAAAAAATTAAAGTTAGTCTTGCCATTTCTTCGGTTAGAATTTATTTGTCAACCACATCTAGCAAAAACCACTATTTGCAGATTAAACCAAACCAAATCAACCAAAGGTTAAAATTCACCAAAAACTAGCACTGAGAGCGTAAAGGAGCTCCACAGACGAAACATATTGATATCAAGTTCAGAAACAAGAAGCTCAAAAATGAAAATTGTCATAACAATTATTTATTATACTCAAGAAATTCATTAATTTAAAAATTATCAAACAAGGGGCAAATTAATACCTACCTGAGATGACCGCAAGTCATCCTAGGTTAGGCGAAGGTGAGTTTTTAGAAAAGGGGAGGACCGTCGTCGAATACCTCCGCTTTCAGATAATCAACTTCTCGTTGGGAGCACCGTCCTCGAAAACGTCCGCTGTTGAAGACCTCCGCCATTGAAGACGTACACTGGAAGCTTCGGTATGAGGAAATCTCAACTAAAAATTCAGCCGAAAGAGTAAATTCAAGGGGTTGATTCCTTCCAAGGGTTGATTCCGAAATTATTGCGGAAGTTTTAGCTGAAGGTCTGATTCAATTCAGAGGTTTGAGAAAATGAGGAAACATAGTTGAAAGGGTTTCTTTCTTAGCCGCTGAAAGGGTCGAAAAGGTGAAAGGGTTTGGGGGAAAAAAAAAAGACAAGTCTTGTAAGTTGTAAACACTATGCGAAAACAAAAGACTAGTTTTTGGTGGGACATTTTTTCACTTTCCCGCTGGAAGACAAATTTTTTTTTTTTAGTTTTGGATTTTTTTTGTTAATTTAATACAAATTTAAAATATCCAACAAATGATATATAAAAAATTCGAGATATATTCGTTTATTTAATAAAACAAATTATTAAGGTTTGAGATATAATATTACTTTAGTCTCTCAAAAAACCATATAATATGATTTTAGTATTTCAAAAATAATATATTTTTGTTTGATACTATATTAAATAATTGGTGGGAATAAAAAAAAAGGGTGTCAAATTTTTATAAGACACAATTTAAGAATTTAATTATATTTTGTAGCAAAAAATATCAAAACTACGTAGTTTTGATATATTATTTACTACGATGGTGATATCGTAGTAAATAAGTGTCATATTCATTAATTATTTACTACGTACAATAAATTGTAGTAAATAACTATCTTTTACTACGATCAAATGATCGTAGGAAAAAAATTTGTAGTAACAGGTCATTTTTCTTGTAGTGTTGATTATGTTATTGATAAATTTATGCTTCCGCTCATGTTCTTTAACCTGCACTTGGTTCTTTTATTGTTTGTTTGGTTTCGAAAGTTAGCTCCCACCTAGCATAGCGAGTGAGTGAGTTCCCGTTCGCTCTGATCAGGAAAGTGTATGGATTACCCATTTCATATGCGGGTCGGGTCTTAGTGTGGGGGATGTGGCGTCACGCGCTCGGGAGCTACATCCTTAAGTGGTATCAGAGCCCCAGGTTGCAAAACCGGGGTTTCTAGTGTCGTGTTATGTCAAGTCTAGGTCGTACGACATAGGAACAACTTCTCAACGTGTGCAACGCATTGATCATGAGCATTGTTATTGAAACTTGATATGGAAATACATTGTTAAATGTGTTTATCTTAAATTTTGTTGACTTATGTGTTGCATTTTGCATCAAATACGTGCTCTTGGTACTAATTATGTGTCATATGCACTTACTAACGTGCATGCATTTATATTGAGATGAGTTG